>CM057457.1:80447500-81728750 GCA_016271365.2 Neoceratodus forsteri
CAGGGCAGACAGCAGGCGAGTAGGCCAGGAATCAGGCCTTCCACGGTACTCCTACGCAAACTACGCCACAACGGCCACTCGAACACACACAACAGTGCTGCTCCTTCAGCATCTAACTCGAATCTGGCTTGCCAGCAAACAGTTCAGGGCATATCCCCTACATCCACAGAGTTCGGTTGGTCGGTCCAGTTGTCAATCACAGCAGGGCTCCCTCTATAGGTGCAAAAAGGCGCCAAGGATCCAAAACTACATTACCCAGAGTCAGGTACCATAAATTATACTCTGGCAGGCTCCATTTTAGAGTCCTCGTCCCCTGATTGGTCCAATTCGGCAGTTCAGGGCCAAAATGGTGGAGCAGAACAGAAACAGTCCTTACTACAAGAAAGGCAGGTTAGACAAACTGCATTTTTACCATTACTCTGCATTTTTCCCCACAAACAGTTACAGCTTTCAATTGGGCTCCCTCCTGCGCATAGCGTGGCAGAGCAGACATTTAGCCCGCAGTCGGGTGGGACTCAGGCAGAGAAACACACAGTCTCCCAGGCAACCATCTATGTCTGCGAGCAGGCAGCTTTAAACAGACAGTACTTGGAGGCTCCAAAAGCACTCACTGCAGTTTCAACTAAATGGCTTTAACGCTGACCACCACCCAGACTGGGAGCACTTAGGAAAGCTCCTGGAAGACTTTTGGGACCCCCCATTTGTAGGGGGGCTACATAAGCTTTAGCCTATGACACCAGTTAACCCCACCATCACCCTCCCCGAATAGATAAAACTACCCTTAGGTGGAACAGGTTAGGGTTTCGCTATATTTTTCAGGTTTTCAACACTAAGGGGATCTTACCCTTCTCTGACTTGTACAAAACAAACCTTCTCCCGGGGTCAGATCATTACAGATACTTGCAAGCTCGCACCTACCTGGCCAATAGAAGAGAAAATTATTGCATACTACCCAGACAGCCCGTAAGATGATTCAGCTTATCACAGTCTATCTCAGAGAAGAAACATGGATCCACCTTATCAATCACAATTATAGTGCTCTACAGGAAACTACTGAATAAACAGAAACAATCTTGAAACAGTGGAACATGCAATTAGATACCACACATACACTTGACGAGCGGCATAAATATGCTTCCCCGGCATTATGCATCACTACAACCACATACTGGCGGGAATACGCATGAAAATGTAGGTATCATTTTTTTCCACACGCCAGACATTGTGGCAAGATATGCAGAGCAAACGAGCAGTTTTTGTTGGAGGAGAAGTGGCTACACCCAAGCAGAGCACACACAAGTGCTGTAGAGTACAGCTGTCCACAAATGCAGTCCTACTGGGGCGCTGTCATACGGGAAATAGAGGGAACCTTTGATTGCACAGGAATGATCACCCCCTACTACTTCTGCCAATTCCTACTGCAGGGTAACATTTCCACCGCACCATGCTGAAGCTAATATTTATAGCCATAGCGACACAAAAAAAAAAAAAAAAAAAAAACATCACAAAGCTCTGGCACACAGAAAGGGTCCCTACAATGGAGAGATGGCGAGCCATCATGACCTGCATACTCTCAATGGACTATCACCTTAACAAATACACTTTTGAGCTCTATTGGTGCTAATGGGTTTGGTGTCAGCCGAGTCATTTTATAGAATTTGTGCCGTAGGAGTTGGTGATTTTTCTCCTCCTTCTCCATTCTGCTAGCTTTCTCCTGTGTATCCTACTTCCACCCCTTCTTTTTGTTTTTTGGGCAGCCATGTCATGGCCAAGGCTCTGCTCCATAGGAAGATACAGAAGTAACATAGAAACACAGAAGTTGACAGCAGATAAGGATCGCAAGGCCCAACCAGTTTGCCCATTTTTCTACTTTATGAATGTGCCACAGGCCTATTCTTAGTCCTATTATATTCACAATAACAGGCTTATGCACGGAAAGCAATAACCAGAACCTACTTATCAGGATACAGTGCACTGTTGTACTCTCCAGGATTCCATCCTGCAATGATACAAACAGCACAATGAATACAGAGCCACCCTTCGAGTAGCAACAATGAGAGCTGCTGTGTATACAATTTTACAGCACCTACAGCTTTATTTTAATTACAGACCTCACGTTCGGACTCAGGCTTGCATTATTAGATGGCTCTGTGGCTTTAGGACATCCAGATTTTGATACATAAACTTCTGAACATTGTACAGATTTATTTTTGTCTTGTGCTTTGCTTATGTGTTGTATCTCAGAACCCACTTTGAGCCTGCAATGTGTTATAATTTCAAACTCTTGTGATACTGTACTGGAATCGACAATTGAAACTTGCTTGCATGATTCTTGCAAAGTATTAAAAATTTTTATTTTAAAAATGATTGTGCACTAAAACTTACAAAGGGCAGTTACTGGTAGTTTATGTAAGCAACAAACCACAACAGCATGTGTATTACAAGATTATAATTACTGGTGAGTTTATTTACTAACTGGAGTGACACCACTTTCTAATACCGTAATAACCAGGTTCCATTCCACAATAACCAATAACCATCTGGTTATTACGGTATGGATGTCAGCCAGTCAATGAAAGTAAAATAAGCTGCCACCTCACCACCATCACTCCTTCACCACTCATCCAATACCAACCGCATAGTCATTTAAACAAAGCTACTCTGTAAAATAACCTGAAATAAGTTGTTTCTTTGGACATAGTATAGTACTATAAAACATCTCAGAACTATGTACTCAGCCAGGCTGATGGCAATTAAACAAGGAAAGTGCAAGCTGTCAGCTCAGCTTTTGCAATGCCACGCGCCAGTCTTCCTTCTCCTAATAGCATATTTTTCTATTTTCACACAAACAATTATATAAAGTACAGGGTGTTACATTATTTCTTTGCACACACTTGGTGTAATACCATCACAAATGACTCATGCTTTGCAGTCACGGTTTATGTGGTATAAGGTTTGTCATGGTACCATGATTTTACAGTACACTTTGGTATTAGAAGTCATGGTGTTGATACTGTGGGAATTTTCTGATACTGCAATAATCATGGTTCAGTATACTGTGGTATTCAGATCTTTCAACTATTTTTTTTCCAGGACAACTGCCCTTCTATATCAACTCACCCTGGTGCAGGAGTCTGGTGACTTTTTCTGAACAAAATAATTTTTTCTGTAATACCACGGTATAATGATAACCACGTTATTGCAATTGAGGGTTTTTTATTTTTTTTTTTTTATTTGTTGTGACCGGTAAGTGCACTAGACAAATCCTACCTATTTTCAGGCATGACCCGGGAGGGGATACAGATGAAAGCCAACTGACCTTGAACCAGATTAAGCTGTTGGTGGTACTTTTAGTGAATGAGGGAATTTGTCCAGGACACCGGGGAAATTCCCCTACTCTATTCGATAAGTGCCATGGGATCTTTAACATCCACCTGAACTACCACCAATCCAGGCAGATGGGACCTCGGTTTAACGTCTCATCCGAAAGACGGCACCTCAGAAGTGCAGCACCCCTCTCATGCTGCACTACAGTGTCAGTACTGGGATATTAACCCAAGTGCCAGATGTGGGAACTGAATCCACAGCCCTCTGATCTCCCGACATCAGAGGCGGTGTGCTACCTACTGAGCCACTGACACTGGGTTATCATACCATCAGAATTTCATAATTTGACATCCTATCGTGGTGTTACACACCTCGGGTGTAAAAAAAAAAAAAAAACTTGTAACGTATAACACCCCATACAGCATTCCCTATTTGCACACCCCAATGGTGAAGTGAGGCATGCAGTCAAGCCAAGTGTCTTTATGCCCCAGAAAATGCATTAAAATACCTGTAAATGCACACCTGAAGTGGCTTACTGCACTATATAAAAAAAAAAAAGGGGTGGAAATGACATTCAGTTCCTGTTTTCCTTGGGGGATGACAAGGAAGGCTCCTTCTGCTTACTGACATCACCCCCTCCACCATCCAGCACCTCCCCAAGATTTCCAGCGGAGAGAGCACCCCCACAGCTTGCTACCCATGGCAGGGTCAGGAGAGGGAGGTCCACCTCCTCGATGCTCATAATCCAATTTTCCCTGCTCCGGCGACGCCCTGGTAATGTGGTGGGCAGAGGAGTGACCAGCAGGCATTGTACATCCTTGCGGTCCACCTTTTTCCTCCACATTTTCTCCCTTACATCCCTGGGGCCTCAGTAACTGGTTGTGCATGCATGTGGAGGCACACGTGCACATCAGAACAAGCAGCCCCACTCCATCCACCCTGACCTAGTGCCTGGTTCTCCTCTGCATGGCACTACCACCAGCCTCCACCAATGGCTGCCAAGTGCTAGGAAGACCAAGCTCCCAATCCAGGAGAGGAGAGCTGCCTGCCAGGTGCTCGATCCTGCTCCTAGCCCTCCCCACCCCAGCCAACCCTCAGCAGCCCAAGCTGATTCCCAAACTCAGGTCACCGGATGGGAGAGGTAGAGGCACTAGGCACCTCAGCTCTCAGCACCACTGGGCCAGCGTGAGTGCTAGGAATTTAATGCCTGGTCTGATGACACATCTTGGCCAATGAAGTTCTTAGATTTTTTTGTTGCCATTTCATAATGGGGTTAAACAATTGTCCTGAGCCACAAGTGGACCAATAGTTTGGATGGATTTAGTAAAAGTCTCAAAGAATCACGCTTATAATATTTATTAATGGAAAGAAACGATTACTATTTGGCTGATCAAACTATAAAGTCCTTCTTCAGTATATGCCTCATATATTTTTTTTCGTAACCAGCTAAGGCCCACTAGGCATAAGAGCCTGTTTTCAGGGGCGACCAGGGAGCACTTTCATGGTTAAGTGACTTGCTCAGAGTCACACAGTATGCAAGTGGAGCTTGTGGGAATCAAACCCCAATCTGCTGGATGTACCAAACTCATTCACAGCTCATTACTCTAACCTCTAAGCAATACTGCTAGCCCATTAGTCATATGCACTTATGTAAACTTTATACTGCAAAACATCCATTGATAGACATTACTTTAACTTTAAAAAACATTTTTGAAGACACCACTGCTCATCACACGCTGACACAAGCACTGTAGTCTGTTAAAATTATGGTGATGCACAGCAACGGGACTCTTCTACAAAAAGAGGTTACTAGTTCAACACCAAAGTCCACTCCCAAACGTGGGCTGCTGACAAGGCGGTCTGATCGAAGCAGCCCATTTTACATTGCTCTAAATATCTGAGGAACAGGCTTAGGATGGAATTCATTTTAGAATAGAGAGATCTTTAAATTATTAATTAAAACATATAAACTGTAACTGATCAGTGAACAGCTTCATCATGAGGCCAAGGACTGCCATACACCCTACCCTCAGGTTTCAAGGGGAAGAACAGTGAGGCAATTTAGCTAGATACAACATCCCTACCTTAAGCAGCAGAGCAAGGCAGAAGATGGGGTTGCTAAGAGGTATAAATAAGAAACAGAATCTCCACACACTCTCTGTTGGGACCTAGGGAACTGAACATACGAACGGATGAAGAAGCCAACAGAAGAAGGTCATTTGGTCTAATTTGGTGTAAGAAAATGGTAAGCCTCTACCACGTGCCCTGCTTGGTATCTGTTAGCAATTGCATGAACAGTCATCCCCCCAAATTTATACTGATATCTATATTGGTGACCACCCTAAGGGAACCAACACTACAATACAAATTATTTTACTTCATAACTTTTCATAAAAACAAGTGTTCCAAACCTTTACAGGGCTTGTACACAGTAAAACATAAAAGCAAACAACATTAAAACAATGTTTTCTGTAATTAGAAGCATTGTTTGTTCTTGTTTCTGTATTGCTTGTCTTTTTTTTTTTTTTTTTTTTTAAACTGCTGATTGCTAATGTTATTATATGGTGGTTGTCTTTGGACCTCAGGGCTGAGGTGCAGCAAACTAAGCAGTCATACAGTGCATGAGATCAGTATTAGGGCACATATTGCAGGTTACATTTTAAAAAGTCATGTGTACTGTGGGTAGGTAAATAAAAGCTAGCAAGTGGTATATAGTGCCTTTAAAAAGTCATGTGTACTGTGGGTAGGTAAATAAAAGGTAGTGATACACAGTACCCCCTCACTATGACGCTTTGTTGTTGGGTCTGTAGTTCCTGGAAGGGTACTGTGACTGGACAAACTGTCACATCTACCCTCCACTAAACAGGTATCCAATCTGAAAGACCACAGTGGTAAGCAGCATTCAAAGAGCCAGACACCACCTCAGTGACTCCTTGATTACATTGATTCTGCAGCCTAAACAGCACAGACCCTGGTGGAAAGTTACAAAAGGTAAACATGTTAATAGTTACACAACTGGAATCCACAGCTGCCCAAATCCACATTAATGCTGCAGAACACTGACCTAAGCCTAAGCAAACACGTTTTCAGCTAGATAAGTAGTATACCTCTCAACTCTCACACATTATGAGGTACAGCACTCAAATTTACCAAGCTCTGAAACCTCTGTCTCACATGGAGAAGACAATATTGCATTCATAACAGTCTATGCTGCTCAATTATCAACAACCATTAATGCACGGATGGCCACAGTGTTCTGAGTTTGCAATGCCATGTTCGATGATACGTCATATACTTTGCTCATGTGCCACACATCTGGGCAATGGAAGAGATCGGGTCACTTTAGGTGAGCTGACTACCCTACACTCAGCAGAGCACTTTGCTCACAAACAGTTTTATCTGTACTTTTTACTGTTCAGTGTTAATACAGGTGGAAGAGCTGGGGAGGGGGTTCAGTAGACCCCTTACTTTTAAGACCAGGGGTATGCCACTGCATTCTGACCCCCCCCCCCAATTTAAATCTGTGAAGCAGTATTAACAGTGATGAGGCTGGTGCACCGTGCCATGCCCATGGGCATTCTCCGAGGACAATATGGAACCTGCATTTCAACTTTTTTGTTATTAAAGGGACACTGTCAAACCCCTTAGGTCTCAAAGTGTCCCTAGTTTAAAAAACATATTTTACGATTGCCAAAATTGTGTAAAGATTGTTGATGCAGCCGGTAGTTTGATTTTAACTCGTATTTTCATTAGAAAAGTAAAAAAAAAAAAAAAAAAAATCAGACTGCCCAACATACTGGTACCATCACACCAAAACAGGTTTGTTTACATTCCTTGATCAGCACCAAAGACATATTTCCTGGACTTGGGAACACCCACAAAACAGTCTAGCCCCTCATAATGCTGTGGGAGTTTAGGAGGCTACTTCCTTATGAGAGACCAAACTGTTTAGGTGTGTTTCTAATGCTCATGAAGCATGCAGTAAGAACAGAACTAGGATTGAACACAAAACAAGGTTGTTTATAAATATACATTGCCATGCATTTCAGTTCTACTAAACAAGAAGACAGAAGAAAAAACAAACGGCAACATCAGTGAATTTTAGAGAGGGTAAGCAATCATAAAATGTGAAACACAGAATTTGACGGCAGATAAGGACCGCATGGTCCACCTAGTCTGCCCATTTTCCTACTTAACAGATAAGCTGCAGATCCTAGTTGACCAACAGCCTACTTCCTCCTACCCCCCACTAGAACTGCCTTATGTCTATCCCATGCTTTCTTGAATTCCTCCACTATTTTTGACTCTACGACCTCCTCAGGAAGGCTGTTCCATGCATCTACAACCCTCTCTGTGAAGAAATACTTCCTCACATTACCTCTGAGCCGTCCCCCTCTATCTTTAAATTGTGCCCCTTGTTCTTGCACATCTCTCTCTGAAAGATGCTACCCTCTTGGACTTTGTTGATTCCCTTGAGGTATTCAAAAGTTTCTATCATGTCCCCCTCTCCCTCCTTTCCTCAAGGCTATACATCTTAAGCTCCTTTAGTCTTTCTTCATATGTCTTTTGGTGCAGACCCTGCACCATTTTGGTTGCCCTCCTCTGGACAGCCTCCACCCTATGTCTTTGCGGAGATGGGGTCTCCAGAACTGTACACAGTACTCCAGATGTGGTCTTACCAACTGTCTGTACAGAGGGCCAACAACTTCCTGTTTCCTACTGGTGATGCCTCACCCTGTGCATTCAAGTATCCCCCCAGCCCTCCTTACTGCCTTCTCACATTGCTGGCCCACCTTTAGGTCATTTGATATGACTACCCCCAGATCCCTTTCCATTTTTGTTGCTGTCAGTATCTCACCCCCCACTGTGTACTCTTCTCCTGGGTTTTTGTTTCCCAGGTACATTACTTTGCACTTCTTTGCGCTGAATCTAAGCCCATAATTTAACCATTCTTCCAACCTTGCCAAGTCCCTTTTCATCCTTTCAACTAGAAATAATATAATGAAAAACAGGTTGACAGTGTCCCTTTCATTTGCAAGAGAATAAAATATTTTTGAGAAACCCTTATATTAACATGTTGTTTTATTGAGTAGGTTGCACTGCATAGTTATTTGGGCATCATTTCCCCTCTTAACACTGTGTAAAGACAAGTTGTACATCCTGACCAGGTTCTAGCCTAGACACAGAAATGTATGGATTATTTGTGATTATCACAGCGATAATCACAAATAACCCATACATTTCCATGCCTAGACCATGGATAAATCATAAAAATTGTGGATTTTTTTAGGATTACAACAAGCCAGAAGCATATTCAAGAAGGCAATTGTGCTATCCTGCCCTGGTCTGAGGTGTTGAATTAATCTCCTGGCCTATAAATTTCCCCATCATCACACACTTTTCAATATGCTCCACTGCCTGATGTGTATATATAGCTCTATTTGTAGCCTACCCAAAAATAAACATCAGGTGCACTATTCAAGGACTGCATTTAAAATGGGGTATCCATGGTGAAGGCTTCATTTGATACAGTTATACCCAGCTAGTGTTCCACTTAGCACCTGAGAACTTCAGTGGATTCCTTTCAGCTGCCATTTAAAAATAATTGTCAGAAGATAGCAAAATACATGGAGATTAGAAACACGTTTTATTTAGCAAATCAAGCCGAATAATTTTGCCTTTAATGCGGAATGTCACATATGTCAATGGAGTAGGTTACCCTATGTTATACACTGCTTACAAACATAAAGTAGCACTGTAGTAGTGTCTATAGCACGGCCCTTAGTTATAAGCTCGTGCAGTGTTAGCTGCATTTCGTTTTGGTAGCACCAACCATACAGTACAGCAGTTTTAACAGCTTACCAATATGTGCAAAACGGACTGTTATATCCCCTTATACACAAGGCAACCTACTGTGCGGTTCTGTAAAAGCTATGTACAATAGCAATGTAATAAAATTCGCAGCAATTCCAGATAGTACAATAGCTGCGGCCATAATGGTATCGCAAACCAGAACTCATAAACCAAACATGATAAACACTGACCACGCCACACTATCCTCGGCGTCAGCGGCAGCATCCGCACAAAACCTGCTCGTCCTGCTGGCCATGTAGACCAAACAGGAACTGTTCTTTTCCGTCTCTCACCACACCCTAATTCCCAGCAACCGTCTGTTCTCCTTCTACACGGATGGACTATGGAAAAGTGAAGACCACTAACCAGCCTGCCTACAAAACACACAGGATTATTAAACTGCTGCCAGCCAACCTTTGTGTAGGGAAGAATGGGATTGCTCCAGCCCGTATCCCCGTCTCTCTCACTGAGCCTTCATCTCCACAGCCGCTCCAGGTGTACAGCGCACCACAGCCTGCCTCGGCAGTGACGTCAACAATGGAAGAACCACAATGAACACGTCGCATGAGCGACTGCAGGCGGGTGGGTCGGGCCTGTTCTACACCTGCGGGATGAGAGAGGGAGTGTTTTTGGCTGTTCCAGTTCTTGTTAGAAGAGTACTGTGTATCTCGCAGAAATGTAGGAAATAAAAACGGCAATCCTACTACCGTGCGGAAAAAAGAGTTTGTGGGCGATTTCACCGTGAAAAGCAGGAAGGAAACCGAACAGTTTACAAAATATGTGCCGTAATTTTTGTTGTCGTGGTTTAACATTTATAGGACGTAAACTGCAGTAGTATAAGCCGAGACAGGCAACAGTCACCTATACATATGCTACAGCAGACTTCAAGAAGCCTGATATTCATTTTGTTGTAAGCTCTGTGTATTTGAGGCCACCCATAGCTAACAATCGGCTCACTGCTTCATTAACCCTTTCGCTACCAGTGTAGCTTGCCATTTCAGCGCTAGTCATTTTCAGTGCCCATCTGGCTAGCCTGTACTTTATGATTCGGGTGTCATGGCGGTGCGGAAACAGTGCTTGGATAATAGTGTGGCCGTGCAGCTAGCGTATGTGCAGTGGTGGAGTTGATTATGTATTGGGAGGGGCAGGGCTGCAGCTATGAATTTTGGGGCCCAGGACAAGTCATTTGAAATGGGCCCCTGTTTCCCAAACCAGGTAAGGCCAGCTCCTCAGGTGGGCCCCTCCTGAACTCAGGGCCCCGGACAACTTCCTCACTCCCCCCCATTACTGCGGCCCTGGGGGGGGGGGTGCGGTCAGTGTTAGGTAACTTACCTTTAAGAAGTACTCCGTTACTTTCATATAAATGTAATCAGTTACATTTATTTATTTTATGTAGAAAGTAATTCGTACCTAATGCATATCATTTTTAATAGTACTTTATATAACTTTTGATAACCTGGTTGTATTTACTCATTGGACATAGCTATGTGCTCATGAAAGCCCAAGAAGTGTATAAAAGAAATAAAACAGATTATAAAGACAATTAAGATATTAATTTATAACACAGTACCCATCTGGCATTGCCAGCCACTACAGTCCCTTTACATTTCCATAAATAACAGCTTTATTAAAACAAACAAAAAAAACACACACACACCCTGTGCCAGCCCAGTGGTACTGAGGGCTGAGGTGCTTGACACAACTCCTTGCTCCACGACAGCGACTGGGTTCGAGGGCGGACTCTGGTCGCCGGGGTCAGCGGGTAAGAGGATCCAGAGTCCGAGGACTGCTCTCTCTTTTTGGGGGAGGGTGTTGACACCCTGCAGTTCTGGCAGCTCCCAGTGGAGACTGGGGCATGCGAGTAGCGGGGTAAAAATGGGTAGGGATGGACCGGCAGACATCCTGCCCATGGTGTGAAAGCACCTCGTCATGTGCTGGACGTCACTGCACATCTGCGCCACCGGGGAAGCAGGAAAAGCTGTGACACCTGGGTAGGTGAAGGAACCCCGAGGACGGCATCCACGCTCACCGCCGGATCCTTCTGGTCGGCCTCCAGCTTTCACACTCACTCCGGCCGCTATCTAGATTCTAGATAGAGCACTAGAGGAGTTGGTGGTGCCACCTCAGGGGACTCAGAGCTGAGGGGCTGGTAGGTTGGGGTGAGGCATGAGAGCACACCGGGACACAGGTTGGACCGGACGATCTCGGGCAGCATGGGAGAATGCCATGCCCAGTGGTCCACGCTGGAGAGAGACCTATGGGGCAGAGAGTAGGAGGCATAAATAGAGTTGGAAAAAAAACACACACTGCATCTGCTGCTGCCCTCCACAATCTCCCACCTCCCCACTGCTGAATCTGGCTTTGCCAGCCATTGCTGTCCCTGACCTTTTTTCTTTCCATAACACCACACTCACTGTCCAATACGCACACCCTGCATGTACTGCCAGTGCTCTTGGGGATGCTTTCCACACAGCTGTAACTCTCTCTTTTTTTTTTTGCAATTTGGTATGCTGTTTTATCAGCCGGCTTGTGTCCACCCCAACCCCATTGGCATCTGCCCCCCCAACCGCCACCACCTGTGACAATGCCAGTGTAACCCCCCTGTTACCCGGGGTTACCAGAATCCCAGTAAGACCTAGTGGTAGGCAGGGAAGGCAGCTTGTGAAACTTCAGTTAAATGGATTTCATACTGTCTCGCTCTGTTCTCAGTCTCAGCTGAGACTGAGGGATGACATCATTTTAGAACTGTCGCAGCTGCATAAGCCACACTGGAATGTTGCAGTTGGAGGTTAGAGTAGAACGTTGAGGAATTTGAAGCCAGTCTGTGCGCAGTCTGAGAGAGAGACTGTGGAGGCAGAGTGTGTGCAGGCTCAGAGCTTAAGCTCTGTTTCAGAGCTACTTTTGTAGAAGGTGTGTGTTCCACCTGAAGAGGAACACAGGAACTGGTAATTGAAATGGTGGAGACTGCTTTCAATGGTTCAAGAGCCCCATCCCTGAGGGGATGGGAGAAGGTGTTGCCTGTTTTCCAGGGGCAACCCCTGGGTCCGGCTAAGGGAAAGAAGCTGCCTGTTCAAGTTGTGCTGAGGCACCAGAAGCTCAGAAAGAGAGATTCCTTGGAGGAAATGCCTGTGGGGCACCTGCAACCAAAGGGTGAGCTCTACCTGAAAAAGGGCCATGTTTTTCTCCTGAACAGAAGGAAACTAAAGGGACTGTTACTGTGGGGTCAGGAAAAGACAGCCAAGTCACCGTTGAAAGTGGGATTGGACTGCATAATCTGTGGAGGGTCTAGAGTAATGGACAATGCCACTTAATTTAAGTATGTTCAAGTCCAGCACAAAGAGTTGAAAGAAAGCGGGATTGGACTGCTTAACCTGTGGGGGGTCTAGAGTAATGGACAATGCCACTTAATTTAAGTATGTTCAAGTCCAGCACAAACGGGAAGCGAGACAAGTAGATGGAATGTGAAATACACTTAGCAAGAATGTACCTTGCAAAGCTTTACAGGATGAGGTGTTTTCTGTCCAGAGAAATGGCCGGGTATGAATTGTGGGAGTGAGAGGTGGGAGACCCCCCATCAGTAGTAACCAAATTCACCTCTATGGATTTGCTCTGACACCTTTTGCTTTCTCTCAGGTACTTGGCCAGTGCCTGAGGAAAGTACCCAGACGTGGGATTGAAAGGAAGATTTCCTGATGGAGCCGAGGTGCTCTTAGGTGGTTTAGGGAGCCACCAGAAAATGTTTCCATGAATTATGGAAGGTGTCCAAGTGGCTGGCAAGGGAGCCGAGCCAGGAAAAACCCAGAACAGTGTACAAGTTTGGGCTGTGTAACCCAAAGCAGCATGCAAGTCCGGGCTGTGTGCCCAGTGGGTTCAGAGCATGAGGGCTAAAGTGATGAGGAGGTGTTCTGGTCTCTTTTAATCTGCATTACCAGGAGTGTAGCCCCATGGGGGTCAATCTGTGCTTTGTTTATTCTGTTTGGATGTGAATAAAAGCCACACTTTAGAATCCCACTTCTGGTATTGGACATTACAGTTATTGCTTCCTGTGTTCAGAGTTACTTGGGTGCCCCTGAGCAGAGTAGCCAAACCTAGCCTTTGTGCCAGGTGACCTATTCCTCCCCGAACCCAGCCCACCTGGTATTGCTGTCAGATACAAACGGCATATCGGCCTGGGGTTACACCAGCCACATCTACGCCTTTACTTCCCACCCTTACCCCACTGCTACATGCACCCTGCTGCATCTTCTGCACTTGACAGTCTTTCCCACATGTAGCTTGTATTCTCCTGACTATGCAGGAGCCACAACTACCCTTTAAATTTCTATAATAAAATCCCACCTTCACACAACACCCCCTACACTCACACATATGCACCCTGCAGATCTACTGCCCTTCCTTGCCTTGGTGATTTTTTTTTTCTCATTTTCCCACAGCGGCCTGAATCTTAACTTTGCCATTGCCAGCCACAGATCCATCTCACATCACATACAATAAATTCCGCCAGAACACACCTTTTTACCCCCAACAAAATTTAAACTCTTGTTTTCCACAGCTGAACCTCGATTTTCAACTGCCACTGAGACTCAGTTATAATTATAACTAAATTGCCATGACTGTTATACCACTGCCAGTGTGCCACAACTGAAGTCAGACAGTGTCACTAGCAATCGAATTATCACACAACACAAAACACTTGTTGCACTCCGTACATACCTCTTCAATGAGGATTTTCTTGAGATGGAGCAGGTGATGGTGATAGACCTGGCAGGTGAACAAACGGACAATCAAGCAGCCTGCTGTAGCAGTTTGCACATGTGTTGATGGAAATAGGCCCTGAGCCCTGCCTGCTGATGGACTACTTGTCTTTTCCCTACAACAGCTATTCTGGCCCCAATTCCTTTGGGGTTCACAATGTCTACTGTAGGCCACGACTGTCAACATGCATGGGTGTGCTATACCGTATTTCATCAATTTGTAACCGCTGTTTTAAATGCAATATTTTATTTTGGTAAAGGCT
The DNA here is from genome assembly GCA_016271365.2 of Neoceratodus forsteri. Lineage (NCBI taxonomy): Eukaryota > Metazoa > Chordata > Ceratodontiformes > Ceratodontidae > Neoceratodus > Neoceratodus forsteri. The sequence goes on from CM057457.1 coordinate 80,461,698, forward strand.
TTAATTCGAGGGCGGCTATAATTGCAAACAGCTGTTCTGGGTAGGTTTTATTAAATTCAGAGCAAGAACGCCTGCCGATATGCCAATGCCTTTGAGAAAAGTGGAGGAGTCAACCAAATCATTGTGTGCAGCCAAGCAGAACTGCTCCTTTTTGTTTAAATGTAAAAAATAAGCTGCTCCATTATTGAAAGTAAAAGCTTCATACTAGGTAGTTAAAAATATGGTCTATTTTTACTCCTTCCAGCCTAAAGCAGTGTGCTCCTGAAAGGAGAATGAAAAGAAGTTGTTTAAACAACTACGGGGTGTAGATAGAATAAACTGTCCCCATAGTTGTCTGTTCTATGGGAACCTGACCATACACTCCTGTACTACACGCTGCTTTTTGCGGTAAAGAATGGTGCCCTGGAGTAGAAGGTGAGGGGGCTGTACAGTGCACTGCATTGTGCGGTATCAGCTGGCCATTCTGTTGCCCTCTCAGTCAAATTTCATCAATTCCTGTAGCAGTTCTTAGCAGCGCCATGTATCGAGCATAAGTAGTATAATTTGTATATCAAATGTTGCAAAATTAAATATTTAATAATAAACTGATAAAATTATGTTTTTGACTTTTATTTGCACAGCACATGTTACAGATACAGAACAAAATGGTAATATTAAATGCATGCTGAAAACAGAAAATTGAGTTAGAATCGATGTTTCAGCCATAGATCTTCTTCAGGAATTATCTAAAGAGAAAAAAGCAGGTAAGGGAAATAAGAGAAATACAGTGCCTTCAGAAAGTATTCACCCCTTGGATTTTATCACATTTTGTTGTGTTACTACCAGAATTTGTAATGCATTGAAATGATTTTCCCCTTGATTCACACAGCATACTCAACAATTTAAAGGGTAAAATATTTATATTGTGTAACAAAATTTATGAAACATTAAAACTGAAATATCTTGTTTACTTAAGTATTCACCCCCAAGTCAATACTTTGTAGAAGCGCCTTTGGCAGCAATTACAGCTTTGAGTCTTCTTGGTATGTTCTGTATCAGCTTTGCACATCTGGATTTGGGGATTTTCCCATTCTTCCTACAGATTTGCTCAGGCTCTGTCAAGTTGGATGGGGAGCATCAGTGAACCGCAATCTTTAAGTCTTTCCACAGATTCTCAATGGATTCAAGTCTGGGCTTTGGCTGGACCACTCAGGGACATTCACCTTCTTGTTCTGAAGCCACTCCAGTGTTGCTTTGGCTGTATGCTTGGGGTCGTTGTCCTGTTGGAACATAAATCTTCGCCCCAGTCCAAGGTCTATTGCAGACTGATGCAGGTTCTCAAGGATGTGCCTGTATTTGGCTCCATTCATTGTTCCCTCTATCCTGACAAGTGCCCCAGTCCCTGCCGCTGAAAAGCATCCCCATAACATGATGCTGCCACCACTATGCTTCATGGTAGGGATGGTGTTACATGGGTGATGAGCTGTGTTCGGTTTGCACCGGACATAGTGCTTTGCATTCAGGCCAAAGAGTTAAATTTTTGTTTCATCAGACCAGAGAATCTTTTGCCACATGGTCTCAGAGTCTGCCACGTGCCTTCTTGCAAACTCCAGGCATGCTATTATGTGGCCTTTTCTCAGGAGTGGCTTCCATCTAGCCACTCTCCCATAGAGGCTACATCTGTGAAGTGCTGCAGAGATTGTTGTCCTAGGTTCTCCCATCTCAGCCATGGAACTCTGTAGTTCTGTCAGGGTGGTCATTGGGTTCTTGGTCACTTCCCTGACCAAGGTCCTTCTTGCCCGGTTGCTCAGTTTGGGAGGACAGCTTGTTCTAGGAAGAGTCTGGGTGGTTCCGTAATCTTTCCATTTCCTAATGATGTACTTGACTGTGCTCCTGGGAATTTTCAACACCCTAGAAATGTTTTTATACCCCTCCCCAGATCTGTTCCTCCTCACAGTTCTATCACGGAGTTCCATGGACAGCTCCTTGGTCTTCATGGTAGAGTTTCTGCTCTGACATGCACTGTCAACAGTGGGACCTTATATAGACAGGTGTATTTCCTCTGAAATCATGTCAACCATTTGAACTGACAACAGGTGGACTCCATTCAAGTTTTAGAGTGATCTCACAAGGAATTGGATGCACCTGAGCTCAATTTGGAGTGTCATAGCAAAGGGGGTGAATACTTATCAAATCAAGACATTTCAGGTTTTTATTTTAAATTACATGTATAAGAAATTCCAGAAGTTTCATTCCACTTTGACATTATAGAGTAATTTGAGTAGTTACATGACAAAAAAATCCCATATATGTATTTTAATTTGAGTTTGCAACATCACAAAATGTGACAGTATCCAAGGGGTGAATACTTTCTGAAGGCACTGTATAAAGTATGTGAGAAAAGAATAGGGGAGGCTGTAGGAGAAATATAGAATAATACATGGGTTGGTGTTTAATGAGATTTTACATATGAGGGGTGATGGAGGCCACCTAATCCCAAGAGCGAAGCTCAAGGGTTTATTTAAGCATCCAACACTGAGGGTGTGTGTAAAATCTTGAGTTAAACACACCAAACTATGTTTTATTTAGTATAATTGCTGGGGAGCTTTTTTTTTTTTGCCACAGCAATTATATAAAATAAAACCACATCCCTGTGCAGCCACCATCCCAGGGTTTCAGCACAGTCCGCTGTCAGAGCTTTGCCGCTGAAACATTTTGTTTCTCCCTTTTTTCTTCTTTGTTTTTTACAGTTTAGACATAATAGTAGACATAGGTCAGTCACAGTATTTACTTTTTTTTAAGTTAACTTACCACAGAGTGCCAGCCACAGTGAAGTGTGCAGGCATGCTGTGCTATTAGGGGAAAAAAATGTTAGCCAGTTACTATATAGAGAATAATGGATGGGGAGGTAGTTATAATGAGGATTTTATACACTCTGAGGGTTGGGATGCCACATAAACCCCATGAGCAAAGCTCAAGGGGTTTATTAAAGCATCCCACCTGAGGGTGTGTGTAAAATCTGAGTTTTACACACCTACCCATCCTTTTTTGTATAAATGGTGGTGTTTAAACCCCTGGCACAGCAAGAATCGGTGGATAGAAGCATGGCTGACGAGTTCATGAGAATGACAGCAAGGGGGGGAAGTGGTGCTAATGGGGGACCTGAATCTACCGGACGTAGACTGGAGCACCCTTTCAGCTACTTTAACAAGCAGCAGGGAAATATTGGACTCCCTGCAATTGGCCCTCCTAAATCAATTGGTCAGAGAGCCAACCAGAGCAGGAGCTACTCTTGATCTGGTCCTGACGAATGGGGATAGGGTAGGAGATGTATAGGTGGGGGCACATCTTGGTACGAGTGACCACAACACGGTCAGGTTTAGAATAAGGAACACTGCAGAGGTTCGCCGGTCTAGGTTAAAGGTGCTGGATTTCAAGAGGGCAAACTTCAGGAAAATGGGGGAAATAGTGGAGAGGACTTTGCAAGGGGTGGAGGATTTGACAGAGATGGAGGCAGTGTGGGGGAGGATAAAAAAAGCTATTGGAGGGGCCACTGACATCTGTGCCAAGACAGTAAGTAAAAACAAGAGGAGGAGGAAACCTCTATGGTATACTAAGGAAGTAGCAAAAAAGGTAAGGACAAAAAGGAAAGCATTCAGGAAGTTCAAGAAAACACAGGTGGAAGTGGACCAGGTAAAATACCTGGTGAGCCAAAGAGAAACGGGGGTAGAGGTAAGGAGGGCAAAGGCACAGACAGAGGAGCGAATAGCTAGAGGGGTCAAAAGGGGGGTAAGACTTTCTTTCTGTATGTAAAGAAAAGAGGAAAACTAGGCAGGGGATTCTCCAGTTAAAAACAAACGAGGGGGGAGATGCTACAAGGGGACAGAGAGAAAGTGGACTTGCTGCACAACTATTTTTGCTCAGTGTTCAATAGGAAGGAAGAAGATGAATGCAGCAGAGCAGGAAAAGAAATGGCAGGGAGGGGAAGAGGAGATGAGGCCGTTTCTCATGGAGAATTTTGGGGAACTAGGCTGCATGAAGGTGGACAAAGCAATGGGGCCAGATGGGGTGCACACAAGGGTGTTAAGGGAACTAAAGGAGATATTGGCAGTACCTTTGACTGTACTCTTCAATCGGTCCCTAGAGACTGGGGTGGTGCCGGAGGACTGGAGGCAAGCAAATGTGGTCCCGCTGCATAAGGGGGGGTGGTGGTAGGGAGGAAGTGGAAAGTTACAGGCCCATGAGCTTGACATCGGTGGTAGGCAAGCTCATGGAGAAACTAATAAAAGGCAGGATCACCAGCTACCTGGAGGAAAGTGGCCTGACTAAGCCAAGGCAACATGGTTTTACTAGAGGCAGATCCTGTCAAACAAATTTGATAAAGTTTTTTGATGGGGTCACCAAGGAACTGGATGAGGGGAGGGTGGTAGATGTGGCTTATTTGGATTTCAGGAAGGCGTTGATTCCATGCCCCATGGGAGGCTGCTGTGTAAAATGGCAGGACTGAGGCTGGGGCATAGGGTAGTTAAATGTGTGGAAACTGGCTGGGGAAAGGAGACAGAGGATCATAATAAATGGGGTGGCATCCGGAGAGGGCAAGGTCACAAGCGGGGTCCCTCAGGGATCAGTGCTCAGGCCCCTACTATTCAATATATTTGTAGGGGCCTTGAGGGAGGTGTGAGTATGTTTGCGGACGATATCAAAATCTACAATAGGGTGGACACGCAGGAAGGGGTAAAACAAATGCAGAGAGATTTGGGGAGGCTTGAGGCATGGTCAAAGAGGTGGCAGCTTACCTTCAATACAGAAAAATGTAAAATCATGCATCTTGGCTACAGAAATCGGAGGGCAGGGGACTGCATGAGGGGCAGAGATCTGGAAGAGATGGAACAAGAAAGGACCTAGGCATTCATTATATCAGGAACCTGAAGGTGGAAAAGCAGTGCAGGAGGGCAGTGGCTAGGGGGAGTGGAATGCTGGGATGCATCAGAAGGGAGATATCCAGTAGAAATAGGGAATTCATAGTACCTTTGTACACCCATCTGGTTAGACCACACTTGGAGTATGGAGTCCAGTTCTGGAGGCCATACCTCAGGAAGGATGTGGGGAGGCTAGAGCGGGCTCAGAGGAGAGCGACAAAGATGGTAAAAGGGTTAAGCCACCTATCCTATGAAGAAAGGTTGAGAGATCGGAACATGTACTCCCTGGAACAGAGGAGGGAGAGGGAGGAGACATGATCGAGACCTTCAAGTACCTTAAGGGTATAAACAGGGTGCCAGTGGGGAGCATCTTCCAGATGAAGGGAAATCAGAGGACGAGGGGGCATGGCCTGCAGGTGGAGGGGGCAGTTCAGGGGTAACATAAGGAAATACTATTTCACAGAGAGAGTGGTGGAAAAGTGGAACGGACTCCCAGAGGTAGTCGGAGAGGAAACAGTGGAGGGATTCAAACGGACATGGGACAACCACAGGGGAGTGTTTGGGGGGGGCACAGGTCAAAGCAGATAGCTGGACAAATGGGCAGAATTGGAGGGCCTTGTTTAGTCCTTTTCTGCTGTCACACTTCTGTGAATCTATAATTGCTGGGGCCATTTTTTCACTTCAGCAATTATACAAAATAACTCTGTTTCTGTACGGAGTCAAGCCGCGGACCATTGCAGTTTTAGCACGGTCCATAGCGGCTGGCTCGTAAATGAAGCAGCTTTTTTTCTAACTTGGGGCTAATTAGGTAGTTTTGTTGTTGTTGTTGTGCCCAGTAGTATTCTGTTAACATAAAAGAAGAACTTACCACCGACTTCTGTCGGGGAAGTTGAGAGCACTGACGAGCAGGGACAGACGATGCAGAGAGCAGGAATTTTGCGGTATGCGCTGAAGTAGGGAAACCATGCATGTGAATGTCGTTATAACCAGCTGGTTATAACGCTAGAATTATAACCCAGTTTCCCTGTGGGAAAAAAAACTGTAACCAGTTATTATAAAGTGCTAATAGTTAAGAATAGAATCTGGAAAATTAAAAGGTGATGACAGGTATGAAAAGGCAGCGTTGAAGTGAATGGGCTGAGGAGTCCTTAAGTGGGGACTACTTAACAGGACCTAGTAATAAGGGAAAGGGAACATTGTTTAACCAGGAGTAGCACACTAAGCCGAAACTTATTTCCAGATGCAACCTGGGAGCACAAGGAAGTTAAGTGACTTGCTCAGGATCACACAGTATGCACCTAGACGTTTGTGGGATTCAAACCCAGGTCTCCAGATCTGCAACTCAGAGCCTTAACCCACTGCGCTATACTGCTTCCAAGAAGGATGAAGGGTGAAAGCTATGTGTGCACACTCATTGTCTTTTTCTACAGATTAAAGAAATACTCAAACTGGAGGGCCAGTGATTTACACGGATCTCGACAGTTGGTGCGAGGACACCTTACCAGAGCTATTCAGCCTAACACCATTTTCTGTAATGAGACAACTGACAAAAACAACCCCTGACACCCAAAGGCAGTGAGACTGTAACCATGCAGAAACCAGCGGTGCAATAAATGAGGCTACCTTGTAGTCTTAGCCACTGTGTTGGAGAAAATTAGTATTAGGTCACAGTTCCTAGGCTAAATGTTACAAGGCTGCATGTTTTTGCTCTAGTTGTGCAACGGGTTTACACCACCCCTTACCTCTGGCAGCTCATAAAACCGAGACACTGTGACTACTCAAACCTGAATATCAGCAAGGCTACAAAAAATGGCACCTCACAGCCATGAAATGTTGCCTAAGCTTTTTATTTTGAAAAAAGGCAAAAAACAATAGGTAACTTACATTCAGTGTGCAAGGTGAAGGTGCTGGGTGCTCATGCAGTGCTTGTCAGAAGGCAGTTTTATTTAGCCTGCTGTAATAAATCGAGCATGCAGTCAGTTAATGCCTTTGTTTACACTGAAACCTGAATATCAAAAGACACCTGCACATCTTCTGGATTTTCAGTGATGTCATAAACCTCTTGAGCTTTCACTCTGAGGTTTATGAAGTCACAGAAACCCCTTGATGGATTACAGCAACCATAACAGATGGATGCCCATATGTTATTCTATTTATATTACAGTAACTAGTTACTTTTATGGAAAAGTAATGTCATTACAGTTGCTTAGTACTTTATTTTAAAAGTAATCAATTGCTAATGCTAGTTACTTAGAAAAGTAATCAGATTACAGTTACCAGTTTTTTTTTTGTTTAACGAGGAGTAGCACACTAAGCTGAAAGCTTTTTTACAGGCGTAACCTGGGAGCACAGGGAAGTTGGATGATGTACTCAGGGTTACACAGTATGTAAGTGGAAGCTGTGGGATTCAAACCCAGATCTGGCCTGTTGAATGTCACCAGATTTGAAGCTCAGAGCCTTAAACCACTGCACTATACTGCCTCCGTAGTAACTAGTTACTACCCAACACTGGGTGTTGGTGGCGAAGCCCCCCCCTGCAGAAATTAATTGTCCAAAGTGTTTTTTGCCAAAGTTATGGCACTGATGGTGTGTTCCCGTCCGCAGTCTCCATGACAGCTGAGTCATAAAGTATAGTCAGTCCAGTTTTACCAATCACCTTACCAAGCCTACCCCATAAATAATTTTATCACAAGCCAAAAGTCTACTTTTGTGATCTGTGAGCTGAAAGTGAAATCCGTTTTGTTGGTTTCATTTCCAGATCATCAAAATGGCAACAACATACACTGTACGGCATAGGGCCATGTGTATGCAGTTATCTTGCATACTTCAAAGGGCAGTGAACTGGTTAAGACGTGTGGTTCATATACTCAAAAAGACATGACAGAGTGAGCATTACAGTGATTTGAAGGGGACCTGTCATCTACAGGATTTCTTAATGTCTGAAAGCCCATAAAAAGCTAATTTGAGTGAGCCATTGTGTTTATCTGTGAGTTTTTGCAGTCCAGAGTTATTCACATATACATTAGCCTGTAATAATGGGCTGGGGCTGCCATATGTTTTAGAGTCTTGACAGGAAATTATGTCACTGAGGGACTTGACCCCCCTTGACTGTACATAATTCAACATATTAAATAGGAAATTGTCTGTTTTATTCAGTGTGTTTTAAGGTGTTATGACAACACTTTCTACATTTATAATAATGGTGTTGTATGTGCATTGAAACTAATGAGTTAGCACCTTTACATTTCAAACTGTTAGTAAAATATTCCATCTTCAGAATTGCTTTAACCTGTAGACTACACTGTCAGCTTATCTTCAAAAGTACACATCTCAAGGCTGGCTCTGTGGTGCCAATAGGTATTGGGGCCCCATATCAGGATTTTTAAACCCTGGCTGTGTTCATCTCATTACAGATGTCTGGGGCTGCAACAGCACCTGTTTATGTATTTTCTGTTCCCTGTCTTACAGCCTTTTCTCTTACAATTTTGGTGTGAACTCACATCTACAAGATACAAATGTGACTGTGATCTACTGGCCTGGCATCATGGGGCCAGCCTTGAAATGTGTAGTTTTTGATTATGAACTGGCAGTACAGCCTAGAGGTTAAAGCAAAGAGATGTGAACAAGCTACATTCATCCAGCAGAATGGATTTTGATTCCAAGATGCTTTACTTGTATAGTGCATGACCAGAGCAACTCACTTAACCTCCCTGTGCTCCCAAAATACGCCTAGGAACACGCTGTAGCTGTGTGCCTTTCCTGGACTAAGAAAGTAAAAACATTCTGAACATGTGATGTGATTCTGAAAATATTAAGCTCTTTTTATCCAGATTTGACTTGAAAAGAAAAAAATAGGACACAATTACTTGTTTATTAATTGGAAATACACATAGATGGACAACATTAAAAGCTGCATAACCTGAAATGCAGTATTAAAATATAGAATAATGTATGGGTGGGCATGTGTAACCAGAATTTTACACACCCTCAGTGTGGGATGTGTTTATAAACCCCTCGGTTTATGTAGCATCCCACGAGGTGTATAAACACACACACGCACACACACACCCATTATATTATTTTATTTAATTAATGGTGATCATTGTTTCTCTTTCAGCACAGTTCAGTTAGTGCAGCAATTCTGTCCGAGACAGACACACCCACACACACTGCCTGTCTCTCCCTTTTTTTTCTTTTCTTTTGTGTTGTTTCCTTTTTTTTTTATTTCTTCTACATTACAGTGGAACGGCATTCCAGAAAGTCACAGTCCATCGACATAGCTTGACACTATTCTACATTTATAACAATTGTTTTCTATGTGCATTGAAACTAGTAGTTATCACCTTTACATTTCAAATGGTTAGTAAAAATAATCCAATAGAATTCTGGCATTGTTATGGTAGAAAATACCATTCTATCCAAAGTATTACAGTAAGAAACTGTTTTACTGTTAACTTCATCAACAGAAGTAAAATATTATTTTAATAATGCATTTCAGGTTATGCAGGTGTTAACAGTGTTGTCCTTCTATATAGTTTTGCAATTGATAAACAAGTAATTGTGTCTTTTTTTTTTTCCAAGTCAAATCTGGATAGAATGAGCCGTGCTCAGATTGTTTTCACTGTCTTTGTCAAGGAAAAGCACATTGTGCTACAGCTTGTTTCTGGGCATTTTGGGGAGCACATGGAGGTTAAAGGGTATCTAAACAAGCAGTCTTTTAAAACTGAAAACTTTGTTGCAAAACTGCAAACTCCAAAATCTGGCTTCATAGTGAGATAAAGTAAAGCCTACTGTTTACATTTATACTAAAACTGCATTTATGTAAATAACATAAATGCAGTTTCATAGCTTTGGAAAAATGTAAACATCAGCCTTTCACTTACAAAAAACAGCCTCGTCTTCTCCTTAAGATGTCTGCCAACTGTGTTAAGTGATGAGTCATGATGACATCATCAGAGCCAGACACCAATATAGATTCTTATAGGCTAACTAGTTCTTCTTTTCTCTTTGTTTTGAATTGTTTTACCAGATTGATCAACACCATGTGTTAACGTGGATTATTTTGATCAGTACCCATGTTAGGCTATAATTTTGTTCACTTTATTTACTTTAACTTGCTGAAAATGTTTTGCAATTTATTTATTTAGTTAGTTTTTGTTTACTGGGTAGGTGCCATTAGCCAAGGCATGACTATTTTCAGGCGCGACCTGGAAGATTTACAATAGGCAGAGGTGAACAACAGAAATTCAATTAATTTGGGTTAGAGACAAAATATAGACAGAGCAAAACGAGGTTGTACATAGAAAAGTCAACATTGAGGCAAGGTTTTACAATCACTAATTGGTAAGCAGGGTGCAACAAATAGAATACAAATTGATTTGGGGTAGAGACATAGTGCTAACAGGCTAAACAAGGTTTTACAGGTACATGGTGGGTAAGAAAGATTAACACAAGGTTTACAATCAATTGGGGATGATAAAGGTTCAGTAGTTACAATACATTGTGAGAGACAGTGAGAGAAATAGCATTCTGCTGACAGTTTATTGTTAAGGGTAGCTGCTGTACAGACAGGCTGAGATAAATAAGTGCCCAGGGAAGTCAAACTGACTAGAGGGTAGGGATAGTAGACGATCGGTTTAGCTGGCTTGGGTTAAGGGTGAGAGTGGGCTGAGATTCAGGGTGGCTTGAAGCAGGAACAGGATGTCTGACTGAAGAGGAAGGAGCGATACCTGCATTTGAACAGGGCATGACTGGGGCTAAATGGGGCCTCAAGAGGCAGGGAGTTCCAGAGTTTGGGTAGAGAGTGAGAGACAGCAAGATCTCCTTTGTTTGATTTACATTTGGATATTTGCAGCAGTGACTTATCGGCTGATCAAGTCCATGGAGGAGGTCAGTGGAGTGAGTAGGGATGCCAATCTAGCTGACTTTCTTTTGGCAAACTGCAGAACAGTACAACACTTCAAATATCTGATGATCTAGTGGTTATATGATGTCCTGAATTTTTTTTTTGTTAACCAGGAGAGAGACACTATGCTGAAATCTTGTTTACAGATGTGGTCTGGCAGCACAAGGAAGTTAAGTGACTTGCTCGGGGTCACACAGTAAAGTACCGGTCTGGTCCAATTCCAAAGCTCATGCATTCTTGTTAATTCACAAAAAAGCTTTTCTTCCAAGTGAACCCCCTGCACCTAGCCTGGCTTCTGTTGAACACCCCACCATCCACACTGTGTCCTTAGTACTGTGTGGGGCTGCATATGAGCTTGTGATCTCATGAAAAGAATTATCACACCTCAGAGAGTTGTGCATACCTACACCGATACGGATCATCAGCTGGCACTGTTAAAAAATACCTCCCAAATCACACTTAAGTCCACTTTTTCAATGTTTGACTTCTGTGCCCACAGTAAACATTCAGTGGATCACTACCGTTCTGCACAGTGAATGCAGTATGTACAGTTCCCCTGTTGTGTTTTTGTCCCACCTCAATAACCAACAATTGGGTCTTCATGGAGGGCCAGGCAATAAGCTTCAGGACTCACCAGAAAAACTGCTGTTCATGCCCTCATAAGGGCTGTACATACTATGGATAACAATATTATTAGCAGGAGAGGCATACTAATGCCTTGAGTGAATCCACCATATTTCCAGTGTCAGTCTATTCCTTTACCGTGATCTGAAGAACCCTGCAGAACAGTTCCCAGCAAATCTTCTCCAGTACTTTTAGTGCCAGACTCACAATGTGAGCTGGTTGGCTACCACCCTTCTAAATCTTGGAATGATCTATACACAGCTCCTTCACACTGTCCTAAAAACGTCAACACCCCCACCTGAGGGTAATCTCCCACACTGAATTCAAGTAACACTTTAAGTGCAGTCCCTGCCATTGAGTATTTGTCATCGCTGGCTGCTCTCATTCACAGTAGGGTAGTGATCATGGTACTGGCAGCCCTACATTTCACATCTCACAATGATCTGCTAAACATCCCCTTGCTGTCTTCCCCTAACCTGAATATTGCTGTACCCGGAATGGCCTCTTCAGTCCCTCTCTGGAATGTGTTCTTCTCTTCTGCTTCCCACACCAAAAACCGGGGAGCTCACTACCCTTCTGCATCATGAATGCAGTTAGTACAGTTGCCTGTGTCATTTTTCCATATTAATAATAAACATGATGATCTTTCTGGTAAGCGGCTGATAGCAGCAGGGCACAAGGGAAACATAGGCATTCTTATCGATATAAGATCTAATCCACCTATGATTAGGCACTATTAAATGGCATGCATAATGATGTGCACACCCATCATTTAATAGTGCCTAATCAAAGGTAGCCTAGATCTTTTAAGGATAGAAAAGCCTATAATTCCCCTTGTTCCCTGCTGCTACTGTATCAGCCTGACTTACTGGAAAGATTTGTTTATTTTTGATATATCAAAAAACCTGGGGACTGTACTACCTACATTCATGATGCACAAGGGTGATGAGCTCACCAGTTTTTGGTGTGGGGAGAAGTAGTGAGACTGAATACCAGAGGGGGACTGAGAAGGCCACTCTTGCAAGGTACTGCTATATTCAGGGATGGGGGAAGACAGAAGGGGAGAAATATGAGCAGATCACTGTGAGAAATAAGATGTGGGGCTGCAGCACCATGATCACTACCTGACTTCATTGTCCTAACCAATATTCCCCTTCCCATAAAACCAATTCATGAAATTTTCCAAGGCTGTGTGTGTGGGTATGAATGTGAGAATTGGCTGCCACTACGCATTCAGTCACCTCATGAAAGCACTGTATAAATACTGATTCTTCTTATTTCCATGGATAGGAAGAGAAGACAAGACAAGCATATTTTGATTTCCCAGAAAGTATGAACTTTGGCATTGGACTACAGAAGAACTTTGCTACAAACAAGTGGTGGATCTATGGGGTGGTGAAGGATGCAGCTGTAACCCGCCCCCCCCATTGTAAAGTACTTGCTTGCTTGCTGCTGCAGCATTTCACTTTATTGAAGAAGCCTGATTTATTGATTGTACAAATGTTTACATTCAAAAATATGGATTACATTTGTAGATTCAGTCAAAAACTTGATACATCCAGCAGACCAGGCCTGAGTTTGATTCTCACACCTCCACGTGCATACTGTGTGACTCTGAGCAAGTCATTTAACCACCCAATGCTCCCAGGTTACTCCTGAAAACAGGCACTTGTGCCTAGTGGGCTTTACCCAGTTACCAAAGACTCAAAATAAACATACAAGAAAAGCATAATAGCAGAAAATATAAAGGCTTCATAAAAATGTTAAAAAATGCATATCAAGTATGCACACACTCCCAGCACCTCCTCCCTCCTCCCCATTGTAGCATCCTGGATCTGCCATAACCACTAGACCACCAGGTTATTCAAGATTTGTACTGCACTGTGGTTTGCCAAAGAGCAAGTCGGTTGGATTAAAACACAATTTCAGCATGTTAAAGTAAACAAAATGAACAGAACCATAGCCTAACATGCGCATTGATCTAAATAATGCACATGGTTTTGACAATTTTCGAAACCATTCTATACAAAGGGAAAAATAACTAGTTAATACTATAGAGAGCCATATAGTTTCTGACTTTGATTCATGATGTCATCACTTAACACATTTGGAGGCCATTTTAAGAAGCAGGTAATGCAGTTTTTTAAATTGTAAGACCGATTTTGCATTTTTCAAATGCTTTGGAACCACATTTAGGTAACATATAAATGTAGTTTTAGCATTAACGAATTCAGCAGCCTTTCCTTTAGTCCTATTTGAGGTCAGATTTTTGAATAGTTTGTTGTCAAAATGTTTAGGTATCCTTTAAGTGGCTTGCTCTGTATGTGTATATATATATACACACAAACACACACACACACTATACAAGTAAAGCATGTTGGAATCAAAACCCAGTCAGCTGGATGAACAAAGCTTGTTCACAGTTCTTTGCTTTTCTAGGCTGTACTGCCAGTTAATAATCAAAACTGCACATTTCAAGGCTGGCCATGATGACAGGCCACTAGGTACAGAGTCACATTTGTTTCTTGGTAGACCTGAGTTCACACCCGAAATTGTAAGAGAAAAGGCTTTAAGAGTGGGAATAGAAAAAGCCAGAAATTAGTGCTGTGACAGCTCCAGAAATCTGTACTACCACGAACACAGCCAGGGTTTAGAAATCTGGATATGGGGCCCCAATACCTGGTATGATCAGTGGCAGTATAGTTTAGAAGTCAAAGCAATCCTGAAGATGGATTACTTTTTACTAACAGTTTGAAATGTAAAGGTGATAACCCACTAGTTTTGATGCACATACAAAACAATTATAAATATATAAAGTGTTATAACACCTTAAACACACTAAAACAAACAATTTCCTATTTAACATGTTGGATTATCTGCAGTTTAAGCAGGGCCAAGTCCCTCGGTGACATCATTTCTTGTCAGGGGCCTAAAACACATGGCTCCCCCTAGCCCTTGGTTGATTTACATATGAATAACTCTGGACAGCAAAGACTCCCAGATAAACACAATGGCCCACTCAAATTAGCTTTTTACGGGCTTTCAGACATTACGAAATTCTGTAGATGACAGCTCCCCTTTAATTACTGGCCATTATCTTTTAAACACGGATAACTGTACTTTTATTCTGCGTTACAACCACCCAGTTGCTATTTTGTGTTATAACCAGGCAGTTATAATCAGTAGCTGTAAAGCACGCTTGCGCTACACTCAGCATGAGCTCACAGAACTGTTTGCAAAACCACCAGTTCAACTCCCAAAAGTAAATCTGTAACCAAAGTGGCATCCTGAGGAGAAAAGAAAAAGAAACACGGTTGACTTAGAGCTTGAGCTGAGTTTAGCCAAAAAATGATGGGCAGTAATTAAAAAATGTTTCATCTGAACCACACTGTGCTTCTGAACAGCAGCACATGTGCTAACTCTATGAAGGCCGTTGAGTTGAGTAGAGAGGGGTACTGTGAAGCTAATCGCAGTGTCGGTGGGGAGCGCTTGAAGCTGGTTGTGGAGTCAGCTTCCTTTTACATTTCAGATTATTTGAAAAAATAATTAGTTAAATGGTTATTTTCTGATGGTGTCTGATGTGTTTTTAAACTTTGTTAGGCCTTTGGTTTCTGAAAGGTGCTATAGAAATAAAGGCTATTATTATTATTCTATTATTTTGTGTCATGTCAGACATTAAATAAGTGGAGGATGGTTTGAGGTACACTTTGTGGCATTTGGAGGGAGGGATTTATGATCTGTTCATCTGTGAGCTTGCGTTGAGTATAGCCAAAAATTGATAGCCAGTAATTAAATAAAACAAGGGTGGGTCGGTGTAATCAGAATTTTACACACACCATCTGTGTGGGATGCTTTTATAAACCCCTGAGGCTTTGCCCTCGAGGTGTATGTAGCATCCCACACCTTGGGTATGTGTAAAATTCTGGTTAGGTACACCCAGCTATGTATTATTCTATATATAATACATGATGGGACTTGAATCCCATTGAAAAGCCCATAATTTATTTTCCCCATACCATGGCTATCCGTGGTATATGACTTTAACTCTGCAGGACCATCTTCCTCCTGCAGCCAGCTCTGCAAAAAACATAAGGGCACACTCAGCTTTTATATGATTTTTAGCCCCCTTCCTGCCTCGACTTTTATCTTGGATAAACCGTCCACTCCTGCACATGCACTGCAAGACAACATCAAAAATAGCATGTAAACTTGTGCGGCCACAGCACAAAATAGTGCTGAAGCACCAGGAGGCTTGTGCATGCCTCCCACCATCCCCATTCAGCTAAACACATATTTTAAGACTTTGCAGAATGCTGAACTGGGGAAAGTGCTTCTTAATTTAAAATGAGGGCTAAGGTACGAATTCATGGCCAAAAGGCCATGCTGTGATACTGGGCATGTGCCTGTGCACAGCCATATCCACTGGGACAGCTCAGCTTTTGACCCTGATTTCTCTAACTTTTAGCCCTCATTCTTAAGAAACAGTTTCCCCAGTTCAGCATTCTCTAAATCATATGTGTTTAGCTGAACCGGGATGGTGGGAGTCAATGCACGAGCCTCTGGATTCTTCAGTCGCAGAGTTGTTTTTAGCTTCAGACACACTGTGGTGGCTGGCACCCTCGATTCGAGCTGCCCATGCTATTGGGGGAATGATTAAAATAGATGAATTTATTATAGATGATATTTCTGCTGTGAAGCAATGTAGTCACCCTAGCCCTCCACCATGCCAACTGGAACCACACGCCATTCCCAATCCAATAAGGGCACACAAGTAAGGGACTGCCCACCCAAATCATACCTCCTTATATAGGAGGACCTTGCACTACAGAAGAGCAGGTGAGACACAACAACACAATGCAACATGTGGAAATTATCACAAATGTGAGCTAAAAATATGATAATAACCATCCTAATGTATATATAAAACAAATGCTAGGAAAGTATGGTATATGTAAGCAATAACACGGCGAGGTGTGGGTTACGTGCTGATAGAGCACACCTAAGGTGTACTAAGGCACGAGGCGCTTGCGCCGAGTGCCTTATGCCCCTAGGCATGCTCTTATCAGCACGTAACCCACACCTCGGAGTGTGTTATTGCGCTTATAAAATGGGCCCTTTCCAAAGTAATTTTTTAATGTGTAAAAAAAAATACAAAAAAGAGAAACATAAGAAAAGGTTTAAAATAGTGAAAACAGTAAAAAAATAGTCCCTCCTATTAAGTTTATTTGGGATGTATTTATTGTCCCCCCGCACACAAAAAGTTACGAATTCATTCAGAGTATGCCTTTTACTTTATTGGTTTTTTTATATTTCTTTCTTTGGCTGTGTTTAGTTAGGGAATTGCCGTGTTAACAGAGGAGCGGCTGTTTTGACTGGTAGCGAGCCTATCCCTCACCAGACACCGTAGAGAGCAGAGAGATTCCTTCTTCCTGTTTCCTGCTTTTGTTCTGACAGGCAGATTTTTGTCATTATTTTATTTAAAAAGGAAGCGAGTGCCTGGTTTGTATCTGAGAAACACTGCTGTGCTGGTGCTTGGTTGCCGATGGTGCGTCGGGTAGGTGGCGTTCGCTGACGGCATTTCCCGTTGATGTTGAAAAAAAAGTACCGTTTTTGTTTTCTTGGCGGGTTTCTCGGCGGTATTTAAAAATGCTGGTAATGGTGGCAGGAGGCAGACAAGCAGTGAAAAAGATAAGAAAAGGTACGAATTTTTATTGAGATGCAGGATGACATGTACGTGAATGCCACTGTTCCGTTACTGTGCTGCCCACGAGTGCTGTTGTGCTTCCGCTTCAGTGAGCTCTGCCAGTCAACGTTTCTGTTGATGCTTGGCAGAGCTCATTGATTTTTGTTGTCATTTGGCTTCTTGGTGGGCAGAAGTCCCGGTTGGCTACTATATCATCTGATAAGGACACGGCTCAGATGATGTAGTAGCCAATCAGAGACTTGGATTTCTTAAGCCCATTTTATAAGAGGATTTATAAAATGGGCATAGATTATTCTAAATGCTGATTGACTGAAACAGGTTTTTGGCTGTGTCCTTATCAGGAAATAACCCAGCAACCAGCACTAACAGTGCCAAGCAAAATGCAACACAGGAGGAAATCAATGCGTGCCACTGTTCTCCTGCTACAGCTCCTCACCTAGCATCTGAGAGAACCGGGAGAGCGGTGGCACACAAAAAAAAACTGCCAATCTCACCTTAATTTTACTTTTCCGACACAGGTTTGTGCAATCTCCCCGATCCGCATCTCTGCCACCGATAATTACATTGCAACACCATGTCTACATTTCCAGGTGCATTCCTCGCCTTCTCCAGTCATGACAATGTACCGATATGGCAGGCGCCCTCCCAACACAGAATGTAAATCTATAGAAAAGGTAACCACATTATTGATAAACTAAAACTAAACAGAGTTTCCTTTTTTAAATAAATAACTCATGGTTTCTCAAATGGGTACCAAGAAACAGCCATCTACGGTGGCTGTTGAGGGACACGCTCGCTCCCAGTCAGCCAGCCATTTAATATCAAACCAAAAAAGGATTTCAGAAAACAATGCTTGAAATAAATAAAGATAAGCATACACAAAAAGTGCTTTCTGCATCTTGGGAGGCAGGCAACAAACAGCAGAATAAATATTTCAGCCCAACTGGTTATTCGCTCGGTCCCAGGCTGTAAGTCAGACTGTGGGAAAAGTAAGAACTATTAAAAAAACATATATATATGATTTTGAGCATTTGTGTGGTGGGTACTGCAGACAAAGAGAGACATTGACCTTTGTAGTGAATTTTAATTAAAGAGCTGCAGTCCAACACAAGGACTACTTTTTCTCATTTCTGCAGTTGTAATCATCATGTTTTACTGATTTTATGTATATTTTTATTTTCATTTGTTTTAAAATTAACTTCTTCACCGAGGGCCCACTTTATAATCATAATAACACACTCCGAGGTGTGGGCTATGTCCTGATAAGAGCACGCCCAGGCGTATAAGGCACTCGGTAGAAGTGCCTCATGCCTCATAACACACCTAGACATGCTCTTATCAGGACATAACCACACCTCATCATGTGTTATTGCTTGCACAATGCCATCTCAAGGGCCAATTAGCTCAATAAACCCACTCGCCCTTCAGGCTCGTGGGTTATTGGCTAATTAGCCCCCTCAATGGCATTATATCCTCATTTATACAATAGGGGTGAAAGATAAATCAGTTACATAAAAAACAGATAGCTTCACCACCATTGAATAAACCAGCAGTGACATATGCTCAAACACTTACTCATACATTTATCTATACTCTGCATATGTCACAGCTTGATTTATCAGCACCTGATACATCACAACCTGTTTCTCACTCATAAACTCCCTAAGTTAGCTGGTACTAGCTCCACAAAGACAGCACTCAATAATTACATTCACCTGAAAGATCGCCTGTAGCACAGAAAAGCACATTTTCCTGTGGTAAAACACAAATGCTGAAATGGCCAAAAGAGCAGCATCTGAAACAATGACAAGTAAATGAAGAAATATTTCCCTCACCCAGACAAATACCCAAGGAAATGATAACAAACTATGGGAAAAGAACTTCGAAATGTGGCAGGAGTCCCACATCAAACCACACCAACAAAATCCAAGCAGCCTATAAAAACACACACTACATGCCATGCACACCAGATCCACCAGTCCCAACACACACATTTTAACATCAAAAAACAACAAAAGTAAAACAACAACCAATAAAATACTACAACTCCAACACCATTCCTAAATAAACCTATCACCATTCAGGAAAGCACATGACTACCGTGCATCAACACTAGGAAGCAAAATAACATGACAAAATCATCAACAAACTACATAAAAGAAAATAAATATTGCCAAACAAGGATACACTCCTGCCTTATTGTATAAATCAAACACATGATGGGCAGTGTGATACAATAAATATCTCCATTAAATGACCAGCGACCTCAGGATAGTACACTTGTGGTTCCGCTCGCTCCGCCACTTGTGAATATCCTGAGGTCACTGGCCACTCATGGAGATATTTACCATATCACACTCCTGCCCATCATGTATCCCCTATATACCATACTTTCCTAGCATTTATTCTTTAATCACATGTCTCAGGTGCACTATTAGGCAGGAAATGCTGCCGAGTGCCGTTAAATGCACTTAAGTGCGATTATCATCACTATAATGGCACACCCTGGAGTGTCTTGTTGCACTTTTAAATGGCATTAATATTTTAGAAAGATGCAAAATAGGACCTTCATTGAAATATGCTTCCATTTTAACTTTGAAGACAAAAAAATAGTCCATATTCTGGTATGGAGATCAGCTAAAAACAATAAAAGACAATAAAACCCGGGTGTGGTAACATTTTTTATACAACAAAACAGTTACCTTGTTTGTATTTCAAGTCAGTACAGTATTTTTTGTCTTAAATGTTATTGAACCTTTTCACTTATCAAACTCAGTGTACACAATACAGCAATTCCACGCTTCTGACACAAACCAATACATTTACATTCAAAAGTATAAAAAAAAGAAATTATACAAAATTGGCATCTAAATAAATACTACTGCAGTCAATACTACGACATACAACTTAAATATTTAAAAAGATAGCAAGACCTTTAATGGAGATGTGCTGGAAACTTTTTAACCTGTCCGGTTGCCTTTATTTTTTTTTTCGGGGGGGGGGTAGATTTCACCTGAAAATAAACATATATGATTCAAATGTATGCTTCTTTTTTTAATCACTGCACTATTTTTTTTGCCTACTGGCTTGTCCTCTTCAGCCTTACCAACCCCCCAGCTCCAAACACCTGGAATTACCAGGGCTTACCTTATGCCCAGCCTGGGAGCGGTGCCTGCGGGGGGGTCGGGCATCATCCTGCCACCAGAATGTTTTTTCTCCTCCGTTTTAACCCCAGCGCCCCAGGAGTAGTCACATGAACGTGGAGGTACGCATGTGTACCACAGCCCTGGTAACGCCCCCTTCCACCCACCCATCAGCCTAGCGCCTATGCACCCTCTAGCCTGTACTTCCTACTGGCCTCCACCATGAGGCAGACAATAGCTGAGGGATGCCACCTTCCTTCCCCGGAGAGGAGAGCTGCTTTTCCGGCAGCTCTATCCAGCTCCGCTGTCCCCACCTCGCCGACCTCTGACTGCGCTCGTTCTTGAACCCAGGTCATTGGCATGGCGCGAGGTACTGTAAGGCATCCAACGCCTTAGCCCTCAGAGCCACCGGGCCAGCCAAATGTATGCTTTTATGAATTTCTTAGACAAAAACCAGATTGGACAAATGGGCCCACTCATCAAATTGCAACAGTTAATCATTTGATCTTTTATTCAAAATTATATTTATTTTTTCATCTTTTTTCATCCAGTACAGACATTTCCTACGTTTTGGGGAAATAATTACCCCTTCATCAAGAAGCTGATTTTGTATTTAAATAGTCTTGTGTTCATATATCTTCTATGCTTTTTAAATTCTCTAGTATCTGCGTGTTTAACAGCTCGTGACCCGATGCCCTCTCTCTCACTTCATAAAAGGACTCACTTCCTTCCCTTGTGGCAGATATACGGGTAATTGTTCCCCAAAACATAGGAACCTTCTGTGGTTAGATGAAAAAGATGAAAAAATAAATATCATTTGAATAAAAGATTAAATGATTAACTTTGTACTTGGTGAGTTAGTCTGCTTGTCCAATCAGTTTTTGTCTAAGTAGTGTTTGATTGGATTGGGCCTCTCCTAGGGTTTATAAATGTTTTCTGTCTCCTTTTCTTGAGGTTGGATGTTGTCAGTTCTGGCTTGCATTTTATGAATTTCTGTAATGTATTTAAGCAATTTGTGTCTGCCTCTATGTAACTATATTTTTTCCACCTTTTCTCTCCTTGTTTGATATATAGAGAATAATGCATAAGTGACTGTGTGTTATACAGAGAGTAAATGCTAGGAAAGTGTAGTATATGAGGATATAATGCCATCTTGGTAACTAATTAGCTTCAGGCTTGTGGGTTACTGAGCTAATTAGCCCCTGAGATGATATTATATTCTCATATACCACACTTTCCTAGCATTTACTAACATACTATTTGCCAGCAGATTAGGCCTTACGGTCTATCAAGTCTGCTCGAACCTCAGATCCCTAGTTGGGTGCCGAGGCCCTCTCCCCCCATGTTCCAGAAACCCCTATCTTCCATCCCCACCCCCCTGGGACAGGCCATCATCTGATACATCCACTTTCTGTGTCTGTCCCACCCTATCTTGAAGCCCTCCACTGTGGATCTCTGAACCAGCTCGCCAGGCAGTGCATTCCAAGGGTCCACCACCCTCTCAGTGAAAAACCTCCTCTTTTCCCCCCTCACCCTTCCAACTTCAAACCATGACCTCTGGTGATACCTCCCTACTTTAGTCTAAAGATCCCCTCCATGTTTACTCTATTTATTCCCTTGAGGTACTTGAAGACCTCAATTATGTCTCCCCTGTCTCTCCTCTCCTCCAATGAAAACAGGCAGAGCTCCTCAAGTCTGTCCTCATACGTCAAATCCCCTAGTCCTCGTATAATCTTAGTTGCCCTCCTCTGTACCCTCTCCAGGAGCTGTATGTCCCTCTTCAAGTGTGGTCTCCAGTACTGTACACAGTACTCAAGGTGTGGTCTAACCAGTCCATTGTACAGTGGCAGAATCACTTCCTTGCTCCTAGAGGTGATCCCCCTTATGATGCATGCACCCCAACATCCTGTTTGCCTTGCATCGCTCTCCTGCACTGCTCAGAGTTATTCATACATGCATCCACCATGACCCCAAGTCTTTTTCCCATATTGAGGCCTCCAGCACCTCCCCTCCCAGGGTGTACCTGTGTTTAGGGTTTCCCCGCCCAAGATGTAACACCTTGCACTTGGTGATATTGAAATTTAATTTCCATGTGTGAGCCCAGCTTTCCAGGGTGTCCAGGTCCCCTTGCAGGGCCAATCTCCCCTCTTCTCCCTCAACTACTGCTCCCATCTTGGAGTCATCAGTGAAGAGATTCATTTCACACCCTATACCCTCCCTGATGTCCGATATCTATGCATTAAACAGGATTGGACCCAGGACCAAGCCCTGCGGTACCCCACTACCAACCTCTCTAGGGTTCAAGAGCTCCCCACCAACCACTACTCTCTGGGTGCATCCAGCTAGCCAGTTTTCAATCCATCTGACCATCAAAGGGCCTACTCCCAACCCCATCAGTTTCCCCACCAGACCATTGTGGGGGACAGAGTCAAACGCCTTGCTGAAATCCAAGAATAATACATCCACAGGCTTTCCCCTGTCCAGTTCTGATGTTACCCATTCGTAGAACTCCACAAGATTGGTTTGACATGATATACCTGGCACAAACCCATGTTGCCGACTATCCAGACCTCCCATCTCCTCCAGGTACACCCCCAATCATTCCTTTAGTATACTCTCCATTAATTTTCCCACCACTGAGGTCAAACTGATGGGTCTATAGTTACCTGGTACTTCCCTCGACCCCCCCTTTATGGATTGGCACCACATGTGCCTCTCGCCAATCCCTAGGTACCCTCCCTGTCTCGAGTGACCTGTTGAAGAGCTCCGCCAGGGGTGCAGCCAGTATGTCTGCCAATTCCCATAGTACTCTCGGATGAACACCTTCCAGCCCAGGAGATTTGTCCTTCTTTGGGGCCTTGAGGGCTAACCACACCCTTTTGGCAGAGATAGCATCATCCGTCCCCTCCATCTTACTGGCCTTTTTATCCTTATCCTGATGTGACACTTTTCTTTTATATAATACATTAGGATGGTTATTATCTTTTTTAAGATCACATTTGCAATAATTTCTGGGTTTGCCTTGTTTTATTTTGTCCCTCCTCAGGGCTTTCGGTTAGGATTTTTTGTTTGGGGGTCCTGGACTTTCTGAAAAAAATGTGGGTCCTCAGCTAAAATTTAGGAGTCCCCTTGAAGTTTTTTTGATCCCCATTAAAATGAAAACAAGTCTGACTGCAAAGTCCTGTGGCTGCTACTTTCCCCATTAAAATGAATAAAAGACTGACTGCAAAGTCCTGTGGCTGCTGCTTTAAGAAATAGCATGCTATGAAATCTCCCTTCCAGCAGCTCTGTTGTGCAGCGTTGGGAGGAGGGGTGTGTCGGCTGTCACAAATCCACTCAGCAGGTCTGGCCCTCTGCTCCCAGAGTGCCAACCTCCGAGCGCAGTATTATGAACAGGTAACAGAACAGGGTAACCCTCCTGTCTGCTTGTGGATCCGAATCACCTTTGGTCTCAAGTTCTGGGGGATTCATACTGTTGAACCTTATGCTAGTGCACCCAAATGTGCAGGCTCAGATAATTCTGCTCTTCAGGAATGCCAGGTATCTTTCACCTAAGGGCATCTAACCAGGTATCCAAATGAACTCTTAGAACTCTAAGAAAGACCTTAGGTATTTCTTACCTTTTTCCATTTCAGTAACACCATTAAGCTTAGGAACAGTTGTCAACTTTAACCATCTGTACTTCACACACAAAAGAAAGAATTTTGAAGGCACACCAGGCAGTCTCTAAAATAAGAGATTTACTAATAAAATGGATAAAAAAATTTGTAAAATGTAAACACAGAACACTATAGCACAAAGCATACAATCACGTAAAAAAAACAAGGTTAAAGTACAAACATAAACTCCTACCACATTAGACTTTCCTATCTAATGTATACCTTCTTACAGTGCTTAAAGTTAGATGTTGTTTCTAAGAGCCCACAAAGAAATGTGTCTCTAAAGATCAGACACAGAATAGTTCAAACTGTCTCTATATCGACCTCTTCCATGATGTCACCTAGCTCCTCCTTGTAAAATATAAAAAAAAATAATACACACAGGATGTCCTATCAGGAGGTATATTAAATAAGGTGACATCAGCAAAAACTCATTTCCCAAATTATAAATCTGTAATTTCCCAGTTCCTTCTCTGTGATCTTTGAGCAGTTCCTATTCCCAGCCCATATCAAAAGACCTTTTACAACTCTGCAGTTTTCTCACTTAGATGCCATATAGCTTTTTAACACCAATTGAAATTAACTGTTCTTCCACTGAAGACATCATAAAATGTATATTTTAGTTTCCCAGCTTTAAAGAAGCACAGATCATCAACAAGGCCATAAAATGCAACTTTTTGGAAGTTAATCACATTACAGAGTTCTGCTGTTTAACATACATTCTGTCATTTTAACTGAAACCTTGGGGTGGGGGTCATCCCAAGGCTGTCTCATGAGAGACACTCAATAACATATTCTATATTCAAATATTATAGAGGAATCATAATCAGCTGGCCAGGTGTCACAATCCTCCCTACCTAGACTGAATTTGGGGTCTCTGTCCCTGCATGGGATGAGCTTCCCAAATCAGTTCCTCCTCATAAACATGCAATAAGCCATCTGTGTTCTGATTGGTCACTCCAGCCTTATGTAGGACTGTCATGTCGTACCCTTGCAAAGCAAGACTCCATCTTAGCAGTCTACCATTAGTTTTTCCCATTTGCGTCAGCCAAACCAGGGGGTTGTGGTCAGTTTGTACCACAAAATGCTGCCCATATAAGTATGGCTCGAACTTCTTTAGGGCCCATACTATGGCAAGACACTCTTTTTCCACAGTAGAGTATGCCTGCTCCCTGGGAAGTAATTTTTTACTCAGGTACGCTACCGGGTGATCTTTCCCTTTGCTGGATGTCTGACTCAGTACTGCCCCAATACCCACATCTGAGGCATCAGTGTGAACTATAGAGGGTTTGCTATAGTCAGGACTTGTCAATACAGGAGCACTGCACAGTGCCTCCTTATGTCTGGTAAAGGCCTTTTCACAGGCTGGTTCCCAGGTAATTTTCTTAGGCATCCTTTTCCTTACCAGGTTGGATAGGGGAGCAGCCAGGGCACTGTAATTGGGTACAAATTTCCTATAGTACTCTGCTGTCCCGAGGAAGCTCCTGACCTGCTTCTGCATTTCTGGTCTGGGCCATGCTTTGATCACCTCTGTTTTTGCTTGGTTAGGACAGAGCTGTCCCCGGCCTACAACATGCCCAAGGTATGCCACTTCTCCCATGGCAACCTGGTGTTTCTCAGCTTTGACAGTGAGCCTGGCCCTCTCTATCCTGCCCAGCACTTCCCTAAGGTGGGACAGGTGTTCCTCCCAGCCGGCACTAAAGATGGCAGTGTCATTCAGGTATGCTACGGCGTACTCCTCAGCACCATTTAACACCTGGTTCGCCAACCTTTGGAAAGTGGCTGGGGTGTTCTTCATTCGAAAGGCATTATTTTAAATTCAAATAAGCCTATCAGGTGATGAAGGTTGACCTCTCCTAGCTCTGTCCATTAACTCTACCTGCCAATACCCTTGGTCAGGTCAATAGTCGTAAGGAGAGAGCCCTCCCAACTTGTCCAGGAGTTCATCTGTCCGGGGCATCGGTGGGCGTCTGACTTTGTGACTGCATTCAGTCCATGATAGTCCACACAGAAGGGTAGAGCCATCTGGCTTGGGTACAAGGACTATGGGTGAGGCCCAGGAGCTGTGGGATCTCTGGATTACCCATAAATCCAGCATCTCCTCCACTTCCTCCTAATGTCCTTTTGGACAGCTTCTGACACCTGATATGCTGTCCACTGTATGGGCGTCTGTGTCCCTGTCTCCACATCATGCATTACTAAGGGGGTAAGTCCAGGCTTGGTGCTAAACAGGGGGGCAAAGTCTGCTAAAACCTCCCTTACTTCCTGGATCTTGTCTGGGGCCAGCTGGGAAGACAATTTAACTGCCTCCACAGAGGACTCCCACTTGCTTTCTTCTAGCAAGTACAGAAGAGGGTCTTCTTCGTCCATCCCATCCCCAGGACTACATACTGCAAACACCATGTCAGCCCTGTTTGCACATGGCTTCATCATGTTGACATGGTACATCCTTTCTGTCTGTCTTCTGTCAGGTAACTCTATAATATAGTTCACATCATTTACCTTCCTAACTACCTTATACGGTCCTGCCCACTCAGCCTGCAGCTTGTCTTTCCAGACCGGAATAAGGACCATGACTTCCTGACCCACCATGTACGAGCAAGCTCTAGCTCTGCAGTCGTACCACACTTTTGTTTCTGTTGGGCAGCTGCCAGGTTGCTCTGGGCTGTCCCCATAAGCTCCTTCAGCCTTTCCCTAAACCTAAGGATGTATTCCACTATGGGAGTTCCCTAGGTGGCGTGCTTGCCTTCCCAGTCCTCCTGGATCAAGTCTAGGGGCCCACGTACCCGGCGTCCATATAAGAGCTTGAAGGGGGAAAATCCTGTTGACTCTTGGGGCACCTCCCTGTATGCAAACAACAGGTGGGGAAGGTATTTGTCCCAGTCCCTCCCATGCTGTTCAGCAAATGCCCGGAGCATTGACTTCAGGGTACCATTAAATCTTTCCACAAGCCCATTGGCTTGTGGGTGATACGGTGTCGTGCATCTCTGCACCACCCCAAACTTCTCCCACAAACATTTCATCAGGTCCGACATGAAGAATCCCCCTCAATCAGTGATAACCTCCTGTGGAAACCCAACACGGGAGAAAATCCCAAGTAAGGCATCTGCCACTTAGTCCTCAGTGAGGACAGGGCGACTGCCTTGGGGTACCGGGTGGTATAATCCACCACAGTCAGGATGAAGCTCTTCTCTGAGGAGCTGGGGGTATTTAAAGGCCCCACAATATCCATTCCCACCCTCTAGAATGGCTCCTCCACTATGAGCAATGGAATCAGGGTGGCTTGGGTTTCTGCCTTCCCTATTTCTTGGCACTGGTGACAAGATCTGCAACACCTTCACCTGCTGGTTGAAGTTGGGCCAATAGAAATTCTGGGCCGGGGTTCCAGTGACGTCACGTGCGTGGCTGCAGCTGAATCAAGAGGCTCCATTGAGACTCAAGCAAATAACCTCAAAACTACTCTAAGTTTAAAAAGCTTCTTACATTGGTAATAGATGAGGTTAAAATGCCTAAAAGAACAACTGAGTGAAAAATAGACCTCCGGACCTGCCTGATGGAGAAAGGATTGCGAGAGGGCGGCTCGGAGGTGAGGGCCGCAGGCCTCAACAAGCCCTCACCAAGACGATGCAGCTAATGACCAGGTCCCCACCAGTATACTCCAGAGAGAAATGGCACAAATGCTAACGGAATTAAGAGAATTCCATAAAGAAATGCAGTCCACTGCTATAGCACTGCGAACCGACGTCACCAAAATTGAGAACCGCCAGGATCAAGCAGAATCTCAGGCCCAGAATACAGGTAAGAGGGTAACGGAGATGGAGAAGGCTATAGTGCAGCTACACAATATGATCAAGATCCTACAAGAGACAGCAGAAGACGCAGAAAGTAGAAATCGCAGAAATAATATCAGGATCTCCGGTCTTCCGGAGGGAGTAGAAAGTTCCAGTATACTACAATTTCTGCAGGCTATGCTCCGTGAAACGCTGGACATTCTGAACACCTTAAGCTTGGAAATAGATAGAGCACACCACACACTTGGGCCTAAGCCACCAGCAGGCTCTCGTCCTCGGACAGTCCTGATTTGATTTCTCAGATACCAGGAAAAAGAACGTGTCCGCCATACTGCATGGAAAGCTGGCACAGTAAGCTACTCTGGTAGTAGGCTCTAGATCGAAAACGATTACTCCCTCAAAATAATGTCCAAATGGAAGGCCTACATCCTGATCGTATGCACACTAAAAGCAAAGGGACTCAGATTCAGACGCCCTACCAGCTCGGCTGACTGTCTTTTCTCAGAGGCCCTCACTTTTGACAACCCGACCATGGCATTGCAGGAATTAAGAAACAGGAAGATCGAGGTGCAACAGCAACAACTGAATACAGGGACATCCATCACATCGAGGCTCTCACAGAAGGTGTGAAACACAGGACAGAGTGCGGCCAGAAGGCGTCAGGGAGCAGAGGCGATATGCAGCATAGCAGAATCGCTGAAGGCCTCATGACAGCAGACTGGTATAGGCCATGAAGAGGATGCAGGAACAAATGGCTGAATGATTCGCAAGTAGAACTGTGTTATACCAAATGAGGTTTTCATACCCTCATTCTCTTAATCTGTTGATAGCAGAAAGGACCTTGAATAGAGCATGGTTAAAAGCCGAAAATAATTATTTGCAACGATAAACTCAGGGGCAACGCGCAACTGCAGGAACCTTCGATTAACAGCAGAGAGCAGCCCTGAAATTAATAGAGACATTTTTACCTTAAAAGAAAGATTGGGGGGGCAGGAAAAGGAGGGAGGGAAAGGTGGGGATCATTTCTATTGGAGACCTGACCTACAACCCCTGTCTCAGTGGGTTTTAAATATAAAGGTGGCCTGTTAGCTATTATGACTGGGTGCTCCTCGGGGCCCACCACCAGCTCTTGGAATCAGATGACACCTGGGGGAGACTCCGGGAGGTACCTCAGTGCTTACAAACTAATTACTGTAATTAATTGCTTAAGGCTACCCTCGCGTGAGAGATGAGAAATAGTAGAATAAGTTGCCAAAAAGGGGGAGGGGGGAGAAGGAAGAGCTAAAGATAAGAGGGATACCTAGTGAACCAGTCCAAAGCGTGCTTTTTCACACGATACTGAGTCAGATAAGTAGGAAGGTTAAGCTATTTCACTGTGTCTGTAACTCTGAACATGTTTGAAAGGTCTAGGGGGTGGGAGAGGGAAGAACAGGGGAAGTGTTTTCATTTGCCTTTTGGCTAAGCACCAACTGCTGTTTTACTCCTAGTCCACAGAATGGATAGGCCTTGGAAATGCTAATAGTAAAGTACTGACAATCAGGCCTCCGTGAGAAAAATGAGAGGTGGGTCCCCGATAGGCAAAAAGAAAGTTTTGGGGGAGGGGAAGAAAAAGGGAAGGGGTGGAAGAGGAATTTGATGACTGCTAACAGAGCAGACCGGGAATGTCTTCAATAACATCCCCAGACAGCCTGAGTGGCTGCATTAAATAAAAGGCTGACATGCTTTAAGGTACACCTGGTGATAGGAGAAGCAGGAGATAATGTAACTATCCGAGAGCCGGTGTAAGCATAGGCTCAGACCTACACCCTACACTCAAAAAGCGCTATTACAGTGAAATGAAAACTCTTGCTGGAGAGTCTAACGAGGGATCGGGTTACCAAGGAGTGCCCCGGTGCCAACTAGGCCTCCCGGTACGTGGACATTGTGGAGACCTTAAATTCCCTTGGCCCGGGGGACTCAAAATGGCCGACCTGAGCTCTCACATAATGGGAAAGCATTGTTTCCACTGGACTCCCTCCTAGTCTCCCCTATCTGAGCTTAGGCCAGAAAGAACTCACCATGGCAGCCATCAATCAGGTCCTAATGGCAATTGTAACCACTAGAGGTTTAAAATATAACAGACTGGAGAGTAGTCTCGACGGACCAGCCATGACGTTATCTTTTTTCCTTTTTCCCATTCCCTAACAGACACTATAAGTGTCTAGTGGTGACTCATTGAGAGTTGAAGCCTCAAGGTAAGGTTTGAACCTTACTACAGAATCCACATTGGATTCACATGTGTGGAAGCCCTGACACATTAGCACCTTTGCTGAATACCCAGTTGGTCTCAGCACAGCACACGCTTTGTTTATGTCTGTTTAAAATCCATTTTAAAGTTAACCGCTGTAATAAGCAAAGTTACTGTTATGTTTGTTGTTTGTTCAATATGACAGGTATATGCCAACAGGTCTACAGTGCTAACAGATCATACGTAATTTCGGTGCTTCCAAGGGAACAGAATCTATGCAGGGTTCGAAATGGCTAATCTACATTTAACGTTATTGTCCCAAAACACAAATGGGATCTCTTCTCCTGTTAAACGCTCACGAGTTATGTCATATCTGCGTAAGAGTAAGGCAGATCTGATCTATCTCCAAGAGACGCATCTAAATGCTAAAGAGCATCTGAAGCTAGTCAAATTAAGTTGGGGAACTCTATTTAGCTCATCCAGCGAGAGGAGTAGACGGAGAGGAGTGGCTATAATTATACCACCCGGAACTCCCTTTCAACATAGCTACACAGTACAGGACCCGGAGGGGAGATTGATTATGGTCCAGGGCACAGTAAATGGGATTGAGGTCACCCAGGCCAATGCATACTTCTCAACCGCTCTGCCTGTTTCCCACCTGAGAACGCTTCTGGATAGAATTGTAGAAAATTCAAAAGGTCTCCTCTTATTAGCAGGAGACTTTAACCTAACTCAGGATCCTGCTCTAGACTCCTCCAACCAAAAAACCCCAAGACAATCACCAGCGCAAAAATTTTTCAGGCGATTCACTGCAGAGGTGGGTTGGGTTGATTTCTGGAGGCACTTACACCCACACACTAAAAATTATTCGCACTATTCCGCGGTACATAGGACATACTCACATATAGATTCACACCTACACGCAGCAAGATGACATTAGCCGGCTAAAAGATGCTCGATTGGGTGATATAACCCTTTCAGACTATGCTCCACTAATTTCCTCATGGGAGATGGGCCTACAGCCTAAAAACACTAGATGGAGACTTAACCCATATTATCTGCGCTCTGAGCAGTTTGGGGAATTTGTTTCGGATAAATTATCTGAAATCCGAGAACTCAACCCCTTGATGATACAACCCCAGCTATCCACTGGGACACAATAAAAGCAGCACTCAGAGGTCATATAATTCAGCATACCTCGGGCTAAATAGGCAGCGCAGGGAGGGTAGGGCTAGGCTGGAGGAGACTCTTAATTTTCTCCAGATGGCACACAGACAAGGGGACGCCTTGGTTTTACCTTTTCTCCAGGAAACTAAAGCTGAACTGGATAGCTTGGCTTTACAACAAACAGAGATTGCCATGACTTTCTTGAGACAGAGGTATTACGAGATAGGCCCTAGAGCAACCAGACTGCTGGCATACCAGGTAAGAAGGCAAAGGAAGGCTGCGACTATCACTATCCTTAGACATCCACAGGGCGGCCACCCTCTAAATAGCCTACATGATATTACAGAAGCCTTCATAGAATATTATTCAGCTCTCTATACTCCCGAGGTAACTCCCAGAGATCAGCAGATTTCGGAATATCTGCAGGGGATAACCTTGCCTTCCCTTTCAGAATCCCAAGGTGAAGCACTAACTTCCCCTATTACTGCACAAGCACTTGCGATTGCAATAAGTTCCCTAAAGACATTAAAATCCCCTGGCCCAGATGGCTACGGGAATGAGTTCTATAAAAGTATGAAATGACAAACTACGCCTGATCTCCTTAGATTATTCAACACGATCTTGGAGGGTGATCCCCTTCCCCCTTCCTGGTCCTTTGCTACTATTTCAGTTATCCCGAAACCTGGGGAAAAACACCCAATTATGTAGCTCTTACAGACCAATCTCAGTCTTAAATACTGACTATAAACTTTTTATGCATATTCTGGCTAAACGCCTAGATCAGGTCATGCTCCAACTAATCGATCAGGATCAATCTGGTTTCGTTAGGAACCGTTCCACTACTGATAATATTAGACGAACGCTTCATATTTCCCATAAAATGCAAACTTCGAACACCCCCTCAACCCTGATAAGCCTAGATGCTGAAAAAGCGTTCGATAGGGTGGCATGGCCCTTCTTATATAAAACCCTAGAGAAGTTAGGCATCCCAAAATCCCTGATAATGGTACTACAAAATATCTATGCATCCCCTCAGGCATGCATAAAGGTGGGGGGGTCATCATTCCAAATACTTTTCTCTCAAAAGGGGGACCTGCCAGGGATGCCCTCTATCCCCTCTCCTATTTGCGGCCTATATTGAGCCATTAGCACAATATATAAGGGAATCCCATGATATTAATGGGATAAGAATTGGAGACACAGAACATCATATAGCTCTATACGCTGATGATGTTCTTTTGTATCTCTCAAATCCTGAAAAAACTCTACCAGCCATAAGACAAGCCCTGGATGGGTTTGCCCAAGTATCGGAATATAAATTCAAGCTAGCAAAAACAGAGATCCTAACTTTTCGTTATGCCCCTTCTGCCAATATTTGCAACATGATACCCTGCCAATGGAATTTGGCCAAATTAAAATAACTTGGGGTGTTCATCTCACAAAGAAGTGAATCAGCTTACACAGATAACTATGAGAATTTTACACCTCAGTTAAAAGTGGATTTGGCAGCCTGGGCTACACTACCCCTGTGCCTTAGCAAAAGGATAGAACTGATACGCATGATCACCCTCCCTAGAGCCCTATATTTGTTCCAAAATATCTCGACTTTCATACCTGGGAAAGTGTTTAAGGTGTGGAACAGTATTATCTCAAAATTCATATGGGCTGCTTAGAGGCCCAGGGTCAGGTTAAAAGTGCTTTTTCTCCCACGCCAATCCGGAGGACTATCTCTCTCCCTAACTTGCAATTATATTTCTTCACAGTGAATCTAACACACCTTATGGCCAGACAGAATAGAACAACACTCCACATTGGCTCCAAATAGAACAGACGTTTATCCCTGACAGAGAATACTTTCAATACTTATATAATCAAGAAGCGAGCAGGGGCCTGACTCCATTTTTGAGCTATTGGCTTAGATATGGCTGGAGAACTTGGCAGAGCATTGTGAGGGTGCAGTGGCTGTCACCGTTCCTGGTACTGATGTGTCCGATAGTGAGTCTTAATGACTTTCCCTCAAACAGACTGGACCATGGCTACCAAACCTGGGAGAGACACAACCTGAAATATCTGTTACAAATTACTAATCAGGGCATACTCTGGACCTTTGACTCTATACAGAGAAGATTTGGTATCTCCCAGCAGAACTTTTACAGATATTTACAACTCCGGCATTTCTACCAAAGTTTGCTTAGGGAGGTTAGAACCCCAGCCAAGTACCCTCCCTTGCTGAATGCCCAGCATCACCTTAACATAAACCCCAAAGTCCCACACTTGGTCTCCTGGTACTATCGATCTTTAAATGACCAAGGAGAAACATATATTGAAAGCATACGCCTGCAATGGCAGGAAGAAATAGGCAGTCCTCTAACACACGAATCCTGGCAGAGGGCCTGTGGGAATGCCTCCCGAGTTACTAGTTCACCTCAATGGTGTGAATACACTTGGAAGCATCTTATTAGATACTTCAGCACCCCAGTGCTGACAAGGCACTATTCCCCCACGGGCACGGCATCTTGCTGGAGAAACTGCAGAGAAGAGAGAGCTACCCACACCCATGTTATGTGGTCATGCACAGTACTTACCCCTTTCTTGACTCAAATAGAACTGCAACTTAGAGAATTAAAAGACCCCCAATTTCTCCTAACCAAAGAAATGTATCTCTTCCTTATACTACCCAAAGAATATGGGAACACTAACATTAAATATCTTATCCATCTACTAATAACTGCAGCTAAAAAAACTATAACCAAACTGTGGTTAACTGACAAAGCACCTGCAATAAGAGATTGGTGGGAGATCACTAAACAATTACACAAACTAGAGCGAATCACCTTCAAGTTAAATGAAAGAGAAGAAAACTTTTCCTCTAAATGGACTCGTCGGCTAATTTATTATATGTTGCAAGATCCATCCTTTGTCCCATAGTAAGTAAGTCCGGAGAACCTTAGGACAGTATATCTAACCATCAGAGTGGTTGGGTTACATCAACTTACCCACTTAGAGCAGATAGTAACTGTAAGAGTTACCACTAAGAGGCCCCACTGGGACAGTAAGAGAGTCAGAATAAGTGGAGAGAATCCGTGGAACCCATTGATTCATTGCATAAGTACAAAATTCCAACTAAAGGGCATGCAGAAGGGAATATATTTAAAACCAGTGCTGCTCAATATCAACTTGGAGTACCTATATTTCTGTCAGAAATGCACTCTGAGATAAGATTATTACTATTGTAACCACCACCCCATCATTTTGCAAATGACAGGTGGTATGCTGTTTGAATCTGACAACAGTACCAGGTGGGGACTGGGTTCAGGGAGGAGTAGGTCACTCGGCACAAAGGTTAGGTTTGGCTATTCTGCATAGGGGCACCCAAGTAACTCCGAACACAGGAAGCAATAACTGTAATGTCCAATACCAGGAATGGGATTCTAAAGTGTGGCTTTTATTCACATCCAAACAGAATAAACAAAGCATAGATAGACCCCCATGGGGCTACATTCCTGGTAATGCAGATTAAAAGAATCAAGAACACTTCTTCAACACTTCAGCCCTCAGGCTCTGAACCCACCAGGCACACAGCCCGGACTTGCATGCTGCTTTGGGTACATAGCCTGAACTTGTACACTGTTCTGGGATTTCCCAGGCTCGGCTTCCTTGCCAGCCAGTCGGACACCTTCCATATGTCATGGATACATTTTCTGGTGACTCCCTAAACCACCTAAGAGCACCTCAGCTCTATCAGGGAAATTTCCTTTTAATCCCACATCTGGGTACTTTCCTCAGGCACTGGCCAAGTACCTGAGAGAAAGTAAAGTTGCCACAGAGCAAATCTGTAGAGGTGAATTTGGTTACTATTGATGGGGGGGTCTCCCACCTCTCGCTCCCACAATTCATACCCGGCCATTTCTCTGGACAGTAAACACTTCATACTGTAAAGCTTGGCAATGTAGATTAAGACTAAATGTATGTCACATTTCCTCTACTTGTCTTGCTTTCCCTTTGTGCTGGACTTGAACATACTTTTAATTGGCATAGCCCATTGCTCTAGGCCCCCCACTGATTAAGCAGTCCAGTCCCCACTTTACTTTACTCTTTGGTGCTGGACTTGAACCTACTTGAGTTAACTGGCAATGTCTATTACACTAGACCTTCTACAGATTAAGTAGTCCAATCCCCACGTTCCAACAGTTCAGGTGAAAAACATTGGCCCTCTGTCAGAGCAAACTCACCCTTTGGTTGCAGGTGCCCCACAGGCGATTCCTCCACAGGAATTTCTCTCTCACAGCTTCTGGTGCTGCAGCACAACTTGAAATAGGCAGCGTCTTCCTTAGCCGGAACCAGGAGGGTTGCCCCTGGAAGACAGGCAAACCTTTCCACCCCATCCCCTCAGGGATGGGGCACATGGACCAGTGACAGTGGTCTCCACCACTTCAGCAATAAGTTTCTGTGTCCCTCTTACGGTGGAAACACACACCTTCTTAACAGTAGCTCTAAAATGGAGCTTAAAGCTCTGAGAGCCTGCATACAGACTGCTGTGCTGCTGTCTCTTTCCAAGACTGCATACAGACTCTGTTCAAAATCCCCAACATTCTGTCCTAACTTCCAACTGCAGCACTCCAGTGTGGCTCATGCAGCTGCGAGAGTTCTATGGTGATGTCATCCCTAAGTCTCAGCAGAGACAGAGAACAGCATGAGACAGTTTGAAATCCATTTAACTGGAGTTTCACAAGCTGCCTTCCCTGCCTACCACTAGGTCTTACTGGGATTCTGGTAACCCCGGGTAACGGGGGGGGGGTTACACTATAATTGAATGTCTGTAACCTGATCTAACAAGCACTACAAATTAATTGTTATTTATCTGTCATATATTGTCTTGTATGCATGTAAATAAGTTATTTTGTGTATAAAATCAATAAAAAGTGAATATCGAAAATAAAAAAAAAGAAATTCTGGGCCAACCACTGCGTAGTGTGTATGATTCTCAGATGACCAGACAAGGGAATATCATGTGCAGTCTTGAGCAACTGCTCATGATACCCCTGGGGAATGACAAGCTGCCTGCCTATCACCCCTCCCTCTGTCTTTTCAGCCTGAGTATACATCAGTCCATTTTCCCAATAAACCTTATGTCTATTGTCACCTCCTTGTGCACCGTCAGAGTCTGCCCAAGCCCTCAACTTCTCTAGACAAGGGTCACTTCTCTGAGCAGTTGCAAACTCCTCACACGTTCCCAAGGCATAGGACAGGTCCGCTTCAGTCTCTAAACTAGGGTCCCTATCACTAGCATCAGGGCACTCAGGATCACTGTCATTTCTAACCCTCTGACAATGGGTCACCCTTCCCTCTTCGGAGTAACCCTCCATAGCTATATGTTTAACTGCTGCTGGGGACATTTCAACCCCCTTTTCATTAGTCTACATATCAGGAGACACAGGCTGGGGAACCAGCCTCCCAGTGGTTTCACAATGGCTTCTGTGGGGTTCAGGGAACTACAATTTTCCCTTGCTGCTTGGCTACAGGTAACTGCACACCCCATTCCCTGTTTGAGATTGTTGCCAAGGATGACGTTAACTGCTAACATTTTGGCTATAGCCACCTGTTGCACAGTTCCCCCTGTTTCACCCCAGTCCAGGAGAACACTGGTGAGTGGCAATGTTTTCTCTTCACCAGTGAACCCTAGTACAGTGACATATTTATTGGGTATAAGCTGACCAGGCTCTACTAGATCCCCTTTCACCAATGTCAGGGATGCCCCTGTGTCCCTTAACCCCTGTGTCTGTACACCATTCACCGTGACTGGGTGCATGTGTTCCCTCATGTTCACAGGCATGCTTCCAGGGACACACAAACAACCCACTTCTCTCCTAGCCCCCTGTTGTGTATTGCTTGTTCTTGTGGGACACTGTCTGGCAATGTGCCCAGTTTCTCTACAGACCCAACATTTATTTCTTTTCTCAGAGAAATCTTTTCTCTGAAACCTGGGGCTAACTGGTTTTGGTGGAGGCAGTGAGGATTTTAGCTGCCCTGAAGGCGCTCTTTTCCCTTTCTGCACTGCCATGCCCACCTCATTCGCTCTCAGAGCAGGTCTGCTCTTGGCATAGTGGCCTGAGAGTTCAGCAGTCTCTTGCACTGTTTTGGGATCTTGGTCCTCCAGCCAGATTTTCAGCTCTGCTGGGCATGCCCCAAAACACTGTTTTAACAGAATATCATTTTCAATTTTATCGGCAGCGTTTGCTTCAATTCCTTCCCACTAACATTTTAAAAACTGATGTTGTTCCATGGCTAGCTCCTCATAGCTCATGTCAGGGCTTCTCCAGAGCTTACGGAATTTAGCTCTTTATGATTCAGCAGTTAGATCAAACTTTTTTAAAAGTGCAGCTTTAAGTTTGCTGTAATCCTTACTGTCCTCATTGTCCATTTGACCCAATGCATCCCGAGCTTTTCCGATAAGTAGCTGGAACAGCTGGAAGCTCCAGGACCCTCTAGGAATTTTAGCCTGAATACAAACTTTTTCAAAGGCATTTAAAAAGGCATCCATGCTGGACTGGTGGCGCTGAGGATTGAGGTGCTGGACGCCACACCTCGCTCCATGCCAGCGACCTGGTTTGGGAGAATGAGCCGGGCCGCCGGGGTCAGCAGGGAAGAGAGGGATTGGCGCCCAATGGTGGCTCTCCTCTCTGGGGAGGTTACTAGTCTGTCCTGCTGCTATATGCCACCTCCTGGGTGAACCGGGAATGGCGATCGCAGGTCAGAGACACATGTCGGGAAGGGGCAGTGCTAGCGAGAGCTCGGGAGGCGGTGTGTGCGTATGTCTTCTCATTGGCTCTCCCAGTGTGCCAGCACTGCAGGGATAGGGCAGAATAGGAGAAAATGGAGCCCATCACTCCTAGGTGATGACTTCTTTGACGCCAGACCACGTCACCAGGCACTCACTGGGGCAGACTCCAATGTGAATTGCCAGCTCTGCCATTGTTAGGGGGAGGATGGGGCAGTTCCTTCCCCGACCCACCCAGGGGTGTACTGGGAGACCTAGGGATTCATTGAGCAGGCGACCACTCTAGGAGCAGACTCCTAGGGGTACCGTGGGGACGGCAAAAATTGAGGGTGTCTGAATGAGTGGAGCGATGGTGCGGTAAGGAGGAATAAAGATAAAGTTAAAAAAAAAGTCATCCATACCCTCCCCCGCTTTAAATTCGGCTATCAGTTTGGAATTCAATTTGTAACCCAGTCCTGTAGTTCCAGTTAAACCCAAGCCACTTACCTGCTCTGGTTCAGGTGGTTGGAGTTGTAGCTTCTCCAGTTCATGTCGTCTCTGGCACTCTTACTCCTCACTGTTCACTGTCCGCCTCTCACTGTTCCCGGTCTGCCTCTCGCCGTTCATGGTCTCTCTTCTCCTGGAACTCCAGCTCCATTCTGCACAACTCAATCTGCAGCCTGAGTACTTCTGGCTCCAGAATGCTGGTGACCTTCCCTGCTGCTGTGGCCCTTTGCTGGCACTGGCCCTACTATCATCCTCATTGGATCTGGACACTGCACTGGCTGCCAGCCCTTCCACACTCAAGGTTTGGTCCTTTACAGTCGCAGTCTGTGACTTGATGCTCTGGGTATCTGCTGTTATCAGGGCATTCATGAGGTTCTGCTTGGTGGCTCTTACCTCCTACAGGATTCTCTGTCCTTGCACAACTGCCTCAAGTAGTCTACAGTGTGCCCGCTGTAGTTGGAAGCCATCTTCTTCCCTAACTATGCCTACTCTAACTTGCACTTTAGAAAAAAAATAAAACAGGTAGGAACTTATCTGTAAGCAAAATGATATAGTTCTGTTTCCTTTTTTTAAATTTAAACCACTGCCTTTTTTTTTTTTTTGCAAGTGAGCAGTACGGTGTCAATTTGACACACTGAACAATTTAAAGCTTGTGTTACAAAAATTATCAGCACCGCTGCCAACCAATCTGTCACAAACTCACTCAGCAGGTCAGGCCCTCTGCTCCCAGAGTGCCAACCTCTGAGTGCAGTATTGTGAACAGATAAACAGAACAGGGTAGTCCTCCTGTCTGCTTGTGGTTCCGAATCACCTTTGGTCTCAAGTTCTGGGGGGATTCAAACTGTGAACCTTATGCTAGCGTACCCAAATGTACAGGCTCAGATAATTCTGCTCTTCGGGGAATGCCAGGTATCTTTCGCCTAAGGGCACCTAACCAGGTATCCAAAATGGATTCTTAAAACTCTATGAAAGACCTTGGGTATTTCTTACCTTTTTCCAGTTCAGTACCACCATTAAGCTTAGGAACAGCTGTCAACTTTAACCATCTATACTTCACATGCAAAAGAAAGAATTTTGAAGGCGCACCAGGCAGTCTCTTTAAAATAAGAGGTTAACTAACAAAATGGATAAAAAATATGTAAAATGTAAACACAGAACACTATATCACAAAGCATACAATCACTTAAAAGAACAAGGTTAAAGTACAAACATAATCTCCTACCACACTACAATTAGACTTCTCTATCTAATGTATACCTTCTTACAGTGCTTAAAGTTAGATGTTGTTTCTAAG
Source organism: Neoceratodus forsteri (assembly GCA_016271365.2). Taxonomy (NCBI): domain Eukaryota; kingdom Metazoa; phylum Chordata; order Ceratodontiformes; family Ceratodontidae; genus Neoceratodus; species Neoceratodus forsteri. The sequence goes on from CM057457.1 coordinate 80,501,374, forward strand.
AGCCCACAAAGAAATGTGTCACTAAAGATCAGACACAGAATAGTTTAAACTGTCTCTATACCCACCTCTTCCATGATGTCACCTAGCTCCTCCTTGTTAAGTATATAAAAATAATACACACAGGATGTCCTATCAGGAGATATATTAAATAAGGTGAAATCAGCAAAAACTCATTTCCCAAATTGTAAGTCTGTGATTTCCCAGTTCCTTCTCTGTGATCTTTGAGCAGTTCCTGTTTCCAGCCCATATCAAAAGACCTTTTATAACTCTGCAGTTTTTTCACCTAGATGCCATATGGCTTTTTAACAACCGTTGAAATTAACTGTTCTTCCTCTGAAGACATCATAAAATGTATATTTTAGTTTCCCAGCTTCAAAGAAACACAGATCATCAACAAGGCCATAAAATACAACTTCTTGGAAATTAATTACATTACAGAGTTCTGCTATTTAACATATATCCTGTCATTTTAACTGAAACCTGGAGATGGTCATCCCACAGGCTGTCTCATGAGAGACACTCAATAACACATTCTATATACAAATATCATAGAGGAATCATAATCAGCTGGCCAAGTGTCACATCAGCAAGTGATTCCCAGTACTGAAATTAAAGCAAGAGCAGAAAAGAAGTGACGTGAAGTATGCAAATTACCTACTTCACACCCCTTCTCTTTTGCTGTCACTCCAATTTAAGTACTGTGAATCACTTGCCAACACATCCCTTCTTTCAACACTGCACAGTAGAGCTGCTGGAAGGGACGATTTCATGGCATGCTGTTTGTAAAGCAGCAGCTACAGGACTCCTGGACCTTGTAGTGCGAGCATCTCTGGTACTGGCTGCCAACATTTTGGAGCATTCCAAGGCCCAAAATGTGCATAAATGATGCAGGTACTCACATTACTGAGAGCCCTGCCTCCTGTTTTAACATAGTACATAGTCCGCCTATATAAGGAGGTGTGGCTAGGGCAGTCGGCTGCTTAGTATGTGCTGTTGAGGGCAGGAATGGCATGTGGTTTGGATCAGCATGGCAGTTGGGAGTGCAGTTCCAGTCAGCATGGCAGTCAGGGTGTGGTTTCAGTTGGTGTGGTGATCAGGACTGCTGTGTGGTTGGGCTCAAGCCAGTAAAGTTGTCCTGTTGTGTTTAGCATTGGTGGCAATTGAATGGAGGGCTTGGGTGAGTACATTACCTCCACACACTTTCTGCTTAGTTTTAGCCTTGCAGTGTTGTGCACCATGATTCTCTTGATTCCCCACCCTGACATTTAAAAAAATTGCACTTACAACATTTCTTTGAAGCAGAAGAAAGACTGGAGCCTTAGTGGGAAAGTCATGTATTATTCCAATTAAAGTCAAATACCATGTCCAGCCATGGTGCAGTGTGTATATGTGTGTGTGTGTGTGTGTGTGTGTATATATATATATATATATATATATATATATATATATATATATATATATAAAGGGATATACAATGAGTGAGCTGTCAGATAAATGATTTATCTACACAAGTGCTGTTTGACCTCGGGTAACTTCACGAGTGGCGTAAGCCACGAGTGAGGTGTCCAAGGTCAAATAGCACAAGTATAGATAAATCATTGATCTAACAGCTCACCATTGTATATTTCATTTATGCAATAGGGATGCTTCTTATTAGTGCAGGAACATTTGGTTTTGACTGTTTATCTTCTTTTTTTAAATGATAATTTCTGGGACTTTCTGGGACTTTTGGTTAACTTTCCTAGTGTATGTCTGCCTAGCGTGGTGGTTGCTATTAAATGAAACACCACTCATTTTGTAGAGAACTTCTTGCTGAACAAATGTCATGGTTACAGTATCATGCTACCTCTTTTGTTTTAAAGTTATTCACATTTGTTCGTCGAAAAAGTGAAACAAAAATTGAATTTTATGCTGTTTCTTGCTAATTATAAAAAAAACTAAAAGGTATTTATTAATGAAACACCACTCATTTTGTAGATATTTTTGTGCTGAACATTTTTTGTGCTCACAGTACCATGCTATCATTTTTAGTTTTAAAGTGATTCACATTTGTTTGTCTGAAAAGTGAAAAGAAAATTGGATTTTATGCTGTTTTTTGCTAATTATAAAAACATCTAAAAGGTATCTATACATGAAACACCACTCATTTTGTAGATATTTTTGTCCTGAGCATTTTTCGTGCTCACAGTACTATGCTATCATTTTCCGTTTTAAAGTTACTCGCATTTGTTTGTCAAAAAAGTGAACAAAAAAGCTTTGATTGACAGTTTGCATTTATCCCACATATGTGGGATAACTCTAGGGTGGTTAGATTTATCCCACATATGTGGAAATAAATGGATTTATGCAATTGCTTTTAGTTCCACACCTATTGCATAAATATATATATATATATATATATATATATAAAATACATGGGGGAGTGCATAATGAGAATTTTATGCTTAATTTGCCACTGGAGTTTATCAAATCATTCCACCCTGTGGGTGTGTATAAAATTCAACTTTACACTCCCCCCATGTGTTGTTTTATGCAATTGCTAGTCTCTGTTTTTTTTGCCATTCCACAGTGCCAGTTTTTGTTGTAGTAAAATGTGGTTTGAAAGCTGCTGTGTTTTTTAGTAAGAAAAAATTATAATAAACTGCAAAAAACAACTGCTGCATGTTTGTCTCAGTCTTAAAGGGGTTTGTTTGATTCTTTTATGAAGATCTGTAAAGTTTAAGTAACCAGGTTTCCATGGGGATATGTAAATTAGGTGTTCAGTGTCGGCAGTCTCTACAGTTTTTTTTGAGTGAGGGAAAGAGAGAGAAGACTGCTTTTTTTATTTTCATTTTTTAGGCTCTCGACTTCATCTGTACTGCAGGGATGTGGTGAATTCATTCGAAAATGAGAGACACTGGGTTTTGGTTTCCAGTTGTTATGGTAGAAGCATTTTTGTGGCAAATCGGGCAGTGAATAGTGAACACGAGCCTCCCATAAAAAAAGCTGGTGCATGTTGCAAGCATCCTTATAATGGCGAATTATTTTCCTATGGGAGAAAACAGAGACCAGTTATTATATGACTTTAATGACCGTGGTATATGACTTTAATTGGTGTGATATATAGGGAAATAGTTGATGGGCTTTTCAGTCTCATCCATGTATTATATATATATATATTTATTTATTTATTGAAACATTTCACCTGGAAAGGCACATTGAACAACAAGTTGCTTGTCTCATGGTGCATCCTGGGGAAAGGGTAGTGGAAATACATACATGCATACAACAGCAACCATTATTACAACAATATTGGCTGTGATGAATAGCAATAACAGAAATAACATATTAAGTGCAGCATAAGAGTACAATTGTATACAGCGGTCACAATGGACAGGTCAAGTGCATTACATTATGATAACTCCTTAAATTTATGGTGATGGTATCATTTAGCCTGAAGGAAAGGGGTGGATAGGGAGTAACAGAAGAGGTGGAAAGATAGCGACGCTGGGAGGGGAGTAGAGGAATAAGAATCAAGGTTATACATATAATGATAGTAGTAGATTGATAGAAACCTAAAGTCATAGTTCTGTTGGTAGTTATAGATAACCCAAAGGAATGGCCAGGTAGGGATCTCAGCAAGGAAAGAAAGTAGAGGGGCTGGAAGGGAGCTGTAATTCAGAATAGTTATTTAATATATTGAATAGAGGCCGGGGAGCAGGTCAGGAATACCAGGTAGGTTAATTGCAGGTACAATTCACAAAAAGGAAATTATGTAGGGCTGAAGTTATAGTGGAGGGGGAGGAGAAGTGGTGAATCTGGTGAAGAAGTGAATTCCACAGTTTTGGGAAGCGATACGAGAAAGCAGCCTGGCCTACAGTGGTAGACCAGTGAGAGACAACCAAGGAATGGGAGCCGTAAGATCTAAGTTAGTGGGTAGAGGGAGGGAGGACTGATAAAGAGGAGGTGAGACAGGATGAGAGTGATCCAAACCAGAATTTAGGGACAAATTTAGAACAATGCTGGAGGCGTCTATTTTCTAGTGAGGGAAATGCCAGGGAGTGGTAGAGTTGAGAGTGGTGGGTGAGAGGAGGAGAGTCCAGAGCGAAGTGACAGGAGTTGATGAGGGTATCTAGTCTGGCTGAGGAAGTCTTGGGAGCAGCACTGTAGACTACATTACAGTAATCAAAAATAGGAAGGATCATCTTCTGGACAAGTTCACGCCTAGCTGGGAGAGGGAGGCATTTCCGGTTCCTGTATTGAGTGTCGAGCTTGGGGCGCAGCTTTTTGAGGATGGCATCCACATGACCAGAGAAGGAGAGATGTTGGTCAGGCCAAACACCCAGATATCTGAATGAGGAGGTGTCATCAAGGACTGTCCCATCAAGGGTATGAATGGAGGGCAGGGAGGGGAGCCTAGAGAGTCTCTGCCTAGTGCTGAAGGTCATGAAGACATTGGCATTTAGAAAAAGTTGATGAGAGCAAAACCAGTGCTGAACATTGTTGAAATCCTGCTGAAGTCTGTTTGCAACATCAGTGGGGGACTGTGCGGAGGTGTAGAGGATCATGTCATCTGTGTCCATATGTATTGAGGTTGATGTACAGACAGATGGTAGGTCATTAAGAAATATGTAGAAAAGTATAGGGCCCAACATGGACCTTGAGGGACACCAGTGTTGATGGGGGGGGGGGGAATGTGGTCAGCAATTCTGACTGACTGGGTCCAACCTAAAAGGTAGGCTCTGAACCAGTTAGTGGCTGAGACAGTCAGACCTGCTGAGGAAAGGGAGTTTAGTAGTAGGGTGCAGGAAACCATTTTGAAAGCCTTGGCTAGGTCGCCAAAATGGCAGACCTGATTTGACCACTGTCCACCCCTGAGAGGATGGATTCAGTAAGCTTAATCAGGGAGGTGATGGTGGAGTGGTTTTTCTGAAAACCAGATTGGAAGGGAGTGAAACAGTTGAAGTTAGAGAGATAAGAAGACAGTTGAGCAAGAACCAAGTGTTCTTGCAGTTTGGCAAGGGTGGGAAGGAGGGATATGAGATGGCAGTTCCCCGGTGAGGAAGGATCACTGCCCTTAGGTAGGGGAAGAAAAATGTCATATGGCGTATGGCTTCCAAACAGGTGGGATGGCTGCTATTTTGAACAAGAGGTTGAAGAGGTCAGACAATGGGACAGTGATAGCCGTAGTTGAGAGATATAGCAGCTTGGGGTCCAAGCCATCTGGTGAACTGCCTTTGGATGGGTTGAAGGAGTGCAAGGCATCCAAGGTGTCAGAAGGGGCAATTTTAGTAAAAGAGAAACAAGTAGACTGGGGTAGTGTGCGTGGTGAGGTGGAGGGGGCACCTGGCCTAGTAGACGGTAAGGAGGATAGGAGAGCAGAGGCACAAGAGGTGAAGTATTAATTAAATTCAGTAGCAACACTGAGGTGATCAGTAATAAGGGTGTTGTTTATATTGAGAAAGAGGAGGGAGGAGTGGAGGGGGGGGAAGAGTGAGTGGATGATTTATTTATTTATTTAAAGGTTTTACCAGGAAGGCATGCTGAGCAGACTACTGCTTGATTCCAGATGCGCCCTGGGGAACGGGGATTGGGAGTGCATACAAACATACAAAGTAGCATCAATTACATAATATACATACAAGATCTTTTCCAGACTTTAGAGGGATTGTTTATGTTGGATTGAAAGGTTGAGCTAAAGTAGTCTGAAAGTAGTCATAGAATAATACATGGGGTAATGTGTGTATAAGAATTTTACACACACCCAAGGTGTTGGATGCTACTGCATATAAACCCTGAGAGTTAAGCTCGAGGGGTTTACACAAGCATTGAACACTAAGGGTGTGTGTAAAATTTGAGATTTACACATTACCTCATGTCTTGTTTTATATAATTACTGTGGAGTGTTTTTTCACCACAGCATCTATATAAATACAAAGTGACCTCCATGCCTGCAGCCACGGTTGGGCTGAAGTGAGGAGGCGGTGTGCACATGCATGGAGTGGTGGAAATCCGACTTGTGTTCGCCATTATAACTAGCTGGTTATAAACACAAATTATAACCAGGTTTCCCTATGGGAGAAAATGCTTCTCCATTATTGTGATTTTTTTTTTTACACACCCCAGGTGTGTGATATGCCATAAACCTCAAGAGCGAAGTGAGGGTGTGTAAAAAAAAAAAAAAAAAAAATCAGGCCGGCTAGCCCGGTGGCACTGAAGGCTGAGGTGCTGGATGCCGTGCCATGTCAGCAGCCTGGGTTCAGGAATGGACTCGGGATGCTGGGGGTCGGCAGGGGTAGGAGAGGATTGAGCATCCGGAGGACTACTCTCTTCTCCTGGGGAGGGTTGGGGAGCTTGCCTCGATCTGTATCAGCCCCCGGAGGAGACTGTGAGCGCTGCAGAGCAGCGCTGCACAGGGGCTAAGAACAAAACCAGGGAAAATGGTGTGTCAGCCGACCGGATGACGGCCGGCTGGACTCTCACCACCACGGAGCCCCCAGACAGCCAAGACCGACCTCAGCAGCACCCAGGGCCAAGAAAGTTAAGCCGCAAGGCACATACTGTCTGGAAGGAGAGGACCTGTCTGAAGAAGGGATACGTTGGGTTACCCTGAGAGTGGCTGCTATGTGAGGTGGGAGTTGGCATTGGGGGTTCATGGGGAGGTTCAAGTGTCCCTGGTGGCCTGAAGGAGAGGCCGATCGAAATGAGGAGGCGGAAAAACAGATAATGCAAAAAAAAAAAAATCATAAGCACACAGTCGCTTATGTTTTATATTTTATAATAACTGGTACAGGGACATACAGAGAGACATGTTTCCCACTGTTGTACTGGAAATGAAAGTGAAGCGCCAGTGTTACAAATGCTGTCATAACTGTGTATGATATCATACCTGGTTATTACGGCATTTCATCACACTGATAATCAGTGTGATTGGGGGAGGTCACCAGTTAGTATAGTATTATTACCTCATTTCTTCCTCCTGTTTTTTTTCTCTGTCTTTTCCCACATTCAACATATAGAACATTTACCAAGGGTTCAGAATTCTGCACAGCTCCACTTGCAGAATGTTCTGCTCTCAACATACTGTGCGCGGACACACACACACACACACACACACACACACACACACACACACACACACTCACACTTACACACACCCAAAGGCCTCATGTGGAGCCACAACCTCAATTTTCTCTGTTTCAGGGTAAGCGAAGAGTTTTCTCTGATAAGTAAGTAAAGATAAGAGGAGGATTTTTCATTGTCAGCAAAGAAACACTAATAATGAAAACTATCAATAATACTTAATGTTTATTATGTATTTATGTGTGTAAGGAGAGTGTGATGATCAGGGAAACATAATTACTGGTGATCCTGTTTAGTGACTGAACTGATACCACTTTCTAGCGCCTTTCTAACTGGGTTCCATTCCATTCCATAATAACCAGCTGGGTATTATGGTGTTGATATCAGTCAGTCACTGTCAAAAAGAGGTAGGTAAGGTAAATTTTATTTTTCTGGAGCCCAATCCGGAGGCTCTGGGCGCCGTACAAAAAACACAAGCTCAATTTATATGTACAAAACTATATCCTTATACAGATCACATAAATATATAAAACCCTCTAAATTTTAAAAAGGACTAATAACACTGGTGTCAAACAGAGTCTGAGAAAGCATGATTAAACAAATAGAACTTCAGGCATGTCTTAAAGATCTCTACTGATGGGGCCTCCCTCACCAAGAACGGGAGCGAATTCCATAAGACAGAACCGGCGACATTGAAAGCTCAATCGCCAGCAGTTTTAATCTTGACCTAGGAATCGTCAGGAGGCCCCTCGAGGAGGACTGGAGTGGCCGAACCGAGGCAGCAGGTGTCAGAAGGTCAGCCAGGTAACAAGGGCCCAATCCATGTAGGGCCTTATAGGTGAGCAAGCCTACCTTGAAGACCACCCTCCATCGAATTGGCAACACCCAATGGTCCACCGTGTCAAAAACTGAGGAGAGATCGAGTAGAATGAGAGTTGTCCCCTCCCCTCGACCTCTAGCCCTGAGGAGATCATTTTGCACCCAAACTAATGCGGTTCCTGTTGAATGTCCTGCATGAAACCCTGACTGGAGCGGCTCATAGATATCAAATGCCATGAGGTGATCACCCAACTGACGCGCCACAATCTTCTCCACCACCTTTCCTGAAAATGGAAAGTTGGAGACCGGTCAATAATTTGCCTTGATGTCAGGGTCCAATGATGACCTCTTCAGGAGGGGGTCACACCAGTGCCTCCTTCAAAGCATCTGGAACAACCCCCTCCAGCAAGGAACACCAGACAATCAAGGTGAACACTGGCCCAACAGCATCGACACATCTCACTAAGAAACGCGTTAGTGCCGGGTCCAGTTCACAATATGTGTGCTTCAGTTTTGAGATCATCTCAATGACATCAGCCACCTCCACTGGTTTAAACTCCCTCCAACCGGGTGGAGTACTTTGTCGAACATCCCAGCGTCCACTGTCGGCCATAGTGTGGGCCACTGGCGGAACACCCTGCCTAATGGCAAACACCCTGTCAGAGAAAAAACGAGCAAACTCATCGCACAAGGCCTCAGAAACTGCTATTTTCAGCTGAAGACAGGCAGGATGTAATAACCTGTCCACAGTCTGTAAAAGCATTGCTGGTTGGTTTTTCCCAGCAGCTATCTCCCTGGACAGGAACACTGCCTTCTTATGGTTGATTGCCCCCTGGTACACACCATAGTGTGCACGCAGGGCCAGTTTGTCTGCCCCCAAGCCGGACCCCCGCCAGCAGCCCTCCAACCTCAGAACCTTGATCTTCAAGGCCTTGAGCTCCCCATCAAACCGTGGGGACCTCAAGTGAGAAGATCTGGGTTGTACACGGATCGGTGCAAGGGAGTTGATTGCCTTAGTTACTGCCCTATTATCGGCATCAACTGCCTCACCCACACCTCCCCTGCATGCACTGTCCACACTAGATAGGTTTACCACCTCCAAAAAACCCTCCAGGGTCAAACCCCTCAATGGGCGGTAGCTCACCATCTCTGCAGGGGGAGGGATCTCGGAGGGTGCCCTGAGCAAGAACTCCACCGTGCACCAAATGACCAGATCAGTCCTGAGATTCCCAATTCAAGCCCCAACGAGAAGACCAGGTCCAACATGTGTCCACCCTGGTGAGTCACAGTAGTAACTGCTTGCAACAAGCCCAGTGATGTCATCAACTGAAGGAAGCAGCATTTAACATTCTACACCAGCATTAATCTACTATATCAATCAGTGTAGTATCTGATACCATATCTTTCTGGCAGTCAGCAAGAAGGAAACCGCAACATCTCAAAAAGTTATTATAAAAAGTTTTCCCTTGAAATCTTTTCCAATGCAGTTAAGCAGTCCAGTGGCAGTCTCAGCAGTTCAGCATTATCCCTGTATCTTGAACCACAGAGCCCTCCCCATGCTAAGTAAAACAACCACTAAAGTAAACAAGCCCTTCTAACCCCTTATTTTTATCTAGTTTTGTTTACCGGTTAGGTGCACTAGACAGACATTTGCCTATTTTCAGACATGACCCAGGAGGGTACAAACCATTAAGACATTACAATCCAAGACAATGACTACAATGTTGAAACACATAGTAACCATAGGAATACAATACTGTGCATGACAACAAATTAAGCAACAGAGAATGCAGAGTAAACAGTATGGTACCTGTCTATCAAATGGGGAAGCATAGAGGAGGGGCCATTGGCAAAAGCTCAAAGGTACAGAAAGTATTAACTGGTAACAGAGTAAGCAAGTGAAAGGAACAGTCAAGTACAGATAGTTAGAGGTCACTAGGGGCAGGAGCTAGGAACAGGAACATACTGCTAGTTGAAGCAAATGTGACCGGTATTGATTCCAGAAAGCTCGGTATTAATTCAATAAAGCGCAGGCAACAGTGCAATGTGTAATGTGAGCTAGTTCTGGGTATGGATAGGAGATCAAGGTCTGAGGATTTGAGGGGGTAGGTGTTTTTATAGGGCACCAGGAAGGAGGAAAGGGATAGGGGTGCTTGGCTGTATAATACACTGTGGATAAAGCTAGCAGAGGATAGAGCTCGTTGAGCAGCAGGAGATAGCCAACCTAGTTTGGAGTACAGGGTGCAGTGATGGGCAAGTCAATTGCAGGCAAGAACAAAACAACAGATATTGTTATAAGCCACATCCTATTTATGCAGGATTGAGTTTGAGGCATTTGAAAAAATGGGCAGGCCATAGGATAATTTGGGGGAGTAGGAGACCACTGGAGACAGCAATACAAGTGCATGGAAAGAGATTTAGGCTGGCTCAATACACAAGTTCGAGTCTAACAGTAACTGCCTTACAGATGGATGTTACATGTAGAGAGAAATCAAGGGAGTGATCAAGTGTAACACCAGGGCATTTGAAAGGAGTTTGCAGTGATCGAGGGGAGTGCCATTTCAAGACCATGGAGAACAAAGTATGGACGTTGCGGTTCCAAATAGCATACTGTAGCTTGTGACTTAGAATTGTTCATTAGTAGCCTATTCTCATGGAACCAGGTTGGAGTGGCCTTCAGGTCAGCTGACCAGGTTGTATTGTTGTCAGCCACATTCTGGGCACTGGTGAAAAAGGCCAGGTCATCAGTGTAAAAGAGAGGGGTACTGTAGGTGAGTACTGTAGGTGAAACAGTGGTGAACAGAACTGATGTGTAGAGAGAAAAAGGGTGGGCCAAGTATGGAGCCCTGGGGACACCAATGGTGACAGGGATGGTGTTGGATAGAGATGGACCAAACTTAACACTGTGCTGTCTGATGGTTAGGTAACTTTGAACCAGGGTAGGGCATAATCAAGATTCCCAGGGTGCTTAGCTTGCTATAGAGTAGGGAGGATTGTCCATATCAAAACCTTTAGTAAGGCCTATGAATATGGTGCTAGGTAGTTCACCTTCATCAAGAGAAGTGAGATACTGTTGGTAAGAGTGAGCACTGCAGTGGTGGTTCTATGGTTCTGGTGGAAACCATGCTGGGCTTGGAAGAGGAGACTGTAGATAGAGAGATAGAAGGTAAGTTGAGTGGAGACAATTTTTTCCAGAACCTTGCCAAGAACTGGTAGAATGGCAATGGGTCTGCAGTTACTAATAATTTTGTTATTACCATTTTGAAGTACAAGCACTATGTTAGCCAATTTCCAGATAGTAGGTACAGTGTTAGCTGTGAGAGAAAGATTGAAGTTTCTAGCAAGCGGAGAGACCAGTTTATAGACAGCTAGTCTGAGACGTTTGTGCTCAATTCCATTGAAGCTGGTAGATTTAGATTCAGGGATCAGCCTCAGGAATTTATACACCATAGAGATGCTTATTTATTTGAGGTGAAAGGGGGGATAGTGCCTTGATTCAGTGGTTGGGGAGAGGTCGGGCAATATGAGGGAGGAGAAAAAGTCTCAGTATAGGCTGAAAGGTCTGAGAAAAGTTTGCTGAATGCGTTAGAGATTGTAGAGGGGTTGTTGCAGTTTACTCCCTTGATCTCGAAGTTGGAAGAGTAGGGGTTCCATCCTGGCCCAAGGATTTTTTGATACAGTTCTAAAAATGGTGGGGTTGTTGCAGGAGGAGGCATGTTGAGTTCTGCAGAAGTGACTCTTACTCTGTTGGATGGCCTGTGTGCATTTTATTCTAAGATATATGTAGGTGGACCAGTCATAGATGGAGTTGGTAGCCCTGACGATAGACCAGCTTTTGTCTCTTTTCAGAAGGGATAGGAGAGGCAATCCAAACATTTGGTTGTTGGACCACAGACCCTCCTAGTGGTGAGAGGGCATGTTTGTCCTAGAGACTAGAAAAGGTAGAGCTGAAATGAGAGACAGCCTGATCAATGTCAGAGGTTGTGGCTGCCCACAGGTAAGACCAGTCAAGGCAGGCTACTTTAGTTTTAAATTGGAAGAGGTCCAGATGAGAAAAGTCACGAAAATGAATCAGGCGAGGAGAGTCTTATAGGGGCTTTTACGTGCCACACACAGTAGACAGAGGAATGGTTGCTAATAGAGTCAGAGAGGACATCTGAGCAAATTATTCTGTCCCCATTAGGGGCTGACATCCAGTCAATAAGGGTGGCACTTTGCCCATTACTGGAAAGCCTGGTGGGATGGGAGATTAATTGGATGAGGAGCAGCTTGTTTAGGGATAACTCAGCCGAGTGTCTGTTACATTTTAACTAATCAATGTTAAATCACAAGATTATGAATTAATTTTCATTTGTAAGGGACCAGCAATACTAGCTAGGTTGGGGAGAGCTTGATGGCTAGTAGCAGGTGGCAGGTAAATGCAAAAAGTATGACGTTTCTTGGTATTACCTAGGTTAGGATGCCGTGACACAATTCTAAGGATGGTCCAGTGGGGTAGAGGGGGAAACTTGGGGCTGAAACAGTAAGGTGGGCCTTATAGTAAATCATTGTGCCTGCACCTCACCTAGAGGAGGCCCTGTCACATCTTATAAAGCTCTATCCTGCTATATTGCAGAGACTGTTAGGTGTTGTGAGCTTTAGCCAAGTTTCAGAGACACAGAGTATATCAGGCTGATAGTGACAAGCCCAGATGGTGAGTTCCTCCAGATTATGGAGGAAACTTCTAACATTAAGATGGGTTAATTTAAGACCTTTTAGCCTTTGCCAGAGAAGGAGAGAGAGAAGGAGACAGTGGCAGAGCAGATCCAGGGTTGGGTTCAGTGTCTCTGGCAACCAGTAAAAGGGACAATGTCAGGAGGATGAGGACATTGGCTTTGGCTAACACTTGTGAGGGTATATTAGGGGAGCTAAGAAAGACCAAGGAGGGATAGTGAGGCTTAATAAAGGGAGGGTGCATGGGCAGAGAGTGACAGTGAAAAGGCAGGGATACTGAATGAATACTTCTGCTCAGTATTCACAAAAGAAGAGGTGGGGGAAGTACCTAACCCAATCAATAGAAGCACTCTGGATAGTGTGGTCGATACCAGTCCTTTCACAGAAGAAAGGGTCATGAAGGAACTCCTAAAACTGAAGGTGGACAAAGCAATGGGGCCTGATGAAATTCACTCCAGAATTCTAAAAGAACTAAAGGGAGAATTAGTGACACCACTGATTACCCTTTTTAACAAATCATGGGAGGATGGTGTAGTATCTAAGGACTGGAGGAGGGCAGATGTGATTCCCCTTCACAAATGTGGGAGCAAAGCAGAGGCAGCAAACTATAGACCTATTAGCTTGACCTCAGCGATAGGGAAAATGATGGAATTACTTCTGAAAGAAAGAATTGTTGAGTATCTAGAGGCCAGCGGAGCACAGGACCCTAGGCAGCTTGGATTCACAGTGGGAAGGTCATGTCAGATGAATCTAATAGATTTCTTTGACTGGGTGACAAAAGTAGCAGACCAGGAAGGGGCTGTGGACATTGCCTACCTAGACTTTAGCAAGGCATTTGACACAGTCCCACACAAAAGATTAATAAACAAATTAGCCAGCCTGGGAGTAGGTCCCAGGGTGGTAGCCTGGGTAAAAAATTGGCTGGACAACAGGACACAGAGGGTAATAGTAAATGGAGTCCACTCTGAAGAAAGGGGGGTTACTAGTGGGGTACTGCAGGGTTCAGTACTGGGTCCGGTTCTTTTTAATGTCTTTATAAGTGACATGGCAGAGGGACTGGAAGGAGAAGTATGCCTCTTTGCAGACGACACAAAGATCTGCAACAGGGTTGATATACAAGGGGGGGCGGAAAGAATGAGAAGGGACTTGGTAAGGTTGGAGGAATGGGCAAAAGTATGGCAGCTTAGATTCAATGCAAAGAAGTGCAAAGTAATGCACTTGGGAAACATAAACCAAGGGGAAGAGTTCACAATGGGGGACTATTAACAACATCAAAAATGAAAAAGACCTGGGGGTAGTCATATCAGATGACCTAAAGGTAAGCAAGCAATGTGAGAAGGCAGTAGGGAGGGCTGGGGGATAGTGGGATGCATAGAGAGGCATCACCAGTAGAAAACAGGAAATTGTTATCCCTCTGTGCAGACAGTTCATGAGACCCCATCAGACGTATTGCATGCAGTTCTGGAGGCCCCATCTCCACAGACATAGACAGGATGGAGGCAGTCCAGAGGAGGGCAACTAAACAGTGCAGGGTCTGCAACAGAAGCCATATGAAGAGAGACTAAAGAGCTTAATATGTATACCCTTGAGGAAAGAAGGGAGGGGGGACATGATAGAAACTTTCAAGTACCTCAAGGGAATCAACAAAGTCCAGGAGGGTAGCATCCTTTCAGGAAGAAAGATGTGCAAGAACAAGGGGACACAATTTGAAGATAGAGGGGGGATGGCTCAGGGGCAATGTGAGAAAGTATTTTTTCACAGAGAGGGTGGTGGACGCATGGAACGGCCTTCCTGAGGAGGTTGTGGGGTCAAAAACAGTGGGGCAATTCAAGAATGCATGGGACAGACATAAGGCAATTCTAGTGGACGGTAGGAAGAAGTAGGCTGTTGGTTAACTCGGATCTGCAGCTTATCCAATAGATAGAGAAATGGGCAGATTAGGTGGGCCAAGCGGTCTTTTTCCGCTGTCAAAGTCTATGTTTCTATGTTTCTATGAGGATGAAGTACCAACTAAATTTAATAAGGTAACAGGATATAAGGTACCAGTTTTGGGGGGCACATAAGTCAAGGCAGTTTATGATAAGCTGAATACTGACTAGATTATTGGACATGGCAAACTCAGTAAGGGTAGGGGGATTACTGATAGCAGGTTTTAAGGTTGGCATTATATGATGTATGTTCAAGAATAAAGATTAGCAGGAGTAGGTATATAATAGCATCAGTAGGAACTAGGTGATAGGTTCTGTTAAAGGCCATCAAGCCTAGCCCCAGAGGCACTAAGAAAGCAAGCATCTGTAAATGCAGCTATAGACCCCAGCAGGTTAAAAGCAAGTGTAGTAGACAGCAGTTCACAGGTAGCAACACTGATAACAATAATAAAACTTTTCAGCTATGTAGGAGTGAGGTAGGGTAACTACTAGTCTCTGTTAGGAACAACGTGATTTAATAAGAATTAGCTGCTCCTGGAGTAGTCTTACCTGACACAGCCCAGCACCCCAGGTTGAGCAAGAGGAACTGTGTTGGAGGTCAAACAAACAGTTTTAAGAGTTGTTCTGGTTGCTGTAGGGCAGAGTCTCAAGCCAACAGCTGTCGCCATGGCTGATGCTCATGGTAGATACTCTTATTCTGTGGTCCTTGGCACGGCCCACTTGCGGTATCAGTCTAAGATATATAGGGAGATCTGGGTCCACCTTTACCGGAGCTGATTAGCGGGTGGTCTCTCTGCAGCTGGCTGTGTCCCAGTGAGCAGCGCCAATCTCTGGCAGTGGCAGTTGGTGGGGGAGGAGGGAGTGATGGCAGCAATCCTGCCTCATGACCCCTTGCCGGACAGGAGATGCTCTGAGTGGAGCTACAGTGGATTGAGCAGAGTTTAAGGTAAAAAGTTTAAAAGTCCTGCCTTTATTTGTTTCACACCCTTGTCTGGCTCTGCCTTTCCTGGAGCTGATTGGTGGGTGGTCTCTCTGCAGCTGGCTGGGTCCCAGAGAGTGGCGCTGGTCTCTGGCAGCAGCGATCAATGGGAGAGAGGGGGTGATGGCTGCTATCCTGCCTCATGACCCCTTGCAGGACTGGAGATGCTCTGAGTGTAGCTGTAGTGGATTAAGCAGAGTTTAAGGTAAAAAGTTTAAAAGTCCTGCCTTTGTTTATTTGTTTTGCACCCTTGTCTGGCTCCACCTTTCCCAGAGCTAATTGGTGGGTGGTCTCTCTGTGGCTGGTTGGGTCCCAGTAACCTTTTAGATGGTATACCATCAGAAATGTATTTACATTTGATAATATTCTAAAATACAAAATTTGGGCGAGTGTCAATGAGTCCTAAGTGGAAGCCATCAGGATGCACCTGTCTTTTCTCTCTCAGTGGTGGTTTTCAGTGAGTTTTATACAAGTAATTATATAAAATAAAGAATGGGATGTTATATTATGAATTCTGTACACATCCTCGGTGTGTAATACCATCACAAACTACTTGTGCATAACATAACGTGATTTATGTGGTATTACACACCTTGGGTGTGTGAAAAAAACTCGTAGGGTGGGATATTCAGAATGCACCAGGCAGGGGCGCAAACCTGGGCACAGCACAACTGGGATGCGCTAGGGGGTGTGCCGGGCGATATTCAATGGTGTTGTGCCACCATTGAATATGGCAATGTGGCCACCCGCATTGCGCATGTCACAGTGGCACTGCACCAGCGCAGGTGGCAGGAGAGGAGCAGGGGGATGCACAAAGCGCAAGTGCAGTTGTGCTAGGCACAGGAACCACAATATTCAGTGGTGGATATGCAAATGAGGCCATAATGCATGCAAGGTGCAACTGGGGCCATTAGCATGTCATTATGGCCCCATTTGCATGCAGGTGAGCCGATCCCCGGCAACTTGTGCCTGGTGCCCTGCCAGGCTGCAGCTGTCAGGGACTGATGCCCCTGCACATCGCAGCAAAGTGCCCCAATGCCCGATCACGGGAATAAGTATAACAACAAACGTCCTAAATCTCCCCTGGTGGTCCAGTGGACGCTTCCAGCCCGATCACGGGCATATGTATAATATGACAGTTTAAATTATCCCTGGTGGTCCAGTGGTACCCCCTCCCCACCCACCCACTCAGACCCGCCACTTGCTCCCCCAGTCAGCGGCGGTGGCAGCTCCCACCCACAAGCCGCTCGGCCTCGCCGGTCTTCACTGCGCACAGTAAGGCTGTACGCCCATTGGTCCATGCGGGCTAATGGGCTCACAGACCATACTGTACTACACAGTCCAGATATGTGAATGGATTCACACTGCACCTGCGCAGCATACATTACTGATACACCCTGGCACATCGGATGGAGCAGCACAACATCCACTTCTTGAATATCGTACCGGGGGATCAGTGTTTCCACCTGGTGCAACACTGTTGCTCCATGCACAACCCCTTTGAATATCTGGCCCCCAATGTATAACACCCCATTCATTATTTCCTATTTAATTTGTTTTGCTTTTTATTTAAGGTAATTTTATTTTTAGAGCCCAATTTAGGTTCTTACTAAGTAAAGGTGGCAGCCATGTTTGTGATGGAAGGTCAGTTCTGGTTGTAAGTGGACTGATCAGTTCATTGTGTGATGTGGCCATTCAGGTTTAGGACCAGGAGGACTGTACATTATGTTGTAATAATGCACAGTCACCTGACTGGTTTTACTCAATTAAATTTCTTTGATTTTTAGATCCATTTTTTAATAGCGATTCATGAAGTAGTTAGACTATTTTTTTCCATTCCACTAAACCCTGTCATGGGAATACACAGGGCTGTCACCCATAGGCTGTGTGCTAGAATTACCATATTTTCAGTCTGGAAAACTTCCCAAGAGGAGTCTCTTATACCACACGAAACACCCCATGGAGCCTTAATAACTTATAAATCACCCAAGATAGTTAGAGTGATTTTATAATAAACTCCAAATATTGCTTTTTAATTTAAAAGGTTGCATGAAGCCACCCTCCTGCATGAGAGACCACGGAATACAGGATTAGAAGTTCAGTGACTATACACTGATTGACTGAAACATGTGTAAGTATTTTATAAAGAAGATAAAATACACTACTGTTCAATCCCCAACCCCTGATTTGCTGATCCCAGGCGTGCTGAGATTGCCTAAGTACATTATTTTATCAGAGTCACTGGACCCACACCCCTCTCTCCAACAGGTCATCAGAGTGCATCAACTTACTGACACTATCAGGCCTTTTTTCTTTGGCTTGTCAGCTGGTGGCTGCTGCAGCTGTTTCTTTCAACTGCCTCTGATTTTCAAGGATCCAAATTTTGAAACATTTCTTGATCCCATCTACTCTGGCATTTCTGTTACTGAAGTGATAGGATCTGGACATAACTTATTCAGATGGACCAGGTGGGTGTCAGTTGTAGGTCCACAGCACTAATGCTTTCATGTAACAAACACATACACTAGGATCTAACATTTTAAGTGGGCCATCCGCCATGGTACCAGACTATTAAATGACTTGATCAACACTGTATCACACAGACAGGGTTTTTTATTTGGTCATCTACAGTTCACATGGTCAAACATTTTCTAGCACCCAGACCTCTCAGCTATCCCACATTATAAGGAGAGAAACCTACCTTTCCTGGACCTACATCAGTCCATCTGAATTCTGCACACCCAGGAGATCCATGGCCCTGGGATGACCTTGAACTACCAGGGACTGATATGTGGCAGGAGGGTCATTTCTGAAACCACTCCTTCTGACCATACTGAGTTACAGCTGAGGAGCCGCTCAACAACCCATCAGGGAACCTACTCCCCTCCTTAGATGCTAAAACTAAGAAAAACAACAAGCTTGTAGTTCCTCCTTTTTAAGTTTGCTTGCCTTTGTGCTCAAAGAAAACAACTTGGGATTATTCTCAGTAGAGTAGGGCTGGGGAGGTTTGTGCTGAAGCTGAGCCTTCGGGACATGTGCGTGTGTGATCGCACATGCATGTGCGCACATCCAGTCCTGCTAGGCTACTGCTGACACTGGTTTGCTGGCTAATGGGTGGAAACTTCTCACATATGAAAGGATGCAGCTTCCCCTTTTATACTGCCTTTCACTGTTTCTGCCAATCTACCAGCATCCCCCTCCCCAACTTTTCAGCAACACCAATGCCGTTAATATCCCCCCTCCTGCCCAGCCCATCTTAATGTGACTGGCGCCATCAATATCCCCCCAATCCAACTTGATTATATGACTGATTGTGTGCTCAACCCTACTGCTGTTATCCCAATTTCTGTCTGAATCAGCTTTCAAATCACACACACACACACACACACACACACACACACACACACACACACAGTCTGGACACTTGGGTGTCCATCCCTTGTGCTGGCTAATCCCCCCAAATAAGATGCGACACTGGGGTGCCCACCCCTGGTGCCACCAAACAACAGACACTGCGGTGCCCAGTTGCCAGTGTTGGTACATGAAATAAATGAAACCATCCCTTGTAGTCTTTTTTTTAGTTGTTTTTTGTAATCTCTGTAAAGAAAAAAAATGGTTCCTCAATGTGTTCTGACCCCCTAATCCTCCAACCCCCCTTAACATAGAAACATAGACTTTGATGGCAGATAAGGACTGCTCGGTCCACCCAGTCTGCCCATTTCCCTACCTATTGGATAAGCTGCAGATCCTAGTTAACCAACAGCTTACTTCCTCCTACCCCCCACCAGAATTGCCTTATGTCTGTCCCATGCATTTCCAAATTTCCCCACCGTTTCTGACCTCACAACCTTCTCAGGAAGGCTGTTCCATGTGCCCACCACCCTCTTCATGAAAAAATACTTCCTCACGTTGCCCCTGAGCTGTCCCCCTCTATCTTCAAATTGTGCCCCCTTGTTCCTGCACATCTCTTTTTCTGAAAGATGGTACCCTCTTGGACTTTGTTGATTCACTTGAGGTAATTGAAATTTTCTATCATGTCCCTCCTCTCCCTCCTTTCCTCAAGGTTATATATATTAAGCTCCTTAAGTCTCTCTTCATATGGCTTCTGTTGCAGACCTTGCACCATTTTGGTTGCCCTCCTCTGGACAGCCTCCACCCTGTCTATGTCTTTGCAGAGATGGGGTCTCCAGAACTGCTCGCAACACTCCAGATGGGGTCTCATCAACTGTCTGTACAGAGGGATAACAACTTCCTGTTTTCTACTGGTGATGCCTCTCTCTATGCATCCCAGTATCCCCCAGCCCTCCTCACTGCCTTCTCACATTGCTTGCCTACCTTTTAGTCATCTGATATGATTGCCCCCAGGTTCCTTTCCATTTTTGTTGTTGTTAGTACCCCCCCATTGTGTACTCTTCCCCTGGGTTTATGTTTCCTAGGTGCATTACTTTCCACTTCTTTGCATTGAATCTAAGCTGACATACTTTTGTCCATTCCACCCGACCCCCCCTTAGCACCAACCACACCATCCCCTCACACCTCTGTCTTACCTATGTCGTCCTCCTCTCATGACTGCCAAATATCTGCTGCTTCCAATGTTGATCCTTTTCTGACTGAAAACAAGATAAGTTTGGTTAATGGCTGTTTAAAATGCATTTTGAACTTTTGCACATAGTTACGTAATTTAACATTTTTGTCTCAATTTTTCAACATAGCCTTTTTGGGATGCCACCTCATGAACAAAGTAGGTGAATCCCCCAAAAAAAAACATGTTTTCACAGTCACTCTGCAAAATCACCTTTCAGATGGGATTTGAACAATTCTACCTGTCTTGATCATAAGATGGGGCCATAAAAAGGCTATGGTGAAAATTTGAGGTCAAAATGTCAAAAAAAAAATGAAGCTATGAAAAAACATTGATTTTTTTTTTAATGCTTACTTATAACGTTGTGATTTTTGCAGATTTTGGCCCAAAATGTTCAATGTAGCTATCTTCTTACCCCACCTCAGGAACATGACAGGTGTGATTGTTAATATCACCTCCAAAATATGTTTTCACAGTTTCATTTCATTTAATTTCATTTGCATCACAAAATCTCCTTTCAGACAGAATTTAAAATATTCCACCTGACTTGATCATAAGGTGGGGTCTTAAGAAAAAAAGACTATGTTGAAATTCTGGGGTCAGAATGTCAAAAAAACAACAGAGTTATGAAGAAATATTACATTTTCCAGTGTTTACTCATATCTTTGTTATGTTTACACATTTTTGGCCAAAAGTTTCAACATTTCATTTTTCAGTATTATTTTAGGGATATAAAACCATTGAGCCCAGCTCATTTGCCATTGTGTCCCTTACATTCACTCTGTTTCGGTAACAATAAAATACATAAAATAATTACATATCAAATACTACAGAAGTAGCTGTAACTAGGTCGCCGTGAATGTTTCGGCTACTACCCTTGTCTTGCGTGCTCAGACAAGGGTGAGGAGACATGGTTCTGATCTTTCTGATTGGGGGAGTCATTTCCAGATCTTTAAAAAATTAATGTGGTGCCTCCACCCAGAGCAAATTTAAGTGGGCATTGACTGCAGAACGGTACAACCCTCTGGGATGTTGTACCTCTCCACCTCCCTATAGTAAGACCTCACACCAGTAAAACCACAATGCAACCTTGAATCAGACAAAACATGCAATTTTTGACTATTGTTGGTACAATGCTCACAAGACACATTATAATAATACCCAATCAAACATTTATTTGGGGATCTTCACAGGGGATGGTGAAAGCAGTGCAAAGAAACTGTCTGTAGTAGAGCAAGTGCTATAATGGCATAACAGAATTTTGAAATCAGCTTAACACTGTCTGGTTAACCTTGAAAATGTAATAAGCCACAACCAATGCCAACCTCACACCAGGCAACACAGGTTAAAGATAACTTCACCTGACCCACATGAGGGGGAAGCACCAAGTTTTCCCATCAGCGAAAATGCCGACTTCCCCCACAGCAACAGCACAATACAGACACAGGTATTGTGCCGACTCTTGACTTGGTGTTTTCTGTGTGGGGGGCTGTGCCCCCACACCCCCCATGTGGGGGGGGCTGTGCCCACCGCACCCCCTGGACTCTAGGATTTCAACTCCAGGTCGGAGCTGGTCCAGGGAGGGGGTGGAACACTGGGGAAGGTGAAACACGGAAAAGGACCATTACTGCGAATGTGCATGTAATGGTCTTTCTCTGTTTCAGTGTTGACGAAAAGGTGATAAGGACATGAAGGATATTGTCCACTGGTACCAGTTTACCCCTATAGTCTAAGGGAGCTCTCCAAACTTCACTGGGTACCCAGCAGTTGAAATATTGCGGCCCAATGTCATTGCATGTGGTTGGCCAGTGGTGGTGCACTTTAAAGGAAAACAACATGAAGTATTTAAACGGACAAGTCACAGATCATGCAATTGCTTAAAATGGCCAGACCTCCTAGCGAGGTATTTGTACTTTCTAGCACGATGGCCAGAACTGTAGTGGGTGATAACTTTATACAGGTATCCCCAGGGTGACAGAGCAAGCCCTGAGAATACTTACTGTCTCGATGTACCACTTCCCTGTTTCTGGGCTCCTTTTCCTCCTCAAATGTAGATCCTAGCTGTATCTGAATAAAGTCTTGGGTTGACTGTAAGTGTTGGCTCTCAGGCTGAAGGCTACAGCTGGCTGTAGATGCTGGCTGTCTAGGGGTGAAGGCTTGAGCTGACTGTAGATGCTAGCTCTCAGGATGAAGGCTTAGATAAAAACATTTGGGTAAATATAATAATGAACATTGATCAGCCTAGACTGGCTACTTACTAGTTTAATTTCAAAACCCAAAGGAAAAATGTAACAATAAACATTTTCATGCCTGGATTTGGCTACTTACTAATTAAATAAAAGACTGTTACTTATTTTGCACTTGTATCTTGTATCTGTTCTTATATACTGTTCTTGCAACTGTACTGTCATTTCTGAATATTTTGTATAACTGTACTGTGACTGCTCAAGCCCGTTTCTGTATCCATTCTTGTCCACTTGATTTTTCTTTGTTCATACTGTTGTCTACATGACCTCTGTTGTAACCTCCGGTTGTATCTAAAAAAAGTAGCCATGCTGTCTAGTGTACCTACCTGGTCAACAAAAAGCTAAATAAATATCAAAAGTGAAGTGGGGTCTCTTGGTATTCACCTCAGGACCCTGTTGTGAAATCGCCCAGCTACCAACATCGAGGTAGACCACCTTCAGCTGGATCCCAACCAAATATGCTTCTGCTTCAATTAGTTTCATTTATATAGAGTGCATCAGCCTGCAATGGGCTTAATTAAGGTAAGGCCAGCCAAATGTACAGATAACTGGTAGGGAGCTAGCTAAATGGGAAAGCCATACTTCTCACAAGGCTAGTTAGCTGCTCACCCTTGTTCATTCACATAATTAAAAGGGCTTCTAGTGGGGTGCTACTGCATATGGCCAACAACATCAAAAAAGGAAAAAGTCAATGCCCCCCCCCAAAAGATAAAAGCATTTGGGTAAATGTAACAATGAACATTGTTCAGCCTGGATTGGGTACTTACTAGTTTAATTTCAAAACCCAAAGGAAAAATGTAACAATAAACATTTTCATGCCTGGATTTGGCTACTTACTAATTAGATAAAAGACTGTTACTTATTTTGCACTTGTATCTTGTATCTGTTCTTATATACTGTTCTTGCAACTGTACTGTCATTTCTGAATATTTTGTATAACTGTACTGTGACTGCTCAAGCCCGTTTCTGTATCCATTCTTGTCCACTTGATTTTTCTTTGTTCATACTGTTGTCTACATGACCTCTGTTGTAACCTCCCGGGTTGTACCTAAAAAAAGGTAGCCATGCTGTCTAGTGTACCTACCTGGTCAACAAAAGCTAAATAAATATCAAAAGAAGTGGGGGTCTCTTGGTATTCACTTCAGGACCCTGTTGTGAAATCGCCCAGCTACCAACATCGAGGTAGACCACCTTCAGCTGGATCCCTAACCAAATATGCTTCTGCTTCAATTAGTTTCATTTATATAGAGTGCATCAGCCTGCAATGGGCTTAATTAAGGTAAGGCCCCCAGCCAAATGTACAGATAACTGGTAGGGAGCTAGCTAAATGGGAAAGCCATACTTCTCACAAGGCTAGTTAGCTGCTCACCCTTGTTCATTCACATAATTAAAAGGGCTTCTAGTGGGGTGCTACTGCATATGGCCAACAACATCAAAAAAAGAAAAAGTCAATGCCCCCCTCAAAAGATAAAAGCATTTGGGTAAATGTAACAATGAACATTGTTCAGCCTGGATTGGCTACTTACTAGTTTAATTTCAAAACCCAAAGTTTAGGAAAAATGTAACAATTATCACCTGCTTTCCAGTGGTGTTGTTGTGGGGATACAGGCTTTGTGCTCCCCGTCAGGAACTCTGTTTTCATGCCACCCTCCCTCACAGGCAATAGTTCTGGGTGCCAGGTAATCTTTCTTAAATGCACAGTGTGCCAGTCACACAGTCTGTTTTTTTCTCCCATCCCATGCCTCCATGCCCCCTGATACCTACTGGAGTCCCTGGGGCTGGAGTGCACTAGGCAAGGTACAGTGATAGCCATTGATGTGGATTTTAATCCTGTGGTGCCAGGCACTTTCAGCACCACAGAAAGCATTCATGCTGGCACCAGCTCACATTTTTGAGCAGAGTGCTGCTAGAATGTGCACACATTTACTGTGCAGCTTTGCGGCGGCACTCGGGCAGCAGTTTTCTGGTGGCTCCTCTGGTCCCCTTTCCATGGCAGTCCTGCGGCTGGAGCAAGCAAATAAAATGGGCAGCAGGGTCCAGGGGCAGATCAGGCAGTAAAGTAAGCCCCACACAAATGTGGCGGCGGGTTACACTCTCCCCCGCCTTATTTATTTATTTATTTAGGTCTCGGATTACAAATACCTATGAGTCAGAGACTCTTTTACATAGGTTCCTCATCAGTCAAGACAAATAGGGCTAGGTATAGAGATATACAAAAAGCATCAGGAAGCGGTTGCAATGAGCATACAAGATTCAGAGACTAGGCTAGGTTAATACAGGTATGTAAGAAATGCATGTCACCAAGAATACAACATGTTATGTGTAACATGATAAATAAAACAAAAGTATCCACAACAAGCAAAAAACAATACAAAAATGCATATAGAGATAATCAAAAGTTTCAGGAGGCGGTTGAGAAGCAAACATGAAGGCAGAGACTAGGTGAGGTTAACACAGGTACTGTACTATTACACAAAAGTGGGAGCAAGCTGGAGTCTGGGAATTATAAGCCAGTTAGTTTGACCTCAGTGGTGAGGACAATAATAGAATAAATGCTAAAAGAAAGGATTGTGGCACATCTTGAGGCTATCAGGGCACAAGACCCAAGGCAACATGGATTCACAGCTGGTAGATCCTGTCAAACAAATCTGATAGATTTCTTTGACTGTGTAACCAGGGTGGTTGAACAGTGGCTATGGACATGGTTTACCTAGATTTTGGTAAGGCATTTTGATACTGTCCTATACAGGAGGCTAGCAAACAAGTTGGGCAGTCTAGGAGTGGGTTGCAATGTATTAAACTGGGTCTGAAATTGACTGAGCAACAGGACACAGAGGGTGATTATTAACAGTGTTCAATCCTGGGACAGGAGGGTGAGCAGCAGAGTACCACAAGGCTCAGTGCTGGGGTCGGTCCTCTTCAATGTCTTCATTAGTGACATTGTGGAGGGGCTGGAAGGGAAGGTAAGCCTCTTTGCAGATGACATCAAGACCTGCAATAGGGTGGACACTCCAGAAGGGGCGGAAAGAATTGGAAGAGACCTAGGCAAGTTGGAGGATTGGTCAAGAGTATAGCAGCTTCAATTCAATACAAAAAAGTTTAAAGTCCTGCACCTGGGGCAGAGGAATCCTGGAGAAGAATACAAGAAGGGGTGGGGGGAGATACTAACAAGAAAAAAACTGGAACGAGGCCTGGGGTAATTATAACAGATTACTTGAAAGTAGCAAAGCAATGTGAGAAGGTGCTGCGGAGGGCTGGAGGGATGCTGGGGTGCATAGGGACAGGCATCAACAGTAGAAAACAGGAGGTGGTGATGGTATTGTACAGACAATTGGTAAGGCCACGTCTGGAATACTGTGTTCAGTTCTGGAGACCACATCTCTGGAAGGACATAGACAGAATGGAAGTGGTCCAGAGAAGGGCAACGAAAATGGTGAAAGGAATGCACCAGAAAACATATGAGGAAAGACTGAAATACCTCAATATGTATTGCCTTGAGGAAAGGACGGAGAAGGGGGATATGATAGAGACATTCAAGTACCTCAAGAGGATAAACAGGGTTCATGAGGGAAGTATCTTTCAGAAAAGGAGAAGTGCAAGAACAAGGGGTCACAATATGAGGCTAGAGGGAGGAGACTCGGGGTAACATGGGGAAGTGTTTTTTCACAGAAAGGCTGGTGGAGGCATGGAACAGCTTCCCTGCAGAGGTTGTAGGGGAGAAAACAATAGGTGAATTCAAGAATGCATGGGATAGACATAAGGCAACCATAGTGGTAGGAAAGAGAAGGTGAGCAGCAAATTATGTAGGATCCAGAGCTTACGTGGGTAGGGAAATGGGCAGACTAGGAGGGCCAGGTGGGCCATATCTGCTATCAAATTCTATGTTACTATATTTCTAATCTGAAAATAGTCAAAGCAAGAGGACCAGACAGGGTGTGTCTAAAAGGTCATGAGCGTGCTCAGGAAGGTAATGGCTGCCCCTTTGACAGTCCTAAAGTATTTAAAAGCTCACTGAAAACAGGAGTGGTTCTGGAGGACTGCAGGAGGGCAGATGTAGTCCCACTTCACAAAAGTGGTAGCAGGGAAGAAGCTGGCAATTATAGGCTAGTCAGCCTGACATAGACGGTGGGAACATTAATTGAATCACTACTGAAGGAAAGGATAGTGGAATATCTTGAATCAAATAGGTTACAAGACCCGAGGTAGCATAGGTTCATGGTGTATGTGTGTGTGTAGGTCATGTCAAATGAATCTGATAGATTTATTTGACTGGGTGGGCAAGGAATTAGATCAGGGTGGAGTGGTGGATGTGGTCAGCCTAAATTTCAGTAGAGTTTTTGACACTGTTCCACATGGGAGACTAGTAAACAAGCTGCGTAGCTTAAGAGTGGGCCCAAAGGTGGTAAGCTGTGTAAAAAATTGGTTCAGGGATAGGTGACAGAGGCTGATGGTAAATGGAGTTAACTCCAAGGAGGGGAGGGTGACCAGTGGTGTGCCTCAGGGATCTGTGCTTGGAACAGTGCTCTTTAATGTCTTTATAAGTGACATTGCAGAGGAGCTGGAGG
The DNA here is from genome assembly GCA_016271365.2 of Neoceratodus forsteri. NCBI lineage: Eukaryota > Metazoa > Chordata > Ceratodontiformes > Ceratodontidae > Neoceratodus > Neoceratodus forsteri. Next base: position 80,528,268 of record CM057457.1, read on the forward strand.
GAAAGGTCTGCCTCTTTGCAGATGATACCAAAATCTGCAATAGGATGGATACTCTGGGAGGGTGGGATGTGAGCAGAGACCTGAGAAGGCTCAAGGAGTGGTCAATGAAAATGGCAGCTGGATTTTAATGTGAAAAAGTGTAAAATATTGCACTTAGGGCACAGAAATTTAGCGATGGAGTACAAAATGCATGGAGTTTATTTGACAACCACCAAGCAGGAGAAAGACTTGAGGTAATCATATCTGATGACCTAGGGGTGACCAAGCAGTGCTACAAGGTAGTTTGGGGACTGGTGAGATGCTGGGGTGCATAGGGAGAGTATCACCAACATAAAGAGGAGGGGAGCTGCCTCTTTTTAGAACACTGGTACGACCCCACCTAGAATACTGTGTCCGGTTCTGGAGACCATATCTCCAGAAGGACATACACAGAGTGGAGCTGGTCCAGATCCAGAGGAGGGCAACTAAAATGGTGCTCGGTCTGCATCAAAAGCCCTACAAGGAGAGACTAAAGAAACTCAACATGTATACCCTAGAACAAAGGAGGGAGAGGGAGGATATGACAGAGAGTTTGAAATACCTCAGAGAGGTAAACAAGGTACAAGATGAAAGTATTTTTCAGAAAAAAGGTGTGAATTCCACAGGATGCAATTAAATCATATGGGCTTGTGAGGTATTCTGCCTCAACAATCTATTTAGGTTTAGGTCACTGGTTCTTATCTGCAATAAGATGTGCAGTTTGGGCTTGTAAGAAGACCCATACTTTTTAAAAGAATAATAAGCATAAAAGAAAGCATCTCTGTCTCTCTCTGGAACCTAAAAGGAAAGAGAAAAGAAAAGCATAGTTAGTTTAGTACTATTCCGCCCATTGGGGTATGGAAAAGTAATTTAATCTCCTTTAAACAGGTTAATTTGATTTAACACAGGTTAAAGATAGCTTCACCCGACCCACATGGGGGATATTGCCAACTGGTACCAGTTTACTCCTATAGTCTAAGGGAGCTCTCCAAACTTCACTGGGTACCCAGCTGTTGAAATGTTGTAGGCCCAATGTCATTGCATCTGGTTGGCCAGCAGTGGTGCACTTTAAAGGCAAACAACATGAAGTATTTAAACAGACAACCCCATGGACCATGCAGCTGCTTAAAATGGCCAGATCTCCTAGCGAGGTATTTGTACTTCCTAGCCCGATGGCCAAAACTGTAGTGGGTGCTAACTTTATACAGGTATCCCCAGGGTGACACAGCAAGCCCTGAGAGTACTCACTGTCCCGATGTACCACTTCTCTATTTCTGGGCTCCTTTTCCTCCTCAAATGTAGATCCTAGCTGTATCAGAATAAAGTCTTGGGTTGACTGTTGGTGTTGGCTCTCAGGATGAAGGCTAGAGCTGGCTGTAGATGCTGGCTGTCTCAGGATGAAGGTTTGATTTGGCTGTAGATGCTGGCTGTCACAGGATGAAGGCTTGAGTTGGCTGTAGATGCTGGCTGTCTCAGGGACTCAGACCAGTCCAGGGAGCAGGGGCAACATGCTACACATCCACATCCAGGCTTCCAACCCAGTGTGGGTGATAGCTAGTACATGGCTGTGGTACTAACTGGCCATCTGTGATATTGTCTGCTGGACATTGCAGGTTTTATTTTGTCAGGCAGTCTTTCACAAAGTCTCTCTGGTGCCAATGGGCTGGCAGCTGTGTCACGAGGATACCTGTGTGGCTGAAGGCAGGTCACAGTCTCTCAGATCAGTGGAAATCTGAAAACATCAGGCAAACATGCTCACTGTTCTGGCTCAATAACTGTAAAGGTTGTAGAAACCTCCCAAAGTCTCATTCAGCTGGTGGCTGTATAAGCCCAGGCGGGCTTTGCTGGTAGGGTCTCACCCTGACACTAAACCTTCTCTCTCCTCAAGGGCTAACTGCAGACTCACCCTCTGTCTTTGCTCTCCAACACCTTCTCAGGGCAAAAGCAGGTTTTGATTGGTGCAGACAGCTGTTTGCTCCTTTAATTAGTATGCAGAATGTTCACAAGATGTCCCATTGACTGTTTAAAAAGGCACCAAGCACACAGCAAGTCCTTTTCCCAGAAACCCTTGAGTGTCAACTGCTGATATCCCTGACCTCTGATTGGTTGAAGGGTGAGGTCAGGGGTCAACAAGATAGTGGCTGTGTTCCAGGCAAAACAGTTGCTGCACTTTATTGTGCTTTATTGGGGCAACAATCAGATTTTCCATTTCAACCTGCCCCATGTTTGACAGGCACACCTGTGTCCTGCTTTAAAAGAAAATGTCATTGCACCCCCTCAAAGATAAAAACATTTGGGTAAATGTAACAATGAACATTGATCAGCCTAGATTGGCTACTTACTATTTTAATTTCAAAATACAAAGGAAAAATGTAACAATAAACATTTTCATGCCTGGATTGGCTACTTACTAATTAGATATACAGTAAAGACTGTTAGTTATTTTGCACTTGTATCTTGTATCTCTTATTACATATTGTTCTTGTAACTGTACTGTCATTGCTGAATATTTTGTATAGCTGTACGGTGCTGCTCAAGCCTGTTTCTGTATCCATTCTTGTCCACTTGATATTTCTTTGTACATACTGTTGTCTACATGCCCTCTGTTGTAACCTCCTTGGTTGTACCTAAAAATAGGCAGCCATGCTGTCTAGTGTACCTACCCGGTCAACAAAAACTAAATAAATATCAAAAGAAGTGGGGGTCTTTTGGTATTCACCTCAGGACCCTGTTGTGAAATCGCCCAGCTACCAACGTCGAGGTAGACCACCTTCAGCTGGATCCCTAACCAAATATGCTTCTGCTTCAAGTAGTTTCCTTTATATAGAGTGCATCAGTCTGCAATGGGCTTAACTAAGGTGTGGCCCCCAGCCAAATGTGCAGATAACTGGTAGGGAGCTAGCTAAATGGGAAAGCCATACTTCTCACAAGGCTAGTTAGCTGCTCACCCTTGCTCATTCACATAATTAAAAGGGCTTCTAGTGGGGTGCTACTGCATATGGCCAACAACATCAAAAAAAGAAAAAGTCAGTGCACCCTCCTGAAAAGATAAAAGCATTTGGGTAAATGTAACAATGAAAATTAATCAGCCTGGATTGGCTACTTACCAGTTAAATTTCAAAACCTAAAGTTTAGGAAAAATGTAACAATTATCACCTGTGCCCTGCTTTCCAGTGATGTTGTTGTGGGGATACAGGCTTTGTACTCCCTGTCAGGAGCTCTGTTTTCATGCCACCCCCGACAGGCAATATTTCTGGGTGCCAGGCAGTCTTTCTTAAATGTGTAGCATGCCAGTCACACAGTCTGTTTTTTTCTCCCATCCCATGCCACAGTGCCCCCTGATGCCTACTGGAGTCCCTGGGGCTGCAGCACACTAAGGGAGGTGCAGTGATAGCCTTTGATGTGGATTTTAATCCTGTGTTGCCAGGCACTTTCAGCACCACAGAAAACATTCATTCTGGCACCAGCTCACATTTTCGAGCAGAGCGCTGCTAGAATGTGCACACATTTACTGTGCAGCTTTGCAGCGGCTCTTGGGCAACAGTTTTCTGGTGGCTCCTCTGGTCCCCTTTCCATGGCAGTCCTGTGACTGGAGCAAGAAAACAAAATGGGCGGCAGAGTCCAGGGGCGGATCGGGTAGTAAAGAAAGAACCACACAAATGGGGGGGTGTTACACTCTCCCCCTCCTTAGTTTTGTATTTATCTATTTATTTATTCATTAAGGTCTCAGATTACAAATACCAATGAGTCAGAGACTCTTTTACATAGGTTCCACGTCGGTGAAGACAAATAGGAATAGGTATATAGATATACAAAAAGCATCAGGAAGTGGTTGTAATGAGCATACATGATTCAGAGACTAGGCTAGGGTAATACAGGTATGTAAGAACTGCATGTCACCAAGAATACAACATGTTATGGGTAACATGATAAATAAAACAAAAGAATCCACAACAAGCAAAAAACAATACAAAAATGCATACAGATAATCAGAAGTTTCAGGAGGCGGCTGAGAAGCAAACATGAATGCAGAGACTAGGTGAGGTTAACATACTGTAGGTACTGTACCACTACACAAAAGTGGGAGCAAGCTGGATTCTGGGAATTACAGGCCAGTGAGTTTGACCTCAGTCGTGAGGAAAATAATAGAATCAATGCTAAAAGAAAGGATCGTGGCATATCTTGAGGCCATCGGGGCACAAGATGTAAAGGCAACATGGATTCACAGCTGGTAGATCCTGTCAAACAAATCTGATAGATTTCTTTGACTGTGTAACCAGGGTGGTTGAACAGTGGCTGTGGACATGGTTTACCTAGATTTTAGTAAGGCATTTGATACTGTCCTACACAGCAGGCTAGCAAACAAGTTGGGCAGTCTAGGAGTGGGTTGCAAGGTAGTAAACTGGGTCAGAAATTGTCTGAGCAACAGGATGCAGAGGGTGGTTGTTAACAGAGTTCAATCCTGGGACTGGAGGGTGAGCAGCAGAGTACCACAAGGCTCAGTGCTGGGGATGGTCCTCTTCAATGTCTTCATTAGCGACATTGTGGTGGGGCTGGAAGGGAAGGTAAGACTCTCTGCAGATGCCACCAAGACCTGCAATAGGGTGGACACTCCAGAAGGGGTGGAAAGAATGAGAAGAGACCTAGGCAAGTTGGAGGATTGGTCAATAGTATGGCAGCTTCAATTCAACACAAAAAAGTTTAAAGTCATGCACCTGGGGCAGAGGAATCCTGAAGAAGAATACAAGATGGGATGGGGGGAGATACTAACAACAACAAAACTGGAATGAGACCTGGGGTAATTATAACAGATGACTTGAAAGTAGCAAAGCAATGTGAGAAGGAGGTGTGCAGGGCTGGAGGCATCAGCAGTAGAAAACAGGAGGTGGTGGTGCTACTGTACAGACAGTTGTTTAGGCCACATCTGGAATACTGTGTTCAGTTCTGGAGACCACATCTCTGGAAGGACATTGAATGGAACTGGTCCAGAGATTGGCAACAAAAATGGTGAAAGGCATGCACCAGAAAACATATGAGAAAATACTGAAATAACTCAATATGTATTGCCTTGAGGAAAGAGGGGGATATGATAGAGACATTCAAATACCTCAAGAGGATAAACAGGGTTCATGAGTGAAGTATCTTTCAGAAAAAGAGAAGTGCAAGAACAAGGTGTCACAATATGAGGCTAAAGGGAGGAGACTCAGGGGTAACATGAGTAATTTTTTTTTCATGGAACAGCCTCTCCACAGAGGTTGTAGGGGCAAAAACAATAGGTAAATTCAAGAATGCATGGGATAGACAGAAGGCAACCATAGTGGTAGGAAAGAGAAGGTAAGCTGCAGATTATGTAGGATCTGGAGCTTATGTGGGTAGGGAAATGGGCAGACTAGGAGGGCCAGGTGGTCCATATCTGTTATCAAATTCTATGTTTCTAATCTGAAAATAGTCAAAGCAATAGGACCAAACAGGGTGCAATCTGAAGGGCACTGAGGGAGCTCTGGGAGGTACTGGCTGCACCTTTGACAGTCTTAAAGTATTTAATAGCTCACTGAAAACAGGAGTGGTTCTGGAGGACTGCAGGAGGGCAGATGTAGTCCCACTTCACAAAAGTGGTAGCAGGGAAGAAGCTGGCAATTATGGGCCAGTCAGCCTGACATCGACGGTGGGAATGTTAATGGAATCACTACTGAAGGAAGGGATAGTGGAATATCTTGAATCCAATAGGTTACAAGACCCAAGGTAGCATAGGTTCATGTTGTGTGTGTGTGTGTGTGTGTGTGTATGTCAAATGAATCTGATAGATTTATTTGACTGGGTGGGCAAGGAATTAGATCAGGGTGGAGTAGTGGATGTGGTCAACCTAAATTTCAGTAGATTTTTTTACACCGTTCCACATAGGAGACTAGTAAACAAGCTGCATAGCTTAGAGGTGGGCCCAAAGGTGGTAAACCTAGTAAGAAATTGGTTCAGGGATAGGTGACAGAGGCTGATGGTAAATGGAGTTAACTCTAAGGAGGGGAGGGTGACCAGTGTGGTGCCTCAGGGATCTGTGCTGGGACTGGTTCTCTTTAATGTCTTTATAAGTGACATTGCAGAGAAGCTGGAGGGAAAGGTCTGCCTCTTTGTAGATGACACGAAAATCTGCAATGGGATGGATACTCTGGGAGGGTGGGGTGTGAGAGGAGACCTGAGAAAACTTAAGGATCGGTCAACGAAAATGGCAGCTGGATTTCAATGTGAAAAAGTGTAAAATATTGCACTTAGAGCACAGAAATACAGGGACGGAGTTCAAAATGCATGGAGTTTATTTGACAACCAGCAAGTAGGAGAAAGACTTGAGGTAATCATATCTGATGACGTAAGGGTGGCCAAGCAGTGCTACAGGTTAGTTGGGGGGACTGGTGAGATGCTGGGGTGCATAGGTGGAGTATCACCAACAGAAAGAGGAGGAGGTGCTGCCTCTTTGTAGATCACTAGTACAATCCCACCTAGAATACTGTGTCCGGTTCTGGAGATCACATCTCCAGAAGGACATACACAGAGTGGAGGTGGTCCAGATCCAGAGTAGGGCAACTAAAATGGTGCTCAGTCTGCATCAAAAGCCCTACAAGGAGAGACTGAAGAAACTTAACATGTGTACCCTAGAACAAAGGAGGGAGAGGGAGGATATGACAGAGAGTTTTAAATACCTCAGAGAGGTAAATAAAGTACAAGATGAAAGTATTTTTCAGAAAAAAGGTGCTCAACGATAAGAGGGCATGCTATAAAACTGGAGGGGGATAGATTCAGGAGAGATGTGAGGAAGTACTTCGCCACAGAAAAAGTGGTGGATTCCTGGAACAGCCTACCAGTGGAGGTCGTAGGGCAAAAACAATGGTGGGGTTCAAGAATGCATGTGATAGGAATAAGGGAATCTTGGTGGAGGGGGAGAAAGAGCCGGAGAACAAGTAGGGTCTGTGGTGTTACTGTAGGTAGGGAAAAATGGGCAGAGTGAGTGGGCCTAGTGGTCCTTATCTGCCAACAAATTCTATGTTTCTATGCACAGATGGGTGAAGAACATAATATTCTGGCATATGCAGATGGCAACCTGTTAACACGCCCTCATCTGGAGGACTCAGTCCCCAAAGTCTTGTTACTTATAGACTGCTATGGACAGCTCTCTAGCTACAAAACTAACATAGCTAAATCTCACTTGCTGGCATCTGACCCAGAGATTAGGGGCCTTCCGGGCTTCCCATGGGACCATCATCCAGTCCAAGATAGTATCAGATACTTAGGCATTCATTTCACCTGGAACCTTAATGACCTAGGCAAACTGAATATCACCCCCCCATGTGCAAGCATGGACTTAGATCTCATTAGGTGGGTCAGACTGCATCTATTGCATTGGGGAAGGGCACTCGCCTATAAAATGATCGCAGTCCCCAAACTAGCATACATTCTAAGTAACCTGCCCACTAAAATGCAGCCGGATCTGCTCCAAGGCATGCATAAGAAAATGGTAGCTTTCATATGGGGCAAGAGACCCAGAGGACTCAGCTTCCAGAAACTGGTACAGTGGCAACCCAAGGTGCACCTCTACTTACCAGATTTTGGTCGTAATCATAACATAACTCACCTGTTCTTATGGATGGCACAAAAAAACATTGAACCAATGGTCCCACTGACCAAAGTGGGCAGACTGTGAACAGGTCACCCTAGGGACTAACCTAGGCACTGCAGTGTGTTTTGGGAGCATACCCAGCACCCTTAGACACTCCCCCATGAGCTAAGAGAAGGTTGTTAAGAAAGATGGAGAACAGGATGGGTCCCAGGATGGAGCCCTGAGGGACCCTAGAGTAGATGAAAACTGAAGGTGACAGGGCACTACTAACCTGTACTGACTGCAGATGGCCCAAGAGGTAAGAATGGAACCAGTCAACAGCAGGGACTGAGAGGCCATCAGAACTCAGTTTATCAAGGAGTAGTGAGAGGGAAACCAAGTCAAAAGCCTTGGCCAGAATGATGAAAATGGAAGGTGTGATGTACCTTTGATCCATACCTGGGAATATACTGTAGAATCTGTTACACACAGCAGTGAGGTGACAGTGAAGTAATGCTTCTTGAAGCCAGACTGGAATGGGGAGAGGAAGTTAGTGGAGGATAGGAAATCAGAAAGTATGGTGTAGACAAGCTTCTCTTGCAATGTAGCAAGGGGATGGAGGAGGGAGATTGGTTGGAAGTTACCTGGGGAGGAAGGTTCTACCCTTTTGTGGAGTGGAAGAACTTTGGCCAACTTCCTGGACTGAGGGACAGCACTGAGGGAGTATATGATTCAGAGGAGATACTATGGCAGGAATGGAGACATGGAGCAGTTTAGGCTCCAGCCTGTCAGGGCTGGACTTGCACAGGTTGAGGGAAAGAAGGGCTGTTAGGACTTTCCATGTAGTTACAGGAGGAAAGAGGAACCCATTGGAGGGGCAAAGAGAGGGAATATGAGATAGAGTGGTGGAGGCTTTAGAGTGAGTGGAAGGGAGAACACATGTGGTGAAGAACTCATTGAGGTGAGCAACTACAGAGGAAGGGTCAATAACAGGTGAACCATATCTGATGATTTAAAGGCTACCAAAGAATGTGAGAATTCTGTGAGGAGAGCCAGTGGAATGCTAAGGTGCATAGGGAGAGGTACCTCTTCCTATGCACCCAACATCACCACTACCTCCTTCCTTCTCTGCTAGAAATACCTCTCCCTATGCACCCCAGCCAGTGGAATGCTGGTGTGCATAGGGAGAGGTATCTCCAGCAGGAAGAAGGAGGTGGTGATGCCACTGTGTAGAACATTGGTGAGATCTCATCTAGAGTACTGTGTCCAGTTCTGGGGGCTGCATTTCTGGAAGGACATAGACAGAGTAGAAGTGGTTCAGAGAAGTGCGATAAAAATGGTGCAGGGGCTTCACCAAAAGTCATATGAGGGGAGACTGGAGGATTGCAATATCTATTCCCTGGAGGAGAAGGGGGGGGTGGGGGTTCCACGTCAACATAGCAAAAAGAAAATGGGGCTGACTATGAACAACGAGCCAAAAACAGCCCCAAGGAAAACAATGCACAGCACTTTACCCTGCAACAAAATCTACACTTGCTTTTTTGGGGGGCTTTGCTGCCCCCCCCCCCCATTATTAACATAACTATCTCGGAAAAGTTGAAAAAAAAAATAAACATAAAAAAACTCAGTAAAAACCTTTACCACCAGGGAGTCCCAATACCATGTCCGCCAGTCCCACATGTGGCGTCTCTAACCACTACACCACACCACATTGCCAGCTTGGAACTAGCTTAATGAACAACTCCCCAAATACTTTACACAGTAACATTGTGACTCCCTACTACAAAAAAAGCACTGAAGTTACTATACGCTGTTAAACCTATGCAGCTCATTTCCACATTGCTATTAAACCCACATAGCTCATTTCAGCATCACTACTTTAACCTTGTCCAAAATGATTTGTTGTAATTGAGTGACTATCTTAATGGGAACCCAGAGAGGGGATATGATTGAGACTTTCAAATACCTCAAGGGTATAACATAGAAACATAAAATTTGACAGCAGATAAGGACCGCTTGGCCCACCCAGTCTGCTCATTTCCCTACCTAATGGAGAAGCTGCAGATCCTAGTTAATCAACAGCCTACTTCTTCCTACCCCCACACCCTAGAATTGCCTTATGACTGTCCCATGCATTCTTGAATTCCACCACTGTTTTTGACTCCCCAACCTCCTCCGGAAGGCCATTCCATGCATCCACAACCCTCTCTGTGAAAAAATACTTCCTTACATTACCTCTGAGCTGCCCCCTCATCTTCAAATTGTGCCCCCTTGTTCTTGCACACCTCTTTTTCTGAAAGATGTTACCCTCTTGGACTTTGTTGAGTCCCTTGAGGTACTTGAAAGTTTCTATCATGTCTTCCCCCCCGCCTTCCTCGAGGCTATACATATTATAAATAAGGTACAAGAGGGTAGCATCTTTCAAAAAAAAAAAAAAAAAAGATGTTCAAGAACAAGGGGCCATGATATGAAGATGGAAGTAGACTTAGGGGTAACGTAAGAAAGTATTTTTTCATGGAAAATGTGGTGGATCCATGGAACAGGCTCCAGGCAGAGGTTGTAGGGGCAGAAATGGTAGGGGAGTTCAGAAATGCATGGAACAGACATAAAGGAACTCTAGCAATAGTAAAGAGAGGGTAAGCCGCAGATCATTTAACATCTGCGGTGTATGAAACAGGTAAGGAAAATAGGCAGACTAGGTGGACCAAGCGGTCCTTATCTGCTGTCAATTTCTATGTTTCTGTGTTTTTTACTGGCGACGGGGTGGGTACAGAACAATACTTCACCTAGGTTTAGAGAGTGTCTTTGGTATGGGCTGTACTGTTCTGAATTTATAACCTACACTGACAAAACATGCACAGCCAGAAAAACTACAGCACTTGGAGACCCATGGACAGTTTTAACATTGTGGGCTAAGAAAATGCAAACATTTATTAAAGTGCATTAACATCACTGCTAAAGTGCACACAAAAAAAGACTGGTGCAGCAGCAGCTGCTTGCCACTTGCCCAGGTGCTTCAACATCTACAAGTCTTCATCAGCTGGCATGGCTACTTAGGAGAATGGCTCACATTTTATACATTAGCTCATAGTATATATATATTCATTAGTGTAAACAGTGCAACGGTGACATGTAAATTATTTTAAAAATGCATGAACAAACATACAAATTCAAAAAAATGGTTTAGTTCATCAGCACAGTTAATGTCCAGCATCTTAAGTCAGCTTCTAAATGCAGCATTAAGTGTAAAAGTCTTCTGACTATATAACTTGACTGCTCTGTAGCTCAAAAGGTGCTAGACATCTACACTTGATTTAAAGTGCCCAGGACTTTGGCTGACTAAACATGACATGCATATACATACTGTTATGTGAGGTCTTGTACTGCATCTTAGTGTAAAAGGTGTTGTGGGCTGGTGATAACGGTGATTCTACAGGAGTGGTGTTTATCCTGTGGGTGGTAGTTTACAGAGGTGTGAACTGTGTCTTGTGACACCCCAGTGTTTTGGCCCTCCACTTACTGTGTTGATCAGCGTACAGTATCTAGTGATGATAGCGATTAAAAATGAGTGACTGCAAAAACAGTCACTCATTTTTAACGCTGCCATCGTGAGCTATCCTGAAGGGTATCCAGTGATGATAGTGATTAAAAAAGAGCAACTGCAAAAGAGAGTGACTCATTTTTAGCTCTATCATCATGAGTTACCCTGCAAGGGTAGTGATGGAACAGCGAGAAGAGCGACCGGAAGGGGGGGAGGGATAGGGAAGTGGAGGGAAAGTGATAGGAAGGAGGGCTAGGACAGCCTGCTGCAGCCGAGCCATCCCTGTGGTGTGGTGGTAAAGGTGGTTGGCTACAGTGCAGTAGGCACTGGGTTCAGGCCCGGACCGAGGAAGAATATTTTACCCCTGCTTGTGGCTGCTGTTTTAATTTCCCTGGACCGAGTTTTGCCCCCTCTCCTCGACATGCACCCCCCCTGGAGTTAGTAATCTAAAAGCAGGGGGGTGCCGGAGGCAAAGCCCCATATGAGGGGGGGAATGAGGGGGGTGAAGACTCCCCGCAAAAACACTAAGTGTTCCCAGAAGTGGGATCACCGAGAATTGTATTTTGCCAATATGCTTTTCAGTGATATACACGTGCCATAATAGCAATTGCAGTTTTGCAATTGCTATTATGACATGGAACCATTGGTAAGATACAAGTAAAGGTATCCATATTAATACATGCAAATGTTGCAGTGTGTTGCAAGTCACATGGAGAGAGTTACAGGGCATTTGAGAAGCAGGACGTCAAGGGAGACAGTCTGACTGTGTAGCAAGAAAGAACAGTTAGCTATGCATACAGTACAAGTTATAGAAACATAGAAACTGACAGCAGAAGGAGACTGCTAGGTCCATCTAGTCTGCCCATTTATTTTAGACCTATTCTGACACTCGAGTTGCCCTCTGTAGTCAGGGCTCCATTGTGTCTATCCCATGCATTCTTGAATCCTCCCCCCCAGTGTTGACACCCACAACCTCTTGGGGCAGGCTGTTCTGGGTGTCCATCACTCTTTCTGTGAAGAAACATTTCCTAGTATTGGTAGAGAACCTCCCTTCTTGCAGCCTGAGGTCATGTCCCCTGGTCCTGGAGCCCTTCTTGAAGTAAAAAAGTTCCTGTGCCTGTACCTTGCTAATGTCTTTTATGTATTTGAATGTTTCAATCATGTCCCCTCTCTCTCATCTGCTCCAGGGAGTACATATTCAGTTCCCCAAGTCTTTCCTCGTAGGACATGTGCTGCAGACCCTTAATCATTTTTGTTGCCTTTCTCTGTACTGTTTCCACCCAGTCAATGTCCTTCCTGAGGTGAGGCCTCCAGAACTGGACTATGCATTCCAGGTGAGGCCTGACCAGCAGTCTATACAGTGGTAGTACCACCTCTCTCCGCCTGCTCATGATTCCCCTCCCAATGCAGCCCAGCAATCTGTTGGCTTTCAATGTTGCCTTCTCACACTGTTTACTAACCTTCAAGTCATCTGAGATTATGATTCCCAGCTCTCTTTCCAGGCTTGAAGCCACCAGTCTTTCACCTCTAGGTAATGCTCCTTGAATTTTTCTTTCCTATGTGCATGACCTGGCACTTTTTGGCATTAAATCTCAGCTGCCACACTCCAGACTATTCTTCTAGTTTCTTGAGATCAGCTTCCATCTTGCTCACCTCTTTTGAGGTGTCCACCCTGTTACATATCTTGATATCATCTGCGAACAAACATACCTTCCCTTCCAGTCAGTCAGCGATGTCTGCTATAAAAACATTGAAGAGCAGAGGCCCCAGCACTGAGCTCTGGAGCACCCCGCTGGTCACCCTGCCTTCTGTCGATTGCATTCCATTAACCTGTACCCTCTGGGTTCTGTCTTGTAATCAGTTTTGTACCCATCTGACTACTTCTGGACCAACCCCTGTATGGTCAAGCTTCTTTACCAGCCTTCTGTGTGGAACAGAGTTGAAGGCCTTACTAAAGTCTAGGTAGACCACATCTACTGCCCCACCACTGTCCACTATTTTTGTAGCGTAGTCAAAAAATTCCAGCAGATTTGTCTGGCATGACCTACCTGTTGTGAAACAGTACTGTGTAGGGTCTTGTTGGCTGCTAGTTTTGAGGAATGCTATGATCCTCTGTTTGAGTAGTGTCTCCATTATGCTCTTCGCAACTGCCTGATTTATGAAGTGGAACCACTATTGCCTTTTTCCAGTCTTTGGGTACCACACTGCTCTTCAAGGATTGCGTGAATAGAAGTGCCAGAGGGACTGCTAATTCTGCCCCCAGTTCATAGAAACATAGAAACATAGAATTTGATGGCAGATAAGGACCGCTTGGCCCACCCAGTCTGCCCATTTCCCTACCTGATGGATAAGCTGCAGATCCTAGTTAACCAGCAGCCTACTTCTTCCTACCCCCACTCCCTAGAATTGCCTTATGACTGTCCCATGCATGCTTGAATTCCACCACTGTTTTTGACTCCACAACCTCCTCTGGAAGGCTGTTCCATACATCCACAACCCTCTCTGTGAAAAAATACTTCCTTAAATTACCTCTGAGCCGCCCCCCTTCTATCTTCAAATTGTGCCCCCTTGTTCTTGCACACCCTCTTTTGAAAGATGCTACCCTCTTGGACTTTGTTGATTCCCTTTGAGGTACTTGAAAGTTTCTATCATGTTCCCCCTCTCCCTCCTTTCCTCGAGGCTATACATATTAAGCTCATAAGTCTCTCTTCATACGTCTTCCGGTGCAGACCCTGCACCACTTTGTTCCTCCTCTGGACAGCTTCCATCCTGTCTATGTCTTTGCGAGTTGGGTCTCCAGAACTGCATGCAGTACTCAGATGTGGTCTCACCAGCTGTCTGTACAGAGGGATAATAACTACCTGTTTTCTACTGGTGATGCCTCTCCTAGCATCCCAGTATCCCCAGCCCTCCTTGCTGCCCTCTCACATTGCTTGCCCACCTTTAGGTCATCTGATATGACTACCCCCAGGTCCCTTTCCATTTTTGTTGTTGTTAGTATCTCACCCCCCATTGTGTACTCTTCCCCTGGGTTTTTGTTTCCCAGGTGCATTACCTTGCACTTCTTAGCATTGAATCTCAGCTGCCATACATTTGACCATTCCTCCAACCTTGCCAAGTCCCTTCTCATCCTTTCCACCCCACCTTGTGCATCAACTCTGTTGCAGATCTTTGTGTCATCTGCAAAGAGACATACTTTTCCTTCCAGTCCCTCTGCAATGTCGCTTATAAAGACATTGAAGAGACCGGTCCTAATACTGAACCCTGCGGTACCCCACTGCTAACCCCCCTTTTTTCAGAGTGGACTCCATTTACTATTACTCTGTGTCCTATTCTCCAGCCAATTCTTTACCCAGGCTGTCATCTTGGGACCCACTCCCAGGCTGGCTAACTTGTATATTAATCTTTTGTGTGGGACTGTGTCAAATGCCTTGTTAAAGTCTAGGTAGGCCATGTCCACAGCCCTCCCTGATCAACTACTTTGGTCACTCAGTCAAAGAAATCTATCAGATTTGTCTGGCATGACCTTCCGCTGTGAATCCATGCTGCCTTGGGTCCTGTGCCCTCTGGCCTCTAGATGCATCAATTCTTTCCTTCAAAGTGATTCCATCATTTTCCCTACCACTGAGGTTAAACTAACAGGTCTGTAGCTTCCTGCTTCTGCCTTGCTCCACTTTTGTGAAGGGAATCACATCTGCCCTCCTCCAGTCCTCAGGTACCACCCCTTCCTCCCATGATTTGTTAAAGAGGGTAGTCAGTGGTGTCACTGTTCTACCCTTAGTTCTTTTAGAATTCTGGGATGAATCCCATCAGGCCCTCATTGCTTGTCCACCTTCAGTTTTAAGAGCTCTTTCAGAACCCTTTCTTCTGTAAATGGGCTGGTATCAACTTCTGTATCCAAGTGTTTCTACTGTTTGTTTTAAGTTTACCTCCCCTCTTCCTTTGTAAATACTGATCAAAAATATTTGTTTAATATCTCTGCCTTTTCACAGTCACCCTCTGCCCACCCTCCCTCCCTTTATTAAGCCTCACTATCCCTCCCTTGGTCTTCCTTCGCTCCCTGATGTACCTATAAAAGGTTTTATCCCCCTTCTTAACTGAGTTGGCTATCTTTTCCTCGGTTTGGGCCTTTGCTGTTCTGACTGCCTTTCCAGCTTCCTTTTGCTTTAACTGATACAGTTCTCTGTCCTGTTCCTTCTGTGATTCCTTGTACTTCCTGAATGCTTTCTTTTTCTCTTGAACCTTCACTGCCACTTCCTTTGAGAACCATAGTGGTTTCCTTAAGGATTCCGGCGTGCGTCTCATCTGGTCCCATGACTTTGTCTGCTTTTATTTTATTTAGCGCCTCCCGTGCTTCGGCTTCTGTAAAGGGACTCATGTCTATCCCTGGTCCTGGGGCGTTGTGTTTTTTCAGGGCTGGGCCATCCCCTGGGTCCTCTTTGGTAAACACAGAGCGAAAGTATTTGTTGAGGATTTCGGTTTTCTCAGAGTCATGTTTGGTGCATGACCTCCACCTCCTCAACCTCTATTTCCATTAATTGGCTATTTATGTTGTTCCTCATCTTTTGGAAGTCAGCCTTTCTGAAATCTAGCACATTTATCTTTGAGTGGTGTCCTGTGTTATGTTTACCTTAAAGTTTACTATGCGATGGTTGCTGTTGCCCATGTGGCATCCCACTTCGATGTCCTTGATCCTTTCTGAGTTTGTGAGGACAAGATCATGAATGACATCTCCCCTTGTTGGGGTTTTAACAAGCTGGCACAGTCCCGCACCTTGCACTGACAATAAGAAGTCCCCACTTCTTGTTGCTGCCGTTAGTGTGCTCCAATTAATATCTGGTAGGTTGAAGTCCCCCACCAGTGTTACTTCACCTTTGTCAAACATTTTGTGGATTTCCTCTATTAGGTCTTTGTCTCCTTTATCTCCTTGATTTGGGGGCCTGTACACGATGCCAGTTCTGAAGGGTTTTCCCTTGGCCATGTCTACTGTTAGCCACAGTGACTCAAAGTCCCCAGGTTGCCCTTTTACTTCTGTGGCTTTTATTTCCTCCTGAATGTAAATGGCTATGCCAGCCGCCCTCTTTTTTCACCCTGCCTAGCTTTCCTGAACAGATTGGAAACAGCTGTATCCCATCTGTGGTTTTCCATGAACCACGTTTCTGTTACAGCCACACAGTCCAACCTTTCTGTTTCCAAGATGGCTGTGAGTTCGGGAAGTTTATTGGTTAGGCTCCTAGTATTTGCAACCACTGCCTTCCAGGAATGTACATCCTCTTTGGCGCAAGGCTGTACCCTCTTCCTGAACTGCTCCAGTTTGCTCTTTTCAGCCAAGAGATTATGGAGGTTGCTGGTTCAGGTGGATGTCAGCTCGGATTTGTTTTCCGAGGATATATGCACACATCTGACATTTTGGGGAGTGATGACCAGCCCACCGACGGCAGGGGTGTAAGCTACATCATCATACTCCCCTTTATTTAGTTTAACTCTACTTGTATAGACATCAAATTTTTGTCCAAGTGCTCACACACCTTTCTGTTTAGATGCAATCCATTGTATTTGAAAAAAGCTCTTCCCAGAAGTGCCAGTTCCCTATGTAGTGGTATCCCTTGTCTTGGCACCAATCACGCATCCATGAGTTGAACTCACCTATGTCAATCTCTCTCTCTGACTAGCTTGGTGCTTTTTCCTTTTTCCCCACACTGGCAGCACTTCTGAGAAGGCTAATTTGGATGGAAGAGAAGAAAGTTGTTGGCCAGGTCCTTGAAGTGTTTCTTGGCTTCCTGAACTGTGTGATTTGCCAAGTCATTGGTACAAAGGTGTATTGTTATATGTGTAACATCCCCCGATTCCTGCACAATTGTATTTATGCAGTTAGTCTTCCTGCTTGCAGAGACTCCTGGTATATACTTTACCACGATGTCACTTTTAACATTTTGTGTTAGGTGGTGTTCCACTCCTCGGATCATGGAATCCCTGATTATGACAAGGCATCTGCCAGAATAGCAAGGTCGACCTTGCAGTAACAGATAATAATCAGATGATAACAGTATGCACCTAGGGCAAGGGTTAGACAGAAGGAGTTCGAACACAGGAAGTGATGACAGAATGGAACAAGGGAAGGGAAACAGATATATGGGGAATGGAAGTAGAAGGTAAGTGAGGAGAAAGGAGGTAGGCAATATCATTTAAGGTTACACAGTTGCAAATTTCTATGGCAGCTTGCTACCAGGGTTTTAAGGTAGCCAATTTAAGTGGAATGGATATTTGGAAAGTTTTTTGTAACTTGTTCCACAAAGAGGGAAGGGAATAGCTTATGGATGATTTGCCAAACTGAGTTCTAACTTTAGGAATAACTAGGGAAATGTAGGAGGATCTTCTTAGTGCATAGTTACTTGGAGAGCAAATAGGAAGGCAGTCAAAAATATATACAGGTAGTTTCTTAATAATAGCATGGTATGTCCAATTTGCTGTGTTTCTGTAGCATCTTAGGCTGAAGGAGGTCCAGCCAACTGCTGGAATAACTTGTTGTGAAAAGAATATAAAGAACCCTTTGTTTTGATTTCTACAAAACAAGACATGGTACCAGGAGTGGTTTTGGGACTTTTTCTGAGAATATGAAGAAAAACACCAAGAAGGTGAAATTTTGTGTAAAAAGAACAGTATTTGCCTTACAGTGATAAAGGATCAAGTGAATGTAGATTTTGATTGCTGCTCTTATCGATACTGGAGTCTGCTGAAAAGGAGCAACTAAGACCATCACCAGAGATCAGGTCTGTGGGCAATTTAGAAGAAACATGGAAATGTTTCAAGCAATATTTTAATTTGTATTCAAAAGGAACTTGGGTAGATGAGAACGAGAGCTTATAAAAAGTAACATTATTATGGACTGTGGCAGGCTCAGAAACTCTGGATATATACAATACTTTTCAGTTGTCCACAGCTGCTAGTAAAGATTGTGATACTGTAATGGCATAGCTTGAAGCTTACTGTGTGCCCAGAAAAAATAAGACTTATGAAAGATACATATTTAGATCCCAAAATGCAGAAGGAGCAAGAAACTATAGACAAATTTGTTACTGACTTGAAACTAAAAGCTCAGTCTTGTAATTTTGGTGCTCTTTGCAATGTTTTGCTACTAGACCAAATTGTTATGGGCTTTTAAGATAAAAAAGTGAAAGAACGTTTACTAAGAGACTGTGAGCTTATAATGGAAAAAACTGTTCAGATTTGCCAGGCCACCAAGCAAACTCAGATGCAGCTGGAAATGATTAACAGTACTAAAGTAAAAAGAGAAATAACTGATGTAGCAGCAGTGCATACAGCACAGAAACAAGTGCAAAAGTCTCCTACTAGTTCAATAAGACAAGTATTAAAACAAAATGTGCAAGGAAGGACTGCAATCAATCGAAGAAAGTTTGCAAGTAAACTGTGCAGTAAATGTAAAAAAGAGCATGCCTGTTGAAACTGTTCAGCTTTTGGGCAACAATGCAGAACCTGTGAAAAATGTAATAATTTCACTAGATGTGTAGGCAGAAAAAAGCTGTACATGCTGTCACTGAAATGCGAGATTCAAGCAGTGAAAATGACTTGTTAATAGGGGCAATAGAAAAGCAAGGCTTCTCCGAGAGAGAAAGGAATGGAATATTCAAATAACTATTAATGGCTTGAGGATTCTGTACATGATCGATACTGTTGCAGAAATAAATGTACTGGCAGCTTGACCATGGCATCTGCTACCAAAAAGACCACAGCTCAATAAAATAATATTAATAAATAATGGGTGGAAATAAATAACAGTACTATTTGTAAAATTTGTGCTGTGGTTCTTGAAGTGCTTTTGCTTGGATTTCGCACAGCTCAATAAACAGACTATTGTTGTAAAGGCATACAATGGACTAAGTACTGTATACCGACAGTAGGATACTGTACACTGCACCTGAGGCATAAAGGCACAATCAGTAAACACAATTTTGTCATTGTCACATGAGACAAAATGCCAATTTGGGGGCTCAAAAGCAGTCAGATGTTGGGCCTGATAGAAAAATTATTTACAATAGAAAAGGAAATGCCTCCCACTGACAAGATTATATCTGAATACAGTAATGTTTTAAGGCACTGGGCAAGTTACTGATTACAAATCAAATTACAATTTCTGAAAATACAGTGCCAGTGATCCATGCCTCCTGAAGAGTACCTGTTGTGCTGAGAGATAGACTGAAAAAAAAGAAATGCAGCATTTAATAGAAATGGATGTAATAACAAAGGTGGAAGAACCAACACCCTGGGTCCATACTTTGCTGATCATAGAGAAGAAAGACGGATCAATGCATTTGTCTTTGGATCCAAAATAGTTAAATTCTTGAATTAAAAGAGCAAATGTCCATATTCTAACTAAATATGAAATTATTGGTGAAATGGCAGAGGCCAAGTATTTTTCAATACTGGATGCTTCCTCAGGATTCTGGCAAATACTACTGACACCTGAAAGTGCTCACTTATGTACTTTTAACACTTCCTATGGAAGATTAAAAGATTACCATGTGGCATTTGTTCTGCACAAAAAATCTTTCCTAGAATAATGCAGCAACTGCTGGATAGCATTGAAGGAGTTAAAGTTTACATTGATAACATTCTGATCTGGGACAGGAAAGCTGAGGAATATGATTGCAGGTTGAAAAAAGTGTTGCAGATTGCCAGGAAAAAAGACTTCAACAGAGTAAACAAAAGTGCTAGATAAAGAAAACAGAAATTCTCTATTTGGGTGAGATGTTTTCAGCTGAGGGTGTGAAACATGATCTAGCCAAGGTGCAAGCAGTGCACAGGATACCATAGCCAAAGAATAAAATAATTACAATGTTTTCTGGGAATGTTAAACTACCTTGGAAAGTTCATCAACAATGCAGCTGATAAGACATGTAACCTGAGAAAACTACTGGTGAAGTCAAGTGAATGATCGTGGCCTGAGTCACATCACCAAGAATTTAAAGAAATAAAAAGACTTTTGACAACAGCACCTACTTTGCATTATTTTGATATCACTTGTCTGGCAAACGTTTCCACAGATGCCTTGAAGGATGGCATGGGAGCTGTTCTTTTATAACTGAGAAGTAAAAGCTGGAGACCTGTTGCCTATACTTCCACAGCATTCACTGAAACAGAAAACAAATATGTTCAAATAGAAAAAGAGATGTCGGGCATTACATTTGGATGTGACACATTTCATAATTATATTGATGGAATGCCCATTGTGTTTGAAACAGATCATAAACCGCTAATTACTATTTCGAAAAGAGATTTATGGCAGGCACCACCACAGATACAAAGACTTTTAATCAAACTGCAGAAGTATGATTACCAGCTAGAATACACACCAGTAAAACATATACTTGTGGCTGATGCTTTGTCAAGAATGTGGGAGAAAACTCACAGAATCAATTTTCAAAACTTGGAAACAAAAGCGGATCTTAACATAAATTAAATAAAAAATCCTGCAGCTGTCTCAGCACAGATGTGGAAAAGATTGCAATCTGAAACTGAAGCTGATGAAATATTGCAGTAGTAGTGAAAGCTATGCATAGTGGATGGAAAGGGCAGTATGTTCCTCATAGGTATGTGTCATGTCAGGTTGCTTTATCTATGGTCGATGGAATATTACTGAAAGGTGATAGAATTGTAGTTTCTAGTACACTAAGAAAGGAAATGCTACACAAAATTCATGAAGATCATGTGGGTATTGAAAAATGTAAACACAGAGCAAGTGATGTCGTGTATTGTCCACCTGGGAACAGAAGTAGGGGGTTGTTCAGGAAAGAGGTTTGGTTTATCTTCTGTTTTAACTGAAATATTTGAATTGTTTGTACTTGAAATTAGCTCTGTGTGTTAAAAATTACTACTCTGAGTTAGAACTGTTACTTGGGCTGTGATATTGTAACTGTTGGGGCTTGTGTGCTGGTTATGGGAACACTTGTTTGGCAGTGATAATTAGAGTGAAATTTAAATGTGATGTTTGCCTGAGGTGGTAGAGCCCTCCCACCCACCCTGTTTTGTAGGCTTTCTTAAATACTGAAAAGCCACTGGGAGTTGGGATTGAAGGGCTGTGCATTTCTGTTTGTGACTGAAATTTGAAGCAACAGGAACTGGTGGACCTGTGACATCATATGGTACCTGATGTCTGCATATACACACTGTCAGTAGGACTGGACACACACTGGACTGTATGTGTTTGTGAGACTTGGGAACATTATTGGTGGGGTTGAAACTGGGTTTGTAAACAACTGCAGTCAGTATAGAGAGAGACTGTATTCAAGGGGGAAGGGACTGAGAAGAGGGGTGTGTGCCATTATGAACAGAGAGGGATAAACAGGGTGGCCACATTCCATCATGGCAGGCATCTTCAGAAGGGTTGTAGGCTGCACAGGATGTTGGGTGAAATAATTCTCAATTGGGCGTGGAGAGAGGGAGGCTGCCCACTCTGTAGACAGCTATCTCATATCAGGAGTGAAGTATATTGGTTAAGGAGTAAGTTGGGGGAGTTGGGGTGTGTGTCCAAGGATAAGGGGTGTGGATATGGGTGGCAGAAGGGTGGGGCTGAGGGGAGGCTGGGGCAAAGCTCAGAAATTACAGGACATTATGTTACAGCAAGCAGGTGGGGGGATATTAGGGACAGAGGACCCTTAGATAGGGATGTTGACTCTAAGGGGAAAACGTATGGGGTAAACGTTCTGAATATAAAGAGAGTGGAGAGGGAAGAGTCAGAAGGGGCTGTTGTGGGGAAGCCTAGTAGAGCAGACAGTGAGAAGGGAGGGGCTGTTGTGGGAAAGCCTAAAAGAGAAGACTGTGGGAAGAGAGCTCCTAAGGAGAACAGGGCAAGAGGGGAGGAAGAGGGGCAGTTTAGAGGAGCAGTCGGGGGAAACTCAGGTTACTTGACAGAGGCTGGCATAGAGTGTTACAATAAATTTGAGCTACTAAGCAACCTAGAGGGGGAGGAAGGGGCTGGTAGAAATGAAGAAACTGATACAGAGGCTGGGGAGAGGGAGTTGGATACCCATAGGGCATCAAAGACCAGCAGTGGAAAGGATAGAAATAGTTCCAGAGGGAGAAGGGGAAATGTAAATGTTAAGCAGATGGGGGAGGTGCAACATATTGCAGACATGAGGGAGGAGAGCACGACTGGAGAGAAACTGGGAGACAAGGAGGCGGGGGAGGGGCCCCCCTTCAGAAGGGTGGTCTGTACCAAGGATGGGACCCTAGGTAAAGGGGACCCACAGAGGGCCTCTGGAGGTAGGGGTACTATTACAAGAGGGGAGGATGGCGGTGTGGGGGAAGGGGAAACCATCAGGGCCAGGATAAATGGTTCAGATAAGAGAGGGTTAAAGGGGACACCTATTCAGGGGGGTCTGAGTTAAGTGGGCAAAATAACAAGGGAGGCAGAAAGGGGAGGTGACAAGGGGTCTCTAATAAAGTGGGAAGACTCCTATGGAATTGAGATCACGAATAAAGGGGGGATGAGGGTTGAGAGCACATAGTGGAGGTAACCATAAGGATGATGGCGGTGTTAAGGTTCTGTTATTGGGAGACTCGATGATTAGGGGTATCCATTGGGAGGGATGGGGGGTGGATGCCATAGCCAGGTGAAGGTAGTGAGTATCTCTGGGCTGACGGTGCACAGAGCAAAGTTCATGGTGTACGAACTGGTTAGGGATTGTGAAGGGAATTGGATTTCCTGGTGCATTTGGGAACTAATGGTCTAGAGGGAAATAGCGTTTTGGAAATCCAAGCAAGGTTCTGAGAACTTGCCAGAGTCTGTCGGGATAATGGATGCAACATTTCCTTTTCTGAGATATTGCCGGTACCAAAGGCCTCAGTGGAGAAAAAAATGAAGATCACAGAGGTTAATGACTGGCTCAGGAAGTGGGTTGAAGAAAGTGGGTCGGGGTGTTAGGGAACTGGAAAGGAGTTTGGCAGGATAAGGGACTGTATTCCAAGGATAGGCTTCATCTTGCCCTGTTAGGGAAGGAAGTCCTTAAACAGGGGGTGGCTGACTACATTCAAGAAAGGTGGGGTTTAAACTTGTGAGGGGGGAGGGATAAGGGAGGTGCTGACCAGAAGCTCTCTCCTCCAGATGAGGGG
The DNA here is from genome assembly GCA_016271365.2 of Neoceratodus forsteri. Lineage (NCBI taxonomy): Eukaryota > Metazoa > Chordata > Ceratodontiformes > Ceratodontidae > Neoceratodus > Neoceratodus forsteri. The sequence goes on from CM057457.1 coordinate 80,551,541, forward strand.
AGTAGCCTTCAAACCCAAGGGGGGGAGGGGGGAAACAGACTGGGGAGGAGGTTTCAGGAGGAGCAGAAGAAGGATGGAAGTATAAGGAACCTGGGTGGGGTTCAACAAAGGGATCAAGGGATAAGGGGTTGGGGTGGTGTTAGTAAATGCCAGGAGCTTGGGAAACAAGTTTCCAGAGTTCCAGGCCATGCTGTTCGGGGCGGATGTGGTGGCGGTCACAGAAACCTGGGCCAACAAAAACCATGACTGGGACCTAAACATGTGGGAGTACGCTATGCTTTGGAAGGATAGAAAGGAGGGCAGATGGGGTGGAGTGGCTATGTTCATTAGAGATGACATAGAAATTGCTAGGGTAGAAGAGGCAGAGGGAAACGTGGAGGCCATATGGGTCACCTTACGAACCCCAGCAGGAGGTAAGGTCAAGCTGGGTGTAGTATAGGATGGGTGATGTTCTGGAGGATGGTTTGCTGGACAACATCATTGCCCAGTGTGGACCAAAAGGGGAGGGAGTGGTGTTGATGGGGGACCTTAATATGCCAGGTACAAACTGGGGAACCATGTCCCCAAGGTGGCCAAGGAGCAGAAGCTGCTGGATGGCTTCCAGGATGTGTTCTTAACACAGCACGTGATGGAGCCCACAAGGGAGGGGCATGTCCTGGACATGGTTCTGGTGGATGGGGATCTGGTAAGGGACCTGGTTGTAGAGGATCCCCTGATTGGGAGTGACCACAATACTGTCTGGTATCAAATAAGCATGGGGGGGGAGAGATCTAGGACACTGGCAGTGGACTGGAGGCAGACTTTGTGGGCATGGGAAATATTGTCAAGGATCACTTGAAGGGGATTACAACAATGACAAATGTGGAAAAGAGATGGGAGGTCATAAACCGGGGACTTCATGAGGCAGTCAGGACCTGCGCTAAGCTGAAGCGTAAGGGAGCAAGGTCACATAAACCATGCTGGTGGTCCAGTGAGGTTCAGGTAGCAGTCAGAGAAAAGAAGGCTGCCTACAAAAATTATAAAACAACGAGAGGGGATACGGAAAAGGAAATGTACCATCTTGCATCTAGAAAAGCCACCCGGATGGTGCCGGGGCAAAGTCTAGTAAAGAGCAACGGCTGGCACAAGGGATACAGGAAGGGGAAAGGGGTTCTTCTGGTACACTGGGGAATGGAGAAAAACTAAGGGCCATCTTGGCAGATTGAGATCAGAAGGAGGGTGGGTGGAAGAGGCGAGGGACCAAGCAGAGGTATTACATGAATACTTTGCCTCTGTGTTCACTAGGGAGGGGGGATGAAATATCTACAAAGCAAGGCACGATGGGGATAGAAGCATTAGTAAGTGGAATTAGGGCAGCAACAGAAATGGAGCAAGAGGAAGGGAGAGGTACCCCAGGGGTGCCACATCAGGATAAGGATAAAAAGGCCAGTAAGGTGGAGGGTACGGATTATGCTATCTCCACTGAAAGGGTGTGGTTAGTCCTTAAGACATTAAAGAAAGATAAATGTCCTGGGCTGGATGACATTCATCTGAGAGTACTATGGGAATTGGTGGACATATTGGCTGCACCCCTGGTGGAGCTCTTCAACAGGTCACTTGAGACAGGGAGGGTACATAGGGATTGGCGAGAGGCACACGTGGTGCCAATCCATAAAGGGGGGTCGAGGGAAGTACCAGGTAACTATAGACCCATCAGTTTGACCTTGGTGGTGGGAAAATTAATGGAGAGTATACTAAAGGAATGATTGGGGGTGTACTTGGAGGAGGTGGGAGGTCTGGATAGTCAGCAACATGGGTTTGTGCCAGGTAGATCATGTCAAACCAATCTAGTGGAGTTCTTTGAATGGGTAACATCAGAACTGGACAGGGGAAAGCCTGTGGTTGTATTGTTCTTGGACTTCAGCAAGGCGTTTGACTCTGTCCCCAACAACGGTCTGGTGGAGAAACTGACGGGGTTGGGAGTAGGCCCTTTGATGGTCAGATGGATTGAAAACTGGCTAGCTGGATGCACTCAGAGAGTAGTGGTCAGTGGGGAGCTCTCAAACCCTAGAGAGGTCAGTAGTGGGCTACCGCAGGGCTCGGTCCTGGGTCCGATCCTCTTTAATGCATACTGTACATATCAGACATCAGGGAGGATATAGGGTGTGAAATGAGTCTCTTCGCTGATGACTCCAAGATGGGAGCAGTAGTTGAGGGGGAAGAGGGGAGGTTGGCCCTGCAAGGGGACCTGGACACCCTGGAAAGGTGGGCTCACACATGGAAATTAAATTTCAATATCACCAAGTGCGCGGTGTTACATCTTGGGTGGGGAAACCCTAAACACAGGTACACCCTGGGAGGAGAGGCACTGGAGGCCTCAACAGGGGAAAAAGACCTAGGGGTCATGGTGGATGCATGTATGAATAACTCTGAGCAGTGCAGGAGAGCGGCTAGTAAAGCAAACAGGATGTTGGGATGCATCGTAAGAGGGATCACCTCTAGGAGCAGGGAAGTGATTCTGCCGCTGTACAATGGACTGGTTAGACCACAGCTTGAGTACTGTGTACAGTACTGGAGACCACACTTGAAGAGGGGCATACAGCTCCTGGAGAGGGTACAGAGGAGGGCAACTAAGATGATACGATGACTAGGGGATTTGATGTATGAGGACAGACTTGAGGAGCTCTGCCTGTTTTCATTGGAGGAGAGGAGAGACGGGGGGGGACATGATTGAGGTCTTCAAGTACCTCAAGGGAATAAACAGGGTAAACATGGAGGGGATCTTTAGACTAAAGCAGGGAGGTATCACCAGAGGGCATGGTTTGAAGTTGGAATGTGGAAGGGTGAGGGGGGAAAGAGGAGGAGGTTTTTCACTGAGAGGGTGGTGAATCCTTGGAATGCACTGCCTGGTGAGCTGGTTCAGAGATCCACAGTGGAGGGCTTCAAGAGAAGGTGGGACAGACACAGAAAGCGGATGTATCAGATGATGTCCTGGCCCAGGGGGGTGGGGATAAATGATAGGGGTTTCTGGAACACAAGGGGGGGCCTCAGTACCCAACTAGGGATCTGAGGTTCGAGCAGCTCGATAGACTGTAAGGCCTAATCTGCTGGCAATTAGTATGTTAGTATGTTAGTATTGGCCTAGAGTCACTAAAGATGTGGAAAATACAGTTTTGGCTTGTTGCATGTGTCAGACATACAACTCTGCACTGCAGAAAGAACCTTTGATTTCAGACTCAGGAAATGCCACAGTTTGGGAAAAAGTAGGCATAGATTTATTTACTCTAGAAGGCAGAGAGTACATGGCTGTGATTGATGCATTTTCTTGTTAGCCAGAAGTTGTTAAACTTCAGGCACCCACATCCAGCCAAGTGATACAAGAACTTAAAGTAATTTTCCCAAGATCAGGCATACCACAGGTTGTAAGGACTGATAATGGACCTTAGTTTGCAAGTGCAGAATTAAACCTTTTGCAAAATCTTACGGGTGCAAGCATATCACATCAAGTCCTACATATCCACAAGGAAATGGGTTAGCAGAATGGGAAGTAAAAATAATGAAGACTTTACTGAAAAAAAGCTAGAGATGCAAACACTGACCCATCAATTACTTTACTGAACTATAGAGCAACATCATTGGAATGTGGCAAATCGTCTACTGAATTGATCATGGGACACCGGAATCATACCCAATTACCTAAGTTAAAACTAGAATGTTACACTGACAATAAACATATACTGAGAAAAAAGACTGCAATTTAAGACACAACATGCTACACACGACAAAACAGCAAAGTACGACAGACTGCTACAAACTGGAGGAACAGTTTGAGTGAGAAGTGATGGTTGCTAGGCAGAACTGGCAATAGTTCAGAGACTTGTGGCTACAAGATCCTACTTGGTACTTACTGAAAGTGGACAAGTGATAAGACGAAACTGGAGAAATTTCATGCCAGTGCCTGCAAAATCAATGCACTTTCCTGTACCACTAATGACTTTACCTACTGAACAAGTGTATTTGCTTGAGTGAACCCATGAATGTATCAGAAAAACAATATATTGAAAGTGAAATGCCTATGAATGATGGCCCTGAGCAGGAAATAAATTTTAGTTCTCCAGACAGGACATTATCTGACTTTCCTGAAATATCAAACGACAATACTGAACTGAAAATGTCCAATGAAACTGTTAGTACTAAGGCAACTGAACAATTGGGTAGATTGAGATGTGGTAGGCTATGAAAAAAGCCATGGAAACTTATTGAATCTTGTTAAAATATAAAGTGATACAAAACATTTTCTTGTGAAACTAAAAAACCTGTAGCTTGAATTTTATTTAGAGGGCATGAACAAAGATAATGTAAACTCCGGTCTGTGTTAAAAAAAAAGTACCTCTATATTTTTTTATCACCAAAAGGGGAATGTGTTGCAAAGGTATGCATATTATTAAATGCAAATGTGGCAGTGCTGTCAGTCACATGGAGAGAGTTACAGGGCATGTAAGATGCAGGATACCAAGGGAGATAGTCTGTCTGTGTAGCAAAAATGAACAGTTAGCTCCTCTGCATGCAGTACAAGCTATGCTGGAATAACATGTTGTGAAAAGCATCTAAAGAACCCTTTGTTTTGATTACTACAAAATAAGACATGTACCAGGGGGTGGGACTGAGTCACTCCTTTCCACATCTGCCTGGAACAGGGTTGTCACCATCCTCACTAGTCTGAGTACTGGCATGCACAGTACCCAAACTAGTGGCAGTGCATACTGTGCATGCCAGTACCTGAACTCATGACAGTAGTGACATCCCCGTTATAGGGTACTGGTATGCACAGTACCCAAACTAGTGACAATACATATTGTGCATGCCGGTACCCCAACTCATGACAATAGTGACATCCCTGTTATAAGGTACTGGCATGCACAGTACTAGTGGCAATGCATACTTTGCATGCCAGTACCCAATCTCATGACAAGAGTGACATCCTTGTTACAGGGTACTGGCATTCACAGTGGTTGATGAGTCAGGTGTCCCTGAAAGACCCAGCCGGGATACTAGGCTTGCCATGATAGCCTGTACACTGGCTGCAAGGCCACATTCTAGCATGTTAGATGTGGTGTCATAGCCCCCTTCCATTGCCTATCTGATGACATCCTCTCCATACACATGGCACACACATTTCTGTGGATGGTAATCCAGTCTGTGTGGACACCACCAGGTGTGTGTTGAGGGTACCCATTTGGGTGGACACACCTGCTACCTCTGTGTGCACAGTAGCAACCCAGCTGCCACTCTGTTGTGGAACAGTATGCCACTTCTTTCTTGTTGTAACTTCTGTTCACAAAAATGAATGTAATATCAACATTTTTACTTAATACCTCCCACCCAGAACACCCAATTTGTGAGAGGACTTGTTCTGGAACTGCTTACAGTTTAGTTTATAGTCTCACAAGACAGTTTTAAGTTTTTTTTAGGAAAAGTGGATCTGTTTTTTTCTTTACAGTCTCTTGTTTAAAAACGTTCATATACTTTTGTAATTGAACTTTGCATGTGGCATCTAAGAAGTACCAAAACTAGATATTTATTTATTATAAAACTGTAAAAAATTGCCATAAATAGTTGTGCTTTTAGGTAACTATACAATAAACACTGCATATATGTTGAGTTAGAACAAGTATACTAAATCAATAAAAAGAATACCAGTGCAACAGATTTCAGTGTATTTCTTGTCAGAGAAACAAAACACTAAACTGTTTTAAACCTTGCAAAACTAAATATAGTTTTGCTTACCAATATTTATATGATGTTCAAAGAGCTTTAGAAACAAAAACTATGAAAAAATGAAAATAAAAGAAAACTTAGCAATAATTAATTAATTAACCAAGCAACTCATTAATGTAATTTAACACCCAATGCTATACTATACCATTTAAATATCTGAAAACGATACTTAATACTACTGGATAACAGAATGTGGTTCTCCAAAAGTCTGGATATGCAAGATGGAGACTCTTGCAGCAAGGACAGCCACAGCATTTTGTATTTTTAAACCAGATGATGAAAACCATAGATTTTCTAATTTTCTATGTTCAAAGTTGTCTTAGTCTGTTTTCTAATTAAAAGGTCTGTGACCTCTGATCCCAGCAAATGGTCTGTTCTAACACTCTCTTGGTATGGGCTTTTACAGAAATAGTCCGGTTTTACAGATTATTTTTCCTTGCTGAGTTATTAAGTAATCCATTTTAAAATCATTATACAGATCCAGGTTCATCCACAAAACTCAGTATTATTTGACAAAATTAAACCAATCATAAAAAGTCGATAATATAAAATATGAAAATAAAACAATTTACTATGACATGTCCCCCTTTTATCATGTAATCATATTTTCAACACATATGTTTACATTTCAAAGTCATTCAAACATACTACACATATGGGTATACATCAGTTTTATTCCATGCAGTAATGATGATATTAAGGAATATTCTCATACAATTTATGGCATTATCATTCACATTAACCCTTATAGTACTGCAGGAGTATATATACATACAGCCTGAATCTACATATGTTCAAATACACTCAGCACTCAAATATTGATTGTAGTGGCACAGTAGCACCACTATAAAGTAGTTAGGGCTGAGTGGGCTGTTTAATGTTAAACCCCTAACTTTGAACCATAATAGCTTTGCCATATTCAGTGGAATTGCACAATATTTTGCATGTGTAATCTGAGGGGCAAGGTTTCTTAATTTGCTAAGTTTCATTCCAGTCAGGTGAGAGGATTTCAAGATCCAGATAGTGCATTTTTAGGAAAAATCAGGATTTTTTGTGCTGTTTTTTTGTCATCCCTTTTAACCTAGATAGTTTGGAAATTTGGTCTGAAAATTTCAGGGTAGAAAGGGCTTGCCCCAGAATGATGCATTTCATTGGTTTGGTGAAAAAATATTAATCTGTTTCCAAGTTATAATGATTTGAAATTTCAGTTCTAAGCATCCTCAGTAGGGTCTTTTGGATAGACTTTTGATACCCTACTAAGCATGATCAGAACCAGAACTTGAATCAAAATTGCATAACTACCCTGTCACTAATATCACAACTGATGAACCGGCATCAGTATGCTAAGAATAAAATAATAGCATTTTAGTATAAGTATAAAATAAATATATAAGAATAAAATATAACATTACTGTGACTGATTGCAATTCTGAGAAATCAGGAAGATAACTTACAGTTTAATGTTTACATCATTATAGTAATTACTGTGCTGCTTGCGACTCAGAATATGAGGTCGTACTTGCATGAATAACACTCAGACATTCACATAAAAAATAAAAATTGTATTTCACGGTTTTTACATTTTGAATGGGTCAGGATTAATAGCTTGCTGCACTTCTTCATTTCTGTATTTCACATCAGGTCAAGCTGTGCGTCATTATATACGTGGTGTGAAACTGAAATGAATGTTGCCAGTGCATTTTATCCATAGTTCTAAACTCAAAAAAAGGGGGGTTAAAACTTATGGTACTGTTAGGAGTAGCCACTGATACTATTCTTCTTAGCACATAGGTCCCTTGAAATTAAAGCAGTTCTCCTTTAAGTGGACTAGGGTGCCCACCCCCAGTGCTGCTTCTTTCTCCCCTTCCCCTCCAGGTCACCCACCTGGTGATTTCAGCCAATATATTATAAATGGTACATGCCATGTTTATGAGAGCAGTCATAAACTGACAATCTTGAAAACTTGGGGTCAAAATAAAGATGTTCCCTGGAGTTTCAAATTCCCATTTTTATGATGCTCTCGAAAAAGTTTTTCTGGCAAAAGTACATTCTTTAATATATAGAAGCATTATCAGAATAATGATTTATTCTACTATGCCATGCCCAGCTAAGAATATATACAGGATGTCAGCAAGGAAATTAGCTCCCACAATCATAGTAGTTGGTATCATTTAAGGCACTTTACCCATATAGCTATCTGTCTTTGGCTACACTGTTTATTTCGTATTAAAGTCCTTGCCATTACGCATGTACTTTTGAATTGTTTGAATAGCATTCTTGCAAGTTTTTTTTATTCGGATGCTTCAGTTAGTTTTGTCCTGAGCCGACCACCTCTGAAAATGCAACTTTGATAGCAGATATAACCAAAAGAAGCATGGCAACCCTTACATTTCTTTCTGTTTTTATATTCATAACTACATTCTACATGTATTAAAAATGTTTTATGAAAAAGATGTGGGTTTGAAATGGTTTTATGTATAAAAACATGTAAATATTTCTCTCTTTTTTGGGGGAATATCAGTTCAAGAGGGTGTCATAGTATTGGTAATTTGCTGTTTTTTCATGCATTTGTGGAAAAAAATGAAGCACGTATCATGACTAATGATGAGTCTTTATTTCACATTTTCTTTCACACTCATGTTGATTGGTAAAATATTGATGTTATAACCACATAAAACAATCTAACCCCTTCTGGATTTTTTCCATAAAGAGAAATTATGTCTTACTAATGTAATTTAGAAACAAGCATGACAACCCATGTTTTTGTTGTGGATTTTAAATGTTTAGATAACCATCATGTACTGGGAAAAAAATTATGACTTTGACATGGAGTTGCTGAAACACCAGAGAACATCCATAAATAGAAAAAAAAATAAAGAGTGAATGTGTGTAAAGAGTGAAAGTGTGAAGAATGAATGTGTGAAGAGTGAATGTGCCAGACCCTGCACTTCTGTAGGAAGATGGAGTCTCCCCATGGCATGGGGCCCAAAGGGCTCTGCACATCTGCACCTGTGCGGGAATGAATATTCAATTCCACTATCTCAAAAAGAAAGGATATTCTTTGAAAAAAAAACTTTGTTAATGCACCAGTGAGGTTAACTTAATGTCAAAAAAGTAGGGAAATGTGGAATTAGGGTTTTCAACCCTAACTCGCCACCCCCACTCCCACCCCCCAAACGGCAAAAGGAAAAAACATTAGGATTTTGGGTTTCCAGAGTCTTGGTGAATCATTGGTGGGATGGTGGGGTCTTCCTTGAGGTTGTCAGCCTTAATGCTTATCCCATTTCCTGAGCAAATAATGTCTTACATGATCTCCTTTTTTCACACAGGGCCCATGGAGCCCTGTGTGAAGAAAGCTACAAATTATGTTGGCAACATGTGGCTAGACATACAGTACTTCTTTACCTTTGAAGAGTGTATCAGTATGAGGCACTGGCTTAGAGCTGTACCTTGTGCTTCAGACTGGAGGCTATAGGCTGGGGGAGCATTAGGTAAGGTACAAGACAAAGAACCTCTGTGCGCAAACACTGAGGCAAGGGTTACCCCAAAGGACATTTGGCTGGGAAGCCAAGTTTCAAGAAAATACAAAATCACACATGCCCCCACAATGCAAAGCATCATGGGCAACATATGCAAATCACCACAGAATGTTATGCTGGTCCAACTTTAAGCAGAATTGCATGGTGCCGAAAGGCTTCTCACACAGTTTGCAAAGGGTGCTAACAGAAGACATAGACACGTGTTTCGTCCTACCAGGACTCATCAGTATGCCTCATCTGTTTGACACCCCAGTAGAATGGACCAGCTACCCTTAAGGCAGTGTGCCTTGGATATATTGTGGTGAACCCATTAAAATAAAAAACTATTTAAAAGACAAAGAACCTCTGTGCGCAAACACTGAGGCAAGGTAAGGTACACCAATGAAGACCCCAACACTGATTCACCAAGATTCTGGAGATCCAAAAGTCTAAAATGTTTTCCCATTTTCTGCTTGGGGGGTGGGAAGTTAGGGTTGGAAGCTCTAACACCAAATGTCCCTACTTTTTTGGCATTAAGTTACCCTAACTGGTGCATTCACAAAGTTTTTTTGCAAAGATATATATATATATATATGGTTTGAAATAAGGAGGTGCCGGGCTCCAAATAGCTAAGCTGAAAGCAAGAATAGTGCCTGCTTCTATGTGCCAGTGAGAAGCAGTGGCGCTGCTGAAGGCGCTTTACCTTGGTGATTTTTAGCTCCATGAGCCACTGTGCAGGGGAGTGGTTAGAAACATCAGAGGGCTTGGGAAATGAATGGGAGGATGGGGAAATACCTCTAGTGCCTGTGAAAGACTACAAATGGCCTGAGATTCTGAGAAGAATGGTGGAGTAAACGTACAGAGGACGGGTAAGGTAACAGTCTGTGTGGCAGAAAATCTAAGTAAAAGGGCAGAGTAAACAGACAGAGGGTGGGTAAGGGGAGAGGAAAGAAACATTATAGTGACAAATAAATGGCTAGAACTGGAGGAGAAGGGTGGAATAAATGGACAGAGAGTGGGTAAGTGTTAAAGAGTAAACAAATGACTTACAGCCTGAGTCAGTGTGCACTTTAAATTGCTTCAGCAGCGGCACCCAGATCTCCTTTTCAGTAGTCAAACATGCCCTGGCCTTACAGTCAAATAAGAGCAAGCAGCTGAGTGAGTACTGGGGACCCGGGGATGTCATATGCACTGTCTCTGAGTTTCAAACCAAACATATTAAGCAAAAATGGAGAAGGCCAAGTTTGAGGGGTAGTATACAAACACTTGGGCTTCGCAGACAAAGTAAGGGTGCATCTCTGGGACTCTGATCAGGCTTGGGCTTCACAGACAAAGTAAGGGTGCATCTGATCAGGCTAAAAATACAAGTGAGATAAGTCACTGTGGCTATTAAAGAGAACGTTGTCCTGACTCTGACCAGTACCAAAATACAAGTGTGAGACAGTCACTAAAATAATGCTGAATGAATGTCCTTGTCCTCAGTTATTATCTGGGCATACTATTTACATCTGACATACATTCCCGATGTAGCATGCAGCCCAGCTGTAACTTGTTTGTTGGAGGACAACACCATTCAGCGCTCTTTTAAAGGAAATAGCCACAGTTACAACTCTCACTTTAATTTTGTGCTGATGGGGAGATGCGATTGCCACTACTCAGCCCATTTTTTGTTGAACTATTTCGTAGCTGCATCTAGGAGGTCTCCTTTACAGCCAGCTTCTCTGAATGTAACAGTTCTGTCAACATGAAATACCACTTGTGTCAGTAGTAGTTAGTAACATCCACCTAATCTAATCTCTCTCCAGTCATCGTTCTTTACATGCTGACACAAGGTCTTTAATTTGTTCAGAACAAGATGTTTCATAGGAATATGAATGATGACTGTTTGAGTGGCTGTTACTAGAGCAAGTGCTAATGACCACATGATATTAAAGCTGTCGCATCATGTGAGTCAAGATAAAGGTGGGGGGGGATGTCTTGCTCTTAGCTGCACCACATGATCTGCTACTGCTATACACTGCACTGACCAATGGAGACTGGGAAGTCTCAGATAGTTTGTGTGTGGTGGTTTACCACTGTTGCATCACATCTGTCACACATCTTTTAGGCAATCACAGTGTTTGGTGGGCGGGATGTGTGAAGGCATACGTGAAGCAGCTTGCCTCATGGCAGCAGAGCTTGAAAAGAAATGATAGCAAGAAGATTATTTTCTGTTATCAGAATATTAAGAACAAATGATCTGCTGGTCACAAATACCAGTTTTGTACAGAAAGGCATAGTAGTGCTAATCTTAGCAGATCCCTTATCAGGGAAAACCTACTTTTACTAACTTTTGGTTTTTCTGTGAGAACTATAAAATTGAAAAGAAATTTGTCAGTGAGGAGGGGAGAGAGAAGATTTCAGTCACTGAAACTAAACTAAACTAAACTGAAGCTCATAATTTCTGGCAGTTTCGTGTTCTTATATTTACTAACACTGAATACAACACAGAAGGGAGGAGAGATTTGATCCATATGTGTCTGATTAAACTCAGCTGAGTGTAACTCTGAATGTGACAGGATCACTTCTTGAAATACCAACCTTGCCTAATGAAATAGTGAAAATACAGACCGTTTTGCCTTACACTTAGCAAAAGCACTCTGTTTGACTGTCTAAATCAAACCCCCCTGTAACTAGTAAAGGCACTTAGTGCTCTGATCTTCCCTTAACTTTGTTACTGTGGATTTTCTTGTGTTTTGTATTTGTATCCTGAAAACAAAACTAAATTTACTGTTCAGAAAGGGGGAGGGGTGTAGTACTTTTTCTATCAGTTGCCTTTTAGTTGGTTTCACTTAATATAAAAATTAAAAATATTTCTAAAGCAAGAGCCTGAAGGGGAATAAGAGAGAGCAGATTTAAATGCTTGTTAACTGTTGTAACCTTGATTAAAACAATTATCAAGCTTTATTAGTTGTCCTAGGACCCCGTGAACATTACTACGACTACATTACAAGGTAGTTTAGCCTTGTGTCTGCTTGTTAACTGTTGTAATCTTGATTAAAAAATTAACAAGCTTGATTAGTTGTCTGAGGACCCCCTGAACAGATTCTCACGACTACATTACAAGGTTCATTTTAACCTTGTGGTCAGTGCTTGTTAACTGTTGTAATCTTGATTAAAAAATTATCAAGCTTGATTAGTGGTCCCAGGAGCCCCTGAACATTATCACGACTACATTACAAGGTAGTTTAGCCTTGTGTCTGCTCGTTAACTGCTGTACCCTTGATTAAAAAAATTATCAAGCTTGAGTAATGGTCCCAGTAGTGAGGACCCCCGAACAGATTACCATGACTGCATTACAAGGTTCATTTTAGCCTTGTGGTCAGTGCTTGTTAACTGTTGTACCTTGATTAGAAAAATAAAATCTAGCTTTGCTAACTGGTCCCTGGACCTGTGAGGATCGCACAACATATTACAAGGTTCATTATACGTAGTAGAAATGGGGGTGGGCGCGGAGGGAGGCATGGACATTGGAGGTCGAAGAAGGGGTTCTCTCGCATAGGGGTGGTTAGGTCCAGAAGATGCCCTGGGGCGAAATGGAGCCTGGAACATGGTAATCCATGCCTAGTCCCCATACCCAAGGGCACCATCTCTTTTGATTGGCAATTAGCTGGGATGGCTCAAGAACCCCGTCCAACTTGGGCGGTGTTATGCAATGCCAGATCTATTAAGAACAAAACTACAATTATTGCAGATTTTGTTGGAACAGCTGATCTGGCTTGCATCACCGAGACCTGGCTGGATGAAAATGCTGGCCCCATTTTGGAGGCAGCAATTCCAGCCCGGTATTCGATGATTAACCCGAGATTGGACTGTGGGGGGGTAGCGGTCTGTTTTAAGACGGAATTGGGCCTCACTGGTGTACCAGTTGAGGAAGCTAAATCCTTTGAATGTACCATGGTAGCTGGTGGGGGTTGCAGGATAGCTCTTGTCTACCGTCCACCTGGGGATGAGAAGCAATTCCTGCAGGAAGTTGCAGATTTCGCCGCCGACATGGCATTGGAGTCACCCAGACTGATGGTCCTGGGCGACTTCAATGCCTGGGTCGATGATGAACTCTCGCCATTTGGCCAGCACTTCCTTCAGATGATGACATCACTGGGCTTCACTCAGATTTTTTCTTCCGCTACCCATAATCACGGTTATTCTTGGGACTTGGTTTTCCTCCTGTGGATTGAGACCTCTGACCTGGGGGTGAAACCTGTCAGTTGATCCGATCACTGCATCGTGAGGTTCAATTTTTGCACCCCCTTCGTAGTTCTGCTCCTGTGGAGATGGTCAGTTACCGCCCTTTATGGGATGTGTGCCCTGAAGACCTGGCGGTGTTGATTGACCTCTTGGAGTTTCCTGATGCCAGCTTGAGTCCAGACTTGTTGGTTCTGGCCTATACTAATGCCATTTCTTCAGCCCTGGACTTGATAGCTCCTGTCCATGTTCATCCCCTCTCACTCCACCCTTGGGCCTGTTGGTTTGATGGGTCCTTGAGGGAGTTGCAACATGTGGGACGAAGGTTAGAGTGTCATTGGCAGAAATCTGCTCTGGAGGGCGACTGCCTTACTTTAGTGGAGCATTATCAGGTCTACCAATCAGTGATCTCCCGTAAGAAGGCAGAGTTCCTGTCCAGGGAAATCGCTGTCACTCAGAATCGACTGGCTCAGCTCTTCCGAACTGTGGATAGGTTGTGAAACCCAGCCTGTCTGCAGCTCGTCGAGCTTTTTCACAAAAAGAGTGTGATGAGCTCGCTCATTTCTTTGCGAATAAGGTAGCCAACATCAGGTCAGAAATCCATCTGACATGCTCTATGGGGGATGTGGTTGGTCAATGTTCGTTCACTATTCCTTATACTTCCTGGAGTTCCTTTGACCTGCCAGACCTCGAAGATATTATGAGGATTGTCCAGGGGATGTGCCCTATGGGCTGTAATTTAGCTCCAGGCCCAACTTCCCTGATTTTGGGTTGTTATGAGATCATTGGCCCAGTTCTGGCTCAAATTGTCCAGTGCTCCTTGGAATCGGGTGAGTTTCCAAGCACCCTGAAGGAGGTGGTGATGGACCCGGACATTTTTGCTAACTACAGACCTATCTCGAACCTTCCCTTTTTAAGTAAGGTTATCGAGAAAGTAGTGGCAATCAAGCTGGAGAACCATTTGACCATTCATAATATCTTTGCACCTCTCCAGTTGGGTTTTCGTAAGAGGCACAGTATTGAGACTGCTCTGGTTCGGGTGCTCAATGATCTCCTGATGGTGAGAGATTAGAGAAACTGTTCCATTCTGATACTCCTTGATCTCTCTTTAGCTTTTGACATTGTAGACCATGGGATGCTGCTGGAGTGCCTGAGGTCCCTCTGTGGCCTGTCAAGTACAGTGTTCAGATGGTTTTCATCTTTCCTAGCTGGTAGAGCACAGAGAGTTGTGTCGTTTTTTTTTCTTCTGACCCTTTTTCTCTGTCATGGGGGTTCCTCAGGGCTCGGTGCTGTCCCCCATGTTGTTTGCAGTGTATATGCTACCCCTCAGAGACATTGTAAGATGGTATGGGCTGCGGTTTCACTGCTATGCTGATGACACCCAGCTCTACCTGTCTTTTGCCCCCAACCAAGTTGGTGCGCTCTCAGTATTTATTAACTGCCTAGCTGAAATCCAAGACTGAATGAATTTGAGCTGGTTAAAGTTGAATGCGGGAAAGACTGAGGTCATGGTAGTGGACCTGGGTTGCAGAATAGAGGGGTTGAGGACTGATCAGCCTTCTGGAATATTTCTGGGAGGTGCTCAGATCCTTACCTCCGAACGGGTGTGCGACCTTGGAGTTGTGCTAAACGACGGGCTGACCCTTCATCATCAGGTGTCGGCAGTCATCAAGTCAGCCTTTTACCATCTTAGGAATATTGCCAGGGTCAAACACCTTGTTCCATCCAGTGATCTGCCTGTATTGGTCCACTCCTTTGTGACCTCTCGCCTTGACTACTGCAACTCCCTTTATCTAGGGCTTCCTGGGGTTTATATCTACTGCTTGCAGCTGGTGCAGAATGCTGCTGCTCATTTACTGAGAGGGGTATCTAGGAGTTCACACATTACCCCTGTGCTGTGCAATCTGCACTAGCTGCTGATTCAGTGGCGGATCACCTTTAAGGTAGGTTTGTTGGCCTACAAAGCCCTACACAGTCTTGGTCCTGACTACTTGAAAGAGCTTCTGATTCCTTACACTCCTGTGTGACAGCTCCGCTCGGCTGATGAGGGGTTGCTGGAGATTCCAAGGGTTACTTTGAAATCTTCCGGGACCTGCGCTTTTGCATTTGTGGCCCCTACCTTCTGGAATTCTCTGCCCCGTCAGCTTCGGGAGTACATGACCATCAGGGGCTTTAAGCAGGCACTTAAAACTTGTTTGTGGACACAGGCATTTCAGGAATTATTATGATTTTATTAATGTATATTTATATGTAATATCTGATGATTATGTTTTAATACTGTAAGACACCTTGATACTTGAAAGGCGCCTAATAAAGATTATCATTATTATTATTCATTTTAGCCTTGTGGTCAGTGCTTGTTAACTGTTGTACCTTGATTAAAAAAATAAAATCTAGCTTTGCTAACTGGTCCCTGGACCTGTGAGGATCGTACCACTTATTACAAGGTTCATTTTAGCCTTGTGGTCAGTGCTTGTTAACTGTTGTACCTTGATTAAAAAAAAATAAAGTCTAGCTTTGCTAACTGGTCCCTGGACCTGTGAGGATCGTACGACTTATTACAAGGTTCTTGTTAGCCTTGTGGTCAGTGCTTAACTATTGTAACCATGATTAAAAAAAATTATCAAGCTTAGTTAGTGGTCCCAGGACCCTTTGAGCATTAGCATGACTAATTACAAGGTTCCCTAGCCTTGTGATCAGCTTGCTAACTGTTGTACCCCTTGATAAAAAAAAAAATCTCTTCTTGTCTAAGTGACCCCAGGACCCTGTGAGCATTAGCACGACTAATTACAAGGTTCATTAGCCTTGTGGTCAGCTTAGTAAATGTTATATTACCAGATAAAAAAAAATCCCTGCATTGTAGTTTAACAAAAAAAGAGACAGAGCCTGTGAAGTCATTTTCTTCATTTTATTATACCCTCTGTCCTTCAACTACAACACAACATCTCAATTCATCATGTTCAGCGGTTGTAGTTAACATTTCTTAATTAATTACATCAAGGTCCAACCTATCTCCTTCCCGTGGTGGTAATCATGTCACTTCTAAGTTTCAGATTCAGCACTTCACGTAAATGCAAGCAACCTGGATCAGATGAAATAGGACAACTGTCCTCTTCGATGCCATTGACCATAACACCAGATAGTACTGTCAGTGAGGCTGCTACCACAACTAAGGAAAAGAAAAAAACAGGCCCATTCCTGTCATGTATCCACAGTGCGCTCATGGCAGTGCCAAAAGGAAAATCCAGATTTGACATGGCTACAGTTTGAAGCAAAAGATGGTATTGCAACCAAGATTTGGTGTAAGTTTTGTAGAGAGAAACCAGATGTATTCAAAAAGTGGGCAACTAGAGCTGGTAAAATAAGCAATGTGGATTCGTACGTCAGTGGAACTAACAATGTTAAAAAAAACTGTGAGAGGCTTGCTGCATCAGAAGGCCATAAATAAGCAATGGCTGCTGCTTTAGCTGCTAATACGTCCTTAGGTGGTGAAACAGAGAAATGTATATTAAAAATGAATAAAACATCTCCATACAAATTAAAGTAACTTTTTGATATCACCTACTACCTGGCCAAAGACGAGGACCCCTTCCTGAAACTCAATGGACTAATATCACTGGAAAAGAGACATGGTGTTGACCTTGGTGATGCTTATGCCAATGAGAAAGCATGTGCTACATTCATCACAGCTATTGCCGATCACTTAAGAAAACCAAATTGTGAGTCATTTCACAGGAGAAGCAACTCCATACAGATATCATTCTGTCTTTATGGATGGGACAACTGACAGGACCACCACAGAGAAGGAGATAATTTATGCCAAAATTCTCGAGGATCGGCAACCTACTGCGAAGTTCATTGGATTAATTGATGTCAAGTCTGCTGATATAAGTGGTTTGAGGTCTGCAATGACTACCGCATACTCTCAATTGTTGGGACAGGACACGGTTGACCTAAAACAGGTATCCTGCATTGGCGCAGGAGCAGACGGTACGTCCTTCAATTTTGGACGTAATAAGGGTTTGATGGCATTATTGAAAGAAGAGTGCCCATGGCTTCTTGCCATTCATTGTGTTTCACACAGGCTTGAATTAGCAGCTAAAGATGCTTTTAAAAACACCTATTTTTCCCAGACCATTGACAACATGTTGATCTCAATATTCTATTTTTATGAGAACTCCCCAAAATGTTAAAGAGAGTTAAAAAGAGTGGCTGAAGCCAGTCAAACCACCTGCATCATGTTTAAAAAATCACAATGAACAAGATGGCTCTCACATAAAAAGGATTCTCTCCATGCTGTGCTTCATAATTTCAGCAGCATATTGGGTCATTGGGATGAGCTTGTGTCTGATACCAGATGGGATATTCTGCCAGCAGACAAGGCGAAAGTTAAGGGTTTAGAAAACAGATATACAATGTTAAATTTCTGCTACTCTCACATTTCTATTTTGACATGCTCACAGGTCTTTCAACAGTCCCCATGCATTTCAGGATGCCCATATATCCCTTCCCATTGTAATGGACACTGTAAGTACAATACTTTTGGAAACAGAAAATCTAATGGCAGAGGATGGAACCACACTAGCCAAGTTCAGGAGAGAAGTGGTTATCAATGAGGACGGGACAGCAGTGTTTAAAGAAATTGTTCTCCAAGAGGCAATAGAAGATGCGCTTTCAGCCCTTGCCAAGGAATGTGAAATGATTGTAAACAGTGTAATGGACTATCTCAACCAGCGCTTCTTGGGCTTTGCAGAAGAGCCACTGTTAATGAATGGCATTGTCATTGACCCTGCAAATTGGCCTGACAATTCTAACGAGCTTTCTGAATTTGGAAATGAGGAGATCCAGTTTCTTATTGGCCACTTCTCTCCTGTCTTGCTGCAGCATGGATGCAATGTGCATACTGCAATGACAGAATGGAAACTGTTGAAACAGTCTATTAGCAAGTATCACAAGCAGCTCTCATTCCTTGAGGTATGGCGTGTAATCTTCCAGAGAAAATCTCAATACTTCAGAAACATTCTTCATGTCATAGCTATAGTACTAGTATATCCAATATCTAATGCTACACTAGAAAGGGCATTTTCAGCTACGAAAATAATTTTTTTCTGACTGGAGAGCTAACCTGAAGACCAGCACAATAGCGGACTTACTTTTAATCTCCATGGAGGGCCCTGAACCACAAGATTTTTGTAGCACACCATCAGTAAAAGAGTGGTTTGTGAAAACAAAACATAGGTTGGGAGCAAAACCTTGCAACTCCGCAGGCCAAAGCAAAGTCCCAGTACTGGAAGAAGTTCAGATCACATCTTCTAGTGAAAGTGAGAATGAGGAGGACCTCCATCATCATTTCGAACAAAATTCAGATGAAGACTGATTTATAATTTGTGGGGAATTAGCAGCTTGTGATACTCGCATGGTTTTAAACTACTGTATTTAGACTCCCCCAATCTTCAATTGCATTACATAATCTTGAATGACAAAAAAAATATGTGTACAATAAATATGAAAAAAAAAAAATACACCACACAACCAACAACTATATATTCTTTATTAAATGAGAGTCTGTCTTCTTGTGAAGTTTTAATCTTCCAAGCAGGTTTTCTAACTCTGTTCCTTTGCTCGCTTGCCTTCTACTCGTTCTCTTGTCTGTCATATCCCAAATCCTGTCTTCTGCTTTCTCTGCTCTCTCTTCCTCCTGGTACTATGTTCTTGCACTGTCTAGTACTATAGTTATGTGTTTATCCCTGCCAAGGCCAAAAAAACCCCATAAATAACTGATATTTTTATCATATGGACCTATTTTTCTTCATTTCCAGGCAATAGCTCCTGGTCGGCCTGAGTGGCTCCTGGTTCACCAAAATTGCAGATGACCAGGAGCTATTTATGGCTCTCCATTGGCAAAACCTTATTTCTACCCCTGTGTGTGTGTGTGTATGTGTGTGTGTGTGTATATATATATATATATATATATATATATATATATTCATATATACGATTTTTGTAGTTCTTTTCTCACTCTACTTTAGGCTGCACATGTCCCAACCAAATAAGATCCCCTATAGGGTGGCTGCCTCCCTCTCTCTGGGCTGGAATACAGATATGGCACACTGATGAGTCCAAATGAGGATGAAACACATGTCTGTGTCTGCTGTTCTTGGCCTTGATGGAAGAGGGATGCCTGGATATTGTGGCAGTCACAGAAACATGGTACAAAGAGAACCATGACTGGGATGTCAATATACCAGGGTACACAATCTATAGGAGGGACAGGGAGGGTAGAAGAGGAGGAGGAGGAGGAGTAGTAGCTCTCTATGTAAGGGAAGGGATCAAAGCAATGGAACAAAAGAGTAAACAAGGAGGAGAGGAGGCACTGTGGGTCACTCTGGAGACTGGAAATGGCACCACAATCCACACAGGGGTTGTATACAGACCCCCATTACAGGGGGAGGAAATAGACATGGAAATTATAGAAGGCATACTTAGGATGGCAGACAAAGGGGAGATATTGTTGATGGGGGACCAGAATATGCCAGATGTTAACTGGAGCACCTTTTCTGCAACCACATCCAAGAGCAGGGCCATTCTCGATGCCCAACATGGGGCATTCCTCAGACAGCTAGTGTTGGAACCCTCTCGGGAGGGAGCAATCTTAGATCCAGTACTCTCAAATGGGGATGGAGAGAGGATCTCAGATCTAGAAGTGGGTAGCCATCTGGGGACAAGTGACCACCAAACAGTGTGGTTCACAATAAACTCAACTTCTGAGTCATGCCATACAAAAGTGAGGGTGCTGGACTTCAGGAGGGCTGACTTTGTCAAAATGGGAGAGTGCCTCAGAAAAGCACTAGCAAACAGGCAAGAAGGTGGGGTGGAGCAACTATGGAGAAATGTCAAAACTGCCATTACAGAGGCAACAAGCTTTTGTAAGATGCAAATAAACAAATCAAAATGAAAGAAAAAAACACTATGGATCTCAAAGGAGGTAGCGGGAAAGGTTAGGGAGAAAAAGCATTTAGGAAGTATAAGGAAACACAGAAGGAGCAGGACAGAGAACTGTACCAGTTGAAGCAGAAGGAAGCAGGGAAGGCAGGCAGAATAGTAAAGGCTCAAACCGAGGAAAAGATAGTGAGGCTAATGCCCTGGACACACTGGAGAACTTAAAATGTTTTAAGTGCCTTAAAACAGTTTAAATCCCCCTAGCACTGTTCGCAGACAGACTACAAGCCCCTTAAAATGTTTTAACAAAAGTGTTTTTAAACCCAGCTAGATACCTAGTCTTAAAACCATTTTTAAATACGTTTTAGAGCTAGTGTGGTTTTACTTACAGGCCTGTCCACGAGTAAAAGTGTTTTAAGCTGTAATGGTTTAACTAAAACAGTTCTAGATGCAGTGTGTCCGGGCAAGCACAGTTCTATGTGTTGGACTTCACACACAATAGTTACAAGGAGAACAGGTTTAACACTAGCAGTGTGGCCACAGTAAACCGTTTTCAAAAATGGTTACTGAGTAATGTGGCTGCACTGAAATGGTTTAGCTAAACTGGTTTTAAAAATGGTTTTCAAAAACAGTTCTGTAGTGTGTCCAGGGCCTAAATAAAGGGGATGGTGGGTGGGCAGAGAGAGGCAGTGAAAAAGCAGGGATACTGAACAAATACCTCTGCTCAATATTCACAAAAGAAGAGGAGGGGGAGGTACCTAATCCAATCAATAGAAGTACTCTGGATAGGGGGGTCAATCCCAGTCCTTTCACAGAAGAAAGGGTTCTGAAAGAACTCCTAAAACTGAAGGTGGACAAAACAATGGGGCCTGATGGGATTCACTCCAGAATTCTAAAAGAACTATGGGGAGACCTAATGACACCACTGACTACCCTTTTTAACAAATCATGGGAGGATGGTGTGGTACATGAGGACTGGAGGAGGGCAAATGTGATTCTCCTTCACAAAAGTGGGAGCAAGACAGAGGGAGCAAACTACAGACTTGTCTGTTTGACTTCAGTGGTAGGGAAAATGATGGAATCACTTCTGAAGGAAAGAATTGCCAAGTACCTAAAGGCCAGTGCGGCACAGGACCCAAGGCAGCATGGATTCACAGCAGGAAGGTCATGTCAGACAAATCTGATTAAGTTCTTTGACTGGGTGACCAAAGTAGTAGACCAGGAAGGGGCTGTGGACATGGCCTACATATACTTTAGCAAGGCATTTGACACAGTCCCACACAAAAGATTAATAAACAAATTAGCCAGCCTGGGAGTGGGTCCCAGGGTGGTAGCCTGGGTAAAACATTGGCTGGACAACAGGACACAGAGGGTAATAGTAAACAGAGTTCACACTGAAGAAAAGGGGGTTACTAGTGGGGTACCACAGGGTTCAGTACTGGGTCTGGTTCTTTTTAGTGTCTTTATAAGTGACATTGCAGAGGGACTGGAAGAAAAAGTATGCCTCTTTGCAGATGACACAAAGATCTGCAACAGGGTTGATACACAAGGGGGGGTGGAAAGGATGAGAAAAGACTTGGCAAGGTTGGAGGAATAGTCAGAAGTATGGCAGCTTGGATTCAGTGCATGGAAGTGCAAAAACCCAAGGGAAGACTACACAATGGGGGGAAGGTGGTAACAACAACAAAAATGGAAAGGGACCCTGGGTTAATCATATCAGATGACCTAAAGGTTGGAAAGCACTGTGAGAAGGCAGTAGGGATAGCTGGGGGGATACTGGGACGTATAGGGAGAGGTATCACTAGTAGAAAACAGGAACTTGTTATCCTTCTGTACAGACAGTTGGTGAGACCCCATCTGGAGTACTGTGTCCAGTTCTGGAGACCTCATCTTCGCAAGGACATAGACAGGATGGAGGCAGTCCAGAGGAGGGCAACTAAAATGGTGCAGGGTCTGCAAGAGAAGCCATACGAGGAGAGAAAAAGGAGCTTAATATGTATACCCTTGAGGAAAGGAGGGAGAGTGGGGACATGATAGAAACTTTAAGTACCTGAAGTGAATCAACAAAGTCCAAAAGGGTTGCATCTTTCAGAAAAAGAGATGTGCTAGAACAGGGGGACACAATTTGAAGATAGAGGGGGACAGCTCAAGGGCAATGTGAGGAAGTATTTTTTCACAGAGATAGTGGTAGATGCGTGGAACGGCCTTCCTGAGGAGGTCATGGGGTCAAAAACAGCGGGGGAATTCAAGAATGCATGTGACAGGCATAAGGCAATTCTTGTGGGGGGAAGGAAGAAATAGGCGGTTGGTTAACTAGGATCTGCAGCTTATCCAGTAGGTAGGGAAATGGGAAGACTAGGTGGGCCAAGTGGTCCTTATCTGCCGTCAAAGTCTATGTTTCTATGTTTCTATATTTGATGATTGGATTGTGAGGCCTTTTGGCACCATACAATTCTGCTTAATGTTGAGCCAGTCCAAATTAATGAATTTTCATTTGCATATGCTTCCCATGATGCTTTGCATTATTGTGGTATGTGCAATTTATGTTTTCTTTTAAATTTGGCTATATGGCCAATATCCTCCAGGATAACCCATACCCCAGCGCATTTGCTCTTGGGTTCTTTTGTAGTTCTTTTCTTTCTCTACGTTGGGCTGCCCATGACTAGAGCCACTGGAAAATTGCAGAAAAAGTTACCCAAAATTGTGGGGAAATTGCAGGAGTTCTACTATAGACCCTGAGTGCTTCACAATAAATCTTTTAATATTTTCTGCAGCTTGTAATAGTCAATATAAACTGCTAAATTGATACACTGCCACTTGAATATGTTTAAAACATAAAGAAAAGTTTATGTTCCTAAAATGAATACTAAACTGATTAAGCTATCGTAAATGATGCCTATCTTCCAAAATATAAAAACATCCACCTCATACAGTGCTAAATAGATTCTGTGAAGTGAGCCACAGCAAATCAATATTAAATAAATCCAGAAGAAATAAAGTGTTCTGTTTCTGGATGTAGAATAATAAAGCCTGATCAACAGCTGTTTACAGTGCTCTGCCACCTATTCACCCACTTTGGTACAAGAAAAAATAAGCAGAAAGAGTGGTGAATAATTGAGTTTTAGTAAAATGTTGTTAAAGTGTTCAATGTTCATAATGTGCACTGTAGGCACTGTACACTATTTTTGAAATTACATATTTAAACGTTAAATCTAGGGGTTATCGGGGCTGGCAGTATAGACTAGCGGTTAGAGTAACAAACTGTGAATGAGCTGAGGACATCTAGCAGACCTAGGTTTGATTCCCACAACCTCCATTTGCATACTATGTGACTCTGAGCAAGTCACTTAACCTCCTCAGTGCTCCTGGGTTGCCCCTGAAAACAGGCACTTGTGCCTAGTGGGCCTTACCCGGTTGCCAAAAAATATTAAAAAACACCAATATATTTTTACTGCATCATACATTATTCGGGGTACCCTGTAATTTACCTTTGTTTTACTCTGGCTGCAGTGATTTTGTTTAGTTAAAGATAAATGTTTAGATACATTTTATGTGTTTTATAATCTTGTTTTTAGACTTTAGTCAGGTTTTTATTGCAGTCTTTGCATGTGAGTATCTAGGTGGTAGATTGCTAAGAGCGAGATCACTGTTAGCAACTAGCTTATTCAAGTTTAAACTCAACAGGGCCATCCAAAAATCCTCAGCTGTTTCAATCAAAACTAGTCTGAATGAAGGTATGCTCACAAGGGAAAACCTGTCTTACCACTTGCAAAAAGGCTTCATACTGTAGTTAGCACCCCATTTAGGTGAATGGAATAATTTGCACCTTTTTTCCCATCTTTTGTTTCAGTCTCTGTGGCAACAAAAAGTTTTCTGATAGACTGCTTCAACACAAATCAAATGTTAAGTGGTTAAGTGTAATTATGCTTGGCCAGTGGATTCTGAAGCCATAAAAGACAAGGATTCAAAAGAAAGCAGTGTCACATACTGTAAAACCCTTGCCCTACATTGCACTGCATTGTTTCAATCAAACCCAAGTCTGCATTCAAAATTGCCAATATATTTGAGAATATTTTATTAAAAATGTTAATACTTTTTACACAGTTCAATGTAGAACTCAAAAATTGCAAGAAATTGTGGAACGTCAATTTTTGTGGAGAATGTTGAAAATTGCGGATTCTGTAAAAAAATTGTGGGTGCAATTTTTCAGTGGCCTGCCATGACCCAACCAAAAAGTTCCCCATTCTGCTTAAAGTTGAGCCAATCAAAATTAATTCATGGGCATTTGCATATGTTTCCCATGATGCTTTGCATTATTGGGGTATGTGCAATTGTATATACAGCATATATATATATATATGTATAAAAAAGAAATACAAAATCACACATGCCCCCACAATGCAAAGCATTATGGGCTGCATATGCAAATCACCACAGAAGAATATTGTGCTGGTTCAACATTAAGCAGAAATGCATGGTGCTGAAAGGCCTCTCACATAGTTTGCAAAGGATGCCAACAGATGACATAGACACGTGTTTCGTCCTATGGGACCCATCTGTATGCCTCATCTGTTTGACACCCCTGTGGAATGAGCCAGCTATCCTAAGGTGGTCTGTCTGGGTTATGTTGTGGTGAACCCAATTAAAACAAAAAACAATTTAAAAGACAAAGAACCTCTGTGTGCAAGCACTGAGGCAATGGTTACCCCAAAGGGCATTTGGCTGGGAAGCCAAGTTTCTAAGAAATACAAAATCACACATGCCCCCACAATGCAAAGCATCATGGGCTGCATATGCAAATCACCACAGAATATTGTGCTGGTTCAACTTTAAGCAGAAATGCATGGTGCGGAAAGGCCTCTCTCACAGTTTGCAAAGGGTGCCAACAGAAGACATAGACGCGTGTTTCGTCCTACCAGGACTCATCACTATGCCTCATCTGTTTGACATATATATGTTTGATACATACATATATATATATATATATATATATATATATAGAACATAAACATATACACATAAAGGAATGCAAATTATATTTTTCAGTACGCTCAAGTTACATAGCATACAGATGTTTGTTATACATGGTAATTGTTGTGGAGTACAGCTTAAGTATGGGGCTAATCTAGCTGTTTCCCCTTTAAGAACGCAAGACAATTGTAGCAAGCTAGGGTCATTATTATAATTTGTATGCTAATTTCTGCTTAGCAGGGGCTAGAAACCCTTTTAGTCAGTCAGGCAGTTTGTTCTTGAAATTCATGGAGGAGATGAAGTTACCTGCTGATGTCTCTACAACTTATGAATAAACCTGCTTGTTTATTATTTTGTGCATCTGACTCAGTATTTCGTACAGTCCAGCAAGATGTCTACTGCAGCAGTCACAGTTGAGCCTAGCAGAACAGATAGAACGTAAGGGTACTTAGTGGCAGACCAATCCAAAACACATGGTGGAGAATGCGGCCCTTCATCTACTCATATCTCCATTTCACTTGTCTGCATCCCTTGTCACCCCAAAGTCATCACCCAAGTATGCCTGTACTGTCTACATGCTACTTAAACCATGGCCTGGGCTACAGAGAGAGAAAAAGATGAACTTTGTTTTGTTGTATAGCAGTCTGCTGCCCTTCTACTGTACTAAATCTGTTGTGGGGCACCCTGTTTGACATTGCTAGCTGGCAACTCAATGCAAGAACTGTTAAAAGTTACAATTACCCAAGCCTCTGCTCCATGGAGCTGTGAACATTCTGCCAATCCCCCCAGCTATCACCTCGTGGCAGGGCCTGGTTCAAACTGCTCCCTTTTGGCAAGCCAACTCCCTATGCAGTCTTTCTCTCACAATGGGGACTGCAACCAATTAAAAGGAAACAACAAAAATTACCAGCCAGCTCTCCCTGATGCTAATTCTTGACTGCGGCCCACCCATGAATTGCTGCTCTGTCTCCTGCACCCAACTTCAATGCTGAACAGTGCTGAACCACTCCATGGCAAGGAAGGCTGCTCCAGAAGGGACTGCACCAACTCTAAATTAATAAATAACCTCAGAAAATGTCTAGGTCCTGCCACCCACATCCACTGCAGTTCCCATTGCCGTTCTTATGGAGCGCTTCCGCCCCCAAACAGCTGCAGCTCACTCCTCAAGCCACTCCAGGTTGACTCAAAGGTGGCCTGATTATAGCCGCAACAGACTGTTACCCTGCTTCTACCTCAGTCCGTCCTGCAACAAGATAGTCCTGCACTAAAATGGAGCTTTGATCCATGCTTGGCCCTGACTTACTGCGGCTCCTAGAAGACTGCCTCCTGCTCATCCAGCCTGCCTCGAGATTTCCCAGCTCTCCACAACATAGCTCCACGAATTCAGCTTCTCCCTTAGCCACAAAATACAGGACTGGAGCTCCAATCCTACCAAAGACACAAACTACAGCTCTCATCTTGCTCCTGTAGCTGCTCAGAGCCACACACAGTCACTCCTCTAACATTGGAGCCACCGCTTCCCTCGGCCAGAGTCAAACAAAGTGGCCATTCCAGTCAATTGAAATAAATAAATACCGGGCTGCTGCTACTACGGAGTGAGCTGCTCCCCGATTTTCCACTCAGCACAAAAAGCTGCTGCTCGGCCATGCCTTAAATGGAGCTGCCATCACTACTAAAACAAATAAAATGGGGGCTGGGGAAACCAGAAAACAAAAAGGGAAAATTAATAAAAAAAAAGCGCAGCTTCAAATGGCAGTTTCAAAAGAAAAAAATCAAGGGCAGGACAGGAAATAAAACATGGGGACAGCACATAAAATTCAGATGCATAAGCCTGGGAATAAAACAAAACAAAACAAAAAAAAACAACAAAAAGGCAACCGGGGAGCAGTCGAATTACTACAGAATTTCCCATCAATTTTATTTTGCACTCACCGAAGTAAAAGACCACCATTTTCAGTAGAGGAAGAAGGACTGCAGCGCAGCAATCACCATTTTGTCCCTGCACAGGAGCCTCATGGCAAGAAGCATCCATCCTGTGTGCAACAAAACAACAACACAGGAAGTGATCCTTAACCCCTCTGCTGGTGGCCATCTTGCTACAGATAAGGTCTCTCAAAATGAGAATGAACTGGGGGCGCAACAAATAACGGTGGACAGCACAAATTTTCTTCTGTTAATATGTTTTTAATTTTTCATGAGGCCCATATTCGATGTTTCACCTACAAACAAGTAGGCTTCATCAGGAAGTGCCCTTTGAATCCTGCTCAGGGGAAGACCTCCCTCTTAATATTCAGTTCTTTGAAGTGTTTTCTCCATTAAAGGAGTAAGCTGCTAAGCATCAAAAAACTCCCATAGTCTTTTTTTTAAAAGCATACTTCTTTTCAGGCTGAAAGTGCCCTTTTCCTATAATGAGTTTCTGAATTCCCAGCTGCCTGCCTGCTTGCTACAGTCAAGAAATACAGGAACTGTATGTCAAAGTTTGGCGGCCATCTTGTGAAGGGTACTAAAATGCCCTCACTCCATAGGAATCAATGACAAACCTATTGAAATGAATGGATACTGCAATAAATAGCTGATTGTTACAACAGCAACTTTATTTAAATAACAGACAACACAGAAATGAGTGGGAATTGTTTATTACAATGTCATTTGATGGACTTTGCTTATAAATAATTGTATATTTAGCCATGAACATAGTTTCTTCTCAGCACTTCATCTACTCCATGACGTCCTGTCTCCTGCATGACGGCAACTCCTTCTCATCCTTATGGCCTTCGCTCAGTGAAACAAAGTTCGTCCTCAACTGTAATGTCTGAAGAAGATACTACTATGGCTACCAGAATGTCTGGAGTTCCATCTTCAGCCACCTCAAGGGTGTAGGGCTACAAAATAGAAGCCATCCTGCACAAAATACAGTCTTTCATCTCAGCTCAAGGAGCACCAACTATGCAAGTCATTCAAGATGACCTTGCCTACATTAAAGCTATTTCACCACAGTCCATGGTACATACCAGCCTACAGCCGGTACCCTTTTCAGTCTTGCCTCACAAAGACGTTGTCGACTGGCTCGTACAACTTCGAGCCTGGATTTCTTTCAATGGTTGGACTGATCCTTTGTGTATTTCCAATGCCTTGCACTTGCTTCTGAGAGTGACTGCCATTTCCTGGTTCAAAGCACTTCCAGAAGAAATCAAAGGAGACACTGCCACCCTGTATGCAACTTTCAAAGATCATTTTCTGCAAGCACATCCACCCTGGTCATTGTGACAACAGCTGTGGGAATGCACCATGCAACCCTCTGAATCTCTAGAAGCATTCATAGTGGACATTGAGTCATGCTGCAAATGTCTGCAGAAAACAGAAAAAGATCAAATCACAGCCTTTGCCTGGGGACTGCTGCATCAATTCCGTACTTATGCCATTCAGCAAAAGCCAACAACCTGGATGGACACAATCCAAGTGGCATGACTTGCACAAGAGTCTATCTCAATGTTCCAATCCACCAGTGTGCAGATGCCTCAGTCCTCATGATTGGCTGCACTCACAACATGTGTTCAGAAACAAGCAATGACTGACACGCTCATCACAACTGTCAATAGCTTACACCTCAGCTCAACTGCTTCCTCTGCAACTTCTGTCAATGCTCTGCAACAACCTCGACAGCGACCTGATCCACCTCCGCCTTCACAAGACCTTATGACCTGCCAACGGTGTGGATTCAGAGGACACACTGCTGCTATCTGCTGAAAGCTGAAGTACTACTACAGAAATTAAGAGAACCGAAGGTGCCCACAGCAGCACAATCAGCAAGATAACCGCAACTACTCCCGGGATCAAGGAAACAAGCACTGCATAACAGACATGGGGCTTTGTTGGACAGGAGGACATAACAACTGACCAGTCCTCTGACTCTCACAAGTCAGACAACCTGCGTCCTTTCCCTGCAAACTCTGGCACACTCTCACTTCCAGGGGCAAAGGTACCTGTCATCAGATCACCACTTCTAGTGAACTATGCCCCTGTAACCATTGGAGATTGGACCACACATGCTTTGGTTGACAATGGAGCAGAAATCTCAGTTATCAATAACAGTATTCTGGACAATCAAGCTATTCGTCATTTACCCAATGTCTCTCCAGCTGACCTAAAGTACATTATCACAGCAAGTACCGCTACAGTACCTATCACAGGCATGGTCCATCTCAAGCTACATTTTGGCTCATCGGAAAGCCACTGTCAAGTTCTACCTAGTGCCTGATCAACAACCAGCAGTAATACCTGGCTTGGACTTCCTCAAAGTTCACAAAGCTATCCTAGACTTTGCATTAAACAAACTGTCACTAGCCCCTCAAGGGAAACTTGCAGCTCTAGACTCAGTCACTGTGCCTCCTAAGACAGAGATGTTTTTTTTGCCAAGATTTGAGGTGAACCACTTCCACAAGGTGTTGTTGGCATCACCACAGCATCCTCCACTCTGCATTCATCAGATCTTTTTCCAGGAAACACCTTGTCTGCAGTTTATGGCGGCACTGTCTTCCAAGAATGCTGTAACTTCTCAGATGAGCCAGTGGTCATCTCAAAGGGTGCCAACATCAAAAAGTGTGTCTGCTTGTATACAGGGGACCAGCTTATCTTATGCAAGAACATCAGCCTGGTTCCACCAACTCTAGATATGTCAGTACTATCACGACCACTCCAGCTTCAACAGAGTTACCCATCAGTCAGTGACTATCCTCTTCAAAACTTCCAGTATCTTCAACAGAGAAACATCAACTTTTGAAATTCCTGGAGAGTTACCTGGATGTCTTTGTCGGTCCAGATAACAAGCTTGGATGCTGTGATATACTGCAACACACCATTGAGGTGCAGCCCAACCAGAAACCAATCCGTCAGTGAGACTACAAAGTGGGACAAAAACAGAAACAAGTCCTAGAGGACATAATCAAAGACAGGCATGTGCAATTTTTTTTTCTTTAAAATTTGGCTGTATGGCCAATATACTCCAGGATAACCCATGCCCCAGTGCATTTGCTCTGTAGTTCTTTTGTAGTTCTCGCCTCTCTCTACTTTGGGCTGCCAATGACCCAAATAAATAAGTTCCCTTATAGGGTGACTGGCTCCCTCTCCCTGGGCTGAGATACAGATATGGCACACTGATGAGTCCAAATGAGCATAAAACATGTGCCTGTGTCTGCTGTTCTCAGCCTTTGCTAATTGTATCGTGAGGCCTTCTGGCATCATGCAATTCTGCTTAAAGTTGAGCCAGTCCAAATTAATTCATGTGCATTTGCATATGCTTCCCACGATGCTTTGCATTATTGGGGTATGTGCAATTTGTGTTTTCTTTAAAATTTGGCTGTATGGCCAATATCCTCCAGGATAACCCATGCCCCAGTGCATTTGCTCTGGGGTTCTTTTGTAGTTCTCATCTCTTCTCTCCTCTCTCTACTATGGGCTGCCCATGACTGAAACAAATAAGATCCCTACTGGGTGGTTGACTCCCTCTCCCTGGTCTGAGATACAGATATGACACACTGATGAGTCTAAATGAGGATGAAACACGTGTCTGTGTATGCTGTTCTCAGCCTTTGCTGTTTGTATTGTGAGGTCTTCTGGCACCATGCAATTCTGCTTAAAGTTGAGCCAGTCCTAATTAATTCATGGTCATTTGCATATACTTCCCATGATGCGTTACATTATTGTGGTATGTGCAAATTGTGTTTTCTTTAAAATTTGGCTGTATGGCCAATATTCTCTGGGATAACCCATGCCCCAGTGCATTTTCTCTGGGGTTCTATTGTAGTTCTCTTCTCTTCTCTTCTCTCTGTACTTTGGGCTGCCCATGACCCAAACAAATAGGATGCCTTATAGGGTAGCTGGTTCCCTTTCCCTGGGCTGAGATACAGATATGGCACACTGATGAGTCCAAATGAGGGCAAAACACATGTCTGTGTCTGCTGTTCTCAGCCTTTGCTGATTGTATTGTAAGGCCTTCTGGCACCATGCAATTCTGCTTAAAGCTGAGCTAGTCCAAATTAATTCATGGGCATTTTCATATGCTTCCCATGATGCTTTGCATTATTAGGGTCTGTGCAATTTGTGTTTTCCATAATCAAAGACATGCTTGACCAAGACATTATCAAAGAGTCTACAAGTTCCTGGGGTGCACCTTGCCTGCCGGTGGTAAAGAAGGACAATGGGTATTGCTTCATGATAACCTACAGAAAGCTCAATGCCTACATGGTGCAGGATGCTCATCCCTTGCCTACAACTGAAGATGCCTTAGAGAGTCTTGGTGTGGCCAGCCCAGCTTACTTCACCATTTTAGACCTTCAGAGTGGGTTTTACCAAATCTCCATTGATCCAGCTCTTGTCCATACACAGCCTGGTGCTGCCACTTGGGACTTTTTAAACGTTTACCTATGGGACTTCGGATCAATCCAGCCACGTTTCAGTGTGTTATGGAAGCGGTACGGAAATCTTGCCTAGTTTGCCTAGACAATGTTATTGTCTTCAGCAGAACTTTCCCAGAGCACCTCCAACATCTCAAAGAAGTGTTCGAATGTCTCAGAGAAGTCAATCTCAAGTTTCGCCCAGAGAAGTGTTGTTTCGCACAGCATCAAATTCATTACCTGGGACATGTTGTTAGTTCTCAAGGCATCTCTACAGAC
Organism: Neoceratodus forsteri; assembly: GCA_016271365.2. Classification (NCBI taxonomy): domain Eukaryota; kingdom Metazoa; phylum Chordata; order Ceratodontiformes; family Ceratodontidae; genus Neoceratodus; species Neoceratodus forsteri. The sequence goes on from CM057457.1 coordinate 80,583,621, forward strand.
CAAGACAAGCTCTCAGCAGTCAAAGACTATCCAGAACCTAACAATCTCAAAGACCTTAGAGCTTTCCTATACTTGTCTGGATACTACAGAAAGTTTATTTGCAACTATGCCACGATTGCAGCTCTACTGTACGGCCTCACCAAAAAGGGATGTGAATAGAAACATAGAAACATAGAAACATAGAATTTGATGGCAGATAAGGACCGCTTGGCCCACCTAGTCTGCCCATTTTCCTACCTAACAGATAAGCTGCAGATCCTAGTTAACCAACAGCTTAATTCCTCCTACCCCCTACTAGGACTGCCCTATGCCTGTCCCATGCATTCTTGAAGTCCCCCACTGTTCTTGATCCCACAACCTCTTCAGGGAGGCTGTTCCATGCATCCACAACCCTCTCAGTGAAAAAATACTTCCTCACATTACCTCTGAGCCATCCCCCTTCTATCTTCAAATTGTGCCCCCTTGTTCTTGCACATCTCTTTTTCTGGAAGATGCTACCCTCTTGGACTTTGTTAATTCCCTTGAGGTACTTGAAAGTTTCTATCATGTCCCCTCTCTCCCTTCTTTCCTCAAGGGTATACATATTAAGCTCCTTTAGTCTTTCTTCATATGCCTTCTGGTGCAGACCCTGCACCATTTTGGTTGCCCTCCTCTGGACAGCCTCCACTCTGTCTATGTCTTTGCGGAGATGGGGTCTCCAGAACTGCACACAGTACTCCAGATGGGGTCTCACCAACTATCTGTACAGAGGGATAACAACTTCCTGTTTTCTACTATTGATACCTCTTCCTATACATCCCAGCATCCCCCCAGCCTTCCTTACTGCCTTCTCACATTGCTTGCCCACCTTTAGGTCATCTGATATAATTACCCCAGGTCCCTTTCTATTTTACTGTTGTCAGTATCTCACCCCCATTGTGTCGCTTCCCCAGGGTTTTGTTCCCCATGTGCATTACCTTGCACTTCTTTGCATTGAATCTGAGCTGCCATACATTTGACCATTCCTCCAACCTTGCCAAGTCCCTTCTCATCCTTTCCACTCCATCTTGTGTATCAACCCTGTTGCAGATCTTTGTGTCATCTGCAAAGAGACATACTTTTCCTTTCAGTTCCTCTGCAATGTCACTTATAAAGACATTAAAAAGGACCGGTCCCAGTACTGAACCCTGCGGTACCCCGCTAGTAACCCTCCTTTCGTCACTGTGTACTCCATTTACTACTACTCTTTGAGTCCTGTTGTCTAGCCAATTTTTTATCCAGGCTACCACCTTGGGACCCACTCCAAGGCTGGCTGTCTTGTGTATTAATCTTTTGTGTGGGACTGTATCAAATGCCTTGCTAAAATCTAGGTAGGCCATGTCCACAGCCCCTCCCTGGTCTACTACTTTGGTAACCCAGTCAAAGAAATCTATTAGATTCATCTGACACGACCTTCCCATCGTGAATCCATGCTGCCTTGGGTCCTGTGCCCCACTGGCCTCTAGGTACTCAACAATTCTTTCCTTCAGAAGTGATTCCATCATTTTCCCTACCACTGAGGTCAAACTAACTGGTCTGTAGCTTCCTGCCTCTGTCTTGCTCCCACTTTTGTGAAGAGGAATCACATCTGCCCTCCTCCAGTCCTCGGGTACCACTCCATCCTCCCGTGATTTGTTAAACAGAGTAGTCAGTGGTGTCACTAGTTCTACCCTTAGTTCTTTTAGAATTCTTGAGTGAACCCATCAGGCCCCATTGCTTTGTCCACCTTCAATTTATTAGTTCTTTCAGAACCCTTTCTTCTGTAAATGGACTGTTATCGAGCCCGTCTTCAGAGTGTTTCTCTTGTTTGGTTTAGGTAACTCCCCCTCCTCTTCCTTTGTGAATACTGAGCAGAAATATTCGTTTCAGTATCCCTGCTTTCACTGTCATCCCTCTACCCATTCCCTCCCCTTTATTAAGCTTCAGTATCCCTTCTTTGGTCTTTCTTCGCTCCCTAATGTACCTATAAAAGGTCTTATCCCCCTTCTTAACAGAATTAGCTATCCTTTCCTCGGTTTGGGCCTTTAGCTATTCTGACTGCCTTCCCAACCTCTTTCTGCTTTAACTGATAAAGTTCTCTGTCCTGCTCCTTCTGTGTTTCCTTATATTTCCTGAATGCTGTCCTTTTCTCCTTAACCTTCCCTGCCACCTCTTTTTGAGAACCATAGCAGTTTTCCTTCGTTGTGTTTTATTGATTTGTTTTACACAAAGGCTTGTTGCTTCTGTGATGGCTGTTTTGATCACTCCCCATTGTTCCTCCACCCCTCCTTCTTGCCTGTTTGCTAGTGCTTTTCTGAGGCACCTCTCTCATTTCCCAAAGTCAGCCCTCCTAAAGTCCAGTACTCTTGCTTTTGTATATGGCTTGATTGTATAGCTGTGTTTATCGTGAACCACACTGTTTGGTGGTCGCTTGTTCCCAGATGGCTACCCACTTCTAAATCTGAGATTCTTTCTCCATCCCCATTTGAGGAGTACCAGGTCTAAGATTGCTCCCTCCCGAGTGGGTTCCAATACTAGCTGTCTGAGGCATGCCCCTGTAGGGCATCAAGAATGACCCTGCTCTTGGATGTGCCTGCAGCAAGGTGATCCAGTTAACATCTGGCATATTCAGGTCCCCATCAACAATATCTCCTTTTCTGCCATTCTAAGAAAGCCTTCTATCATTTCCTTGTCCATTCCTCCCCTGAGATGGGGTCTGTATACAACCCCCATGCGGATTGTGGTACCATTTCCTGTCTCCAGGGTGACCCAAAGTGCCTCATCTGCTCCCTGTTTACTCTTTAGTTCTGTTGCTTTGATCCCTTCCTTTACATAGAGAGCTACTCCTCCTCCTCTTTTACCCTCCCTGTCCCTCCTGTAGATTGTGTATCCTGGTATGTTGACATCCCAGTCATGGTTCTCTGTGTACCATGTTTCTGTAACTGCCACAATATCCGCAACCCTCTTCCATCAAGGCCACTAGTTCAGGGAGCTTGTTACACAGACTATGGGCATTGGTACTCATCACCCTCCACTTTTTGATAGCCTTACCCCTTTTAGCCCCATTTCTGTCCTTAATGCCTTTGCCTTTTTTTACATTTAAATCTGTTCTACTTCCTAATAACTTCTGTACCTTGGTGTTTACCTCACTAATCACCATGTTTTGTGGGGGGAGGCTCGGATTTCCCTGCTCCTTTTCAGTGCTTCCCCCCTTGGCTAGTTTAAATGCTTGCCAATGAAGCATTTAAACCTCTCACCTAGGATCCTGGTTCCCCCCCTGGACAGATGCAGACCATCACACCAGTATAGGCCTGCATCCCTCCAGGTGGCCCCCCAGTCCCCAATGAAGCCAAAACCCTGAACTCCACACCAGTTTTTCAACCACTCATTGAATTCCCTGGTGAGAAGTGCCCTAGCATCTCCCTTGCCATAGACAGGCAGCACCTATATATACATATACATGAACTTCTGAAAGCAAAGAGGCCTTGGACATCTTGAAAGAGAAACCAATCTCTTCTCCAGTATTGGCCTACCCAAGGTTCGACCAACCCTTCAAACTCTACTCAGATACTAGTTCATTTGCAGTAGGTGCTGTGCTATGTCAAATCCAAGATGGAACAGAATGAATTGTTTCCTATGCTGAGCACTCTCTTTTCTCAGCTGAGCAGTACTATGGCACCACAGAAAAAGAATGTCTAGTCATGGTATTTGCCATAAAGAAATGTGACTGTTACCTTCGCTACTCCTCCTTGACAGCTATCGTTGATTACTCTGCCCTCAGATGGTTATTTGAAATAAAGGAGCCAGTAGGCAAGTTCACCAGATGGATCACCATGATGCAATGCTATAACTTTGAAATTCAGTACCAACCAGGTCGAGTTCACTCCATGGCAATGCTGTATGCTGAAGACGATATCCCTCTGCATCATCCTGAACAGATGAAGAATCCTGCCTACAAGCTCTTCCTTTCCATGCCACAGATGTGCTCCCTGTGGACACTCCTAATGCATCTTAAGTTGCCTTGCTGCTATCAACTGCTTCTACAGAAAAAAAACACAAATCCTCATCTACTGCAAGCAACCAAAGAGCTTCTCACCTCCTCTACTACTAATATCTCTCTAGTGACAGTCAAAGCGCAAAAAAGAGCTGATCTTCAATTCACAGACATAATCACATACTTAGAATCTGGAACCTTACCACAACAAAAGCAACATAGCCAGGATGTTCTTTTCTTGAATGGATAGAACTCATGTTCAGTTTGTTTTGCAAGCTTCTGTAGTCAATGAAGTTCTTCAATCCACTCATGCCTACCCACTTTCTGGAGGTCATATGGGAATTCTCAGAACTCTTGAAAAGACAAAGCTTCACTTCTTCTGGCCTCACATGAACAAGGAGACTGCCCAATTTGTGAAATCCTGTCAGCCCTGCTCCCAGAGAAAGCCTCCTGCCAAACTGACAAAGGCACACATCATTCCAATGCCTGTAGGCACAGAACCATTTCAAAGAGTCAGCACAGACATTCTTGGGCCTTTACCCACATGTTCTGACTCTGGCAACAAATACATCCTTGTTTTTGTGGACTACCTTACAAAGTATTTGGAACTAATTCCCCTAAAAGACATTAAAGCTGCCATGGTAGCAAATGCTTTCCTCAATACTGTCATTTGTCATCACAGTAACCCCTCATACCTGCATTCAGACAGAGGCACAAACTACCTTTTATCCATTGAGTGAGAAACATGCAAACTTCTCAACATAAAAAAGACACACACAACAAGTTATCATCCACAATGCAATGGACAAAGTGAAAGAATGATGTCTATTATTCTCAACACACTCTCCAAGTACCTGGATGAAACTCATGACACTTGGGATTGTTTTGTTCCCTTTGTGCAATTTGCCTACAAGCCCTTGTGTCAACAGTAGAGAGTACACACCATTTTTCTTAGTCCATGACACCACCCAAGAACTCCACTGGACAAGGATCTCTCACTGCTAGAGGTTCCAAAGTCAGCTTCTTCCTTCATTATTCCTATGCTGGAACAGCTTGAACTTGCCAGCCGTGTTGCAATCAACACATTGGGCCAGAGAAAATCTGCAATGCAGAAAATGTCAGTCAAGTTGCATGAGCCTTCATTTTCTGTTGGGGACATTGTCTATTTGTACTGACCTGTCCTGGTTCTGGGTGCCACCAAAAGACGGCTTCACCCTTGGACTGGTCCCTTCTACACTGTAGAAAAGCTTCCTCCTGTTCACATCCATTTGTGATGGAAGTCCAATGGAAAGCTGGTACACAACAAAGTCCACATCAATCGACTGAAACATGGGTACCTGAGTAACATCCTCCCAGATGATCCCAGTCCCCAAAACAATGAAGCTGCTCTTGAACCTGCTGTACTCTCTAAAGCTGAAATTCATCCCCACAGTCCTGACACTCCTCAGCCAGATCCTGTTTTGCTTGATCAGCCAGATGAACCACTTCTTCTCCTTCTTCTTCTTCTTCTCCCTCTACCTCTCCTCTTCCTCTTCCTCCTCCTCTTCTTCTTCTTCCTCTTCACCCTCCCACTCCTCCTCCTTCTTCTTCTTCTTCTCACACCAGTTCACCAGATCAAGAAGATTCTTAGAAAGAAATACACAAATGAATCATGGACTTATCATGTCAAGTGGTGCAGTTTTGACAGCACACACAACTCATGGGTCACTTTTAATGATCTGACCCCATCCTGTCAGGAACGGGTCCAAGCCACACATGCCTATATTCCCACTGACTGGAAAAGTTATAGGAAATTGTGAACTTTGGTAACCGGACTCAGTGGTGGTACTTCCTGTGTTCATTGTACATTTAACTGTCTGCAACAAAGTTTTTTGCTGGTATTTCTGTATCATTCTACATATTAATGTAATGCAACTGTTAAGTTTCTGATGGTATTGTTGTGTCATTATGAATAACTGTAAATATACTGTTTAACCTGCATTGGGTATCCTCCAGCTGCTACTCTTCCCTCCCTTCACTTCCACCTTCACTGCACTGTGGCACTTGTCACCCTGACCAAGCTTCAAGTTGCTATGATGTTCCCACTTCCCCTGGCACTACTCTGACTGGTCAACATTGTAGTCCAGACTCTTTCCTCCCCCCCCCACAGTGCAGTACTGTTTTGACAAAAAAATGTTTTCTTAAATATGGTGACTATTCTTTCCATGCTTAAAGTTTTACGCTAATTCTTATTGTCATGACGCCATGCTATTTTTTTTCGACTGGTGCTCACACTCACTGTCCTGGTGGTGATGTGGAGTACAGCTTAAGTATGGGGTTAATCTAGCTGCTGCCCTTTTAAGAATGCAAGACAATTGCAGCAAGTTAGGGTCAATATTATAATTTGTATGCTAATTTCTGCTCAGCAGGGGCTAGAAACCCCTTTAGTCAGTCAGTCAGTCTGTTCTTGAACCTCATGGTGAGATGAAGTTACCTGCTGATGTCTCTACAACTTATGAATAAACCTGCTTGTTTATTATTTTGTGCATTCAACTCAGTATTTTGTACAATCCAGCAAGATGTCTAATACAGCAGCCACAGATGAGCCTGGCAGAACAGAAAGAACGTAAGGGTCGTTAGTGGCAGACCAACTGAAGAAATATATTTTTCAATAAGTATTTCTTTTACATAGATACATAGAAGTTATTTACAATCATAGTGCGAGACATGTGCCATCTTCATGGACCAGGTCGTGCCTGAAAACAGTCCATTGGATCAGCACACCCACCCGATAACCAAAAAAAATAAATAAATGTTAATATCCTAGAATAGAAAATACAAATGACATCACATTTTACATCACATCAGTTACATTGCACTTTCAGATTCTATACCTGTGTTAGACACTACCTTTCATTTATTGTTATGAACAATACAAGGTCATCATTTTCAGTTGTAAATAGGTGTACTTCCTCTTTACTAAATGGAAACATCTCCTGAAGGGTAATAAGACCATTAAGCAAGGATTTGACATCACCACATCTTAGCTCCCTGAACTAGTGGTCTTCATGGAAGAGGGATGCCTGGATATCGTAGCAGTCACAGAAACATGGTACACAGAGAACCATGACTGGGATGTTAACATACCAGGGTACATAACCTACAGGAGAGAGAGGGAGGGGAGAAGAGGGGGAGGAGTAGCTCTCTATGCAAAGGAAGGGATAAAAGCAACTGAACAAAAGAGTAAACAGGGAGGAGAGGAGGCACTGTGGGTCACCTTAGAGACTGGAAATGGCACCACAATCTGCACAGGGGTTGTATACAGACCCCCATGTCAGGGGGAGGGAATGGACAAGGATATGATAGAAGGCATTCTTAGGATGGCAGAGAAAGGGGAGCTACTATTGATGGGAGACCTGAATATGCCAGATGTTAACTGGAGCACATTTGCTGCAGCCACATCCAAGAGCAGGGCCATTCTCGATGCCCTACAGGTGGCATATCTCAGACAGCTAATTTTGGAACCCACTCATGAGGGAAGCAATCTTAGACCTCGTACTCTCAAATGGGGACAGTGAGAGGATCTCAGAGCAAGAAATGGGTTGCCATCTGGGGACAAGTGACCGTCAAACAGTGCGGCTCATGATAAACTCAGCTACAGAATCAAGCCATACAAAAGTGAGGGTACTGGACTTCAGGAGGGCTGACTTTGGCAAGATGGGAGAGTGCCTTAGAAAAACACTAGCAAACAGGCTAGAAGGAGGGGTGGAGCAACAATGGGGAAACTTCAAAACTGCCATCACAGAGGCAACAAGCCTTTGTGTCAAGCAAATAAACAAATGAAAATGAAAGAAAAAGCCACTATGGTTCTCAAAAGAGGTGGCAGGGAAAGTCAGGAAGAAAAATATAGCATTCAGGAAGTATAAGGAAACACAGAAGGAGCAGGACAGAGAGCTGTACCAGTTAAGGCAGAAGGAAACAGGGAGGGAAGTCAGAATAACAAAGGCCCAAACTGAGGAAAAGATAGCCAACTTGGTTAAGAAGGGGGACAAAACCTTTTATAGGTACATCAGAGAGTGTAGAAAGACAAAGGAAGAGATAGTGAGGCTGAATAGAATGGACAGTGGGTGGGCAGAGAGGGACAGTGAAAAAGCAGGGATACAGAACGAATATTTCTGCTCAGTATTCACAAAAGAGGAGGAGAGGTAGGTGTCTAATTCAATTAACAGAAGCACTCTTGATAGGGGGTCGATCTCAGTCCTTTCACAGAAGAAAGGGTTCTGAAAGAACTCCAAAAACTGAAGGTGGACAAAGCAATGGGGCCTGATGGAATTCACCCCAGAATTCTAAAAGAATTAAGGGGAGAACTAGTGAAACCACTGACTACCCTATTTAACAAATCATGGGAGGATGGTGTGGTACCTGAGGACTGGAGGAAGGCAGATGTGATTCCCCTTCACAAAAGTGGGCCAATACAGAGGCAGGAAACTACAGACCTGTCAGTTTGACCTCTGTGGTAGGGAAAGTGATGGAATCACTTCTAAAGGAAAGAATTGTTGAGTGCCTAGAGGCCAGTGGAGCACAATACCCAAGGCAGCATGGGTTCACAGCTGAAAGGTCATGTCAAATGAATCTAATTGATTTCTTTGACTGGGTGACCAAAGTAGTAGACCAGGGAGGGGCTGTGGACATGGCCTACCTAGACTGTAGCAAGGCATTTGACACAGTCCCACACAAAAGATTAATAGTCAAATTAACCAGCCTGGGAGTGGGTCCCAGGGTGGTAGCCTGGGTAAAACATTGGCTGGACAACAGGACACAGAAGGTAATTGTAAATGGAGTCCACTCTGAAGAAATAGGGGTTACTAGTGGGGTACCACAGGGTTCAGTACTGGGTCCAGTCCTTTTTAATGTCTTTATAAGTGACATTGCAGAGGGACTGGAAGGAAAAGTATGCCTCTTTGCAGATGACACAAAGATCTGCAACAGGGTTGATACACAAGGATCATGGAAAGGATGAGAAGGGACTTGGCAAGGTTGGATGAATGGTCAGAAGTATGGCAGCTTGGATTCAATGCAAAGAAGTGCAAAATAATGCACCTGGGAAACAAAAACCCAGGGGAAGATTACACAATGGGGGGGGAGGTAGTAACAACAACAAAAATGGAAAGGGACCAGGGCGTAATCATATCAGATGACCTTAAGGTTAGCAAGTGATGTGAGAAGGCAGTAGGGAGGGCTGGGGGTATACTGGGATGTATAGGGAGAGGCATCACCAGCAGAAAACAGGAAGTTGTTATCCCTCTGTACAGACAGTTGGTGAGACCCCATCTGGAGTACTGCATCCAGTTCTGGAGACCCCATCTCCACAAGGACATAGACAGGATAGAGGTGGTCCAGAGGAGGGCAACTAAAATGGTGCAGGGTCTGCAAGAGAAGCCATACGAGGAGAGACTAAAGGAGCTTAATATGCATACCCTTGAAGAAAGGAGGGAGAGGGGGGACATGATAGAAACCTTTAAGTACCTCAGTGATATCAACAAAGTCTGAGGGTAGCATCTTTCAGAAAAAGAGATGTGCAAGAACAAGGAGACACAATTTAAAGATGGGGGGGGCGGTTCAGGGGCAATGTGAGGAAGTATTTTTTTCACAGAGAGGGTGGTGAATGCATGGAACAGCCTTCCTGAGGAGGTTGTACGGTCTAAAACTGTGGGAGAATTCAAATATACATGGGACAGACGTAAGACAATTCTTGTGGGGGGGTAAGAAGAAATAGGCTGTTGGTTAACTAGGATCTGCAGCTTATCCTGTAGGTAGGGAAATGGGCAGACTAGGTGGGCCAAGCGGACCTTATCTGCCGTCAAAGTCTATGTTTCTATGTTTCATCTCCCCTTGGTAGTATTTTCTAGTACTTTATGCACACAGCAGGAGTAGCTAATTCCAAATTATAAAATGATTTGCCTATTATAGTTCCTAACTCACAGTTAGCTTTTACAGTGATAGCCTGTGGTTTAGGATTATGTACCGAAAGATGCATATCTCTGTTGGACACATCTAAGCAGGGTGTAAAATGGATCTATAAACCCATTTCACCGAACTGCTTATTCGGTGTGAATAATACACATCAATCGGACATTTCTTAACTTTTCTTTACATTAACCCTAACAAAACACTCTTTCCATATTACCTGGGACAGTCAGAATGACTTCACTTATCACTCGGCACACTTGTAGTATAATTTGTCCAGATCTCAATTCTTGTGATGTCACTTTAGCTGGATAAGGATCATCCCTTAACTGTGACTATAAAACATTATTGGTCAGCTCTATACATACACCCAGTCATACAAAGACATCTAATCCAATGCACATGGGAGGTTTTAGGCCTTGTACCACATACATGTGATGTAACATTATTGTTTCCTCTTTACAAATTTAAAACACAAACTGCTATGCTTTTGAGATTATCTTTGTGGTTTGGAACATTTTGTGGCTACTCTTTTTTGTTAGAAGTGTCAAGTCAGGCCTCTGCCTCTATAACGTCTTGAAAATAGATAATTGATTAAACAGTCCTCATAGCCTAAATACAGCACAGAACTGGCTGAGAGCAAGATCTCTGCTTTGATTGGCACCACATATTCCCCTATTTCACTGTTTGTATATTACAAAGAAAAGACTGGTGCTTTAGTGGCATCTCAGTTCAACTCTCCTCTGTGTGGACAGCATATTAAAAGGTCAAGGCCTCTGTTTCAAAAACAGGATGAGATTTTGAGGCAGTGGAGTCAATCCCTTCTTTTGTGAAGAAATGCTCTCTTGCATTGATCTCAGATTTTACCTCATCCTGATCTGATGTACAGTACAAACCACATCAACCTTCCATTTCCATTTAACCAAATTTTCAGAATTACTTAGTACAGACAAAACAGATACATCAGAGCATACAAAGTTGAATTTAAAAATTGTACCATCCCTTTCAGTGTAACATGACTCTGCTTGTTTAGAATCTTTGAAACACTTCCCATATGGAACAGGTCTTTTTACCTGTGACCCAATGCTGCTCTCATGTATAGACATGCAGTATGTAGAGTGTGTACAGTTAATCTGGGTGTAGCTGTGTATTACATGTATGTGTGGCACTGCAGCATATCCTGCAACATAATGCATACTCACTCTGTGGTCAGGCAGGGTTACACTATTTGGGTATGACTACGCTGGTGGAGGGTTTGTCTCAGGCACTGTCCATGTCTGTATCCAGCTCCACTGAATGTGATGGCGCATTTGTGGAGGGAGGTCAGCTGATCATATACAGTTTGTACATTATGGATACCTGTGTGGCTTACCATTGATGATCTCCACTCTAGCTTCCACCCTGTTGATGGACTTCTGGGAAAATGTATCTGCCTCAATGTCCTCCACTACAGTCTGAGGTATGTCCTCATCTCCCCCCTCTGCCAGTGCTCAGTTGGGAACAGTGGCACTGGGCCTGTTTCTTTTTGACTATGCCCCTGAGGCTACACCATTTGTGCTTCATGCCTGAGAGGGTGTGGGGTATAAAAGACCACACTGATGGAGGCCTGTATCTACTCCCACACCACAAGCTTGCAGGCTGGTGTTTCTTTTTAAGCACCACTACCAAACACGGTCCGGAAGTGTCTGCGAACCTCTGTGGCAATAATTGCCATCTCTTTCTGCATGAAATTCAACATGTGTGGATTTTACTGAGGCTGCCATCAATGCTCCCCGCTCACCATAACTACATTTTGACATCAGTTAGGGGTAAACCCATAAATCCACAAAAATAAGAAAATGTGACATTAGGGTAAAACAGTTCCTTTGGGCCTTGATAAATCTGTTACACAGTGCTTCTTAGGTCTTAAAGGATTGTCTGATGCAGTGCTGATTTTGCCCTAACATCAGCACTGTCTTTCGAGGCAGAATAAAATATTTGCACACCAATACTTGAAGAGAGTATGCTGACATTAGGGCAATGCCAACACTGCATTACACAAATGTTAAGCTATCACAGTCATGTTTTTATTCATTCAGAGTCAATTGGCTGAGGATTTGAGAGAAGGGCTGCACCAGTTGCTGTCTCCTAGTTTATTTTAATTATGGTTGGCGTGGAGGGGGAGGGGGTAAATGGGGTTTTAGTGGAATGGGGAAGGTTATTTTGTTGCTTTGTAGCGTGGGGTGGAGAAGGGGGTGGATAGGTGTTACTGGGAGAGAAGGGAAATTCTTTTTTTTTTGGTTTTGTATTTACTCAATACAGCCAACACTTGAGTTGGGCCCCCTTGTTGGAATAGAGGGGTCTTTGGTAACTTGGGTTTACATGAGCTCCTCATGGTTACAGTTTTTTTTTTGTTAAATATTTTTGACACCAGGGTTGGGAACAGTGACAGAATGGGGGAGGGTGGGGGTCTTCACCCACCAGGTTGGGGCCCCCTGACTACAATATTTTTTTTTAAATGCTTTTGATCTTGAGGTTGAGCACCCATTATTGCATAGGGATGGTTAGTGACACCAGGGTGGTCTACCAGTGCTGTTTTTTATTATTAAATGTTTCCCTGCTGTCTGAATTGGGGGGTGTCTACAGATGCAACGGGCCTGGACTCCTGGTTTCTGCATAATTCTTTCTTTTTTTATTTCTCCTCATTTCCTGGTGTCATAGGCCAATGTGAATTGCAGCTTTGATGTGCATGAGCCTGCACAACCAGGGAATGGTGTAAAGTGGGAACTGGATTTCTTCACCTTCTGGTAATGTTTTTGTACCATGCTTGCACCGGCTTCAGTTTTATATATACAACTTTTTTAAAACAGAAGAGTAGTGACAGAGAGGTGAGCAGGCAACTGAGGAGGATGGAGAAAGGGACGCATGGGATGTGGGTTCTGGGTCAGGGATGGTGGTGATGGCAGGAATAGATAGTGTAGGAATGAGGGTGATGGAAGCTGTAATTTCTAGTGTCAGGGATGGGGCTAAATCTGAAAAGGAGAAGGAAAGTAGCAGGCATGGTCATAAGGGGCACTATCACCAGTAGACACCAATAAGAAGTATCAGCAACTGGCAGGCTTGGATGAAGAGGGCCAGCAGGTGGCTGGGGCTATTGGGGACAGTCCAGGCACCAGGACTCCTATCCTGCCAAGGATGGATGAAGAGGCAGGAATGTGGTAGTCATTGAAAGCTCCATAGTTAGTGCACTGGGTAAGGTGGAGGGGGTATTGCTGGAGCAGAATGATAACTCAGGTGAGATGGTTTGTCTGCCAGCAGCAGGGGGAAATGAATGCCGTACAGAGCCAAGCAATGTTGCTGGGAGGGGGGACAGATTGCCATCATCCATGTTGGCATGAATAACATATGGAGTATTTGACCAGAGGACATGAGGTCATTCATGGAACTAGGGATGTTCATGAAGACAAAGGTGTCCAGGGTGATCCTTTCAAAGATCCTCTCAGTCCTACGGGCTAGTAAGGAGTGGCAGTTGACCATTAGGCTGGTGAAGACTTGGCTAAGGGTCTGGTGCAAGATGGAGGGTTTTCTTTTTCTGACCAACTGTAGGGCCTACTGGGGCGAGGGACACCTGTATCCCCAGGATGGGGTGCACCTGTGCCATGAGGGAGTGGGGATACTGGTTAACCTGGCCAGGATAGTGCAGTCTCAGTCTTTAACAGCTGTCTAGTGGAAATCCATGACTGGATGAAATTCAGTTGGCTGAAATTGAATTCTGAGAAGACCGAGGGCGTTGGTTGTGGATCTGGGTTGCCAGATAGAGAGGTCAGTAGTAGGGCTTCCTTCTGGTGTTTGTCTCGGAGGTGCCCAGCTGTCTTCCTCTGAACAGGTGTGTGATCTAGGGGTGGTTCTTGATGATGAGCTGATACTGCATTCACAGATGTCGGCAGTCGTCAAGTCTTCCTTTTATCATCTTAGGAACATCGCCAGGATTAAGCACCTTGTTCCGTCTGGTGACCTGCCTACACTGATCCATGCCTTTGTGACTTTGCGCTTAGACTACTGCAACTCCCTTTACCTGGGGCTGCCAGGGGTTGATATCCACTGCTTGCAGTTGGTGCAGAATGCTGCAGCACGGTTGTTGACGGGGACTCCTTGTTCGAGCCACATCACTCCCGTGCGGCATGAACTGCACTGGCTGCCTGTACGGTGGTGGATCACCTTCAAGGTCAGACTTCTGACCTATAAGGCCCTGCACGGACTGGGTCCGAGCTATCTGCAAGAACTCCTGACTCCCTACAACCCTGGCCACTCTCTCCGCTCAACTGATGAGGGGTTGTTAGAGGTTCCCAGGGTCCATCTGAAAATGTCTGGGGCCCGGGCTTTTATGCATGGTGCCCCCACCCTGTGGAACTCTCTACAACGTCAGATTTGAGAGTGCAGGACCATGGAGAGCTTTAAGGCTGCCCTAAAAACTCACTTATTTCAGCAAGCATTCAGTGATTATTTTATTTAATTTATTTACATTTGTATTATCAGTATTTTATGGATTGTTTGTTGTTTTATGTATTTTAACTGTGTACAGGGCTTTGGTTTTAGAATTGCACTTTACAAATAAAGCCTATTATTATTATTAGAATGAGCAAGGCAGTCAGGTAGGAATTAATCTAAAAGATATGGTGAGGGGCTGATGTCGGGAATCATCTCCCCTTTCCTTTCTCCACCCCTTCCTTTCTTGTATACATGGAAATCTCCCCCCTGTTCCCACCCCTCCTCCCTCTCCACCACCTTTTGAAGATTTGGTGAAAAAATATTAAACTCTTCAAAAGGTATTCAAATTTTAAAGTATAACATTGAAGTCAATGGGAAAAAATATATGTGCCTCTCGAAAACACCCGTTACTGTCCAAAAGCACATTTTAATGTCGCAAATCCACTCAGTGCTCCCACCATTTTGTTTTAGTTAGTGGTGAAGAAAAACATCTGTAATTCAGATTCTACTGCCCATAGGTAAACACTGGCAGCTGTGTTTACCTAAACGGGGTATGAGGAACACAATGGTACCATCATTGTTTTTCTAGGATCCCTAGAAATACCATTTTTAAAACTGGGTCCCCATAGTGTCGCAAATCATGACAGTACATTTGCGACACTTTCACAAATCACGACACAGTCGCATCTGAACTGTCGTAATTTGTGACAGTACTGCACCACAAAATAACATTTCTTTGCCACATCACTGCACCTAAACGGTTAGGGCTTTTGGGCTGAAATTTGCAGGGTGCAAGCCCTGGCCCTACAGATATGCCTTTTGATGGTTTGGTAAAACATATAAAATGGTTACAAAGTTACAGAGCTCCAAAGTTGAGAAATTTCCCATAGGCTAACATTGCAGCACCACGGAGCTTTTCAGCACCCATATCTTGAAAACAATTCGAGATACAGATCTTTTGCTACCCATACCTTAAGCCTGCATGGAGATTTTGAAGTCATGATTATAACTGCAGTGGAATTTTTTCATAGTTGCTATGGTTACTGAGATGTTGCCAAATAAGTCAACAAAAACTAAATAAATAAATAAAAGTATTATGAGGGTTCCTTTTCAGTACCATGAGGCTGCTGTATGCCTCCACACTTATGTGTAAGTGGGAGACAGGACCCAGAGGGCCCATGCTCCCACATATACATACCATTATGCAAAAAATGGACAACTTTAAGGGAGTGCAGGGCCCAGAGGACCCGTGCTCCCACAAACACATACCAGTTACCATTATACTTTCTCAAAAAGAAGGGAAATTCATTGCAAAAAACTTCATTAATGCATCAGATAGGGTTGCTAGCACTGCAACAAAAGTATGGAAATGTGATGTTAGGGTTACCCCCACTACCACTCCACCACCACTCCCCACCCTCCACACACCAACAGACATGGGGGTGTGCCATGGGGTCATCAGGCCTAACTCTCTCCCCATTCTCCTATACTGTAGCATGTCAGCTTGTTTACACATGGAATGGGGTGACAGTTGGGCCTGACGACCCATGGTACACCCCGACGCCTGTCAGCGCAGGGCTGTGGGGTAACCCTAACATCACATTTCCATACTTTTATCACTGTGCTATCAACCCTAACTGATGCATTAACAAAGTTTTTGCAATGAAGATATATATATATATATATTCTATGCAAAAACTGCGTTGATGCATCATTTAGGGATTAAACACAAAAGTCAGAAATGAAAATCTTTAGGGTTGCCCCTCCCTGAACCATGCAGTCATCCCAAGATTGACAAATGACGGGGTGTGTCATTGGGGTCGTGAGCCCTAAATGTCACCCCATTCCATGTGTAATCATATTGACAAGGGATAGCAAAAAAATGGGCGACATTTAGGCCTCCACGACCCCAATGACACATCCATCATTTGTCAATCTTGGGATGATTGGTGGGTCCAGGGGAGGGGCAACCCTAAAGATTTTTATTTCCTGACTTTTGTGCCTTTAATCCTAAATGATGCATTAACACAGTTTTTGCATAGAATTTCACTTTTGAGAAAGAATGGAAAATGAGAACTTGCACAAGTTGGTGGGAGCGTGAGCCCTTTGGGCCCTGCGCTCCCACCAACCTGCGGAAGTTGATGGGAGCGTGGGCCCTTTGGGCCCTGTGCTCTCACCAACTTGTAAACATGTGTGTACCATCAACACCCTCCACATTTCAATGTAAAACACCAAACCGTGTCCAAGATATAACATGCAAAAGTTTGGGATTTTCATTCATCAGAGATGCAGAAGTCTGCACCTGTTAACATTTCACAGGCACAATGACTGAAAACTACATCCATGACACTAAGACTAGGTACCCTATTAATTTCAAGCCACCAGCACAATGCAAAACACTGTCCGCAACACGTAAATTGCGTCACACAATATCTCCTCAATAAAAATTTCTCCAACACATAAACACAGTAATTCACATCTACAGGACATGCCAAAAATGCCCTCCAAATTTCAAGTAAAAAGACCAAACCGTTTCTGAGATATTTAAAGGGGACCGGAAAGTAGCTGTTGGCTCCAGTATGGTTAATTGTGCAATTTCATGCTAAATAAAATCACTAACATATGATTTATTGTGTCTTGGTATCTATTTGTGTGATCTCAATACATATTATGGCTACTAACGGTGAAGCTGTTTGTATTGGTGATTGGTGAAATTGCCCTATCTAATGCATTATAAAATCTGGCCATCTGGTCTCTCTCTCAAAGAATCTCATGATCAAAGAATTTGCAGGCTCATGATCAAAGAATAAAAAATGCTGAAACTTGAGTTTTAGGCAGAATTACATGGAACCACCATCATGCCTCGATAGAACAAAGCCACTGAGCAAAACCCACCCTTATTTGTGTTCCTAGGCCACACCTGGGCTGAGAAAATTGAATTTTTAAAAGGGCCATCTCATCCCTTGCTCGTGATGCAGGATCACGATCAAAGAATCTCGTGATCAAAGAATTTGCAGGCTCGTGATCAAAGAATTTGCAGGCTCACGATTAAAGAATAAAAAATGCTGAAACTCAAGTTTTAGGCAGAATTACATGGAACCTCATCCCTCACTTGCGATGCAGGATCGTGATCAAAGAATCTCACAATCAAAGAATTTGCAGGCTCGCGATCCAAGAATAAAAAATGCTGAAACTGGACTTTCAGGCAGAGTTGAATAAAACCACCACCATGCCTCAATACAATGAAGCCCCCTGAAGAAAAAACACCCTCATTTATGTCTCTAGGCCACCCCTGAGCTGATAAAAATGTATTTTTACCTCGTGATGCAAGATCGTGGTCAAAGAATTTGCAGGCTCGCTATCAAAGATCGTTAGCAAGCCACGATCAAAGAATTTAAAACCTGATAAGTCTATTTTTGGACCATTTTATGTCAAACCAAAGGCATGGCTTGATAGAACGAGGCCCCCTGAGTAAAACCCGTCCAAGTTTTACTTCAGCAGTGACCGCTGAGGTGAGATATTTGA
This sequence comes from Neoceratodus forsteri, assembly GCA_016271365.2. Taxonomy (NCBI): domain Eukaryota; kingdom Metazoa; phylum Chordata; order Ceratodontiformes; family Ceratodontidae; genus Neoceratodus; species Neoceratodus forsteri. The sequence continues at coordinate 80,601,550 of CM057457.1, forward strand.
ATTTATAGGGTCGGAAAAGCAAAAACAAGATGGCGGACCTCATGGTCAATGAATTCTCAGGGACAAAGATTCTTGAACCACAAGGCTGCAAATTCTTTGACCGCCAGGCAGGACCAGATGGCCAGAACCCCATTCTTTGTTCGCAAAACAACCATATACATTTTCCCATTAACTTATAATGGGAACTTAAAAGTGGCATAACCTTTGAATGCCTTAATATTGTTTCACGAAATGAAAAGTGACATGTTCAAGCAGCCAAGCTGTTTCAGATGAGCCATCTCACAGAGTGGCATGCCACACGACGGCCGCGCAGGGCCATGGACAAAATCCCCAAAACTGCCTTCAAAACTGGATAATTTTGCATTTTTCAGCATTTTCATGTACAAAGACTGTAAGTTCGACCAAAACAAAATTTGGCAGATCAAGAGATCTGTCATGCCCCACTGCACATATCAAATTTCAGGCAAATCCGTTGAATGGGTCCAAAGTTATTAATGCCCCAAATTTTGACTTTAACATAGAAGTGCCTTCTTAACCCTAAATATAGTGGCGCGACTGCACCACTATAATATGTAATAGATGCACCACTCTGAGGTGTGCGGTCATGCTCTGATATACGCATGCCTTGGTGTGTTGTATGCACAAGGCCGCAGGCTGAGTGCGTCGACCACCCAAGGCGTGCATAAATCAGAGCGATACTGCACATCTCAGAGGGGATTATCTATCCTATAAAATGTCAAAACTGTTTTTTTGGGGGGTAAAAGTGCAGGTGTGCAGTTGCACTCTGATATATGCATGCTCATGTGATGTGAGTCCACAAATCAGCAGACATAATTTTTCCTACCCATTTTATAAACAATATATATATATATATATATATACATACACACATTATATCAGAATTATTCTATTAAATAATTTCATATTAATATATATGTATATTAATAGAAATATTATATCAACATATCAAAAAGACAGGGTTAGGTTGGAAATAGTGCAGCGCAGATCAACAAAAATGATTCAGGGCCAGCAGGACAGATTCTATGAGGAGTGCTTCAAGGCACTAAATATGTACTCACTGCAAACTGGGAGAAGGGAGATATGACAGAGATCTTCAAGTTCCTCAAAGTAATTAACAAGGTAAACTGTGGGGAATTATTTACTCTGAATACCAACTCGAGGTCATGTGGTCATGAGGGGAAATTAAAAGGAGGGAGGTTCATGAGGGACGTGAGGAAGTACTTCTTTACAGAAAGGTTAATGGAACCTTGGAACAGTCTGTCTGCCAAGGTGGTGGGCACAAACACAGTCAGGGGCTTCAGGCAAGAATGGGACAAGATGCAGGGAATAGTGGTCACCTGGAGTGACAAGACCAGAGAGGAGAATGTGGAAAGGATATAGAGAGGTGTACTGGCCTAATCTTTCGATTTATGATGCAGAGGTAGGTATCTCTGCAGATTCCTGTGTAGATAGACCTCATCTTTCAGAATTTGCTTGTTACCCCTGAGAAAATTGGTGGACGGCTCCTTGGAGGGGCCTATTTCTGATTTTGCACATTGTGGGCCCTCTGGGCCCCATAGCTCTACCTAGGAATGCCAGATTTACAATTCCAAGATGTCATTTTCTACATTTATTGCCATGCCAAGTTGGACGGAACAACTTAGAAAATCCAAAATGGCCTCCAAAATCCAATATGGCCACCATATTGCTAGTAAATACTTGATTCACTAATAAATTCCAATCCCTAGCTTCCAAGATACCGATTATCAATGATTCGTGAACATCTATATATTGAACATTTATTCATGAACATTTATGACAGCTATAAATTGCTTTGAGGCTTCCTGTTGGACACAGGACCAAATGCACACATTAATACTACATAAAACAATTGAATTCATGAGGCAATTTACTGATAAAATAGTTTGTAGTATGTACAGTAATGCTTACAATCTAAATGTTGTATGTGCTGATTTGTTGTTTAGAATTAAGTCATTTTATCAACAATTTGACCCAACACTATCAATATTTTGGGTCAACAGTACACCTTGGTTGTAATGTCCAGTTTTGAAGTCATTATATTGGAGTCCACTCTGGATCTGAACTGTCACATTCACTCCCGAAGCTTGAAGATTCGTCCGAAGAAGTTTGTTCATTGGCTGCCAATGTGTTGTTTTCAGTGTCATCATCATTGTACAATCAGTCATTGGCACTGTGGTCGAAGGTTTTTGTTTGGTCTTCTGTGAGTGTCTTTGAGGTGTTGACTCACCTTCATCATCTGCCTCATCTCGGTTAGCTGCATATTGTCGGCTAGCTAACCTTCCACCCTTTCTTCTATGATAGGATGTCAGGTAACTGAAACCCAGTGAACCACACAGGTTTCAACATTTCATCCTCTCATTTCCATCCTGACAAATAAGGGTCAACATTTGGGGTTCCCAGCTCTGTACAGTGGCACCAATAGTAGGCTATGAGATCTGCTCTCTTTATGTACTGACATAGGCTCGTTGGGTCTGATAGAATCATTTATGTAGTCTTCACTTTCAGGTTATTGTATTGCCCTTCTCATGTGTCTCCCAGATCCTCTCCTCCTGTACCATTGTACACGTAGTGTTGAATGAAGGTCTTGACGATTTGTCCAGTGCCTTGTGAAGCATATGTGCTTTCCCCAAGCCCTGAAAGGAGATTTACTCTTTCTTTGACCCTGTGTGAAAGTTGAAAGACTAATTTCTTTGATACCTTGTAGAAGTAACTCACTGCATCGCATCCAGAGACAGTGTGATATGCTGGCAAATTAAGACTTGCAGTGTGTCCAGTGTGATTGTATATAGATTCTATGTTTACAAATATGTTGGGGTCAATTTGGAACATCCATGGTGAATCTGGAAGGGTCTTTATGAAAGTGTAAACCATCAGGACGAGGATGTCTGTATCTTTGGCTTGGATGACAACTGGGCCTTTCGCAAGAGCACAATGCAGCACTATCCTCATATCTGCCTCCTCATGGTTGCAGGAAAACAGGAATTCTTCTGAATCTGGGTATATAGTATACATGCTTCTGCCATTGCTGATAGTAAGCAGGCATCGTAAGTTTCTTCTGACATCCTCTTGTCTAACATACTCATCGAAGCACTGTATGAGATCTGTTTTGGTGTCATTGTTGTGAATGTACTGCTCATACACCTTTCCTTGTGGCATCTCTTGCGAATCTGATCCCATGTGAAGTCGCATTCCTCCTGTTCCTACTGCTTGCTCAGCTGGTTCTTGCTGTTTCACCGAGAACTCCTGATCATCCTTATAATTATCAAAAATGATGATGACTTCCACTGGGTTTGCTGTAGATAGAGGTGTGAATGTGACAAGAAGTGCTTTCCAAAGGCTGTCCCATGTACACTGTGCAGAAACTGCTCTGACCATCGCCATTGCATCGTATAAGTACACTGAGCATAATGGAGGAGGGGAAGAACTTGGAGCTTCTGCTTCATTGATGAGATAATTTCTTAAGACATGTTTGGTACTAGGTTTGTAGAGGTTTCCATCCGGAGTTACTATTGCAAGAGGATATGTTGTGAGCAGATGAGAAAACACATCTTTCTTGTCTGCGCACTTTGCAATGATACTGAGAGCCTGATGGTCTTCTTTCAAGACTGATTCTGCTTTGGGTTTCTTTTTCTTCTTGTCCATTCCCATGGAAATTCTGCTGCATTCCATGGGCTCAAAGAAACCAAATTTCCTTGATAGGAGGCGGTCATTTATAAATGCACTCAACATAACTTCCCTTGTAGCCCTTGCCTTCAAAAGGCCCTCTACTATTGCCGTTGGTATTTCAATGCCCATTGTGGTGTGTCATACTACACCCTGACACGAATCTAAATATGAATGAAGTTTCTTCACTTGACCATCACGTTTCTTCATGGCACCATATGTCAACTTATTGTGTGTGGCTGATGTTTTCAGAAGCATCTTCTCCTTCAGCGACAAACAAATTTTAGTGAGCTTGTGGGAATTCAAAACAAAGTCACCAGCAGCTTCCTCACACATACAATAACTGCCTGTCATGGGCCCACCATCATCTTGACCTCTCTGTTGGTTGAGACCTCAGTCACTTGGTTGCCAGGTATCGTGGAGAATGCCTCACTGGATAGACTAGCCCCAATGCCATAATCCTGCAGTTCATTGTATGTGTTCTCATTGATGGTTTTCAGATTGATGTGGTCTACATGATGCCACGTCAGATACTGAGAGTAGTTTTGATGGCTGAATGCAAACAATAAAGGCAGAATATCTCATTGAGCCTGCAGATACAAGTTTAGATTCTTGTCTCTGTATGCAGCGACCTGGGCGAGAAGAGAGGTGGTGTCTCCAATGTAGCCTGTCACCCACTGTCCCGTGGTGCCAGAGGTTTCCAGCATTCGTGACTGCACTTCAAGGAAAGTTTCATCCAAGAGGACAAGATTCAGGGATTCTGCCGAAACAGATCTTCTCATGTTGACAAGCTTTTCTCATAGTTCATTGGTTCGTGAACCATGAATCTTGGATCCCATGAATCGTAGGAGAGCCTTGCAGGACTGTTTATATAACCTCATCGATCTAGAATAGTGGCATCCTTCCAAGGCCTGGTCAACAAATCCATTCTCTATTACCCCCACCTCAACCCACCAGTCACGAAGTCCCATAGCACCATATCGCTTGTAGAGGATCTTCTGCCTCACCATCAGTTCATGAAATCCTCCCATCAAATTAACCACTTTTGTATATGTTTCATATTTTCACATTATTTGTGTAATCTTGTAGAAAACTGCATGATTGCTATGGCTGAAGATGTGGTCAATTTGTAGGCCATCCATTAGATCCATGAGAAAGTCAAGATAATATTTGCAAACTGCATTATCTGGTTCACATGGTATAATGGGCAGGAAATCAGTTTCGGATTTGAAGATAGTGGTCGATGTTGCTTTTTTATTGAAAGCTGTCCATGATCCTAGGACTAGAAGAGATTCATCTTCTCTGGAAGATTCTATGCTTGCTGCCAGAGCCCAAATACAATCTTTGCTCAAACGAAGATCAAGCTCAGTCCTTCTTTCATCCTCATTGTAGGATGGGATGATTGGTGAGGATTTTCTCTTTCCTATTTTATAATCCCCATAGTCAATAGGTTCTGAGCTCTCAAATGTTTCCTGGACTTCTCTTGTTGAGCTGCTTGGAATGTTCTGTTCTTGTACTGACAAATCGCAGATGACAACAGGACGCGAAATTCAGGGTACATAAATCACTGAGTTAGTGTCATGTGTTGTTGAGACTCCTGTTAATGTCTGTTGCTTACCATCTAAGCTATCAACTGTGACATGAGTTGGCTGTACAGGCGGAATTGTGTGCAATGTTTTTTTTCTCAGATTTACTAACATGGGCCAATTTCTTGTTTTGTCTTCTGATGTCTATGTAAGAAATACAAGCCCCTGAACGATGCAGAAGATTGACTGCTTCTTTACTTCTGGTGAGATGATGAATGACCATAGACAGAACTATTGACTTTGGAGAATGTTCTCCAGTAATGAGGCATTACCAGTCACTAGCAATGGACCATATCTTGGTAGCTTGAATTTCTGTTGGGATGGTCGCATAACCTAGAGCATTAGTCTTCTTAGACGGGCTTATAGAGAGAGCTATCACATTGAAGATTTCCGGAATGGGTTCATAATTATCAAGCTCAGAAAGCAAGTCTTTGTATGCCATAGGAAAATGTGGTGATTCAATTTGTCTATCTTTTAATTTCTGATTGATCATCTTTGCAAATGCCTTGGTGATGTCATTATCTCTGAGCCCCGCTTCTCTCAAGGTTGCCAAAGAATAATCAAGTGGGTTTACTTTTGTTGAGTGAAGAATGAGAGGATTCCTATGTATCCCTTCCCTGTAGTAAAATCTCCTCATCTCCGAATTCATTGCTGATAAGATTCTTCAACTGAAATCTGTGATTTATTCCAGTATCTTGTTTGTATCCATGGAACTCGTAGAGGTTATGAAGATCCTCCAGTAACTCTGGGAGTAAATAACAACATTTCTACTCAACAACCTTTCTTCTCACAATTTGAATAAACTCTATTTCAGCACTCTCTGTGTGAATGCTTTCCAGTCCACCTGGTGTTTGTCTCTCTCATTTGTCGATGTAGACGAAAGTGTTGCAACAACTTTGATGTTATTTGAAGTCTGCAGTGAAGACATCAACACTGGCAGTAGCAAACTTCAAATAGTTGGCTGCGCCAGACAAAAGAGCATCATCAGAATTTTCTTCGCATAAAATGCTTTCATGCAATGTAATCTTTCCATCTTCAAGTTCAACTTTTTGGAGTTTTTCTTCCATATTTCCTCTCTTTTTCCTTTTCTTATCACAGATGAAGCAGGTCTCATCCTTCTTTAATTCCAACGATTTCCTTTTACATCAGGTTACATGGACCGCTTCACCACTACTGGGTGTCTGTGGGTTGGGTATGCCGGAGAATTCAGCTTCAGAAGATTGATCCGAAGAAAGTTGTTTCATTGAGTTGGTGTTTAATTTCCTTTCACTGGTGAAAGTTTGGTGACACCTTGTATGAACAAGTAGGCCTGCTTCTCCAGGGCAGGGGGAAAGTTGGTCATGGATTTTGTTCCATACGAGGTTGAAGTTTCTGGCGTAGTAGGAAGTTGGTTTTGTGACTGATCATTTCTCTGTAAAAGTCTTGACAGTATTCAGCTCATTCTCTCCTAATATTTGTTGAAGTTCCGTGTCTCTAATTTGGTTCTCACAAAAAACACAGGTAGGCAAATCAGTTGGATTGACCAATCCAACAGGTACAGCTAGAGGGCTATCCATGTTTCTGAAACAGAAACAGAAACAGAAACTAAAATTAAAAACTACAAACTAGAAATACAAACTAAATAGGCATAGAATGTACATGAACATGCCACACAAGTATGTGAACAAAGTGGCAAATTCTCACAGAGTGGATGCAATTTGGGGTCAACAGCACAAACAAGCAGATTGATGCGCTATGCATCGTTTCTTTATATTTATGTTCTATTATAGTAATTTAATATGTGTTTATATTAAACATAATAATAATAAACTCCCCGTTCATGAATCATTGATAATCAACATCTTGGAAGCTAGGGATTTGGAAATTATTAGTGAATCAAGTATTTACTAGAAAAATGGCAGCCATATTGGATTTTGGTGGCCATTTTGGATTTTCTAAGTTGTTCCATTCAACTTGGCATGGCAATAAGTGTAGAAAATAACACCTTAGAATTGTAAATCAGGGATTCCTAGGCTAAGCTATGGGGCCTGGAGGGCCCACAATGTCCGAAATCAGAAATAGGCCCCCCCAAGGGGCCATCCACCAATTTTCTCGGGGGTAACAAGCACATTCGGAAAGGTGAGATCTAGCTACACAGGAATCTGCTGAGATACCAACCTCTGCATCGTAAATCAAAAGATTAGGCCAGTACACCTCGCTAATAGGGAGGATTAGTAATCCAGAGGAACAATAGGTTACAGGGAAGGTTCCAGGTATTATAGGGAATATGGGCAAACTGGATGGACCTCTGGTCTATTTCTGCCACTGTGGTCTGTGTTTCTATGTTTCATGGAGATAACCAAACTTTTAAAACAGATCAGAATAACATATGTACAGGTAATGAATGAAACAGATTGCCAGGGAAAAGCTAGTGTGTGTGTGGTGGGGGGGGGGGACAGTCAAGGATAGTTGCAGGAGGGAGAAAAAGTCATGAAGGAGAGACTTTAAGGAGAAAGTCAGAGAGACAGAGCAAATTGACAAGGGAAGGGAGGGTCAAAGTTTATGAAAGTGGTTTGAGAAAGCAGATTGACCAGCAGTAGATTTTCTAGTAGGAACAGTAAGTGAATGGGAGGTATTAATGCACACAGGATAGTAGGGAAGCTGAGAGAAAGAGAGAGGATCAGAGGGAAGTAAAGTAGGAGGGAAGGGAGCCAAACCAAACTAGAATTTAGATATAAAGGAGGCACAGTGGGAAAGGCACCTGGCATCAAGAGAGGGGAGGGAAAGGTCAGAGTAGAGTGAACAGCAGTGGGTATGTCAGGAACAGTCTAAAGCAAAATGACAAAAAGAATTGAAGAGAGAGTCCATTCTGGCAAGGGATGATTTGGGAGCTCCACTGTAGACTAAGTCACCATAATCAGAAATAGGGACGATCATCGTTAAAACGTTTTCATAGCAGACAGGAAGAAGGATACTCGTGTTGTTCCTGTAGAGTGCATCAAGCTTGGGGTGCAGCATTTGGTGAATGGCATTAATATGAACTGAGAAATCAAGATGATTGTCAAGCCATTCCCTGAGGTACTTAAAAGAGGATACATCCTCAATAATAGCACCGTCAAGGATATGAAAAGAAGGGAGAGGGGTGGGTATGTCAATAATAATGTATCCCAGGGAGATAAGATAGTTTTGTCTCATTCTATTGATATTTATGTAATGTTTAAAAATGTTTCGGATTTTTTATGACGTATATTTTATTGTTTTATTAGTATATTTATGTTGCTTGTTAAACTGTGTACGGCGCCCAAAGCCTCTGGGATTGGGCGTTGCTTAAATTAAATGTGCCTTGTCTTGACTTGTATAGAAAGCCTTTGACGGGTGCCAAAAGTCATGGAGACTGTTTTTTTTGGCATTGAGGGACAGCTGGTTAGACTTGAACCAGTGCTGAATATTGTCAAAATCCAGCTGAAGCTGTGAGGTAAGATCACGGGAAGAGGAGTCTGATGCAAAAATAACTATATCATTAGCATTCATATGAATGGACACTGAGGAACAGACAGAGGAGTGGTTGTTCAAGAATACGGAAAAGAGAACAGGACCCAGGACAGACCCTTGAGGGACACCTGAGCAGACAGAAAGTGGTGATGAAGTGGAACTACCTATATCTGGACAGCTTGAGACCCCCCCCACCCCAGGTAAGAACAAAACTGGCTGATGTCAGAGTCTAAAGGATCCACTGCTTTTAGCTTGTCCAGGAGGAGGGGATGTGCCACTGTGTCAAAAACTTTACCAAGATCAACAAAAATGGCAGATGTGATCAGATTCTGATCCTTAAAGGATACCTAAACAACATTTTGACATCAAACTATTCAAAAATCTGACTCCATAGGTGACTAAAGGAAAGGCTGCTGTATTCATTAATGCTAAAACTACATTTACATCATTTACCTAAATGTGGTTCCAGAGCATTTGAAAATTGTAAAATCAACCTTCCAATTTCAAAAAACTGTCTTACCTACTTCCTAAAATGGCCACCAAATCTGTTATGTGATGACATCATTGGAGCCAAAATCAGAGAGATATATGGCTCTCTGTAGTGCTAACTAGTTCTTTTTACCTTTGTATAGAATTCTGTCACCCAAGTGGTCAAAACCATGGGCATTATTTTGTATAATTCACATGTTAGGCTATGGTTCTGTTCATTTTGTTTACTTTAACATGCTGAAAATGTGTTTTAATCCAACTGACTTTCTCTGTGGCAAACCACAGTGCAGTACAAATTTTGAATAACCTGGTGGTCTAGTGGTTATGGTGGATCCAGGATGTTACAATGGGGGTGCTGGGGTGGTGTGCATGCTTAATATGCACTTTTTAACATTTTTATTAAACCTTTATATTTTCTGCTATTATTCTTTTCTAGTACGTTTTTGACAGAACCTAGAAATGTAATCCGTAGTTTGAATGTAAACATTTGTACAATCAATAAATCAGACTTCTTCAACAAAGTGAAACACAGGAACAGCAAGCAAGTACATTACTATGGGGGCGGGGTTGCAGCCACACCCTTTACCACCCCCTAGAGCCACCACTTTTTTGTAGCAAAGTTCTTGTGTAGTCCAATGTTAGAGTTCATACTTTCTTGAAACTCAAATATATGCTTGTCTCATCTTCTTTTACCATAGGAAATAATAATAATAGGAAGAATCAGCATTTATATAGTGGTTTTCATACACATTGTATCCCAAAGTGTTTTACAAGCAATACTTGACTAGTAGTGAAGTGACTGAACGTATAGTGGCAGCCATTTCATACATTAATATCCACACACATCCTTGGACAATTGCATGAACTGGTTTTATGGGAAGGGGAATGTTGGCCAGGACAATGGGGTCAGGTAGTGATCAAGGTGCTGGCAGCCCCACATCTTATTTCTCACAGTAATCTGCGCATATTTCTCTCCTTCTGTCTTCCTCCTTCCCTGAATATAGCAGTGCCTTGCAAGAGTGGCCTTCTCAGTCCCCCTCTGGTATTCATTCTTCATTATTCCTCCTCACACTAAAAACTGGTGAGCTCATCACCCTTCTGCATCATGAATGCAAGTAGTACAGTCTCCATTTTATTTTGACATATCAAATATAAACATATCTTGCCAGTAAGTCAGGCTCATAGCGAGAGGGAACAAGGGGAATGATTGGCTTTCCTAGCCTTAAAAGATCTAAGCTACCTTTGATTAGGCATTATTAAATGATGGTTGCGCACATCATTATGCACGTCATTTAATAGTGCCTAATCATAGGTGGCTTAGATCTGACATGGGTAGGAAAACCTATTTTTCCACTTGTGCCATGCTGCTATCTGCCTGGCTTACCTGAAGATCATGTTTGTTATTAATATGTAAATATAACATGAGAGACTGTCCTAAACACATTCATGATGCGGAAGGCTAGTGAACTCACCAGTTTTTGATGTGGGGAGCAGGTGAGAAGAATGAATGCCAGAGAGGGACTGAAGAGGCCATTCCAGCAGGGTATAGCTATATTCAGGTTAGTTGAAGACATGAAGGAGGACGCTGAGCAGATCACTGTGAGATCTGAAATGTGGGGTTGCCAGCATCATGATCACTTCCTGACTGTGGATGAGAGTAGCCAGCGATGACAAATACTCAGAGTGGCAGGGCTGCACCTAAACTGTTACTTGAATTCAGTGTAGGGAGATTACCCTCGGTGGGGGGGTGTTGATGTTTGTTAGGACAGTATTGAGGGAGTTGTGTATAGCTCATTCAAGATTTGGAAGGGTGTTAGCCAGCCAACTCGCATTGTGGAGTAGAGCACAGAAAAGTACTTGGGAAGAATTGCTGGGAACTGTCTTGCAGGGTTCTGCAGATCACAGGTAAAGGAGTAGATTGACACTGGAAGTCAGGTGGATTCACTCAAAGTATTAGTATTCCTCTCCTGCTAATAACATTGTTATCCATTGTAAGTGCAGCCCTTATGAGGGCATGAGCAGCAGTTTTTCTGGTGGGCCATGATGCTTATTGCTTGTCCCTCCAGGAAGACCTAGTTGTTGGTTAGTGAGGTGGGAAAAAAACACAACAGGGAACTGTACATACTACCTTCACTGTGTAGAAGGGTGGTGATCCACTCCATTTACTGTGGGAGCAGAAGTCAAACATTGAGAATGTGGACTGGAGAGTGATTTGGGAGGCATTTTTAACAGTGCCAGCTGATGATGCGTATCAGTATAGGTGTGCAAAACTCTCTGAGGCACAAGATTACAATCTGAAGTGTGATAATTCTCTGCATGAGACCGCAAGCTCATATGCGGCCCCAGGCAGTACTAAGAACAGGGTATGGATGGTGGAGTGTGCAACAGAAGGCAGGCTATGTGCAGGGGGTTCACATGGAAAAAGAAAGCCTTATTTGTGGATTAACAAGAGAGTATGAGCTTTGGAACTGAACAAGACAGGTACTTTGCTGTGTTACCCTGAGCAAGTCATTAAACTTCCTTGTGCTCCAAGGCCACACCTGTAAACAAGCTTTCAGCTTAGTGCATCTCTCCTGGTTAACAAAAAACAAAATTCAGTGCATCATATGACTACTAGATCATCAGGTATTTGAAGTGTTGTACTGTAATGCAGTTTGCCAAATAAAAAGTCAGCTGGATTGCAAAACATTTTCCGCAAGTTAAAGTAAACAAAATGAACAAAATCCTAGCCTAACGTGTACTGATCAAAATAATCCACAAGTTGATACATGGTGTTGATCATTCTGGTACAACAATTCAAAATAAAGAGGAAAGAAGAACTAGTTAGCATTATATATATATATATATATATATATATATATATATATATATATATATATATATATATATATATGTGGATCTCTGTCTCTGGCTCCTATGATGTCATCATGACTCATCACTTAACACACTTGGCAGACATCTTAGGGAGAAACCAAGGCTGTTTTTGGAAAAATGAAAGGCTGATGTTTACATTTTTCAAAAGCTATGAAACTGCATTTATGTTATTTACATAAATGCAGTATTAGCATGAATGTAAACAGCAGCCTTTACTTTACCTTGATATAAAGCCAGATTTTGGAGTTTGCAGTTTTAAAAAACTGCTTGTTTAGGTACCCTTTAACAGTGAGGATAGAGTCAATAAGATACAGGAGGGAAGTGGAGGTGCAGTGGGTTTTCTAAAACCAGGCTGAAAGTGGCTGACGAGGGAGGAGGAGTCAGGGAAGGTTAAGAGTTGTGATAGTACAAGGTGTTCCTGTTACTTAGCTAGGCTAGGAAGGAGAGAGATATGACAATAGTTATCAGGAGAAGTGGGATCACAAACTTTAGGGATAGGAATGAGTAGCCTGCTTCCAAGCATCAGGAACAGAAACAGAGGAAGAAGAAAGGTTGAGAAGCAGGGTAATTGGCAATGCAATGGCAGGGGCTGAGAGAAGAAGTAGTTTGGGATCAAGGCCCTCAGGACAACCACATTTGTGAGGATTAAGAGTAAGCAAGGACTTAAGAGTAGCAGAGGTGGTTGTAGTAGTGAAGGAAAAAGATTTAAAGGAGGAGATGGCAGAGAAGAGGGAAGAAAGGGGGAAGGAGGAAGGTATGAGACAGAGGGCACAGGTAGTAAAGTACCTGTACATTCTAAATCTTATGGCAGCCTAAGGGTTAAGTTCAATGTCACCTGCCAACAATAGTAACAAGGTAACAAGGAGCTTTAAAGGACCAGAGTGCTGTCTGGAAGAGGAGACAGGAGGGAAAGCAAAGGAGGGAGAGAGCCGGGGAGAAGGGATAGAAAGTGCCAGTCAGAGAGCTTCAAGGTGAAGCCAAGGAGCAGGAAAAATTTGACACAAAGGGCACCAGGGGAAATGGAGGAGAGAGGGAACAGAGAAAGAGGGGAGAGTAGGGTATGAGGCGGAGAAATGACTAAAATGGGGGAGGAGAAGAAGTCAGAAGATTGTGGAATAGAGATGAAAGGAGAGAGATGGGTGAGAAACATCAGAGAAGTTAACAGCATAGGGCCCCATATTCAGAGCTGGCCGGATGCAAGTGCATAATGGTGTGTCATGCAAATAAGTTGCACCGGCTGGCCCTGTTGCGATATTCAAGCAGAATGCGCAATGGGGACAGATCATGCATTCTGTATGAATATTGGACCAAGGATGCATGGCACATATCAAGTGGATGCCACGTATGGTGCAACGTATCCAGGGTGCGTGGCTGAGGATCACCCATAGGGGATGTCAGGTGCATACCTGTATGCACTTCAGTCCCCATGGGCTATATTCAGTCAAAACATGCAAATGAGCTCATTGGGCATGCATGATGCACAAGGACCATTTGCATGCCCATTATAGGATCATTTGCATGGCTGCACCTGGCGGAATGCACCATGCCATTCCTCCTCACTCCAGCCCTGAGCACTGTAAGAATGTAAATGATATGCCCTGATGCTGTTTTCCATAGCGCAGGGACCCCCTACCTCCCGCCTGATCACCCCAAGAATAACACTACATAACCTATTTCCCTTTTCCATAGTTCAGGGACCCTCCTTCCCTGCCCAATCACTGTAAGAATAAAATATCATAACCTGATCCCCGTTTCCACAGTGCAGGGACCCCCCTCCCCACCCAATCACTGTAAAAATACAATTTTATAATCTGATCCCCTTTTCCACAGTGCAGGGACCCTCCCCCTCACCTGATCACTTTAAGAAAAACAAAACTGATTCCCATTTCCTCAGTGTAGTGTCCCCCACCTTACACCTTGGAAGCAGTACCCCCGCACTCCCCGACCGTGACCTGTGCCAGCGACTGGCTGCCCTCCCACTCTGCCGCCAGCCAGCAGCTGACTGACTGGTACCTGAGTGCATATAGTAAATGGTATGTGCTCATTGGTGAGACAGCCAATGAGTGCATATTGTGTACTGTACTTGCTTGGGTACTGATTGGTAGGTGGCTGGCCATGGCAGGTTGAGGAGGACTGTGCCAGTCACTGGCAAGGGTCACGATGGGGGTGTGTGGGGTAGTGGTTACTGCCTACTGGGGTTGGGTGGTGAGGGGACACTACACTATGGAAACAGGAATCATTTTTGTTTTTCTTACAGTGATCAGGTGGGGGTGGTCCTTGCACTATGGAAAAGGGGATTAGGTCATGTAGTTTTATTCTTACAGTGATCGGGCAGGGAGGGAGGGGTCCCTGCACTATGGAAAAGGGGATCAGGGCTAGATTATCTATTCACAACAGTGATCATGGCTGGGGGGGGCACTACACTATGCAAAAGGGATTGGAGATTCTTTGTTTGATAATAGTGATTGGGGCTTGGGTGGGGGCCACTACACAACGACAAAGGGGATAGAGTTGTACATTTATTTTATCACTGATCAGGGCTTGGGAGGGGGACCTTGTACATGGCCCTACACTGTGTATGGGGAATCACCCAACCCGGGGCATAGGTAAAGTAGGGTTAAAAAAGTGTAACCATGTGCCGGAGCAGCCGGCCATAGTTATGTTTTGGGGGGTCTGAATATTGTGATGCATGGCATATGCATGAGGGACCCCTCATTTGCATTCTCACCTTGCAATGTTCTGTGTGATATCACAGTCAGGTTTGTGTGGCACATCGGGGGCTTCTGAATATTGCCATATCCCTCCTGACAGCCCTTGCAAGTCCAGAGATAGACGGCGCATCTAGGGATATGTCGCATGGCTTGTCTGAATATGTGGGCACTAGTGGAGAAAAAAAATTACACAAATAGGAAAAAGTAAAATGGAGAGAGACAAGATGATAACAAAAAACAGATAGGGAGATGCAACCAGGTAGACTTAACAGACAGTGTAAGAAAGGGAAGTAGAAAAATAAATAAGTGAATACAGGGAAAGCAATTAAAACAGAATAAAAATATAAGTCTTACAGTTCAACAGGCACAGATAGTCTTAAGGGAAAACCAACTGAAGCCCTTAACTGCAGAAACTACATGTTAAAATAGTTGGGGACGGGGGACTAGTTACACAAGAAGCAACAGCTGAGATTGCTAAGGATAACAACCAAATGTGAGATCAGATTTTAATGCCTCACCACATTCGGGGTGTGTACCTCAGGACTGGAGGATGGCTCATGTGGTGCCCTTCCACAAGAGTGGCCCCAAGGATGAACCGGGAAACTACTGACCAGTGAGCCTCACATCCATCGTGGGTAAGCTAATGGAGACTATCTTGAAGGAGAGGCTGGTGGCCCTCCTAGAGGCCAAAGGACTACAGGACAGCAGACAGCATGGCTTCATATGGGGCAGATCCTACCAAATCAACCTGGTGGAGTTCTCTGACTGGGTAACTAGGCAACTGGACAGGGGCCATGCAGTGGATGCCCTGTATCTGGACTTCAGTAAGGCATTCGACTCGGTGCTGCATGGAAGGCTGGGAAGTAAGTTACTAGGCACAGGGGCAGGTGCAAAACTGGTGAGATGGGTAGGGAACTGGCTTCAGGGAAAGCAACAGAGGGTGGTGGTGGGTGGGGAGCTCTCACACCCCAAGGTAGTGATGAGCGGTGTTCCACAGGGCTTGGTGTTGGTGCCAGTGTTGTTTGAGATATTCATTTCAGACATATCATTGGACATCAAAAGCAAGAGCAGTCTGTTTGCTGATGATACCAAGGTAGGAGCGATGATGGATGACCTAGGGGGATGGCAGGGGTTGCAGGATGATCTGGCAAAGCTTGAAACCTGGTCAGACACCTGGCAACTGGGGTTTAATGCCAAAAAGTGCAAGGTGCTGCATTTTGGGATGAAGAACCCAAGGAGCAGCTACCAGCTGGGGGGAGTAAAGCTAGCCCAGACAGAGGAGGAGAAGGACCTGGGGGTGCTCATTACAGGGTCAATGAACAACTCAGCACAATGTAGGAAGGCAGCTGCAAAGGCCAACAAAATGCTGGGTTGTATTGCAAGGGGTATATCCTCGAGGAGGGAGGAAGTGATTCTGCCACTGTATAGGTCATTAGTTAGACCGCACCTGGAGTACTGTATCTGAAGAGGGACATTAAGTTACTGGAGGGGGTGCAGCGCAGGGTGACAAAGATGATCAAGGGGCTGGGGGACTTATCATACGAGAGGAGGCTGAGGGATTTGAACATGTACTCACTGGAAGAGAGGAGGTACGGGGGGGGACATGATTGAAACCTTTAAGTACATGAAAGGAATAAACAAGACAGGTGCAGAGGGGCTGTTCAAAGTAAGGGAGGGGAGGGATACCAGGGGCCATGATATGAGACTGGAGGGAGGAAGGTTCAGGAGGGAGATGACGAGACACTTTTTTACAGAGAGGGTGGTGACTGGGTGGAATGCGTTACCTGCAGAAGTGGTATCCAGTAGAACAGTGGACTGCTTCAAAAGGGGATGGGACAGGACAAAACGGAGGGTCAGTGAAGGGGAAGGGTGGAAGGGAGGGGCAGCTGCAGAATAAGGGGTGCTAGCTGCACATTCGAGCAGACTTGATAGACCTCTAGGCCTTTATCTGCTGGCAAATTTCGTATGTTCGTAAAATAAGTAGGCCTAGAATACAATTTAAATAAAAAAAGGTGATGAGGGGAAGGAGTTAAATTATAAGAGAAAATGAGAAAGCTAAACAAGTGTAGGTATAAAATTAAAAAAAAGGTAAAACTTAATAGATTTGAGGATCTGTAATTTATAATAAAATGCAATTATCAAACAGAAGTAACACCTATAAATAGAAATAACAGTAATGCTCACACTTTAATACAGCATGAAATACAGGACCCAAATGAGGGTGAACTAGGAAAGCAAGACAAGGTAACATTTAAAAGTTACATTTAACAGACTAAAAGCAGTACAGAAACAGTTTGTTAGCTAACTACCTAATAAATACTCTAAGACAATAAAACAGATTTAAAGCTCACAAAAACTGCATACAAACAGGAGCGTAATATCTAACAGAATAAAACACTGACTTGCAATTTAGCAGGCACAGGCAGACAGACAGCGGTGTATAACTGCTGAAACGTTGGTGGAGCAGAGTGGATAGCTGAACAGCTGCCTCATCGCTGACTCCAGGCAGACTCCTTACTGCCTTTATGTTAAGCCTTTATGTTATGCCTTCAGCGATCAGACTGCACTGAAGGACCACTAACAAATACGACCTAAATAGGGCAGGTAAACTCCATTCACTAGAATGATTTCCTCCCACTGATTGGAGGATCAGGTCAGTGAACTAGTAACACCACTGACGACCCTTTTTAATAAATCATGGGAGGATGGTGTGGTACCTGAGGACTGGAGGAGGAGAGATGTGATTCCCCTTCACAAAAGTGGGAGCAAGACAGAGGCAGGAAACTACAGACCTGTAAGTTTGACCTCAGTGGTAGAGAAATTATGGAATCACTTCTGAAGGAAAGAACTGTTGAGTACCTAGAGGCCAGTGGGGCACAGGACCCAAGGCAGCATGGGTTCACAGCGGGAAGGTCATGTCAGATGAATCTAATAGATTTCTCTGACTGAGTGACCAAAGTAGTAGACCAGGGAGGGGCTGTGGACATGGCCTGCCTAGACTTTAGCAAGGCATTTGACACAGTCCCACACAAAAGATTAATAAATAAATTAGCCAGCCTGGGAGTGGGTCCCAGGGTGGTAGCCTGGGTAAAACATTGGATGGGCAGCAGGACACAGAAGGTAAAAGTAAATGGAGTCCACAGTGAAGAAAGGGGGGTTACTAATGGGGTATCGTAGGGCTCAATACTGGAGCAGGTACTTTTTAATGTCTTTATAAGTGACATTGTAGAGGGACTGGAAGGAAAAGTATATTTCTTTGCAGATGACACAAAGATCTGCAACAGGGTTGATATGCAAGGTGGGGTGGAAAGGATGAAAAGGGACTTGGCAAGGTTGGAGGAATGGTCAAATGTATGGCAGCTTAGATTCAACGCAAAGAAGTGCAAAGTAATGCACCTGGGAAACAAAAACCCAGGAGAAGAGTACACAATGGGGGGGTGAGATACTGACAACAACAAAAATGGAAAGGGACCTGGGGGTAGTCATATCAGATGACCTAAAGGTGGGCAGGCAATGTGAGAAGGCAATAAGGAGGGCTGGGGGGATACTGGGATGCATAGGAGAGGCATCACCAGTAGAAAACAGGAAGTTGTTGGCCCTCTGTACAGACAGGTGGTAAGACCACATCTGGAGTACTGTGTACTGTTCTCAAGACCCCATCTCCGCAAAGACATAGACAGGGTGGAGGCTGTCCAGAGGAGGGCAACCAAAATGGTGCAGGGTCTGCACCAGAAGACATATGAAGAAAGACTAAAGGAGCTTAAGTGGTATAGCCTCGAGGAAAGGAGGGAGAGGGGGGACATGATAGAAACTTTCAAATACCTCAAGGTAATCAACAAAGTTCATGATGGTAGCATCTTTCAGAAAAAGAGATGTGCAAGAACAAGGGGGCACAATTTGAAGTTAGAGGGGGGACGGCTCCGAGGTAATGTGAGGAAGTATTTCTTCACAGAGATGGTTGTAGATGCATGAAACAGCCTTCCTGAGGTGGTCGTAGAGTCAAAAACAGTGGGGGAATTCAAGAATGCATGGGACAGACATAAGGCAATTCTAATGGGGGGGAGGTAGGAGGAAGTAGGCTGTTGGTTAACTAGGATCTGCAGCTTATCCGTTAGGTATGGAAATGGGCAGCCTAGGTGGGCCAAGCAGTCCTTACCTGCCATCAGATTCTAGGTTTCTTTGTTTCTAAAAGTTCTAGGGAGCCAATTGAAAGCTGAATAAATAGCTTCCAAGGCCAAAAGAGCCTAACTGGCTCTGCTGATGTCCTCAACACACTTTGGTACTGCTTGAAACAAACTGTTAGAGCGACAAACTCCTGAGTGGCTTTCAAATACCTCACTGCACAGGTGTGCTTTTGTTTACTAAAGGGTCATGAGAAGGTGCTGTTTGGGAGGACCCCTAGCCATGACACAGCCTGTGCACATTACTGCCACCCTGATAGCTCACTACAGTACCTGGTGAAGAGAAAGCCAGGGATATGCCAAGGAACAGACTGGATACACACCAGGATCATAGGGAAGCTTAAGGAACAACTGAAAGAGCCACTTGTAGTAATCTTTTACGTAAGCAATAAGGCACAAAGGGGTGTGTGTAAGCCATATTTTACAGCACTGCCAGGGGTGTAGTGAGGCACGAGGCCAACGGCCAAGTGACTTCAGCTGCTAACCGTGCTGCCTTGTATAGCCCACCACTGTATAGTACTACAAGTGGCTCTTTATTGCTAGTTGTTCATGTTTTTTTCTCTGTTGTTCCTACATTCTAGATATGGAATGTTTATCATGGAATGTTTATCATGGAATACATGGATTCAAAATTCTGCTTAGTTTCACTGGCAGAATGTTTCTCTCCCAACACACTGTACACACAGACAACAAAGGCCTTTGTTACAGCCAGAGACGCAGTTATCTCACTGTCAGTGCAAGAAGAAGAGAGTTCCCTGATAAGCAGGTAAAGATAGAAGGGGGATTTCTCACTGTCAGCAAAGAAACAGTTGTAGTGAAAACTATAAACAATATTTTTTGTTTCTAATTTGTGTATGTAAGGAGAGTGTGATAATCAGGGAAAAAGCATTTAATTCATTTGTTTTATTTTTTATTTAAGGTAGTTTTGTTTTTAGGGCATAGTTGAAGTTTTTTTTATAGTGTAAAGGTAGCAGCCATGTTTGTGGTGGAAGATCAGCTCTGGCAGTAGAGGGCTAACTGAAATGCCTGTGTTCCAAATGCCCATTGATCTGTGTTGCAGACTCTTCACTGCTGAGCAGTCCTTTTTTTACCCATGTGTAAACCATATTTTACACATAAATAAGAGCCAATCAGATTACATGATTTTAGCCTGCCATTTAAGAGTCTGTCAATACAGATGTGGGACAAGAAAACTGGAAAGTGGTCAGTGTTGCCCCTTTCATCAACAAACTCTGGTCAGAGCCGATATGGCTGTGGAGAGCTTTTGGGATGCTTTTACCCATTATTTCTTATGTATTTGCACAATGCAGATCTGCCGAGAGGCAGTTTCAATGTGGTCTTCCTTTTACACATTTTTATAATGTATTTTCCTAGAATATGCCTGCTGATTGCTAAATATTTAGCCTGGATAGTTCACAGAAGAAATGGCATCTTATTTTTGGGGGACAAAGCACTAGCAGTAGGATGCTGGAATGTGTCATACATAGGTATGAGCTGTGTGCGGGCAATGACGCCCAGTGGCCATACACCTCAGGCACTCGCATGCGGATCCATCATCCCGGTGCCGTTGCACTATTCAGTGTGGGTGAAAGCCAGTGCTGTACTCACTCACACAGGTCTCAAAACAGGCATGTTACAGCTGACTTCCCATTTGTTTGTACAATTGGGGAAACTGTGAATGTGCTATCCATAGCCTGGAGCGTACACTACAAATGGCATTGCAGGATACCGCACCCCATGGCACCCAGGATACCTCAACAGTCTGGAGGGTGGCATGTTACACAGGGGACTGGGGAAGAGCGTATGACAGCAGGAAGATATAGCATTGACAAGGCATGCATTGGAGGTATGTCAGTTCCCTCTTATGGTTTGCCAGGGACATACACACAGCTGCATACACTGGTGGTCCTCAGCTTGTATAGTGCCCCAATGTATGGTATAGCCACTTGGGTCATTCTGGAGTGCAGGTCCCCGGCCCAGGTCCAGTGCAGTCAGCGGCTGGCTGTGACAGGGTGTGAAGGGCAGTGCCAGTCTCCGCAACAGGTCAGGTATGAGGGGAACGAGGTTGTCTATGTACCAAGGTAGTGGGTGGGAGTCCTCTGCACTATGGATATGGACCATGGTTTCCTCTGGTGTGATTGGGTCCAGCGGGGTCCTACACTATGGAGCTCTTCGGGGATGGAGTGGGATCGATCAGGGATGGGAGGGGGTACTTCTAGTCCACCAGGGATGCCAGGCTGCTGTGCACCTGGGTGCACTTCTGCAGCCCACCTCTGGGTGGCTGGCCAGGTTAGGCCAGCTATTCATGGCCTAGCTGTGGGCCGTGCTGCTCTGGGCTGCGAGGGGTGAATTTTCCACTGAGTATGCTGCAGCGTGGCATATGTATGGGAACACACCCTTGACTTGCATGGCATACTATCTGTGTGCAAGCTGGCCCATTCCCTTGTGGCAGGTGCATCCTGCATGTTTGAATATAACGCTGCAGCACATTGTTGGAGTTGTATGGCACATCTCCCATTTCTTCCAGGATGCTCTGAGCATCTCCTTTAAATATGGGGATCCTGGACTAGGCTACCCTGAAGAAATACATTATCAAAATGGGAAAATCATGACCCCACTGAAAATAAGTTATTGCATCTAATCTGGGACAGCCTGAGTAAATACAGTGCAAAAATGCATAAATGAAGATCCCTATGACAATGAGATGTAGCATCTCCCCAGTGCTATCCAGGATGCAAAATATAGGATAAGAAATATTTAAAGGAAATCTGCTCTAAATTGAACTTCACTGTGGTCACTGACATAAACAAACAGTTTCTTTATTGTAACAATCACACAGGAGTGTGGGGTGCATATTTTATGGAACACATACAAACAGAGATGAGAAAGAATAAGTGCCTCAGCTGGGACTTGAACCCAGGCTGACCAGAATACCATTTCAATTGTACTAACCAGCTGCACCACTGAGACAACTGGAACCTGGGCCGTCCCCGAGCACATTACTCTTTCTCAAATGCACAAGTCAATGGCAACACAAATATTTACTTGTAACAATCACACAGGAGTGTGGTGTGCATAGTTTATGGAACACATACAAACAGAGGGGAGAAAGAATAAGTGTCTCAGCTGGGACTTGAACCCAGGCTGCCCATAATACAGTTCCAATTGCGCTAACCAGCTGCGCCACTGAAACAACTAGAACCTGGGCCGTACACGAGCAGACTACTGTTTCTCAAATGCACAGCCCAATGGCAACACAAATATTTACTTGTAATAATCACACAGGAGAGTGGTATGCATATTTTATGGAACACATAAAACAGAGGTGAGAAAGAATAAGTGCCTCAGCTGGGACTTGAACCCAGGCCTCCCAGCAGTACTGTGACCATGAGGATTGTGTGTGTGTGTGTGTATACAAAATATAGGATAAGAAATATTTAAAGGAAATCTGCTCTAAACTGAACTTCACTGTGTTCACTGACATAAACAGTTTCTTTATAATATACTAGAATACAATATTTATTTTGAATGTTGTGACCACGAGGATGGTGTGTACAGTGTGTGTGTGTGTGTGTGTGTGTGTGTGTTTGCTGTAGCTCAATATATTTTTTCCCAAAAAGCATAGTAGAACATGGCTTCTGATTGCTACATATTTAGTCAAAGCAGTTCACTGAAGACATGGCATACGTCTGAGCCTGCTCATCAGATAGTGTCTGTAGAGGTTAAAAAAAAAGTGTAAATCATATATTTGCTGGGAAAGGGTGACATTTATGAGGTATGAATCTTTCTTGAAAGACAATACAGTCCCAGATAAACTAGTATCAAGAAGCTGTTTAAATATGAAGAATTTAAATGTGCAAATCTCCAGTTTAATAGGCAACCAATATTTAACAAGCTGTTTCAGTTTCCTAACGGCATCTGATAAGCAGCTTGGAGTTATGTCTCCAACATTCTTAACAGAAAGAAGGGAATATTTTATTTCAGTTGGCATGGAAGGATACATTGAAAAGTCCAAAACATGAGTTCCAAGATTCTCCATTTTCCAGCTACAGGTAGCAAGATGGCTGTAAGCTCCGACCACAGCCATAAAAACGGGGATTTACTGTCCACCACCTTGGCCCATGTGAGTGGTTGTTTGTGTTTGTCTGTATCTGTAGATTATGTTTTTTTGTGTGGATTTTCATGAATTTTGGCTTGGAGCATCCACTCTGTCTTTGCACATTTCATCTGTGAAAGCCTCCTGGACAAAACTCCAACCAAAAACCACAACCAGGAATTAGTAAATTCATTTGAAATCAGCTTTTTGGAAGACATCCCAAATAAAAAATTGATCAGCGTATGGGAATACAGAAACTTCAGCTATACCAGTACCAAGAGCCACTAACACAGAATACAAAAAAAAAAACCTGTACACAGGATACATAAAACTGTCTGGAGCTGAAAACTTTAAAAACATCTGCTGTACATATGGACAAGGAACCTGGATGCTACTAACTAGGGCAGTAATTGGTACCTTTTTAGAATGGCTACCTGTTGTTGAATGAGCTACAGTGTTTGCTATCTGCCGCCCCTCCTGGATTCTTCTGGGTCCTCTCACCCTTGATATTCTTTTTAACCTGCTTCCCTTTGGACTGCTTGTAAGGCTGTGCTTCACCTGGGAAGATGCTTCCAAGGACCTCACTTGTCCATCTGTGGAGTTGGAGCCACAAGCCAGAAGGGCATGTTGCAGATTAGATCCATTCAAATTTTCTGGAGAGACTATACTTTGTTTTCTTGTTGCTACCACTCACAATTGCCCAGCAAATATGCTACTTGGAATCTCAGAATGGAGGCAGGACTCTGCTAAAGTAAAGGCTTCTTGCCCGCCTCATAACCACATAAACTCCCCAGGACTTTGTCTACCCATTTATGCAGCTTGAAGTGGCTAATCAGTGGGTCAAGTTGACAACTGGCTGCCACTTCATGCTGCTGGAGAGCTAGCCCTTTCTTTTCCTAGGCAGCAACTGGTGACAGTACTTCAGGGGATTAAAAGCCATTTTTTTCCCTCCACACAGCTTCAGGTGCTCCATAGGTCCTTGCCAAAGCACAAGGCTGTTATACTTAGGGATGTCAGCTTGAGGAATCAGCAGTCACCAGGAAAAACTGCCTCCCAGGTTTACCCCTTCTGCCACCACACACTGGTGACTGGTGACTGCTTCTGCGGAATCTTAGCACTGGTATGTGCTGTATTTACAGTGCTTTTGGACCTTCCTGTCTCACTTTGGTTTTGCTAGGTATGTTTGTAGTCTATTGTCTTTTGCTTGGAAACCTCTATTGCTGTTCACAAGCCATTCGCTAACCTACTTCATACTGCACTGTTGTATTACCTGTCATTATTTGATTACCCCCTTGTGATATACATAATGGTTATGTTGTTACCTATGTTGGACCTAATCCTCTGTTCTCTTCTCTACAGCTGTACCAGATGTATATGTGTCCTTGCACTTCCTGGCTACTTACCCATGCCACTCCCTGCTTGCTCTAGCTCAGCCTTCCTTTCTGGTACCTCTTATGTGGTCCTCATTCCTTCCAGTACCAATACCTTCAATGATCACCTAAGTAAATCATCTCTTTCCTACGTCTTCTTTTATTCCTGTACCTTTCTCCTTATTCTTAAAGGCTTGTAATGTCATACCTAGGCCTTGCTATAAGTTCTCTTTTGTATTTACTTGGAGACTTATTCTACTCCTGCTCTCAGGTAATGTCAAGTCCAGCACAGGCCCAGTCACAACTTTCTCACTTTCCCACTCTAAATTCTGCAAGCAGCCTGGCCTAGGCTTTATGCACACCAGTGTCAGAAATCTCTTGCCCAAACTGGACCACATCAAGGCCTATGTTTCGACTACTTCAACTATAGACGAGACCTGTCTAAACAGTTCTGTTACTAATTCTAAAATTTCTATTATTTGTTACAATCGCTTCAGGCAAGATCACTCCTTTTGGGGTTACTTATGTATGTCGTTGAGACATAGGTTGGGAAGCATAGGAAAACCAGCAGCAGTAATAAAATTCACAAGTAGCATTTTATTATCAATAACAGTAAAATAAAAAATAAAACTTGTTCAGTATAACTATTTACAATGGCAGTACAAACATAGAAAACAAAGTCCTTTGTATAAGGGTATCTTTAATTCCAAGCTTTGGTCTCTCCCCAGCAAAGATTGCTGCTCTTTTTATAATAAGTCTTTGCCTGGTAATCAACTTCTACGTCCTGAGCTTGTTAAGGAGATAGCCTGTTTTTCACAAAATGTATCAGAGTTCTTGTCAGATTTTTTGCAGAGCAGGCTTGCAACTAGAATAGTGTCCCAAGCTGGCCTCCTGCTGACAGTTTTGCAAACAAGCCTGAGGAGCTCAAACTGCATCTCAGCGTTAACCCCCTGAGTTCCAAATATTTTTTTTTATGTTTGCAATCATTTCTGCAGTATAACTATTTACAGTTTTGAACCAAGGGATCCCAGTTGCACATAAAGATTCACGTATATGTTATAACTGCAGATATGCAAGGGGGAAGAAAAGACAGAAACAGCAAGAGAAGGTAGAGAGATAGTGAGAGGCAGAGGATCACAAGACCATCAGAGCTATCCATTCCTAGGTCTCACGAGAACATTTGTTGTGCAACCAGACAAGAGACACAAAAGGAGAGGATACAACTGATCCTTGCATGGAACTCTTTCTGAATCACAAATGGGACAGGGTCTTATTCTACCCTCTCACAGTGTATATCAAATCTTCAAATGTTCAAGAGATTGTTACAAAATCCATACCCCAAAAACATGATATAATTGTTATCAAACTGTTATTTGCTACAAATTATTTTATGCATCTTGTTGTGTGCTGTTGTTCTCTCTCAGTCCCTGCTGATACACTGTTAATACTCAATAACTTTATTGCTCCCACACCCATCATGGAAATTCTGTTATTGGGGACCTAAACTGGGATTCGTCCCAAGCATCTGTTGCTGTCTGCAACCAGCTAAACGTATTAAATCACACTTGGCTTGTCATGTACTACACCAGATTCAATTAAGAAAATTCTCCCAGGAGCTGCATAATGCCTAATCCTCACTTTTACCCTTCATACAGTGGTGCTTAGTAACCTGTTCCTTCTTGTCATGACACCCTGAGTGATGACTAGTCATAATGTCTGGAAACACATAGCAATTTAACAATTGGCAGCGGTGGCTGTGTCCATTCTTACCAGTTTGTGTCCGATTGTGCTGACTGACTTGTCTAGACAAAAAGGAACATGACATTGAGCACCACTATAAGTCCTCAGCAGGTGTCTTTTGTCAGGATGTTAGCAATTATTGTTACATTGCCTTCTCTAGGTACAGACCTCATCCTGTAGTACCATGTACAGTTACCTTAACTACTGCTTCCTGAAATTCAATGACAGGCTTTTGTTGCTGACATAGCTTGGCAGGACTAGCATCATATATGTTCCTCTGGCTCTCCATCCATGAAGCCAGGAACTTCTGTGGTTTGGCAGTTATCGATAAACATGCCCCCCCCCCAAAAAAAAACACACACTAAAGTAAATAAACAGTTCTGCTCCTGGTTTTACTCTGAAATTGCATCCATTTATAAAAATAAAAATAAAACCTGGGTTGCTGCCTGCAAGTCCATTCTGGAAGCTGATTGCATACAGTTTTCTATACTAGTCTGTAGCCAATATACCTTTTCTATAAGAAATGTTAAGAGACACTCTACCAGTTCAAACTTATATCGGCTAACACTGACCCTCATAAATTCTGACTGAGTATTAATGGATTTAGAATGTTGGTGACAGCAAGGGGTTGTCTGTGTCCTTACAGTTTGATAATGTAGTAATGTAATAGAAACAGCCAATTATTGATGCTTTTAATGCTAAGTTGCTATAGATTATAGCTGGTTAAATGCGCAATACCCTGAATTAAACAGCATTTCTCAAAACACCATTAAAAATATTGGGGTTTCCATGGATTCTGATGTATAATTTAAAGAACTGGGGATAGAGTCACAAAAAATTACAAAGCGCAGTGCAAATGTCTGCATTACGCTTTGCATTTGCCAGGTGTCAAATGTTGCTATTCTTAATTGGATAGCACACCACACTATCTGACTGAGAATAGGGCCAACTGGAGTCAGCACTAACCCCAATACAGCTAGTGCTAGCCCCACTAGTGCCACCCTGTTATGCAGCCAGGAGTACAGCTCTGCAATGAATTGTGCAGGTGCACTATTTCCAATTCACTAAAGCAGCCATGTAAATGAGTCCATTGGGGATGCAAGGTGCTATGTGACCATTTGCATGCCTATTATGGGCCCATTTATAGGCTGTGATGAGTTTAGCGCATCCCCATCCCCTGCCCCTGTGGCAGCCCTGTGTCAGTAAGTTTACCAGTCTCCCTGGTGCTAGTGGTCCCCCCCACCATGATCACTGATTGCTGGCCAGAGTAAAAAAAAAATTCCCTGGTGCTAGTGTCCCCCCCCCATGGTCACCGATCACTGGCTTGAGTTAAAAAAAAATTAATTTTCCCTGGTGCTAGTAGTCCTGCCCCAACCCCCACAGTATCCAATAGTAGTAACCCCCACCCACATGGTATCCAGTGATAACAGTGAAGCGATACAAGTGAGTAAATAACAGCAAGTGTGTATGAGTGAAAATGTATTGGGCTGCATGGATATTATAGCAAGTGTGTTTTTTAGCGAGATGTGTAATGGAGTGTTATCAGAAGGAAATGCACTTGGAATAGTGAAATATCCTGCTATGTTGTGACTTGTCAAGCTGCCACTGTGGAGTAGTGGTTAGAGTTGTCAGCAGTGTGTGTGTGTGTGTGAGAGTTGCTCTCAAGCAGAGTTCTAGGCTGGGTGACTCTGATTATGTTTTTTAATGTTATGTGTTGGTTATGTTGTGCATAGTTCTCCCCCACCACCACCAGGTTGGAACCCCCTGGATTTTTAATAGCAGGCTCCCCCTTTCTCTCCCTTACTCGCCCATCCCTTGTTGCCTCCCCCTGAGAAAATCACCCCTGAGTTTTCCTCCTTCTTGGAGTTTTGTAGGACTTGGAGTCGATTATATAAGTAAAAGGGGGTGTGGGGGTGAAGCACCCATAATGGAGGGTGTGGGGGGCAAAGTCCCCGAAAAAAACCTCTGTGCAGCAGTTTTCTAGCTATTTGGGTTGGTTGGTGTAGTGTACAGTCACTGTATGTGTAGTTGATGTTTTGTTGTTGCCATTATTACCATAGCTGTTATATCTTTGCTCTTATCACATGGACCCCCACCACCACCGTGATCACTGATTGCCATTTTGAGTAGAAAAAGAGAAGTTTCCCTGTTGTCCCGTGGTTCCTCCCCCCACCCAATCCCTCAGCACACATATAAAGACATTCTCCCTGGTGTCCAGTGATCCCTCCCCCCACCCAATCCCTCACCCCATGTATAAAGACATTCTTCCTGGTGTCCAGTGGTTCCTCCCCACACTTGATCCCTCACCTGACCTGCTAAACATTTTCTCTGGTGTCTAGTGTGCCCCCCCATCTGATACCCAACCTCGGTGTGACAAGGCCCCAGAACACAGCCCCAGGCCCATCCTGTGATCTCTGCCCCCAAGTCCATTCCTGATTGGTGGCCAGTGGCCTCCCCCCCAATCTGCCGCAGTATCTATATGTATCTCGCTGGTGTCTTGTGGACCCCCTTGCCTAACCCCAATCTGGTGAATGCTCATTAAATATACCACATTCCTTGGTGTCTGGTGGACTCCCCACCATAGCAGGTAGTACCCCACCACCTTGATCCCACCATCCTGACCCCAAGTCGGTGACCAGCACAGCCCTCCACTCTCCACCACTGATGGCCACCGAGTGAGCTGCTGTCAATAAGCGTGTAACATATACTGTATGAGCACACACTGACTGACAGAGCCATCAGTCAGCGTGTGCTTGCTGTATACATTACGTGCTCGTTGACAGCAGCTAAGTTGGTAGCCGGCTGTGGTGGAGAACAGAGGGCTGTGCCAGCCACTAGCTCAGGGTCAGGATGGGGGGAAGCGGGATAGTGGGGCACTATCTGCCAGGGTGAGGGATCCACTGGACACCAGGGAATATGGTATATTTAATGAGCATTCACCAGATCGGGGTTAGGGAGGGGGGTCCACTATATACCAGGGAGATACATATAGATATTCTTTGCAAAAAAACTATGTTAATGCACCAGTTGGGGTAACTTAATGCCACAAAAGTAGGGAAATGTGGCATCAGGGTTTCCAACTCTATTGCCCCCGGTATCCAGTGAACAAGGCGACTGAAATTGGGTGCCTATAAAAACGGTGACTCAATCTGAGAGCAAGGTTGAAATCAGCAGGGGATCGATCATTTGGAGTTGCTGCTCCAGCTCTCTGGAACTCGCTGCCGCTGGAAGTGAGAGAGGCCCCCACTATAGAGGCCTTTAAGAGTCGTCTGAAGACCTTTTTATTTATGCAGGCTTTTGGAGATTAAGTTTTATATGTATGATATTTTAATGTAATGTATATGGTATGACATACTGTACAGTTTTGTGCGGTGCCCAGAGCCTTTGGGATTGGGCGTCTTTTTAAATAAAATTGACTTTGACTTCAATTATGGCACCTGTCTTCACGGCTACCAAGCAGGGGGCAACTGGATACTGGGGTGGGCAAAATACCGCAATGGGAAGTAGTGGGTATACGCGCATACACATATGTGGCGGGAGGCAGGGGAGAGATGGTATGTGGGAGGGGGTGTGGTGGGCAGCTGCTGAGCTGATCTGTTAGCATGGTGGGGAGGGTGGTTGGCTGGGAGGCACAGGGTTCAAGTCTGGCACGGTGCAGGTTTTTTATTGCCAGCAGGAGGCTTTATATTTTTTAAGTTTTTCACCTGCCTGACATGCACCCCCCTCGAGTTGAGAATCCATAAGCAGGGGGGTGCAAGGCCCCCTGCATTAAAAATGAGACCTGTAGGTCTCGGGTGCCATTTTTGTCCGCACTGCGAGTGTGCATCGTCGAAATTCATTTTCGGCAATGTACATTCGCTGTAACAGCGATCGCTATTCCGTGATTGCCATTATGACATGGAAACATTGCCCCCCATCCCCCCAAGCAACAAAAGGAAAAAACATTAGGGTTTGGAGTGTATGGAGTCTTGGCGAATCAGTGGTAGGGTCTTCCTTGGGGGTTGCCAACCCTAATGCCCACCCCATTCTGTGAGAAAACAATGTCAAACATGATCTCCTTTCTTCACACAGGGCCCACAGGAGGAAGGGGGGAGCATTATGGTTAACAACCCCTAAGAAGACCACACCAATGATTCACCAAGACTCTGGAGCCACAAAACCCTAACTTTTTTCCTTTGGCTGCTGGGGTGCGGTGTTAGGGTCAGAAACCCTAATGCCACATCTATTGCCCCCAGTATCCAGTGAACAAGGCGACTGAAAATGGGTGCCTATAAAAACGGTGACTCAATCCGAGAGCAAGGTTGAAATCAGCAGGGGATCGATCATTTGGAGTTGCTGCTCCAGCTCTCTGGAACTCGCTGCCGCTTGAAGTGAGAGAGGGCCCCCACTATAGAGGGCCTTTAAGAGTCGTTTGAAGACCTTTTTATTTATGCAGGCTTTTGGAGATTAAGTTTTATATGTATGATATTTTAATGTAATGTATACGGTATGACATACTGTACAGTTTTGTGCGGCGCCCAGAGCCTTTGGGATTGGGTGTCTTTTTAAATAAAATTGACTTTGACTTTGACTTCAATTACATAGATACATAGATACATAGACAGTGTCGGCAGATAAGGACCTATGGCCCACCTAGTCTGCCCATTTGAGCTTGTAAGTTCAGTTTGTTTTCCTAGAAGTCTGTTTCCCCTTACCCCTGCCCTCTAGAATTCCTTTATGTCTATCCCATGCATTCTTAAATCCTATGATTGTTTCAGCCCCCACCACTTCCTCTGACAGGGTGTTCCACTTGTCCACCACCCGTTCTGTGAAGAAATTCTTTCTCATGTTTCCTCTGAATCGTCCTCCCTCCAACTTCATCCCATGCCCTCTAGTCCTGAAACATCTTTTTCACTTAAAAATAGTGTTTTCCTGCACCCTGTTCCTCCCTGTAAGATACTTGTATGTCTCTATCATATCCCCTCTCTCCCTCCTCTCCTCTCCTCCAGGGAGTACATGTTCAGTTCCTTCAACCTGTCTTCATAGGACCTGTGATGCAACCCATGCACCATCTTTGTTGCCCTCCTCTGAACCTTCTCTACCCTGTCTATGTCCTTACGTAGGTATGGTCTCCAGAACTGTACACTGTACTCCAGGTGGGGCCTCACTAGTGTCTTGTATAGCGGAATTATGACCTCCCTTTTCCTGCTGGTGATGCCCCTGCCTATACATCCCAGCATCCTATTTGCTTTACCTGATGCCTTGTCACACTGTTTCCCTACCTTGAGGTCATCAGAGATGACAACCCCAAGATCCCTTTCCTGCTTGGTGCATGCTATATCCTCACCCCCAACTGATATATTGTGCCAGGGTTTTTGTGCCCCATATGCATTATCTTGCACTTCTTTGCATTGAATTTCAACTGCCAAACCCTTGACCATTCTTCAAGTTTCTGCAGGTCCCTTCTCATTCTGTCTACACCCTCTGGTGTGTCTACTCTGTTACAGAGCTTTGTGTCATCAGCGAACAGTGAAATTCTGCCTTCTAGATCCTGTGCAATGTCACTGATGAAGATGCTGAATAGGACCGGTCCCAGCACTGATCCCTGTGGTACCCACTGGTTACTCTTCCCTCTGTGGAGTGACAGCCATTTACCACCACCCTCTGTGTCCTGCCACCCAGCCAGTTACCTACCACCACACTACTGTCCTGCCCACACCCATATTCCCCAGTTTGTGTAATAGTCTTCTATGTGGCACAGTGTCAAAGGCCTTGCTGAAGTCCAGATAGGCCATGTCCACTGCCCTCCCTGATCCACCTCCTAGTCACCCAGTCAAAAAATTCAATGAGGTTGGTCTGACATGACCTCTCCTGGTGAAACCATGCTGCCTTGGGTCCTGTAGTCCATTGACAACCAGATGTTCCACCAATCTCTCCTTCAGTAGTGCTTCCATGATCTTTCCCACTACTGAGGTGAGGCTGACTGGTCTGTAGTTCCCTGCTTCCTCTTTGTTCCCACTTTTGTATAAGGGGACTACATCTGCTGTCCTCCAGTCATTGGGTACCTCCCCTGTTTCCAGTGATTGGCTGAGCAGGATAGCCAGAGGTTCAGCCACCACCTCTCTTAGTTCTTTAAGGACCCTGGGGTGCATCCCATCTGGCCCCATTGCTTTATCAGCTCTTATTACTTCCAGTTCCTTCAGGACCCTTTCTCGTGTAAAGGGACTTGTGTCCATTTCTGCACCATTCTCACCCTTTGTACTCCCTTCAGACCCATTACCCCCCTCTTCCTTAGTAAAGACTGAGCAGAAATACCTGTTCAATATGTCAGCTTTATTGTTGTCATCCTCCACGTGGCTCCCATCCTCCCCCTTCAGTCTCACTATCCCTCCCTTTGTCTTTCTTTTTTCACTTATGTACCTGTAAAAGGTTTTGTCCCCTTTACCCACTGATTTTGCAATGTGTTCTTCTGTCTGAGCTTTGGCTTCCCTTACTGACTTCCCTGCCTCCCTTTGTTTCTACTGGTACTTCTCCCTATCCCCTTCTGCCTGTGTCTTTTTGTATTGCCTGAATGCAATCTTTTTGGCTTTCACTTTCTTTGCTACCTCTTTGGAAAACCATAATGGTCTCCTCTTCCTTTTCCTCTTGCTAACCTGCTTAATGCATAATTCTGTTGTTCTTATAATCCCATTTTAAATACTGCCCACTGTTCCTCAACCCCTGATTCCTGTCCCATTCCCTTAATGCCTCTTTTCAAGTATCTCCCATTTTCCCAAAGTCTGCCCCCTAAAATCCAGGATCGTGTTTTTGTGTGGTTTGGTTCTGCCCTTTCTGTGATTTCAAACCACAATGACTGGTGGTCACTGTTACCCAGGTGCTCCCCACTGTTACCCCCATCACACTGGCCCTGTTTGTGAGCACAAGGTCCAGTATTGCCTTCTGCCGAGTTGGTTCCATGACCAGTTGCTTGAGGAGGCACCCTGAAGGAGTCCAGGATAAATCTGCTCTAGTTGATGCTGCTGCTGGGATGCTCCAGTCCACGTCTGGTATATTGAAGTCTCCAACCAGTACTACCTCACCTTTGTCTGCCATCCTTTGGATGGCTAGCATCAACTCCTATCTGTTTCTTCCTCCTGGGCTGGTGGTCTATAGACCACACCTGTGCGGATGGCTGGCCCCATTTTCCTTTCCAGCTTAACCCACAGTATCTCTCCCCCATTTTGTTCCTCCTGGATCTGTGTGGCCCTAATGTCATTTTTCACATACAGTGCCACTCCTCCTCCCTTCCTGCCTGCTCTGTCTCTTCTGAATATGTTGTAGCCAGGTATGGCCATCTCCCAGTCATGGTTATCATTACACCAGGTTTCAGTGATGGCCACAATGTCCAGGTCTGACTGTACCATGACAGCCTCTAGATCTTCCTTCTTGTTGCTAAGGCTCCTGGCATTTGCACACATGGCTTTCCATGATTTGACCTCCCTAGACTGCTTCACTGTTCTACTCCAGCCCCTTCCTTGGTTGTCATTTATCCCTGGTTCTCCTTGCTGTTTGCCCTTCTGCTGAATTTTGCCCCTTTTCTGCTTATCCACCTTTTGGACACTAATTATGGACACAATTATGGCACCTGTCTTCACGGCTACCAAGCAGAGGGCAACTGGATACTGGGGTGGGCAAAATACCTCAATGGGAAGTAGCGGGTATACGTGCATACACATGTGTGGGGGGAGGCAGGGGAGAGATGGTATGTGGGAGGGGGTGTGGTGGACAGCTGCTGAGCTGGTCTGTTAGCATGGTGGGGAGGTTGGTTGGCTGGGAGGCACAGGGTTCAGGTCTGGCACAGTGCAGGTTTTTTATTGCCAGCAGGAGGCTTTATATTTTTTATGTTTTTCACCTGCCTGACATGCACCCCCCTCGAGTTGAGAATCCATAAGCAGGGGTTTGACCCCTGCATTAAAATGGACCTGTCGGTCTCGGGTGCCATTTTGTCCGCACTGCAGTGTGGCATCGCCGAAATTCATTTCGGCAAGTAGATCGCTGTAACAACGATCGCTATTCCGTGAGTGCCATTATGACATGGAAACATGGCCCCATCCCCAAAGCAAAAAGGAAAAACATTAGGGTTTGGGTGTATGGAGTCTTGGCGAATCAGTGGTAGGGTCTTCCTTGGGGGTTGCCAACCCTAATGCCCACCCCATTCTGTGAGAAAACAATGTCAAACATGATCTCCTTTCTTCACACAGGGCCCACAGGAGGGAGGGGGGAGCATTATGGTTAACAACCCCTAAGAAGACCACACCAATGATTCACCAAGACTCTGGAGCCACAAAACCTTAACTTTTTTTCCTTTGGCTGCTGGGGTGCCGGTGTTAGGGTCAGAAACCCTAATGCCACATTTCCCTACTTTTGTGGCATTAAGTTACCCTAATTGTTGCATAATGTAGTTCTGGCAAAGAATTGACTTACTTTTTGTAGATAGTATAATTGAATTTTCATTTTCCCATGGGAGCGCAGTGCCCTCTGGGCCTTGAACTCCCTTCCCTCTATAGATGCATACATGTAGTTGCTGTAGAAGTGCAGGGCCCTTGGGGCCCTGTGCTTGCATTTCAGCCAGAACGCCAACCAAATTGTCATCATAGCCTTTTTATTACCCCACCTCAAGAACGTTGTGCTGAGAATTGTCAAATCCCGGCAGAAAACATGATTCCACGCCACCAGGACGTCATTCTGTACCACAGGTGCGAAAACACATTTTGGCTAGGATTTGAAAAAAATGACAGCTGTCATGTTCAAGAGGTGATGTGAAAATCTGGCTATGTTACAAATTTGGGATGAAAAACATTTAAAATTACCAAAGTCATGAGCGAGTGTAGTAAAATTTCAATGTATGCACATAACTTTGCAGTTTGTACATATTTTGATCCCAAATTTTCAACATAGCCTTCTTACGACCCCACCTCTTGAACAAGCATGGTGAAAATGTTGAAATCCCGCCTAGCAAGTTTCACCAAGCAACTGTGAAATCACCTTACAGGGATGGATTTGTAGAATTCCACTGACATTGTTCGTGAGGTTGGGCCCTGAAAAAGCCATGTTGAAAAGTTGCTGTCAAAATATGCAAAAATAGTCAAGTTATGCATCAAAGATGAAAACCCCATTGAAATACACTGAATTGCATTTACCTTAGTGTCTCATATTGCAGTTGGTGGGTCCAGCAGCAAGACATGTCTTCTGTTCAGGTGAGTGAGGGTGTGTGTGTGTGTGGCGGGGGTGCAGGGTGATGGATACTCAGTGGGGGGTCAGTTCAGCAAGGGACTGTTTTCTTTTTTAGAGGTTTTCTTAAAAAAAAAAAGACATTGAGGGACTGTTTTCTTTATTACAGTGTGTACAGTGATCAGAGGGCGGGGTGCCACTGGACACCTAGAAAAGAAAAAATTGAAATGGGGCAGTGATCAGAGGGTGAGGGTGCCACTAGACACTACAGAAATATAATTTGAATACAAGAATGGGATCGGAGGGTGGGGGATGCCACTAGACACCAGGGAAATATAAATTAAATATGGGAACGAGATTGGAAGGTGGGGATTGCCACTAGACACAAGGGAAACATTAAACTCATACAGGGACAGCAATGGGGGGGGCGCCACTAGACACCAGGGAAACAGCAGCTCACTGCTCTCACTGCAGCCCACAGCACAAGTTCTAGCTGTGGCTGCAGAAGTCAAGAAATCCCTCCGTTCTCATACAGAGTACACGGGTGAGCGGTTCCTCTCGCTGAGCTGGGCACCCTGGATTTTAGGTGCCCAGAAAATGTATTTCTGGCAAAGTTTTTAAAAATAAACACCACAATCTAGTTAAATTGGTCCCGTTTAGCTAGGTTCAGGAGGTTTTTTTTCATTCATAATTTCATTTAACTTTTCCATTTAAAAAAAATGTTAAACCGTAAAAAGAAAATGGCAGCAATCTTGATTGTTTTTTTCCCCCACGGCAAGTAAATCATGGAAATAACCTCTTGCAATCTGTTTTTGTACCTTTCCTGATCAGTATGTCTGTATACATGAACAGTAAAGTATGGTATGTTAGCACTTGCAAATGTTTCATTACAAATTGCACTTTTTTTTTTATTGAACTTCTACATTATCCCAAAAATCATTATAATTCAACAAACACATATGTTTTTTACACGAAACCATCTAAAGGCACACCCTTGGCACAGGCCCCATCATCCCTGAAAAATTCATGAAGAAATTCCATACTGTCTTGGCTGTAGGTGAGAGCAAAAATGTCCAATGTTAAGTATAGGAAACAAAAAAAAGGTTTTTTCACTTTTTTGACCCTACATATCTTGAAAACCAAACAACATGCTATCATGAGACTTTTCACATCGTGAGACTCAGACAGCCTGACAGCACATATCAATTTCTGTGCTAATTCATGAAGCGATGGCAAAGTTATTAGGGTGCAAAAAATGGGTTTAACATTGAACTCCCGACTCAACCGTAACTACAGGGGTGCTACTGTACCCCTATAATATGGATTGATAAGGGAAGAGGGCCACTGGCCACCAACGAGGGATGGACTGGTGGGCAGAGATCACAGGACGTGACTGGGATGTGTTTTGGGTGTGGGGGTGGTCTTGTCACACTGGAAACAAGGATTGGCTGAGGAAGAGCCCACTAGACACCAGGAAAAACGTTTAACAGGTTGGGCGAGGGATCGGGCTGGGGAGAGGGACCACTGGACACCAGGGACAATGTCCTTATACATGGGGCGAGGGATTGGGTTGGGGGAGGGAAACTGGACACCAGGGATACTTCTCTTTTTCTACTTGGGCCAGCAATTGGTAATCATGGGAGGTTGACCACTAGCACCAGGGAGAATTCTTTTTTTAACTCATTCTGGCCATCTGTGATCATGGGGGGAGACAACTGGCAGCAAGGAAAATAATTTTTTTAACTCATGCCGGTACACAGCAATCTAGCGCCATGGAAAATTCTTTTTTTTTACTCAGGCCAGTGATCATTGATGACGGAGGGAAGGGAGGATTACTAGTACCAGGGATAATTATATTTTTAACTCATGCCAGTGATCAGCAATAATGAGGGGGGTACCACTAGCACCAGGGAATTTTTTTTTTTAACTCACGCTGGCAATTGGCAATCATGGGGGGGGCAAACACTAGCACCAGGGAAAGTCATTTATTTATTTTTTACTTGGGCTGGCAATCAGCAATCACGAGGCCAGTAGCACCATATTTTGTATAATCAGGCTGGCAATTAGTGGGGGCACTAGCACCAGGAATCTTCTTTTTGTGCACTAGGGCCAGCATTTGCGGGGGGGGGGGGGCGGAGTACCACTGGCACCAGAGTAACTTCATGTTCTACAGTCAGGTTGGTGATCAGTGGGGGTGGGGAGGTGGGACAGTACCTCTGCCAATCACTAGGTTTGTGTGGGATAAGGCAAAGTCTTGGTTAGTGGTATTTGCTTCATGCAAAGTGACCTGCAATTGGCAAATGGCCCTTGTAGGGAGCAAATGCTGTTTGAATCAGATAGCGCTGATATTCACAACCCCTACCCCTCATTTGCATTGCAGGCCCCTCCACACTTTGCCCTAGTGGAAACCTGGTTTGAGCATGCAAAATGGGCTTTTGTGAATACCAGCTGAGCTTAAAACCTGGTTTGCTCATGCAAAACTGAGTTTTCGCTGGGGGAAAAGTTTTGTGAATCCTGGCCCAGACCTTTTATTTTGCTTAATCCTGTAGTTTTATTCTACTAATCTCACAGGGGCCCTATGCACTAATGATTTTTGGCACTACATGCCACAATATATGGTACATAGGGCCGAGTTGCATTCATCCTGGGTGTTCATTGGACACCCACAGATGCACAAAGGACCATCCACTGCCATTTGTCCTCCCAAGCCAGGACTATGCTGGTAGATGCTTAGCTGTGAAGATGGCCAGGGATGGAGCAGGGAGTTGACATATCAGTAATGGGCTGGCAAAGTGTGGCATGGATGATGCCATTTGCATTCTGTCAGTTCAATATCGGGGGAGTTTGTTGTGTCAGCCAAAGGATTTTGGGGGACAGTAAATCTTGACCCTGCATGTCTTTATGGGCCTGGGGGCATGATTTGTAGCTGAGCTGCATGGCCTGCTATGTGTCTTTTTTGGTGCACAATGAGCCAAATAGTGCATAATGTTCAGCATGCATATCCTATTTATCACCTGAGGCAAAGAAGATGATTGTACATAGTTTAGTAATTTGATTTCCAGCTTTGATTATTGCAAGTCTTCTGGTTGGTTTATTTGCCTCCACTCTTGCCCCGTTCCAGTGCATTCAGGATTGTGCTACTCAAGAGATCACTTGTGCATGACTCTATGACCATGTGCCCCTTCATTAAAAGAGCTAGTGTACTACTTGGAATTAATTAAGCAATATATCATGAGAGGGTTTACCAGGATTTATCCATGCCTAGTGTGTTGTTTGGTCATGAGGCACAGCCGAGTGGCCAAAACACACCAGGCGTGGGTAAATCCTGGGATCACCAACACCCTTGAGTGGAATATTGCAATTATGCAATGTCACCTCTTTTTTTGACAAAGGAAAAAAAGGAAAACTGTTTATTTGTTATATTTTCATTGATTTTTTATTGTATTTATTGCTCCACAAGAACAAAATAGTCCTTGGTTTGTAGGGATGCCCTATGGCATTACCTGTTTTGTATCATTTGCTTGCTCACATTGGGAGGCCACTGAATCACCTCCCTGGCTGTTGTGCGGTTTACCACCATGTCGTGTAGTCAACAAATCAGTCCTGCTATGCTATAAATTTAAGCAAATGGCACTTATCTCCAGAACTGCAAGCAGTGGCAGAAGGAAAGCAGCACGGGTGCAACGCTGGTAAACCTGAGTACTGACTGCCCCTACATTACTCTGTCAGTTTCTGCACTGCACTTTGTGGCTGTTGATAGGACTGTAGTCGTGTTTGTGTATGTAGAGAGCATGGGAATGGGCTGCTGTTACCATCTCTGTACCAATCCCCGAGTAGCTGTTACAGTGGAAATGAGTTCACGCTGTGAATGGTGGCACAGAAATGAGCAGGTTTAATTTTTTTGGTTTGTTTGTTTGTTTTCTTTTAGCTACTGTTTTTTGAGTTGAGGTACTGATCGGAAACATGAGAGTGTGCGCTGTAGGTCATGAGGTGCAGCTGGGACTGCATTTAGTGGAGAGCACATTGATAATGTAGAGCAGGGCATGATGTGGGTGAAAGGGTAGCAGTATGTAGATAAACAAGGTAAATGACAAATGTGAATGCAAATAAGAAAGGAAACAGACACACCCTCCATGTTTTGACACTAAGTGGTGTGTGTGTGTGTGTGGGGTACTAACTGCCACTGCGTACTTTGTGGCACTTCATTTAGCGTGAAGAATGTCAGACGGTCATTTAGTGAGGATTGTCATCTTTACTAGTGTTGGGTTTGTGAAGCTCGAAGTGATTTCAGGGGAACTCCTGATGCGTCTTACTGGTGGCTGGCACCTTTTCCCATGGGGTGATGCTAGGATTTACAACGCTGAAAAGGTGTCAGCCAGCCAATCAGAATGCAGAGTTTGCTGGGGGGTTTTTATGCCCTTTGTATAATAATAATTTTCAGATGCAGTCAGCTATCACTTTTCATATCTGAAGTATTTTTTAATTTTCTGTATGCTAACTGGAAGATTTTTTACCTGGCAGTACTGGGGTGATGTGTGGAGCAGCACTCATTTTGGAGGCTAAATAAAAGTCAGTTCTGTTCCTCCCACTACATCATCAGAAATGGGACCAAACACCTTGAGGCACCACAATCCATGCAGCATGAGCAGTGACTTTCACAAGCTACCAATCAAAATGCAGGAAACTGCGACATCACTAGTAACCAGGGAGAGCCAGTCTCTGCTGTTTCATGTGAAAGTGAAACCTGGCAGTTAGAAATGGTTCTCACTGGTTACTAGTGATGTCAGTCAGTGTGGTCTCAGTTTTGATGTAATG
This sequence comes from Neoceratodus forsteri, assembly GCA_016271365.2. Lineage (NCBI taxonomy): Eukaryota > Metazoa > Chordata > Ceratodontiformes > Ceratodontidae > Neoceratodus > Neoceratodus forsteri. The sequence continues at coordinate 80,641,777 of CM057457.1, forward strand.
GGAGGAACAGAACTGACTTTTTTCCCCTCCAGAGTGCTGCTCCACACATCACCCCAGTATTGCCAGGTGAAAATCTTCTAATTAGCAAACAGAAAATAAAAAAATACTTGAGATATCAGAAGTAATAGCTGACTGCATCTGAAAGTTACAATTAATTTCAAGCAGTTTCCAGGCAGTACACTAGCTCTTTAAACAGCTTCATTGGCTTCCCCTTAACCTTAGGCGTAATTGTAAAGTTGTGACTTGACCTTTTCAGCCCCTAAAGGGACCGAGCCTGCTTATTTGAAGGATTCTCTTAATTGGTACGCTCCTTCATGTCACCTGCATTCTTGCAAGGCAAACGTACTTGTGAATCCTCAGTCAAAGCATTGTTTGACTGAGTGTTGTTCCTTTTCATCCCTGTTTCCAGCTCTGTATAATTCCATTCTTGATCATATTTGGAAACGAGCTAATAAGCAGAGTTTTATCTGTTTGGGTATGTGTAATGCGTATTATTTCATTTTTAATTTTTGTATAGCACATTGCTACATTTCGAATTGTGCTTTATAAATCAGTAACTAGAAATAAACAATGCCACATAAATTAACCTAGTAATAAATAATAAAAGTAATAGAAATTAAGGAAATGTATCAGTTATCAGCTGGATTTTGCCTAAGACTGATATTTTAAAGTTTCCCAAAAAGTGACAAAAATCACTTAAAGAGCACCTTTCATGATGGTCCAAAAACTTACAGCTCATATATGCAGTACTACACCTGAAAGGGCATGTGCATTTGTTATTTTTGGCCAAGGTTTACTCTGCCTTCCATAATTTGGATTTGTTTTGGTGCCCTGCTGCACTTGCCTTTGCTGTTCAGCTGCTGGCTCCTGATGACATCACTATAGGGCACATGAGTGGCTCACACTGTGCAGTTGCAACATTGTTGCAAGGGAACACTACCAGTACTCAGTATACATACTGTGTTCCCCCTTCCCCAAGACACCCTGTTAGCAATGCATTATGTCAAAATCCAAATGCCTTGTCAGTATGTTTTTTTTTTGTGAAATTGACTCTGCCCTTTACTGATGTCAGCAGTACAACCCTGGCCCACAGCAATACCAGGCTTGCTACAGAAGCTTTGGTACACCCTGCAGTTTTTAGCAGCTCAGAATGCAAAAACCAACTGCAGCGGACAGGAATGAAATGCAGTTCAGAAGCAATGCAAGAAGGGGTAATTTATGCACGAAAGTCAAAAGGACCATGAAAGGTGCTCTTTAAGGTTACCCCTAAAAGAAGACAGTACTCCCTGTGCCCTCTCCGACAAGGCTGAAAAAAAAACATATTTCCTTTTCCAAATAAATAAATAAATATGAATGTAAGAGCTAAGTTCAATAGCCCCTGTATTTGGTTTCAAACCAAACCCAGAAAAAAAGGATAAAATATATCCAAAAAGGATATGTTACCTGCCATAAATCTATAGGGCTAGATATTCAGAGCAGTTGCGCACTGCATAACCAAGATGCACCGGCGCAACTACAGAAGTGTGCTGCAGAGCCATATTCAACCACAGTGGATGTGCCGCACAAGTCAATTTGCGCCACGGCACAAATGTAATGCATGCAGTGCAAGTGCAAGGGGGCGTACCCCATGAATATGCAGTGCAATGGCATATTCAGCTGAAAACCATGGCGCAAGTCAGGAGTAAACCACAGGATGCGCCAGTCGGACTTGAGCCTATAAAAACAGGCTCAAACACACACACAGCAGTTGCACAACCCAGAGCTGAATACAGAGCACCATGGATGCAGGTCCATTTATCAAGGAGCAGGTAATGAGGGGTGTGAGGAGGAGGGAGGATCACAAATGTGGCCGATGAAGGGCCCGTTGGCGGTGTGCCCAACACAGACAGTACCGTGCCCACCTCACCTTTAAAGACTATAGTGATGTGGAGATCGTGGGCCAGTACTGCCTGAACAGGACAATTCTGAGGCAGCTCTGTGAGCTGTGCCATGAGGAGCTGCAGGCACCCACCAGGCAGAGTCATGCCATGTCTGTGGAGACCAAGGTGACAGCAGTGATGTGCCTGCTCATCACGGGCACCTTCCAGAGACCAACGGGTGCCACCACAGGGATCACCCAGTTGGCCATGTCCCACCTCCTCACACAGGTCCTCAATGCTCTGCTGCCACACGCTTCAGAGTACATACCATTCCTGAGCACATAGGCAGAGCGTACAGCAAACATGCAGGACTTCCACAGGGTGGCACGCATGCCAGGTGTTATAGGGGCTATAGCACAGGTCTGCAGCCTTTTCAGGATCAGGAACCACATGCCCACTTGCCATGACAGATTGGGTCACCAGAGAGCCATATGAGCACATGCATAGCAGATGTCTTTTCCAATGCCTAATTTTACTTAAAATGATCCGTAATGCTAGCTGAATAAAATGCATGGCAATTAATTACACAAAGCAAAACACTGAAAAAAATGCAATCTATCAACTTTTTTCCAACTGTGGTGCATTTATCATCCCATACAAATGTTCACAAGTTTCAACTAATAGTATTCCAATGTACAAATTACAGTGTACCACGCCATATTCTGCAAGACCCAAGCTCCTATCTCACTTGGTATGGACTGTCATGCTTGATGCACTGTGTGTGTGTACATTAACATGTTTATCCATGGATAGCTTCTCATCATACAAACCCTCTCTGAGAGAAATGAAAAAGTTTTAGCCCTGATTCTGTAGCTACACTGGAAACTGGTTAGTTACATCCTTAATTCTTAATACTGTACATTCATACAGTAGAACGGTCCTCAAATGCCAGCTGTGCTTATGGTACCCTTGTTATCTATTGATTCATCAAGCACAAGAGCATCATTGTAAGTAAGCAATAAGAGACAACAGGGTGTGTGCTGAACAGATATTACTGCATGCCCAGGGGCGTAGTAAGGCACAGCCGAGTGCCTTCAGCCCCTGGAAGTGCGGTAATATCTGTTCAACACACATCCTGGAGTGTTTTATTGCACTTATAAAATAGGTTTCTTTTTTTTTTAATATTTTTCTCACCTTAAAAAATATTACTGAACTGAAAAAAACTAAAATCATTCTGTTAATTTGATACAAAATAGTCCTTCTGCCAACTAGGTGATGACATCATTGCCTCTTGCATTTGTACTACTGTGGCATCCATGCCAGCCACCCCACCAAAATGGAGAGAACAATGCAGCTGAGCTGTGTGACTAGAAGGGGAGGTCTGTGTCCTTGTAAAAGAGCAATTGAAAGAAATGAAGGATATGTATGTAGATACTTTTTGTTTGACTGTAGGAACAGTGAAGTAGCTCCTCCACTCCCGTGACAGTCCGAGCATCAGAATGGAGCGAGTGGAAGTAACAGGTTGCCCCCGACAGGTTGTGCCAGTTTTGCAATAAATAAAAAAAAAAAAAAAAGAACAAAAGCAGATTTATTTTTTTTAGTTAAATGTATAGGACAGAAGCGCGATTTGGTACGAGACAGTGGAGGCGGCATGGTGCGGGATCATGAATGGGAGCAGGCAAGCCCTGGAAGCAGCTCCAGATTTGCTGCATCTAAACCAGTCATTATTTTTTTATTTTTGTTTATTTAATGATTCCATGTGTAGGGTTCAATTAGGGAGTGGCACCAAGGTTTTCCTGATAGGACGCAAGTCCGAGATGAGCTGCCGTTAGCGGGGAAAAAACAATGGCGGAATTTCAAACGCGAACGTTCTAATTGCACATTGATTTACTTGCCAGTACTCTATGTGTAAAACACATCTGACACTTCCTTTTCGCCCAATCAGAATGTTAAATTTTCCTTACCCATTTTATAAGTTGACCTAATATCATAAACACAGATAAGAATCCATATTCCACAAAATGTTCTTTGCATGGTCCTTAATGGTATTGTGCACAAGAAAAGTCTGTGCTAAATCTAGAATACAGTAAAATTCTGCTCTGTTCCTTGAAATCTGTAAGCAATATAGGCCCATTTTGAAAACTGCATCATTTGTCTCTTGGCACAGTTCTTTTTAGTTATAGAAAAGGATTTCCCCATGTTTCTCTTTCATATTTGTTGGCAGTGTAGAATGTGTGATTTTTGACATGCCCCAGGGATTAGACTTCTTATTTCTTGCAAAGACTTGCCCTGCAAATCACATGAAACATACACCTATCTCTGTTGATAAAACCAAAAGCACCGTCTTCTAGAAATGTTATGTTCTTATCTACTATTTGTCTATTCTTTGCTGGATGTGCCATTGTAACATAACCTGTACAGCTGATTCACTGGTACCAGTGCCACTTTAAGAATATGGGACAAGCTTTTTTAAAAACAACAACAACAAAAACACTATTTCTTGCAGTTGTACAACCTTGCATGTTTTGACTCAGTCCTCCTTTGATCTCCACAGTTTCCTATCCCACCAAAGGAGCCACTGCCTTCATCACACTCCAACCTCTATACAATGGACTGAAGTAACTGTGGTTGTCCCTGCTGTCCTTAACCCCCCCCCACACATACACACACTGGGGTAACTGATGCAGGGCTAGATCCCACCTGATGTTGAGATATTCCAATTAAGTATATAGAGTGTTCAGCATCTGTTAAGGGAAAGGGAAGAATAACAAAATAATTGGCTGGACAGTCCTGTGTGGTGGATGGTAAGACTCCATCTTGCTGGCCAGTCCTGCCACATTTTTCTGCCTTTATTTCAGTTCTGTCCCTCTGACTTGAGGCACAAATGTCTTGGTCAGGAAAGTGTGGCTGGGCATACCCGTCAACCAGACCCAGCCTGTTTTATGTAAATATACCTTTATAGATGCTAGGTGCCTTTGCATCAAATGGCAGCTATCACAAGCCTTGCTGGCATCTGGCAACATCTCCAGCACTGCACATCTCTGCCAACGTAATCCCTGCCCTTGGGTTACCAGGAAGCACGTGTGTAGAAACTAGAGGCATTAAAAGTTGATTCTTGTTGACTTTGCCAGTTGATGCATTATGGCCTGTGCTTTGGCACCAACCTAGGTCAGGTCATTAACCAGTTCTTCAGCAAGCTTTTGAAAGTTTGCTGGCTAATCTTCTATTGGCCAAGGTCAATAATATAGCTGGTAACACTGATGCAGACTTATAATAGCCTTCCTTATGTAACCATGCTTGACTGTCTCAAACTGTCCCAGAATCATGCACATCAGTATGTATGTGATGTTGTCTGACATGATCTTTAAAAGGTGACCCTACATAGACAAAATGCCAAAAAGCCAGTGCTTAGTGTTTCAAATCCCTTTATTATGAAACACAGTAGTAGTGTTGCTGAAAAGCATAAAGTTGAACCTTTGAGGGGTAAGCAGCTGTAAGAAGCTGCTGAGCCACATGAACATAGGCAAAGAGCCACATTCGGCTCCCGAGCCTCATGTTGCAGACCTTTGGGCTATAGATTGCACCCATGTAGCAATATGCACACCACCTGGCCCGGAGGGGGCTGCATACATGAACAGGAAGGGGTACTCCTCCATCGACTGCCAGGTGGTGTGCAGTACCACAGAGTGCATCACCAATGTCTGCGTCACACACCCCGGGAGTGCACACAATGCCTGCATCTAGCACAGTTCAATCCTGTGCCAGAGATTTGAGCGTGGAGATATCCCCATGGGGCACCTTTTAGGTGAGCAAGGCACTGGGATGGACGTGGGTGCAGCAATGCCGGGGGAGGAAGGTGATGACACAGGGAAGGGGGGGGCAGGAGGCAGGGGGCAGCAGGGGTGAGGGGGTGCACAGGCAATGCACAGTGATAACCATATCCTCTCCCCACACAGATGACAGCGCATACCCACTAAGGCCCTGGCTGCTCACCCCCTACTGGCAACCGTCCACACCCGTAGAAGACAGATACAATGAGGCACACACCGCCACACGCAATCTCATCGAGCATGTCTTTGTCATGCTCAAGATGCGGTTCCATTGCCTAGACAGGTCAGGTGGTGCCCTACAGTACAGCCCGTTGAAAGCCTGTGGCCTATTCCTGGCCTGCTGCATGCTGCACAACATGGCCATTGACCATGGGATAGCAGTCCAGGTGGATAAGGGTGACAGCAGTGGGGATGACATGGGTGAGGGGCCGGAAGGGGGTGTGCAGCCACCCATGGGGAGGCGGGACTCCAGGCTGGTGGCAGAGGCCAGGAGGTACAGGGCCACCATCACACAGGAGCTTTATGGAGATCGCAGGTAAGTGGAATGACAAGTGGGCTGGGCCTGCACGGATCACCACCCCACCCACAGGGTGGATGGGCACATAGGGATGCATGCAGTGACACATGCACACACAGCATGCATGATGAACACAGAGCCACACAGACACACACACACAGCACACTGCACAGGCATGGGCACACACACATATGGGCTGCAGGACATGGCATGGATCAGACACATGACACCGGTGCACAGGCACAGCTGGTGCAGAGCTGCCCTCATCACACCCATGCCACAAGGCCCAACAGCCAGCCAGCACACACAGAGGGTGTGCACCACACCACACATGCACACCACCACACGCACAGGGCAACACCATACCTGTGTGCACTAGGTAGCAGCGGGTAGCAGGAAAGGGCAGCACACCTGGCAGGCCTACCACACAGTGCCATGGCCACCACGGTCATGTGGCAGCCACACCCAGGCTGTTTGGCAGCCATTTGCTGTGCAACAGCCACTGGGGAAGTGTCCAACACACTCACGGGGGTGGAGGCCTGAGAACATGATCGGGTTCTCGCTGGGGTGTAGAGCCGGCTGAATAGGATTGCGCTGGGGGTGTCAGGGATGGCCACGTCAGAGCCTGGTGTCAGCCATGCAGGGGTCGCCAGATGCCGCGACCTTGGTGTTGAAGTAGCACTGTGGGGAGGCCGATGTGCATGGCTGTGCCCAGTGGATGCCAGTGATACAAATCCAGCCACAATGGTACCAGCTATGCAGTCCAGTGATGTGGTTATGGCCTCCCAGAGCTGGCGGATCTCATCAATGAGCTGTGCATGACCATTGTCCTGCCGCTCGGCCAGCTGACACACCTCAGCCTGCAGTGCACGGATCTCCATCCCGAGCATCACCTAGTTGTCTACAGAAGCTTGCAGCAGCCAGGTGTGCTCAGCCAGCCTGTTGGCATCCTGCGCATCCTGGGGCAGATGCCAGCCTGCTGGGGGTGACGAGGCATGTTTGTCAACACCCCATTCCAGTAGATGCTGCACAGGGGACCGTGCAGGGGGTAGTGTGGCTACAGGCACACCGGAGGCGGCCCCTGTGGCATGCTGCCCGGTGGTTACTGCATCCTGCTGCCACTGTCGATCTGTCTGCTGGGCCATGAATACAGGACCCCCCCCTCACCAGGCACAGTGGTGGCACCACTCACCACTGTGTGGCCATGGACAGGGGGCAGCTGCATGGCCGCCGACGTGACACCGGTCCCTGACAGTGCCTAGGACTGTCCCAGGACCCTGGCCAGCACCCCATGTCAGGTGTTGTCCAGGATCAGTGTCATATCATCATCAGTGTCGGACACCCCACCCAGCTGGGTGCGTGCGCACAGCACAGGCAGGCTGTCACCTAGCAGGAGCTCAGACAGTGTGTTCGTTCTGACTCCAGCCCCAGGATGACAAGCAGCCCCACACTCTCACATCGCAGTCGGTCTCTGCTCTGGATGCCCGTGGACATAGATGGCATCACTTCCTCTGGTCCTATGTTGGCGTCCTCCTCCTCCTGTGCCACTCCACAGAGATGTGATGGCACTGGAAAACAGAAACACAGAGTCAGCATAGGTGTAGCACCCAAGTAGGCAGGGTCTGCGCCCAGGGGTGCATGATGCCATGGCCACCATCCACCGGTGCACCGTGCACAGCTGCACGCCTCACCCACATGGGCCAAGCAGCATGGCGGCAGGCCCGCCTGCATGGTACTGCCCATATCCCCCACCACGCGTGGCATATGGTGACTCACCTTGCTGTGAGGAGCTGCCACCCATCTGGAATCCACCACCAGGAATGCCCTCTATGGCAGCATGGCTAATGGTTGCCGCCAGCAGCTCCTCTGTCACCGTCAGTGCTGATGTGGTAGGTGGTCCACCACCCGTCCTGCTGTGGGATGCCCTGATGGCTGCCACCTTCTCCTTAATACAGTATTTGTCCATCTCCACCTTCTTCCAGCACTCCTGGGCACTCCTCTGGTGCCTGCCATGTGCATTGACATAGGTGGCTACTGCATCCCACCTTGCTGACCTGTCCTGTGGTGTGCTCGCAGCACCACTCAGCAGGGCCTCCCTGTTGAGGTAGGCCTCGAACAGGGCCTGCTGCTCTTCCTTCATGAAATTGGGCCTGTGCTTCCATGCAGGCATACGGTCCTCCTCTCCCTCAGCCTCAGACATTATGCTACCTGTAGACAGTGACAGAAATGTATGTTAGTGGCAGCATGGCACAGAAAGGTGCTCCGTTGCAGTGTTGGTAGGGGTCTCTCACTCCCAGCATTATCATCCCCTTACTAAACTGGCTGCAATACCGATCTGTGGCCTGGGCTGTGGCATGGCGCTTTTCAAGTGCAATGAATGCAAATGAGCCTGTGGGCAATGGTAATGAGCTGCTAATGATCCTGGTTGCGCCGCGCATAGCCTAATGAGGTGATGAGGTGATTTACATATGGCGATTGAATATCGCACTTTTGAGCTGTGCTCAACCAGGATGCACCAGAGCAATCGTGTGGCGCATTTCTAGCGCATGCATGGTGCACGGGCATGCAGTGCACATGTGCACAACCGTGCGCATTGGCCTATCGCATGACCATGTGCAGTACAAGATATACCACGATTGTGCATGTGGTGATGGTTGCCTATCACACAACTGTGCACATCACAGCACAATGGCCCATGGTGCAGCTGCTCGGGATGCGCTATGCCGCATACAGCGCAGGGCAGGGTCATGTGTGATGTTGCGCAGGGTCAAGCCGTATGCCATCATGGTCACGGCCATGACCCCGTGCACCTTCCAGGCCATGTCACTGTGCTCATGCGCTGTGCTGTGCAATACACCACCACAATGCATGCCAATCACTCATCTATGTGCTGCTTGGTCACGGACAATGGTATGCAGTTTGAACAATGTACTCAGGCTGCACCATGTGCATGCTGTGTATGCCTCAAAACTTCCTACAGTTGGGTTGCACTTATGCCATGGCAGACAATGTCAGAACACGTCGGGCGGTTAACTGGACAGAGGGAGAGATGTGCAACCTGGTTGCACTGGTGGAGTCCGATGCGCCCCAGCTATTTGGGCAGGTGCCCTTGCAGCAGCCAAGAACAGAGGAGTGGGCATGTGTTGCCACTGCCTGGAACACTGCATGGGGGTGCCATGCACCGTCAAGCAGTGCAGTGCGGGCACTGGTATGGGAACCTGAAAAGGAGGGATCCTGGAGGGCTGCGACTGCTCTAGGCATGGCTGCAGCGTGGCGCTGTGTTACAGCCAGGTTAGTATTCCCATGTGTCATGTATGCCAGTGGTGTACCTGTACTGGGTGTCCAGATGCACAGCGCGTGCAGCTGCCAGGGGGCAGCCATGGTTCCGGCGGTCACTGCATGATCTGCATGGGCAACATGCACAATGCTGTTGTGCATGTTGCTGTTGTGCAGGCACCAGGGCCACCAGGCGGGCGGTGTCGAATCCTGCACTGTGCCAGCTATGTGCCGGGGGTGTGTGTGTGTGTGCGTGACAGTCATCTCATGTCCACCTCTCTGTCATCCATTAACAGGTCCAGAGGACCACAGGAGGACCATGGTGGCTGCAGATGTCCGGCGAGGTGATGGGACGGCTGCTGAGGCATTGGTGCAGCACCAGCCACTAAAGATTCCAATTCCGGGGGGGGGGGGGTACAACTTGGAGAGTGCACAGGTCCTGGATTTGCCATAATGCCGTACGCTATTAAATGTACGACATTATGACCCGGTGTGGCTCATCCCCATGTCCCACTGTACAGTCCCAGTACCCTATCCCCCGCTTCCCATGCCCCCTCACCATTGTATTTGTTTTGATGCCCTGTACATAGTTGCCCTGTTGACTGTGTTGTTTGTTTTGTTGCAAGTAAATACTTTTCTTTGCTATGTCTTCTGTGTCTGTGTTTCCTTTGCAAGTGACGTGAGGAGCCATGCTGCAGGTGTCTGTTAGGTTGTGTTTGGGTGTGTTCCCGGTGTGCCACTGCTATCCCCTTGGGGTGCTGCCCCTGTGTACACCGGGCCTATGTTCCATGTCCCTGTCCTGTGCATGTCCCTGTGTGGTGGGTGTCGCGCTGGCCTGTGTCTGTTCCTGCACCTTGTGCCCTTGTCTGCCTGCGCTGCCCTTCTGTCTGCCTGTCATGCTGGCCACCACCAGTGTGCCCTGTGGTGCTGTGCCCTTCTCCAGTCCAGGTGGCAGCCCGTGTGCCCCTGGGTGGCCTGTACTTCCCTCTCTCCTGGGCCACTGTACTATGTGTTTGTTATCCTAGCACCATGGCCATAGCCCCCTGCAGTATAGCCTATTGGGTATGTATTGTGTGGCTCTGGCATTGGCATGCCGGCGGTGCTGGTGTGTTGCCCTGGTGCCCTGTGCCACTGTTGGTGGTCCGGAGTCCTATTTCTGCCGTCCCCTGGTGCCCTGTGGTGCCTCCAGGATAGTGAGCTCCTATTGTCTGTGGCTGGCTGTGCTGGTGGGGTACTGTGCCCCTGTGCTCCTGTGCAGCCCTGCCATTGGGTTCCTGTTGTCTGTTGCCCTTGCTCGGCCCGCTGGGTTGCATGTTCTGACCTGCTCCCGCACATTTCTGGTGGCATTGGCACATCTGTGGTTGTGCTGTAGCACATCCTTGCTATATTCAGCCTGCCTTGCACCAGCCCATGTTAGTGGCGCATCCTCTGAATATGGTATGCTTTGCCACATGCTGCATCTGTATTGCGCTGCGCCATCATTGCGCACACCTTGGGCGTGTGTCTGAATATCTAGGCCATACTGTATATAAAAACATTATATACATAGATGTGAGCATTTCAACCAGTTTATGCCCAAATTTGCAGTTAAGAATTGGGCCATTGTTTAGATTACTAAATTGGTTTGTTAACCAGTCAATATACCTTTACTAATGACATAGGCTTAACATATTTATATATTTGAAATTTATTCAACCAGATGATCCCATGGGATGCAGCATTTTGTTTTTCGGGGGGTCTGAGGGAAGACAACAGCAGCAATGGCAGTAACTTGCTGTAGTACAACTGAAAGCAGTTACACACACTGGAGCTTGTGTACTATGGTGCAGCTGAGTATGTATGATTTGTGCGTATATGGCCAACCTAGCGACACCTGGGGAAAGGTGCAGGGTGTGTGGTAAGCATGACCATGTGCACTCACAGGGTACCTGTTCACAGCCCTGCCCGTGGTGCGCAGCTGTGCAGTGGCGGTTTGAGGGACACTGATGGACATCCAATTGGATACCCATCCTGGGCCCTGCAGCAGATCCCCCTGCTCCACATGAGCAGGGGATTCTGGGATGTGCAGGACCAGTGGATTTTCTATGTATGGATGAATGAATCACTGCTCCCAGCCTCCCAGTCAGCCCGGTGGGCTGGGGCAACAGGGTGGATGGATTTCTTGTCCCACCGCATCCAGTGGGTGTCATGGGGAGGGCTTGTAAAGGATACAGCAGGGTCCCCACTGCTGTATCCTGTGCCCCTTGCCTGGCACTCAGTGCCTTCATAAATGGCATAGAGTGCGGGCACATCCCTGACTTGTCTCTGGACTGGTCGCACCCTGGGCTGGCCGCGTGCATTGCTGCATAACCAGCCAGGGGATCAGATGAGGAACATCCGTGCCTTCCGTGCATGCTATGAGGGAGACGTAGGATCCCTGATGTGCAGCGCAGGGATGAAGGGTTGCCTACATACTATAAGAAGGGAATGTGGTCCATTGTTTAGAACACACTTAACTGTGAAATAGCAAATTCCAGGTTTAAATCCCACCACTGCTCACTGGGTCATCTTGAGCAAGTAATTTCACCTCTAATGGCTGCAGGTAAAGTGGGTTGATGTATAACACCAATGGAAATTTTGACCCAAGGCAGCATGGATTCACGATGTGGTGGTGGTGGTGGCGGTGGTGGAGGGGTCATGTCAAATAAATCTGATAGAGTTCTTCGACTGGGTAACAAAGTAACTAGATCAGGGTGGAGTGGTGGACGTAGCCCATCCAGATTTAAAGGCATTCAACACTGTGCCACATAGGAGACTAGTAAGCAAGCTGGGAAGCTTAGAAGTGGGTCCAATGGTGGTAAACTAGTAAAGAAATTGGTTAAGGGATAAGCAGCAGATGGTGGTGATAAACAGAGTTTACTCCGAGGAAGGGAGGGTGACCAGCAGGGTGCCTTAGGGATAAGTGCTGGGACTGGTCCTCTTTAATGTCCTTATAAATGACATTCAGAGGAGCTTGAAAGGAAGGTCTGCCTTTTTGTGGATGACACCAAACTCTACAATAGGGTGGATACTCTGTGTGTGTGTGTGTGTGTGTGTGTGTGTGTGTGTGTATGTGTGTGTAAAGGATTAGCAGTGACCTCAGAAACCTTGAGGAGTGGTCAAGGGTATGGCAGCTGGGTTTCAATGCAAAACAGTGAAATATAATGCACTTGGGGCACTGAAACCTAGGGGTGGAGTACAAAATGGTGGTGGAGGTGGTAGTGACGACCACCAAGCAGGAAAGAGACCTGTGGGTGATCATATCAGACAACCTACAAGTGGCCAGGCAATGTGACAAGGCAGTTGGGAGGGTGACTGGCGTGCTGAGGTACATAGGGAGGGGTATCGCCAGCAAAAAGATGGAGATGATGTTGCCTCTGTGTAGATCACTTGTGAGATCCCACCTAGAGTACTGTGTTCAGTTCTGGAGACCACATCTCAAAAAGGATGCAGACAGAGTGGAAGCTGTCCAAAGGAGGGCAACCAAAACAGTGCAGGGGCATCAGAAGTCCTACAAGAAGAGATTAAAGTACCTAAATATGTAGACCCAGGATAAGAGGAGGGGGAGCATATGACAGAGATGCTTAAATACCTCACAGGGGTAAACGAAAGTACAAGGAGGAAGTATTTTTTTCAGAAAAAAGATATTCATGGACAAGGAGGCACAATCAGAAGCTGGAGAAGGGTAGATTCAGAAGAGATGTGAGGAAGCTCTTCTTCATAGAAAGAATGATGGATTCCTGGAACAGTCTTCCAGCAGAGGTGGTGGGGGCAAAAACAGTGATGGGGTTCAAGAATGCATGGGACTGGCATAAGGGAATTTCTGAGAAAGGGAAGGGGTGGGTGAATGGACTAGAGCTCAAGTAGGATCAGCAGTGATACTATAGACAGGGAAAAATGAACAGACTAGGTGGGCCAAGCAGTCCTTATCTGCTGGCAAATTCTGTTTCTATGTTTCTACGACCTGCACTTTCATGTACAGGCTGTAATATGTACATCTAGTATAAAGCAGAAGTACAATGTAAAACGAATAAGGTACAAAACATAATTCATTACATGATGACATCAGGAAAATACCAGCAGTAAGAAAAACTGGGTCTTAAATGTATTGTGTAGTATGATGGGGTGTGCATATTAAGACAAGGTAGTACAGAAGTTATAGAAGAGACTATTTGAACATTTTATTTCATGTCTCAGCACATCAAAGAAATTCTCACACTGTAAAGGTCAACTGAATTTTTTTTGCTCATAATGCTGGAACTAGTTCTACACTGCAGCACATTATGTGACCTGAATGAAGAGTAAAAGCTGATATTTTCCTGTTACTGTATATTGATTTGCTGCAGTAGATGACGTAGATAAGATTCAAAGCTGTTAAAGGAGTTAATGTCTGTATGGTGTCTGGCAGTGATTGCAGAAGTCTTTCTGTGCTAAGTGCAACATGAATTAGTGATATCAGTCACCTCTGTATTAATGTTTTAAAGCCAAGCAAATGTTAGAAGTATGTTTCCCATGGGGATGGCGCCACCATATGGTACTGGGTGCAAAATGCAATTTGTTTTTTTTTTCATGTTTCCTCTAATGGTGTTTTGTGCAGCATGACACATACAATGCTGAGATAGTTAAGATTTCCATATTTTAAAAAATATTGATTTTGACTGTACCAAATTAAATAGGATATCCTACCATGAATCAGAGTTACTGCCGATACAACTCGTAACTATTAAACTAATTAATGGAAGTGTGCCAGACATCTGAACAAAATTTAGCAAGAGCCAGTACGGCTGCAAAATGGTATTGTGGGCCAGTGGCGGAGGAAGAGAAAGATGGGTCCCAGTGCAGGTTGTAATTTTGGGCCCCCACTGCCATACCGGCACCTCAACCCCCAGGCCCCCGATTTTTTTTTCCTGTTTACGGTGTTGCTGGGGCAGAGAGTTGGGATGGGGTCAGCCAGACAGGCAGCCAGACAGAAGAAAAGAATGAAGCAGTGACTCACTCAGTCTCCTGAGACTGGAGAAGTTAGAACACAACACACAAGTCAATACTAGGTTAATAGGACTAGCAGAAGGCTCTGGGCCCATACAGCAAGTCCCCCGCATTAGTGGCATTAATACACACAGACCACTCACTCACTCGAGATGAGTAGAGAAGAACTCGTCAGCTCGGCCGGGTCTGGGGAGAGAGAGAAACAAGTAGAAAGCAGAATGCAGACAAGCACAGGCAGCAGCCCCCCCCCCCACTACACAAATAATAACAAAACAGTATGTAAAAAAAAGGTGGACCGACCATGGCAGAAATCACGATGCTGTTGCTGTGTGTGGAGCTGGAGCCAGAAGATCAGGATGCTAACTTCACTTGCTTGCATTTCAGCTGCCAGCCTGCTGCAACTTAAGTTGCTTGTTGTTCTTTTCTTGCCCTGCCTTGCCCAGCCCTAAAATGCCCTTAGTGCTTGTCTCTGCACGACGGCAACACGTCCCTCTGGTTAACTCCCGCAACTCTGTGGTCAGTGCTGCCATCTGCAGTCGTGGAGTGGTGGTGGCAGCAAGCACGGCAGGCTTGTGTGAGTCATGTCAGCAGCTGAGTGAGTCAGTCAGTGTCAAAAAAAAAACCAATGAGATCCATCTGATTGCTGAACAAATGAAATCCTTGATTTTTACAATGGGCCCCTATGTGTGTCGGGCCCCTGTGCCACTGCACCAGCTGCACCGGCTATTCCTCCGCCACTGTTGTGGGCAGTGAAAAATGTGTAAACTAGCAATTTATGCACTAACCACTGAACCACCTAACTGCACTTTCTAATAGTGACTGAGGAGGCTGTCATACTTGGTAGTTGAGGAGCATAGTTTTTTGTAGTTTTCTCCTTTTTCCTCTCCTTCTTTTTCCAGATCCCCTCCCACCGCTCTGAAACATCTGGTGGAGACTACTGTTGTCCTCGGACATCAGCAGCACATACTGGATTGATGCCACCCCCATGATGTTGCAAGTTCTCCAGCTCACTGCCGGAGGGAGGTGGCCACAACTGCACAAGGTCCTGGCCATCTCTCTCCCTGGCTGGCATGCACTCCCCTCAGGAGCACTCCCCAGTCTGGTTCCCATTTCTAATGTCCCCAGGCTCTCTTCTGAACCAAGGTCACCAGCATGGAAGTGCGACATGCTTCCACTAAACCATTGGGTGGCCCTCAAATCCCATTCTTAAGTGCAATAATATCCTCCAGGGTGAGTGGTATGGGCTATACTAGACCTTCCAGGAGCTATAAGGTCCCCTTCCTGCAGCATCAGGCCTCATTACACTCCTGAAAAGTCTGGTGTAGCTCAATATCGCCCACCCCGTCGGGTATTATTGCTAGGTTAGAACAGTGTCCTCCTATTAAAATTGGCAAATGGAATGCCTTAACTGGTACTTAGAAAAGAACCATGTCTCTCTAAATGTATAATTCTCTTAGAAGTAAAACATCATACAGGCAGGGGTAAAAATAATTCAGAAATTAAGGAGTAAAATTAAAAAAATAAAATTATTGTGAGCTTGAGAAATCAGAAAACTGAGCAGCAATTAACAAAAGAAAAAAAAAACAAGGTTGTCACAAAAACCCCAGGGCAACTACATCATCACAAAAACCCAAGGTAAATCTCCTGGCTGTTCAATGAAAGTGAGTAGATTTTTGCTTATGGGCCTACCAGGTCACCAAATAAAATTAAATTAAAAGAAGACTGCAGAATGTTTTGTACTGAAACTGCTCATCTCCAGGCTGAGTTGGCCAGGATTTGTGGGACCTCCTCTTCCATCCAGGGACCACCAGTGCCACTGCTGTTGCCTCAGAGGTTGCCAAGAAAGAGGAGCGGTTGGACCACAGTGGGTTCAGGGAGGGTGAGGGTGGTGGAATAGAGGCACATCCCTCCAGTTGTACCTCTCCACAATTCCTGTGCCATTCTGGCAAAGTGTGGTTCCTCTATGGAGGCACACGCAGTGGAGACCAAGGAGGATGCTGGGAACCTTCACAAAGGAGACCCACAGAAGGGTGGCAGGGGACCCCGCAGGGGGAAGGAAACAACTCCTGGTGGGGGTCTCCATTGTTAGGAAGGTAGAACTGGGGGAGGAAGGGGAGAGGAGGTAAGGTGCCTGCCTGGCACCATGGCTTGGAGGGACAGGGAGCGAATCCTCAGGATTGCTGGAGCAGCTGCACAGGGAGGAAGCTGGAGGTCATTGTCCATCTAGGGACAAATGACATGGCTAAGAAATGGATTAGAGAAGTGCAGGAAGAGTTTGTGGAATTGGGGAGGGGTCTTAGACAACTAGCACGCACGGTAACCTTCTCGGAGGTGCTGCCCATCTATGGCGTAGGAGAGGCTAGGGTGTTCTGCACCATGGGATTCAATCAGTGGTTGAAAAAACTGGTGTGGAGCTCAGGGATTTGGCTTCACTGGGGACTGAGGGTCCACCTGGAGAGATGCAAGCCTATACTGGCATGATGGGCTGCATCTGTCCAGAAGGGGAACCAGGATCCTAGGTGATAGGTTTAAATGCTTCATTGGCAAGCATTTAAACTAGCCAAGGGGGAAGCACTGGAAAGAAGCAGGGAAATCCTAGCCCCCAAAAATCACGGTAGTAAGTGTGGTAAACACCAACACAGAGGTGTCAATAGGGAGAAGGGCAGGGGTAAATGGAGAAAGTGACAAAGGCAAGAAGGACAGGGATGGGGCAAAAAGGAGTAAGGCCATCAGGAAATGGAGGGTAATGAGTACCAATGCCCGTATTCTGGGCAACAAGCTCCTTGAGCTGGTGGCCTTGATGGAAGAGGGATGGCTGGATATCGTAGCAGTCACAGAAACATGGTACACAGAGAACCATGACTGGGATTTTAACATACCAGGGTACATAATCTACAGGAGAGACAGGCAGGAGAGAAGAGGGGGAGGAGTAGCTGTCTATGTAAAGGAAGGGATAAAAGCAACTGAACAAAAGAGTAAACAGGGAGGAGAGGAGGCACTGTGGGTCACCTTGGAGACTGGAAAGGGCACCACAATCTGCACAGGGGTTGTGTACAGACCCCCATGTCAGGGGGAGGGAATGGACAAGGAGATGATAGAAGGCATTCTTAGAATGGCAGAGAAAGGGGAGATACTGTTGATGGGAGACCTGAATATGCCAGATGTTAACTGAGCACATTTGCTGCAGCCACATCCAAGAGCAGGGCCATTCTTGATGCCCTACAGGTGGCAGGCCTCAGACAGCTAGTTTCGGAACCCACTCATGAGGGAGCAATCGTAGACCTCATACTCTCAAACAGGGGCAGTCAGAGAATCTCAGATCTAGAAGTGGGTTGACATCTGGGAATAAGTGACCATCAAACAGTGTGGTTCATGTTAAACTCAGCTACAGAGTCAAGCCATACAAAAGTGAGGGTACTGGACTTCAGGAAGGCTGACTTTGGCAAGATGGGAGAGTGCCTCAGAAAAGCACTAGCAAACAGGCTAGAAGGAGATGTGGAGCAACAATGGGGAATCATCAAAACTGCCATCACAGATGCAACAAGCCTTTGTGTGAAGCAAATAAACAAATGAAAACGAAAGAAAAAGCCACTATGGTTCTCAAAAGAGGTGGCTGTGAAAGTCAGGAAGAAAAAGATAGCATTCCGGAAGTATAAGGAAACACAGAAGGAGCAGGACAGACAGCTGTACCAGTTAAGGCAGAAGGAAGCAGGGAGGGAAGTCAGAATAGCAAAGGCCCAAACTGAGGAAAAGACAGCCAACTCAGTTAAGAAGGGGGGTAAAACTTTTATAGGTACATCAGCGAGCGTAGAAAGGCAAAGAGAGGGATAGTGAGGCTGAATAGAATGAATGGTGGGTGGGCAGAGGGGGACAGTGAAAAAGCAGGGATACTGAATGAATATTTCTGCTCAGTATTCACAAAAGAGGATGGGGAAGTGCCTAATCCAATTAACAGAAACACTCTTGATAGGGGGGTCGATCCCAGTCCTTTCACTGAACAAAGGGTTCTGCAAGAACTCCTAAAACTGAAAGTGGACAAAGCAATGGGGCCTGATGGGATTCATCCCAGAATTATAAAAGAATTAAGGTGAGAACTAGTGACACCACTGGCTACCCTTTTTAACAAATTATGGGAGGATTGGGTGGTACCCGAGGACTGGAGGAATGCGGATGTGATTCCCCTTCACAAAAGTGGGACCAAGACAGAGGCAGGAAACTACAGACCTGTCAGTTTGACCTCTGTGGTAGGGAAAGTGATGGAGTCACTTCTGAAGGAAAGAATAGTTGAGTACCTAGAGGCCAGTGGGGCACAGGACCCAAAGCAGCATGGGTTCACAGCGGGAAGGTCATGTCAGATGAATCTAATAGATTTCTTTGACTGGGTGACCAAAGTAGTAGACCAGGGAGGGGCTGTGGACATGGCCTACCTAGACTTTAGCAAGGCATTTGACACAGTCCCACACAAAAGATTAATAGTCAAATTAACCAGCCTGGGAGTGGGTCCCAGGGTGGTAGCCTGGGTAAAACATTGGCTGGACAACAGGACACAGAAGGTTATTGTAAATGGAGTCCACTCTGAAGAAAGAGGGGTTACTAGTGGGGTACCGCAGGGTTCAGTATTGGGTCCAGTCCTTTTTAATGTCTTCATAAGTGACATTGCAGAGGGACTGGAAGGAAAAGTATGCCTCTTTGCAGATGACACAAAGATCTGCAACAGGGTTGATACACAAGGAGGCGTGGAAAGGATGAGAAGGGACTTGGCAAGGTTGGAGGAATGGTCAGAAGTATGGCAGCTAGGATTCAATGCAAAGAAAAATAATGCACCTGGGAAACAAGAACCCAGGGAAGAATACACAATGGGGGCAGGTAGTAACAACAACCAAAAGGAACGAGACCTGGGGGTAATCATATCAGATGACCTCAAGGTTAGCAAGCAATGTGAGAAGGCAGAAGAGAGGGCTGGGGGGACACTGGGATGCATAGGGAGAGGCATCAGCAGCAGAAAACAGGAAGTTGTTATCCCTCTGTACAGACAATTGGTGAGACCCCATCTGGAGTACCGCATCCAGTTCTGGAGACCCCATCTCCACAAGGACATAGACAGGATAGAGGCAGTCCAGAGGAGGGCAACTAAAATGGTGCAGGGTCTGCAAGAGAAGTCGTATGAGGAGAGACTAAAGAGCTTAATATGTATACCCTTGAGGAAAGAAGGGAGGGGGACGGATAGAAACTTTTAAGTACCTCAGTGGAATCAACAAAGTCTAAGAGGGTAGCATCTTTCAGAAAAAGACGGCAAGAACAAGGGGACACAATTTAAAGATAGAGGGGTGTCTAGGGCAATGTGAGGAAGTATTATTTCACAGAGAGGGTAGTGGATGCATGGAAAAGCCTTCCTGAGGAGGTTGTGGGGTCTAAAACTGTGGGAGAATTCAAGAATGCATGGGACAGACATAAGGCAATTCTTGTAGGGGGTAGGAAGAAATAGGCTGTTGGTTAACCAGGATCTGCGGCCTATCCTGAAGGTAGGGAAATGGGCAGACTAGATGGGCCAAGCGGTCCTTATCTGCCGTCAAAGTCTATGAAACAGAGTTTGCATCTCCATAGCATGCTGCTATACAGTAGAAATATATTTTACATTTTAATGATCTTTAAATGTTTAACATAATAATGGGGCGGGGCTTTGTAGCTGAGAATCCATAATGCTTATGAACAGGAAATTGTAGTATTCTGCTGATACTACTGACATTTGTTCTTTGTTTGGAGTTCACTTGTTTCTCGGATGCCTTCTATCTAAAGAAATCCAACATATTCAAGCATAAGAAGGTTGTGTTTCTTAGACTATTATTGACGTTTTAGGAAACGTCTCAAAATTGTAAATCACAAATCTTAAATTTCCATCGTTATAAGATCAAAGCACTGGCATTGTAAATAATAAATTATTTTGTGGTTAACACAGTGAAAACTTCAGTCGATCTTGGCATTTTGCAGATATGGTGTTGGGTTTCGGCCTGGGGGTGTCTGGTTTGAATTTTTGGGTTAAAATGCTGGATATACTATGTGCCTATTTTAATGTGATCTCATTCTTTTCAATATGCTAAATTATGTATTTTTTTACTCTTTTTTAAGCTACAGTAATCGCATTTCTTCTGCCTGCCTAATGACTGTTCCCAATCAGATTACAACAGTTTCAGAATCTCCTCACTTTATGCTTTAACTGGTAAGATGTTTACGTCCAGTTTTCTACTCCCCCTATATTTGTGTACCTGCCCTAGTCATATATGCCTGGACCCTATACATACGCACCCCCAACCAAGCTTCTCCTAGTCCTAAATACAATATTCCTTGTCCCCACTGAGCTGCTCCCATCGCTGTACTCTTTGCCCCCAACTAGCTCCAAGTTGCCCCCCCAGCAGAGAGGCCTCTAGTCTTGTAACTTCTACATCCTATTCCTCTAACCCTGCTGAGCTGCTCACATCCTGCAGTGTTCCTTCTGCATTCTCCACCCCCACTGGTGAAATGTTTGCAGCCCTCTACTCTCCATAACCTAGGCCCCCTATCTCCTACCCCCAGCTGCTTCCAGTCCTACACCCTCGCCCTCTACCCCCCCCATCGAGCTGCTCTCAGTCCTCTGTGCATCCTGCTTCCTGCAGAGCTGCTTACGGTACTACTGCCACTCACTACTCCCTCTCACCAGCCAATGTGGGTAGCCTTTCATCTCGGCAAAAACCAGCTCTCTGTCTTTGTAGTCCCGTGGCCAAGGATGAGCCATTGCACCTTTGTTTAGCTGTTTTCTTATGATAAAAACAAAATTATATATAGTTTACTGTATACAGATAAAAACAAAACTATATATAGACACCGGTATAGCTGAGCTGATGTCACAGAGGAATGGTGAAACCTGGCAATGTCTGCCATGTCCAAGATGGCCACTGGAGTTCAATGCACATGCGTGAGCCATTGCGCATGCACAGAGAACTCCAGCGGCTATCTTGGACATGGCAGACAGTGCCATGTTCTACCGGTACCGGTGAAAACAATAATGTGGTGAACACGCAGTGATAGCTGTTCACCTCCACTATTTAAAAAGTCCATCCGATATCCAGTAAGCTCCTTTTACTCTACTGTGCTTGCAAGACGACTGCAGGGCTACACCCACTGCAGCCATAAAAATAAAGGTAAGACACAAAGATTAACAAATGACAAGGACTTCTATACCCAAGTGCTGCTCTAAAAAAAAAAAAATAAATAAACAAAAATAATTAGGGCCCTGTTCTCAAAATAGGCTGCTCTGCAAGTTCTGGAACACTCAAAAGACACACTCGCTGCAAGGAGACAAAGAAAAAAAAATTCATATGTTAAATGAAAATAGCGACTGACAATTTATTGCAGAGTTAGGCAAGGGTGAACAGTTGGAAAACATACCTAGTGCTTCGCCATGTCAAGGGGCTTCTGCAGAGCTTGATCAACTCAGTGTCTGTCAGTTCTGCAAGTTCCTAGCTATAGCATGGCCTCAAGTGTTTACACATCTCAGTGATCAATCCAGCAATGTAATCTGATCCATTGTGTGCCCGCTGAGTGGACAAATAAAGGTGATGGAGCTGGAGAGAGAGAGGAACACTCAGTGGAGCAAAGTTGGACAGCCACCATCCATCCAGTTTTTCAATTATGTTTTCATATTGATTTTGCCCTCTCTGTACTGCATTCTAATTGTACTGTTGTGTGCTATCTTCATGGCATGGCTGGTTTCTAGAAATGGTCCCTGGGAAGCAATGTACCTACCCAGTGAACAAATCAATCAATCAAATCAAATCAGAAATCCCTGTTGTGGCTAAAGTCAGGCAGCAATCCAGGCTACTTTTATTATTGTTTAAACTAAAAATGTGCCATGCATTCTGGCCAGTTGCTCTACATTTTAAAGGACAGTACTACACACGTTAATGCTGAGAGGCTGAAAGATCTGGTGAAAAATAAAGGAATAATGCCTGACAGGGTGTGTGTCATGCTGGGATAATATCATGCATCGGGTGGTTGGGCACAAGACCACAGGCTGAGTGCACCCAACACTTGAGAAGTGACATTATCCTAGCACGACACACACACACACACACACACACACACACACACACACACAGTCGTGCATAATTTCTATTATACAATGGCTCATTTAAAAAAAAAGAAAAATATTAAAACATTTATTAAAAGTAAATGTTTCTGTCATTTTGAGAAAGGGTAGGAATACTTAGTAAAAAAGTAGTACAGATTGTTTGTTTTCTCAAATAGGTGGAGCTGTTGTGGCATTAATGTGAGTTTGTGCCTCTGCCTCCCACCTTCCTTACTGCACAGTTGTTGTTCTCTACCCCCCCCCCCGTATTTGATGAAAATGAAATAAAAATGCTGTTTCTGGAGTATAGACAGTCAGCGGGCAGAGCAGGAGTGGAGACTATCAGTGGAGTGCCGGACTGCAGCAAAGCCGATTGTGAATGTTTTATCAAGATGGTGACTGTGCTGGGTCAGCTGTCACCTTAGCTCACCAGTTCTTTTTACTTTAGTTTTGTTAGTGGTCTGTGTTCAACATTTTAAGTTTGCGGCATTGTTGCAAAACAGCGAAAGTGCACTTTTAAGTTGTGGTCATTTTTAATCGATCGAATGCTTTTTTTTCAGACACCAACCACTCACTCTGTGCCATCTGTGGTGAGGGTATCTACTGACTTGTGCGGTAGAAGTGTGAACATGCTTTGATGCTGTGTTTGGCACTCTGTTTAAATACTCTGTTTTGTCACCTCGGAGGTTGCAGAAGGAAGGGAGGGAGGACTTTTGCATATTGGACTACCCCTGGGGATGTCTGCTTTAAACGGACAGGGTTGTGGCAAGACGGACTGGAGCCGGGGGAGTACCTGAGGGTCCGAGTGCCAGAGGAGAAACTGGAGCAGTGGTAGGGGCAGCCGCACTGTGGATTTATCAGGCCACCCTTAGTGACTTTGGCTGACTGGGGAAGAGCACGCTGTGGAGATCTACATCTGCAGGAAGTGGTGAACTGATTTTCTGCCTCTGACTGCCTGGAGGTAGGCATCCTGTCCAGGAGTTTCCCGGTGGAGACTGAAGCATCAACTGAAGGGTGGATGCTAAATTTCTTCATCAAGCCTCTGTGGTCTACCTTACTTAGGTTGGGTGGCTCAGAGGGCTTAGGTGGGAAAACCTCCTGGACTGTGGTGCCAGCCTTTGGAGTGTGTTGGGGCCTGGCATGGTAATCGTTGCAGAGGATTTATTTTCCCAGAGTAGCTCTACAGTGGACAGACTTTTAAGAGGAGCACCGTGTTGTGAGTTCTGTTCTTCTTTACCTCTGGAAGATAATCTGTGGTAGTATTCTGATACACAGATTCTGTGATTTGGAAACAGTGAGAGGGCCTCCTTTTTTATTAAAATTATTAAAATACTGTTTCTCGGCTGGCTGTTGGATGTGGCAGTGAGAGGGCCACAGGACTGGGACATTATCAGTGAGGGGCTGGTGAGAGATCCCCTCCCTTATTTTAAACTTTTTGGGAAGACATAGCACGTTTTTAAGACAGTGTGGAATTAATAGTACTGATTATAGTTAATTACAGAGAACTTTTGGGACAATACTCAAAGAATTTTTAGTGCACCGCTGCTGTTTTGGTTTTATGTTTATGCTTGTCGATTTTATTATGAATGTGTAGGCGTGGATGTAGTTGTATGATTTAGTGAGTGAGTGATTGTCTTTGACTTACTGCTGGGAGTAGAATTTGCAGGATGTGTTGGCTGAGGGCTTCAACGGGCAGGCATTACTCTCCCTCTGAGCTCAGGGCCCTTCGCCCCTTCGATTGCCCTCTCTTTCAGCTGAGGTTTATAGGTACTGTTGCACCTTGGGGATTTAGAGGAGACATCAGAGGGGTGGGGGCTCAGGCGTGGGAGTGGAATGGTGGGTGAATTGGAGTGGTGGGGTCAAGATGATGCCTTGGGGCAAAATGGGCCCAGGAAAGGGGTCCTCCCTGCTTGGTGCCCATACCCAAGGACTCCACTTGTAGTGGGCAGGTAGCCCAGTCAACCTCATCTACTCATCCAGCCCAGATGGTGTTATGCAATGCCAGGTCGATTCGAAACAAGACAACAGTAATTGCTGATCTTGTTTGGTCATCCAATCTGACTTGCATCACTGAGACATGGCTGGATGAAAATGCTGGTCCCATTTTGGAGTCAGTTGTTCCGTCCAGGTACTCAGTGATGCACCACCCTGAGGTTGGATTGTAGGGGTGTGGGGGGGCGGGGTAGCCATCTGTTTCAAGATGGAGCTGGGCCTGGTAGAGGTGCCAGTTGGGGCCACTAGATCCTTTAAATGTATCGTAGGTGCAGGTGTGGGTTGCAGGATACTTCTCATTTACCGTCCACCCAGGAGTGAGAAGAAGTTCCTGCAGGAAGTCGCAGACTTCATTGTCAAGATGGTATTGGAGGCCCTCAGATGGTTGGTACTGGGGGGACTTCAATGCCTGGGTCAACAATGAACTGTCACAATTTGGACAATACTTCCTCCAATTGATGACGTTGTTGGGACTCACACAGGTAATTACCTCTGTGACTCACATACAGGGTCATTCACTGGATCTGGTGTTCCTGCTGGTGATGGAGATCTTGGACGTGGTGGTGGAACCCATTGGATAGTCTGATCACCACACTATTGGGTTCAGCATCACGGTCCCCCCTAACAGACCTACCCCTACAGAGATGGTCCAGTACCGCTCATTATGGGGAGTAACTCTGGCTGGTCTGATGGTGGTTCTGGATATATCAGGCAGTGGGAGTGTTAGCAAGGATCCAGAAAGTCTACTATGAGCCTATAATAAGGCAGTGGGAGAGGTCCTGGATGTCATTGCTCCGGTCTGTGTTCACCTGCTCACTCTTCATCCTTGGTCCCTGTGGTTTGATTGGACCTTGAGGGAGCTGAGGAGAGTGGGAAGAAGGTTGGCGCATTACTGGCAGAAGTCAGGCCTGAATGAGGACAAACTTAGATTGATATCCCATTATAAGGCATATCAATCTGCAATCTCCCGTAAGAAGGCAGAATTCCTGTCCGGGGAGATTGCAGCTGTGCGAAATTGACTGGCCCAGCTCTTCCGTACTGTGGACAGGTTGTGCAATCCAGCCTGTCTCCAGAATCGAAGCGCCTTTTCACAAGAGAAGTGTGAGGAGTTTGCTCGATTTTTCGTAGAAAAGATTGTAACCATCAGGTCAGAGATCAGTGTAGCTCACTCAAATGGGCAGAGTGGCGATTGTTGTGGAAGCACTAGCACCTGGTTTGTCTGGTTGGACTTTGCCTGGTTGGCGATCGATGATGTCGTGAAGTTGGTCCAGGGCTTACGACTGACTTACTGTAGTTTTAATCCAGGTCTGATGCGCTTCCTTGTGGGGTGTGTGGAGGCAACAGGACCGGTCCTCATTGACATAGTTAGGTGCTCTTTAGAGACCGGATGTTTCTGGACACCCTGAAGGAGGTGGTTCACCCCCTCCTGAAAAAACTTTCTCTGGACCCTGACTGTCTCTCAAATTAAAGGCCAGTCTCTAACCTGCCTTTTGTAGGTAAGGTTATAGAGAAGGCAGTTGTATTGCAGCTCAAGGATTATCTGACTGCTCACGACATCTACGATCCTCTCCAGTCTGGTTTCAGGAAGAGACATAGTACTGAGACAGCGTTGGTCTGGGTACTTAATGATCTCCTGATAGCGAGGAATCAGAGGAGCCATTCCATCTTGATCCTCCTTGATCTCTCTGCAGCATTTGACACTGTGGTTCATGGGGTGTTGCTGGAGCGTCTGCGGCTTTTCTGCGGACTGAGTGGCACAGTCCTCAGATGGTTTCATTCATTCTTCACTGGCCTGACACAGAGAGTGGAGTCCCAGGTGTTTTCCTTGGCTCCTACCTCCCTCCCATGTGGGCTGCCACAGGGCTCTGTGCTTTTCCTCATGTTGTTTGCTGTGTATATGCTGCCATTGGGAGACATTATTAGGTGGTACGGGTTGAATTTTCACTGTTATGCAGATGATACTCAACTGTGCTTGTCTTTTGTGCCTGGACAATATGATGCTGTTAGAATATTTAACAACTGTCTCACTGAGATCCAGGAGTGGATAAGTGCCAGCTAGCTCATGCTGAATCCAGATAAGACTGAGGTGTTGGCTGTGGACCCAGGTCGTTGGGTGGAGGGATCTTCGGCAGGGCAGCCTTCCGGGCTTTGGCTGGGGGGGGGGCAACCAGCTGAGGACCTCTGACCAGGTGTGAAACCTGGGCATCATGCTTGATAGTGGACTGACACTTAAGACTCAGGTGTCAGCTGTTGTCAAGTCCTCTTTTTATCATCTGAGGAATATCGCCCGGATAAAGCACCTGGTACCACCTGATGACCTCCCGATGTTGGTCCATGCCTTGGTGACCTTGCACCTTGATGACCTTGTGCCTTGATTTCTGCAATGCCCTATACCTAGGGCTACTGGGGGTGGACCTCTGTCACCTGCAGCTGGTGCAGAATGTGGCTGACAGGTTGCTGACAGGTTTACGTAGATCTGACCATATCACTCCTGTACTCCGCGCTTTGCACTGGCTGCTGGTGCAGTGGAGGATCACCTTCAAGGTCGGATTACTGACCTATAAGGCCTTATATGGACAGGGACTGGGGTACCTGCAAGAGCTCCTTTGTCCTTACTGCCCTCTTCGCCTTCTCCGCTCCGCCGACGAAGGATTGCTGGAGATTCCCAGTGTCTGTTTGACAACATCGGGAGCTAAGTAATTTTCTTTTATTGCTCCAACCCTGTGGAATTCTCTACCTCGTTGAGGCCTTTAAATCTGCCCTGAAAACTCATTCATTTGAGTTGGCATATGCTGATACTTAGACTCCTGCTATGTTTTAGAAACTTCGCTGTGTGCTTTTAAAAGTGTTGATTATACTGTGTTTTTAAATTTATTGATTACAATTTGTAAACTGCTATGATCTATGGTGGAATAGTGTTGAAAAAATTAAGTTTGGTTTGGTTTGGTGAAGACGGCTTTCACTTGTTTAGTTTTTTTTTTATATTTTTGTAACTAAGAAAACAAAACTTGGGGTATTTGGAGGAATGTGTGAGGGTTTTGTGTTTCACTTTTTCTGTTTTTTTGTGGTATAGGAGGGAGGATTTCACATGTTTACTATTGTGCTTACTACAGAGAGTGCATTTCTGCCAACTATAAGCAAGTCGGATATGCCATGTACAGTGATTTTTTTTCATGTAATTTGATCATGTGTGTGCTGGGACTAGATCCATGATGTTATGCTATGATAACATCATGGGCCCAGTCGCAGACTGACCAATGAGAGCCCAGCATTCTTTCTTGCCATTGTATAATATTCATTGTTTAGGTCAAAATAACAAATACCCCATTATTTGAGGTATTCAGGTGTAACCCCTAGATGGCGCTATCCCAGGGGCTACTACCCCTGCCTGATTTGCCACTAACAGGTTGAGGGGCCTGGATCCAATGGCGGGTGCCTCCACCCAGAGGTCAGGGTTTGCAATCGTTAAACTTACTTGGTCACAGCCCTCTGGGACACTGCAACCCCCCTTTCTTCCCACTAGTGGCCCATACAATATATCAGAATTACCTTCACAGTATACACTTACCCCAGGACTAGTTCCGGCACTGGGACCTCCTGTGAAATAAGATACAGTGCAACAATCACAGTACAGTACTTTAACATGAACAAATACCTCAGGAAGTATAACTTTGCTGAAACAAGCAGCTCTGATTTATTTGGGGAATATAACAAGGACAGGGGAAATCAGGTTAATTAGCTTATCATTTACTATCTACCTATGGCTCTGTACTGAGCCTATCCCTACCAGTTACTGTCTGGGTACCCAAGCCCTAGTGGCTAGTCCAAACCGTGGCAGCTGGTGGGGCCCTTTCACACAGTGAAAAGAAAATTAGTTTAAACAGTCAGCAGTACAGTGATTCCATTTGGATTTAATGTGGCAATTCAACAGGGAGCGACCTGAATTAGTACTCACGACCTCCAAACAAGATAGGGTCCTTCAACATCAGCAGGGCTACTCTTGAGCTCCACGAGACTCTTCACACATTTATATGGTAAAAAAAAAAAAGTACTATACCAGGCAGGCTGCTTCTCTATCCCGATCGCAATTACTGCACAATACCCGGGAGAACACACAGCAGATTCAGTTCGTGACAGACCGAGTGCAATTCAACAATTTCTCCAGTCTTCTGCAGGGTGAGCCTGGTTTCTACTCTTCAGAGATCCTTTGATTCTCTTCACAAGGACAGATTCAGTCCTAACAAGCAGTTACACAAGCTGCAGACCCGGAACTCTGGGCCTTACACGTTTTTGACTGAAACTGTGCACTGAAGGAGCACAGGGTTTCTTTCCCTTCACTGCCAGATCTAAACTGAAACTCCAACAGACAAAACCGGGCACTTCCTTTGAGTTCCCTCCCAGTTCTTGACTGGATTGGCTGTCACTCACAATAGACTGCTGCTGTTGGTCCAAAAGCGCGAAGTCTAAACTACATCTCCCAGAGTCACTGCCATACAATCCTCTTGTGGCTGGCTCAGATTATGAGTCCAAGTTCTGATTCGTCCAAGGCACCATTTTAGAGCTAGCTTACCCCACACTGATTGGTCCAGTTCAGCAGTTCAAAACCAGAATGGGGAACTAGGCAGACACAGTTCTGACTGCAAAGAAAGCAGGTTAGACAAACTGTATTTTCATTATTACTCTAAATTATTTCTGGCAAACAGTTACATCTTTCAGATAGGTTCCCTTTGCACTCCTAGTGACTGCAAAAATGGAGTGAATTGGCAGCAGCTCGAGTGGTACTCAAACAGAGAAGCACACAGTCCCCCCATACAAACTAATTATGTCTGCAAGCAGACAGCTCTTAAAGAGACAGTACCAGAGGCTCTAAAAACACTCACTGATAAATGGCTTAAATGCCAAACACCATTCAGGCTTGGAGCATTCAAGTTAGCTCCTGGAAGTCTTTTGGGAACCCCCATTTGCAGGGGGGTTACACAGGAATTATTATTTTTTGCTCATCTCCCCAATAGCATTTATTGCACTACTTGCACTGTTTCCGTGGCTCTGTACTATCATCTCCAGATGGTCATTGTACTTTGAATTTTGCCTTTCCATTTTATTTGCCCCTGTCTCTGTGCTTCCCTATGTACCCCTCCCTTAGGACACCTCTTGAAATAAACTGTCACTGCTCAGTAGGCCTTTCGCTGTAAAACTCTTTCAATAAATAAATATTACTCATGCACCATGCTTGCTAATAATATTTATTTGTTTAGTTTTTGATTACTGGGTAAGTGCACTAGACAATAATATGCCTATTTTCAGTCACAAGCTGGCAGTGGCTCACATTAGCGCGACACCACGAGAGTGACACCTGAAGAAAGGCCATTACAGCGACAGTGGCTGTAATGGTCTGTTTTCAGTGACACCACTTCTCCCGGTGTTCTGTTCCCTCCCCAAAACAACTCTAACCTGCAGTTGATTATCATTAATACGGGGGCACGAGGGGCACAGCTCCCGGCATGGGGATGCGACGGCACAATACCGGTGTCAATACTGTGCCCTCGATGCCCTGTTGAGCACAAGTGGTGCTTCCATGAGCTGGAAGAGTACAGTTACTAGCACAATGGAGTACAAATACAGTAAAGAAATAATGGCATTAGAAATATTATAATTTCACAATACTATACAAGAGCAAAAGCATTACTGTACAATATAATACATGATCGAGCAAGGAGACAGTACATTGCAACAACAAAAAAAAACAACAGGAGTGGCTGTAGTCTGCGTAGTTTAAAAAGGTAGCTTCCTCAGTGAATACTCACTCAAGTGGAGAAGCACTGAATGGGACAGCAGCAGAACGACAGATAAGTGGGGATTCTTGTTTGGGACTGTAGATCTCTACTGTGTTTTTTGTTTCTTTTTAAAAAAACAAACATATGCTGTATTAATTTGCTGTGTGGGGGATTGAGGGTCCAGGAGGTGGGTGGTATTGTGCAGAGGACGGGAGAAGGGAGGGGTCAAGCCAAAGCAGCCAGCAGCCAGTGGTATTGGTGGGGGAAGCAGACCATGTAACTGCAGCACGTCAATAGGGCAGAAGTAGTCCATGTAGCTTAAAAGGGTTGCTTCGTCAGTAAATGCTCACTCAAGAGGAGCAGCATGAAGCGGGATGGCAGGACACCGGATAAGTGGGGATTCTTGTTCGGGACTGTGGATCTCTACTATGTTTTTTTGTTTCTTTAAAAAAAAAAATATGCTGCATTAATTTACTGTGTGAGGTATTGAGGGTCCGGGGAGGTGGGGGGTAGTGTGCAGAAGGAGGGAGAAGGAGGGAGAAGGAGTGGTCAAGCTGGAGGAGCTGGTGGTATTGGTGGGGGAAGCAGACCATGTGGCTGCAGCACAACAACAGGGTGGCTGTAGTCCATGTAGTTTAAAAGGGTTGCTTGCTCAGTGAACGCTTACTCAAGTGGAGCAACACAGAATGGGACAGTAGGACGCCAGATACGTGGGGATTCTTGCTTGAAACTGTGGATCTCTACTATGTTTTTTGTTTGTTTCTTTTTTTTTTTTTAAACAAACATGGTGGGGAAAGCAGACCATGTGGCTGCAGCATGTCAATAGGGCAGCTGTAGTCCATATATATTACACAGGGGGCCAAGGTGACCCCAAAGCGTGAGTGCCACGATGTAGGAGTGTGGCGTCTGACAAAGTGGCATTGGCATAGGTTCTGAAGGGAGCATGGCAGGCCACAGGTTCTACTGGGCAGGGCAAAGTGGGTGAGTGGACAACGCATATTAGGAGGGTCTAGTTAGCAAAAGGGCTGAGTCTTTCTCTCTAGCAGAAGAGTGGGAGCCAACATAAAATAGGAGATAGCGGCAAGTCCCTATCCAGGGTCAACCTAATTTGAGGAATTAATAAAAGAAACCAGTTCAGTAAGATATCATGGTGGGCATAAAAGCCAAGCAGGGAAGATGTGGGACCCTAGGAACTGGCACAGACAACAGGACAGCAGGGTGGAATAGATATGAGTGTAACCACCT
Source organism: Neoceratodus forsteri (assembly GCA_016271365.2). Classification (NCBI taxonomy): domain Eukaryota; kingdom Metazoa; phylum Chordata; order Ceratodontiformes; family Ceratodontidae; genus Neoceratodus; species Neoceratodus forsteri. The sequence continues at coordinate 80,673,375 of CM057457.1, forward strand.
TGCAAATGGGGGTTCCCAAAAGACTTCCAGGAGCTTGCTTGAATGCTCCAAGCCTGAATGGTGTTTGGCATTTAAGCCATTTATCAGTGAGTGTTTTTAGAACCTCTGGTACTGTCTCTTTAAGAGCTGTCTGCTTGCAGACATAATTAGTTTGTATGGGGGACTGTGTGTTTCTTTGATTGAGTACCACTCAAGCTGCTGCCAATTCACTTCATTTTGCAGTCACTAGGAGTGCAAAGGAACCTATCTGAAAGATGTAACTGTTTGCCAGAAATTATTTAGAGTAATAATGAAATTACAGTTTGTCTAACCTGCTTTCTTTGCAGTCAGAACTGTGTCTGCTAGTTCCCCATTCTAGTTTTGAACTGCTGAACTGGACCAATCAGTGTGGGGTAAGCTAGCTCTAAAATGGTGCCTTGGACGAATCAGAACTTGGACTCATAATCTGAGCCAGCCACAAGAGGATTGTATGGGCAGTGACTCTGGGAGATGTAGTTTAGACTTCAGTGCCTTTTGGACCAACAGCAGCAGTCTATTGTGGTGACAGCCAATCCAGTCAAGAACTGGGAGGAACTCAAAGGAAGTGCTCGGTTTTGTCGGTTGGAGTTTCAGTTGAGCTTTGGCAGTGAAGAAGGAAGGAGCCCTGTGCTTTTCAGTGTGCAGTTTTAGTCAAAAAGCGTGTATAAGGCCCAGAGTTCCGGTCTGCAGCTTGTGTAACAGCTTGTTAGGACTGAATCCGTCCTGTGAAAAGAATCAAAGGATCTCTGAAGAGTAGAAACCAGGCTCACCCTGTAGAAGACTGGAGGAATTGCTGAAAATTGCATTCGGTCTGTCAGGAACTGAATCTGCTGTGTGTTCTCCCGGGTATTGTGCAGTAATTGCGATCGGGATACAGATGCAGCCTGCCTGGTATAGTGCTTTCTTTTATATGGATGTGTGAAGAGGTTTGTGTACCTCAAGTGAGCCCTGCTGACATTGAAGGACCCTATCTTATTTGGAGTCGTGAGTACTAATTCAGGGTCGCTCCCTGTTGAATTACCACATTAAATCCAAATGGAATTACTGTACTGCTGACTGTTTAATTCTCCTTTTCTCTGTGTGAAAGGGCCCCTACCAGCTGCCACGGTTTGGACTAGCCACTAGGGCTTGGGTACCCAGGGACAGTAACTGATAGGGATAGGCCTGTGCACAGAGCCATAGGTAGATTATTAGAGTGATAAGCTAATTAGCCTGATTTCCCCCTGTCCTTGTTATATCCCCTAAATAAATCAGAGCTGCTTGTTTCAGCAAAGTTATACTGCCTGAGGTATTTGTCTATGTTAAGTACTATGTACTGTGATTGTTGCACTGTATCTCATTTCACAGGAGGTCCCAGTGCGGAACCAGACCTGGGGTAAGTGTATACTGTGAAGGTAATTCTGATATATTGTGTGGGCCACTAGTGGGAAGAAAGGGGGGTTGCAGTGTCCCAGAGGGCTGTGACCAAGTTAGTTTAACTATTGCAAACCCTGACCTCTGGGTGGAGGCACCCGCCATTGGATCCAGGCCCCTCAACCTGTTAGTGGCAAATCAGGCAGGGGTAGTAGCCCCTGGGATAGCGCCATCTAGGGGTTACATCTTGGAGGCTCACCGCTGGGATTGTGTGTCCTCTAGTGGCCATATTACTGAACCACTGTTAAAAAAATGGGTACCCCGACAGAAGTGGCTGTGCACCGGCTGGTGGAGTGGTGTACTGGGGAGGAGATCGACCCCCAAAATGCTATGCTTATCCTGGACATCCCCCTGGGTATCAATACGGACACTGTGCAGGGAGTACTTTCCAAGGTGGAAGGTTTACAAAACCCTGTGGTGGTGGGTCGGCATGCTAATCTGCTCACCCACACTTTCTCTGGCCCTAGTAGAGTTTAAGGATCCCATAGATAGCTCCAAAGTGCCACAGACCATTACCCAGAGGAGCCCTCACTGCTTGGAGAGTGATAACTAAGGACAGTAAGGACCGGGGGAATCAGCCCCACCACTATCTGAAACCTTTGAGGAGAAATTTGCTGAATGGTTGCTGGGAGGGAAAACTGTGGAGGACTTGAAGAAACTATTCTTGCCACCTGAGGTGTTCCTCCCCAACACCTCTCCTGCTCCAGTGCCGTAATGGTGGCTGAACCAATGACTCCCTATTTCTGCACCTGCCATTAGTCACGACTTTACCAAGGTTGAGGATCTTCTCTGGCACCCTCCCCACCCCCAAGGGAGGATGACTGGGAGAACCTGGATAGACTATGTTGCCCCCAAGTGCTAGAATGGCAATGCTCGGAAGGCGAAAAGCTTAAAGAGGGTTAGTGAGCCCTCCGGGAGGTCCTGCCCTGGCTACCATCCGTGCTAAAACGGGCCAGTAACCTGAAGCGACTGCACAGGCCTATCTTGAGGCCTTGGAGAATGTGTATGGGAGCCCAGATTCTGATGAGGACCTATGGTGGAGAGTAAGAGATGCACAACAGTACCAAGGAGTTGTTGTCTGTGATGTATCTCGGCTGGAAAAATTGTTGCAAGAATGCCTCAGAAAAAGGTAGTTTGCCAGCGATTGAACTGGACCAACCAGGCTGGACAGGATCCTTAAGTCTGCCCCTTCTCAGAACTGCTGTTGCTTCAGTTACGCCTGGCAGATCGACTGGAATCCCCACCCTCCTATGATGAGTTAATGAGAGAAATTCGAGGAGTTGAGAAAGACGACCTCGGAGGGACCTGCACCAATAGCTGTGGCTATGACCCAGTGACTGAGGGTGACCCATCAAGTGAAGTTCAGGGCAGAGGTTGGCAGTCAATGAGTGCTCTGACAAGGAAAAGATATGCCACAATGGGGCCGAACTGTTGAGAGAGATCCGGGAATTCAAAAACAGTCCCTTTATGAAGGCCACGCCTGCAAGTACGGGCCCTGACCTATATCCGACTGCATCTGCTATGGGGGTGGGGGTACCCACCCATGTATCTCCTGCTGATAACAGCTCTGAACTCGATTCCTTGACCATGGAAGTGGAGAAACTGACGAGATGTCTCCAAATGCTTATCACGCCGCAGACAGAGATGGCACCAAGGTTTCCAGTTAGTAATACCCCCGCCCTGGCTCCCAGTGTGGCGCCTCGGCCAGCTCAAACTCCAGAAAGTGTTTGCTATAATTGTGGGAAAGATGGGCACATGAAAAGGGAATGCCAGTCCCAAGACACTGACAAAGTTGCATATAGGCTACAAGGAGGCTTCGGAGAAGAAATCAGTGGTTAAGAGGTGCGACATGATCAGTGAGGGCACCAAAATGCTAATTCACGTCCTTTGTGGCAAGGTCAGTTGCCCAGGCCCCCACTACCGCCTCTCCAGACTGGTCCAGAATAGTGGGTCCCTCATGGAGACCACTGTAAAGGTGAATGGAGTGTCTACAAGAGCTGTATTAGACAATGGCTCCCAAGTGACAATTATGTTCAGGATTGGTATCAGAAGCATTTGTCAGACGTACCTTTACAACCATTAGAAGGACTGCATGTATGGGGGGTTAAGTGAGAAGGCCTACCCCTATTCCGGTATATCCGAATTTGGCTGTCTTCCCCACCTCCGTGGCTGGAGTGGCCGAACAAGTAGAGACCCTAGCCTTAGTGTGTCCCCACTGGACTGTATGATGGTGTCCCTTTGTTGATTGGAACAAATGCTCATATGTTCGGAAGGCTGGCACAGTTGTGTTATGAAAACAGGGTCAAAGACTAGTAGAGCTTTAAGAGTTCGGCTTTAATTAAGAAGGCCTATGAGGCACAGAGAAATGCTGAAAAACAGAACCAGAGGAACGGTCGGAATTGTATGGAAGAAGGATCCTGAGTCTCTGATCCTGGCGCCAAATGCCCAGTGTACCTTACAGGGAGAGGTCCATATCAGAAAGGATGTTAAGAATAAAATATTAATGTTGGATGCACCAGGCGATGGAAAATTGCCAGAGGGACTGCTGGTCAAGCCTAGTATTTTGCCGCTAGAGCCCATGCTTATGCCAGAAGGGTAATGGTCCAAGTTCATAATGTGTCTGAAAAGAGACATTCGAGTAAACAAGAGGTTGCATCCTGGCTAATGTGCATTGTGCAGACACTGTGCTACCAACAGCAAGAGTTCAAGGAAGAATGACAGAGTAACGCCTGACTTGTTTGATTTCGCTGACCCCGCTGCCAGCTGAATGGAAAGTGAGGATCAGTGAGAAGCTTGCCCAGAGAGACCAGGTGTTTTCTTTAAAGGAATGGGATGTAGGATGCGTGCAAGGAGCTGAGCACAATATCCGCTGCATGACGAAAGACCATTTCATGAGAGGTCTCGACGCCTGGCACCTGCTGACATAGATGATGTGAGAGCGCATCTGCAAGAGATGTTAGCTGCTGGTGTAATACAAGAATCCAGAAGCCCTTATGCTTCCCCATTGTGGTAGTGAGGAAAAGAATGGAACAGTAAGGATGTGTGTGGATTATCGCACCTTAAACCGCGGACTATCCCTGATCAGTACACAATGCCCCGCATTCAGGATGCTTTGGACTGCCTAAGCGGGAGCAAGTGGTTCTCTGTGCTGGATCTCAGATGGGTACTACCAGATCCCGATGGCCCCAGAGGACCGTGAGAAGACGGCCTTTATCTGTCCGGCTGGGCTTCTATGAATTCATGAGGATGCCTCAAGGGATTTCAGGTGCCCCAGCCACTTTTCAACGATTGATGGAGGCGTGCAGTGGGGACATGAACTTACTAGAGTGCCTGGTATACCTAGATGAAGTTATTGTATTTGGCAGCTCACTGGAGGAACATGAGAGCAGATTATTTAAGGTATTGGACCGACTGGAGGACTTTTGGCCTTAAACTGTCCATTGATAAGTGTCAATTCTTTCAAACATCAGTAAAGTATGTGGGACACATAGTATCCACCGAGGAATAGAGACCGACCAAGTAAAGTTGAGGCCTTGACCACCTGGCCACAGCCCAAAAATCTAAAGAACTGCAAAGATTCCTGGGATTCTGTGGTTATTATCGGCGCTTCATCAAGGACTATTCAAGAGTGATCCGCCCTTTACTTAACCTTATTTAAGGGTATCCCCCAACCCACAAAAAATACCAAAAGTCAGCGTCTCTCAAGACTAAAAGAGTGTATTTTCATCCGAGTGAAGTATTTGGGGCCCGCTGGACTCTGATTATGAGACTGCTTTTCATGAGATCATATATCAACTTACCCATGCTCCAGTGCTGGCCTATGCCGATCCAAGAAAACACGTCCCTGCACACTGATGCTAGCTTGCAAGGGTTGGGGCTGTGTTGTACAAAGAGCACGAGAATGGCCTGAGACCAGTGGCCTTTGCCAGTAGAAGCCTGACCCCATCCGAAAAGAACTATCCTGTACATAAGTTAGAGTTCCTAGTTTTGAAGTGGGCTATTGTTGACCAATTCCATGAGTACTTGTATGGGGCTAAAATACTAGTAAAACTGACAATAATCCTTTGACCTATGTGCAGACCTCAGCTAAGTTGGATGCCACTGGCCATAGGTGGCTTTCTGCATTATCTACATATGACTATGCTCTCGAATACCGAGCAGGTCTGAACCACATAGATGCTGATGCTCTCTCCCGAGGCCTGTTCCCCAGAATGATTGGGTCCGATTGGCAGAACCTGACATTCGGGCACTCTGCCGAAGTTTGACAGGGAGGAACAATGTCCACGGACGCAGTGGACTGCATGGTGGATTGCTTGGGAGCCTCTGAGAATTGCATACCTGCTGCTTATTGCCACTTTTCTGCAATAGACATTGGTGCACTGCCTCAGCTGGACAATGACAGTATTCGAGCGGCTCAATCCCGCGATCCCATGATCAAAGCAGCTTTAGAAGCCCTCTATGCAGGAAAAGATGTGTCCAAATTACGCTCCACTGATCTGAGAACTGCACTGTTATACAAAGAAGGTCCTAAGTTGAAACTGATCAATAAACTGTTATACAGAGAAACAGTAGACAGAGGGGGACAAGTAGACAAACAACAACTAGTGCTGCCCACTGCCTTTCGAGACTCAGTACTGAGGTCCTTGCACAACCACATGGGGCACCTTGGTATAGACAGAACACTTGACTTGGTGAGATCCAGATTCTATTGGCTAAGATGGGGGCTGATGTGGAGCAACACATTCGAACTTGTAGTCGCTGCTTACAGAGGAAAGCTTTGCCCAGAGGGCTGCCCCTTGTTAACATCACCACCAGTGCACCCATGGAGCTGGTCTGTATTGATTTTCTAAGTTTGGAGTCAGATCAAAGAAATATCAGTAATGTGCTGGTGGTCACTGACCATTTCACAAGATATGCCCAAGCTTTCCCCACCAAAGACCAGAAAGCATCCACTGTAGCCAAAGTACTTGTAGAAAACTTTTTGTTCACTATGGGGCCCACAAAGAATCCATTCTGATCAAGGAAGAGACTTTGAGAGTCGTCTTATCAAAGAGATGCTTTCTCTGTGGGGAGTGCGAAGTCCAGAACCACTCCTTACCACCCCCAGGGACCACAGCCTGAGCGTTTCAACCGCACTTTGCTAGATATGCTAGGCACCCTGCCCAAAGGACAAGCCTAGATGGAGCCAACAAATTAGCACCCTGGTACATGCTTATAACTGCACCAAAGTGATGCCACTGGATTCTCCCCCTACCGCCTGATGTTTGAAGAGAAGCTCGACTACCAGTAGATGTGTGTTTTGGGGTCTCTCCTGATGGGAGTTCAAGCTGACAACTATTTACAGTATGTACAAAAGTTAAAGGCCCAGCTAACTCATGCGTACCAACTGGCTCAAACCATGGCTGCCAAAAGAAATCTGGCCAACAAAGAAAGGTATGATAAAAGGTGAAAGCACAGGAACTCCAGGAGGAGATCGGTATTGCTAAGAAATCTGGGACTGCATGGCAAGCACAAGATTGCTGACAGATGGCACCATCTCCCTCACATTGTAGTGGGCAAACTAGATGATCTGCCAGTGTACAAAGTAAGGCCTGAGAATAATTCAAAAGATGTAAAAACAATGCATAGAAATCATTTACTGCCCATTGGACAAATCCTGATTGAGTCTGAGCCCCCAGAAGATGCCCCTCTGGACCAGTGACTAGAGCTGCTGCTAAGAAAGATCAAGAAAGTCTGCACCTACAGAAGCAAAGTTAAAGTGTTCCCTCCACAAGTCCCAGTTGAGCATGACTGTCAGTCCATATCGGAAGAAAGTGAGAGTGACTTTGAATACTATCCTTCTTACGAACTGAGTCAATTGTTTGGGGCAATCCCTAGTCAATACTGGAGATGAAGCTGGGCCTTCTGGACTGTCTAAGCCCCAGCTTCATCCCTGGAGCAATGCTCCCAGAAAGTGAAGTGCAAAGCATCAGATCAGATGAAATGGAATCATTGTGCATGGTTGAACTGTTTGAGCTTTCAGGGAGGAAAATGATAGATTGGGGCAGACTGGTGATACACCCGAACAAGAAGAGTATTTTGAGTGCCCTGACAGTCCACTGCCAGTGTCGAAAGCTCTCCATGTGAGCCAAATGTTGTGGACTCAGAAACTGTAACTCCTGGAGCTGAAAGTGCCCCAAGTTCTAGCCTCTCTACCCCATGGAGACTCCCTGACAAGTGAGGACAATGCTGAAAATGAGGCTCAGAGTGCAGAGACTATAACAGTTCCCCTAGAAAGACTGGTCGAGCTGTAAAGCCTGTGGTGCACCTCAGTTATGATTCACTTGGGAGGCCTGTGGACTTGCCTCTTAATGTTGTCCATAAAGGAGTGTATGTGTCCCCGAGCTCATTGCCCAAACTGAGCATCAGTGCTAACTCCAAGTTACTTGTGTTGCCCTCTAAGTATGGTGCCCTTGCCCCATCCAGCCCCAAGGTAACTGATAGGGAAGGGCCCCCTCTTTTCAGGTTTCATGTACAAGAGGTAATAACTTGAGTTATGGTACAATGTGTATGTAATACTGTGTAAAGAGTGACGTACTGCAATGTTTCAGAAATGTGTTCTTGGTAAAATGATATATTGACTGATGATTACATGTGCGAGCCTAATGCAAATGTATATGGTTGCAGTTGAAACTTATGGGGGTACTTGCTTGACGCGGACGTCAAGCTTTCCCAGGCCAGGAAGGGTGTAACCACCTTGCAAATGGGGGTTCCCAAAAGACTTCCAGGAGCTTGCTTGAATGCTCCAAGCCTGAATGGTGTTTGGCATTTAAGCCATTTATCAGTGAGTGTTTTTAGAACCTCTGGTACTGTCTCTTTAAGAGCTGTCTGCTTGCAGACATAATTAGTTTGTATGGGGACTGTGTGTTTCTTTGATTGAGTACCACTCAAGCTGCTGCCAATTCACTTCATTTTGCAGTCACTAGGAGTGCAAAGGAACCTATCGAAAGATGTAACTGTTTGCCAGAAATTATTTAGAGTAATAATGAAATTACAGTTTGTCTAACCTGCTTTCTTTGCAGTCAGAACTGTGTCTGCTAGTTCCCCATTCTAGTTTTGAACTGCTGAACTGGACCAATCAGTGTGGGGTAAGCTAGCTCTAAAATGGTGCCTTGGACGAATCAGAACTTGGACTCATAATCTGAGCCAGCCACAAGAGGATTGTATGGGCAGTGACTCTGGGAGATGTAGTTTAGACTTCAGTGCCTTTTTGGACCAACAGCAGCAGTCTAGTGTGAGTGACAGCCAATCCAGTCAAGAACTGGGAGGAACTCAAAGGAAGTGCTCGGTTTTGTCGGTTGGAGTTTCAGTTGAGCTTTGGCAGTGAAGAAGGAAGGAGCCCTGTGCTTTTCAGTGTGCAGTTTAGTCAAAACGTGTGTAAGGCCCAGAGTTCCGGTCTGCAGCTTGTGTAACAGCTTGTTGGGACTGAATCCGTCCTGTGAAAAGATCAAAGGATCTCTGAAGAGTAGAAACCAGGCTCACCCTGTAGAAGACTGGAGGAATTGCTGAAAATTGCATTCGGTCTGTCAGGAACTGAATCTGCTGTGTGTTCTCCGGGTACTGTGCAGTAATTGCGATCGGGATACAGATGCAGCCTGCCTGGTATAGTGCTTTCTTTTATATGGATGTGTGAAGAGGTTTGTGTACCTCAAGTGAGCCCTGCTGACATTGAAGGACCCTATCTTATTTGGAGGTCGTAGTACTAATTCAGGGTCGCTCCCTGTTGAATTGCCACATTAAATCCAAATGGAATTACTGTACTGCTGACTGTTTAATTCTCCTTTTCTCTGTGTGAAAGGGCCCCTACCAGCTGCCACAGTTTGGACTAGCTACTAGGGCTTGGGTACCCAGGGACAGTAACTGATAGGGATAGGCCTGTGCATAGAGCCATAGGTAGATTATTAGAGTGATAAGCTAATTAGCCTGATTTCCCCTGTCCTTGTTATATCCCCTAAATAAATCAGAGCTGCTTGTTTCCAGCAAAGTTATACTGCCTGAGGTATTTGTCTATGTTAAAGTACTGTACTGTGATTGTTGCACTGTATCTCATTTCACAGGAGGTCCCAGTGCGGAACCAGACCTGGGGGTAAGTGTATACTGTGAAGGTAATTCTGATATATTGTGTGGGCCACTAGTGGGAAGAAAGGGGGGTTGCAGTGTCCCAGAGGGCTGTGACCAAGTTAGTTTAACTATTGCAAACCCTGACCTCTGGGTGGAGGCACCCGCCATTGGATCCAGGCCCCTCAACCTGTTAGTGGCAAATCAGGCAGGGGTAGTAGCCCCTGGGATAGCGCCATCTAGGGGTTACATGAGGGGGGATGTTGGATACAGGGCATGGAAGGGGTAGGGAGGGTGGTCAGCTGTAACGGGTGTGGGGCTGCCATCTTTCTGGGAACAATATGGAGAACAGGGGGCTGTCCAGTGTGTGACAACTTTGGCAACTTAGAGAAGAGATTTGAGAAGGGAGTTGGGAAAAGGGGAGGGAAGATGCTGGAGGGAAGATCAGGGGCAGAAGGGGCAAGAAATGGCTTCTTTGGCCCACATGGGAAGTATACTCAGGACAGAAACAGGGAGGATGCCAAGGGTCCAGGGACATCAATCCTTTAAGGACCCTGGGAAAGCAGGGAGTGGGATTGGCAGGAGGTAAGAAGAAAGACCAGGGGAAAGGAGAAAAGCTCAGGTTGGAAGAACAGAAGTATGTCCTAATATGGGGTCCCTCTTCGAAAGGTTTGCAGTACTGTCCAGTTTGGAGGAACAGGGGCCGGGGGGGGAGGTCAAGGATTAAGAAGGTGTGGAGGCCATAAACAGTGGCAAGAGGGAAGTAGTTGGTGAAGTGATGAGGGTGGAGTGCAGGGGTGTGCAGAAGAGTAGAGAAGTGGTTGCTAAGAAGAACAATTGAGGTGGGGAGTCTGGAGGGAGGAGGGAAGGGGGCCAAATGGTGGGTCAGCAAAGGAGAGAAGCAGTGGGACAGGAGAAACTGGATTCATGGGAGAGGAGAGGGATTTGGGATGTGTACATATGAACATACGAAATTGCCAGCAGAAACAGGCCTCATGGTCTATCGAGTCTGCTCGAGTGTGCAGCTAGCCCCTCATCACGCAGCCGACCCATCCGCCCCCCTTCCCAGTATCCCTTCTCCTGTCCCAACCCCTTTAGAAGCTGCCCACTGTGTTACAGGACACTGTCTCGTCTGGTACGGTGTTCCATTTGTCCACCACTCTTTCTGTGAAAAATATCTCCTCATCTTCCTTTTGAATCTTCCCCCCTCCAGTCTCAGTCCATGCCCTCTTGTGTCCCTCCCCTTCTCATCTTAAAAATTCCTTCTGTGTTGGTCTTGTTTATCCCCTTCAGATACTTAAAGGTCTCGATTATATCCCCCAATCCCTCCTCTCCTCCAGTGAATACATATTCAGCTCTCCCAGTCTGTCCTTGTAGGGCTTGCTCTCCAATCCCTGTATCATGTTTGTGGCTTTTCACTGCACCCTCTCCAACAATCTGATGTCCCTCAAGAATGGGTGCCAGTACTGCATGCAGTAATCCAGGTGGGACCTAATCAATGACCTATACAGTGGCAGGATATCCTCCCTCTTTCTGGAGGAGATCCCTCTTGCAATACACCTCAGCATTTTGTTGGCTTTTGCTGCTGCCTCCTGCACTGAGCAAAGTTGTTCATGCTCTCCGTAATGATCACTTTTAGGTCCTACTCCTTGGTGGAGCTCCTCAACTGTACCCCACTCAAGTGATAATCCCCCCCAGTTCCTGGCACTGAAGTGCATAACCTAGCACTTCTTGGCATTGAACCCCAACTGCCATGTTTCTGCCCACTCCTGCAGCTTAGCCAGGTCCTCCTGTAACCCCTTCCACTACTCCGCATCATCAACCACAGCTCCCACCTTGGTATTATCTGTGAACAATCTGATGTTGCTCCGGATCCCATGTGAGATATCTGCAATAAAAATCCCAAACAGCACCGGTCCCAGTACCGATCCCTGTGGTACCCCGCTCGTCAACGCTCCTGGTGACAAGATGTCCCCCACCACCAGCCTTTGCTGCCTTCCCCTTAGTTTGTGATCCATTTCACCATTTTTGGTCCGGCTCCCAAATATTTCAGTCCACCCCCCCAACTTCCCATGCGGTACTGAATCAAAGGCCTTGCTGAAGTCCAAATACAGGACATCCACTGCATAGCCTTATCCAGTTCTCACATCATCTAGTCATAGTACTCTATAAGGTTTGTCTGGCAGGATCTGCCCACTATAAACCCATGTTGTTGACCATCCTGGAGACTGTCTTCCTCTAAGAAGCTTACTAGCCTCTCTTTTAGTATGGTCTCCATGACCTTTTCCATGATCGATGTGAGGCTCACTGGCCTACAGTTTCCTGGTTCATCCTTTGGGCCATTTTTGTGGATGGGCACCACATGGGCCATTCTCCAGTCCTGTGGTACACATCTTGTGTCCAGGGAGGTATTGAACAGGCTGGCCAGTGGCCCCACTAGGACCTTCCCGCAGACCCTCCTAATTTGTTCAGGTAATTCCCTATCCAGGTCAATTCCCTGAGCAGGTGGTCTGTACACTAACCCCATCCTCAATGTCCTATACTTTACATCTTGGAACTGCATCCATAGTGCTTGTCCTCCCCTCCTCCCCTTCCTCCCTTATGCACTTTATCCCCTCCCTTACATAGATCACCACTCCCCCCATTCCCCTTCACCCTATCATTTCTGAATAACCTGAACCCCGGGATCATCATATCCCAATCCTGGTACTAGGTGGCCCATGTTTTCATGATGGCCACAATGTCCACCCCCTCCACCACCAAGACAGCCTGTAACTCCACTGGTCTATTCCTTAGGCTTCTTGCATTCAGTGAGACCACTCCCTAGCTTGTTTTCTTCCCTTCCCTACCCCTATTCTTCCCCCTTTATCCCATCCTATGCTACTTCTCCACTGCCTTTACCCATAACTAGGCAGGTGAGCTCACTAGGCTCCCCTTTCTGAACCCCTTTCCTATCAGCAGTCCCCTCACCACCCTCCCTCCTAGTTTAAGTCCACCTTTGTTGATTATATACCCCACCTATTCCCCATTTTAGTACTCCCTTCCCCTCCCTGCTCAAATATAACCTGTCCCCTGCACATAAGTCACCATTTCCCCAGGTCCTGCCCAAGTGTGACACTAATCCATACTTCTTGGTAGAGCACCAATCCCTCAGCCACTCATTGCCTCACTATACTCGCCACATGGTACCAGAAGTACCTCAGAGAACACCACCAACCCCCCAACCTCCTCAAACTGCCTACCCAACTCCTTGAACCTCCTTTTTACCACCTTTACCATCTCCCCTGCCAAGTCATTTGTACCCACATGCATCATTCTGTGAGGTTTCTCCCTGTCCCTCCATGTACACTTGAGAAGTGCCTATCCCGCCCTGTCTGCGGTCAACCCCGGAATGGGCCCCAACCCAGATGCGACTGTGTCTTTCTCTCCTTCCACCCCATCTGACCCCTTTCAGTACAGAATCCCCCAGCACTAGTACCCCATATTCTTGTCCCATAACCCCATCTCCTGTTTTTGTTGTCCACATTTCCAGAGTCCATACTGCCCTGCTCCTTATTACCTCTATCTGCACCATTTGTGACTCCTACATCTTCCCCTCATTTTCACCTCTCCCTTTGCCTCTGCCCTGCTCTTCTCCTCCCCCTTTTTCTTTTCACAGCCTGACTCCTGATTCCTGGGGCTTCAATACCCTTTTTCTCCCCTCCCCCATGATCGTCAACACCTCCATTACCACCTTCGATGCCAACACTGAAAAACCTATTACTTGCTACCCCCACAGTGGTGCCCATCTCCTCCTTCCCCCTGTCCTGAGCCATCCCTCAACTTACTACCCCTCTGTTCTCCTCACCCACACACCCTCCCTACATCCTCATGGGATTTAGCCCTGCTGTTCCTCCTCTGCTTCTCCCAGCTTCTCCTCTCTGAGCCCTCCTGCCCCAGCCCCCTCACCCTCTCCAGCTCCTTCCAGAGCCCCTGTACCTCCTCTCTCAGTCTTCTCAGCCTGTAACAATTGGATAACCTCCCAGTTTCCATAGGATATTCATCTAAACAGCCACCCCACAACCATTGCACCCCACAATCCTCCCTGTGCCTGCCTCCCTCACTCCATGGTGCCCACCATTCCAACAACTATTCCAATGTCTGCTTCCACCTTATTTGTGCCCCTCTACAACTCAGCGTAATTCCCCATAATGCCCCACATCTTTCCCTCCAAAATTCACACTTAATTTAAACATAACCTCAATTCCTTATCACACAGTTTGTACAGTGATAGCTGGATACCATATGTGACCCTCCTAGCTTGCTTCCGAGTCTTTCTTTAATCCAATGTTCCTAGCTTGCTAGCTCAGTAACTCTAGTTAACACATTTATACATGGCCTTGTCAGTCTGAACTTTAGACTTTAGACTTTTAACATTAAAATATGCACTTACCCTTCCTTAATTCAAGCTTGTCAGTTTGACTTTCAAACTTGCAACTTTAAAACATTTAAACCCTAAAATCCAACTAGTAAAAGCTTGAGTGTCTGAACTTTTTACCACCTGGCTATTAGTTTAGGAGTTAGTTCATATGGGCAGTTTGCAGCTCCCCAAGCTCTTCCCTCACAGCCTCCAAGCCCAACCCCCAGTGGCTTTCCAGTATTTAATAAAGGCTAGTGGAGGGGGTGGGTTGGGGGCTTTTACTCCAGCTGGCAACAGTCCTCCTGAAAATCAGTTACAGAGTTAAAGAAAGCAGCTTTAAGCTACTCTCAAACCAACAGCAAACTCATGAAAAATCAGTTATGGAGTTAAATAAAGATTTAAGTTAATCCCAAACCAACAGCAAACTCACAAAAAATCAGTTACAGAGTCAAATAAAGATGTAAGCTAATCTGAAACCAACAGCAAACTCACAAAAAAAATCAGTTACAGAGTTAAATAAAGATTTAAACTAAGCCCAAATCAACAGCAAAACTCACCCTCCTACCTCTCCCCACAACAAGCAGAATGATCAGACAAAATGGCTCTATGAACATTTAAACACAGATTCAAACTAAATTCCAAACAAACTTGATTGGCTGATCTGTCTCTGGGCAAAGAACTTCCTCCCCCCCAGCCAGCCAGCAACAGTCCCCTGAAAGTCAGTTACAGATTTAAAGAACACTTTAGGCTACTCCCAAACCAACAGCAAACTCACAAAAATCAATTACGGAGTTAAATAAAGATTTAAGCTACTCCTAAACCAAACAGCAAATGCACAAAAAAATCAGTTATGGAGTAAAATAAAGATTTAAACTAATCCCAAAACAACAGCAACCTCACAAAAAAATCAGTTACAGAGTTAAATAAAAATTTAAGATAATCCCAAACCAACAGCAAACCCACAAAAAATCAGTTACAGAGTTAAAGAAAACTTCAAGCTACTCCCAAACCAACAGCAAACTCACAAAAAATCAGTTACAGAGTTAAAGAAAACTTTAAGCTACTCCCAAACCAACAGCAAACTCACAAAAAATCTGTTACAGAGTTAAATAAAGCTTTAAGCTACTCCCAAACCAACAGCAAACTTACTAAAAATCAGTTACAGAGTAAAAGAAAACTTTAAGTTACTCTGAAACCTATAACAATCTCACAAAAAAAATCAGTTACAGAGTTAAATAAAGATTTAAGACAAGCCCAAATCAACAGCAAAACTCATCCTCCTATCTATCTCCACAACAAGCAGAATAAGCAGACAAAATGGCTCTGTGAACATTTAAACACAGATTCAAATTAAATTCCAAACAAACTTGATTGATTGCTCTGTCTCTGGGCAAAGAATCCCTCCCCCAAGCCAGCCAGCAATAGTCCTCCTGAAAATCAGTTACAGAGTTAAAGAACTATTTAAGCTACTCACAAACCAACAGCAAACTCACAAAAAAATCAGTTGCAGAGTTAAATAAATATTTAACCAACAGCAAATTCACAAAAAAATCAATTACAGAATTAAAAATGTAAGCTAATCCCAAACCAACAGCAAACTCACAAAAAAATCAGTTACAGAGTTGAAAGCTTTAAGTTACTCCCAAACCAACAGCAAACTCACACAAAATCAGTTACAGAGTTAAAGATTTAAGCTAATCTCAAATCAACAGCAAAACTTACCCTCCTACCTCTCCCCACAACAAGCAGTATAAGCAGACATAATGTCTCTGTGAACATTTAAATAGAGATTCAAACTGAATTCCAAACAAACTTGATTGGCTGCTCTGTCTCTGGGCAAAGAATCCCCTTCCCCCAGCCAGCCAGCAACAGTCCTCCTGAAAATCAGTTACAGAGTTAAATAAAGCTTTAAGCTACTCCCAAACCAACAGCAAACGCACAAAAAATCAGTTTCATAGTTAAAGATTTAAGCTAATCCCAAACCAACAGCAAACTCACAAAAAAAATCAATTACAGAGTTAAAGATTTAAACTAATCCCAAACCAACAGAAAATTCACAAAAAATCAGTTACAGGGTTAAACAAAACTTTAAGCTACTCCCAAACCAACAGCACAGTAGAAGCATAGGTCCCAAGTTTCATCAGCTGGAATGCTGGTCCTCTTTGGTTTTGCGTCTGAGCAGGGGTCGGGGCTGGGGTGGGGTGGGTATCCCTTCCTTGGGAAAATGCTTAATGTGACCTAAATTATTAAAATTACAGTTCACCCAGCACATATGTGAATCCTTCAGCTGGAATATCTCCTGGTCTCCCCCACTGCCCCAATAGAACACCCCCTCCTCCCACCTGGGGCTGCTATATCTGACTGCTATGTTTCTCTGGGCACTTTTTTACTTGAGCTACTCATACACAGCATTGTGATGCCTGAGGCTGGTGGAGGCACTTGTCCCAACGTTACAGGAGGTGGAAGGGAAGGTTCACCAAATACATCCAAGGTGGTGGGAGGATAACCAAACAACACCTTAATAAATAATATTTTAAATAACATCTGATTAGCACTTCTGTAATCCTTATTTTTTCGCAGCAAATCTCCATGATTTATAGCAGCTTGCACAAGCCAGCCCTCCCCCCGGCCCCCAAAGTGTACAGGCTAATTCCAACAGCAACCACTTCTGTACAACACAGTTTGGTACAAACTGGAAGCCAGAACATCCCCAATTAGCAACTATCACAACTCCACAAATGTAAAACTTTCCTGGAGTCCACAACCACGATCGATCATCACCCATGTACCGCACATACCAGTCGGATGTTTTTTAATTTTTCCAAACGCAGATTAAAGTATAAGTCACACCACAAGAAAAGACTTCCTCGAAGTGTGCTGCTGAAGTGCCCACTCAACTCAGGACCCAGCGTACTATGCAGATGCAGACTTGGCAGCTGCACACCACTGAGAGAGGGCAGGAATGAGCGGTGCAAGTGTGTGCTTAAGGATCGTACCACAGAGACATGGAGGACTCAGCTAGCTGCGCATTTTGTGGGTTTGCAATGCACTGTGTGGCTCTGCAGGTTTAAATATCCATTTGTGAGTCTGACCCGTGTCACTTGGGTATGAGAAGGGAGGGCAGAATGGGAGGAGGGGCAAGATGAAAGGGGAAAAAGGAGAGAGGGTCATTATCCTGGGAGATTCAGTACAGAAGATGGTGAGATGGGGAGGTAAGGGTGCATGGTATAGCTGCAGGTGGGTGGAGTATGTGCTGGGCATGATTGTAGGGAAATTAGACCTTTTATACCTAAATTTGTAGGGAAAGATCATGAGAATCCTCACATTATAAAACACCTGGGTACAAATGACCTTGCCAGGTGTGAAGTAGAGGTGGTGCAGGAGAAGTTTAGGGAGGTTGGAAAAATCTGCAGCACAGCAGGAAGGTCAGTTTCATTTTCTGAAGTACTTCCAGTCCTTCGGGTGAGTACTGTAAGGAAACAGAGAATTGAGGAACTTAACAGTATGTTAAGGGGTGATGCAAGTCAGAGGGATATGGGCTATTGGGGGGGCAGAACTATGGAAAATAAGGACCAATATGCACTGGACAGGCTGCATTTAAGTAGAAAGGGTACCCAGGTTTTGAAAGATAAGCTGGAGGAATACTTATCTACAAACCTAAATTTAAAATGAAGGGCAAGGGCATTACAGTGTGCTGCAACTGTAATCACCAGATGTGGGAGATCAGCAGGTCTCCCTCCCATTAACACATTAGATGGAAGGATGGGTGAAGAGGATGGGTGAGAAAGAGAGAGGATGCAGGAGGGGGGAGGGATGAAAAGGGATGGGAAGAGGCAATGAGGTACAGGGGTCACGGTGGAAGGTGGTGTCCTTGAATGCCAGGAGTCTGGGAAACAAGATGACAGATCTTCAGAAACTGATGGCTGAGGGAGAGGTGGACATAGCAACCATCACAGAGATGTGGGCCACCCAGTTCCATGATTGGGACCTCGTGATCCCTGGGTATAGAATTTACAGGAAGGACAGAGAGAAGGTGAGAGGGGAGGGGTAGCTTTATTAGTGAGGGAAGGGATCATATGCGCCAGGGAGGAGGAAGAGGAGAGTGAGACTGAAGCCACGTGGGTGCAGCTTCAAAACATCAAGAGGAGAAAGGTTCGAATGGGGGTGGTTTACAGATAAGGGAATTTGGACAAAAAGCTGGGGGAGCAGATTAAAACACTAAGCTGTAGGGGAAACACAGTCAAAACAGGAGATTTCAACCTGCCTGGAGTTGACTGGCGGACCCTAGCTACCTCCTGCTCCAGGGAACAGGTCCTCCTGGAGGCTTTCCAGGATTGTTTCCTGGTGCAGGGAGTCACAGAGCCTACCAGGGATGCAGCCATACTGTACCTAGTGCCATCATATGGGGAACTTGTCCAGGAAATAGAGGAACCCCTTGTAGGCAGTGACAACCACATGGTGTGATTTTACCTCAGTATGGGCAGGGAAACAGCCAGGACTAAGACAAGGGTAGTCGACTTTAAGAGGGTACACTTTGGTAGGATGGGCAAAATCCTATAGGGGCACTTTGCCAAAATCAGTCCGGAGATGGAGGCAGAGCAGAAATGGTCCATTATTAAGTTGGGTTAAGCCTTTATAGGCTCCCAATAGAGGGTTACTTGCTCTTACTAAATGGAAACATGGCTTATACAGATATTTAAAGAAACCTCTCCGATTGAGATAATTTTGATTTCAGTTTCATTTTACTTTTTATACTGGAAAGGCATGTGAGCAAAATTTGCCCGTTTTCACAAGCGTCCAGTAAACACAGACAAACAGGAACATTACAGGTTGAACAGGATTTGCAATACAGAAAGGGTTCAGATAATAAATTACAAGGGTATACAATGTGTCATAAATAAATATATATACAGAACAATCATGGTAGGCAGTTGTCAGATGGTGTAAGTACAAGACGCCTATGGCAGTCAGGGATGGGAACAGTTACAGGTTATGGAACTAGACTGATAACTCTTAAGTTGTACTTGAAAGAAGCCAGCAAGGGACATTGAACCAGGAAAGGGGGAGACAATGGAACAGATTCACACCCTTGTAGAAAAGGGTTTTTTGACCTTGGGTAGGCCTACATGATGGGAGAGCGAAGTAGTTGGTGGTGGACTGTCTGGTGGGCCTTGTGTGGGCTGATCTTGGAAAAATGGAGACTACGCTGCTCGGTAAGAGTCCCCGAATGATTTTGTAGAAGAAGGCCAGGATTTTGCCACTTAGCCTGTCCTCTAACGGAGGCCAGTTGGAGGATTTGTATAGGTTACAGTGGTGGGTTGATCTAGGAAGGTTGGTGGCAAACCAGATGACATTGTGATAGGTGATCCTTTGCCTATAAAAGTTCCTTTGGGAGAGGGAGGGGTAGTAGATCAAGGTACCATAGTCAAAGAAGGGGGAGCAGGAAACTGTTGGCAAACAGGGTCCTGGATTCGGGGATAAGGTATGGTTTGACTCTGTATAACATGTCTAGCCTTTGATGTGCTTTTTTAATGAACTGACTACAGTAAGGTTCGAAGGTTAGGTGACAGTTGAGGAGGCGGCCAAGGTACTTGAACTCTGTGACTCTTTCTATTAAGTTGCCATCATCCAGGAGGGTGAAATTGAAGGCAGCAGTTCTTCTAGACCCTGAAAAAAACAATTGCTTGTTTTTTTTGGAGTTTAGGACTAGTAACTTGGAGGAGAACTAAGAGTGGAGCCGGTAGAACTCTTGTTGAAGTTTGTGAAGGTGGATGGAGGGGTCCTCTTCTTCCAGAACAGTGCTGCATCGTCAGTGTAAAATATGATTTCTGTGTGCCTGCAAATCTCGGGGAGGGAGTTGACATGAGAGAGAAGAGGAAGGGTCCCAGAATGGAGCCTTGGGGGACTCCAAATTTGATGGGGCAGGTGTCAGAGAGAATACCTTCAATCACAGTTTTGTGGGATCTGTGGTTGAGGTAGTTTGAGAACCAGTTTGCAACCTCCAAGAAGAAATTGAGACTGGTGAGGGTGTTGAGGAGTACCTTGTGGTTGACAAGGTCGAAGGCTATTGTGAGGGTCCACAAACATCGAGCCAGCGTAGAGGCTTTCATCATTAGCCTTGTTAAAGAAGTTAGTGAATTTGATGAGTGCTGTCTCAGTGTTATGGCTAGCTCTAAATCCATTCTGTGCATCAGTTTGAAGGTTGTATTTTTCAAGGTATTCACAGGTTTGGTTAAGTACGATTTTCCCGATAATTTTGGACAGTGGAGGTAGGAGAGATATAGGCTTGTAGTTAACCACATAATTTTGGGGAGCTGGATTTGTGTAGGGGTTTTAAGGTGGTGCATTTCCATTTGAGGGGATAGGAGCCTGTGCAGAGGGAGTGATTGAAGATGTTGGTTAGGGGGGAGAGCGATAGACTCACAGACCAGCTTAAGGATGCTGTAGTCGATTCTGTCAGGGCCTAGGGTCGGTCTGGGATCATTTGTTTTTATGAGTCTGATCACCTCATGGGGTGTGAGGTACTGGAAGTGGAAGCTGGGGTGGAGGTTTAGAATGGGGGGGATGTGGGAGCCCCAGGGTGACTTGACGTGCTGAGTTTGTATTTGTCCAGGTCACTGAAGTAGGAGTTGAAGTGACTAGCAATGGCCAGGGGTTCCATAATAGGTTGCCCCCCTATAGAGAGGCTGATTTGCTCATTATGTTTGCCTCTCCCAATGAGATCAATTTAACAAAGCATTTGAAGTGCTGACCCTGTCATAGGGCAAATACATATTAAGAAGGCAGGCACAGAAACGGAGTGGGGGGGGGGGAGAGGAAAAGAAAGAGGAGAGACAAAGAAAAGGTTTCTTTTGTGTCCACATTTTAAGTCTTTGGGGAATATGTACATCAGCAACTGCCACTGGTGCAGAGCATCTTTTCAAAGGGCATGCATACTGTACAGGGGCTTGGGCACTGCCCCATGTGCTGGACCAGAGGAGAACTGAAAGCTCAGCTCACGGAGGCCTGGGCCCACATCCTCCACCTCAAAACTTACTACTTGGCAACAAGCCCTCGGGCTCTCCTCCACCATATCATCTGCAACAAGGAAACATCCCACTTCCCCAGAGAAAGCCTAATTCAGGGGATTGGCAGGTGGTAAGGAGAGGTGGAGGCAAACCACACAGGTCCCAACAGTAGTCCTCAACCAAGGGGGCACCCATCCAAATGGCTAACAGATTCATGCCATTAGCCACTGTGACGTACAAGGATAGCATTACAGGACCAGAAAAGCACCAGTTACATCACCTAAAAGGAAAGGTCAAAGGTGGAGAAATCAGGGTGCCAGATACTGGGAGTAACAGGAAACTACTCATTATAGGAGATTCCATGATCAGAGGAGGGGACTCCCAACTACGACAGGACACTAGTACAAGTGTGGTGGTCAGGTGCCTATCTGGAGCATCCGCTAAAAGGGGTACCGACCGTAGTGATAGGATACTATGCAAGGAAGGAGAGTGCACAGGTGTTTTTGTCTATCTAGGAACAAATGATCTTATGGGTCAAATGGTAGAGGAGACCAAAATGTACCTAACATGCTTAGGTGACAAATTGGCCCCCCACTCACCCATCATAGCCTTCTCTGAGGTTCTTCCAGTATGGGAGAGAGAAGGCGGTATGCAAAGAATCTGCAAAAATGAGATAGAGTAGCTAAACACATGGCTTCAGGGCTGGTGCCTAGAGAATTGCCACCTTTTTATCGGAAACTGGAGGGACTTCTGGGACAGGGGTCTCTTCAGGTACGATGGACTGCACCTAACTAAGGAAGGTGTAAGAACGCTAGGACAGAAGTTTGACCTCTTCATGGAATGTTTAAACTAAGAGCTAGGGAGGTGGCAGCAGCACCACATGGCCCTGTTGCCTCTCCCTCAAATCACAGACTTTTCTGTGATAATGGATTTATGTGATAAGGGTGAGTTGTTTTAGTCGTAGACCAATAAGAGTGACTAAACAACCGCCCTAAGCCATAACAGTGAGTGAAAACAGATCGACCGCCACAAGCAGCAATGGTCGATACATGCGACTACCAAAATAAACAAACATTTTTATGTGGGGGGGGCTGAACCTCCCTGCACCCCCCCCTTTGCGGGGGGCAAGCCCCCAGCACCCCCAACTTACAGATTCTCAGCTCAGGGGGTGTGGACTTAGAAAAAGAAGAGTCCTGGACACACAAAAATTCTATCCGGCCCCCAGGACCCAAACCCGGGTAATTGAGCTCCATAGGTGGTGGCTCTAGTCACCACACCAAATGACAAGCTTGGCAGGGCTTGGCCATACTACCCTTCTTACCATCGTCAAGTGAGTGCTGCTCACTGCTGCTCACTACTGCAGTCACTCTCACTTTTTCCTCTCTATCCTGCACCACTCGCTCTTCCCATGAGCGGTTTTATTGACTCACTCTAATTGAGTAGCTCAATAAAACTCGCTCATATCACATGATACCTTGATAATAATGCAAAACAGAAGGATCATCTATTAAATGAGGGACCAAAAGGTACTGTAAAAAAGGGTTCAAATGAAAGACATGATGCTAAAAATGGGGTAAATCGGGTTTAGAAAGCCATGTATAACAAAGCATGGAGTCTCGCAAACAAGTTAGCTAACCTTACTGCAGTCATTGCAGCAGCTGAGCTAGACTGAATTGCCATCAATGAAAACTGGTAAAATGATAACCATGACTGGGAAACAATGATCCTGAGTTTCAGCCTCTTCCAGAGGGACAGGAAATGGAGAAAAGGGGTGTGTGTGTGTATGTGTGTGTGTGGGGGGGTGGTGCCGATGTACGTGAGGAGGGAATAAATGCTTCAATGATCCAAAATGCTCAGACTGAATCTGAAACACTTTGGGTTATATTGGAGGCTGAAAATGGCGTGGTGACTCAGGTAAGAGTAATTTACAGACCAGCGGTGCAGGGCTTGGATGGTGACAAAGAGATCATTGAAACCATTCACAGGATGACAGACAAGGGGGAGGTGATGATGGGTGACTTCAATTTTGCCTGGCATAAATTGAGGTACCTACACAGCAGCATCAACAGGGAGCAAAGAAGCTCTGCGGGGATCAGGCCTAAGACAGCTTGTGAAAGACCCAACAAGGGGGGAAGTTGTCCTTGACCTGTTAGTCACCAATGGTGAAAATATCTCAGTAATAGAAGTTGAGAGTCACCTTGGGTTCAGTGACCACCACATGCTGTGGTTTCAGGTAAATACAGCAGTGGAAACTAGACACTCAAAAACTAAAGTTCTATGCTTTAGAAGAGCAGATTTTGCTAAAATGAAGGAGTGTTTTAAAAGTAACCTAATAAATAAAGCCGGGGGGGGGGGGGTTGAAGAGTACTGGGCATGTTTTAAAAGGGCTATAATGGAAGCCACAAATCAGTGTCTAAGAAAGGTGAGTAAAGCAAAGAAGAGAAGAAAACCACTCTGATTTTCTAGAGGGTGGCTAACGGGGTCAGGGGAAAAAATAATTGCTTTCAGGCGATACAAGAAAACTGGATGTGGCAAAGACAGAGACTCATACAAGGAGAAACTGAGGGAAGTAAGCAAGACAATTAGGGTGGCAAAGGTATCAAAAGAAAAGATAGCTAAGGAGGTCAAAAGAGGGGACAAGACCTTCTGTAGATATATCAGAGAAAAGAGGAAGACGAGTGGGTGTATAGTCAGAATCACAAGGGATGAAGGGGAGCATGCGGAGGCTGACAAGGACAAAGTGGCGATCCCAGCAGATACTTCTGCTCTGTTTTTACCAAGGAAGAGGATGGTTGTAGAACCACCCTGAGTGGAAGAAGTACTGTCGGTTGTAAAGTCAATTCAAGACCATTTACAAGGAAAAGAGTCCTTGAAGAACTGGGGAACCTCAAGGTAGACAAGGCCATAGGCCTGGATGAAATGCACCCTAGGATTCTTAGGGAGTTAAGAGAGGAACTTGTGGCACCCCTGGATGAACTATTTAACCTATCACTTGAACTAGGCAAGATCCCAAGGGATTGGAGAAGGGCCAATGTTATCCCTCTCCATAAGAATGGGAGGAGGGAAATTGCGGGCAACTATCGCCCAGTTAGCCTCACCTGGATTGTGGGCAAAAGGATGGAAGCCCTACTGAAGAAAATAATTCTAACCTCTTTAGAGGACAGCAGTTAATTGTATCCAAAACAGCATGGTTTAACCACAGGAAGATCATGCCAGACAAATTTAATTGATTACTTCAACTGGGTAACCAAAACTGTGGATCAATGCAGTGTGGTGGACTTGGTATATCTGGACTTCAGCAAACCATTCGTCTCTGTTCCACACAGAAGGCTGCTAAACAAGCTCACCAACATGGGAGTTGGTCAGAAAGTGATAAACTGAATAAGGAGCTGGCTGAGTGGGAGGATGCAGAGGGTACTGGTAAATGGCACCTTATCGGAAGAAAGAGAGATGACTAGTGGCACGCCTCAGGGGTCGGTGTTGGGTCCCATCCTTTTTAACATCTTCATTAGGGACATATCTGAAGGCTTGGAGAGCAAGGTGAGCCTGTTTGCTGATGACATAAAGATATATAATAGGGTTGACATTCCTGGTAGGGCGGATAAGATGACTGTGGATCTCAAAAAATTGGAATTGTGGTTGAAAACATGGCAGCTAAAATTCAACGCAAAGAAGTGCAAGATCATGCACATAGGGAACGGCAACCCTGGAGAAGAATACCACATGGGGGGCGTGAAACTAGAGGCCACAAAGCAGGAGAGATCTGGGGGTGATTATACAGATGACCTAAAAAAGACTAAGCTGTGCGAGAAGACTGCATCAAATGCAAATGGTATGCTAGGATGCATAAAAAGGGAATTACCAGTAGAAAAAGGAAGTCATAATACCACTTTATAGATCACTGGTGAGACCGCACCTGGAGTACTGAGTGCAGTTCTGGTGACCACATCTTAGAAAGAACGTAGATAGACTGCAGATAGTGCAAAGGAGAGCTACAAAGATGATTCAAGGACTGCATCTGAAATCATATGAGGAAATGTTAAAAGATCTCAACGTGTATTCCTTGGAACAACTGAGGGATAGGGGAGACATGACTGAAACCTTCAAATACATCAAGGAATAAACAGAGTACAGGTTCAGGACCTATTTCAGATCAAGAGTTATACAGGAACTAAAGGTCATGATATAAAACTGGGGGGGGGGGGCAAGTTCAGGAGCAACACACATAAGTTCTTTTTTATGGAGAGGGTGGTCGATACATGGAACAGCCTCCTAAAGGGAGTGGTGAAGATAAAAACAAATGGGACTTTAAAGAATGCTTAGGATAATTACAAAGGCATCATAACACTGAGTAGCAGTTAAGGGAGGGGCTAGGGTTATGGGCAGACTAGATGGATCTTATAGTCCCCTTTTGCCATGACATTCTATGTTTCTATGTATGTTGGGTCTGATTGAGGCCCCTAGCACATGTACAAAGGCTAAGAGTAAGAAATCCAGGTCCAAAAATCCAAGCTGGTTCAACAATGAGGTGGCAGCGAAGGTGAGAGAAAAGAGACCAGCCTTTCACAAGTACAAACATACTATGAGAGAAGAAGACAGGGAGGAGTACTCAGGGGAGTCTTGAGAGGCAGGCAGAGTGGTCCAGGCAGCTAAGGCCACTGGAAAACTAAAGCTGGCACAAGTGATAAGGGAGGGTGAGAAGGACTTTTTAGGTATATAAGAGAGAGAAAGAAGCTGCAGGGCTGGAATTGTTAGGATGAAGAGAGAGGGGGGATAGGCAGAATGTGGGGAAAGTAGTGGGGAACAGGTGAGTCACTGATTGAGTACTTCAGCTCAGTCTTCACTAGAGAGAAGGATGGACCTATGCCACAGTGAAAAATAGGGGTTTGGAAAGGGAAGGGAAAGATAAGGTTTTAAAGGGCCTTAGGGCCCTTAGGATGGACAAGGCTCCTGAATCGGATGGTGTGCACCTGAGAGTCCTGAGGGAATTGGTGGCAGTCCTGACTGGCCCCCTGGCAGACCTGTTTAGCACCTCGCTGGAGATGGTATGCATGCCTCGGGACTGGAGAATGGCATATGTGGTGCCTCTCTACAAGAGTGAACCCAGAGATAAACCTGGTAATTATAAACCAGTCAGCCTTACCTCCATTGTTGGTAAGCTAATGGAGACCATATCAAAGAAGAGACTAGTGAACTTTCTGGAGGTAAATGGTCTCCAGATGAAAGGCAGATTGGGTTTGTGTTGGGGAGATCCTGCCAGACCAACCTGATTGACTTCTTTGATTGGGTCACAGGATCTTTGGACAGGGGCCAGGTGGTAGATGTTCTGTATATGGACTTCAGTAAGGCCTTCAACTCCATGCACATGGGAGGCTAATCAGTAAACTGAGGAACCTGGAAGTAGAGGAAAAGCTAGTGGTCTGGGTCAAGAGCTGTCTACAGGACAGAAATCATAGGGTGATAGTGTGGGGGGGACTATCAAAGCCTAGGCCTGTGATTAGTGGGGTCCCTCAGGGCTCAGTACTTGGGCTAGTGTTGTTTAACTTCTTTATTAGTGACATAGCAGATGGGGTCAAAAGTAAAATCTGCCTATTCACAGAGAACACTAAACTCTGGGAGAGTGGACATAGAAGAGGGGAGACAGGAGCTCAGGGAAGACCCTGCTAGGCTCAAGAAATGGTCTGTATCTGGCAGTTGGGGCTCAACATCAAGTAGTTTAAGGTCATGCACATGGGAGCAAGAACCCAGGGGCCAGTTACTGGTTGGGAGGTGTACAGATTACCAGTTCTGAGGAGGAAAAAGATCTAGGGGTAATCATCAAGAAGGACCTGAAACACTTTGTGCAGTGTCATAAAGCAGCAGCCAAAGCAAACAAAATGCTCGGATGCATTGCCAGAGGAACCACCTCCAGGAAAGGGGAAGTCATTTTGCCCTTGTGTAGGTCATTGGTGAGACTGCAGTTGGAGTATTATATGCAGTTCTGGTGCCCTTATCTGAAAAAAGGCATCATATTATTGGAGGGGGTACAATGTAGGGTGACCAAGATGATCCAGGGTCCGAGAGACAAACCCTGTGAGAAGAGGCAGTGGGAGCTTAATATGTATTCACTGGAGGATAGAAGGGAGAGGGGGGACATGACTGAAATTTTCAAGTACTTTAAAGTTATGAACAAGGTTAAAACAGAGGGCATTTTCAATTTAAGGGGAAATAAGTCCACTAGGGGGCATAGTCTGAAATTAGTGGAGGAAGATTCAAAAAGGAAATGAGAAGACACTTTTTCACAGAAAGAGTAGTGCCCAAATGGAACGATCTGCCGGAGGAGTTGGTTTCATTGAAAACAGTGGGCCGCTTTAAAAGAGGGAGGGAAAGGGTGAAAGGAGAGTCATAACAGGTGGAATGATGGGTAGGGAAAAAAGTGTGAGGGATGAAAACTCCATTGGGAAAAGGAAGGGGCGCAGCTCCAGTAAAATCTACTGAGAGCTGCACACCCGAGCAGACTTGATAGACCAAAATGGCCTGTTTCTGCTGGCATCAAGGTAATTAAACAAAGTCGGCAAACACGATCTTAGCATGAGCAATGTAAATTGCTCATAGGTATGTTACTTAGGAAGACAAGAAGCAAGTACAAAAGTGAGAGACCAATAGATGGTGGTAGAGCGCCCTTTTGAAACAGGCATGGGAGGGGGAGTGCCATAGGGCAACTGGGAGGGAGTTCCAGTATTTGGGTGCAAAGTGGGAGAAGGCCTGAAACCCCATATTGGTAGTATGCCTGGGAGGAGTTATAAGGGACAGGTCATCTGATCTGAGGGGGATAAGCCAGGATAGGGGGTTTCAGCAGAGTAGCTAGGGAGGAAAGTATCCCAATCCTAAGAATTTTGTAGTAAGGGTACCCAGAGCAAGAGAACAACATGCTGCAGGAGATACCCAGTTTAACCCAGCATATAGTGGGCAATAGTGGATAAGTTGGTTTGAGGCCAGGGCAAATCAACGTATGCTATTGTAGATAATGTCCAATTTGCAGAAGCTTGCTGTGGAGGTGTGGGAGTAGGTGACAGAGCCATAGGTAAGGCTGGAAAGAAGAATGTCGTGAGCAATGGCAATTTAGGCAGATATTGTGAGGGCATATTTGCTCTTATATGCCAAGCTAAACTAGATATTCACAGATTTACAGGTATTAGATATGTGCAGTGTGAAATCTAGATTAGGGTAAAAGATTATACCAAGATACTTGAAAGAGTTAACTTTCTCAAGCAGGGCACCATCTATACTGGAGATTGCCAGGCAACCAGGACACTTTTTCATCCTGTGGGCAGAGCCTAATTACATGGAATGAGAGTTACTGGCACTGAGTTGTAATTTTTTTGGGGACAGCCAGGAACAGACCTTATGGAAATCAGAGTTAAGGTTTGAGTTACTGTCAGCCGGAGGTTTTGAGCTTGAACAGAGTACCAGGTCATCCACATAAAGCTGAGAGGAAAAGTTTATGGGGTTAACAGAAAGGCCATTTACAAAGATAGTGAAGAGAAGGGTATCCAAGATAGATTCTTGAGGAACACCAATGTTCATAGAAATGTGGTCAGAACTGCTGTACTGAATTTAACAAACTGTTCTTGAGGTAGGTATCAAACCAGGAAACTATGGGGAGGGGGTTGCTACTGAGATCAATATGGCCGCACGTTTGTTCCTGTTCTCTGCTATGCAATAAGCTCGAACTGCCTCCACTAGTGTTAGCTGATGCTTATTTTAAGTTCAGATGGCTGCACAAATTCACTCAAAGCAGAAGGAGGGGGCTGAAGTTTGAGCTGAGCTCATTGACAAGTTCCTTTCCCTGAAAACAGGGAAACCAGCCTCGCAAGGGGGGGATGAGTGGTTCTCCATACCAGGACGGGGCAATGGCTTCCCCAGCACTTCGGCACCCAGAGCCGGGCATCAAGGCAAAGATTCCGGCAAAGCCTACACTGGCTACAATTCAAGCTTTTCTTCTGGAGTTCCAGAGGGACACAAAAGCATCAGTTTTGAAAATAGAGAGCTCACTTGTGGCTATAAATCTCTGTTGTCAAGTAATTGAAGAAAAAATGACCAAGGTAGAGGAAAAAGTGAACTTTGTGAAGAAAAATGCCGAAAATCTTTCACAAAGAATTCTTACTGTGAAGGGAGCTGTTAATGCTTCCTTACATGAGCAGTTGAACATGATCGCAAAAGTGGAAAAAAATGAGAACACTTTACTCATGAAAAACCTTAGGCTGATCAGTCTATCTGCATAAGTTCCAAATTCGAAGCTAAAGTTGGAGGTGGAGAGGATTCTCACCTTGGCTGTTTTGCTGGACAAGCCCATAGTTTTGGAGTCTGTTTTCCATCCCTCAGTAAGCAAAGACGCTGTGAGGAGTCAAGAAAATCAAATGGCAGCAAGGTATGTAATATTTACTTATACATCTGTTTCTCAACAAAATAAAGTTTTGCAAGCCATAAGAGTAAATTGAGGTTTTATGTATGAAGTCACTAAACTACACCTTTTACCCAGATTTTTGTCTTGCAATGCAGAGACGGAGAAAGCATTTTTTGCCTGTTAAGACTGAATTTCTAAACGCGGGGGTAACTGCAGTGTTGCAGTACCCGGCTAAGCTGAAAGTTACTTTCCAGGGAAAAGAGTACTTCTTTACTGATGTGGATGCTGCTCAGAGATTCTATGAAAAAATGTAGCTTTACCCACAGATGGTTCCATATCATAATAGCAAAAATACAAATGCGACTCGCACAACAGAGAGTTCATATCGCCAAAACCAGCATAGGCACAAAACCCACACCTCATAAGATGACAAGCAAACTAATGTTTAATGCGGGAGGCTATGCCCCCTCACCCCCATATAAATATAAATATAATCAACTCCGAGGGGGGGGAACACTGAACAGGTGGTATACCAGAGTTAAGGCAACAGACAGGAAAAAAAAATTAATCAGCAACCCCCACAGAGTTGCAAAATAATGTCCGCAAGCAGTCCCAAACCTGGGACCATCAACACTGCAGGTGGTGTCTACACCTGCCACGCCAGGTGACCAGCTCAGCAGCAGCAGGCTACACTGATGTACTTAAACTACACTAGCATATACAGCCCAGACATTTGCCGTTGCTGTAGTGTTCCTCCTCCCTCACTAGTCCAACTTCCTCGCTACCCTTGCACTATCACTGTTACAACGTCCACGCAAATTGAATGGCTCTTATTTGAGTTGCACAGTTTGGTTCACTATTATAACATACTACCCCCACAGATTTAGGAGCCAAAGATGAAGAAGAAGAAGAAGAAGAAGAGGAGGAAGTAGCAGAAAATATGCAGTATATTCCAATGGCTAGCTGAACTATAACTATAATTCTCCTTTCTCTCTCCTAAGCTGGTCTCTGGGCTTCCATACAGATGGGCTGTATCTCCTGATGCAGACATGCAGGCAGAAACTAAGCTCTGCAGCTGGGGATATCCAGCCCTCTATTTCCTGTTTCCACCAGTTTAGTTCCTGCCTTCCAACTAGCAGGTACTCTGCAGCAGAGCTGTTTCACCATGTGGCAGGGCTGAAGACATCAGACTGTAAGTCACAAAATGTAATTGGATATGCTGAAGAATCTCAGCACTTTACAGCACTTCTGCGTGGGCCCCAGTCTCAGTCTTGTAAGCGTGGAGGTTTTTCCCATGATTCTGGGCCCAACCCAGTGTTCATTGTAGCCTTGGAGTTCATCTACTGGTGGATTTTGTTGATGGATGCCATTTTTATGGTGATCTGACAGTATTAGCACCTCAGTGCTCTGGGAGGATTCTTCCCTCATCAATGGCAGGGCCATTTTTCTCCTGTTAATGGTTGGCTTCCTGACTCTCTCAGCTGCTTGTTGATGGTGGGCCTGCAGCTCTAATTCAGTCGCTTATCGACATTCCAGTGCTATCTCGTCAATGAGTGCTGCAGTTTACAAGGAATGCTGCTCAGGAATAAATGGAGTTTCTCACATATACTGAAGGCCTCTCTCCCCCCCCCCAGCACTAAGGGAGCAAGAAAATATTAACTAATCAACCAACAGTTTAAACAGCTCAGCTTTTTGCCATTAAAGGGGCAGCAGCAATGTTTCATTGGGGCTTCAGTATTCTTCCAGACAGCCCCCCATATTATCAGGAATCCTCCGGGGGTGGGTTACATGGAATCAAAGGGGATTAGAGCCATTTTAAGTCATGGCCCCAGACAAGCCTGCCAGGGGCAGAAAATGCCAGTGTTGCAGATCCCCTCTTCTAATCACCTTCGCAGGTTCATGTTGCTTAAAATGTGAGAAGGCAGTATCTGCAAATGGGGAGGGCATGACAGAGGCCTCCCTTTCCTCAGCTCAGACAGATAGCCAACACACAGACAGGTCTGAGAGAGCAACAGCCACCAGGGAGACCCAGCAATTCGCAGCCCCCTCTCTAGCCCCAGATCTCATAGACAAGCTAAATAGAGCCTTTGCTCTAGACCCTGCATGCTTTGACTGGCAACCTCTGGGATCACCAGATGTGAGGCCTCAAAAGAACACAAAAGGAAAGAGAACCCCATCCTCATCCTCATCAGAAGAGAGGCAGTTGTCCTCACGTCACTACGATAAGAAGAAAAAATCCCAATAAAGGAGCAGATCATTGGACGAGAGGGAGCAGCATTTCTCAAGCCACAAGAGAAAGAGAAGTTCTCATTCTTGGAGTTGATCTAGGGGCACCCATAAGGGGAAGCATTGTAGGAAACATTTCCTAGACTTCTTAGACTCTGGTTCTTCTTCTCTAGAAGAGGGGGAGCTAGGGGACTCATCCTTGGACTCAGATGACTCTTCATCCAGAAATGTTAACCTGGAGGACCTAGACTTTTTCATCAAGATGGTCATAGCAGAAATTCATCTTGATTCTTCCCCAGTGGTTCCAGCACAACCAAAATGGGCCTTTCATCTGGCATCTGCCGCCAAACCAGCAACAGCCTTCCCTATTCCTCCAGCCATAGAGGATTTGCTAAAAGAGGAATTACAAGGTCCAGAACACACCTATCCTGTGCCCTGGTGGATCTCTAAACTCCTCAAGTTTGACAAGAAACAATCTGAAAACTGTCAAGACTAGTGGCCAGAACTGACCCTCTGATTTTAAACCTCGCCAAGAAGATGGTCATCCCAGCCGAAGGAGGAGCATCACTCAGGGATCCAGTGGAAGCAACGTCTCTCAAGGCAGCAACTGACAGTCTTTTTTTTGGGCCACAGCCGCCCTGTCCTGGGCCTCAGAATTAGCTTTTCAATTCGCTGAGGACCCAGAGAAGAACATGGATATTATTCATCAGCTGCAATTAATGGGTTTGGCATCGGCTTATAAAGTAGACATATCAGAGGAGGTGGGAAGGTGCACCGCTCATTCCATGTTTTATCAAACTTCAGCTCTCTGCAACCTCTGGCTTTGGGCCTGGCAAGCAGGCGCCTCTTCAAAGAGCCATTTAGTAATCTCCTGTTTGGCTCAGCTCTGAAGGAGGCAGTAAAAGAATCCGGGGAGACAGCTAAAGTGCATATGCCCCAGTCAAGAAGCAGGGGCAAATCGTGGTCCTCAGGCCCCAGGCGCAATTTTCATGACCGAGGTTACAACAAGGGTCAAAACTCTAATTTCTCTGGAAAAAGAACATAGTTCTCCTCGCATAACCAGCTTAACTTCAGAGCAGGCAGATCTGGTGATAGCACCAGAGACACCAGGAACAGCAATGAGAAGTCACAATGAAGCTATCCGGGCCCATCCTCGAGTAGGGGGCAGACATTCAAATTTTCTTTAGAAATGAGTCCAAACCACGTTGGACAGATGGGTCCTAGATGTCATCAGCAAGGGTTACCTAAAAGAATCCAAGGCCCCACTACCTCATGTGGTGCACTCCCCTATCTTGGGCAACCCGTCCAAGAGACAAGTGATGTTACAGGCCATTACAGACCTTCAAACAGGGGCTATACAGCAAGTTCCCCCCACAGAGATCAATCGTCAGGGGGTCTACTCCCTATTCCTCATCATGCCAAAATGCACAGGGGGATTCAGGCCAGTCCTAGACCTCAAATTCCTAAATCATTTTGTCCACAGCAGACCCTTCAAGATGGAAACCTTGTCATCAATCATCAGGGAGTTGCAACAAGGGGATCATCTGGCATCCATCAATCTGCAAGATGCCTATTTGCATATTCCCATTAAGGAACTACACAGGCAATATCTCAGGTTCAAGGTGGGGAGCAGCACTTCCAATTCAAAACATTGCCAATCGGGCTTTCTTCAGCCCCAATGACATTCTACAAGGTGCTAGTAGCGGTCATAGCTCACCTTCAGAAACGAGGGATATAACTTTTCCCTTACTTGGACGATATTCACATCAAGGCCCCGCAGCTTGACCAAGCAGTACAAGCAGTGGTGGAGGTAGTCCGGTGCCTGTCGGCCCATGGTTTTGTCATCAACTGGGGAAAAAGTTCCCTGATTCCAAGCCAGATCTTGAACCACCTGGGGACAGACTTCATAACACAAGCCAACAAGGTCTTTCCCTCAGAAGCAAAATTCAGGGCCTGCTGAAGCTCATCAAGAAGTTTCATGCAGCTCTTCAGCTGCCAATTCACTCCTTCATGCAGCTAATTGGGACTCTAGTATCACTGGCGGATTGAGTCCCTTGGGCTCTGGTCCATATGAGGCCCATTCAAGCACACTTGCTCAGGCTGTGGTCCTAGTCCAGACACAGCCAGCACCAACTGATCCCAATTTCTCAACAGATAAAAATTTCCCTCCAGTGGCAGACTCAAAGGACAAATGTCATGAAAGGGTGCAAGTGGGGCCATCCACACTAAATCCAAATCATGACCAATGCTAGCCTTAGGGGCTGGGGGGGCTCATCTGGATCAGCTGTCAGCTCGGGGTACGTGGTCACTGTTAGAAACAAGGTACAGCATAAACATCCTCGAGATGAGAGCAGTATGCCTAGCCCTGACAGACTTCGAACAGCAAGTCCTCAATCGGGACGTTCTGATTCTAACAGACAATCGGACAATGATGGCATACATCAATCATCGGGGCAGAACAAGAAGCTCAAAAATGCTATGGGAGTCCAGCACCACCTGGCTAGCATAAAGGCAGTGTACATTCCAGGCAGTAAAATGTCATAGCAGACTGGCTCAGTCGCAAAGATATTCTACCAGGGGAATGGGAGCTGAAGGACAGTGCCTTCCACATCCTGACAGAACAGTGGGACAATCCTCCAATAGATCTTTTCACTTGCTGGCAAAACTCTAAGGTAAAACATTTCTGCTCCCTGGCCAAGGATGAACTAGTGATGGCTCAGGATGCCTTTTCCCTAGACTGGGGTCAGTTCGGTCTCCTGTATGCCTTTCCTATAATACCGCTTCTACCCAGAGTCCTCCACAAAGTGGCTCTGGGCTGGGCAGAACTGACTCTAGTCTGTCCCCGATGGCCTCATTGCCCATGGTTACTGCTTCTCATTCATCTTGCAAGGTGACCACTTCTAACCTTCCAGATCAGCCCATATCTTCTCTATCAGGGTCCGGCACTGCACCCCAATCTGCGCAACCTCTCCCTCTTGGCCTGGATATTGAGCAGGAAACTTTCAAATAGCTAGGCTACATAGCTCCTATTATTGAAATGATGGTGAACTCATGTCGCCCCTCTACCTCTAAAGTGTATTACAGAATTTGGAGTAAATCCTTGTTCTGGCTTCAATCCAAACACATACAGAACCAGCCAATATCATTGCCTGTACTGCTGCAGTTCCTTCAAGATG
This sequence comes from Neoceratodus forsteri, assembly GCA_016271365.2. Lineage (NCBI taxonomy): Eukaryota > Metazoa > Chordata > Ceratodontiformes > Ceratodontidae > Neoceratodus > Neoceratodus forsteri. The sequence continues at coordinate 80,708,097 of CM057457.1, forward strand.
GGTTTGACAAAGGTATGCAGCTAGCCACATTAAGGGTTCAGTTTTCCTCACTGGGGGCACTCTTGTTGGTGGATTCAGGTGTATCATTGGGTTCATATTCCATGTCAGGAGGTTTCTAAGGGCAGCAACATTAACATGCCCTCCAATCAAGCCAATGGTGCTGCCTGAGAGGCTTAATCTGGTTCTCAAAGCTTTGACCAAGGCTCCTTTTGAGTCTCTCAAGGAGACATCCCTCTTGCATCTCACAACGAAGGTTGCTTTTCTCATAGCTATTACTTCAGCCAGGAGAATCAGTGAGCTAAGAGCCTTATCCACCAAAGAGCCGTATACTGTGTTTCATCATCAGGACTCTGTGGTGCTCCGAATAGATCCAGGTTTTTTTTTTACCAAAACTTATGTTTCCTTTCCATTGCAGTCAGGAGTTGATTTTGCCTTCCTTCTGCCTACACCCAAAAAATGAAAGGAAAAGGAATTTCACTTGCTAGAACCAAGATGAGTGGTGAAAACATATATCAAAAGAATGAATTCTATTTGAAAAACTTCCAGTTTTTTCATTCTAACTACAGGTCAAAATATGGGTAAAAAAGCTTTGAAGGACTCTATAACCAGATGGATCTGTTCTGTTATCACTACTACTTATGATCAGACTGGAGTAACCTTGCCTGGCCCAGTGAAAGCCCATTCTACCAGGGCTATGGCCACTTCATGGGCGGACTTCAGAGAAGCATCTCCAGCAGACCTATGCAGGGCGGCCATATGGTCACCCATTCCCATGTTTGCAAAATTTTCCAAACTGCATGTGATGACCTCAGCGGAGATGTCCTTTGGCCATCGAGTTCTTCAGGCGGTGGTGGACCCTTAAGGGCAATTACATTCTTCCCACCCAGGATATCTGGGGATGTACTGCTTTTGTATATCCCATCTATTTGGAAGCCTGGAAACCAGTTTAGGAGAGAGAAAACAAAATTTAAATACCTGTGAATTGTCTTTCTCCGACGGCTGGTCTCCGGGCTTCTGCTTTCCTCCCAGAATGTACAGAGTTGGCCAATTGGCCGTGTATGGCTTAATTTTCTTGTTTTTGTTTCCAAGTTCAGATACTATTGCCACTTTTAGACTGCTTTTGGAAGAACTGGTGGAAACAGGAAATGGAGGGCTGGATATCCTCAGCTGCAGAGCTTAGTTCCTGCCTGCATATCTGCATCAGGAGGTACAGCCCATCTGTATGGAAATCAGGAGATCAGCCATTGGAGAAAGAAAATTTACAAGTATTTAAATTTCGTTTTTTCAGAGTCCTCTAAATGAAATATTATTAAACAAATAGCCTTTACTATTTATCTGCCATTGTCTACCCTTGCTTACTCCAAGATGGATTTATCTTTGCTTTATATGTTTCTTTTGTATATTTTTTCACTTTAGTTGGGGTGCTTAAAGTATGGAGCAGGAAACAAAATGTTGCACTTGTTTAATTTTCTACTGCCTCAAAAAGTAATTATACCTTATATTTTTGAGATTCTGCAAACTTATTTTCTTTCGAGATGTGATTTGAGAAAATACATGTGAATTAAATTTTTTTCTCTCTGAATAAAAAAACAAAGTATAAAAAAAACAGTAAACTACCTGTAGAGAGATACCCAGAGACTGCAGTTTTGCCTTAAGTAAATGATCCAGTAAATCAAATGCCTTAGTAAGGTCAATACACACTGCTCCTGTAAACATGCCTTTATTTATGGTTACCTTGGTATCATTTGTGAAGAGGAGCAGAATCATAGTGGTGCTGTGGCCTTTTCTAAAGCCATGCTGGGCATGAGAGAATAGACTGATCTTGGAGATAACTGAGTGTCTGGAACAACACATTTCTGTAAGAGTTTGCTCAGAACAGAGAAGATAACACTTGGGCAATAATTTGTAATGCACTTGAAAAACAGGTACAATTTTGGCAACTTTCCAGATCTCTGGTAGAATCCCAGAGCACAAGGATAGATTGTATATTCTAGTCAATGCAGGAGCCAAGTATCAGGAGGCAATGCTGAGCAACCTAGGCTTGAGGCCATCAGAACCAACACTACTACAGACAAAGATAGAGTCCAGTAGGTGATGCATGCCCATGTTTGTGACAGCACATAGATATAAATGGGGGTGGGGATGGTGGTGAGGGGAAGAATGAGGACAAAGGAGCATCCATAAAGGTGAGTGTGATGGGAGTCAGGGGTACTGGGTGGGACAGGTATATTTGGACAAATCTGAGAAATGATGGGTGAAGGCATTGGCAGTAGTAACAGGACAACTACAAATAATGCCATTAAGCACAATATCATTAGTGAAGTGGGTGTGCCCACCCCACATAAATCCCTAAATGTGGTCCCAGAATTTGTGAGAGTCCCCAGCAGCATCCAACAAAAAGTCCTTAAAGTAGGTGCTCTTTGTGATACATATGGCCTTTTTACAAGCTTTCCTCTTAGTCCTATAAGCAACTTAGTCCTATGGGAGACTAGAGGACTTAAACTTGGTCCAGCTCTTATCCCTTTCCCTCAGGATGGCAAGGAGGTCATTGTGCAGTCACATAGTGGGTGAGCTTCTGATCCTGTGCCTCACCAAAGGGGTATGCCAGTCTTGGAGGACACTAATACAGGAGATAAAATAATCTACAGCTTCAGTAGCATCACTGGTATGGTAAAGTGGCAAACAGTCAATGCTTGACAGGTCTGTGAAGAAGGCAGTTGAGTCAAGCATCAGTAAATCCTGGAGATATGTTTCTTTTTCTAATATAGCTTTTTCCTCCTCTATGGCCACCTTCTCCTGTCATTGGGCCCCCTGTGCCCCCCAACTCCATCTGCCTACCAGTGGGGATCCACAAGGAGCAGAGTCTGAGAGCAGTGGGAGCTGTCACACATGGCCAAAGAGAGACATAGGATTTTTCTTTGTTTATCCTGTCCTGACCTGGAACTGTGGTGTGCACAGTGGGCACATGCGTGTGGAAGTGCGTGCGTGCTCCTGGAACCACATTCTCCCTCCACCCTAAAGATGTAATGTCAGTCCCCCAGACCTCTGCTCTGATACCCAGCCTCCACTGGGTGTCATCTGAGAGCAAGGAAACTTGCCTGTCCAATCCAGGAGATGAGAGCAGCCCAGTGGCTCCTACTATCATCTTTCAGCCCTCAGCCCTCAACCCCTGATGACTTCCCTCGCTCCCAAACTTGGGTCCCCAGTTTGATGTGAGGTGTGGCATCCTACACCTCAACCCTCACCACCACTGAATCGGCTTGGAGAAATATCTTTAGGAAGGTACAAGGGTGCTTGAGCCCTCCAGATACAATAAATAGGGGAATGGTCACTAATAACATCTGCAGTGATGCCCACCCTCATGATCCTATCCTTTCTGCTAGTCAGGATCCCGTTAATTAATGTGTGACTAACTGTAGCAAGAGAAAGTCTGGTCAGGTCCAAGATAAGTTGGGTCACATGATGTTTTTGCACCAGTAGATCAAGAGATTTAGATGATCTACCATGTCAGTGAAAACTGAGGTCACCTAGAAAGATAATTCCATTATTACCAGTTAAGGAGGCAATATGTTTAAGGAATTCCGTTAGGCTGGCCACACCACTTCTGAGAGGGTTATAGGTACATATAATGTGGAGCTTTTTGTACCCCAGCAGTAGAACAGAGTGCAATGCCTCACATGGTGACAATTCTGGGATAGGTAATGCTCAAAGATTCAGATATTCCTTATAATAGATTACAATTCCACCTTCCTATTTAGAGGAGGGCAATAACACCATAAGAGGCCATAATTTGCCAGGGAGTAAGCAGAGTCTGGTATAGAAGGCTTGAGCCAGGATTCCAAAATACCTTGGATATCGGGTTTGCACTGTGACACCCAAGCCTGTAACTCAGTATAGCTACCTAGTAGTCTTGGACATTAAGGTGGGCAATTTTTAGCTCCTTAGATACAGCCCAGTGAGGAGCAGAACTTCTAAGAGGGGCTGAGGGGCCAGGGTTTAATTCAACATCACCTGATAAGTTTAAGATAATAAAGATATGATATCATATGCTACAACTGTCAGCCTTACATGGGATAGTCATACTGGGTGGGTAAAGAATGGTACTTTTTCATATACCTCAGTAGTAAGTATAACTGTCTTGATTGTAGGACTGGGGTCAGGTTAGGATGAGATACCCAGACTATTGTGATGTACAGTATGTAAAATTCCATGGTTCAGACCAGGCAGCAACCTTAGGCAGTTGGGGGTTGGGTGATACTGTCTGTCAAGTGAAGTAGGGATAGCAGAACAGTGCTGCTCAGGACTACAAATGACAGGGATGCCATTCAGAAGGTAGAATAAATTAGTTGCTGTAAAATAACCACTGAGGGGCAAGCAAAGCAACAACGCAACAGCAGTGGAACAGACTGCTATCGAGAAACTGAGCCAGGGGAAAGGTAACCGTTACTGCATCACTGAGATGAGCTGTGTTTTCCAGTGTAATCTGTGGTCGTCTGTGCTTGGGTCAGGCTGTTGGATGAGCCATGGGATGGGGCAGAGAGATTACAGGTTAGGTACTTACGGATGTGTGGCATACATGTACATGAGGTTGCCATCACAAGCACCACACCACCACTACCAAATCTATATCTACAGTATCTGTCAACTCAGCTCAATGTCTTAAAAACTCACCGCATTATGAAACAAACTCTGGTCAGAGCCAATATGGCTGTGGAGAGCTTTTGCGATGCTTTTACCCATTGTTTCAAATGAATTTGCACAATGCAGATCTGCTGAGAGGCAGTTTCAATGTGGTCTTCCTTTTACTCATTTTTATAATATATTTTCCTAGAATATGCCTACTGATTGCTATATATTTAGCCTGGATAGTTCACAGAAGAAATGGCATCTTATTTCTGGGTGGTGGAGCACTGGCAGTAGGATGCTGGAATGTGTCATACATAGGCATGAGCTGTGTACGGGTGATAACACCCAGTGGCCATACACCTCAGGTGCTCGCATGCAGATCCATTGTCCTGGTGCTGTTGCACTGCTCATTGCGGGTGACAGCTGATGCTGTGCCCACTCACACAGGTCATGGAACAGGCATGTTACAGCCAACCTCCCATTCGTTTGTACAGTTGGGGAATTGTGGATGCACTATCCATAGCCTGGAGTGTACACTGCAATGGCACTGCAGCATACCGCACCCCATGGCACCCAGGATACCTCAGCTTTCTGGAGGGTGGCATGTTACACAGAGGAACGGTGAAGAGTGTGGGCCTGCAGCAATGTATGACAGCAGAAAGATACAGCATCAACAAGGCATGCATTGGAGGTATGTCAGTTCCTTCTTATGGTTTGCCAGAGATATACACACTACTGCATACACTGGTAGATCCACAGCTTGTGTAGTGCCCCAATGCATGGTACAGCCATTTGTGTCATTCCGGAGTGCGGGGTCCCCTGCCTGGGTCCAGTGCAGTCAGTGGCTGGCCATGGCAGGGTGTGGAGGGCAGTGCCAGTCTCCCCTACAGGTTGGGTATGGCGGGAGCAGGGGTGTCTATGTACCGAGGTGGTGGGTGGGGGTCCTCTATGCTATGTATATGGACCGTGGTTTCCTCTGGTATGATTGGGTCTGGGGGGAAGGCCCTACACTATGGAGCTCTTCAGGGATGGAGTTAGATCGATTGGTGATGGGAGGGGGTACCGCTAGTCCACAAGGGCTGCCAGGCTGCTGTGCACCTGGGTGCACCTCCGCAGCCCACCTCTGGGTGGCTGACTGGCTTAGGCTAGCTATTCATGACCTAACTGTGGGCCACGCTGCTCTGGACTGCGAGGGGTTTATTCCCACTGAGTATGCCGCAGCGCGGCATGTGCATGGGAATGCACCCTCAACTTGCACGGCATACTATCTGTGTGCACTCTGGTCCATTCCCTTGTGTCTGGAACATCCCACATGTTTGAATATCATGCTGTGGTGCATTGCTGGAGTTGCGAGATACAGCTCCCTTTTCTATCAGGATGCACCGTGCATCTCCTTTGAATATGGGGGCCCTGGACTAGGCTACCCTGAAGAAATACATTATCAAAATGGTAAAATCATGACCTCACTGAAAACAAAATATTGCATCTAATCTGGGACAGCCTGAGTAAATACAGTGCAAAAATGTGTAACTGAAGACCCCTATGACAATGAGATGTAGCATCTCCCCTGCACTATCCGGAATACAAAATATAGGATAAGAAATATTTAAAGGAAATCTACTCTAAACTGAAGTTCACTGTGTTCACTGACATAAACAAGCAATTGCTTTAAGCAATAATACATGAGAAAGTGTGAGTCTTGCTGGGATAACTTCATGCCTGTGTGGTTGGGAATGAGGCTGCATGCTGAGTGCGTCCAGTGTCCCAGAAGTGAGGTTATCCCAGCATGACACACACCCTGGAATGCATTATTGCTATTATACAATGGCTCGTTGTTGTACAAAATAAAAAAAACATTTTTAGTAGATTTTTAATGTGGCAATATATCTTTCTTTCTTAAGAGAAGATGTAATCAATGCAACAACAAATCAATGCAGTGAAGTTGTTCTCAGATACCCTCACTGTTGCCAAGGGCAGACAGACAATCAGGTTCCAAGATTTTTTATTGCCATTGTATAATTCTTGTTTAATAATATATTAGAATGCAGTATTTATTTTGAATGTTGTGGCCATGAGCATGGTGTGTACAGAGTGTGTGTGTGTGTGTGTGTGTGTGTGTGTCCAGGACACAAAATATAGGATAAGAAATATTTAAAGAAAATCTGCTCTAAACTGTACTTCACCGTGTTCACTGACATAAACAATTTCTTTATTGTTTTATAACATATTAGAATGCAGTATTTATTTTGAATGTTGTGGCCATGAGGATGGTGTGTACAGAGTGTGTGTGTGTGTGTTTGCTGTAGCTCAATATATTTTTTTGCCAAAAAGCATAGTCGAAAATGCCTGCTGATTGCTGCATATTTAGTCTGGGCAGTTCACTGAAGATCTGGCGTATGTCTGAGACAGTGCTTATCAGATAGTATCTTTAGAGGTTAAAAAACAGTGTAAATTATAGATTTACTGGGAAAGGGTGACATTTATGAGGTATGAATTTTTCTTGAAAGACAATACATTCCCAAATGAAACTAGTAGTAAGAAGCTGTTTAGGCCCCCTCCTGAACACCTCCACTGTAGAGGCCTCCCTCAAAGGTCTTGGGAGCGAGTTCCAGAGGACCGGGCTGGCCACCCTAAATGAATGATCACACAAGGTTTTCAGCCTGGTCCTCAGAACAACTAGGAGGCCCTCGGTGGAGGAATGAAGGGAGCGGGCCAGGATGGCGAGGGTAAGAAGGTCCAACAGGTAGCCAGGGCCCGATCCATATAGGGCCTTGTGTGCAAGACCATTTAGGTTTACTTTCTGTTTATTGTAGTATGGTAGATTGTATCAAATCAATTTTGCTTACTTGTAGACTGACATCTTCTGTTACTACAAATCCCAGAATCCCCTGCAGCTGACATCAGATCAATAGGCAGCAGCGGGAGATTCAGTAGTCTGCAGTGCATGTTTGTGTTTATGTCAGCTTTGATCCTTTGTTTGCTGGTCCCACTGTCCTGCCTGGGCTATGTGCAGTCACAGAGGACTGTAATTCACCAGTGGAGAAAAGCAGAACCAGAAAACATCTGATCAGAAATTATAAAAGGTGTAACATTCTCTACAGGCTATTGAATCTCCCACTGCTGCCTACTGCTCTGATTTCAGCTGTTGGGGATTCTGGGATTTGTAGAAACAGAAGAGGTCAGCCTATAAGTAAGCAAAATTAGTTTAAAACAATCTACTGTACCACAAGTAAACCAGAATGTTGTTGCACACAAAGAGCACATTGAGACCAGCCTTGCACTTGAGTGTGGGGCCCTCTGAGATGAGTCTTCCCCTTTAAATATAGAATAATGCATGGGTAGTAGGGTCCAAATAAGTTGTTTTTAGGCACCTGAGGTGTGCTATGACTCTTAAACCATAACAGCAAAGCTTAAGTGGTTTATCCAGCCATCACACATTGAGGGTGTGTAAAAACAATGATTTACTATAATCCCCATGTTTTTGCGTTTAAAAGTGTTGGAGCTGCAGAATGAGTTTACAGTTTTGAATCTGCATGCTCTCACTGTGCTGTGCAGAGAAAATAAAAGTGTTGTTTCATTGTCAGGCTAGAGCTGTTGCTCCAGAATACATGCTTCTGTACAATAAAGAATTACAACCCAGTTTTCATATTGATGAAACACTTTACCTGTAATTACAGTAAAATTACTAATCTCTGTTTGATAATGATACTTACAGAGGAAGGTCATGATAAGGGATGCCCCATCTGCACTAAATGTAGCCAATCTGTTCTTGAACAAGTGAGAGGTAGATACACTTATTTCCACGCCATATGTTTTTATGTGGTCTGGATACTGATGGTTTTACTTTACATTTTTTCCCCTGGACATCCCATAACAGATGTAGCCTCTTGGTTTCCACGGATTTCTATGCCTTTTACCCAGTTTAGCTGGTTATACAGGAACACTTGGAGGTTAAGTGACTCTGTTAAATTTACACAGTAAGCACAGAGTTCTGGTGGGGTTTGAACGTATCACTCCATAATATCTTTTACAAAACATTGCTGCAATAATATCATGGTCAAGAATATCAGGAGCCTTTACAGTGACAAGGGGATTACAGTGTTACGCAGTTATGCCTACCCCTGTCACTGTATGTGTAGGAGGGGAAGGGAACACAGTAGTGGAGAAGGGTAACAGAGCAGGAGGTGTGGTACCTGGCTGAGTCAGTCCAGTGATGGAGTAGCTAAGGTGCTCGCTCCTCAGTGGAGGTGACCTGGGGAACTGGGTTTGGTTCCCTGTCTCCCGAAACTTCACTTTTTTTTCCCCAAAGACATTTCTCCCCGTCTTCGAGGTCCACAGCCCCTCAGAGTTGATTATATAAATTCTGAAGTGTGTGGAGGGTGAAGGCCCCCACAAAATAAAGAATTCCTGCTGTTTTTCATTCGTTTTGGGTTTTGTTGGCATTTGTGCCGATCAGCATTTTCACTGACGTTGTTGTCTGTTTTAGGGTATTTTGGTTGAGGCGTTGTGTGCCATGATGTTATTGTAGGCAATGTTATCGCCTGGAACTGATTTGAATCTGAATCTACTGTTTCACAGCTCTGCACTCCAACCACTAGACTATAAACAATGTCTGACAAAACCTATAGGAGCGAAGCGCCGGGGCACCTGATGTACCAGCCACCTTCTGATCTTGCCTTTCTCAGCACCACATTTCTGTAAAATGAGGTAATGTACCAATAAAACTTGCAAGCACTACAACAGTGATTCATGATTTTCCTTCATAGAGAGCAGTCACTTCTCATTTTGTAACCACTAGGCCACACTGCCTACATATTTTTCTTATATGGTTTACAAGTAAGAAGGACATTACTAGCTGGTTGTATCAATTTCATATATTCCAGTTTTCATTGGAATTGTGAGACCACATGAGACTTAAAAAATAGTGGGCTGGTGGGAGAAGGAAGAGAGCCATGGGAGAGCCATGGAGCACAGCTCCTATAGGAATGCCCCCCTCTTTGAGGTGTGTGCAGTAGGTTGGATCATTGCTGAGGGTGGCTCATATATGGATAGTCCCATCTCTTGAGGGGAGCGGGTTGGATTGCTGCTGAGCATGGTTCTTACATAGATGTCCCCCTGAGCAAGGTACATCTAAGGGTGCCCCCTCTCCCAAGGGGGTGAGTTGAATCAATGCCAAGTGCAGCTTCAGTCTCCACTCCTGTGGGGGACTGGGATGACCTGTTTTGGTGCTGGGCAGATGGCTGAGTCCTGCCAGTCCTATGGGGGGATGGAAATGGCCTGCCTTGGTGGTCAGCAGTTGGTAGTGCATTGGCACCCATCTCTGTCCCTTATCATGGCTCTTCTGTCCCTCAATTACGACTCTTCAGTTTCCTTTGATGCAATGCTTCTCAGCTGCTGATCACGTGGAAATGAAAATGGCTCATTAATTGTAGTGGCTATTCATTTTAATGTTTATTTTTTTGCCATTAATTCATACCTTTTTTTGTTTTTGAATATGTTTTCCTACTTTTGTTCTGTCATGATTTTTTATAGCCTTACCCTCACAAATCCTATGGGTGGCAACTTTCAAATCCTTCTCAAAATGGGTTTCTGTGGTGGATGCTTGCATATACCACAAACACCCATTTCAGGTGGGGTGGGGAGCATTTGAAAGTTGACACTCATAAGGTAATGAGAATGAGAACTAAACATGGCAACACTCATTCTGCGGGGAGAGGTTGAAGATGACACCTATAGGGTTTATGAGAGTGGGGCTAAAAGACCTTGACAGAAAAAAAAGTAGGAAAATGAATTAAAATCAAAAAAGTAATAAATTAAAGAAATAACAACACTGGATGAATGGCCCATTGCAATGAATGGGCCCTATGCATTTCAATGAGGTTGGTGATCAAAGGAGCAGTGCACTGAGGGACATTGAGGAGTCTGCATTAAGGGACAGAGGAGCCATGATTAGAGACAGAGGTGTGTGCCAGTGTTCAACCAGCTGCCGACCAATGAGGCAGACCATGCCAGTCTCCCTACAGGAGCATCAGGGACACAACCAGCTAACTGCTGCTAAGGTGGGTCAGACCAGCCCCACTGCAGGAGCAGCGATAGCAGTCACACTTAGTGACCATCCAGCCACATCCTAAGGAAAATGGACAGCCTTAGAGGAGCCATGCTCGATGATAATCCAGCCATGCCCCTCCATGGTTAGAAGGGGCATCAATGTAGGAGCTACACTTGGGGGCAACCCAGTGTACCCCCCTCTAGAGAGAGTGGCTTCCATATAAGAGCTGTGTTTTGCAGCAATCCAGCCTGCCACCATCAGAAGAGGGAATTCTTTGTATAGGAGCCACACTCTTCGGTCATGCTGCCACTCCCTCCCTCCTTCCACAAGCCCAAATAACTAAAAAAAAAAGCAAGACTCATCGATACAGCTACTCCTGCACCATAAAGGACCATTAAGTCACCACATTTCATCTCCTGTATCTCCTTCATGCCCTTGTTCACACCACATTTGCATTATAATAAGCTACAATCAAATAATTGGAATTGACTATTGCTTGTTTTGTTTGCATTCACTTTTTTGCTGTGTTGTGCTTTTTTTGTTTGAATTCACCTTTTTGTTGTGCTTTATGTTTTTGTTTTCATTCACTTTTTTGCTGTGCTGTGCTTTTTATTTGCATTCACTTTTTTGTTGTGCTATATGTTGTTGTTTGCATTCAGTTTTTTGTTGTGCTATATGTTTTTGTTTGCATTCACTTTTTTGCTGTGCTGTGCTTTTTGTTTGCATTCACTTTTTTGCTGTGCTGTGCTTTTTGTTTGCATTCACTTTTTTGTTGTGCTTTATGTTTTTGTTTGCATTCACTTTTTTGCTGTGCTGTGCTTTTTGTTTGCATTCACTTTTTTGTTGTGCTTTATGTTTTTGTTTGCATTCTCTTTTTTGCAGTGCTGTGCTTTTTTGTTTTCATTCATATTTTTGCTGTGCTGTGCTTTTTTTGTTTGCATTCACTTTTTTGTTGTGCATTATGTTTTTGTTTGCATTTACTTTTTTGTTGTGTTGAGATTTTTAGTTAGCACTTTTGAGTAGTGATGTGCTTTTTTGTTTGCATTTATTTTTGAGTTCTGCTGTGCTTGTTTGTTTGCATTCTTTTTTTGTTGGGGTGTGCTTTTTACGACTATATGGATGGAGCCCTGCAGACATTTTGCTAGGAGAGTGAAAAGGGACTCTGGAAGCACATGACCAGATACCTCAGTTCTGTGCTTCCACAGTATTGTGGTCCAGTGTCCACAGTGCTGCTGTCAGTGCTGGTGCATTAGTTCTGTACCACCCCTACCCTCTGCATACCGCACAGCTCCCTTCCCCCACTGTGGGGGCACTATTTTGTTTCTGCCCATCACTTTTGTAGTTGCGGGCTAAACAAAATAGCCTGCTGTGCCCAAGATGGCCCCTGTACTCATGCATGCGCACTTCTGTCATGGTGGTAATCTTAGGCATGGCGGGCTCCTTTCTTATGCATGTGCAGTACTTATCAGTCACTGCACGTGTGCAAGTACAATGCAAGTATGGCGTTAGACATAGTGGGAGCTCCGACTACTTTCACTCAGACTCATGCTCTGAAGCAGCTGTGTTGGCTCTGACAAGAACTTGCTTTATCTGCAGTCACTCTTGAGCTGGTGGTGGTGTGCTTTTTTGTTTGCATTCACTTTTTAGTTGTGCTGTGCTTTTTGTTTGCAGTCACTCTTGATTTGTGCTGTTCTTTTTTGCTTGCAATCACTTTTTAGTTGTGCTGTGCTTTTTTGGTTTGAGTTTATAGTAGTTTTTACTTATGCTAAACGTTTGTTCACATTCATTCTTAGTTGTGCTAATATTTTATTTTAATTCATCATTAAAGATATACTTTACTGTTTTGTTTTGCATAGGTATTTTGTTTAATTGTCATAATCTTTTGGTTGCACTGTACATTTCTTTGTTTTTGATACTTTGTTTTTGTGGCATCACACTTACATTTGGTTTTGTTGCTTCTCGTTTTTGTTTGTGTTTAATTTTTGTGGTTGTTGCTTTACTCATTAGATTGCACTTTAACTTTTTTGGTTGAATTGTGCACTTCAGGGCCACACCGTATGTTTTGGTAACAAGTTGTCTAACAGGACCCAGAGAATTGTCCTAAATGGCAAATTCTCAGATGTCTGGAAATTTTCAAGTAGGGTGCCCCAGGGGCCAGTGTTGGGACTGATACTGTTTAATATGTTTGTAAGTGACATATGAGTGAGACCACATATCGCAAGGTGAGTCTACATACATATTACACATAGCTTTGGGGAAGGGTAGACTCTGATGAAGGGATAAACAATACAAAGAGTTGGAAAGAATGGAACAGTGGTAAAGAACATGACAGCTAATGTTTAGTTCAAAACAATTCTAAGTGATGCATATTAGCAATAAGAATCCACAAATAGAATACATGGAGAATTAATGGGGTCACAGAGGAACCCTCAGTAGAAGACAGGGATCTGGTGGTAATAATAAACAGCAGAAAGAAATTCTCATTTCAATGTGAGGAAGCATTTTGAAAGGCAAATAGGATACTGGGTGTATCAGGTGGAGTTTCATTAGTCAAAATAAGGAGACAATCTTGTTGTCACTATGCAGGTCAACTGCTAGGCCACAACTGGAGCACTTTGCTGGCTAGATGACGGAAACTTACATACATAAAACGGTTGACACCACAAATTTATTTAAAAACAGGGCAGACTACCAGCAGGGATCACAATTTCAAATGGGGAAGGGGGTGTAATTTCAAGAAATGCATATGGAAGTATTTTGTTTTTCACAGAACGGGTTGTGGATAGATAGAAATGGTATTTACTCACCTTGTAAAGGTGATAATACTTGCAACCTTTATACTGCTCAGGAATTCCTCACAAGTGGGTTCTCCTCCATCCATTCTATTGGTTGATGCATGAAAAATAAATATTTTGGAAGTCAGAGACCAAACCCTCTGGCTATGTCCCTAGAATTCCAGTCAGGTATCTCCCCTAGCAAAAAAAAAAAGTAAACACAAGGTACAAGAAAAAAACAACCCCAGAGAAAAAAGCGCAAAGACAGATGTTATCAGTAAAATACCACTTTTAGTGTAAAAGAAAGCAAATGACAAACCCAGCCAAGGTGGATAACACCACCAAATAGCATGTGAAACTATCCTGTCAAATACAAGGACAGTAGCGTATAAAATCATAATACAAGCAAATAATCTGAAAACATGCAAATACCAGCATACAGTGAAGCCCGTCAGGATGAAGTGCAGTGTCACAGGTTTACTGCATGACAAAAGGGATTAACTCCCATTGAAATGGCATTGTTTACTACAGTACTTCTACTGCAGAATTCTACAGTGCTGCACTTCATCCTGGTGGGCTTCACTCTATATGAGCCTATATTAAGCCCTTCAGATACCTAAATATATAAATGAGGTAATGTCCACCAACAACTCCCCATGTTGGACACCCAAGTGCGAAAAAAGAGTATAAACTGAACTATGATTCCGGCTGCAGCAAAACTGGGTTTTTTGGTATAGCCAGGGAGGGACCCTTAGCACTCTAAAGGTTGCAGGTATAATCACCTTTACCAGGTGAGTAAATGCCATTATCCCCTACAACCTTTATAGTGCTGAGGAATTCCTCACCAATGGGACTTCGTAGCAGTTCCCCAAAGAATTCAGAAAAACCTGTGTGGGATGAAAAAACCCTAGGGCCTAGCCCAGCACAGCTGCAGCTTGAAGCACCGTTCACCCAAAAGAAGCTCTGTCAGTCAAATCCATGTCCAGCCTGCAATGGCAAACAAAAGTATGGACAGAAGACCAGGTAGCCTTAGCACAGATGTCCTGAACTGAAGCCCTCCCCTCTTCTCCACCCAAGAAGTCAACAGGGCCCTAGTAGAATGAGCCCGAATACCTTGAGGTGTGGCTTGCCCTGCCCCTTGATAGGCGCCAGAATGGCCTCCCTGATCCAGCGAGCAATAGCCTCTTTTGAAGCCGCTTGGCCCTTATTCCATTCTGAAAAGAATACAAACAACCAATCTGATTGTCTCAAGCTTTCAGTCATGCCCAAGTAGTCCTTAAGGACTGAAACCATATCTAGAGCATATGGAGTGTCCCCATGCTGAGTAGACTCAAGCAAGGCCAGCAACTGGATAGGCTGCTCCAAATGAAAAGCAGAAACCACCTTAGGGATGAAAGAAGGGACAGTGGCTAAGGATACCCTGCCTGCATGAAAGGTTAGATAGGGCTCCTGACAAGAAAGAGCCTGCAGCTCGCCAACTCTTTTTGCAGAGCACAAGGCAATGAGGAGCACCATCTGTAGAGTCACCCAACGAGGGGAATGCAGAAAAAACAGGGGCTTATGCAGTCTCTCCAGAACCAGATTCAGTTGCCAAGGTGGACATTTAGGCCTCACCCTAGGGGAGGCTAGTTGAACCACCAATCTGACCTATTCTGGGGAGAGGGCCCCAAACCACTGAGAAGGCAGAAACCTGAACCCTCAATGAGGAATAAGCCAACTCCTTATCAGCCACTCATTAAGGAAATCCAAAATTTGTGGAAGGCCTGCCACCGAAAGTGACAAACCTTCTGTAGAACACCATTTCCAGAAAATCTGCCAATGTCTTCTATAAGTCCTGTTCATAGAGGCCTTTCTAGATAACAGGAGACATTCCACCACTCTGGGAGAGTAACCCTCACTTAACAGTCTTGACCTTTCAGCAGCCACATTGTCAGTGACAGAACCTGAGGACTGTGGTGAAGAATCAGCCCCTGAGACAGAAGGTTTGGGTGCTGGGGCAGTCGCCAAAGAACGTTGATCAGCATTGCCCTGAGTAGAGAGTACCAGGCCCATCTTGGCCAGTCTGGATCCACCACCAGCACCATCACTCTTGTGTCTCAGATCTTGGAAAGAACCTTGGCAATCACTGGAAAAGGTGGGAAGATGTAAGCCCTGAGGAAGGACCAGTGGGATGCCATCATGTCAATTTCCTTGGCCCTGGTGTCTGGAACTTGGAAATACAACAGAGGCAACTGAGCATTGTTGGATGAAGTCATCAGATGCAGCTGAAATGGCCCCCACCTCTGCTTGAGCTGACAAAACACCTGGGGGTGCAATTTCCATTCCACCTGGTTGATTGTCACCCAACTGGGCCAATCTGCTTGCGTTTTCAGCTCCCCTGCCAGATAAGTGGCCAAGAGCATCAGCAAATGCTTTTCCCCCAACACGGCACCCTGAGAGCCTCTTGGAGCATGGCTTTGCTCCTGGTGCCCCCCTGCTTGTTGATGTACACCATGGAGACCTGGTTGTCCATCCTGATCAGGAACAATTGACCTTGGATTTGTGGGGCAAAAAAGATCAATGCCCATAAAACAGCCCTCATTTCCAGGACATTGATGGGCAGATCAACCTCTACTAGAGACCATTTCCCTTGTGCCATGTGCCGGCCCAGCATGGGTCCCCATCCACCGAGGCTGGCATCCATGGTAATTGTCAACATATGCGGCAATGATAGGGAACCCTTTCATCAGGTTGTAGTGATCTCCTACCATTGAAGGGTGGAAAGAATGGTGGGATCCAGATTGAGTACATACTCAAAGCTGTGGGTGAGTTGGTCCCAGGCACTCAGAACATACTGTGGGTGGTGGGGGTGGGTGGGGGTGGGGGGCACATGTGAGCCGAGCCCAGGGTACTATGGCGAGCACTAATGCCATCAGATCCAGCAGGTGAAGCTACATCTGTACCGGCCACTGAGGCCTGGCCTGTACATCCTCCACGAGTGGCAGTATGTTGACCACCTTGTCCTCCATGGGAAACACGAGACCCTGTTCTGTGTTGACCCTGGCCCCCAGATGAGTTATCTCCTGGGAAGGCTGGAGATGACTTTTGCTCCAGTTGGCTATCCAACTGTGTTATTGTAGGCACTGGAGCACTGAGTCTGTGTCTTGCCGGGCTTGCACCGGTGATCTTGCCTGAACGATCCACTCATCCAAGAATGGGATGACATGCACTCCCTGTTTGTGGAGGTCTGCAGCCAACACCACCAGAGTCTTGGTGAACACTGTAGGGGCTGATGCCAATCTGACTGGAAGTCAGGTGAACCGAAAATGATCCCCGTTGATCCGAAACCTGAGACAGCGGTGGTGGCAAGGGCAAATTGGGATATGCAATTAAGCATCCTTGACATCTGTCGATGTTAGGAAGTCTCCCAGCTGGATGGCTGTCAGCATTGGCTGGAGCATTTCCATCTTGAACTTCTTGTAGTCCATAAACCTGTTGAGTAACTTGAGGTTGAGTATGGGACGAAACCCCCTCGATTTCTTGGGGACCATGAAGAATATCAAGGATAGTCCTGTGTCTCTCTCTGCTGGTGGCACAGGGACTGTTGTTTCATTGTGCAGACTTTTGATGGCCTGCAGGGTTGCAGTCTGTTTGGAGGGGTCCAATGAAAGAGGGGAGGTCACTATCCTGTGTGGAAGCATCTTTTGAGTAAGCTCTATGGCATATCCCTGTGACACAATGTCCCTGACCCATTTGTCAGTGGTGGTGTGGGCCCACTGTGCAGCGAACAGCAAAGATGACCTCCCACTGGGGGGGCTGTCCTCCGGGTCTCCCCATCCTCATTGGGCTTTCTCTGTGGTACCGATGCTAGACCAGATGCTGTTGAAACCACCCTTTTGGTCGGTACTGCCTCTTGATTTGGACTGGTTGAATCTCAGTTGAAAATGGATGTGGCAGAGGTTGACTTCGCCTGGCCCCTGTTGCCATGAAACCTTAGATGAAAAGGATGACCAAATGGCAGGTATTGGTACTTTTTGTCTGCCTTTTGTTTCATTCCAGCCTGGTCCCTGATGAAAGGGTTCAGAGCCTCACCAAACAAGTGGCCTCCCTTGCAGGGTAACTTCATCAATGTCGACTTGGACTTGGCATCCGCCTGCCATAGCTCTAGCCACAGGGCTTGTCTGGCTCGATTAGTCAGGACCATGGCCCTGGTGCCGATCTTCATAATGCCAGAAGAGGTGTCCACGATCACCTGTACGATGCAGTTGGCCTGCCCCACCAATGGTGAAACCTCTGGGAGGTCATTGGCGACTGCTTTTATCCATCAGAGTAGTGTGGCCTAGCAGTTGACCTGCATAGTGACAAGATTGTCTCCTTATTTTGACTAATGAAACTCCACCTGATGCACCCAGTATCCTATTTGCCTTTCAAAATGCTTCCTCACATTGAAATGAGAATTTCTTTCTGCTGTTTATTATTACCATCAGAGTAGTGCCCCACTGGTATACCACACCACCGTATTCACAGCCAGGGCCAACCCGGTGACCTCATGGACTTTTTTCAAGGAGTCTTCCACTTTGTCTATGGGGTCTTTCAGAGCAGCAGTGCTCCCCACTGTCTTCCTGCGGACAGAGCTTGCCTGCCACCTGGTCGCAGTCTTGGCCCTCTTTGTCCTCCTCCAACAAATCTGCTGGGTCTTCCGCCTTCCTGTGCTTCTTTTTGTGGGTTGCCGGAGCTTGGTCTGGCCCTGCGTGCTTCTTAGTGTCTGCCAGTCTGACCCCTTTAGGTTGCTGGCCCTGCCACTTTTCCAGTCACAAGAACAAGAACAGCAGTTCTGCTTGCACTGCATTCAAGGCCAGTGGTGCTGTTGGTGGGGCATTGTTGTCTTGCACAGCCAGGGCACTCACTGGCTGCCGGTCATCTGACTCCAACACTGTGCACACAGCACATAGAGGCTCCCCTGCTTGAAAGTCTGGGAGCTTGGTTCCACATTCGATGCAGGCAGGTATGGCTGTATAGAAGCTGAGGCTGGCTGACCTAGGGGGACAGACAGAAAGAACTGGGTCAGAAACATGTCCTTTGGGGACTCTAGTATCAGCAAGCCAACCAATGTTACATACTGTACATAGATTATGCAGTATGTTGGTGTGTGTGCCCCTTTAAGACAGCAGCCTCACCTAAAATGGCTGCTGTCATTGCCATTGACCAGCAAGATGGCCATGCTCTTGCAAGACCCCCGAGTTCTCGACCTACTTCCTGGTCAAAACTTCAGAGATCTATAGGTGTCGCGAGACCTCACCCCCCCCATGCCACTAAATGCTCCCAACAGTAAAACCACAGGAGCCTGGTCCCCTTTTTGCTGGGTATCGCTCTTCCATGATGCAGGTCCAACTTACTGGCCACCACTGGGAAGCACTTCCTAAGTTCCACGCCTCGAGTCTTGTGAGAGCTGCCATGATTGCTAGGGCTCGAGGCTTGAAAACGGAACATGACGCCAATGACTGGAATGTGCGGGAGAGATGTCCATGGAAGTGTATGGAGTGATTTGCACTGAATAACTGTGCCCCCTTTGAGAGGAGCTCTGGGGCTAGACATGCAAATGGGTCGGGGGACCAAATACCGTCTGACAGACCTCCACGGACTTTCTCTACACCTCGTACCTGAGGTGTGTTAAAATAGTGTGTGTGGGGGGTGAAATGAGGTTCTGTGACCACCAAAGAACTGGGAGGGGCGTAGCCCTCGCCTATCCAGACCTGCCCCATCATTTTACCTGACCTCTGGGGGAGTATGTGGGCAGGGACAAGGAGAGCAGATGCTGCAGGAGGGTCTGCATCCCACTGCTAGAGGACATTGAGGACACTACCTGAGGGTTACAAACTGGGGCGGGGTCAGGGCAGATGCTACTTGAGGGTCTGTACTGCCTGCTCCCTGCTCCCCCCACCCCGCATCCAGCTCCAGTGAATCTCTGATTCCAGATTATGAACCATGGTGAAGAGATGCATTTAGAAAAAACACAGCTAGCAGCCCTGCAGAATGCACTTTGCTACTCGACATCTGCCTAAATCCTAGACATAGGAAGAAGAAGGGTTGAAGACAATAATAAATGTTCTATTTATTTATTTAGTTTTTGTTTACCGGGTAGGTGCGATAGCCATAGGGATGACTATTTTCAGGCGCTACCCGGGAGAATTACAGAGCAATTACAGAGATGACAAACAACAGCAAAAACACAGAAGAAAATTCAAAACATAGTAACATGCAACAGGTTTGCATCATGAAACTAGGGGTACAATGTACAGAGCAGTTACATAAAGACAAAGTTACACTATTTGGTACAGAGGGTTTATACAAACATGCTGAATGTTTGCTTGCTGGTATTAGCATTGGAAATGCAGGAGTTAGACAGGATACAGAATAGGAATGGCAGTGAAGTATTGAACTTCACGCCAACCCCACCTCCATCCTGCAGAGATGGACAGGCACTGGGGTATGTGTTTGGGTCGTCGACCATGATGTTCATGCCATGTCACCTCACCCTATCATGCAGACACTGACACATGTTGAGATGTGCCTTGGGGTGTTCGGCTTTACAGTCATCGTATTCCATAAGGACATATGCTGAAATGGGTGCAGTATAGGAGAATGGGGTGAACTCTGGGGCCGAAGAGTCCAAGGCACACCTCGATCCCTGTGATTGGCTGGGGGGGTGGGCGTGGCATGAGCATTACAGTCGGTAATCCAAAGGCACACCTCGATGCCTGTCAGTCTGTACAGGGTGGGACGTTATGGTTAGAAACTCTAACAACCCGGGGCTTGTTGGTATTTGCACTACAAATTTTCTACATGGCCTTTTTGTGATCCCACCTTTGTGACCCTACCTCATGAAAGCATTTGGGACCTCTTCTCATGAAGAATGGCAGTGTAATTTTGTTAATGTGCCCCGAACTTTGAGTTCCAACAGTGACTGTGCCATTCTGCGCCAGATGTATGAAAACACAGATCGGGCAGGATGTGAAAAATGACAGTTGTACCATCCATAGGGAGGTGTGAAGAGATGGCTACACAAAAAAAAAAAGCGGCTCCAGTTCAAGTTGTGCCAGTGTAAGTTAGTAACTATGAGAACAAAAAAACACAGCGCCATGCAAGGTAACAACAGCTTCCAGAAAAAACAAACAGCTGTTTGTTTTTCTGGGAGCTGTTGTTACCTTGCATGGCGCTACTGTATTTCACCTTTTTATGTGTGAGTTGAATACAGCAATAATTATTAAAAGAAGTGTTGGTGCTGTGTTTTTTTTGTTCGCATAGGTGTGAAGAAATGGCAATGTTGAAAATCTGTAGCTGGAATATTAAAAATGCTCGCACTTCCAAGCATACATGAGAACTGCACAACGCATGCGTGTAACACAATCATTTTATGGACTTTCATCACCAAATTTTCAACATAGGCATTTTAGGACATCTGCTCATGAACAGTGTCACTGTGATTTTTTTAATGTGTCCCGAACACTGATTTCCCACAGCGGCCATGCTATTCCTCAACAGAAGTGCAAAAACACATTTCAGCCAGGATGTGAAAAATGACACCTGTACTGTTCATAAGGAGGTGTGGAAAAATGCCAATGTTGAAAATCTGGAGTGAAAATATTACAAATTCGCGAAGTTATAAGCGTGCGTGGAAACTGCCCAACGCATGATCGTAACAGTCATTTTATGGACTTTTGTCACCAAATTTTCAACATAGGCATTTTAGGACCTCTGCTCAGGAACAGTGTCACTGTGATTTTCTTAATGTGTCCCAAACACTGATTTCCCACAGCGACTGTGCTATTCTGCGCCGGAAGTGCGAAAACACATTTCAGTTAGGATGTGAAAAATGACAGCTGTACTGTTCATAAGGAGGTGTGGAAAATGCAAATGTTGAAAATCTGGAGTGAAAATAATACAAATTCGTGAAGTTACGAGCAACGCACGCTTGTAAAACAGTCAGTTTTTGGATTTTTTTCACCAAATTTGCAACATAGGCTTTTTGAAAGCCCATCTAATGAATACTGGCACTGTCATTTCATTACTCAGTCCCAAAAGGTGATTCCACACGGTGACCACAAAATCACCTTTCGGGGCCGAATAATGCCATGACAGTGGGTGAATTCATGAGGAGGCATTCCAATAACCCCATGTTGAAAATTTGGTGCCAAAATTCCCCAAAATGCCAAAGATATGCACCAAAGTGGAAAAAAAAACTATTTATGCCATTATACAGCTTACCAGCATTTCTTCAGTTCGTGGTCAGCTTTGAAGAGTGCAGACGTGTTCCTGGTCCACCGAAGATCATTGAGCTGGGCTCTGGAGGTAAGTATGGAGTGAGGGGGTGTGGGGAGGTGGGGTGCACAGTGGGTGGGCGTGGGTTGGGATAGGAGCCACTAGACTCAACAAGGGACCATTTTCTGTTTTACAGGTTTAAAGGAAAAAAAAAAGAAAAACATTGCAGGACTTTTTTTTTTTAACAGGAACACTTGGCACACTGGGATGGGCTCCCAACATGTCACCTGAGTGTTTTTTTGGGGGGGCTGTAGCTGATGGGGGTTTGGGCACCCCTGTCGGCACATACCGAGTGGTGGGAAGAGCCAAGGGGTGGTGGGGCACCCCCCTTGGCACCTAACAAATTGGGAGATATTATGCCAACAGGGATGGACTCCCCATTGGCAAATTACTGGGAAGGGTGGTACTGAAGCCGGCGAGGTTCGGGCCCCCGTCGAGGAAAGAATGACTGTTGGGGGCACATGATGCCATGGGGATTGGGCACCCCCTCGGCTCACAACAAATGGGGAAGGGGTTACAGTATGCCGATGGGAAGTGGGCTCCCCCATCAGCAAATTAACTGGGTTGGGGGCATGGGGACGGCAAGGTACCACCCTGCAATGATGGGTCGCTCCCTCATTGTAGCGGAATGGCTGATGCTGCAATGACGAGGAAGCCCCTGATTGCAGCGGTGAAATCATTTCAACTTGGTGGCACTTTTGGAAACCAATGTCATTGGCACAGTGTGCCTGCATTGGTCCATCAGTGCAAAGCCCCAAAATGCAGTGCTGCCATTGGCTGCCACAATGCCGCACCTCCACAACCTGCTTTTCTCCTAAGCTGCCGCATAATGTTTCTTGCACATGCGTGCAAGCAAACATAAAAAAAACTTAAAAAGCATGAAAACACATATTAAAAATATTTTAAGTGCCAGCTCCCCACAGAGGAAATTTCTTAGTGAAGCTAGCCAACTTAACTGGGCTAATACACACAAAAATGCAGAAATTACACTAACCGAGAAAAAAGGTAAAACATTAGAACCCAAATGAAATGTTACATCACACCTCTTTGGGTTTTAAATTGTTTACTCTTGTATAAAACACTGTTAAAACTGAAAGGAAAGACATTTAATCTCATTAGAACTAATGTGATTCACTACAAAACACATTTTTAATATTCTGAACTATATGTTTATTGATTTATACAAGACATACAGTAAAAAAATGCAGACATAAATTACATGAGATTAAATGTGTCTATGCATTGAAGGTTCCTCTAATACTACTACTACTACTACTAATAATAATAATACTGGGATCATCATGGGGTAATTTTTGAGAGAATCGATAACATAATATGGCTGTGTCAGTGAGTCCATGAACTGCATAGTAAGTAGAAAATGTCCATAGAGTATATCTTCCAGTGTCCTTTACCCTCCTACCAGAGGGGGAAAAGTATGCCATGTCTCTTCCCATTGTGCATAAACTAGTGCAGATGTCAGTGCATTCTTAGCAATCTGCAAATTCCTACATTTGACGGTGTAAAAGTTTAGGTGCATAAATTTGATATTTAAGGCAACAGATAACAAGAAGCAACATACTTGTCAGCTTAAACATGCTGCTTTTTTTTACCTCAGAGTCAACCTTGAAACCAACTTGCAGTAGTAGTAGTAGAACATTTTATTGATCAGCATAAAGCCGTATACAATATAAAATGTATACAACACCAGAAATACAGAATACATAAATAATTAAAACATTAGACATAAACATATTATACACATCTCTCAAGTCCAATTCAAAAGTACCATGTTAACAACTGAAAATAAACATATCTAATACTTTTGACGAAATTCATAGTGGCACAAATCCATAACTTGCAGTACATAAAGTGCTCCCCACCAACTAAGGAAGGAAAAGAGGGAAAGTATCCATATAAACAGTTTAACTTAAGTCTCAGTAGCGTCTCTGAGCCACCTAAGGTGCAGATATCAGGTCAGGAAAGAAAGCATTGTAATATTAATTCCCAAAGAGAGTACGGCACACAGGAGCAGAGTGCAGGTAAAAATTTCAATTTATTCAAGCATAAATGCCAAGTTTTTCGCAGCTTCTACTCCAAGTACATCAAATATGCAGACAGACAAATGAAAAACCCCGGCGCTTCGACTCTATACTCGAGTCTTCGTATAACTATAGCTCTTTTCACTCTCGATATGGGATAATTCCTTGTTCTCACTTATATTCCAAGCAGTTTAGTTAATATGGTGAAATTTAAAGTACGTTCTTAGCGGGTACCCCGAGATAGTAAAAAAATGAACTTACCAATTCTGTCTGCAATGATGTGCATAAAGTCTCCTATAAAGGCGCCAGTTAGCAGATACCTTTTGTTAATATATTTAAATGTATTCACTTGTGTGATGTAGATGTGATGTGCATATATAAGAGGGTAACTTTTCATTGAATGTTAACACCCCCTGATGAAGACTCGAGTATAGAGTCGAAGCGCCAGGGTTTTTCGTGGTATGTGGGGTGTCTGGATTATTGGGTGTCCCTCTGGGAGTTATGCGGTAGACCTTTTGCAAGTTCAGTGGCCTGGTCCATAACTTGTCTCTGAACTGCTGCACAAATCAGTCTGAGAGAACCAATAGCAGGTTGTCCCCCTCATACCCATCAGGCATTCCCAAAAGGCAAATGTTTACCAGTCATGCTTGGTTCTCTAAAGTCTCTATGCAGGTTTGCAGATGGGTGTTTTCCTTGATAACGTTTGTCATGTCCCCTGTAGCTGAGTCTATCCTCTTCGATGGTTTAGAGGTCTCTGATTTAATTGCTTCCAGCAATGATTCCAATATGACCACTCCATGAGAGTCAAACTTGTTTGACAGGGCAGGAACTAATTTGATTATTTTATTGAATTTGGCTCTCAAAGTTTGTAGAGTGTCTTCCTTTTGTTCCTTGGCGTTGACTGTCATGTATCCAGAGGCCAACCACGTGACGAGCTGTGGGAATGTTTTTAGTTTTGAAGCCGTTCTACTGCTGCTTTTCTTTTTGCTGCTTCACCATGGTGCTCAGGGGGTCTTCAAAAAGCACTGCAGACATTTGTTGCAATCTGGTGCATCCAAAAAGTCTCTTTTGAAAGTTTTGTTTCCTCCATGTTGTGCTGAGCTAAGAGCTGGAGGGGCCCTCTTGTTTGGGCTCCTCAGCATCTCCCCCCTCTACAAGATACACTTTGACTGAAAATGATCCTACTAACCTGCAGAAGAATGATTCCAAACTAAGAGATTCCAAAACAAGTTGCATCAATAACTTCAAAGTCTCCATCTTTGTTTCACAGTCTATACCCAAGCATACCTCTCAGCTATCCCTGATTTTTAGGAATATCCCTAATTTTGCTTCAAAATATTTATCTGTCCCTCCAAAAATTGTGGTCACTGTGACTGAACTGTGGGGACTGCAGCCACAAAATAATGTCAGACATTATAGTTACAGACTTGATCTTGCTCAGAAAAAGCATTTTACACTAAATCTCCTATTCTGCCAGCTTCCTGAGTGGATATCATCAATGTTTAAGATGTGACCCTGATTTTGGTCCTTTGTCTCTGATTTTTTTAACCCATGTCCATGATTTGTGAGGCAGAAGCTTGAGAGGTACCCACCCACATCAGGCACAGCATATGCATATTAAATTAATACACTGCCTCAAGCTTAACAAGCAACAACCATGGCAAAAATAAAAAAAATACACAATAGAAACATAGAATCTGATGGCAGATAAGGACTGCTTGGCCCACTAGTCTGCCCATTTTCCTACCTAACGGATAAGCTGCAGATCCTAGTTAACCAACAGCCTACCCCCCACTAGAATTGCCTTTTGCCTGTCCCATGCATTCTTGAATTTCCCCACTGTTCTTGACTCTACAACCTCCTCTGCAAGGCTGTTCCATGCATGTACAACCCTCTCTGTGAAGAAATACTTCCTCACATTACCTCTGAGCCGTCCCCCCTCTATCTTCAAATTGTGCCCCCTTGTTCTTGCACATCTCTTTTTCTGAAATATGCTACCCTCTTGGACTTTGTTGATTCCCTTGAGGTATTTGAAAGTTTCTATCATGTCCCCCCTCTCCTTCCGTTCCTCGAGGATATACATCTTAAACTCCTTTAATCTTTCTTCATATGTCTTCTGGTGCAGACCC
Source organism: Neoceratodus forsteri (assembly GCA_016271365.2). Lineage (NCBI taxonomy): Eukaryota > Metazoa > Chordata > Ceratodontiformes > Ceratodontidae > Neoceratodus > Neoceratodus forsteri. The sequence goes on from CM057457.1 coordinate 80,734,012, forward strand.
TGCACCATTTTGGTTGCTCTCCTCTGGACAGCCTCCACCCTGTCTATGTCTTTGCAGAGATGGGGTCTCCATAACTGTACACAGTACTCCAGATGTGGTCTTACCAACTGTCTGTACGGAGGGGCAACAACTTCCTGTTTTCTACTGGTGATGTCTCTCCCTATGCATCCCAGCATCCCCCAGCCCTCCTTACTGCCTTCTCACATTGCTGGCCCACTTTTAGGTCATCTGATATGACTACCCCCAGGTCCCTTTCCATTTTTGTTGTTGTCAGTATTTCACCCCACTTTTAGGTCATCTGATATGACTACCCCAGGTCCCTTTCCATTTTTGTTGTTGTCAGTATTTCACCCCACTTTTAGGTCATCTGATATGACTACCCCCAGGTCCCTTTCCATTTTTGTTGTCAGTATTTCACCCCCCATTGTGTACTCTTCCCCCGGCTTTTTGTTTCCCAGGTGTATTACTTTGCACTTCTTTGCATTGAATCTAAGCTGCTATACATTTGACCATTCCTCCAACCTTGTCAAATCCCTTTTCATCCTTTCCACCCCACCTTGTGTATCAACCCTGTTGCAGATATTTGTGTCATCTGCAAAGAGACATACTTTTCCTTCCAGTCCTTCTGCAATGTCACTTATAAAGACATTAAAAAGGACCGGCCCCAGTACTGAACCCTATGGTACCCCACTAGTAAACCCGCTTTCTTCACTGTGGACTCCATTTACTATTACCCTCTGTTTCCTGTTGTCCAGCCAGTGTTTTACCCAGGCTACCACCCTGGGACCCACTCCCAGGCTGGCTAATTTGTTTATTAATCTTTTGTGCAGGACTGTGTCAAATGTCTTGCTAAAGTCTAGGTAGACCATGTCCACAGCCCTTCCCTGGTCTTCTACTTTGGTCACCTAGTCAAAGAAATCAATTAGATTTGTCTGACCTGACCTTCCTGCTGTGAATCCATGCTGCCTTGGGTCCTGTGCCCCACTGGTCTCTAGGTACTCAACAGTTCCTTCCTTCAGAAGTGATTCTATCATTTTCCCTCCCACTGAGATCAAACTGATGGGTCTGTAGTTTCCTGCCTCTGCCTTGCTCTCACTTTTGTGAAGGGAATCACATCTGCCCTCTTCCAGTCCTCAGGTACCACACCATCCTCCCATGATTTATTAAAAAGGGTAGGCAGTGGTGTTACTAGTTCTTCCCTTAGTCCTTTAGAATTCTGGGGTGAATTCCAACAGGCCCCATTGCTTTATCCACCTTCAGTTTTAGGAGTTCTTTCAGAACCCTTTCTTCTGTGAAAGGACTAATATCAACCCCCTATCCAGAGTGCTTCTATTGACTGGATAAGGTATGTCCCCCTGCTCTTCCTTTGTGAATACTGAGAAGTATTCATTCAATATCCACTGTCACACCTCTCAGGGCCAAAGTTCCTTTGCCTTCAGAGCGCCTAGCTGGTTAAATGCACTCAATCCTGACATCTCCTCCACTACCACCCTTGGCTCATTCAAACATAAACTCCACCTCCACCTTACTAACTCTAGCTCCTGTGAATGCTACCTACAGTATAATCTCCTCAGCCCTCTCATTTTTGTTCCCTCCAACTATCACCTACCACATCTCCACCCCCTCCTTTTCCTCTATGTTACTTTTTTATTTCTTCTTTCTTTTCACCACTCCTGACTCTCCCCCCTTTACCCCACTGCCTCTTCTGAGCCCTCAATGATCTTTCCCTTTTTGTTGACTAGTTTCAGCCTGCTCCCAGTTGATGACCATGCCCTTTGGCTGCAATTCCTGCCCTCTCCAGCTTTGCTCCTCACGTTTATCTTCATCTTAACCTCCTCCCTCCTACTTATCCCTCTGTTACTCTGTGTTCCCATGTATACATTCTACTTATTCTAGCTATTGTATTGATCTACCATTGTAATCTAATATGCCGACCTATTTATTGTTTTGTTCCTGTTTCTGTAACTTGTATTGTATTTGTTCTCTGACACGGAACCTTTGTAAAAGAGCCTGGCTCAAAGGTACTTGTAATCCTAGTTGTAATAAATTAAAAAAAAATAATTAAATCAAAAAAAGTATCCTTGCTTTTTCACTGTCGCTCTCTCCCCAACCACCTTCCTCTTTATTCAGCCTCAGTATCCCTGCCTTAGTCTTTCTTTGCTCCCTAATGTACATATAAAAGGTTTTATCCCCTTCTTAACTGAGTTGGCTATCTTTCCTTGGTTTGGGCCTTTACTATTCTGACTACCTTCCCCGCTTCCTTCTACTTTAACTGGTACAGGTCTCTGTCCTGCTCCTTCTGTGTTTCCTTATTCTTCCTGAATGCTATCTTTTTCTCCCTAACCTTCCCCTCCACTTCTTTTGAGAACCATAGTGTTTTTTTTCTTTTGTTTTGATTTTTTTGCTTCACACAAAGGCTTGTTGCCTCTGTGATGGTGGTTTTGATGTTTCCCTATTGTTGCGCCACCTCACCTTCTTGCCTGTTTGCTAGTGCTTTTCTGAGGCACTCTCCCATTCTGACAAAATCAGCCCTCCTGAAGTCCAGTACCTTCACTTTTGTATGGCTTGACTATACAGCTAAGTTTATCATGAACCACACTGTTTGGTGGTCGCTTGTTCCCAGATGGCTACCCACTTCTAGATCTGAGTTCCTCTCTCTGTCCCCATTTGAGAGTACCAAGTCTAAGACTGCTTCCTCCTGAGTGGGTTCCAAAACTAGCTGTCTGAGGCATGCCCCCTGAAGGGCATTGAGAATGGCCCTGCTCTTGGATGTGGCTGCAGCAAAGGTGCTCCAGTTAACATCTGGCATATTCCGGTCCCCCATCAGCAATATCGCCCCTGTCTCTGCCATCCTAAGGATGCTTTCTATCATTTCCTTGTCCATTTCCTCCCCCTGAGACAAGGGTCTGTATACAACCCTTGTGCGGATTGTGGTGCCATTTCCAATATCCAGGGTGACCCACAGTGCCTCCTGTCCTTCCTGTTTACCCTTTAGTTCTGTTGCTTTTATCCCTTCCCTTACATAGAGAGCTCCTCCTCCTCTTCTACCCTTTCTGTCCCTCCTGTAGATTGTGCGTTCTGGTATGTTGATATCCTAGTCATGTTTGCTCCTTAAATCTTAATAAGCAGCAATCAGCATTCCAACAGATGTCTCCCATGAGCTAAATTACCCCTGCTGGAAAATTTCTGAAATCTCTACAAAACTTAAAAATCGTGCCATTTTTGGCTAAATATATGATATAAAAAGGTACAAACATGCTACATTATATACTTACATTACATTGCCAAGGTCAATAACTCACATACAAGACATCATTTCAGATTTTGTAATACACAGTAAATTTCATACTTCATGGCCACCTTTGAATTACAAAATTTACCGGTCTATCAAAACCACTTAAAATTCCCGTGTCTGTTCTGCTTTAAAATGGCCACTTTAACCTCAGGCTTTGCAATTCCCTAGATGCACTGTTTAAAACCTGGGTCCAAGCACATTCCCTAGGACTGGGAATATCTCCCTTGCCATGGTCTTCTCACCCATTTAGATCTCTGGTAGGCAGTAATGAAGTCAAAAACAGTTCATGCGCTTGACTGGTATGATGATCAAAGTCTGCTATCTGCATGCAAAACATGGCTCCTGTTGTGTCCCCTGGTCTGCTGTGCACCTCAGTCAAATCTGCAGTTACGCTGGGGACTAGTTGAAGACTAGGACTGGTGGTGGCATTGTAGCTTGTCATGGTTGCACTGAGTGGCCCTGTAGAGCACTGTGACAACCCCCTCCGGGGGGGGGAGGGGCAGTGGGATATCTTCACAAGAAATCACCCAAAACAAATAAAGCCACACTGCACAAAAAATAAGAGCTAGCCAAATTGTGAGTTGCAAGGGAAAAATTGTGCCATTGTATACTGTTAGCAGTATTAGTTTGCTTCCTGATGTGGTACCACTGAGAAATGCATTACTTTCATCCTATATTAAGTGACTGTAATTAATTGCAACACTTAAGATATCTTTAAAGTAATGTCATTTTAATTGCTGTTCATACTTCAAAACTCAATAAAAGCAAAGTTTAAAAAAGGGAAACATTTCAGTTTGGGGTTTAGGGAACAAGTAAACCACTCAAACTTTGCTCTTTAGCGATGTTCCATAAATCACTCAAATAAATTATTCCCTTGTGACTCACAGTTGCTTATCATTTATTCTATACTGTATTTTTTCAAATTTAATAAACTTTGTTAAAACACACAAAAACAAGGTACAACAGTCACCATAAGAAGTAAAAATCATACAAAGTAATGCTAATAAAATTAAACAGAGATAATCCCAGATGGTGTGCATATTCTATACTATATATACAGGGTAGCCTGTTTAACTTTTTCAGAACACCCTATTTGCCAGGAAAAAAAAACATGTTCTTTCAAGTGGCCAAGTGGGGCTGTTCCTATAGATGAGCTTACTGTATTACCCACTTTGGCCACAAGATGGCACCATTACCTAAATAAGGAATATAGCAGAGACCACAGCAGAGAACAGACTGTATGAAATGCATTGTTTTTTTTATTTTACATTAAAAACAATTAAAAACTTTAAAATAGTTTAAAACAAATGAGAATAAATGTATGTACGTGTAAAGTAATTGGTACTTATCAGCTGCATGAAGTGTTTAAGTGACAGTTTGTCAATGTTGGAACTGAATGCATAAAACTGGCTGAGAACTCCCAATTCCTTACATAGGGAGCCCCGTATTCAAAAGTCCCAGGTACATCTCACAAGTGCCTGCGCCACGCAACTGAGATGCACTGGCACAAAATTATGGTATATTCAGAAGATGTACCATGAGATGCGATCATGCATGTCTGGCTGAATATCCTGAACATGCACAATCATGCAGTGGGAGATGTATGGCATGGTAGGTGACCTGAGCCATATGTGGAGCATAGGGAAATGCAAGATAGGCGGCCACATGCATGGTGCACAAAACTGCAATATTCAGCCGGGATATACAAATGGCCTCATTTCACATTCTGAGCCCATTCCCCACATAGGCAGCTCATTACTGGAATGTAGTCAGGCAATTTGCATACCCCAGGCCTGCGCAGTTCCAGCTTTGCAGGGTTTCCCCACCACCCCACAAAGGTGACCAGAAGGTACTGCAGCCTAGCAGGTAGGTGTGCTGTAATGTTTGTGTGTGGGTGGGTGGACAGCATTATCCTGGGTACAGTGCTATTACCCATAGCCATGTACAGGGTCGGACAGGGGTACAGGGGGCCTACCTGGACAAACAACAGGAGAGGGCACAGGGTGACATAATCTGATTAGTATACCACATGCACGTGATATACCAGCTCCATATGCAGCGTACAGTCACCTGCAGTGCCCCACACACTCCTGTATGAGAGGAACATAGTGATAATTGCAAGGAATGGCAGTGTACAGAGGGTGACCAGGTACCTGAGTGGGTGGGTCCCACCTGTATGCACCTATGATGTGCCACCATGGGTGTGTGCCACAGGTCAGTCCCTGGCCTGTGCCAGGCTGCCACTTGTACCACTAGGTTACTTGGGCACCATTGCCCCAGACATCACCCTGAGTGCATGCAACCACTGGGTTGCACCCTGCAGGTCCACTGTACATGTGCTGCAGTGTGGCTATCTGCTCCGCTGATGTGCTAAGGGGGCAACTGACAGCACTGGCATGTGGCAGCAGGGTGTCTACGTCCTGCGTGCGGTGTGGGGGATGGCTCTCTGGGCAGTGCCCATGGTGTGCCAACACCTGTGGCTTTGGGTACTTCTGTCCTGGCATGACTGCTATGTATGGGTGCCTGGAGCACATCTTGGTGCACCTCCAAGGGCTGTCTCAGGATGGTCTGTCTGCAGTTCCGCAGCCTTCCTGTGGGTGGCTGGCTGATTCAGGCCATCCTTTTGTCTGCCTATCTTTGCACGGCACACTTCTGGGATGCGTGGCAGATGCGCCTCACATTTTGGCTGAATATACGGATACACAGCATATTCATGTACCCACCCGCTTTGTTTGTGCCACTTACATTATTTTTGCATGATCATGCATTTGGAAATGTGTGCCGCATCTCTCCCTTTCGAATATTGTGCTTCCACGCATTTTCTGAGATGCACCATGCATCTTCAATTTGGGCAGCGCATCTCCTTTGAATATGTGGGCCAGGATGTACTGCCTCAGTGTCAGCATGCAGTTTTTTTATGCAGTATGTTGCAATGGTGACTGCAATTGTGAGTCTGTGCCTGGTGGTTTATCTTCATTGTCTGAGAATTATTTTTTTTGGGTGAGATAATGTATCTTTTGATTTCTTCCTTCTGATAGTGTTGCTGGAGGTTCCTGATTACACCCTGGTCCATTAGCTGGATCAATGCAGTAGTGTTTGGTGGTTACAAAAAAAACTAAATGGATGTTGCTGAGTGTGTGGCTTGGGTGGACGCTGTAATTATCCAGGTTTCTTTCCCAGAAAGAGCATCCCTACAGCCTTCATCTTGTTTTTCTTGTGTCATCTTTTAAAACTTATCCCATGTCTGCCCTTCCATCTCCATGGCCACCCATTTGTGGCTGTAAAATTAACTTCCATACCATCAGCTAGTTGCTGCACTTTTGCCAGTCCAATCGGGTTGCTTCCTGGAGCTCTACTGCATGGCAGGCACTAATCCAGTGCAGCAGGATATTTTAACTCAGCTGGTTCTTGCCTGCTCATTTGCATTTACAGTCCTGTTTTACTGAATCGGCTGCCAACAACTATTTTCTTTAATTAAGGTTTTTGTTACAGTGCAGACATTTATGGTGACTTCCTTAGGGATTTCACTATGCTTCACTGCTGGATTACTGAGATGATTTACACTCTGCAGCTTCCCACACAGCGTAAGTGCTGTTCATTAGGTTTTCTACATGGCTGGGGAAGAACAGTCAGTACAGAAAAAATGGTGTTTCAAAACGGAAACAAAATGCAGGAATGTGCTTCATGGTTTGTCATTAACACTCAGTCCATGACTTAATCAAGTGTTAATGAGCCCAATACAGCACGGTGATATGGATGAGAGGCACAAATGAGATCTGCAAGATGTTTTCATACTGCTTTTACAATGAGCTGAGAAGAAATAACTGTTTTTGTAGCTGGCCTGATTATGACACTAAATGGGCTTGCAGTCCATAGGAAATAATGGGGCAGAATAGGGACATGTGGCACAATATTTCTATATCTGGGTTATTCCTTAAATCAATGTTCTTGTAAATGGGCTACATATGGGTAATACACGTGTACCCCCTCCCACAAATGGGGATTCCTAAAATGCCTGCTTGGGCTTACCTTGGCCCTGCCATTCTCTGTCCTTCTGCTGTCTCCCGGGCTTCTCCCATTCTGCTTGCCAATTTTTCAGGTCCCCCAGGTCTTGTTCCTGTCTCTGGTGCCCCAGCAATTCAGCCCAAGTGAAAATCCAGTTCCTTGGGGCTCCAAATGCTGCTAGCGATTTCCTGCTGCAATAGTGCTGCCTTCAGGGCAGTGGGAATAGCATTGGTGCGAAAAGCGCCTTTGATCTTATACCACGCTGTTTTGAGGTCGCCTCGGGGACTATGCCATCAGTCCTGGGATCCCTCAAACCTATTTGGGACCCGGTGATGATGGACAGTCTGCTGAGGGGCCACCCCAATGAAAATTAGAGGAGTTGTGAGAGGAACTGGACCAGGGCTCATTTAAATATTTGTGAGCCAAGCCCTGGTCCTTTGAATAATTTAATAGTGTATCTGGCTGCCCCCAGGGTGACTGTAATCAGCTGCTGCCGGGAAAAAGAAAAAGTTTTATTAAATTTTAACTGCTGCTGTATGTTAGGGAAGTGTGTTACAAATGGGGAAAGAGTATTCAAATTAAAATAAATGCTTTTTCCTGGATTCACCAGAACTTTTGGGACTCTTATGTGTCTGCCTATCTGCTGCTGCAGGGGAACTTGAGTATTTGCCGTAATGACAGGAAAGCCAGCGAGCTATTCAGTTTCCCTGCAGCAACAGCAAGAATACCATCAGGTCTAAATGACTGTGGGGCATTGGGACAAATATTTATTTCTTCCTGGCTGCATCAGACCTTTATTCAGGACTGTATCTATTCTGCTATAAGGGACAGTGGGTTAATCAGCCATTGCAAGCAGCCACAGCCAATAGGAAAGCCAGGAAAACAAACTCAGGACTTGTGGGACATTCGCAACACCGCATGGGTAAAACACTAGGTGCTCATGGGGACTTACAGGGACATCATTTTAGGCGCCAATTCACCAGAACAACCGTGCCTCGAGTTCTGTGATTGAGAGGTCCTCCAGCCATTTGGAGGCCCATCACCCCATCATCTCAGCCAATCAGGAATCATGAAAGAGCCCTAGAAGAGACAGTGTCTGCCAGTATTTCTTCAGAGGAGTGCAGATTCAGTCTACTGGGAGCCCCCCACAGGGGTGAGGGCTCAGGCTCCTGCCATGCTTCCGGGCCTGGACATTCTAGTTAGACCCCTCCATCCTGGAGAGGGTGTTTGTTATTTTATTTAAAGTTAAAGTAATTCATTTAGTTTTGCAACTGCTAGTCTGGAGGTTGCCAGAGTTGTCCTCCAGGTGCTAGCCCTCCCTCCCACGTTGGGGAAAGATGTGGATCGACGACCAGATGACACCAATCCTCAGTTATGCCAGATGACTGAAGACACCAGGATGCATTCTATTCCAGATACCACCCTTGGAGGACCTGCATGAGTACCTTTGTACACCCCCGGTGCAAGAGAGATGCTACGAGTAATCTTGGGGCCTCAAACCCAGTCTACTAGATATTTATCTTCTGAATTGTTTAATGAGACCTTAAAAGCTATCAGTCTGGGCCGGCAAGCCCCCAAGAGGCTGCGTTGTTTGGAGATTGTTCAGATACATGTTGTCTGCTGCCCAAATGGCCCAGTACAGGTGCATTAAGATGTCTGGTAGTTAATCATATAAATGTGCTAATATTTGTCTGTACCTTACAAGTTAGTTTCTGCCCTCTTGGAGTTGCCAGCCAAAGTTGCATTGTCGCTTCATGGGACAGGAGTCCCTAGAGCTCATTTTGTCTGTATTTTGCCTGGAAATAACCTATTTCTGACTTTGCTGGATTTCATCTGAGAATAAGAATGCTTGATAAAAGTGTTTAATATCTGAAATGTATTGGATGAGACTTCACTTATATTAAAGATGCCTTCTTTGGTATTTAAATGTACTGGATGTCTCTTCATTCTAATGAGTAAGAATGCTTGATAAAAGTATTGATATCTAACTAGACCGGATGTGACTTCGATTTATATTGTGCTGAATGTTCAGGATGTGAAATCCAAGATCTAGCCAAGTTGCTTGTCCTGGAATATTCTGTTTCTGTGATATGCAGGGCAATCCCTGCCTGTCTGTGACTAGCAGGGCCAAGCCTGCTACTTCTGTCAAATGCAGGGCAATCCCTGCCTTCCTCTTCTTTAGGATTTACAGTCATTGTAGGAGCATAGTGTTCCAAGTTTTCCTTCTTCCTTCAAATCAAAAGCCAGCTAACTCGACCAGCTGCAATGTCCACCTGGCCTGCAACATCCAGGACTTTGGTATCTGGGTACCCAGGTTGTAGTGTGAGATTGCGGGGCTTCAGTTGTATCTGGGATGGATATCAGTGCGGGGAAAGTAATTGTTATGCAACATCTGATTTTACCTAGCAGCTTACATTGCCAGGGCTCTGGGTATCAATGTCGAATTGAGAATGTGATTCCTTTTTCTGTTAGTAAACTAATAGTAGCCACCCAGCTGGAGGGTTCACCAGCAAAAGCTAATTTAACCTTTGAACATATGTAAATAGCCAATCAGCATAATCTCTATTCCATTTCCTCATTCCTAATTCCCATGTCCCCTAAATAAATCTGTTGTTACTGTTTTGAAAATCATCATCTTGTGTGTGAGCATATTATTAGAGAGTGTCATTAAATGTGAAATGTTGAAATGTGGGGAGATATCTATTGGGTCAAGTCTGGGGGTGGTAAATGGTAATTGTGGGTGGTATAACATCTCAGGGGGTTATACCCGGTAACAGCTAGCCCATGTAAAGCACACTCTGAGTGGAGGCACTGTGCATTGTTTAGAATTATCAGCTAGCGAACCCAAACCCCTTAGCCTATTGTCTAGGGTAGTAGGCGGGGTGTAACACTAGGGATAGTGCCACCTAGGGGTTACACACAGTTAGGCAGTCCCCCCCCCACAGGGAAACTGAAGCCTTATTACCACATAACTGACAGCAGTTTGTTTTCATTGGTGTTTTTATCTCCCTCACCCAGGTATGCCCCCATCCTGGTCTGACCCCCATAACCCAGCTTCTTTGGGACTTAACTTCTATCCCCCATCTTCCCCACAGCTTACCTCCCTTGGCAGGGCTGGCAGGACTCCCCTGCTACTGAGGAACAGATCTGGTTTGTGGGAGAGGGGCCTGTCATGGGTTTTGACCTCTCTTTCTTCTCTGTCTGGCTTGTTTCACCATTTTTTCCCAGTGGTATGCCAACACTGGGGTGTGTGCAGGTTCAATGCATAAATCAAGCAGAGTGCATCACTGTCAGCATCCCCCTGCTCTGTACTTAACTCCAAGCACACTGCTAACTGTGGTCACCTAGGTGTCAGTATTGCGCCAGAGCCAACTGCCTTCCCTTCCTGAAAGAGGAGAGGTGAACATCCTCTGGGAGCTTGGCAAGGCAAGGCTAAGTGCATTTATATATATTAGCATCCATTCCAACATCGACTCTGAGCACTTTACAGAGGTAGACCATAGTCCTGACATATCACATTAAAACAATAACCAGCAGATAAAATCAAAAAATAAAACAAATTTATATTGAATAGATTTGATCAAACAAAACATTTTTCAGCAAGGCTTTAAAGGCACCCACCATACTAGCCGAGTGGATGTGGAAAGGGAGTGAGTTCCAAAGAATAGGAACAGCCACTCCAAAGGCTCTGTTGCACAAGGATTTATGTCTGGCAAGGTGGACGACCAACAGACCAGCATTGGTGGAGCAGAGAGAGCGAACTGGGTGATATGGCATCAGGAGCTCTTTTAAGTAGTCTGGTCCCAGACCACGTGGGGCCTTGTATGTTAACAAGCAAATCTTGAAGGTGATGTGCAAACACAAAGGCAACCAGTGCAGACCATGCAGAACCAGCATGATGTGGTCACTCTGCAAGGAGACCACTAACATCTGGGTCACAGAAATCTGCACTAGCTGCAGTCGATGCATCAAACCTCCAGATAGCCCTAGGTAGAGAGCATTGCAGTAGCCCAACCAGAGGTGATAAAAGCATGGCTGATTGTTGGTAGGTCATCCTGAGATAAATACAGCTTGATCCTGGTGATGTTCCACAGATAGAAGAAGCCAGATCAGATGACTAATGACACCTGATGTTCAGATGTAAATCTGTCATCCCATATGACCCCCAAGTCCCTAACTATACCAGCTGCAGTGAGGGAATGTCCAATCAATACAGGGAGATCCATATCCTCCACAGCAGACAAGCCCTGGAAACCAGGTTCAGTAACCATGACTTCTGTCTTGCCTGGGTTGAGGCATAACTGGTTCAAAGCCATCCAGTCATTAGTCTCAGCCAATGACTCAGTACCAAGGTAGTGGATGTGTCATCAGGGGCACAAGACAGGTACAACTGGGTATCATCTGCATAACAATGAAATCCCACATTGTACCATCTAATGATCTTCCCTAACAGCAGCATATACACCAAGAATAAAATGGGGGTGTGGATCAAGCCTTGAAGAACTTCACAGGACAACACAAACACCTCTGAAGTAAAATTCCCAAGAGCAACCTGCTGTGTTCTTCCAGCTAAGTAGAACTCAAACCAGTGCAAAACTGCATCAGTGAGGCCTACATAGCTCCTCAGATGATCCAACAGCACCCCATGCTCTACTGTGTCAAATGGCAAAGAGAAATCCAAGAGTGCCAAGACTGAACGTAGCCCTTGATCCCTCACATGGAGGAGATCATGGGCCACCCTGATGAGACCTGTCTCACTGCTATGCCAAGGTTTTGAAACCCCGAATGGAGAGGTTCATAGATGGAAAGAGACTCCAGGCAATCTGTCAGATGTTTAGCCACCACCTTCTCAATAATCATCCCTAGAAAGGATAGGTTAGAGACAGGCTTGTAATTTGCTAGAATGTCAGGGTCCAATGATTTGTTTTTTTAGAAGGGGCCTGAACACAATCCTTTTCAAGGCTGAAAGAAAGACATCTTTCCTTGGGACCCATTCACAATCTCTTGAATGCTGGACCAAGGAACTCAGCACAGCTGAGAATCAGCTAAGTTGGACCCTGGTCCAGCATACAGTTGGTGGGACACAAACTAAAGACCACCCGCAGAACCTCAGCCTCAGAAACAGGTTGAAATATGGCCCAGACAGGCAGATCTACGGTACATCATTAAAGGTACCACCACCACTGACCCAAGCCAGGTCACTAGAAGAAATTCCAGACCTAATGGCCAACATCTTGTCAGTGAAAAAGTGCACAAACTCCATGCACTTTTTAGCAGAAATAGCTCCAACAGACTGCAGACAGGGATGATTTAACATCCTGTCTATAGTGCGAAAGCACTGAGTTGAGCAATTTTTTTCCTTGCAGCAACTGACCATGACAGGAATTCTGTCTTTCTCAGGTTGATTGCTCATTGATATTTAGCAAGGTGAATTTTCAATGCCAGTCTGTCTTCCACAGACCCAGAACTTCTCCAAAAATGCTCCAACCCAACCTATGCCCCTTTGTCTTCAACTGCCACAGCTCAACACAGTACCACTGTGAATTATGACAAGCGGTCAAGGGGTGAACGTGGAAAGGTGCAATAGAGTCCAGGGCAGCCATAAGCACCATATCATAGTGCTCCAAGACTACCTCTGGACCTTGTATACAGGCTAGCAACATATCCAAGACAGCCATTGCCTCCTGGAGTTTGTCAGGCTTTAATTTATGTTTTGGACAGCACTGGATAATCTTCACAGAGGGGGATAGTCAAACAGGGAACCCCACATAGAAACACAACTGCACGATGATCTGATCAAGAGACCTGATCAACCCTGACTGAACCAATGTCAAGTCTCAATGAAAAGATCAGATCCAGTGTGTGGCCATGCTGATGGGTTTCAGAGGCAGCTGCCTGTGTCAATCTCAGTGAAGACATCAGCTGAAGGAGCTTCTGTCCAAAATGCTAGGATTCATCGTCGATCCAGGCATTGAAATCCCCAGCACCAATAACCTGTGGGTGTCCAGCACCTGTTCAGCAATGAGGTCTGCAAGCTCCTGCAAGAAATCACTCCCATCGCCTGGAGGTTGGTAGATGAAAATGATCCTGCCACTGACACCTGAACCACATCTGGCCATCACGCATTCAAAGTATCTGAAAGTTCTCATTGGAAGTGCAGTAAGTCCCAGGGTGGATCTAAAACAGATGGCCACCCTACCCCCTCTGTAATCCCTCCTTGAGCAATGCATCATGGAAAAACCAGGAGGAACAGATGCCCCCAGCAGAGGGCCGGCATCGTTGCCCAACCAGGTTTCCATGATGCAAATGAGGTCAGCTGAGGAATCAATGATGAAACTCTCCATCACCGCCGTGTTGTTCCTCAGTGACATTGCGTTACAAAGAAACAGCCCAAAGGGGATAAGCAGTACAGGCTGGATGGGCTACTTTCTGTTCATTAAAATTAGGCCAAGCCCTTGAGCCTTGAGGCTTCTTCCACCCTGGCTGGCCCTGATGACCCAGGTTCTCTTCTGAACCCATATCACCAGCATCATGAGTAGTAGCACTGCCACATCACTGACAGGCCAGCTGTGACTGACAACAATTAAAATGGCAACTTTATTAATCTGAAAACACTCTAGTAACTGGATTAAATTAAAGGGGTAGCACCCATATAGAGCACTGATTATTGAGGGCTGCACTTTTGAGCGACTCAATAACAGCGCTCTACAAGAGAGCGAGTGGTGCAATACTGCACTATATCCTACATAGTGAGTACAGCAAGGAGCTGTACTCACTACTGCAGGATATAGTATGTTTTGTGGCCAGTTCCTGCCAAGCTGCTTGCATAGCATAGTTGTTTACACCACTGCTTGCAATACAAGCAGACCTGGGTTTGGGTCCTGCTACAGGCAGAAACATTTTTTCCTTCAGAATCCAGTAACTTGCCCGTGGTCACTCCCCTCGAGTTGGTTATTTAAGTTTGGGGTGCGGGGGCTCTGAGGCATAGCCACTGGAAAAAATATTTATGTGTGGTTTAGTTAAGTATTGTAGTGACTGTCGCTACAATATCCGTGCCCTTTTGACTATGGGCTTGTTTCGCTCTATGTGATAGGCGGTCTTTCAGACTCACCTTTATCACATAGAACCACTTAAAGGTTTATGTCTTTAATGAAGAAAAAGCCATGAGACCGGATGGCATACACCCTAGGATATTGAAGGAGCTCCGAGAGGAAGTGGACGCACCACTGGCTGAGCTCTTCAACAAGTCACTAGACAGTGGGAAAATACCTCAGGGCTGGAAACAGGCAACCATTGTGCCCTTACGCAAGAGCGGGAGCAAGGAAGAGGCAGGAAATTACCACCCTGTCAGACTGACCTCAGTTGAGGGGAAAACGATGGAGTCACTACTAAAAGAGAGGATAATGGCGTACCTACCAGATACTGGAAAAATGGATCCAAAGCAACATGACTTCAGAGCGGGATGCTGTTGTCAAACCAACTTGATCGACTTATTTTACTGGGCCACCAGAACATTGGATCAGGGAGGGGCAGTGGACGTTGTATACCTAGATTTCAGCAAGGCCTTTGACACCATCCTTCACAGAAGGCTAACCAACAAGCTGGAACATACGGGAGTTGGCCAGAAGATGGTCAACTGGACCAGTAACTGGCTGAAGGATAGAACCCAGAGAGTGCTAGTCAATGAATCATTGTCAAGGGAGGGTAGGGTGACCAGTGGCGTACTGGGACCGATCCTATTTAACATATTTATAGCAGACATAGCAAATTAACTAACAGGGAAGTTATGCCTGTTCGCAGATGATACAAAAGTCTGCAATAGAGTGGGCACAAGGAAAGGAGCAGACAACATGGAAACTGACCTTAGAAGACTAGAAGATTGGTCCAGGGACTGGCAGTTACAATTTAACGCCAAAAAGTGTAAGGTAATGCACTTGGGAAAGAGGAACCCTGGAAAAAAGTACACACTGGGAGGACGTCAACTTGAGGAAAGATAAACGGAGCAAGATCTCGGCATAATCATCACTGACAAATTAAGGGTAGGAAAACAACGCGAGAAAGCAGCTCAGAAACTGGGTGGCATCCTTGGATGTATAAGTAGAAGTATTTCTAGTAGAAAGAGGGAGGTTATCATGCCCCTTTACAGGTCCTTGGTGAGGCTACACCTGAAGTACTGCATTCAGTTCTGGAGACCTCACCAAAAGAAGGACATTGACTGTTTGGAAATGGTGCAGAGAAGGGCTACTAAGATGGTGCATGGACTGCATCACAGGTCATATTAAACAAGACTCAGGGAGCTGAACCTATACTCCCTTGAGCAGAGATAAAACAGATGGGACATGATTGAAACATTTAAGTATGTGAGGGGATTTAATGCAGCTCAGACAGGCAATCTATTTCAACAGAACACGGCAGCACACACCAGAGGACATGATATGAGACTGGTAGGAGGAAGGTTCAAAAGCAACCTCAGGAAGTACTTCTTCGCAGAGAGAGTGATAGACCCATGAAACAGCCTGCCCCAGGAGGTAGTAGCATCAAAGACAATCAGAGAGTTCAAACTTACATGGGACAGACATAAAGGACAAGTTAGGACGAAGGCTGCATAGGGAGGGGGGTAGTTTCTAGGGCAGACTAGATGGATTGCACTGTCCCCAATCACTGACGCTTTTCTTATGTTCTTATGTTCTTTAAATTAGATCAACTTAAAGAGCTGCTGATGCCTTAAAAAACTTTGAAAAACATAATAATTAGGTACAATTTAGCTTCCAGTCCATATATATTCTAAAGATCACTCCTCGCCAGTATTTACTACTAAGGGCATTTGCATAAATGCATGATCTTTATCCCTCAGGGTTCATCTACCTCTACAGCTGACTCCTGATTTCAAGTCACAATCCTCTGTTGTGATATCACAGTCTGTTGCCTGGAGTAACTGATGTCACAAGCAGTGCTTTATGACCTCAGGTGAGGAGACATTAACAGGAACAGGAGCAGATAAACTCTTTAGGAGCAAAGATCCTGTTTTCATGCAAATGACCTCAGTAACAAATAAGAGGGTGGAGGGATACAGAAATAATGTGAAATATAAGCTGGACTGCATCTAAAGATTACATTTTGATAAAGTTCTCCTGAAGGTGTCAGCTGCTCTTTAAAGATTTATGGCTGTTAATTACATTGACTTTAAGAGTTATGGCTTTCAGTTGCACCCAATTACACATTTACAGCACCTTTCTGAATACTCACTGACATTTCACAACTCACTTGACCGCCCAGTGCTACAACCAACCTAGTTGAGAAAATGGGAACAAAAACACAGGACTCCCATGAAAATAAGGTCTTGCAGCTTAATAGGGATATCATAGACAAAACAATGGTAAAACCTGAACAAAGCATAATGCTATACAAACAGTACAAATTCCATCCCCCTCTCAAGCAAACTTCATAGTGAAGCTGACCCATCCGACTGGCAATCACAGTACTTTATTATACTGACGCGATAGCACCAGTATAGTTAGGGTTCATGTGAGCATTTAATGTTAAAGGCCAATTTCTTTCAGGGTAATAACTTTGGGCAGTTTCAACAAATCTGCTTGAAATTTTGCAAGCATCTTTGGTAAGGGACAGTGCTACTGATATGCCAAATCTGGTTTGAATCCCTTGTATGGTTTCTAAGACACAGAGTGTTGAAAATAAAGAGATTTTTATGTGTTTTGCTGTTTTTTTGTTAACCTGTATCTCAGAAATGGCTACAGCACCAGGGCTGAAATTTTAAGGGTGGAAAACTTTGGCCCCATAGATGTGCCTTTTGAAGGTTTGGTGAAAAAATCTGAATCCATTCCAAAGTTGTTAATCTTGGTTTTCCCCATTATTTCCTATGGGCAAAAAATAGATGTCCCAGGCGGCATAGGACTCTAAATCAGAGTAGCACTCTGGCATATGATTTTATGCAGAAGTTAAGTAATGGACATATGATTCCATGTCGGAGTAGCTGTCTGGTGCAGGATTGTATGCCGAAGGGTACAGGTGCAGGTTGCACCCCAACCCCCAAAATGACTGTGGGACACTGGGGAGCCCACTCCCAGAGTCCCCAAATCTGGTTTGTGCCCCTAAAAAAGGAAAACAGTTCCCCGACGTAATTTTTTATTTCGATGAAGAATCCTGCATCCTGCCATTTTCGATGCAGAATCCTGCATCAAAGTGCTAGCTTTCACTGACATCGGGATGCCCAATCTCCGAGTCAGCATTTATCTCCCCTCCACTACTGTGGCACACTGGGGAACCCACCTCCAGTGTGCCAAAATAATTAAATTAATATGTTTCCAACTCCTGGTGTCAGATGTCTCCCCGAACCCACTTCCATTGCTGAGGGGGTGCCCAATCCCCCTGTCAGCATAATGTATCCCCTCAACTCATGTGGCACACTGGGGCCCACCCCAGTGTGCCCACATTCTCACTGATTCCTGTAAATAAAGAAAACCTTCCCAATGTCTTTTTACACCTGTAAAAAGAAAACATTTCTCATCATCTCCTCAGTCCCCTCCCCATCCCTCCTCCCACTGAGCACCCACCTCCCCACACACCCCCTTACCATACTTACTGCTGTTAGCTTGCTCCCCCGAGACTAGCCTTAGACATAATCGGCCTTACCCCAGGTTAATTTGTGCATGTTTTATTAATCCACATGAACTTATCACTCCCAGTCCCTGTACCCCTCTCGCTTGACATAGGTAAGTCTAACAGGGACATCTGCACCCACGGCACAAAATCTTTACCTCCTGGGTGGTTGCACCTACACAAACCACCATCCGAAACCATTCACCCGGACTCTTCTCCAGCAAAGCACTGCTAAAGCCACCAACCAATTGGACTGTGAGTGTCTTCCGGCCTCTGCTCCCGATTGGCTCCCGCAGTTCTCTTCAGCGATCCTTCCAATGCTGGCAAAAATCGAATCGTCTGCCGTACTCTGCTAAAATAGCTGTAATCGCTTCCTTCCCTGACCAATACAATCCTTCCTCACGGCTTAAAGTGTAATTAACGGGAGTATGAGTGATTATGCTCCTCTCTGAATCTTTGACTGAGACTGGCCCCAGGCACCCTAGCGTATTCATACCGTCTCTGCCTTGCGACCTTTTCATGGCCCGATGGTCCATTGGACCTGGACTGCCTCGCTAGCACCTAGTTTTGGAAAATATATGCGGTAGGTGTTGTCCCATCCATGCCTCAGTACCTCGCTCACACCTTGCACCAGTATGCCGTGGTACAGCCTCCCCCAGTCCCAATGCAAGCGCTCCCTGGGGCTGCCATGATAGTGCCTGGCAGGCTGCCTACTTCCTTCAGACGTAGCTATACCTGTTTTTCTCCTTTGTGAACCATGTCAAGAGAAAAACTGTTATCACTTATTTTTGTCTGATTGCTACGATAGTGATACCTAGGTCTCGACTGTCTTTTTTTCTTAAGAAAATTACTGTAACAATATCCATCTCTGTAGCTCTGTGGACTTGCCTGTTCCCACTGTTCACTTTTGTTTTTGATGCTTCTGTGCTAAATGTTATGCTATGTACATTTGTGTATCCTGATTTGTACTTCTAGTATGTTTTATTCCCATTGTAATTATAGCTGTTTGCATTATAATAATAATAATAATAACTTTATATGCAAATCACCACAGAATGTTATGCTGGTTCAACTTTAAGCAGAATTGCATGGTGCCGAAAGGCCTCTCACACAGTTTGCAAAGGGTGCTAACAGATGACATAGACACGTGTTTCATCCTACCAGGACTCATCAGTATGCCTCATCTGTTTGACACCCCAGTGGAATGAACCAGCTACCCTAAGACGGTCTGTCTGGGTTATGTTGTGGTGAACCTATTAAAATAAAAAACTATTTAAGAGACAAAGAACCTCTGTGCGCAAACACTGAGGCAAGGGTTAACCCAAAGGGCATTTGGCTGGGAAGCCAAGTTTCAAGAAAATACAAAATCACACATGCCCACACAATGCAAAGCATCATGGGCTGCATATGCAAATCACCACAGAACGTTATGCTGGTTCAACTTTAAGCAGAATTGCATGGTACCGAAAGGCCTCTCACACAGTTTGCAAAGGGTGCTAACAGATGACATACACGTGTCTATGTCATCTATGTTGAGTAGGAGCTTGTGTTTAATTAGATTATGCTGTTGAGAAATAAAATCCTGCTGTAGGTCCTCAAATGCCAAGTCCAGAATGGGGTTGACAGTGTAGAGGACAGTGTCATCAGCAAACAGGTGAACATTAGCTGTGCATAGATTTGAGACAAGATTGTTGATGTAGATTGTAAAAAGGATTGGGCCCAGAACAGAGCCTTAAGGTACACCTCATAGCAATGGTTTTAGAGGAGACAGGTCACCTGAGGCTTTGACTTGCTGATGCCTGCTAGTAAGGTAGCAGGTGACCCATTTAATGGCGGCACTGTCGAGAGTGATGTCACTCAGAGCTTTAAGCATAATGTTGTGGTCCACCGTGTCGAATGCCTTGCTGAGGTCAAGGAAGAGAGCAAACACATGCTTCTTGGAGTCTAAGACTATCTGCCAATCTGTAGTAAGTTTGGTAAGGGCAGAAACCTTGCTGTGCTAAGCTCTAAAACCCAATTGAGAGGCATTTAGCAGATTATGGGAATCCAGGTGCTCCCTGATTCGGATGTTAACAATTTTTTCAAGTAATTTAGAGAGAGTGGGTAGTAGGGAGATTGGCCGGTAGTTATTCATGTTGCTCAGGTCCCCGGATTTAAACAAGGGGATGATGTGTGCAGTTTTCCATAGGTTGGGTAGCGTCTCTTGCATTAGGGAGGAGTTGAATAGATGGGTAATTGGGGTAGTCAGGTGATGGTACCCAATTTTTAGGAAGAAGGGTTCGATGTTGTCTGCACCAGTACTCTTTTTTGTATTCAGCACCAATAGACGGTCCTCAACTTGCTTGAAGGTAACAGGTCGGAAACTGAAGGTAGCGGAGTGACGCTGAGTAGAGTTAGCATTGGGTCTAGTGTCAACAGTGGTATCCCCATGTGGACTCAGTTTGCTGATTGGGGAGGTGTTGAAGGCTAGTCCCGTGGTAGCAAAATGATCATTAAGGTGTTTTAGGATCTCAGCTTTGTCAGTGAAGACATTTTCCCCAGACACTATTTTGGTGGGGAGTGAGGCTACAGTGGTGTGGCCTTCAACCTCTTTGAGGATGTTCCAAAACTTGGCAGCGTTGTACTTGTTATCTTCCAATGTTACTTGGAAAAAGCTAGCTTTTACGGATCTAATAAGATTGATACAGGCGTTTCTGGTGACGCAAGCAGGCAATCAACTTCTGAATATAAGTTTCCTGGCTTTTTTCCAAAGCAGTCTCTGTCCTGACAGCTTTCTTCAGTAAAGGGGAGAACCAGCTGGGTGGTCTGTTTTTGGGTTTGAAGAGCCTTGGGGGGGGGCGTGCTTGTCTAGCAATTCCTTTAGTAGTTTGTGGAGGATGTTGAAAGCCTCCTTGACAGATGGGGCTAGGTAAAAGTCCTGCTAAACAAGATTGCCCAGGTCCTACAGGAATGTGGTTAGACAGAAACTTTTCAAGCATCTCTTCAATATAGTACTGGGGACCGACTTTACCTGAGGGGAATGTCTAATACATGCAATGGTGCAGTGATCACATATAATTGAAGAACACCCCAGTGTGGGTAATTTTGTGTGGTTTATTAACTAGCATGAGGTCCAGCAAGGTGCTTCGGTTAGGGCTAAGTCTGTTAGGTCTAGTGGGTGCAGAGGTTAGTTGTGACAACCCGCATGCATCACAGAGATCTTTAAGCTTCTTCGAACTGTCATCATTCCAATTAAGGTATAAGACCCCCATCAGAATGCGCTCTGAGGCTGTTGAGTCAACAAGCCTTGGAGATGAGGTAGGAGGACTGTACCGCCGGAGGGAGGTCAGTAGCATGCGACAATGAGGGGTGCCTTGCCATCAGCGAGTGTTAGCTTTATAGCTAGACATTCGAATTCTTTAGCTTTGGATATGCAGTCTACAACTGAGGCAGAGAATTTACTCTTAGTGTAGATTAGGACCCCCCCTCCTGGCTAGTCTGTCACATCGGAAGGTGCTGTAGCCTGGCATGTTAACGGCTTTGTCTGGGGTTGTGGATCTAAGCCAGGATTTCGAGATCATAAAGAAGTCAGGTGATGCGTGAAGAATCCAAGTTTGGATCAGGTCAAGCTTTCTAATCAAGCTACGGGTGTTCATGTGGAGAAAGCTGATACCCTTGTATTGAGGGAGAGCCTCAGGGGTGATCAGAGAGGTGGGTGGGCCTGGATTTAGCTCAACATTTCCAGAACAAAATAGGAGAAGCAATAGCAGTTTCCTGAGCAGATGTGATTCCCCTTCACAAAAGTGGGACCAAGACAGAGGCAGGAAACTACAGACCTGTCAGATTGACCTCTGTGGTAGGGAAAGTGATGGAATCACTTCTGAAGGAAAGAACTGTTGAGTACCTAGAGTCCAGTGGGGCACAGGATCCAAGGCAGCATGGGTTCACAGCAGTAAGGTCATGTCAGACAAATCTAATTGATTTCTTTGACTGGGTGACCAAAGTAGTAGACCAGGGAGCAGCTGTGGACATGGTCTACCTAGACATTAGCAAGGCATTTAACACAGTCCCACACAAAAGATTAATAGTCAAATTAACCAGCCTGAGAGTGGGTCCCAGAGTGGTAGCCTGGGTAAAACATTGGCTGGACAGCAGGACACAGAAGTTAATTGTAAATGGAGTCCACTCTGAAGAAGAGGGGTTACTAGTGGGGTACCGCAGGGTTCAGTACTGGGTCCAGTCCTTTTTAATGTCTTTATAAGTGACATTGCAGAGGGACTGGAAGGAAAAGTATGCCTCTTTGCAGATGACACAAAGATCTGCAACAGGGTTGATACACAAGAGGCGTGGAAAGGATGAGAAGGGACTTGGCAAGTTTGGAGGAATTGTCAGACATATGGCAGCTTGGATTCAATGCAAAGAAGTGCAAAATAATGCACCTGGGAAACAAAAACCCAGGGGAAGATTACACAATGAGGGGAGGTAGTAACAACAACAAAAATGGAAAGGGATCTGGGGGTAATCATATCAGATGACCTTAAAGTTGGCAAGCAATGTGAGGAGGCGGTAGGGAGGGCTGGGGGATACTGGGATGTATAGGGAGAGGCATCACCAGCAGAAAACAGGAAGTTGTTATCCCCCTGTTCAGACAGTTGGTGAGACCCCATCTGGAGTACTGCGTCCAGTTCTGGAGACCCCATCTCCGCAAGGACATAGATACGATGGAGGCAGTTCAGAGGAGGGCAACTAAAATGGTGCAGGGTCTGCAAGAGAAGCCTTACGAGGAGAGACTAAAGGAGCTTAATATGTATACCCTTGAGGAAAGGAGGGAGAGGGGGGACATGATAGAAATGTTTAAGTACCTCAGTGGAATCAACAAAGTCCAAGAGGGTAGCATCTTTCAGTAAAAGAGATGTGCAAGAACAAGGGGACACAATTTGAAGATAGAGGGGGGACGGCTCAGTTATAATGTGAGGAAGTATTTTTTCACAGAGAGTGGGGGACTCGTGGAACAGCCTTCCTGAGGAGGTTGTGGGGTCTAAAACTGTGGGAGAATTTAAGAATGCATGGGACAGACATAAGGCAATTTTTGTGGGGGGTAGGAAGAAATAGGCTGTTGGTTAAATAGGATCTGCAGCTTATCCTGTAGGTAGGGAAATGGGCAGACTAGGTGGGCCAAGCGGTCCTTATCTGCCGTCAAAGTCTACGTTTCTATGTTCTATGTTTCTGTGTTTCTATTTACCTGTATAAGAAACTTGTCCTCAATAAAAACTCCCCTACTCTTATTGAGAAGTGCCATGGGATCTTCAATGTCCACCTGAACTACCAACAAAACAGGCAGATGGGACCTTGGTTTAACATCGCATCTGAAAAATAGAATCTCAGGAGTGCAGCACCCCCTCATGATGCACTACAGTGTCAATAGTGGGATTTATCCCACATTCCCAGTGTGGGGCTAGAACCTACCACCTGCTGATCTTCTGGCCTCAGAGTGAGTGTGCTACCTGCTGAGCGACTGACACTGCTGAGCCACTGACACTAACCATGGTTGTAAATAGGGGAGATGATTGTCAGAAGCTGAGGTGATTGAGAAGTGATAAGAAATTCGAGGAGAGAGGTGAGAGGGTCATCAATATGGATGTAAAAGTTGCAAAGTGATGAAAGCGTCAGAAGAAGAAAGGCTGACTGAAGATATTGTCAGAGTAATTAGAGGAAGACTGTGTTGCATGGGAAGAGAAAGACAGTTAGCTAAAAGACTTAAATGCGCTAGGAGAGTGGAACAACACATAGAAAATTAAATTTATTGTGAATAAGTGTAAGATCCTTAACATAATGCTGAAGAACTCAGATAATATGTACGGTTTAAACAGTAAAAAACAACCTAGCAGTAATGGAGTATAAAACGTATTGTGTTCACCACTGGTGTGATGCTAAAACTGTTACAGCATTGTGCAATGGCAGTAAGGCAAACTGAATGCTGGATTTCACAAAAATGGGAATAACAAGTCATTATGGGCATACAATTCAAATCCTTTGTCGAGTATTGGTAAGACCACATTTGGAGTGCTGTGTGCATTTCTAGTCACTGAAGTATCAAAAAGACAGTGTGGCAATTAAAGGGGTGCAGTAGAGAACAACCGACTTGATTAAATTGTAACTGTCAGCTCCCCAGGAACAAAGAAGCAGGACCTTTAAGTCTTGATTAGTGAAACTGCAAATTATTTGAATTTTTTTAATAACTTACAATGATGAAATCCTTATTTTTATCTGGTTGATCCTGTGACATGTTGCCAGCAATTATTTTCCCGGAGTCTACTGTGGACAGACCTCTGACAATGCGACCAATGGACTAAGCCGCAGGGGACTACTATTTGCCAGTAAATGCTACAGGAATAAAACATTTACAGTGCACGTCTGCACTTCTAATACTTTCCTTGGTCGATTGGCACTGGCATTAGATATACAAACATATGTTGTACGATGGTAGATCAAAAGGTTTGCGGCCTGACACAGAAAGAAATGCACTGTGAACCGAATATTGTCTCAGTGTCTAGTTACACTAATATGAATAGAATATGACCTACTGGTATAATGATCAAATGTTTTCTTTTGTAGGTACATCCTGGACAAAGTTTGATAGGTGATGATCAGTTGAGAATGGAGAATGGAGAAAACTGAGATCGGAGCAATCATCATGTACCTCCATATCAAAGGAATGACCGATGCAAATCCATGAGAATATGGTCAACACACTTGGGACAAAAGCCCCCTTATATTCAATTGTCAAGAAATGGGCTGCTGAATCTAAGCATGGCAGAATAAGTGTTGAAGATGATCACAGGTCAGGGCACCCAAGAGAGGTAACCACTGAGGAGAACATTGATGCAGTCCATCAAATGGTGATGAAAGAGAGATGAGTAACTATACAGCATGTAGGCAGCACCTTGGGCAACAGTTCTGGGGCAGTGCAATCAATCTTGACTGAAAACCTGGGCATGACCAAAGTGTCAGCAAGATGGGTGCCAAGAATGCTGACACCTGATCAGAAATGAGCCAGGTGGGACATTTCAAGCCAACTTCTTGCACAATACAAACGGGATCTAGCAAACGTTATCAGTAATATTGTAATACCACCAACAGCTTAATCTGGTTCAAATTCAATTGCTTACCATCTGTACCCCCGTCGCCCCTGAAAAAGGGACTACTAGGCCCAGTGGGCTTACCGGGTCAACAAAATTCAGCAAACAAACTAACACACAATGGCTGAAACCTGGGTTCACCATTTTGATCCAGAGTCTAAACAGCAAAGCAAACAATGGAAGCATCATGCATCTCCAACACCAAAGACATTCAAGCAGGTCCCCTTAAGTGACAAACTCATGGTCTTCTGGGACTCTGAAGGTGTGATCAAGACTGATTATCTTGAAAAAGAAAAGATAGTAACTGTTGAGTACTATGCTGAACAACTTCACAAGCTAACAGAAGCCATCAAAGCCAAATGCTGTGGAAAATTGAGGTGAGGTGTTTTGCTCCTGTGAGGCAATGCTTTACCCCACAAAGAACAGGTTGCAGTGGCTGCTGCAACAGAATGTGGGTATGAACTGTTTCCTCGCCCACCCTACTCACCAACTCTTGTTCCTTCAGACTTCTACATGTTCCCAAAACTGAAGACTGAACTCAGTGGAAAGGGATCTGCTGATGACAAAGAGGTGATAGGTGCTGTGGAGGGATTTCTGGGGACACCAAGACATAGAATTCTACCATGAGGGGATAACAATGCTAGAACAATGCTGGACTAAGTGTATTGAACTGAAAGGAGACTATGTTGAAAAATAAAATAATACTAGGTTCATAGTGCATTTCTTTCTGTGTTAGGCCACAAACTTTTTGATCGACCCTCGTATATGTTAAAATTATTCCTGTAGCATAAACCAACACATAGGAGTCTCCTGCAGCTCAGCCCATCAGTCTCATCATCAGAGGGCTGGCCGTTTGAAACTGGGAAAACACAGAAACATAGAATCTGTTGACAGATGAGGACCTGCTGGCCCACCTAGTCTGCCCTATTTTTCCTACCTATTGTGTCGCCACAGACCCTACTCAATCTCTGGTCTCCCCTCCCACCGCTAAGATCCCTCTGTGCCTATCCTCTGTGTTCTTGAACCCTGTCAGTATTTATACCCCCCACCACCTCTGCTGGTAAGCTGTTCCATGAATCTACCACTCTCTCCATGAAGAAGTACTTCCTCATATTTCCTCTGAGCCTCCCCCCTTCTAACTTCATAACATGATCCTGTGTCGTTGAACAACTTTTTCTGTGGAAACCGTTTTCCTCCTGTACCTTGTTTTTGCCTGGGGGGGGGGGGGGCACAGGATCAGCCAGATAAACCAGATAAAAATAAAGATTCCAGCATTGTAAGTTATTTTAAAAAATCATATAGTTTGCAGTTTTGCTAATTAGGACCTACAGGTCCCACTTCTTTGCTTCTGGGGAGCTGACAGTTGCTCTTAAGGGAATTTAGAAGTCATTCTCTGGGAATGCCACCTGAAATTCTGTGATTCCATGGATGCAGAAATGTTTACAAAACCAGATCCAGCTAGCAAATGTATGTAATACGGTATAATATTAGGGAATTTTTTTTTTAAAGTTACTGTTTTTCCATAGTGCCTGGCACTATTAAAGTTTTTGTTGAGCCTGGAGCCCCTCCTCAAAGCTGAGCATAATTATGTACAGTATGTTTATATGTACAGTTACTGTGTTTCATATCCTTTAAATAATGACATAATATTTAGCCAGTTTTGCTTATTTCTAAATAATACAGACATTGTTATAACCATTTATTTATTTATTTAAGAGTTTTACCAGGAAGGCATACTGAGCAGTGTACCACTCGATTCCAAATGCGCCTTGGGGGAATAAGGGATAGGCAGGATACGGTAATAGTAGAAGTTACACATGTACATGTTCAATACAATCATAATAGAGTAGTCAAAATCCTTATATATAAATAGCAAATATATAGACAGGGTGGTATAGGTAAGGTAGCAACACGCACAGAATTACGTATTTACCCAGCAACCAACATCACACAATAAGCAGGGTTGTCAACAAAAGGGAAAAATAGTGGAGTCAAATAAACAACTGACAACAAGGCTGCAAGGACTTCAGCGGGGCAGGATGCAAGAGCAAGTAGTAGAGAATTGAGTCTTGAGTAGAGCATTACGGTGTGGAATGCTGGTGTCGTTTCTAATATCAGCCGACAGGGAGTTCCATAATTTGGGCATCCTGAAGCTGAAAGCAGCCTGTGCGGACCTGGTGGACCTGTGAGGGATGTGAAGTAGCTGAGAATCAATGTTCCTGAGTGAGTAGGCTGGAGGGGGAAGAACATTCAGGGTGGTCACCAGGTAGGAGGGGAGGGACTGCGACCAGAATTTTGCAGCGGTTCTAGCACAGTGTACCAATCTCCGATTGTGGAGAGAAGGGAGATCCAAGGACTGGTAGAGGTCACAGTGATGTGTACTGGGAGGGCAATCCAGGGAGAACCAGCAGAAGGAGTTGAAGAGAGGGTCTAGTCTGGTCAGGGAGGATTGAGGGGCTGCACAGTAGACTACATCCCTGTAGTCCATTATTGGGAGGGTCATCTTTTGAACTATAGCCAGTCACGTTGGTAGGGGGATGCAACTTTTATTATGGTATAACGCACCTAAGATGGAGTGTAGCTTCTTAAGTATAACATCAATATGCGCAGTGAAGTCCCGAGGTATCTGTAGGAAGTACAAACCTCCAGGGGGGAGCCTTCTAATGTGTGGAAAGCTAGGGAGGCTGGAAGATGGGACAGTTTGGCCCAAGTGCCAAAAGTTAGGGAGACAGTTTTTTGGGGGTTTAGAAATAGCTGATTTGAATGGAACCAGCGTTGGATGGAGTCAAAGTCCTCCTGCAGGCAGGCTGCCATGGCAGTGGGGGATGACCCAGAGGCAAACAGCACCGTGTTGTCTGCCTACATGTGGATAGATGTATGAGGGCAGGCTGCAGACAGGTCACTGAGGAAAATAGAAAACAACAAAGGGCCTAGGACAGATCCTTGGGGGACCCCGATGGTAACAGGGAGTGAGGTGGAGATAGTCGAGCCAATACGGACTGACTGGGACCTGCCTGCCAAGTAAGACTGGAACCAATTGGTGGCAGGCTCAGTCAGTTCAGCTTGGGCGAGTTTGGACAGTAACAGGGCATGAGAGACTATGTCGAAAGCCTTAGCCAGGTCGATGAAGATAGCCGCAGTTATCTCCCCTTTATCCACGCCCATGAGGATAGTGTTGGTGAGACAGAGGAGAAAGGTGGTGGTGGAGTGATTTTTTATAAACCCAGCCTGGTAAGGGGTGAAGAAGGAAATGGAGTCGAGGTAGTGAGAGAACTGGGCTAGTACAAGGCACTCCTGTAGAGTTTCTCAGGCAAACAGTTCTAAAATTCTGAAGTTGTATTCTCAGTTGGCACAGTCAGTTTCACTCATGGGGCTTCTCTTATTTTCTACAGTGTGAAACATTTTGATTTAAAATTCAAGTTCCATTTCACCAGCCCGGTGGTGCTGAGGGCTGAGGCACTAGACACCTTACCTCATGCCACACTGGCGACCCAAGTTTGGAAGCCAGCTTGGGTCATAAGGATTCAGTCAGGGAGGGGAGGATTGAGCATCTGGAGGACTGCTCTCCTCTTCTGGGGAGTAGTGGGATGTGATCCCCAGCAGCAAGTGACCCCCACTGGTGACTGAGTGTGTGGCAGCCACAGGACACTCTGGAATGAATGAAGGTGATGGCAGATGTCCTACTGGAGGGAGAGGGAGCATGCCAGTCATGTGCTGGATGTCACTGCACATCCATGCCTCCAGGGGTTAAGTAGGAAAGACCCCTCTGTGCGAGCTCTAGAACACCCACGATGGACTCCCACTCTTTCTAGCCCAGACAAAGCCCGACCTAAGTCAGGGTGGAGGCTAAAGGGTGATCTTGTTCTCTTCCCCTTGTCCCCTTCTGGGGGGGAAGGGCCTTCCATGGGGGGGTGAGCCACAGTCCTTCCCATCTTATAGTCATGGCAGAGGTTGGATTGGGGGAGCACTGAGGGGCTGCGGATCCAGGCCAATGGGGGACAAGGATCCATCCCCACCACACAGGGGCATATAAATAGAGTTGAAAAAAATTAAAGTTCCAGTAAAAAAAAAAAAACATTTTTAACATGATTTGTATAGAGAATATTGCATAAGCAACTGTGTATTATGGATTATTTTTTACACAGCTGAGGTGTGTGAGGACCCATAAACCTCAAGAGCGAAGTTGAGGTCATCACACACTGCTGTCTGTTTTATTCTTTATAATTACTGGTGCAGGAAGTTTTTAGTAATAACTATTACAAAACGGAGCAAGAAACAACTGTGACACAAAATAATGCTTTTACTAGTGGTTGAAAAACAAGGTACAGAACATTTTCAAACAAGTACTTTGTCAATAGAATTGTAGTTTGTGAGATTTGTTTTTGTACCCCTTGGGTGAAATTTTTTTTTTAACTTGGAAGTCAGCCGGTTTTTAACTCATCAAAGTTCATCAGGCTTTGATAAAAGTCATGAAAAGTTCATAAACTGTAACTTGAATTACTAAAATGCTGTAATGAACTGATGTTCCTTTAGTTCTCTTGTAATGGTAATATCATCGTTGCTCAGATCTGGGTTAGTTATCAAGGAAACGCAGTTTTACAGCTGGGGTCAGGAGCTGTGGGGAAACAAAATCAAGGGAGCGAGTGTAAGTTGTGTTTTTTTTAAACTTTTTTCAGCAGTTGACTACACTGAATGTTTGCAGTGTTTCTAACATTTTTGTTTTCAGAAGAGCACTTGAAATCAAAAATATTGGTGATACTGGCCGGGATATTCAAAGTAGTTGCGCGGGTTGCACCAGCGCAAGTGCAGACTTGCACCAAGGAGCGATATTCAGTGGGAGCCATTGCACAGCGCAAATCTCATTGTACCAATGCACAACTATAATGAATGCATGCGCAAGAGCAGGGGGCGTGCCCATGAATATTCGTCGCAGTGCGATATTCAACCATGGAACCATGGTGCAAGTGTGGAGCAAAACCTGGATGTGCTGAGCAAACTTGAGCCTATAAATACAGGGCACAAGCACACAGACAGCACTTACACCAGGCGAGAGGGAGAAAGAGAGAGAGAGAGAGAGAGAGAAAAGGGATGTTGGACAGACAGACAAACAGACAGAACAAGGGAGATAGAGCCAGTGAGAGACAGAGAGATTGTCACAGGCAGCCACAAGTGAGAGGGACAGAGGTGGCAGTGGAGAGTGAGCCAGGAGCTGAGAGAGCGAGAGGGACAGGCAGGCACAGTGCCAGACAGTGCACCAGAGTGGCACACAGCCCTTAGCAGCTGACCGCCCAGGGGGAGACAGGACATCAGGGCCATGGATAGTGTTCCCTTTCTAATGGAGGCCATAATGAGGGGTGTGAGGGGGCAGGAAGAACAGCGATGTGGCAGAGGAAGGGCCGTCAGCAGTATGCCAGGAACAGGTGGTATCTTGCCCGCACCACCTTCGAGAACTACACAGACACGGAGATTGTGGGATGGTACTGCCTGAACAGGGCCATTCTGAGGCAGCTCCGTGAGATGTGCAGTGAGGAGATGCAGGCACCCACAAGACGGAGCAACGCAATGTCTGTGGAGACAAAAGTGACAGCTGTCATGTGCCTGCTCACCAAGGGCAGCTTCCAAAGACTAACAGGGGACACCACAGGCATAACCCAGTTGGCCACGTCATGTCTCCTCACACAGTTCCTCAACGCTCTGCTGCCACATGCTTCGGAATACTTCCATTTCCCCAACACACAGGTGGAGCGTACAGCAACCTTGCAGGACTTCCACAGGGTAGCACATATGCCTGTCATGCTTGGGGCCATTGATTTCACCCATGTGGGCATCCGCACACCACCTGGCCCTGAGGGTGTGGCCTATAGGAATAGGAAGGGGTTCCCTAGTGTGAACTGCCAGGTGGTGTGCAATGCCAAGGAGTGCATCACCAATGTCTGTGCCACACACCCTGGGAGTGCACATGATGCATTCATCTGGCACAGCTCTGTGCTGTGTCACAGGTTCAAGTGTGGGGACATCCCCATGGGCCACCTAGTGGGGGAGTATGGGATGGGCAAGTGGTGTCATGCAGAGCAGGCCATGGGATGGGGGAGGGCAGGGTGAGTGTGCTCGTGAGGTCACCAGGGACAGGCAAGGGGCACAGCAAAGGATGACACAGGGCTAACCATGTCATTATCCACACAGGAGACAGTGCCTATCCACTGAGGCCCTGGCTGCTCACCCGCTATCAGCGCCAGTCGTCCCCAGCAGAGGGACTCTACAATGAGGCACACGCCAGCATGCAAAACATCATTGAGCGTGTATTTGGGATGCTGAAGGCACGGTTCCATTGCCTAGACAGGTCTGGCAGTGCCCTACAGTACAGCCCCTCGAAAGCCTGTGGCATATTCCTGGCCTGCTGCATACTGCACAACATGGCCATTGACTGTGGGATAGCTGTCGAGGCTGATGAGGGTGGCAGTAGTGGGGATGATGAGAGCAATGGGCTGGAGGGTGGTGGACAGCCCCCCTGGGTGGAGGGATCCCAGGCTGCAAAGGATGGCATGGCAGCATCGAGACACCATCGCACAGGAGCACTATGGTGCACACAGATAGGTGGTGCCAAACCCACGCACTGGCCACACACACAGGTACAGCACACAGGCAGGGGCATGCATGGCAATGGGCATGCACACACAGAGGCGTGGTGCAGGGGTAGGGGAGTCAGTGGCGCACATCCACACACAACTGCACACAGCAGCACACAGCAACACACATACCCACCCACATGCCCAGAAGCTGGCTAGTGGCGGGGATCAGATGCATTGCACTGGTGCACAGGCACAACCGGTGCAGAACTGCCCTCATCACGCCCACACCATGTGAGCCAATGGTTGGGCAGGCACGTGTACAGGCAGCATGCGGCATAACACACAGGTGCCACACCAGTGGTATGCACACACACACGGTGCCCATGCACACACAGGGCAGCAGCTGCAGACTGTGGTCAGGGTGGCATGCACGTCAGGGCCACTGCATGGAACCATGGCCACCGTGACCACAGGGGCAGCCATGCTGGGGCCGATCAGCAGCCACAGGCTGCTCATCTGCCACAGGGGGCATTAGCAACAGCCCCCCAGGGGTTCAACAGTGGGACTGTGACCAGGTCCATGCCGGGGTGTATAGGCACCCGAATAGGCCCACCTCAGGCATGCCTGGGATGCCAACATCAGAGCCCGGCATCAACAGTGTGGGTGCCACCCGACGCTGGGATTGTGGGGTGGACAGCACACTGCATTGGGTCTGTGGTGGCTGGCCATGCCCTGTGGCAACTAGCAGTGCCAGGCCATCCATGATTGCATTGGCAATGTGATCCTGGGATGTAGTCGTGGCCTCCTGCAAGCACTGCATAGCCACCAGGAGCTGTGCAGTGCTCCTCTCGCACTGCTTGGCCACCTGGTGCACCTCCACGCACAGTGCACACACCCCAGCAGCAAGCTGCACCTGTTGCTCCATGGATGCCCGCAGCAAATGGGTGTGCTCTGCCAACTGGCTGGTGCCCTGGGGACCCTGGGTGGGGCACCAACCCTCCTGCAGTGACTGACTATGTTACACAGCCCCCCGCTCAGGTGGGCACTGCACAGGGGGGTCTTCATGGGGTATGTCCATAGCAGGTGCCCCGGCAGCAGACCCTGCATCTGGCTGCCCTGTGGCTCCTGCAGCCAGCTGCCATTGCCCACCCGGCCGCTGAACACTGTCCAGCGCCTGCGTGGCCACACCACCACCACATGGCACAGCTGTGGCAGTGCACACAGCAGCACCCACAGTGGTGGCGGGCAGCTGTTCCACCGCTGACAGGCCACTGGGTGAACTGCCTGTGCTGGTGTCTGGTATAGGCGTCTCCCCCACAAAACCACCCATGCTGTCCAGGATAATGGTCAGGTCATCATCAGTGTTGGACCCCACCCTGATCTGTGTCTCCACACAGAGGATGCTGAGACAGGCATCCTGTAGAAACACATCCAGGGCCTCATCTGACCCCATGCCCAGGACATCTGGCTGGACAGTGGTGGTGTGCTGCAGTTGATCAGGCCCCCCGGATGCCCATGGAAGTGGGTGGCTGGTTCTCCTGGGCTGGTCCTGCCTCCATGGCTGCTGCTGGTGCCCCATCCTCTGCACACAGGTGTGCTGGTGCTGAAAGTGAAAAACAGGCATGTCAGTGATGCAAGGCCCACGAGTGCCCACCCTCCCCAACACAGCCACTGCATGCTGTGTGTGCCTGACATACGTACCATGCAGTGATGGGCTGCCAGCCATCTGGAATCCTCCACCTGGCACACCCTCCACAGTGCTGCAACGCATGGTGGCTGCCAACAACTCCTCCTGCGCCATGAGCTGTGGTGCATCAGAAGGCCCCCCTTTGGTGGCTTTCCCAGGCTGCATGGATGGCCGCCATCTTCTCCTTGATGCATCGCTTATTGGTGCCCACCTTCCTGCGGCACTCCTGCACTGACCGCTGGTAGCTGCCCTGCTGGTTGACACATGCCGCCACCTCTTCCCATGCCCCAGCCCTGGCCTGTGGTGTGCCCGTGGCACCACTCAACAGTGGCTCTCTATCAAGGTAGGCCTCAAACAGGGCCTCTGCCTTTGTGAAATTGGGCCTGTGTTTGCAAGCAGGCCCATGCTTCTCACCTTCCTCATGCTCCGACATGTTGCTACCTGTGGACATGGACAGCACAGTGTGTCAGTGTCAGCAGCACCCTAATCCGACCACCCCGCTCTGCCTGCTGGGCTCAGTGTGCCCCAGCAGCATGCACAACTTACCTCAGATGGTTGCAATACCGGTCCATGGCCTGTGCCAGTCCGTGGCATTTTTATAGTGCAATGCATGCAAATGAGCATTGGCGCAACTGTAATGACATGCTAATTTTCCCAGTGCACCACACATTGGCTGATGAGCTCATTTGCATGTGCCAGCTGAATATCATGAATTTGCTCCTTGCACAATAAGATTGCTCCAGAGCAAGTCACGGCACAATGCCCAGGCATGCGCACTGCACAGGACCGCAGTGTGCATGCACCGGTTGGTGTGCTCCCACCTATTGCACCCTGTGCACCCACTGTGCAATAGAGACCATGGCACACAGTGTGCCATGCCTGCTATTGCGCACCAGCGCACTGTGCGGCAGCCGACCCCTGACCCTTGGTGTGACCCCTGACCCCTTGTCACTCCCCTGCCATGTGCCAGTCTGGCCACACCCATATCATGCATCTCTGGCATTGCATGGTGGGCGGACACAGAGCATGTATTCTCGCAGTGTGCATCTGTGTGTGCCTCCGGCCATCATTTTGCTTCCCCACATTGTGGCTGGCACTATTACACAGTGTAGTGTTCGGTGGGCAAGAAACTGGTCCCAGGTCAAACTGGTGAACCTGGTGATGTGCGTCCTGCCACACGCCCCACAGCTCTTTGGACAGGTGCCCCTCTAGCAGCCAAGGGTAGTGGTATGGCAGGGAATTTCTGCCAGTCTTCAGAAAGCCACTGGGGTGGCCCAGACAGGGGAGCAATGCTGCCACAGGTATGAGGACCTTTTGTGGTGGGACCCAAAGTGCCTGTGATGGCTGCAGGCATGCATACAGTGAGGGGCTGTGCCACAGCCAGGTAAGTCAGCCCATTTTGCATGTGTGCCCTAGTGCTGTACTGTGGTGTTGGCTAGGCTGCCCGTCATGCCCTGCAGGTGGGTACACTGTCATTGTGTGCATTGTGGAGTGGCATTGCCAGCCACAGCTTGTGTTGTGATACAGCCATGTGGGCCATGTTGGGCAGGGGAAAACCCTGTACACAGTGGTGGGGGTGGTGGGCAGCTGCTGTGGATGTGTCCTGATGTGTACCTGTCTGTTCCATTCCAAGGTCCTGAGGATCGATGCCATGTGAGGGCAGCGAGAGCGGCAGAAGCAGCACGGCAGACCAAGGTGGGCCATGGTGGCAGTGCTGGAGCAGGACCAGCACCAGTGGGACTGCAGAGAGCATGTAGGCACTGTCTTGGTCCTGCATGCTTTACTTGGAGGGGCAGCGGGGAAGTGGGTGTGGGCATGGCCACCTGTGCCATGTGCTGTGGCAGCTGTGTGTGTGTCACACTGTGCATGGTGCATGCCACTGTGGGGTGGCCATTGCACACATGTGCAAGCTGTTTGTGGGGTGGGTATGCACCTGGCCGACACTGTTTTTGCTGTGGTGCTGCTGGTGCACTGTGCCATGTGACTGTCATTCCTCGGTTGGGTGGCCATTGTACGGTGGGGACCAACTCTGTGCATTGTACTGGTGTACTGGGTTGCTGGCAGGCATTGGCCCATCCACCTGTGGGTGGCCGTGGTGGGCACTCCAGGGGTGTGTGTGTTCCTGCTGCCCATTTCACACGTATGGGCATGGTGCCTTGGGACATTGCACTGATCATGTGTCCTATCCCTTGTCATAGGTGTCCAGCAGAGGGGGCAGCTGCCTCTGTACTGCCAGCTGCTCCAGCAGTTGATTCTGGTGACATCCAAGAACATGGAGGCAGTCCTTTAGATGCACAGCATGATGTTGGCTGACCAACGACAGAGAGGGTGCCAAGGGGTGGCAGGTCATGGCCGCCATTAGATTTTGCCCCAGCATTTCCCTGTTTCTCCTGCTGTACCTCCCACATCGGTCCCCCTTCCCACTGTACAGTCCCAGTTCCCTGTCCCCTTCCCTTGCTATCCTACCCTTTTCCACCCCCTTTTTACTGTATATATAGCTATTTTGAATACATTTCTATTTTGCCTTACCTGCCTGTGTCTGTGTTTGCTTTGCAGGTGGCGTGCAGTGCCATGCTGCAGTGGCCCAGTGCCTGTCTGTGTGGTGTGCATGTGTTAGGTGCATATTGTGCTTATGTGGATCACTGCTGTGTGCTGCAGTGTGTCCCATGGTGGTGGTGTCCCACCCCTCAGTTGCTGGCTGTGCCTTGGGGTGGCTGTCACGGTTGTGTGGTGGGTGTGTCTGCTTGGCTGCGTGGTCCTGGGTGTGGCATGGCGTGGCCTGGTCTGGTTGTGCAGGGGGGGCATGGGGCCCCCTTGGTGTCCCTCCATCCCCCACTAGCACCCTCTGTTGCCTCCTGTCTGTGCCACTGTTGTGTTCTCAGGTGGGGTCTGGGTGCCTGTGTGTGCCCTGCTATGCCCTGCTGGTGGTGTCCTCCTGTGGTCTGTCACTCCACTGCCCTGGCTCTGTCCCTTGGTCTCCACTCTGTGCCATGTCCCCCTTCGGTTGCTCTGGTGCTCTTCTCCCATGGTTGCCCTGGGGTTTCTGTGTCTGCCCATGGTGCACCTGTGGTTGCCTCATGGCACGCCTGTGGTTGCCCAATGGCGCACCTGTGGTTGCGCCATGGTGCACCTGTGGTTGCACCATGGTGCATCCATGGTTTGCCATGCACAACCTCTGAATATGGCACTTGTTACATCATGGTGCATTGGTTTTGCACTGCACCAAACTTGCGCCGGCGTTTGGTGCATTTCTGAATATTTGGCCCACTTACTTGAATGCTGTGCTTAAACGAAAACTACACCCTCATATCATTAAAATTTTAATTTTTCAGTGTCAACAGACAACTCCTTTCCTGTAGCTATTAGAGCTATTACTGCTATTGGTGGCCACCTGTGATTGCCCTGAGTGTCTCCATTTCATGGTTGTTGAAATCTCATTATCCATGAGAACTGCATTAGCATATGAGAGCATAATGGCAGATCAACCATTTCTATCATGTGTCTCTATGCTGAAAGAACAAATATCCTGCAAAAACTCTCTGGAAACACATAAACTGAATGGAGTTTAAAGGAAAAAACCCTGCATTACAGTCAGGATAGTTTGCAAAGCTTACTGAAGGTAAAAGTGGTATGTCATACCTTCTTGCAGCTCATTTCTTTGAAGATTAATTAAGCAGACAGGCATACTGAGAAGTTTAAAGGTTGATTATGTATCATGTTCTCATATGCTAATGCCACTCTTAGGGACAATGAGATTTCAACAACCACCAAATGGAACCTCCCAGGACAGTCACAGGGCCTAGTATGAAGTGCGGAAACAGACTAAGGCAGTTGCATGCATCTCTAACAGCTACATGAAAAGAGTTTTCTGTTAACATAGACACACAATTTAGAAGATACAGTATGAGGGTGTAGTTTTCCTTTAATCTGAGTCACTGTCATGCAGAACCCATGGACATGTTCTCTTTGCAGCAGGGGCATGATTATTGAGGTTAATAGACACTCCCTGGTTAAAACACAGTTGGATCCAAACATCATCTGAAGGCTATGGTGGCTGGAATCCATGCACAGAGAAGCTGAAATAAGTGATCCTGGAGTAGGAGATTTAGCAGCATAAACAACAGGATTTACAAGTTCCACAGCTGAATTTCAAGTACTTGCTCTGCATTCTGGCTCAGGCACTCTATTGAAAAACATTGGAGATTTGCCTTTGCTTTCTCCCACTATGGACCAAATAATTATTTGTGCTCTGCATGCTTTTAGGGCCTAAAATTTGCTGCTCATCAGTTTGCGCTATGTTAATAACAATAATAATAAGAATACATTTTATTTATAGGGCACCTTATCCATAACCAAGATGCCTAACAATTTAAAAGCAAAACAAGCATCAATAAAATTAACATTAAAATAGCAATACACCAAAAAACAGAAAGAAAAATCAATCACTGAATGCCTGGTGCCACAGAAGAGTTTTTAAAGATTGCTTAAATCCCTCCACAGTTGTGCACTCCTGTAGCTGTCGGGGTAGATAATTCCAAAGTGTGGGGGCTGCATACATAAAACCTCTCGCCCCAGATGATTTTAAGCACACCCTTGGAATCTCTAGCAACCCCTCATCGGCTGAGTGGAGTGATCATCCAGGGCAATAAGGAACCAGGAGCTCTTTCAGGTAATCCAGGCCCAGTCCAGATAGGGCTTTGAAAGTCAGGAAACTGACTTTAAAGGTGATCCACCACTGTACTGGCAGCCAGTGCAGTTCACGCAGCACTGGCGAAATATGACAGGATCGGGCAGATCCCATCAAAGGCTGGACCGCTGTGTTCTGTACCAGCTGCAGGTGGTGGATTTCTGCCTCAGGAAGCCCTAGGTAAAGAGAGTTGCAATAATCTAAGCACGAGGACACAAAGGTATGGACCAAAGTAGGGAGGTCGCCAGATGAAACCAGATGCCTAATTCTGGTGATATTCCTGAGATAGTAAAAGGAAGATTTGACAACAGCCGACACCTGCGAATGCAGGGTCAGCCCTTCATCAAAAATTATCCCCAGGTTATGCACCCGTTCAGAGGTCGGGAGTGAAATGCCACCTAGAAAAATTCCTCAGGGTGAACCAACCCCTAACCCCCCTATCTGGTGACCTGGGTCCACAACCAGCACTTCAGTTTTTTCCGAGTTCAACTTCAGCCAGCTGGAATCTATCCACTCCTGGATTTCTTTCAGACAGTTATTAAAGACTGAGAGAGCTCCATCCTGGTCGGGGGCGAAAGAAAGGTAGAGCTGGGTATCATCAGCATAACAGTGAAACCTCAGCTCATACCTTCTTACAACGTCTCCGAGGGGTAGCATGTACACCGCGAACAACATGGGTGACAGCACTGAGCCCTGAGGCACCCTACATGAAAGAGAAGTAGGGCCTGAAGAAAAGACCCCAGACACCACTCTCTGTGTTCTACCCATGAGGAACGATGTAAATCACCGGAGTACCGTTCCTGACAGTCCACAGATGTGCCTCAGGCAACCAAGCAACACCCCATGGTCTACAGTGTCAAATGCTGATGCGAGATCCAGAAGAACCAAGATGGAGTGGCTCTTCCTATCTCTAGCTATCAAGAGATCACTGAGCACCTGAACCTGCGCTGCCTCGGTATTATGTCTCTTTCAAAAACCGGACTGGAGTGGTTCATAGATGTTATGGATGGTCAAATGGTCCTCCAGTTGTGCTGCCACTACTTTCTCAATCACCTTCCCTAAAAAGGGAAGGTTAGACATAGGTCTGTAGTTTGCATGGCAGTCTGGGTCCATGGTAGCTTTCTTCAAGAGAGGTGTCACCACCGCCTCTTTCAGGGAGCTAGGAAACTCTCCAGATTCCAAGGAGCACCAGACTATCCATGCAAGGACTGAACTGATGACATCTCATTTAAATGTAAAAAAAAAAGTGTTTTTTCTGAGAAAGGGGGCAGTATCTCCTTAATTTACTGAGAGCAGAGAGTGAATCTAATTTGGGGTGTGGCTTAGCAGCTTAGGTGTACAAAAGCAGCTGTCTTCAATTACAGCTTCCGGCTGTTTCTAGCAGAAGAGAACTGGCTGCAGAGCAACAAACAGAAGCCCAGAACTACAGATTTTTTACTAATTAATCACTTCTGTCTCAGCAGAAGTAGTACCTGTTTGGATTAAGCAAACAGATACTTTATTAGAAGAAGGGGGTCTCATTTAAATAAAAAAAAGTGTTTTTTTTGAGGAAGGGGGCAGTATCACCTTAATTTACTGAGAGCAGAGAGTGAATCTAGTTGGGGGTGTGGCTTAGCAGCTTAGGTGTACAAAAGCAGCTGTCTCCAATTACAGCTTCTGGCTGTTTCTAGCAGAAGAGAACTGGTTGCAGAGCAACAAACAGAAGTCCAGAACTACAGATTTTTTTACTAATTAATCACTTCTGTCTCAGCAGAAGTAGTACCTGTTTGGATTAAGCAAACAGATACTTTATTAGAAGAAGGGGGTCTCATTTAAGTTAAAAAAAGTGTTTTTTCTGAGGAAGGGGACAGTATCACCTTAATTTACTGAGAGCAGAGAGTGAATCTAATTGGGGGTGTGGCTTAGCAGCTTAGGTGTACAAAAGCAGCTGTCTTCAATTACCGCTTCCGGCTGTTTCTAGCAGAAGAGAACTGGTTGCAGAGCAACAAACAGAAGCCCAGAACTACAGATTTTTTACTAATTAATCACTTCTGTCTCAGCAGAAGTAGTACCTGTTTGGATTAAGCAAACAGATACTTTATTAGAAGAAGGGGGTCTCATTTAAGTAAAAAAAAAAGTTTTTTTTCTGAGGAAGGGGGCAGTATCACCTTAATTTACTGAGAGCACAGAATGAATCTAATTCGGGGTGTGGCTTAGCAGCTTAGGTGTACAAAAGCAGCTGTCTCCAATTACAGCTTCCAGCTGTTTCTAGCAGAAGTGAACTGGTTGCAGAGCAAGAAACAGAAGTTCAGAACTACAGATTTTTTACTAGTTTCCCTCCTTCCCACCCAAAGCCAGTTCTAGTTTTATAGCCATTGAATTTGACTGACAACAGGAACTTCCTGTTTGGCAGTAGGAAAGGAAGGATCACTGAGACACATTAGTTTCAGCAACCTTGAAGGAACCTAAAAAAAACAAAAAAAACAAACTCTTTACCCCCCTCTGGCTGCTGGAGGTCTGAATCCAGCACGGAGGAAGGAGACTACTGAAGACTACAGGAAGTTCCTGTCCTAGAACAGGAAGGGTGAGAGTTGTAAGGGCACATAGGCAGTAGGAAAGTTAGTGTAAAAATACATAGAGGGAGGAGACAATAAGCATACAAAGCAACAGGAGAGGGGACACAAAATATGTCAAGATGGGAGTGGTGCAGTGCAATGGCTGTGGAGCAGCAGTGTTCCGGGAGACATTCTGGAGGCTGTGATGCTGCCCTGTTTGTAGTCACCTCTCTGGTCTGAGGGAGGAGGCTGCCCATCTCCAGGCTGACCTGGCTAGGATTCGTGAAACCTCTTCCCCCACCCAGGGACCACCAGGGCCTCCACTGTTACCTCAGAGGTTGCCAAGAAAGAGGAGCAGTTGGACCAAGGTGGGCTCAGGAAGGGAGAGGGTGGTGGAACAGAGGTGCATCCCTCCAGTTGTAGCTCTCCACAATTCATATGCTGTTCTGGCAAAGAGTGGTTCCTCTATGGAGGCACCTGCAATGGAGACCAAGGAGGATGCTGGGAATCTCCACAAAGGAGACCAACAGGAGGGTGGCATGAGACCCCACAGGGAAGGAAACAACTCCTGGTGGGGACTCAATCATTGGGGGAGACGGGGAGGAAGGGATAGGGAGGCAGGTGCCTGCCTGGCACCACGGCTTGAAGGGACAGGAAGCAAATCCTCTGGATCACGGGAGCAGCTGCACGAGGGAGGGAGCTGGATGTCATTGTCCACCTAGGGACAAATGACCTGACTGTAAATGGGATCAGAGCAGTGCAAGAGGAGTTTGTGGAGTTGGGGAGGGGCCTTAGACAAGTAGCATGTATGGTAACCTTCCCAGAGGTGCTGCTTGTCTATGGCAAGGATGATGTTAGGGTATTCCACACCATGGGATTCAATGAATGGTTGAAAAACTGGTGTGGAGCTCAGGGTTTTGACTTCATTGAGGACTGGGGAACAACCTGGAGGGATGCAGGCTTATACTGGCCCGATGGTCTGCATCTGTCCAGGGGGGATCCAGGATCCTAGGTGACAAGTTTAAATGCTTCATTGGCAAGCATTTAAACTAGCCAAGGGGGGAGGCACTGAAAAGGAGCAGGGAAATCCCAGCCTCTCCCCACAAAGTGCAGTAGATAAAGAGGTAAACACCAAGGCAGACAAGTCAGTAGGGAGCAGGACAGAGATAAATGCAGAAAAAGGTGTTAAGGACAGGGATGGGGTTAAAAGGGGTAAGACCATAAAAGATAAATGGAAGGTGATGAGTACCAATGCCCGTAGTCTGTGCAACTAGCTCCCTGAACTAGTGGCCTTGATGGAAGAGGGATGCCTGGATATTGTGGCAGTCACTGAAACATGGTACACAGAGAACCATGAGTGGGAAGTCAACATACCAGGATACACAGTCTATAGGATGGACAGGGTGGGTAAAAGAGGAGGAGAAGTAGCTCTCTATATAAGGGAAGGGATTAAAGCAACAGAACTAAAAACATGGAAGTTGATGAGTCACTATGGGTCACCCTGGAGACAGGAAATGGCACCACAATCCGCGTGGGGGTTGTGTACAGACCCCCATCACAGGGGGAGGAAATGGACAAGGAAATGATAGAAGGCATCCTTAAAATGGCAGAAAAAGGGGAGATATTGCTGATGGGGGACCCGAATATGCCAGATGTTAACTGGAGTACCTTTGCTGCAGGCACACCCAAGAGCAGGGTCATTCTTGATGCCCTACAGGGTGCATGCCTCAGACAGCTAGTGTTGGAACCCACTTGGGAGGGAGCAATCTTAGACCGGGTACTCTCAAATGGTGAAGGAGAAAGGATCTCAGATTTAGAAGTGGGTAGCCATCTGGGAACAAGTGACCACCAAACAGTGTGGTTCACAATAAACACAGCCATAGAGTCAAGCCATACAAAAACAACAGTATTGGACTTTAGGAAGGCTGACTTTGGAAAAATGAGAGAGTGCCTCAGAAAAGCACTAGCAAATGGGCAAAAAGAGGGTTGGGGGAACAATGGGGAATAATCAAAACAGCCATCACAGAGGCAACAAGCCTTTGTGTGAAGCAAATCAATAAAACAAAATGAAGGAAAAAAACACTGTGGTTCTCAAAAGAGGAGGCAGGGACGGTTAAGGAGAAAAGGATAGCATTCAGGAAATATAAGGAAACACAGAAGGAGCAGGATAGAGAACTTTATCAGTTAAAGCAGAAGGAGGCAGGGAAGGCAGTCAGAATAGCAAAGGCACAAACTGAGGAAAAGATAGCTAACTCTATTAAGAAGGCGGATAAAACTTTTTATAGGTACATTAGGGAGCGAAGAAAGACCAAGGGAGGGATACAGAAACTTAATAAAGGGGAGGGAATGTGGGCAGAGGGTTACAGTGAAAAAGCAGGGATACTGAACGACTATTTCTGCTCAGTATTCACAACAGATGAGGAGGGGGAGGTGCCTAAACCAAACAAGGGAGAAACTCTGAATGGGGGGGGAGTGTTGATACCAGTCCATTCACAGAAGAAAGGGTTTTGAAAGAACTCTTGAAACTGAGGGTGGACAAAGCAATGGGGCCTGATGGGATTCACCCAAGAATACTAAAAGAACTAAGGGTAGAACTAGTAACACCACCGACTACTCTCTTTAACAAATCATGGGAGGATGGAGTGGTACCTGAGGACTGGAGGAGGGCAAATGTGATTCCACTTCACAAAAGTGGGAG
Organism: Neoceratodus forsteri; assembly: GCA_016271365.2. Taxonomy (NCBI): domain Eukaryota; kingdom Metazoa; phylum Chordata; order Ceratodontiformes; family Ceratodontidae; genus Neoceratodus; species Neoceratodus forsteri. The sequence goes on from CM057457.1 coordinate 80,777,222, forward strand.
CAGGGCAGAGGCAGGAAACTATAGACCAGTTAGTTTGACTTCAGTGGTAGGGAAAATGATGGAATCACTTCTGAAGGAAAGAATTGTTGAGTACCTAGAGGCCGTTGGGGCACAGGACCCAAGGCAGTATGGTTTCACAGCAGGAAGGTCATGTCAGATGAACCTAATAGATTTCTTTGACTGGGTGACCAAAGTAGTAGACCAGGGAGCAGCTGTGGATATGGCCTACCTAGATTTTAGCAAGGCATTCGACACAGTCTCACACAAAAGATTAATATACAAATTAGCCAGCCTTGGAGTGGGTCCTAAGGTGGTAGCCTGGATAAAAAACTGGCTGGACAACAGGACGCAAAAGGTAATAGTAAATGGAGTCCACAGTGAAGAAAGGAGGGTAACTAATGGGGTACCGCAGGGTTCGGTACTGGGACCGGTCCTCTTGATATCTTTATAAGTGACATTAGAGAGCACCTGAAGGAAAGGTATGCCTTTTGTGGATGACACAAAGATCTGCAACAGGGTTGATACACAAGGTGGGGTGGAAAGAATGAAAAGGGACTTGGCAAGGTTGGAGGAATGGTCAAATACATGGCAGCTCAGATTCAATGCAAAGAAGTGCAAGGTAATGCATCTGGGAAACAAAAACCCAGGGGAAGAGTACACAATGGGGGGTGAGTTAATTACAACAACAAAAATCGAAAGAGACCTCGGAGTAATTATATCAGATGACCTAAAGGTGGGCAAGCAATGTGAGAAGGCAGTAAAGAGGGCTGGGGGGATACTGGGATGCATAGGGAGAGGCATCAACAGTAGAAAACAAGAAGTTGTTATCCCTCTCTACAGACAGTTAGTGAGACCCCATCTGGAGTACTGCGTGCAATTCTGGAGACCCCATCTCCGCAAAGACTTAGACAGAGTGGAGTCTGTTCAGAGGAGGGCAGCCGAAATGGTGCAAGGTCTGCACCAGAAGACATACGAGGAGAGACTAAAGCAGCTTAATATGCATACCCTTGAGGAAAGGAGGGAGAGGGGGACATGATATAAACTTTCAAGTATCTCGAGGGAATTAACAAGGTACAAGAGGGCAGTATCTTTCAGAAGAAGAGATGTGCAAGAACAAGGGGGCACAATTTGAAGATAGAGGGGGGACGGCTCAGAGGTAATGTTAGAAAGTATTTTTTCATAGAGAGAGTTGTGGATGCATGGAACAGCCTTCCTGAGGAGGTTGTGGAGTCAGGAACAGTGGGAGAATTCAAGAATGCATGGGACAGGCATAAGGCAATTCTAGTGGGGGGCAGGAGGAAGTAAACTGTTGATTAACTAGAATCTGTAGCTTATCCATCAGGTAGGGAAATGGGCAGACTGGGTGGGCCAAGCAGCCCTTATCTGCCATCAAATTCTATGTTTCTATGTTTCTATCAATACATCTTAAAATTAGGGAAGTTGGTCTAGGGTCCAAACTACAGTATGTAGGGCGCACATCCTAGATAATCTGCATGACATCCATGAACTCTGGTCGGCTGAAGGTACTCCAAGAAGGCCGAGGTGCAGTGACCTCATATTGATCAAAAGCAATGCCCATAGAGTGTGCTGGCTGGAGTACCGCTCTGATGTCAGCCACCTTATTAACAAAGAATTGAGCAAGTTCATCGCACTCTAATTGTGAAAAGGCTTTCCAAACGTGTAGACAGGCTGGGTTGCACAGTCTGTCCACAGTTCGGAAAAGCTGAGCTGGTCAATTCTGAGCAGCCACAGTCTCTGCAGACAGGAATTCTGCCTTCTTACGGGTGATTGCAGATTGATAGGCTTGATAATGGTCCATCAATCTAAGGTGGTTGGTATCAAGGGCAGACTTCTGCCAGCAACGCTCTAACCTTCGTCCTAGTCTCCACATCTCCCTCAGAGTCCCGTCAAACCATGGGGATCGAGGGTGAAGGGAGAGAGGGTGAACACGGACTGAAGCAATGGAATCCAGAGCCGCCGAGATGCCCAAATTATAGGCCACCACGAGGTTCTCTGGGTCACTGCTTGCCAACGAGAGGGATGAGAGGTCAAGCACTGCCACTAGGCTGTGAGAGCATATATCTCGTAAAGAGCAGTACTCAACCATTTCCACAGGGGTAGGCCTATGAAGGGGGGTGCTAAAACTAAACTCCACAGCATAGTGATCTGACCACCCAACTGGTTCAACCCCAAGTCAGATGTTTCGATTCCTAGGAGGAAGACTAAGTCAAGGGAGTGTCCGTGTTTGTGAGTAACAGTGGTAACCACCTGTGTGAGGCCCAGAGATGTCATCAACTGGAGGAAGTGCTGACCAAATTGTGAGAGTTCATCATTGACCCAGGCATTGAAGTCACCCAGAACCATCAGTCTGGGTTACTCAACCGCCATGTCGACGACGAAGTCCACCACTTCCTAAATTAATTTCTTCTCATCACCGGGTGGATGATAAATGAAGGCCATCCGATAGCCTACACCGGATACAATGGCACACTCGAATGACTCAGCCTCCTCAACTAGTACACTCGTGAGGTTAAATGTGGTCTCAAAACAGACCACAACTTTCCCTGCAGTCCAATCTCGGGTGGTGTATCACCGCGTACCCAGCTGGAGTTAAAGCCTCCAAAATGGGGCCGGAATTCTCATCCAGCCAGGCCTCAGTGATGCATGCCAGGTCCATTGTTTTAACAAGATCTGCAATAATTGCAGTCTTGTTCTTGATGGACCTGGCATTGCACAACACTGCTCGAGCTGGACGAACCTCCTGAGCCGCCCGAACCACCTGCCCACCACAATCGGTAGTGCCCTTGGGTATGGAAGCCAGACATGGAGAACCACATCCTGAGCTCCATTTCACCCTAGGGCATTTCCTGGATCATTCACTCTCTACTGTTCGTAACCCCCCACCATCTCCTATGCACAATACCCAGTGCTCTACAGTGCTGGTAACTCAAGGGGAGGAATGAAGAAAGGGCGGAGGGCACGAAGAGCAGAGGGTGAATAATGCACAACTGTGGGGGCAGGCATCCAACACATTCCACACAACTCAATAAATAAAGACTTCCTAAGCAAATAAATACCCTCCTAACCCAACCCCCAACCAAAACAATATCATCCTAAAATTAAAAAACCCAAACTATTAAATCAAATAACAGACCAACCAAAAATGAATAAATAATAACATACAATAAAATAAAACTAAAGTAAACTCAAAAGTGACTCAACTAGCCCATCCTAACACATAATAAAGCAGAAATTAAACCACCACCCTATCCCACATTAACTGAATAAATCGCTCCCACACTTAGCTCAGGAATTACACAATAAAATATAGAATAAAGCAGTCTTAAAATCCAGAAATGAGGGACCAGCTGAGAAAATACTTAATAGATTAATGGAAGTTATATCAGTAACTGAAGTCCGAAGAATAATTCACCCTTAGAGAAAATCCTCAGCTCCCTCAAGGCTCTCTCACAGCCAGAGGGGACAAATGAAGTCAGGGACTCTCACTCAGTAAACAGAAGAATATGTTCTAAGTGTTTTTTCCAGCCCCCATACACTCTCACTGCAAAAGAAGGCTAGACAAGGCACTCACACTGCCTTTACAAATAACAGTGCTAACAGATTATTGTTTTTTTTTCCACCCCCAAACACTCTCACTGCCAGGGAGGCAGAATAAGTTATAGGGCACTCTCACTGCCCTCCTGAACCCATAGTAAAAGCAAACAAAATAGGATATAAAAGTCTAACTGTGAGGGTGAACAGCTGCAAGATTAAAATTCCTCTTCCTGAGAGTCCAAAGCGTGCAGGAGCAGGGCCCCAAAAAATCCCAAATGGGGACCAAAAAGTGCCAACGCTCGTGGCCAGCACTGCAGATCTCCCTGGGGCACACCTACCAGTGTGCTCCTCGGAGATCCCAAGGGCTACTAACTTGATCTGCTGCCTACCTGGCTAGATCAGGGCCCAGCCCTCCATGCAGCCATGTGCCCAGCAGCCAGAACCCCACAGAATCGGGACCACCAGCTCACTGTACCATACCACTCCTTCCTTCAGCTTCACAAATCAGTTCCACCAGCAGACTTAAAGACCGACAATCTTCCTTCCTGTAGGTACCATCCGAATAAATCTTAGGCAAGTCACCTCCTTACGAAACCCCACTCCAAGAGCATCCAAGTTGCCTCCAAAGCACAATACCAGATCCAATCAAATAAAATACAGACAGCAGACCCAGCGCTAGAATGAACGTTTAAGCGGTAGTGGGAGCAGGCCAACAGCAAAACGGCTCCAGTACACACTGCAGATGTTCCAGTTTCCCCAATATCGTTCCCAATGCACTCTTGCCAACTGTCTTTTAGCTCAAAAGCTTAAAACTTAACAACACTTAGTAAAAGGCTAATAAAAATGTAACTGGAGGCAGGAGAAAATAACAAAACTAACTAGCTGCTCAAGCAGATGACAGCACGCCCAGCCCGGCGGCCATCTTTCATGATTGTGGGGACCATGTTGGTGTCTATAAGTTGCTGGATAGACATCTATCTCATGCTATGATTTGCAATTCATTTGTCCTCTGGAAAACCAGCAGAGAGCTTCATTTTAGACATCATTTGGTACAGCTTGTTCATGCCAGTTTTCATATTTCTAAACCAGAGTGACTTTCCTGACTTAAAGCTGATATTAGGTGCCAGGCAGAAAGGAGCATCTTCAGTAAGTGTGCGTCGGAATCTGTTGGACTTATAAATGTCATATGCCGGCAGTGGGTTTCATGCAGGGTTTGCAGTGTTTTCACAGATTCTGGGGCAGACAAGGTGAGCATATTAGGGGTTTTCTCCTGTCCTAGTTTTTGTTTGCCTTTCTCTGTATTGTAGGAAATGGTGTCCTTCAGAGTCTTTTTCCTCACTGATGTCACCCTATGCCAAATCATATTGATCTTTTGTGCACAAGGCAAACTGTAATTCAGCTGAATATTTCAGTTAGATTGTTTCTGATGTGTAGAGGAGGTTGCTGTCCTCTTTAGAAAGGGCTGTGCTTTTAGGGGTCTGTTACCCTTTCCCATTTTTTTTTAGGTATTTTTTGGTTCTTAAGGCCTGCTATGTTTCAGCAGAATCTGTATTCAGACTGAAATATGGATACTGGGTATTTTAATGCCTGCAGGTGTTGGTTTATGCTGGCTAAAATCCCCATGACAGTCCTCAGTTCAAATTCTGACCTGTCACACTTTTTGGCACAATACCTAATATCAGCCAGTATTTGATCTTGTTTCTTTGTATGAGATTTCTTCTACAGAGCAAACTTTATCTGTGACAGGAACACTTTTAGTAGTTTTAAATCACTACCTGTTGTATGTGCTGTTTTTTTATTCTCTTGTTCATTTATGAAACCTTGTCTCTCCAAAGTAGTAGGTAATGTGAAGTGGTTTGCCATTCTGGGTGGCTTTTTCCTTTTTTTCAGGTTGCAGTTTAAGGATGATACCGAGATGGTGAGATGAGAAGCAGTGACTATTTGAGGAGCATGACAGTAGTGCGAGGTGCTGACGGTGAGTACGTTTTACTGATAGTCTTGAGGCCGGCATTCCTGCTCAAGCACGCATCTGAATGAAAAGTGATCTCAAAACACCATAATAAGACAGTAACCCAGTTATTACCGCATTTGAAAGATTAATTGAATCCATGTACTGCAGGTGTCACTGGTAATTACAATGCTTTTATGTGCAGTTCCATCATCTCCAATGAATTATGAATGCCTTCTCAGGTTCTTTGCATGTAAAAACTCCTCAGCTTTACAGTTCTCCCACACAAAGATAAACATATACTGTACTCTCACATTACCACTTTTTGCACATTGTACCCTTTTGTTTTCTGTATTTGAACTTCTGTACTAATTATTTGAACCAGTAACACAGTATAACCTCCCCATGTCTCCTTTCCCTGGGTTACTTCTAGAAATTAGCCTTGGTTCAGTGTGCTTTTCCCAGTCACCAATTTGAAAATATTGATAAATCTTTCTATCTGTCTGTCTGTCTGTCTGTCTGTCTGTCTGTCTGTCTGTCTGTCCGTCCATCCATCCATCCATCTATCTATCTATCTATCTATCTATCTATCTATCTATCTATCTATCTATCTTAGTTTAATTAAGCAATAAACCACAAAAAGGTGTGGGTTATAGGGAGGATTTACCATGGCTGGCATGGTTTGGCCACGAGGCATAGCTGAGTGGTCAAATCCTCTCCAGCCGTGGTAAATCTCCCCCATAACCCACACCCTCAAGTGGGTTATTGCGATTATACCATGAGTGAAACATATCATTGATTTCTTGTGACAAAGGAAAAAAATCAAGAACATTTTTTCCCCTCATTTTATGATTTTTTCAGCAAGTTTGTTGATGCGCCAGAAAAAATAGTTCTGTCTTGGTATGCGGCAGTATAGCATAATGGTAATGGTAATGGCATACATCTGGTAACAGGGGAGCAGCACTGTTTCTGTTACAGACAACGTTGTCCTCCAGAATGCAAAACCTTGGAGGCTACTCAAGCGGTGGCCACCAACAGTAAACACTGAGAGCACCTGCATAGTGACACAGGGGAAGCCATGCACGAGCCTCCGACTGAGTGTCTCAGGACTGAGTGCCACAGCTATAAGTAAACTGCCTCCAGAAACAACTCACAGAAGAAGTGTTAAGTAAAAGAGAATATTACAGTTGCTTCTTTTTGCCCCTGGGTCATGTCACATTCGCTCCATCTCTTCAGCCTTACAGAGTCAGTTTACTTTTTGTTTCTCCTGCTGACATGCAACCAGTTCCACAGTTGGGATCAGATCGGGGTTTATCAGCAGATGTTTTAAATTTCGAGCTGAAGTGTATTTTTCTTTTGTGGCTGACTGCAATTGAGAATGGTGAGACGGGTGCAAGGTATGAAAAAAAAATGTTTTCTTTATGTGATACACTTCTTTTGAAGGAGCAGTTCCCAATTCAGGTTTGAAACTCTCAGTTTACTGTCTCAGTTAGTGGGGGGACAATATGGTGGATTTTATGTTTGTGTTTGGGGGTCGGAGTGTTTCTTGTACAGATGCGGCTGGCTGGCACCTTTTGCATGGGTTATTGTAGAATTTACCACTGCAGAAAGGTGCCAGCCAGCCAATCACAATACAGGATTTTGCTTTCTTTTTAATGGCTGTGGTATAGTGTAATGCCTAACTCAAAATATGCAATTCCATTCCTAGTGTAAGGTTGCAAGGCTATCACATGTGGCACAAAACACAAGTGAGTTGTAAAAATACTGCCCCACTCACAATGTGTGATAAGTAGTATATTTAGAATCATATCATTACACATTTTATCTTTATTACTTTTGAGCTGACAGTATAACTTGTATGTCTTTTCTTTCTATGAAGGTTTAATAATTTCTGTTTGAGTTCAACTGCTGGTCAGAGGGTAGCACATGGTCATTGTGAAGTAATCAACATTGTGAAAGCTACTCTCTGATTGAATAAAAATTCATCATGATCCACACAACCTTAAAAATGTCAACTGTGACATCCCCAACATCAAGATAACTGTTTATCTGATGTTAGAGAAGTTCTCACCATCATGATAAATTAATTTATCTTCTCATCTATCAGTCCAGTAGTGTTATATAAATGCCAATTAGCAGGACAGCAAAAGGGAATTATGTCATGTTCAAAGTAGGTGTACCTGTAAAATAATAAAACTGTAAGGAACCATAATGCAGAGCAATAATCACATTTACACACAACAGCATAGAGCACCACTTATTTTTATATACAGGGAACAATTTCAGTGTATTACTTAGAGACAATGTATTCTTTCCCACTCAGAGGGAATCTGTTATCTGATGAGACTTTGAGGCATTGATGGCCAACGTTAGTTCCCAGCATTATGTGAACTGAACTGCTGTAAGCACAATGCTTTAGATTACCATTGACTGATTGTTCAGTCACAGTGCAAGTTGCACACTGATTTACCAGCACTGTGCCCTCGTAGCTGGAAGCAAAACACTGTTTAGATTATTGCCGATTGATTCTTCAGTTGTGCTGCATGTTGCACATTGATTAACCTACACTGTACACCCACTGCTGGATATAAGATACAGTAAGTTCCCAAGCATCAGTTCTACTGCATGCAGTACATTGATTACTGCAGCTTTCTAGCTTGCACTGTACACCCACTGCTGGATATAAGATACAGTAAGTTCCCAAGCATCAGTTCTACTGCATGCAGTACAATGATTACTGCAGCTTGCTAGCTTGCACTGTACTCTCAAAAGTGGGATATTAGACTTTGTAGGTTCCCATTAATCAACTGTACTGGTCTCTGAAGCAGATATATGAGCTGTTTGAAATACTAAAAAGATACTGAAGAGGTGGACACTAATAGGCTGTTTTTTATAAGCTAAGAAAAGAGAACAAGGCAGCATACTCTGAAGTATAGAGTGAGGTGGATCAAAATGAATAAAATAAGTATCACTTCAGTCAAAGGGTGTTAGGACTGGGCAGAAGATTACCTCAAAAGGCAATCAAATTCAGTTGAGTACAAGCTAAATGAATTCCTGAAGAGAAATAACATTACAACATATTCTGTAACTGTCAGGACAGCAGTGGATGGGCATGATAAACTGTTGGATAGAACATCAGGGAATGGACATAGAAATGGTACACTACTAGCTAGGAGAAAATGGGATGGACATGATAGCTTATAGCGTATGATACCAGGAGATGACATGATAGACTATTAGCCAGGAAAGCTGGGATGAGCATAACAGAGCATATACTAAGATAGCAGGAAATGGACATGATAGACTACTGGCTTGGACAGCAATAGATGATGTTCTTGATACGCTATTGACTATGACAGCAGGTGATGAACATGATACAGTACTGGCTAGGGTAACAGAGGTGGACATGATAGACAATTGGTTGGGATAGCAGTAGTGGTGGGCGAAGTGGCCCCAATTCACTCTGCGAAGTGATCCGCTAGTGAAGGTGAATTCACGGAGTGCTCCGCAACGCTAAGCGTGTGGAGTACTGTGTTGTAATGAGTAACGCAAAGTCCATTGAAACAATGACTTTATGCTACTTCGCCTTTCCCAAACCACTACTCCATTAATTCTGGCATAAGTACATTGAAAACAATGTACTTCGCCTTACTTCACCTTGTTTTTAAGCTCCAAAGGCGAATTTTGCAGTGTTTCATGGGATGTCAGGTCACATGAGCTCTAGATCGTTCTGCACAGCCTCAGTTTGGGGTAGTGTGTGTGTAGGAAGCTGTAGGAGACAATCTGCTCCGAGAGCTCTCTGCAATTCAAACCTTCAAAAAGCTGTTAAAAAAGCCTTTTTTGAGTATTTTTTTTTTTGGTGAAACTTTAGTTCATTGATTATAGGAAACCCTCCTGTGCTCATATCATTGAGCGTTTATTGTTTGTGTATGGATTTTGAATGTTAGTGTACAACATTCAGTCTGTGTTTTGAGAGACAGTGGAAGTGTGCTTTGGGGGAGGGGTGTATCTGTGGTGTAGGTAGATTAACTTGGAGAAAAAGACAGTGCTTTCTGTTTTGGTGATATTTTTCTTGTTTAACTGTCAATGTACACACAGTAATATTTTTAATACTTCTTGCCATTTTTTTGCTGATTGTTGTGGTGCAGCAGTGCATAATTTTAGTTTGTTTAAAATATGTGGTTATATTACTGAAGTTTTCAATTTACTGTGCATTACTTAGTGTGTATGTGAGTATGTGTGTGACAAGCGTCATCAAATCAGACACTTTTTATTGTGCCACATAATAATTTCAGCAATGTGAAGCTGCTATCCACTGCAGCTGTGCGATTTTTGTACTTCTTTGTGGTATCTTTACTGGTACCGGTACTAGTACTAGTGACTGTTACTGCAGCAGTACTGTACACTGTCCCCCCCCCCCGCGCAGTCCGCCCCAACTGGTAAAGGTATTCTTTTCCAGATTTGAATTTCTGATGGTGAGCACTGTTTAGGTGTTGTGCCTTTGTGTCTGCACCTCTTCAGTGCACAGCACAATCTTAATCTGTCTGTGCATTTGCATCCCTTTAGGGCCCAATCTCCATCTGTAACTTAAGTCACAGTTGTTTCTTTGGCTTCCTTCAGAGTACTGGACAGGTGTGGTGCTTAATTCTGCATGAACATTGTACTCATTAATATGCATTTTTAAGTCAGGACCATCATCATCGAGTCAACTTTCGTGATACAAATCACGTTCTTCATCATCACAGTCACAAATCACAATTCACGATCATTCACGTTAAGAATCACATTAATTTTTTTTCTAGTTACTTGGATTTATTGTAAGCCTGTTTTGTAGTATCTCTCCAGGCTTCACCACATAGAAACATTGTACTCATTGATATGTGTTTTTAAGTCTGGGAGTTTTAAGCTACAGCTCATCAGGGAAGCACAGCTGTAGGTGGTAAGCATTCACGTTTCTTCATCATCACGGTCACAAATGCAGTCACTAATCACGATTCATGATCATTCACGTTACGAATCACATTAATTTTTTTTCTAGTTACTTGGATGTATTGTAAGCCTGTTTTGTAGTATCTCTCCAGGTTTCACCGCCCCACCTTTGTACTCATTGATACATGTTTTTAAGTCTGGGAGTTTTAAGCTATAGCTCATCGGGGCCCGGGGAAGTACAGCCATAGACATTCACGTTTCTTCATCATCATGGTCACAAATGCAGTCATAAATCACGGTTTATGATCACATCATGAATCACAACATACATTTTTTAAAAGTTACTTGGATGTATTGTAAACCTGCTGGTCACAATGCTGAACAGGGATGGGATCCACACCTGGGCCCGGGGGAACAGGCACATCCTGCTCCAGATGACCTGGTGCTGGACTTGGTGGTGGTGGTTCAACTGCCTCAGAGTCAGGACAGGAGGCGGTGCTGGTCCTACTTTGGGGGGGGTGCACTCACAAGTTTTGAATGGTCCAACAGGAATGGGCACCCATGCCCTCCACACATGCACATGGTATGATACTTACCACTACCACGCTCTCCCAAAGCAGCCCCATCCCAGACATTCCCTCACCCTGGTCCATCTCTCCTACTGAGCTCCCTCAGTCCGAACAATCACTACTTACACTGTCACACAACACGCACACACGGTCACACACACACACAGACAAACAACTAACTACTTATAAAGGTAAGAAAAATAACATTTACAGAAAGAACAAATTAAGTAAAAAAGAGTACAGAAAAGACAAAACAATGTAGCTTTTAAAAAAGCTGTTGGGTCTAAATCAAAGTTTAAATCTCCTCCTTGCTCTGATGATCTGATCTCAAAGTATCAGCAGTCACAAAACACACTACTCTCTCTCCGTCTGCACAGGAGAAAGTAAAAGTGTCTGCTTGTATGACTCACTTTCTTCCTGCCTAGCTAAAGTGCATGTGACTTACAGTACTGTAAGCCATGTGATGTGCGTGTGTGTGTGTGTGTGGGGGGGGGGCTCACAAATCTGAAACATCAAGTGGATCACTTAGAATCCTAATGAGGAATGCAAGTCCATTAAAACAATGACTTCACCTTACTTCACGCTGCCATTCTTTTGCAAAGTGATGATATATGGTGAGTGAGCACTTTGCATTGCCCACTCCACATAGCGGAGTAGCAATGCGGAGTGCCCACTTCACCGGAGAATTTTAAATTTGCTGCATCTCTAGATAGCAGGTGTTGAACATTATAGAATGTTGGCTAGAACAGAAGGAGGTGGATATGCTGTAGTATTAACTAAGACAGGAGGGGATGAACATTATTTTATTTTATTTGGTTTTTGTTTACCAGGTAGGCACACTAGGTAATAAAATCCCTATTTTCAGGTGCAACCTAGGAGAGTACAAACCAAAAATACAGACACTGGAGAATACGATATAGTAGAACACACATGGTGAGAAGATATGATTAACAAGTTATACTATGGTAAGAAGGCACATAGCATGAGGATGCAATAAAACAGGACATGCAATGTTGTTACATGGCATATACAGTACTGCATCTAATTTTAACTAAAGCAATTATAGAATATGTAGTACACATTTGTATAGAGAGCTAGGGAAGGAGAATGAGGTCAGTTCAGTGCCAGATATGACCATTATAATGGCACAATGCTTGAAGGGAGCTAGAAAGGTCCATGGGGACAGGGGAAAGGGACCAGTTCATGATAATTTAAATCAGAGGTGTACTGATGATAGACTATTGACTAGGATACCATAAGATGGGTACAACAGATGATTGACTAGGATAGCATGAGATGGGCGTGATAGGTTATTGGCTAGAACAACAGGGGATGTACCTGACAGACTGTTGACTTGAACAGCATGAAATGGTGGATATGCTACACTATTGGCTAGGGCAGTAGGGGGTGGACATGATAGACTATTGACCTACTGTAGAAGTGCAACTGTTTGAGAATTCAGAAAATTATGGGGTGATGTCCATCCAACACATACTAAAATTATTTCAAGCCAAGTGTTTTTGGTGCAGCATTGATGTCAGACATGACATGGACTAACCCTATAGTATCTGTCTCACAGACAGGCATCTCTTGTCCTTTAAGAAAAATGCCTTTAGTGGGTTTCAAGAGATATCTCAAAACTATGGAAGTAGACCCATAAGCAAGAGACTTGAAAGAGATGGAGGGTAAAAGGTTCATCTGAATTATAAATTGCAACATTTGATTTTATACAATAGGTAGAGTATTGCAACTCATCTAAAGGAGAAATGCAAATGATGTAATAGATGATGTTATTATATTATTACTAGTAACAGACAGCAACACATAATTGAGAGATTAGTGCACTGAATGCAAAAAAGCATTAAAAATAGGTAATTACTAAACATATGACTTGGAAACATGTTTATATGTAATATAATAAGAGAATGTATGATATTGATACACATCAGGTATTAGTAAAAAAAGAAAACGTGATGCTGCTCACCCTCTTTTTATGAGGTGAAAGAGCACTAGGTGCTATAATGGCAGGGCCAAACATCAGTCTATGAGTGCTCATGTCTCTATGAGCTGTTTCATTAGCACTCTTAATTATGCTGTTAACCCCCAAATTTCTTAAAGAAGTTTTCTGAGTCAGCATAAGTTTGAATATTTTTAATTTTCTATTCTTTTCAATATTTGCTTTGTGCAAAAATGTTCTCTTGTGCAAAATGTATGCTTCAGAGTGCAACATTTGCTTCAAAGTGTAACCTTTACTTTTTCTGTGCAACCCATTTTTTAAATGGTTTTCAAAACCAGAAACCCCGTAGGCAGTCTTGTTATGTGAGTATTTTTAAATATAGCCCAAGCTGGGCAAAATGCTACCTCTTTCTGTGGCTCTCTACTCCCTAGAGTCTATGTTCATTTTTCATGGCACAATTGCCTAAACCATCATTTCGAGGTTAGTAGCTGATAGTTGCCAAAAAAATTTTGTTGTTGGAGAATCAATGTACTGGCTTATCACAAACCGAGGGGTATACTTTTTTCATTCAATTTGAAAGAACTTGTGCATTCTTCTTTGGCCATTTTTCCTTCCCTCTCAGCAGCTCGGTCTTCCTTCTGGTCAGGTGGTCCATTCACACACTATGTGCTGACGTGTCAGAGATTGTGATCTCCATCCTCAGAATCAGCCAGGATGCAGCACTCTGTAATAAGCATGTCACAGATTCTTGCATGACAAACTTGGAGTACTTGCCATTTGATAGCACTGTATTTTTGCAATATTCTGCTGTATGTCACTGGCAATTCTTTGATAAGAGCATTGCATCCTGGCTAACTCAATAGTAAATGTTTTTATTTTGTATGCCCTAATGGAAGTTAAGTCCAGTGACATAACAAATTTAGTATTTACCTGACCTAAGTAGAACATGTGGCTCAACTGCACAGGAAGTTTATTTTTAGCAGCAATCAAGAGTATAGTGCCTCTATAGTTATGGTTGAGCAGGGCTTTCTACTGTATGCTAAACCTCAAATTTAGTTTAATAACTTCACAACCGTTCAACTGATGTGCACATAATTTTACATGCTTGGTGTCATGGGGTAAATATCTTGACATGCCATATTTTGTTCTGGTTGGATGTGGGGATTTTGAGATTCAGATAGTGCAAAAATGTAAAAGAAATCACCCCTTTTTACTTTTTTTTGTCAATGCACTGTGCCCAGATGGTTTGGAATTTAAGTCTGCAATTTTCAAGATAGAAAGGGCTTGGGTCACAGAAGTGTCTATTGCTATTTGGTGAAAAATATTAATATGTTCCAAAGTTAATAAATTTTAAAGTTCTCATTATTTTCAATGGGAATTTCCCTCTCCAGGATAGCAGAGTGGAACAAAAAAAGAATTTGGTCAAATGAAAAAGGATTATTTTTCTTGAGGGGCCAATCCTTTTTCGTGAGGGGAAAATTCCTTTTTCATTTTCCACCATCTTGTTTTCTGTTAAAAAAAAATGAAACCCCACAAAAATGAACTTCTCCAGAGACACCAATATATGTACCTTGCTCATCTGGATTCTGTTAGGTGGATTCTGCAGTTGTCTGGTGGAAAAATTACCTTGCAATACATTTTTTTAAACATTTTAAATCCTTTTTTGGGACTCACTAACACTTTTTTCCTGAATCCTTTTTTGTTCTCACAAAAAAGGATCCCTTCTCATGAAAAAGGATTTTGAACTTAGTTTTTCCCCCAATTCTTTTTTGTGTGAGAAGGAATCCTTTTTTGTGAGCTTTTCTTGTTCTCATGAAAAAGGATTCCTTCTCATGAAAAAAGATTTCAGACTTAGTTTTTTTTCTGAATCTTTTTTTTGTGAGAAGAGATCCTTTTTTGTGACCTGTTTTCATTCTCACAAAAAAGGATCCCTACTCATGAAAAAGGATTTCAGACTTAGTTTCTTTCCAATTCTTTTTTTGTGAGAAATAGTCTTTTTCCATGAGCTTTTTTTATTCTCATGAAAAAGGATCCATTGTCACAAAAAAGGATTTCAGACTAATGTATTTCAATGGAGTTGTCAACTCTGATGCATAACTTTGCCATTTCCCACTCATATACTGTACCCGTCTCATCTTACTTAAACATGAAATGAGGTGGGCATTAGGACTGACAACCCCAGGGCACACCCCACACCTGTTTCTGCCTGCAGGGTGGTGGTGGGGTGTTAGGATTGGCAATCCTAATGCCATGTATCCCTGCTTTTGTCACTTTAACCCTAACTAGTGTATTGACAAAGTTTTATTTGCAATGAATTTATATAAAATTTATTATCAGTTTATTAATTTGATTTTTTTTACCTTGGCTTTATTTAACCAGGTTTGAGTTTATTCATACCGTCTGTCACCAAGATAGGGTCAGAATATCTTTAAAGCATTCTGAGTGTTTGTTGTTTCCACACTATTAGAATTCAAACTCATTAAGATAATAATGAAGTCAATTTACCAATAAAATATGTTCTATATTTTTTTGACACAGGCCATCAGCGACGAGAAAGCCATATGGGGCACAGCAAAATATTGGCAAATTTTGTGTGTGACTGGTTTGAAAATAGTGATAATTTTAAATAGGATGAAAATAAGTGAATTAATGTTTGAGAGGGAGGAGCTTGTGCTTTTGTGTAACATTGATGAGCGATTGGTCTTGACAAACATTCTTTTCATACAATAGTCACATACACTATTGATTTTCCTTTTTTAAAGCCTGAAATTTATTAAAAAGAAACTTTTGTGCAGAACACCAGAGAGTATAATGCAAAATAAATGGCATTGCACTACCACCAGACAGTGTTGTATACATGTAGTATTTTAGAACATGGTGTCTCAAGAAGTAGCAGATTCAGAACAAGTAAGTGATATTAACATGTAGTTTGGTAACTTCAGGTAAATAAATCTTTTCTATCTCCCTAGGAATATAAATTGGCCTGTCCAGTCTGGCATGGCCCCATTGTGTCCCCTGTATTGCTTAAAACCCAGGGTTAGTAGTATTCAATTCAATTCAAATTCACTTTATTTGTAAAAAAAAGGCACTATTCCAGAGGATCATAGTGCCTTAACAATTAAAACCATAAAAATGCTAAAAAATAATCCCAACCAGATAGCATCACTGAGCGGAGTCATAAAAAGTAAGTTCAAATAAGTATGTTTTTAGAGCTGCTTTAATGCTCTCCACAGTCAGACACTCTCGTATCCAATGAGGTAGAGAATTCCACAGGGTGGGGGCCACAAACATGAAAGCCGAGCTCCAGATGTCTTTAACTAAACCCTGGGACCCTCTATCAATCCCTCATCAGCAGAGCTGAGTGGTTGGGGGCAGTAGGGAAACAGAAGCTCTTGCAGGTTGCCCAGTCCCTGACCATGTAGGGCCATGTTGCAAACCAACCTTGAAGATGATCCACCACTGAACTAGCAGCCAGTGCAGTTCACACAGCACAGGAGTAATATGACTGGATCGAGATGACCCAGTCAACAACCTGGCCCCAGCATTCTGCACCAGCTGCAGGCAGTGGATATCAACCCCCAGAAGCCCTAGGTAAAGGGAATTACAGTAGTCAAGGTGGAAGGTCACAAAGGCGTGGATCAGTGTGTTGGAAGATCATCAGATGGAACACGGTGCTTAATCTGTGCAATATGCTTCAGATAGTAAAAAGAGGATTTGATGACAGCCAACACTTGTAAATGAAACGTCAGCTCATTGTCAAATATTATATCCAGATATCACACCTGTTCAGAGGTCAGCAGTTTGCAACCCCTGAGTCAAAGCCCGAAGGGACTGCCAGCTGCCAATCCCCCAAGTTCGATGACCTGAATCCACTACCAACACCTCTGTCTTGTCAGGGTTCAACTTCATCCAGCTGTCATTCATCCAGTCCTGTATCTCGGTGAAGAAGTTGTTAAACACTGAAACTGCACTATCCTGCTCGGGAACAAAGAACAGGTACAGCTGGGAAGTAGTAGTAGTAGATTTTATTTATTTATATCTGGCACCCTTCCCTGAGTCCCAGTGCACCATTACAATAAAATACAATATAAAACAATACAATTAAGATACAAATGCAGAACCATAAAAAAAAATAAAACAATACAAATGGTACACCATAACAATTCCTAGGATATACAATCCAATAAGATAATTTAAATATACTAAAACTTAATAAAACTATAACATAGAAACATAGAAACATAGACTTTGATGGCAGATAAGGACCGCTAGGCCCATCTAGTCTGCCCATTTCCTTACCTACAGGATAGGCCGCAGATCCTAGTTAACCAACAGCCTATTTCTTCCTACCCCCCACAAGAATTGCCTTATGTCTGTCCCATGCATTCTTGAATTCTCCCACAGTTTTAGACCCCTCAACCTCCTCAGAAAGGCTGTTCCATGCATCCACTACCTCTCTGTGAAATAATACTTCCTCACATTGCCCCTGAACTGCCCTCCTTCTATCTTTAAATTGTGTCCCTTGTTCTTGCAAGTCTCTTTTCTGAAAAATGCTACCCTCTTGGACTTTGTTGATTCCACTGAGGTACTTAAAGTTTATATCATGTCCCCTCTCCCTTCTTTCCTCAGGGTATACATATTCAGCTCCTTTAGTCTCTCCTCATAAGGCTTCTCTTGCAGACCCTGCACCATTTTGTTGCCCTCCTCTGACTGCCTCTATCCTGTCTATGTCCTTGTGGAGATGGGGTCTCCAGAACTGGACACAGTACTCCAGATGGGGTCTCACCAACTGTCTGTACAGAGGGATAACAACTTCCTGTTTTCTGCTGCTGATGCCTCCCTATACATCCCAGTATACCCCAGCCCTCCCTACTGCCTTCTCACATTGTTTGCTAACCTTAAGGTCCTGATATGATTACCCTCAGGTCCCTTTCCTTTTTGTTGTTTTTACTACCTCCCCACCCATTGTGTATTCTTCCCTGGGTTCTTGTTTCCCAGGTGCATTATTTGCACTTCTTTGCATTGAATCCTAGCTGCCATACTTCTGACCATTCCTCCAACCTTGCCAAGTCCCTTTTCATCCTTTCCATGCCTCCTTGTGTATCAGCCCTGTTGCAGATTTTGTGTCATCTGCAAAAGGCATACTTTTCCTTCAGTCCTCTGCAATGTCACTGATGAAGACATTAAAAGGACTGGACCAATACTGAACTCCTGCGGTACCCACTAGTAACCCCCTTTCTTTAGAATGGACTCCATTTACAATTACCTTCTGTGCCCTGTTGTCCAGCCAATGTTTTACCCAGGCTACCACCCTGGGTCCCACTCCCAGGCTGGTTATTTGACTATTAATCTTTTGTGTGGGACTTGTCAAATGCCTGCTAAGTCTAGGTAGGCCATGTCCACAGCCCCTCCTGGTCTACTACTTTGGTCACCCAGTCAAGAAATCTATTAGATTGGTCAGACATGACCTTCCGCTGTGAACCCATGCTGCCGTGGGTCCTGTACTCCCACTGGCCTCTAGGTACTGACTTTCTTTCCTTCAGAAGTGACTCCATCACTTTCCTACCACAGAGGTCAGACTGACAGGTCTGTAGTTTCCTGCCTCTGTCTTGGACCCACTTTTGTGAAGGGGAATCACATCCGCCTCCCTCCAGTCCTCGGGTACCACACCATCCTCCCATGATTTATTAAAAAGAGTAGCCAGTGGTTTCACTAGTTCCTCCCTTAATTCTTTTAGAATTCCGGGGTGAATTCCATCAGGGCCCATTGCTTTGTCCGCCTTCAGTTTTAGGAGTTCTTGCAGAACCCTTTCTTCTGTGAAAGGACTGGGATCGACCCCCCTATCAAGAGTGCTTCTGTTAATTGGATTAGGCACGTCCCCTTCCTCTTTTGTGAATACTGAGCAGAAATATTCGTTCAGTATTCCTGCTTTTTCACTGTCCCCCTCTGCTTACCCACTGTTCATTCTATTCAGCCTCACTATCCCTCCCTTTGTCTTTCTATGCTCGCTGGTGTACCTATAAAAGGTTTTATCCCCCTTCTTAACTGAGTTGGCTATCTTTT
Organism: Neoceratodus forsteri; assembly: GCA_016271365.2. Taxonomy (NCBI): domain Eukaryota; kingdom Metazoa; phylum Chordata; order Ceratodontiformes; family Ceratodontidae; genus Neoceratodus; species Neoceratodus forsteri. The sequence goes on from CM057457.1 coordinate 80,796,243, forward strand.
CCTCAGTTTGGGCCTTTTCTATTCTGACTTCCCTCCCTGCTTCCTTCTGCCTTAACTGGTACAGCTCTCTGTCCTGCTCCTTCTGTGTTTCCTTATACTTCCAGAATGCTATCTTTTTCTTCCTGACTTTCACAGCCACCTCTTTTGAGAACCATAGTGGCTTTTTCTTTCATTTTGATTTGTTCATTTGCTTCACACAAAGGCTTTTTGCCTCTGTGATGGCAGTTTTGATAATTCCCCATTATTGCTCCATACCTCCTTCTAGTCTGTTTGCTAGTGCTTTTCTGGGCACTCTCCATCTTGTAAAGTCAACCTCCTAAAGTCCAGTACCTCACTTTTGTATGGCTTGACTCTGTAGCTGAGTTTAACGTGAACCACACTGTTTGATGGTCACTTGTCCCCAGATGGCAACCCACTTCTAGATCTGAGATCCTCTCACTGCCCCGATTGAGAGTACGAGGTCTAAGATTGCTCCCTCACGAGTGGGTTCTGAAACTAGCTGTCTAATGCCTGCCACCTGTAGGACATCAAGAATGGCCCTGCTCTTGGATGTGGCTGCAGCAAATGTGCTCCAGTTAACATCTGGCATATTCAGGTCTCCCATCAACAGTATCTCCCTTTCTGCCATTCTAAGAATGCCTTCTATCATATCCTTGTCCATTCCTTCCCCCTGACATGGGGGTCTGTACACAACCCCTGTGCGGATTGTGGTGCCCTTTCCAGTCTCCAAGGTGACCCTCAGTGCCTCCTCTCCTCCCTGTTTACTCTTTTGATCAGTTGCTTTTATCCCTTCCTTTACATAGAAAGCTACTCCTCCCCCTCTTCTCCCTGCCTGTCTCTCCTGTAGGTTTGTGACCCTGGTATGTTAACATCCCAGTCATGGTTCTCTGTTGTACCATGTTTCTGTGACTGCTATGATATCCAGGCATCCTCTTCCATTAAGCCATCAGCTCAGGGAGCTTGTTGCCCAGACTATGGGCATTGGTACTCATTACCCTCCATTTCCTGATGGCCTTACTCCTTTGCCCCATCCCTGTCCTTCTTGCCTTTGTCACTTTCTTCATTTACCCTGCCTCTTCTCCCTATCGACACCTCTATGTTGGCGTTTGCTGCACCTACTCACCATGATTATTTGGGGGCTAGACTTTCCTGCTCCTTTCCAGTGCCCTCCCCTTGGCTAGTTTAAAAGCTTGCCAATGAAGCATTTAAACCTATCACCTAGGATCCTGGTTCCTCCCAGACAGATGCAGCCCATCATGCCAGTATAGGCTTGCATCACTCCAGGTGGACCCCAGTCCCCAATGAAGCCAAATCCCTGAGCTCCACACCAGTTTTCAACCACTGATTGAATCCCATGGTGTGGAACACCTAACTTCTCCTGTGCCCTAGATGGGTAGCACCTCCGAGAGAAGGTTACCGTGGTGCTACTTGACTAGGGACCCTCCCAATTCCACAAACTCTTCCTGCACTTCTCTAATCCCTTTCTTAGCCAGGTCATTTGTCCCTTGGTGGACAATGACATCCAGCTCCCTCCGCTGTGCAGCTGCTCCGGCAATCCTGAGGCTTCGCTTCCTGTCCCTGCAAGCCATGGCGCCAGGCAGACATCTTACCTCCCTCTCCCCTTCCTCCCCCAGTTCTACCTTCCTAATAATGGAGTCCTCCACCAGGAGTTGTTTCCTTCCCCTGCAGGGTCCCCTGCCACCCTCCTGTGGGTCTCCTTTGTGGAGGTTCCCAGCATCCTCCTTGGTCTCCACTGTGGGTGCCTCCATAGAGGAACCACACTTTGCCAGAATGGCATAGGAATTGTGGAGAGGTACAATGGGAGGGATGCACCTCTGTTCCACCACCCTCACCCTCCCTGAGCCCACTGTGGTTCAACCGCTCCTCTTTCTTGGCAACCTCTGAGGCAATGGCAGTGGCACTGGTGGTCCCTGGATGGAAGAGGAGGTCCCACAAATCCTGGCCAACTCAGCCTGGAGATGAGCAACCTCCTCCCTCAGCCCAGAGAGGTGCCTGCAGATGGGACAACACTGCATCCTCCAGAACATCTCCCGGAAGACTGCTGCTCCACAGCCACTGCACTGCACCACTCTAATCATGTCTTATTTCTGGCCCCTTGACTGTTTGCAATCCTTACTCTTTCCTCTGTTTTTTTTTCTCTCCTTACTTTCTGCCTGTGTGCCCTTTAAGCTCCTGATTGTCCTGTTCTGAGACAAGAATATCCTATATTTCGCAGTAGACCACTTACTTGCTCAGAGGCAGACCTCCAGCAGCTAGAGGGGGCCGGAGAGCTACTCTTGTCCTTCTAGGATGGTGGGTCCTTGGTGGTTCTGTGATCACTCACTTTCTGCCCCTAAACAGGAAGTTCCTGTTGTCAGTCAAATTCTGTGCCTATAAAAATAGAACTAGCTTTGGATGGGGGGGGTGGAGGGGAGGGAAGGAGGTCAATATAGTCCCAGCAGAGAAGTTCAGTCACACAGCAGTCCTTTCTCCTGGTGTCTTCTGCCAAGCTATTAGCTGAAACTTTCTAAGGCAGTCTTTAAATGTAGCTTCCTTCTAGCTAAGCCACTCCCCTACTTACCAGATCTTTCTACAAGTAATTTAAACCTCACAGCAGTTAAGTCCTTTCAGTCACCTGAGATTTACACCTAGATAACTCTTCAGATACCCATTCAGTTCAGTTAACCCAAACACACACTTTTTTTTGTATGTTAGTTTTTTTACCCTAAATTAAAAGTCAAATACAAAAGTTCTTCTACTTTGGTCCCAGCAGAGAAGTTCAGTCATACAGCAGTCCTTTCTCCCGGTGTCTTCTGCCAAGCTATAGATGTGCTGTAAACATTATAAAGCTTCTCCAAAAGCTTGCTGGAATAAATATGTCTTAAGCCTATTTTTTAAAATGTTCACCGAGGGGGTCTCCCTTAAGGTCATGGGGAAGGAGTTCCAAAGTGATGGAGCCTCTACTTCAAAGGCTTGATCACCCAAGGATTTCAGTCTTGCCTTTGGGAACATCAGGATGAAGACTGGAGTGGGTGAACTGGGGTGTATGGATGAGGTGCTCTGCCAGATAGGCTGGGCCCAGTGTGTGTAGGGCTGTATAGGTTGACAGAACTATCTTAAATGAGATATGCCACTTCACTGGCAGCCAGTGCAGATCATGCAGTGCTGGAGAAATATGGCATGATCTTGACAAGCACATGAGTAACTGGGTGGCTGTGTTCTGCAGCAACACAGGCATTGCAGTGTACCCCGTTAACCCTGAGGTACTGAGCATTACAATAGTCTAGCCTCGAGGTCATGAATGCGTGAATCAGTTTGGCCAGGTCCATCTTCTTCCAAGTTGTGTACTGGGTGTGCTTGGAAACAACTGAGAAGCTGCATGGGATATACTATATTGGACTAGATATCTGTAACTAATCTCTCTCTCTCTTGCTTACATCTGAGAGAAGTTTTCCTTACTTTTACATTGGTATTGCTTTGTGTTTAATTATTTTAGTTTTTAATTCAGGAAGGGGGTTTTCAAAACTGCTTATCTTGTCAGCATCTTCAGAAGGGCTGAAATAACTGCATATTTGATTTTCCTTTGTGGCTAACTGGACTGATTACTAGAATTCTGTGACAATCTGCATCAATATATTTTGCAATATTTGCTGGTGGTGGTAGTGTGATTTTAAAATAACAAAGGCTGCAGTTTGTAATTGGATGCCAGACATAGCCTGAGGTGGGGGAAATTGTCTTCACAAGTCAGGGAAACCTGAATCACAGCCAGTTGTTCTAGCTTGACCATTTCAGCATTGATCAATTACTATAAACTACTGGTGTGATCCTGTTTCAGACAGAAGTCCATCTTCTTCCAAGTTGTGTACTGGGCGTGCTTTGAAACAACTGAGAAGCTGCATGGGATATATTATGTCGGACTAGATATCTGTAACTAATCTCTCTCTCTCTCTCTTGCTTACATCTGAGAGAAGTTTTCCTTAATTTTACATTTGTATTGCTTTATGTTTAATTATTTTAGTTTTTAATTCAGGAAGGGGGTTTTCAAAACTGCTTATCTTGTCAGCATCTTCAGAAGGGCTGAAATAACTTCATATTTGATTTTCCTTTGTGGCTAACAAACCACCAGGCTGTTTTGGGGCTGGAGAGGTTTACCTGTGTCTGATTTGGATATCTGGATTTTTCTCTGTTTGATTAGCAGGGTATTTTCTCTGTCAAATTGTTGTGTAGGGCATCTTGCTGACAGGAAGGCACTCATCACAGCGGTGGGTGAGAGCTTTTAGCTGATTGTTTTGTGAGGGCACAGTTTAGGCCCAACCCCTTCCCACCCTTCACCCCATCCACCACTGGAAATAGTTACTTTATACCTGAGGTTCTGACATCATTTCCTCAAGAGTGCAAGGTGCATATCACTGTCATATCCTCTCTAGCACACTGCACTGGCAATATAAGCATACACATTGTATAATATATATTTCTATATAACAAACCAATCACACATGCGCGCATGCACACACACACACACACACACACACACACACACACACACACACAAAACAAACAAACAAAAAGTAGATAAACATGTGGGGAGTAGTGCAATGTAATGGCTGTGGGGCAGCAGTCTTCCAGTAGTCTTTCTGGAGGCTGAGATGCTGCCCTATTTGCAGACAACTCTCTGCCCTGAGGGAGGAAGTTGCCCATCTTCAGGCCGCACTGGACAGTAGTAAGGAAACCTTCCCGCGAAGGCCACACTGTACAGTAGGAAAGGAACCTCCCCCATCCAGGGAGCACCAGCGCCACCACCACTACCTCAGAGGTTGTGAAGAAAGCACAGCAGTTGGACCACAGTGGGCTCAGGGAGGGTGAGGATGGTGGAACAGAGGCACACCCAGTCAATTGTTCCACTCCACAATCCATACACCATTCTGGGGGAGCATAGCTCCCCTATGGATGCACCCGCAGAGAAGACTGATGGCAACTGTCACAATGGAGGCCCACAGGAAGGAGGCAGAGGACACCACAGGGAAAGGAAGCAGCTCCTGGTGGGAGACTCAGTTATTAGGGGATAGAACTGGGGGGAGCTGGGAAAACTGAAGTAAGGTGCCTGCCTGGTGCCATGGCTTGGGAGGGACAGGAAGCGCATCCTCAGGATCACGAGAGCAGCTGCAAGGGAGTCTGAGCTGGATGTAATTGTCCACCTAGGGACAAATGACTTGGCTCATCATGAGATTAGAGCAGTGCAGGAGGACATTGTAGAGTTGGGGAGGGGCCTAAGACAAGTAGCACACACAGTATCCTTCTCAGAGGTGCTGCCTGTCAATGGCATGGGGGAGGCGAGGGTAATTAGCACCATGCAGTTTAATGAATGGTTGAAAAAATGGTGTGGAGCACAGGGGTTTGGCTTCATTGGGGACTGGGGTTCCACCTGGAGGGACACCAGCCTATACTGGCAGGATGGTCTGCATCTGTCCAGGAAGGGAACAAGTCTTTTGAGCAATCGGTTTAAATGCTTCATTGGCAAGCTTTTAAACTAGTCAAAGGGGGAGGCACTGATAAGCAGCAGGAAAATCCCAGCCTCTCCCTACAAAACAGGGTACTAAATGAGAAAAAGACCGAGGTAGAAAGGTCAGTGGGGGATGCTGCAACAGAAGGTAAAGCCATCAAAAAATGGAGAGCAATGAGTACCAATGCCCGTAGTCTGGGTAACAAGCTTCCTGAATTAGTGGCCTTGATGGAGGAGGAACATCTGGATATCGTGGCAGTCACAGAAACATGGTACACACAAAACCATGACTGGGACATAAACATACCAGGATACACTATCTACAGGAGGGACAGGGAGGGTAAAAGAGGAGGAGGAGTAGCTCTTTACATAAGGGAAGGAATAAAAGCAACAGAACAAAAGGGTAAACAGGGAGGAGAAGAAGCACTGTGGGTAAATTTGGAGACAGGCAATGGCACCAAATCGCACAGGGTTAGATACAGACTCTCTTCAGGGGAGGAAATGGACAAGGAAATGATAGAAAGTATACTTAGAATGGCAGAAAAGGGAGATATTGCTGATGGATGATCTGAATATGCCAGATGTTAACTGGAGTACAGTTGCAGCAGCCACTTCAAAGAGTGGGGTTATTCTAGATGCCCTACAGGGGCATGGCTTAGACAACTAGTATTGGAGCCCACCCGAGAGGCAGCAATCTTAGACCTGTTCTCTCAAATGGAGATGGAGAGAGGATCACAGATGTAGAAGTGGGTAGCCATCTGAGAACTAGCGACCATCGAACAGTATGGTTCACTATAAACACAGCAATAGAGTCAAGCTACAAAGGCAAAAGTACTGGACTTTAAGAGGGCTGACTTGCCAAAATGGGTGAGTGCCTAAGGAATGCACTAGCAAATGGGCAGGAAGGAGGGTGAAGAACAATGGGGAATAATAAAAACTGCCACCACGGAGGTAACGAGCCTTTGTGTGAAGCAAATAAACAAAACAAAACGATGTAAGAAACCACTATGGTTCTCAAAGGAAGTGGCAGTGAAGGTTCAAGAGAAAAAGAAAGCATTCAGGAAGTACAAGGAATCGCAGAAGGAGCAGGACAGGGAACTGTATCAGTTAAAGCAAAAGGAGGCTGGGAAGGCAGTCAGAACAGTAAAGGCCCAAACCGAGGAAAAGATAGCCAACTCAGTTAAGAAGGGGACAAACCTTTATAGGTACATCAGGGAGCGAAGGAAGACCAAGGCAGGATAGTGAGGCTTAATAAAGGGAGGGAGGGTGGGCAGAGGAGACTGTGAAGGCAGAGATACTAAACAAATATTTTTGCTCAGTATTTACAAATGAAGAGGGGAGGTACCTAAAACAAACAGTAGAAACACTCTGGATACAGAAGTTGATGTCAGCCCATTTACAGAAGAAAGGGTTCTGAAAGAACTCTTAAAACTGAAGATGGACAAAGCAATGGGACGTGATGGGATTCATCCCAGAATTCTAAAAGAACTAAGGGTAGAACTATGACACCACTGACTACCCTCTTTAACAAATCATGGGAGGATGGGGTGGTACCCGAGGACTGGAGAAGGGCAGATGTGATTCCCCTTCACAAAAGTGGGAGCAAGGCAGAAGCAGAAAACTACAGACCTGTTAGTTTAACCTCAGTGGTAGGGAAAATGATGGAATCGCTTCTGAAGGAAAGAATTTTTGAGTATCTAGAGGCCAGAGGGCTCAGGACCCAAGGCAGCATGGATTACAGTGGGAAGGTCATGCCAGACAAATCTGATAGATTTCTTTGACTGGATGACCAAAGTAGTAGATCAGGGAGGGCTGTGACATGGTCTACCTAGACTTTAGCAAGGCATTTGACACAGTCCCACACAAAATATTACTATACAAGTTAGCCAGCCTGGGAGTGGGTCCCAAGATGACAGCCTGGGTAAAGAATTGGCTGGAGAATAGGACACAGAGAGTAATAGTAATGGAGTCCACTTGAAGAAAGGGGTTACTAGTGGGGTACCGCAGGGTTCAGTATTAGGACCTGTGCTCTTCAGTGTCTTTATGTTTACATTGCAGAGGGACTGGAAGGAAAAGTAGTCTCTTTGCAGATGACATAAAGATCTGCAACAGAGTTGATGCACAAGGTGGGGTGGAAAGGATGAGAAGGGACTTGGCAAGGTTAGAGGAATGGTCAAATGTATGGCAGCTTGATTCAATGCTAAGAAGTGCAAGGTAATGCACCTGGGAAACAAAACCCAGGGAAGAGTACACAATGGGGTGAGATACTAACAACAACAAAATGGAAAGGGACCTGGGGGTAGTCATATCAGATGACCAAAGGTGGGCAAGCAATGTGAGAGGGCAGCAAGGAGGGCTGGGGGGATACTGGGATGCATAGGGAGAGGCATCACCAGTAGAAAACAGGAAGTTATTATCCCTCTGTACAGACAGTTGGTGAGACCCCATCTGGAGTACTGTGTGTAGTTCTGGAGACCCAATCTCCGCAAAGACATAGACAGGATGGAGGCTGTCCAGAGGAGGGCAACTAAAATGGTGCAGGGTCTGCACCGGAAGACATATGAAGAGAGACTTAAGAAGATGAACATGTATAGCCTCGAGGAAAGGAGGGAGAGGGGGGACATGATAGAAACTTTCAAGTACCTCAAGGGAATCAACAAAGTCCAAGAGGGTAGCATCTTTCAAAAAAAGAGGTGTGTAAGAACAAGGGGGCACAATTTGAAGATAGAAGGGGGCGGCTCAGAGGTAATTTAAGGAAGTATTTTTTCACAGAGAGGGTTGTGGATGCATGGAACGGCCTCGAGGAGGTTGTGGAGTCAAAACAGTGGTGGATTTCAAGCATGCATGGGACAGTCATAAGGCAATTCTAGGGGTGGGGTAGAAGAAGTAGGCTGCTGGTTAACTAGGATCTGCAGCTTATCCATTAGGGTAGGGAAATGGGCAGACTGGGTGGGCCAAGCGGTCCTTATCTGCCATCAAAATCTATGTTTCTATGTTTCTATGGGAAGGGGGGAAGGATGAGGGATCTGATCTGGTGGATGTTCTGAAGATGGAAAAAGCCATTCCATACTACAGCCAACACCTGAGCCTCCACTGTGAGGTCTTCATCCAGTATGACCCAGATTCTTCACCCTAGGGCAGGTTAGCAATCCAGTCACCAAGTCGAGGCCCAATCACTCCTGCACTGGCTGCCAATCCCCCCTTTTGGCCTTGCTCAACCATTAATACCTCAGTCTTCTCTGGGTTCAGTCTTAGCCTTCTGGAAACCATACACTTCTGGTTCTTGGCTAAGCATTTGTTAAACACGTTGATGGCAACCTGAGTCCTGGGAGCAAAAGACGTAGATCTGGGTATCATCCACATAGCAGTGAAACCCCAGCCCAAACCTTCTAATGACCATGCCCAGGGGTAGCATGTACACCGCGAACAGCATTGGCACTAGGACCAAACTCTGGGGTAAGCCACAGGACAGAACCACTGGGCTTGAGGAGTAATTTTCCAAAACCACCCTCTGAGTTCTGTCCTGGTATAAAGGACTCAAACCAGTGGATCACAGTGCCAGTGAGTCCGGAGTACTCCCTGAACTGGTCCAAAAGTACGCCATGGTCTACGGCATCAAATGCCACAGACAGATCGAGGTGGATGAGAATTGATCACTCTCCTCTATCTCTCACCCTGAGCAGGTCAGTGAGCACCCTGACCAGAGCCATCTCTGTGCTGTGCCTAGCTCTGAAACCCAACTGGAAAGATTCATAAATGTTAGAGGCCACCACGTGTTCCCTGAGCTGCAGCGCAACCAGTTTCTCAATAACCTTCCCTAGAAAGGGAAGGTAAGAGACCGGATAATAATTCGTCAAAATTCCTGGGTCCAAAGATGTTTCTTTCAGCAGGGCTTTCCCAGATCACACTTGCTACTGAGCCGCCCTCCACAAAGAACACGGACAATTTCAGCAAACACAGGGCTGTGTTGGGTGACACAGCACACTAAGAGTCAAATCAGGTCCAGATCACAGCAAGTCACCCACAGCGCCGAGACAACCTGGCTGACCTCTTCCACTGTTACTGGCCAAAATTCACCCCAATAACACCTAATACACTCCTGGACCAAAAGCAGACCACTGCTGGGATCATAAAACCCTGTTGGAGTAATACCAGCCCTAATGGAAGACACCATATCTTAGAAGAACCAAGCGAACTCCTCGCATTTCACGAGTGTAATTTTTCTCATGGGCTCCAGACAGGCAGGGTGGAGCAGCCTGTCTACAGTTTGAAAGAGTTGAGTGGGTTGGTTCCTCCCAGCAGCAATCTCTCTCAACAGCAATTCTGCCTTCTTCTGAGTGATTGCTTTCTGATATTCCTTATAATGGGAAATCAGAACTAGTTTGCACTCCACAGCCTTAGATTTCCTCCAACAACACTCCAACCATCACCCCCTGGTTTTAAGTGCCTTCAGCTCACCATCAAACCACGGTGAGCTGAGATGCCATACCGGTGGTCATACACGGACCACCACTAGAAGGTCAAGGGCCCCAGTTATGCTCCTATTATAGACCAACACTGCGTTGTATGATATAGAGGATCCAAGTGTTCCATCTGTTCTGTAGAGTGGATAGGTTATTTTGGGCCTTTCATTTTTTGAGTTTGTAAATGTCAACTAACGTATCCTTCCACTGGGCAATATTGGGGGTTGGGGGTTGTAGCTGGAATCTTGTTATCATTTTCCTTTTTATTGTTAATAAGATCCCCAATAGATAAGTATAATGTTTATTTTTAATATGCCTAGGGAATCATAGAAGAAGGGACACATCTGGTGTTAGTGAACCATACTTCATAAGAATGTGATTGACTACTTCCTCTATTTCGTTCCAGAAGGGGGTTAATGCTGGGCAGGACCACAAGATATGTGTGAGTTGCCACTTCTTGCCCACATTCTCTCCAGCAGGCAGTATGTTTTGTAACTGAAATTTTAGCTGTTATGTGTGGTGTCAGGAAGTACTGAATAACTGACTTTCGAACATGCTGTCTTCACTGATAAGGGCTCATTATTTTGTGTTGGCTAGAGCATAAAGTGGTCCAGTCTGTGTCAGTGATCTTTGCGCTAAGATCTGCTTCTCATGAATTTGGTGGAGTCCGTGCAGGTGTGGTCCCCTTCTAGTAGCTGTTGGTAGCAGGCTGATATAAAGTGTGGTGGCCAAGTACCCTAGATTATGGATATTATGAACAGGAATAAGGGAGAGGGGATTGTTGCCTGGCCAACATGGATTCCCAGGGAGGTCTCCAAGTAGTGCCTGAGTTGTAAATAATGATACTGGGCTTTGTGATCTAGGTGAAATTCTTGGGATACTTGTTCAAAGAGTTTGAGGGTTCCCTTATTGTAGAAGAGAAAGTTTTGTGAGAGGCCCCTTTGCATCCATAATTGAAGTCTGTGGTCTACTCAGGCCACTTAGAAGCTCAGATCTAATGCCAGTTTTCTAATCCATAGAGGCCCCACCCTATTCTGTTTCTGGTGCATCAAGTTGAAAAATGCCTTTTTGTATATAGTATCTCACCCCAAGCTTGGACCCCTCATCCTCCAAGCACTCGGGATGGGCGAAGTGCTGTGCCTGGTCCCCTGAATACACTGGATGGGTGCCGAGCCTTATGTGCAGGGGCTCTGTGGTTGCAGGCCTAGCTGCATTAAGGACCATCCCACAGGCCTGGGATCTCCTGCTGGTGTCATACATGCAGGGGTCAAGTCAATTCAAGTGTGTTGGGATGTGAGTTGCTTGCTATAGAGCAAAATGGCATGTGCAAAGCTACTCTCAACCATGCTGCTGGGTTTGGATCCCTCCTCGTCTGCCCCCACCAACAACTCAAAGGTTAATCAGCGCACAAGGATATGGCTATAAACTTCATGTTCTGGCTTGTGTCATAGAGCATAACTGGGAAATGATGTCTGTGAAGATGTCCTGAACATGTTGGCGTTTCTGCATTAAGGAGTCTACCCATGGTTGAGATGGTGGTACAGGTCTGGTACTTGGGAGCCATAGGGTCTGCAGTGTGATCTCCTTATCCACCAGATCTTGTACTGCTTCTTTGGTGGTGTGCTATTTTTTCTGGCCATCTGGGTATTGGAACACCAGGCTGGAAGTGTAGGGAGTTCTAAATTTCAGTTTATTTTGCGGTAATGTGTGAAAGTTGAGTATATACAGTACTCCCATCATCTTTGCATGGTGGTGACAGCATAGTCATTGTCCAGATAAAATTTTGTGGAGACATAAAATATCAACTATTACAGCCATACATTTTGTGGGATCACATCCATGGTGTGGCAGGTATTAAATCTGACCAGCATGAATCTCGGCCTACTAGTGGGGGAGTGCAGTTTTGGGCCAAATGGTCTGTCTGAGCATTCAGTGCTGAGCTCACATGTGGGATCTAACGTGAGGGCCATATGCAGCAGGGCATCTAGGAAGCCATTAATGTTTGGGCTCTCAGAGTTGTTGGGCATGCCATAGATTCTTATATTCTTTCAGTGTACCCAGTTTTCAGCATCCTCCTATCAAGCAGTAATTTCTGTCTATGTTTCCACAAGTTGCAGTACCACCGATTCCAGCTTGTCTAGATGGGAGTCTGTGCAGTCAGCAGCATGTTCTGTCTTTGTGTTGGGGTGCTCTAGGGCAACAACCTCATTTTTTACTGAAGATAAGGTTTCTCTCCGTTCATTAAACTCAATTCAAAAAGCTTGAAGTTCTTTAAAAATTGCACCAAGTTTTTTGTCCTTGCCTTTTCATTTTGGGCAAGTTGGCTCTGTGGTGAAAGTGCCCAACTGTGCAGAGTCAGGTAGTTCAGCCACATGGAGTCCCTTGTCACCTATAAACATAGAAACAGAATTTGCAGGCAGATAAGGACCGCTTGGCCTACCTAGTCTGCCCATTTTACCTGCCTATACTATCACCCAGATCCTACTTGATCTCCGGTCCATTCACCCACCTCCCTTCCCTTTCCCTAAGATTCCCTTACGCCTATCCTATGCATCCTTGAACCCCACCACTATTTTCACCCCATTACCTCTGCTGGAAGATTGCTCCAGGAATCCACCACTATTTCTGTGAAGAAGTACTTCCTCACATTTCTCCAGAATCTACCCTTCTCCAGCTTCTTATCATTGCACCTTTTTTTCTAAAAAATACTTCCCTCCTGTATCTTATTTACCCCCATGAGGCATTTAAAGGTCTCTATCATACCCCCCTCTCTTCCAGGGTTCACAAATTTAGGTCCTTAATTTTATCCTCATAGGACTTCTGATGCAGACCCTGCACCATTTTAGTTGCCCTCCTCTGGCCCGCATCCACTCTGTCTATGTCCTTCTCGAGACGTGGTCTCCAGAACTGGATACAGTACTCTAGGTGGGGTCTTCCTAGTAAGCTATACAGTGGCAATATCACCTACTGTGCTTCTCTCTGTTGGTGATACCCTTCCCTATTCATCCCAGTATCCCACTAGCCCTCCCAACTGCCTTTTCTCACTGCCTGGCCACCTTTAGGTCATCCGATATAATCACCTCCAGGTTTCTTTCCAACTTGGTGGTCATCACAGTGCCACTCCTTGTGTTTTGTACTCTGCCCCTGGGTTTCTCACAAAGAACTACCTGTACGCCAAAGTCTTATTTGGTACAGAGAGTTATACACAACAACTAGCATATTTTATGATTAGAGCCTAAACTGAATAAGTACACAGAACACCCATCTTATATGACGTATCAGAGGGGAAATAATTTATTGGATTTTTTGACTAACAGCTTGCATGCTTCTGAACATATTTGTAGGCTAGGATCCCTGCCATTTCCAATGGGTAGTTTTAGGTGCGGTTCTTGTAAATATAGTAATTGTATAAAAGTTAGCAAAACATTTTCGACTCCAAATGCAAGTAAGACCTTTAAAATACACTCTTTTATTAATTGTAATACAACTGGTGTAGTATATATATATGTGTTTGTACCTGTAATAGATTTTGTATTGGGAAAACAATTAGAGAGTTTAATGAACCTGTAGAGGAACATCAATGTGCCATTGAGAAAAAAAGATAATGAGAACGAATTTGCAGCACATATTGAGAATTTTAATAATTATCAAGCCTTTAGCTTTCATGGCATCAAATTGGTCAGATTAAACAAGAGAAGGGTGATTTAAATAATATTTTACTTAAAAGGGAAGTGTTACGGCAATTTAAACAGAGAGCCCATGTAGTCTTGGGGTTAAATGAATCTTTACTGATCACTCCATAGTTTATGAAATACTTTTATACAGTATATACAGGCAGTCCCTTCATATATTGTGTATGTTTCTTATATGTGTATATCTTTTAATATGTACTTGACAGAGTTTTTTAGTGAATGATCTTATGTAAGTTGTAATTATGTAGTGTATTAACTTTCTTTTTTCCGCTTTTCCTGTTCTTGCCCCTTCCCTCATATACGTATCCTTTTCCCTTCCCCCCATTCTCTGTCTTTCTTATCCCTCTTGGCATGTCAGTGTTTATTGTATTGAAGTTAGCATGTATGTCATGAGAAGGATAAGCATATTTTTTAAAATATAATTTTTTTTTTTCATTAATTTCAGTGTATGGTGGTTATAACGTTATGTATATAATGTTTATGGTATGGTGTCTTTATTATGTATTTAAGTGGTGTCTCCTGCTTATGATGTTAGCCTTTGAAAACACACATGGAGCATGCACAGAATGTCAAGCTGGTAGGAATGACTGCTGCTTGTTACTGTTGTTGTTTTAACACAATAAATTTGTGTTTTGTTATTGTTGCTACCTCTGTAGAGTTTTATCTGACTTCCTACAGCATGAAGCTGTACTTTCAGTAATTGGAGTAGATTCTGTTTGCAACGGCATGAGTGGTGTCTCCTAAGCCACCTTTCTGTTGTGTCTGGTTTAAAAACAGATGAATCTAAACACAAAACAAATTAGTGAACAATAGTGCTGCACAAAACTAAAATTCTACTGGCAGAATAAAAGTCACGGTTTTGCTGTGGTAAAAGTACACTGAGGTCCAGCTGCAGTGGACAGTGTTTGCACAACATAAGGCCAACAATTGGAGAGATATGGGCATAAGTACAATGAAGGAATTAAGGAACTGGGGGCATTAGGGCATCTAGCATACAGTGAAACCCACCAGGATGAAGTGCAGCACTGCAGAATTCTGCAGTAGAGTTACTGCAGCAAAGAATGCAATTTCAATGGGAGTTAATCCCTTTTGTCATGCAGCAAACCTGTGACACTGCACTTCATCCTGATGGGATTCACTGTATGTACAGGTATTTGGAATGGCTGGGTTTATTGGCCCAGATATTCAAAAGGGTTGCGCATGGCGCAACAGTGTTGCGCCATATGCAACCCACTGATATGCCCCGGTGTGATATTCAAAAGGGAAAAGTGCGCTTCACAAATCCCGATGCGCCGGAGCGCATCAGTAATGTATGCAGGCACAGATAGGGGGGGCATGCCCATGCATAACCTGCACAGCCTGATATCCAGCCTGGGATGTGCAGAGCCATGCATGCGCAACCCCTACCTGCGCCAGCACAAAGTTAAGCCAAAAAAGAAGGAACAACTGATGACCACCCACAGGTGAGCTGCCGCATTGCAGGGCGCAACACGGCAGCTGCCACCTGTGAGTTCCAGCTGCACTCTGGCTGCGCTTCTTCATGCTCGAACATACGTATCTGTTTAAACAACTTTCATCACGTCTTCGGTGGTCCAGGGGATCGTACTTCCGCTCGACAGGGTATCTGTAAAACATAAACGCCTTTGCCTGGTTTCAGGGTATTCCTCACTGCCGAGTTTGCCCGGCCCGCTTCCCCCAATCATCCAGCAGGCAGCAGCACCCACCCACTTGTGCTGCCTGCTGCCTGCCGACCGACACCGGAGGTTGCATACCTACTGGTTCACAGCGAGAGCCAATGGGCGCAGCAGCGATGCCGAATCTGAATATTTCCAGATATGTGAAATGAAATCATTCACATTCGAATGTAGTACGGTGATGGCTGTACGCCCATTAGTTCACGGTGTGAACCAAATGAGTGTGCAGCCATACCAAGGTGTCAGTCGTCGGGCAGCAGGTGGTTGGGGTGCTGCCGCCCACCGGCTGACCAGGGGGAGCGGGGCGGTGGGGCTCAGTGGGCAGGTGGGGAGGGGGGTACCCTAGACCACCAGGGTAATAGGATGTTTTATGTTTTACAGATGCCCACGATCGGGCAGAGTGCAGTCCACTGGACCACCAGGGATATTGGCCGGGGGAGGTTTATTTAAACAGATGCCCATGATCGGGCAGCAATTGGTCCACTGGACCACCAGGGATATTGGACGGGGAATATATTTTTAGACATGCCCACGATCGGGCACATAGCGGTCCACTGGACCACCAGGGATATAGGACGGGGAATATATTTTTAGACATATGCCCGTGATCGGGCAGAGAGTGGTCCACTGGGCCACCAGGATATAGGACATGGAATTTATTTTTAAACATATGCTTGTGATCGGGCTGCAGGGGGCATAGGTCCTTGATGGCTGCTGCCTAGCAGGGCGCCAGGTGCAAGTCATTGGGGATCGGTGCACCTGCATGCAAATGGGATGCAAATGGGGCCATAATGACATGCAAATGGTCCCATGTGTGCCTTGCATAAATTATGGCCCCATTTGAATGTCACCTTTTGAATATCGCGGGTGCTGTGAATGGCACAATGGCACTTACGCTAGCGCATCTCCAGACTCCACTCTGGCCACTTGTGCTGGTGCAGTGCCACTGCACCATGCACACTGGGGGTGGCCAGGGTGCGATATTCAAAGCTGCTGATCCATGGCTCAGCTCCTTTCAATATAGCCCAGGCCACACCCCTGCACAGCCAAGTTGAGCTGCACCCATGCTTGCGCCACAGCCTGGCGTAGTTTGAATATCCGGGCCCTTATATCTAACTTGAATTGTGTATAGTATCTGCAGTGAAAATAATTCAATTTAATTTGTTGAAGCTTAGAAATTGTTACCAAAGAGTGAGTTTTTGAATAATTATGAGCCATTCCTAAATGGCAAACCAGAAATTCAGATAATGTTTCCATTTAGCCCTCAGGGCTTTTGACTTTCTGAGTACATGATCAAATAATTTTTTTTTCATAAATTCTGGAGAATAATTTAGGTTTTTTGCCCTGAGTTGTGAAAATTTATTTGATCCAGGTAGGTGTTTGGGGTGTAAATAACTTGTGCATTCTGTGCACAAATGTTCATATCTGTAAGTAGCAGTAAACATGGACTTGCAGTATACTGAATCTATCTTGAAGTTGCTGGAATGCAGCAAGTGTATCATTAATTAAAGAATTGACCTAATTCATTGAAACCAATTTTTTCCAGGTCCTAAAGTCTGAGTCACTGACTGATGAAATGGCAACATTAAATGGCATTAGTGAAAATATACTAACTGGGTAGGTCATGGAATTGGAGTGAGGCTGTCAGCTTGCTTAAGCTGCTATATTTCTGTTTTTAGGTTTTCTTGTGCATTTGTTAACTTGTTCTGCACTAACTGGAAACAATCAGGCTGTCTCTATCCCTCTGACTAAGCCTTAGAGAGTGATGACATTATATTGGGGTAAGCTACTGCTTCAGCAGTGCAAGTCCCTGTTTGACTGAAGAGATAAAAAGCTGTCAACTTCCTAATTAGAGCAGTCAGTAGAGTTAATTGTTTACTGTCCAGTATTTTTACTAACTCAGCCTCTGGTTTGCGTTTGGATGAATTAGTTGAAAAGCTATCATTCTGTTCTTAGAAAAAGCTGATCATTTGAGTTTCAGTGCTGAATTGAAGTCAAAATTACGAAATCAACTTGTCTGTATCACAGCTGTGAGTTCTCACCTATCAAAACTCTGTTTTTTTCTAGCTATATAACACTGGGTTGTCAATTTAATAGATATAAAATAAATCTAATGTGTGTTAATTCATACAAGCAGTTTGTCTTTGATGTAGCCTCAATAAATCACTTCATGTAAGAACAAATGGTTTCCTCTCAGATTAAAAAAACAGGTGCCTGCCACACTCTGCTATATCAGGCACATGTACTGTATGAACTCACAAATTTCAGTTCTTTGATGGTTTCTGTGTGAAAATACATCATGTATATGTATAACTAGAAACACTATATGGCATCCTGATGCCCCCATCTCCTGCCTACAGTTGAAGAAGCTGCACTCTGCTGCTTCCTGTCCCATGCCCCACAAGCCTCCTGACTCCTGCCCCACATTCGAGGCTGCTGCATTCTGCTGCCCATTTTCTTCTCCCATAGAGTCAGGGCTGCTGCACCCTGTTGCCCCCATCATTTGCCTGAACAATCAGGGCCACTGCCCCCTACTGCCCCTGCCTGAACAGTTGTGGTTGCTGCACCCAGTTGCACTCTCCCACAGTCAGAGCTGCTGCACCATATTGCCCCCTGTTTCTGTCACCACAGTTGGGGCTGCTGTACTCTGCTATGCCCTGGAGTCCCATGTCCCCAGCCTCCACATTTAGGGTTGCTGCACCATGCTGCCCATACCACCAGAGGTGGGACTTTTATTGCACCCTGTTACCTACTTCCATTTTCACAAATGAGCTGGGCTGCTGCACCATGCACATCCTGTCCCACAGTCAGGGCTGCTGTACCATGATGCCCCCCACGTCCTGCCCCACAATCAAGGCTTCTGCACCATGCTGTAGTCTGTCCACTGCCACCATAGCTAGAGGTGCTGCACCCTGTTCCTATCTATACAGTCAGGGCTGCTGTGCCCTGCTGCACCCTACAGCCCTATGCCTCCATGTTCCCATGGCTCCACAGTTAGTGAGTTAGTGTTGCTGCACCATGCTGCCCCCTTCCACCAAAGTCAGATGTTTTGCTGCACTGCCCAAAAGAAAAAAACAGAAACATACTTTTAGGTTGTGTTATGAAGGTGAAGGACAGAAGTCAGTATGGTGCAGAAGTCCTGACTATTCAGCCAGGAGACAAGGGAGGCATTAGGGTACAGCAGCCCAAACTGTGGGACAGGGTGCAGTAGTCACACCTGGGTGGAACTTGACAGAACTTTGGGGGTAGAGGACAGGGTGCAGCAAATGCCATAACTCTTGTAGCAAGTGTAAGCATGGTGCAGCAGCCCTAACTGTGGAGGCAAGGGGCTCTAGGGCACAGTAGGCAACAGCAGCCCTGCCTGAGTAGGCAGGAACAGAGTGCAGCAGCCCTGGCTGTAGTGGCAGGGGACTGTGGACAGGATGGTGCAGAAACCTTGACTGTGGAGCAGGACACACAGGGCCATCAAGGTAGCATCCCTGATGGTGGGATGGGGTGTGCATGGTGTAGCAGCCCTGACTGTTCAGGCAGATGATGGAGGCAACAGGGTCAGCAACCCCAACTGTGTGCAAGCAGACAGTGGGCAGCAGGGTGCAGCAGGTTCAAATATAAGGCAAGAGACAGGGCTTGTGGAGCAGGGGATGAGGCAGCAGAGTACAGCTGTCTCAACTGTGGCACAGGAGACAGTGGGCATCAGGATGCTCTATACTGTTTCTAGTTATACATTATGTATTTTCACACAGAAACCGTCAAATAACTGAAATCTGTGAGTTCATATAGTACATGTGCCTGAAATAGCAGAATGTGGCAGACACCTGTTTGTTAATCTGAGAGGAAAATAATTGTTCTTACATGGACCTATTTATTCAGGCTACATCAAAGACAAACTACTAGCATGAATTAACAAATGTTAGATTTATTTTATATCTATTAAATAGACAACCCAGTGTTATATACTGTAGCTAAAAAAACAACAAAAACACAGAGTTTTGATGAGAGAGAACTAACAGCTGAGAGGTGATTTCTTAAATGCATACCAATTCAATTCAGCACTGAAACTCAAATGATCAGCTTTTAGAAGAACAAAATGAAAGATTATCTGCTAATTCATTGAACACATACCAGATACTGAGTTAGTAAAACCTTTGGACAGCAAACAATTAACTCCACAGAATGCTCTAATTAGGAAGTTTACAGCTCTTCAGTCAAGCAGGGTCTTGCACTGCTGAAGCAGTAGCTTACCGCAATATGATGTCATCACTCTTGAAGGCTTAGTCAGAGGGACAGAAACAGCCTGACTGTTTTCAGTTAGTGCAGAACAAGTTAACTAATGCTGATTTAAAGAAAACCACGAAACCAAATAGTATGACATTTTCAGGAAACACTACTCATGACGCAGGGACTTGAATTCAGGCTTTTTTTAACAATGTGTAAAATGGTTGCCATTGATCTTTAAGGTTATTGTTAGAACTGAACCAATCTTGACTAGAGATGATTTGAGCTGAGAAATAATAATAATAATACTGTAATAGCAATTTAGTAAGGCCAACTATCCTCTGACTCTAGAGAGTAAAGTTTTTTTCCAGACTTAAATATATATATATATTTTCGAATTCTGTTTCTACGCCACTTCTGGGGAACTCTCTCCTGGCATCCTCCAACCTATGAGCTCTACCTCCCACTTGAGACTGTCACTCCTCTCCCTTGCTCTAACCGACACAGACCCCAGATCTGAACCCCCCAGGGAGGGGCCACCCTATCCTGCCAGGGCACTCTATCTTATAGTGTAGAGTGTCTGTCTTTGTGGGCCAGGGTCAGAGAGGAGAGGGCCCGGTGTTGTGAGTGTGGCTCACAGGCAGAGGTGCCTTCGCCTATCCCCAGGAGTGGGAATTTTCCTTGTTTACCCCCTCTGGAGTGCGGGTGTGCAATGCTATCTGGCGCAACATGGGCACGCTCCCGCACCTGCTTGCAGAACATCTGCCAATGCTCCGTATCCCTTGTATGCAATCCATGTCATGCTGTGGATACCAGCCTCCACCAGGGACCACTATAGCTGTGTGGAGTGGCAACCTCCTTCCCCAGGAGAGGAGAGCAGTCCTATTGATGCTCAATCCTATCCTGCCCCCCACAGACCCACAGCACCCGAGTTCATTTTCAAACCCTGGTCACCAGTGTGGCGCAAGGTGTGCTGTCCAGCACCTCAACCCTCAGCACCACAGGGCTGGCTAAATTTTTTTATTTAAAAAAAAAAGATATCGATATCTGTAAAAATATATAAAAACAAAACAAACAAAAAAAACCAGTTTGGGTTCTCTATGGTAAGTTATTGAAATAAAAACAGGAATTTTGGAGGAAAGTTCATTTTAATTGAGTTAACCCTATTCATCAGGGTTAGCAGAAGAGTGCACCATTTTCATGTTCACTTGCTAAGCATGCCAATGTACTGGCATCAGTGTTCTGTGAAAGGGTTTTTTTGGACGTGCTGTCCTCCACCTATCATAGCTTCAGAATACCAACTGTCCTCCCTAATTCTGCCCATGCTCCACCTTCCTCCTCCTTTTCTCTCTGAAGTAATTTTCCAATTACATGGTTGGAAAATGAAATTTGTATGGTTCTTATGTAATTTCTTATTCTGACTTCTTGAAACCTTACCCCTGCTTCCCATGCCACATACTATAAGTGCTACAGTTTACTTCTTTCATATGTGGTGCAGTTTAGGGTTTTGTTTCTCAGAAAATGGCAGAGATGTTGCACAACTTATATCATCTGCATACACATGATGCAGTGCTTGCAACTCATGAGATTAATGTCTTCTCATACATATCAAAAAGCAAGTAAACATGTTCTAACATGTTCCTACACTTATTGACGTTTTATAAAGAATTGGGTTTCTCTGCTTATCTGTTCTTTGAATATTAAACATTATGGTAGTTACAACATAAATAAACACAGCTCAACATATATACTCAGGAAGCCAGCAGAATCTGTTTGCTGGTAAAGCATATAAATACATTGGTATCAGTCTGAACAGTGAGAGGGTCATGTCACTTCTGGGGTCATGTCAATTCTTCACCCAGCACAGCTCATACACCAAATTGTATTCATTGCTGCTTTACTTTTGCCACTTAGTGGTGTTGCCTGTGGGTCCCATACCCCTTACACCCTCATGCACACGCCAGTGACAGGTGTTTTATTATTACTATGATATTGCTGTATTGAAAAATTTAGGCTCTGTTACACCACTCTTTACAAAACAAAAAGGTAATTGGTTTAATATTGTTATCTATGTGTTCTTAAGTCAGTTTCTAACGCACTTTACAAGTTTGCAAGTTTCCACGGTGTGGCACACACAACATCTCCATGTACAACAGCAGTAACACTTTCGTCTATGCTGCCAAAATATTAATCTTTTTCCTCAAATCCCCCCCCCCCAAAAAAAAAAACCCAGCTGCCACAGTTTTAATGCCATTACCATCTTTGTGCCTGACTGGCTCCAAATGAGGACTACTACATAAAACAAAATATTATTACATCTGCAAGTGTAATGTTTTCAGCAAAATTACACCTGTTTCTACACCTTCAAATCAGCTAAACAAGGTCCAACCCATTCAGACTCTACAATCAAGCCTATTGTGTCTGCCTACTATTAAGCCAAGCCTGGGGTAGGGGCAATCCCCTGCCTTCAGCAAAAAGATTCTTCTTCAGTTGATCTTCAAGCAAGACATCCATTTTCTCCATTGCTGCTCTTTCCAAGCCTGGCTGGGACCTTATACAAACTAATTATTACTTATAAACTGTTAATCTTTGTGCCAAGGTGTCATCAATTACCACAACACAAACACTGTGCCAGTGTGTGTAAATATTTCCTTAAAAAACTCAATGCACAATCTAACACACCCCTTGCCAAGCCGTCTGCCAATCTAGCCATCCAGCAGCCAGCAACATAAACATTGACTTTCTTACTATAATGGTGTTTCAGCTTTCAATTACCATCTGCATAGCCCCATGTGCCTTGTGGGGTTACCACCTTTCTGCAAATGAGAAACTCTGGACTGTTAAACTTTCTAAACTGGTCATATATGTTTTATAAGTAGCTTTCTGTCAAAAAACATTATCAACTAATTCTTCAATCAAGCTCCAAAGGTGTGCCACACCTCAACACCAAGCAGCGTCTACATTATCCACTCTCAAAGTGGATTCCATAAACTCTTCTTATATCATATTGTGTTATATGTGGTATCACATGTTAACATCTTTCCACATATTTCAATTGTGGTGTTAACATCCCTAAGTTCTGCACTATGTTTTACAAACACACCATTTGTGCTCCATCTGTGACCACCCCTGTACCAGCTCCTAAACAGGCCCATTTTTAACAGTAACCCTGACTATCTGTCTGCTTTTTACAAACTACATACATTTTTGTCTCCATTTAGGTTTCAATCTGTGATTATCCATAACACATGTAACCCTGTTTTATTTTTTATCATATATTATTAATACTAATGCTTTACTGTCTGCAGCGTACTATTATACAATATTATCATTAACATTCCTTTACAAGGCTCGTTCTTCGGGCTTGTAAACAATTCCAACCGCTTCCCTGTGGTTGTGTTGCCCCTTTTAAGGCAACAAAAAAAAAATGTTGCCCGTGGGTCCCACACCCCTTGCACCCTCATGCACACGCCAATAACAGGTGTTTTATTATTACTGTAATATGGTTGTATTGCACTAATATGCAGTAATGGGTATCCACTGTACAAGTGTGGGTACTAGGGATCATGCTTGCTAAGTGTATACACTATACATTTATTTTACAGTATTATTTCTTAGTTTTATGTTAAATGTAATGTTTATTTGCTTATATAAGGCATATGTGCTTTGGGCCTAACCATATCTTTTTACCAAAGTATTCTTGCACACATGTATTTCTGCTGACACTGCTTTGCACCATAATGACCTTGCACCTGCTACAATTTCTGTGCCGTCTTTGTTCTAACTAATGTTACGTCTTATGTATAACGTAATGTTTTCCTACATACTAACTCTACATTTTCTATCCAGTAATGTAATGGTACCACTTGCTTCAGCCAATAAGAAATGTCACACCTTTTTCCTTACCTTACTATAAAAAGCATGGTTCTAAAAAGGTTTGCTAAAAATTGCTGTACCTAGATGTAGGGGAATGTGTTTCTCCCAGTATATTTGCTTTGCTGCAGGTTATAAGTCTGGGCTTTTGTAATAAACTTGTTTATTACATAATTTGCCACTGTCTGTCATTCCTTCCACTTGTTTATCTCTAATAAAAACCTAATGCTAAAGTCTTTTCACGCCTTTGCAGTGGCACTTCCTTTTTATACCCCTCCTCAATCTCTGCTACTCCCCCCCCAGGAAACACATAATCTGCCCTTCCACACTTGTTTTCTATTACTCCATGATTTTATATACCCCCAACAACATGTTACCATGGTCCATATACACTTGCCATTGTGCAGCAATTGCGGTCTTCCCCACTCCACAATCTTTGCTCCTCCAAATGCTGCCATTCCCAGGAATTCTCATTATCTGCTATTCACCACTTGCTCTCTCTCCTCCCACTCTATGATCTTTGCCCTCCACAATGTCCATCCATTCCTGCTAAGTCACATTATCTGCTGTTTGCCACTTGATCTGCATCCCTGTACTCACCGATCTCTGCTCTCTCCAAATTGCTGCCTTTCTCTGTATATCTCCCCCCCTTTATCTCATCACTCTTGATACTTTGATGCAGAGTGGCTAATGGGTAGGGACAATGGAGGCATTTTTGTGGGGCAGATTTTGGAGAGGGATAAATAGACAGCAAATGCCACAGAACAGCTAATATGAATGACAGTTAATGGCAGTATTTTGGGAGGTCAGAAATCAGGGAGTAGGGGTAAGAGAAAGTCTGCAGAGGGGCTAATGTATATGGAAAATGTTGGCATGTTGTGGGGAGCAGGAATCAGGGAGGTGATGAAAATAGAGCAAGTGGCACAGAGCTGCTAATGTGCATTACAGTGAATGGCAGTAGTTTAGGGAGACAGATATTGAGAAAGGGTAACAGCAAGTGCCACAGAATGGCAAAATGTATACAGAGAAAGGTAGCATATTGAGGGGCTCAGGGAATGGGTAGAACAGGGATAGAGCCAGAGAATGTATTATGTACATGGAAAATGGTGGTATGTCGAGGTAGAGTTCAGGGAGGGAAGGAATAGACAGCACATAGCACACAACTGGTAATATACTTACTCTCTCTCTCCCATCTTCAAATGTCTCGACATTCCCTATCCTTATTAGTACCCACTGTATGTCATTTTCTCTCTCTCTCTGTCATTGATATCTGCCCCCCAACTGCTGCCATTCAGCATAATTCACATTAGCTGCTCTGCACCACTTGCTGTACATCAAGCCCCTCCCCGATCTCTGCCCCCCTACAACATGCCAACATTTTTCCTATGCATTAGCTGTTCTGTGGCACTTGTTCTCCCCGTCTCTTCCCGATTTCTGCCCCCCAAAATGCTGCCATTCATTGTCATTTACATTAGCTGCTCTGCTGCACTTGCTCTCTATTCCTTCCCTCCCCAATATTTGCCTCCCAACAAAATGCTGACATTGACCCCACACATTAGCAGCTCTCCAGCAATTACTTTCTCCCACCATCCTCAAACGTCTCGCCACTTCTGGTATTTCATATTACCTAGTGTATGCAATTTGCTCTCTGTTCCTCCCCAACCTGATCTACATCTCTCCCACCCAACATATCACAATTCTCCATATACTTGATATGATGTCTGGTGCTGTCCTTCTTCTTTTCCATCTCTGACCCCCCTAACATGCCACCATTCTTCGTATTCATTTAATTCTCTGCGGCACTTGTGCTGTCCCCACCTCTCTGGCCTCTGCCCCCCAACATGCTCCCATTGCTCATCACTCACATTAACTGCACTGTAGCACTTGCTTTCTCTCCTCCTCTACATCTGCTCCTCCAGACTGCTGCCATTCATTGTGATTCACATTAGCTGCTCTGTGCCTCTTGCTCGATATTCATCGCCTCCCTGATCTCTTCCCCCCACAACATGCTAATATTTTCAATATACATTAGCTGCTCTGCAGCCCTTACTCTCTCCCACCGATACTCAAACGTCTCACCACTCCTAGTACTTCATGTTACCCACTGTGTGACATTTGTCCTCAATTCCTACCTTTCCTGATCTGCACACCCAACATACCACCATTCTCCGTATACATGACATGCTCTCCGGCTCTATCCTTCTTCTACCCCTTTCTGACTCTCCATATCATACTGCCATTCTCAACATACATTTGCTGCTCTGTGGCACTTTTTCTCCCCCCTCCCAATCTCTGCCCCTCAACATGCACCCCCATTCCCCATCATTTACTTTACCTGCTCTATAGCACTTGCTCTTTCCCCTCCACAACATCTGCCCCCCCAATTAGCCACCATTCACTGTAAGTCATATTAGCTACTCTGCATCACTTGCTCTGTATCCACCCCCTCCCTGACCACTGGCCCCACAACATGTCAACATTCTCCCTATACATTATTCCTCTGTGGCACTTGCTCTTCCTTCATCTCAGATCGCTGCCCCCCCAAAATACTGCCATTCACTGTCATTCACAGTAGCCTCTCTTCAGCGCATGCTCTCTATTCCTCCCTCATATCTGCCCTCCCAAAATGCTGGCATTTTCTCTTCACATTAGCTGCGGTGCTGCCCCTACTTTCTCTCCTTCTCCCTGGGCCCCCGAAACCTGTTGCCATTCACTATCATTCACCTAAATCACCACAGCACTTGCTCTTTATTTCTTCCCTCCCTGATATCTGCTCCTGCAACATGCCGGCATTTCTTTTGCATGTTAGGCACTCTGCGGCCCTTGCTCTCTCTCTCTCTCTCTCTCTCTCTGTCTCTCTCTCTCCTCCCCAGTCTCTTCCCTCTCCCCAAACCTGCTGCAATTTACCATCATTCACATTAGCTGCTCTGCAATACTTGGTCTCTATTGCTCTCCTTCCCAATTTTTGCCCTCCAATATGTTGGCTTTGTACCTACACATTAGCTGATTTTGGCACTTTCTTTCCTCCCCCCTTAATCCCTGCCTCCTAATATGCCACTATTCACTGTCATTCTGATTATCCACTCTGTGGCACTTGCTCTCTCTCCCTCCAACCTCTGCCCCCCTCAAACATGCCCATTTTCTCCCTATATTTATCCACTCTGTGATGATTCCTCTCTCCCCCTCCCCAGTCTCCAGCACTTGCTCTCTCCCCATCCCTGATCTTTGCCCCTTTCACAGATCTACAACGATTCATCACAATTGACATTAGTCTCTTTGTGGCACTTGCTCTTTATCAATCCGATTCCAGATCTTTACACCCCCATGCTGCCTTCATCTGAATACATTACCTGTCACTTTCTACTTTTGTTTGTAATGTTTATTACACATTTCTACTGCTCAGATTACTTTTCTCCCCATGCCTTTCCCAATACAGTGCCATCACATACTTGCTGTCTTTAGGTACACCTCCTTTCAGTCCTTTCTGCATTTCTCATGTTGCCCTAATTAATTTGCCCTCATTTGGTACATTTTTATTTCTAACTGTCTTAATTTATTCTATTTAACTGTTCTTTTTTTGTTTATGGATCAATGTGAATACCCTACACAATGTTTATCGTACTATGAAGGCTAAACTAATCTTGCGCATGACTCCACCTCCAAAATAGAAACAGATTTTTTTTTTGACAGAAAAGGACTGTTTGGCCCAACTAGCCTCCAGTGACCCTTCCTCCTCACTATTTTTGCCTCCACTACTTCCACTGGCTATCTGTTCCAGGCATCTACCACCCTTTTAGTGAAGAATTATTTCCTCACATCACAGCTGGTGCTCTTACTTATTTGAAACAGATTCTGCTCTGTCACTCTGCTCACCTCTGTGAGGTACTTGTAGGTCTCTATCGTGCCACCTTTCACTTTCCTCTCTTGCAAGGTGTACATGTTGAGATATTTTAGTCTCTCCTCATAGTGCTTCTTCAGCAACCCCTACATCAGGTTAGTTGCCCTCCTCTGAACTGCCTCCATCCTGTATATATGTCCTTTTTGAGGTGTGGCACCAAAACTGCATACAGTACTCCATTTGGGATCTCACCAGTGTGCAATACAGTGGCAACACCACCTCTCTCCTCATGTGGAAATACCCCTCCCTATGCATCCCACTAGCCCAAACCACAGCATTGTCATACTGTCCTGCCACTTTGAGGTGATAATATATGATAACCCCAAGGTTTCTTTCCTGTTTAGCGACTGTCAGTACCTCCCCCCATCCTATACTCAACTCCTGGGTTCGTATGCCCTAAGTACATGATTTTGCACCTTTTGGCATTGAACCCCAACTGTCATACTCTTGACCACTCATCACGTTTCCCAAGATCCCTGTGCATTCTCTCCACAATCTTCTAAGTGTCCACCCTATTACAGATTTTGGTATCATCTGCAAAAAAGCATAACTTCCTTTATAGTTCTTCTGCAGGTAGATGCTTGCATATGTATGGCATGAAGGTCTGACAAAATGCCACAGGTAAGCCATCAGGTCCTAGTGTTTTAATTTTCAGGAGCCCATTACCTACTCTGTTGATCTCACCAATGAAAATCTCTTTCTCTAGAATTTTGCTTATTTCCCCTCGTAAATACTATACATTTACTTTCTTTAATTATCTTTTGTCCTTGAGTCTGCATTTTGATTTTTCATATAGCGTTCCATAAAGAACTCCTAGAGTTTACTGTTAATGGGTGGGATTTTGAAATGGGTGGACTCAGTAGTTGTATCTATATTTTGGATGCTTGCTGAATCCATGCAGATGGGGCCGGATGGCTGTGTCCTACTGACAGACATCTGGATGCATTAGTGGCATTTTCTGCAGTTTACAGCAATTTCTGCCACATTTGTCGGATGCAACTGCAGGATTCTGTTCTAAAAGTTAAACCAGCTTTTTGTGGTCCAGCTATTTGGGTGAAATCTCAGACTTGCATCCAATAAATGGATGCAGGGCATTGAAAATGTTGCCCAATGTTTCTATTAGAAGTTACTAGTGAAACACCTCCCTTTGAACATGATGCAATTATTGATTTATTCCACCTTTTCTTAACTCTACTTGCTAATAATCTAGTTGGCTTCTACCCAGCTTCCCAATACTATTGTTTGAGTCTTTTGAGAGTATTTTCTGCCCACCTGTATTGTAATCTATTGACTTCATATTTTAATTTTGTTATTCCTAGAATTAGGTACAGCATGTGTTTTTTGCTGGTTTCCTTTTATGTTACTCGAAAAGAGGCTTTAGCCTGGTTTCCAGAGAATTAAGTTCAGAATGTGTCTGTTTTTTTCTTTTTTGGATGCATAGCCTATAGCAAGGCCTCTGCTAAATTATTTGCATGCTTCCCATGGCAAGGAACTTACTATTCCCTGTTCTACTGGCTTCTGGCTTAAAGGGATCCAGTATAAATGGACTGCACTGTATTGTTGACTATGGATGCATTGTCAAGCCCATCACAAAGTTTATCTGAAAGAAGCAAATAGTCATTAGTATGACTATATGAATTATGTGGATCAAGCAGAAGGAATAGTCACTTCCAAAGGGTTAAAGTGATTTATGAAAGTTCCCCAAATGCCTTTTTCACATAGTACGCCATTGCCACCCATGCTGCAGCTGTTGAAACTACAATTTGTTTCGTAGAAAAATCTGTCATAGTCATTCTTTTTATGTTTTTTCAGCACCTTCTTTCTGTCCACCCTCCAGTTTTTCTGTGTGGCCACACCACCAGAGTGATGTCATGCAAGGGATCTGTCAATGTTTTGCATACAGCAACAAGGAATTCTGAGTAAATTATAAAGTTGATTTAAATGTTCCTTACTCAGCAGTGCAATCCCTTATTTTGGTAGTGGTGAGTGCAGTATAGCACCTAATATGTAGATGTACTGTATGTAGCAAGGCATTGTGGGTACAGTAAGAAATTGTTTTCCACTTTCCTTACTGTGAGGTGCAATCTCATATTTCTGTAGTGGTTTCAACAATAAAAGCTCTCATATGTTTATTTTCAAAACAAGGCATTGTGCATATAGTATCTAGCTGACAAGATTTCTTTACTGAGAGATGTAGTCTCCTAGTCTCTGAGTTCTGTAGTGACTACAGAAATATAATAGCCTGTATACTATTTACATAGTGAGGCATTGTGGGTACAGTAAATAGCTGATTTTCCTGTATCTCTACTCAAAGTGCAGTCTCCTATTTCAGTAGTGTTTACAGCAATACAGTCTGTAGAACCATTTCTAAAAAATGTTTGTGATGCAAGTAGGCCAAAAAAGATAATTTGCCATTCTGTGTAGATGTTGTTTCATTTTTACTGCCTGCTGGTGAAGTGATAGGTCTGAAATGACAGCCCTGTCAGAATGTGGGAGCATGATGATATTTTTCTATGTTTATGTTATAGGGCCTGAATGACTGTAAGCAGTTCAGAAGTGTAATTATGGGTCAATGACTACATGGCTCTGAGCTGCTTTTTATCAGCTAATCAAATCACTAGAATTTTTCTACATGTTATAATGCTAGATACAGCTACTTGCAAACAATGTAAAGAGTCAGCTTAAAAACTGACAGTGTCCCTTTAAAAACTTTGTTTCCCTTGCATGATGTCACAGTTGGTGGTTACAGCACTGAGAAAAAAAGGGGCAGGGTCATGCAAATGAAGTACAGCACAGAAATAAAAGTATTTTTTTCATGGAAAACAACACTTTTTGGCTGTTTGAATGGTAGGCGACTGATTCACAACTCCTACAGGTTTCTACTCCCATTTGCTATGGCAAACCTCAGAAAATCACTTTAAGGACACACCAAGCATCACAAAGGCCAATGTCACTCATCATTAGTTTTATTGTCTCTTGGTCCTTATTTTTTAAATAATTTCCTTAGTGAGTTCTTCTGTCCAGAAATGAGTCAAGTGCAAGAATAAGATCCCACTGACTTCGGCTGGGTGAAATGAGCAAATTCTGATTTTTACAGAATTTTCATGAAATTTTGAGGAATTTTCTGTAATTCTTTAATTGGTCATTTCATAACTCAGTCAGTTATATAGTTAAAGATCTATAATTTGGCATGCTTACTGATTGGATTATACTATAAACAGATTGTAAGTTTATTTACATTTGGATGAGAGGGAGTTAGGGGCTCAGAGTTTGGCAATATATTAGTTATGTGAAAATTTTTGAAATATTTGTTTAAAACATAGCTACCTTAGGAGCTAGATAATTTAAAGTTTACATGCATACTGTCTTAGAAGAGTCTTAGCAAAGAAAAGCATACTTTATTTATATAGCACCTTTCTTAAAATCAAGGCACTTTACAAGAGAACCAAAACATATTAATTAATAACATACACATAAATTAATTAATTAAAATCATCTGGGAAGGCCATTTTAAAATGATTAGTCTTAAAATCTGACTTAGAAACTGCTAAATAGAGGGGTAGTTGGTTATGTAACTTGTAAGTTACAGGAGTTCAAAATTTCACAAACAGTTTTTGGATGTTTATAGCTCCACTGCTGTTGCAGGTATACACTCAAGATTTGGTATGCATACCAAGGTAAAATGTCCTGAAATATAATTAAGCTGAATAAATGCGGGTTAAAAGCCTCCAAACTTTCAGAAATGTGAACAACGTAAAGGTTAAAAGTTATGTACACATTTTAGAAATTACTAATTTACAAATTTTGTTCAAATATTAATGGATGCATAAAAGGTAATGCTAGTAGTACTCCACTTGTGTAATTTAAAGGAGTAGTCCCCCCACAATTTGTAAAAACATATATTGTGCAGAGTGTTTTGATTTATATGTGAAGTTCTAGTGTGTCCTTCCCTCTGTCTGCTGTTAGGAGTTTTTCCTAAATTAGCCTGCTAGCTTTATGGCAGTTTTATGACCCCTGGGGATTGCCATCTGAGACAGCTTAATTGCATTCCTTGTTCCAACAATGCATCCTTTTTTTTTTTTGAAATTCAAGTTTATTAAATTTCCAGACTAGGAGACAAAATCCACAATAACATTGGACATAACCAATCAATAATTAACATCTGGTATAAAACAAAGTAAAATACAAGAAGGAAAAAGAAAAACCAATAATGCATCCTGTCTCATGTGACAGTGATGTAACAGAAACCCAAAATTCAGCACACACATGCCAAACAAACTAAATATCTTTGAAACTTTACAAGCTGCTCAAAAATTACCAGCAGCAAAGTTCTTCAGGACAGTAAGACATTTACAATGAGGGTAGTCACTAAACTAAACTCTATAGATTTTAAAATATAGTCATCCCTGCTGTTGTGAACTGATTGTAAAGCAATGCTTTCTGCTGGATTTATGGTCTCTGCTACATCACTGTCACATGAGACAGGGTGCATTGTAGGACAAAGGAATACAATTAAGCTGTCTCAGATGGAGATCCCCAGGGGTCATAAAACTATCATAAAGCTAGCAGGCTAATTTTGAAAAAAACTCTTTAATAGCAGACAGAGGGAAGGACACACTAGAACTTAACATACAAATCAAAACACTCTGCACAACATGTGTTTTTTTTCAAATTTTGGGTGGACTACTCCTTTAACTTTCACAAAGCCCTTATCACCACTGAATTACTTTACCTGCACTAGTATCATAGCCCTGCAATGACTGTCCAGCACTCTTGCCACAGTGATGCTCAGCATCATGCTCCATCATAACTAAAGATATCCAGATACTTCTATCACAGTGGCCTAAGTCACAGCTAGTTGTAAGGCTTGACATCACTTGGTGTCACTGTTTTCAAATAGTAAAAATGTACATTGTTATCTACAGGGTTGATAAAGAGTCAGCAGGTGGCACTGCACATAAACAATGCTGCACGTGAATGTGCTGCAACATGTCATTAATTCAGTGAGCTCTAGTGGTTAGCTGGTATATTGCAAGAAGACAGGCTAGTGAACAGTGATGACCATGACTAGACTTCACGGGTTGTCACTCAAGATAGTGACCTGACATTTGGTACCACTATGCTTTTACTATGGAGCCTCCTATGAATGCTACCTTATTGCCACTTTACCCAGCCTTTTCCTTCCTTTATAATGGGAACTCAAGTGTTCAACGGGGCAAAATGTATAGATGTGGCTTTGTAAAAAGAATCACAGCATTCTACAACTTCTCAAAAGCTCATGGAATTCAACTTTCATTACTGATGTTATCTTGGAATCTTTGGCTGCTTATAACTTGGTCAGCCTTTGAGCAAGTGATTAAAGAGTTGATATACACAGCCTCTTTTTTCCGTATTGGTTTCTTCCCAAGGCCAGCAGCTTATCTCTCAGAAGTATACCCTGTTCACAGGCATGTACCATAATCAGGCTTAACCTAGCCATCATTCAGTTGGCTACTAGGTTTTTCTTCCACATTTTCCCTCCCACCTCCTCTGGTGGAGGTGCTGCCTCTGTCAGTCTTGCATAGCCACAGCTTCCCCTGCAGCAACAGCAATCTCCCTGATCCAGCGCAGGGGTTGCTGTGTTGATGGAACCCACTGCCAACCCTCCCTGACTGAGTTGCACTGCAGAGCAACAGCTGTCTTGGCCATGGCTTGCCTCACGACATGATTTACTGGGCTCACTTCCAATCTTGGGTCATCAACATGGCAGTACAACATTCTGCTGGTGGGCAATGGGGGGTGTCCTCAAAGTCTAATACTTAGGGTCAGTGAACCTAACAAGACTGATGATATTCAGTTCTCTAGTTTTAAAGCTAGAGGGGCTTAAAATTCTGCAGTTTACATAATTGCTGAATGAAATGTTTACATTTCTGAAAGTTTGGAGACTTATAACTCAGTCACCTGATAAATAATATTTATGGACATAATGCGACCAGCTGAGGAGGTGTGAGTAGGCGTGCCCTAGTCACCATATGTGCACCCACAGCACCGAGGATACTGGTAAGGTGACTTGGAGTAGGTGGGTGTTTGGTGCCATGGTGGTGGGGGGCCACTAGACTCAAGGGATTACAGAAGTATGACTGGTGATACCATGGATCAGTGCCTGGTGGGAACCACTGGACACCGGAGGGGTTGTAAGTTTTACTACAGGCTGTTGATCGGAGGGAGGGGGGACTGGAACCAGGGAAGTTTCATTTTGTACTACAGACTGGCAATCGGGGGGGGACACTAGCACTATGGGGGTTTTATTTTGTGCTACGGGCCAGCAATTAGAGGGGATAGCACTAGCACCGGAAAGGTTTTATTTCATACTATGGGCTGGCAATCAGAGGGAGGGGGACTACTAGCTCAAGGGAGGTTTTATTTTGTACTACAGGCTGGCAATTGGAGGGGGGACCACTAACACCAGGAAGGTTTTTTTTACCACATGGTGGCAATTGGGGGGTGCTATGGACCACAGAATGTGGGTGTGCTCCTTCAGCGGCTAACCAGTTAATTGGCTGCATTACTTCTGTTAGCTACTAGGGTTGCATGGAGTAAGAGGGGGATTTATTCAGCAGTATTTGTGCTGCATAAGAGGACCGCCCTAAACCGTTTTGCATGGCACACATCTGCTAAACATTTGCTTGCGCTGACATTCATGTCCATGTTCCTCCATCTGCACACCCCCACCCACTGTGGTTTTCATGGTTGCTAACCCTGATTGCTGGTGCAACAGACCCTTCTGAATATTGGGCTCTGGAGCAAAATCTGGTTTGTACAGGCAAACACTGGTTAGTGGCCATGCAAACTTTTGAATATCATGTTCCTTGTGTCTTGTACAAACTGATAAGGTAATAAACTCAAGAGCTGTTATCTGCATCTATGGATGAGACACTAATTGTTCTAATCCACAAGAAGGGCAAAAATTACAATTGTTATACAAATTATAGGCTAGTTTCCCTCCAAAACATGTATTACAAAATTGTAGCTAATGTAATGCGTATCAGACTTCAAATCATACTGCCTAAAATAATGGATACAAAACAAACAGTCTTTATTCCTGCATGTATATAAGGAAGGTAATGTCTATCCTTTGGGAAAATCCAAAAAAATAAACCTTCAGCCTTAGTCTTATTAGATATGGCCAAGGTTTTTGATTCACTGGAGTGGAATTACTTATACAGGGTATTAAAACAATTTGGTCTACCTGATCTTTTTGTAAACTAGGTAAAGATTCTGTCAAAGAACTCAAAAGCATCTGTTCTTACTAACTTGGTGAAATCAAGCTATTTTAACTTGGGAAGAGGCTCGAGATAAGATGTCCCCTTTTGCTGGGCCTATTTGCCATAGCAGTGGAATATCTAATAAGGATCATCAACAATACTGAGACTATTGAAGGAATCAAAATGAAAGGCCACAGCTGTAAAATTCTAGCCTATGCAGATGACCTGTTACTAACAATACAGAATTGTTTAATCTCAATTCCAGTATGAAAAGAAGAGTTAAATAATTTCAAAAACATTTTGGGTCTCAAAATTAACTGGTTCAAATGTAACATCATGCCTCTCAATAAAACATGCGCCGAGGATCTTATAAGCAGGTTGATTATCTTGATTCTTCTAATGGTAGCCAATGATAAACTACTACATTTGGGGATCCAAATTACACTGATGCGCAAACATTTAGTGAAAGTAAACATTCCCCTTTAATAGAAAGAATAAAACTAGAATTTTAAAGTTGGACATCTCTTAACCTCTCCTTATGGGGGAATCAATTCAGTCAAGATTTGGTTGAAGGGTTGGAGAGAGCATGGTGGAAGTCCAGCCTGGATGCTGACAGTCTTAGATTGATGGAACATTACAAGGGCTATCAATCAGAAATCACCTGTAAAAAGGCAGAGTTCCTGTCCAGGGAGATTTCTGCGGTGCAGAATTGACTAGCTCAGCTTTTCCAAACTGTTAACATATTGTGCAATCCAACCTCTCTCCAGTCCAGAAGAGCTTTTTCTCAGGCTAAGTGTAAGGAGCTAGGTCAATTCTTCGCAGATAAGATTGCCAGCATTAGGTCTGGAATTGGCCCGGCTCTCCCTACGAGGGGTTGCAGAGGTCAATGGGAGGTGGTGAACACCCAGTCTGTCTGGTCGGATTTCAGCCAGCTGGAATTCATGGACATTGTGAAGATTGTCCAGGTGTTGTGCCCAATCAGTTGTAGTTTGGATCCGAGCCCTACCCCCTTTTAGTGGGGTGCATAGATATTATCTGCCCGATCCTAGCTGAAATTGTCTGGAGATCCTTGGAGAGAGGGGTCTTTACAGATCCCCAAAGGAGGTGGTCATATGACCACTCCTTAAAAAGCCCTCCTTGGATCACGACTGCCCAGCTAACTACCAGCCTGTCTCTGACCTGCCCTCTGTGGGTACAGTTATTGAGAAGGTGGTTGCATTGCAACTGGATGATCACCTTGTGACCCACAATGTCTATGAAGCTCTCCAGTCTGGATTAGGAGGAGACACAGCATGGAGACTGCCCTTGTCCAGGTATTAAATGATCTCCTAATGGTGAGAGATCAAAAGGCTCATACCATCCTGGTCCTTCTTGATCTCTCAGCAACTTTTGATACTGTGGACCATGGTGTGCTGTTGGAGTCCCTGCAGATCCTTTGTGGACTGTCAGGTACAGTCCTCAAATGTTTTTGATCCTTCCTCATGAGCAGGTCTCAGAGAGTGGTCACTGGAATTTATTCCTCTGATGCCCTCCCCCTGTCCTGTGGGGTGCTGCAGGGCTCCATATTGGCATCCATGTTGTTCATAGTGTATGTGCTGCCATTGGGAGGTATCATTAGGTGGTATGGCTTGAGTTTTCATTGCTATGCAGATGATACTCAGCTGTATATGTCTTTTATGCCTGGACAGGTTGATGCAATTTCCATGCTAAACAACTGCCTCTCCAAGATCAAAGACTGGATAAGCACTAGCTGGCTGAGACTGAATCTGGATAAGACTGAGGTGTTGGTAGTGGACCTGGGTCACCTGGGGGTGGGTTTTGGGGCTGGGCATGTGTCGGGTCTATGGCTTGATGGTGTTCAGCTCACTACCTCAGATTGGGTGCGTAACCTGGGCATTATTTTTGATGATGGCCTGACCCTGAAATCGCAAGTGTCGGCCATGGTTAAATCCTCATTCTACCATCTGTGGAATATTGCCCGGGTGAAACACCTGGTTCTGCTTAATGACCTTCCAACACTGGTCCATGCCTTCATTACCACCCATCTTGACTACTGCAATGCCCTATACCTAGGGCTTTCTGGGGTTGACATCCACCACTTGCAGCTAGTGCAGAATGCTGCAGCCAGGTTATTGACTGGTACTACAAGGACTAGCCACATCACACCTATGCTGCATGGACTGCACTGGCTGCCTGTTCAGTGGCGGATCACCTGTCAGGTAGACTTGCTTACCTTCCAAGCCCTACATGAACAGGGACCCTACTACCTAAAAGATCTCCTGACTCCCTACTCCCCCACTCGTCCTCTCTGATCCACCAACGAGGAATTGCTAGAGATTCCCAGGGTTTGCTTAAATATTTCTGGCACTCATGCTGTCTCCTTTGCAGCACCAACCATGTGGAATTCTTTACCTCGTCAGTTAAGAGAATGCCTGAACATCAGTAGTTTTAAATCTATGTTAAAAACATACTTATTTATGTTAGGCTTCCCAGATTGTTTTTAACTATTCATTATTATTGTCTTATTCAGTTTTTATTATATCTGTGTATTTGAAGTGTACAGCACCTTGGTTTTTTGAAAGGCGCTATAAAAATAAAGTATTGATTGATTGATTGATCACAACACCTAAAGTATACTGTGGTTTGAGTGCTCTGCCCATTTACATTGTCATACACAAAGATGTGGTCCACACATGCATGAAACTGAAACAAAAAAATTGGAAAGTTCTGGTTCGATAAAGTAAATAACTTAATGTAAGATTTCATTTGCAGGTGATGGTAGTTTCCCCACCTATCACTTAAAAGGCTTTACCAAAATAAAGACAGAGGTGGCTTTGCGCTACTGAACTTTGAGATGTACCACTGAGCTTTTACAGTTAAGCAATTCTGTCATTGTCTTTTAAAGAATGCTGGTAAAACATCCTGTTTTGGACAAAATACGTAAAATCCACTATTTACCCCAATCTCCTTTCTGACTTCTTCCTGCAATCACCAAAAACCTAACTTCACACCCAACAATCCATCATGCATTTACTTTGTTAAAACGACTTAAACTTCTAAATTGGGAGTATTTCCCCTAGCAAATTATCTCCAATTTGGAATAATACCAGATTCAAATATGAAATGGAATACCTAACAGAACTGCCCTAGCAGAAAACAGGAATCAGAATTGTGAATGATATAATAGATTTTAACCTAAGATAAGCAAAATCCTTTGCTCAGATCCAAGAAAAGCATAATTTGGGTAGGCCTAACTTTATTTTCTGTTTGCCAGTAGATACTGATGAAAGCACAGTGGGTGACAATAAAGGTGCCTCAGATAGGATTTATAAGATATTTAATAACACTAATGAAGACCTCACTGATAAGGTAAGACAAAGGTGTGAAAAAGAGCTGAATACCCGTATCTGCCCTGTAAAATAGAATAAATTATGCCAGCACACATAAAAGTTCTAACAAAGTCCAAGGGCCTACCATACAGTGCAACATTTAACATTGCAGCTACCATACGCCTGAACCACTCTCCAAATTAGATGGATCTGTAAACAGCACATGTTGGAGATGTGGTGCATCTAATACCAGCTTATCCTGTATTTTATTAACCTGCTTTCATTTAAAAGGGATTTGGGATAAAGTTCTCACTCTGTGCTTAATGCTAATAAATTTTCATGTCAGCTCTGAGTTTTTACTATATATACTCAGAGACTGTCACTTGAGACTGATCTTATCATGATGGTGAACCACCTTTATAGCATCATTTCAAGACTGGATATGATATAAGGGCCCAATTCTTAAAGTTCCTGGGAGGGCACAAGGGCCTTGCGCCACAAAGAATGGTGCAATGTGCCCCTTGCACCTAATGATGTGCCTGGAGCAATTCTTAGTGGCAGCATGCATCAACCACAGGTTGCCTGCTCTAAACAGATCTTGTGCCACCCCTGCACCCAGAAATGGGCTGCGACAAGGTGCTAGGGGGAATGCAGCAGATGCAAGCTGCCACAGCCCCATGAATGCAATTCACATAAATCACCTGAAGGGAGAAATTCTTCTCTCTGCCTGAGTCGACCTGTATGTGGCATTGTGCCGCTGTCCCCCATATGGGATCCCAACATGGCCTGTCATCACATAAGTACTGTAGCCGCCCCATCCCTGATGGTGCTCGTTTTGACATATATAAAATATTCTCCATCCCTGTTGGTCGGCCCATCAGTGCAGTGGTTAGATTTCTGCTTATGATGCCGGTGACCCAGGTTCAGGAATAGAGCCAGGACATCAGTGGGCCAGCTGTGGAAAGAGGGATTGAGTGTCCTATGGACTGCTCTCCCTCTCTGGGGGGAAGGGGTAGCATGTCCAGTGAACTGAGAACCCCTGGCAGAGGCTGGGGATCCCAAGCAGTTGGCACCTCACATTTTAAGGGGCGGGGTGGGCGCTGGCATCATTGCACATCCTTGACCCCCGGGGAGAAAAGCATCAAAAAATAGCTGGCTGCTAAATGACGGTCCCTACACTGCTACTCCATGTCTGACCATCACTCTGCCGGGGGGGGGTCCTGTTTCCTTGACCCTGCCCTGGGGGTAAGCCAGGGCTTCGAGATCTGTGTTTCCTGGGAGGAGGTCACCGGCCCAGTGGTCCCATGTGGGGGGGGGAGTCTGGAGACATAGGAGCCATTGGTGGGTAAAAAGGACCTGAAGTACATGGCCACACACACATACACACACACAAAAAAATATCCCCCCATCCCTGATGGTGCCCCTTGTTACATATATAGTATAACCCCCCGATCTCCGATAGTGCCCGGTGTTACAATGTATAATATAGCCCCCTCATCCCTAGTGCTGCTTGAGAATAGTTAATATAGCCCCCACTCAGTCCTTGATAATGCTTGGTATACATTAAGTATTACAACTCCCCCATTCCAATGTAGCCACATAATACACATAGCAATCAGCCCCATCCCTGGTGGTCAGTGGCACCACCCACCCACAAGTAGTGCCCACTACCCTGGCACAGAGCCAGCAATGGCGCGTTCCTCCTCTCACCTCCATGGCTGACACTGACTGATCTTTCACTGGTGGCTTACTCTAACATCTATGCAATGAAAGCATGCACATTACAGTAAGCCACCAGTGAAAGATCAGTCAGTGCTGGCTGCAGAGGTGACAGAAGGGATGTGCTGGTGCTGGTGCTGGCTCTTTGTTTGGGTAGTGGGCACTACCTGTGGGGGTGGGTGGGTGGCCACTCAACCACCAGGGATGGGGGCTGGATCATTATGTGTGTATTACGGGCTATATCAAAGATGAGGGGAGCTGTAATACTTAATGTATACTGGGCATTATTGAGGATCAGAGTAGGGGGCTATATTAACTATTTCACTAGGGCACTGGGGGATGGGGGGCTATACTATACATTGCAATACCGGGCACCATTGGGGATCGGGGAGCTATTATACAGCTATATGTAACATGAGGCACCATTGGGGATGGGGGTATTTTTTATATGTCAAAATGGGAACCATCGGAGATGGGGGGCTACACTGAATATGTTCTTATTGGCCAGGTCAAGATCTGGGAAGGGGGTCCGGTTGTGTTCCCCACAAGGAACCTGCAGCACATCCCTCCCATGTGCCTTGTGTTTGCTGCAGGGGAGAGGTTGCCTCAAGTGTGAGGACTTATGCACAGGGACCCCTTCTATACCAGAATCTGGTGTAGGGTCCCTGGTGCAAGGGGCTTCAGTGCAAGCTGTTGTCTGATGCAGCTTGCATCATTCTAAGACCACTTTGAGAATTGTGCCCATAGACTCTCTAGCATTCAACAAACAGGTTAGCTACCTTACAGATGATTTATTTGATCTAATATAGAGTCCTTTTATTAACTACATTGTAGAGTTGTGCAGAATATAAAATTCCACCAGTGGAATGCCTGCAGAATGACCACTCCCATTCCATGGAATTCTGCAGAATGTTTGCAAACATTCTGTGGAATTTTGCCAAATGTTAACTATCAGTTATTTCCTTATAATTTTAAATGCATATATTCACATAACTCCAAATTTGAAAGGTACATAGTTCCCACTAATTTACAAACATAGTCCAAATTTCAGAGTCATATTTTGAAAGACAACAGAGTTATGGCTGGCCAAACATTTAATCCAAAAGTAAATGTTCAGCTATTTTGAGATAATTTTAAAATTCCTTATCAAAATTTTTTACAATGTCAGAATGTAGAGACATGTCCAGTGTGGGTGTATGAACCATGTTTTAAGCCTCAAGCTTCAATGGGAGTTGAGTTATAGGTAGCCAAACATTTTACCAAAATTTAGATTTCTGTAATTTTAGTATAATTTTGATAGCATTCATTGAAATGTTATAACATTTGACAGGTATACAGGTTATCACTGCATGGGACTGAGTTATAGCCTGCCAAATATGGTGCCAACATTTAAATTTCAGTTATTTCCCACTAATTTTAAAACAACATATCCAAATTTAACCAGAGTTGAAACATTTAAACTACTACCACATGGTAATTTCTGAAAACGTTCAAATTTGCAGCTTTAAGTGGGATTACATTAAAAGTAATCAAACTTTCACAACATTTAAAAATAAAATTTTGCAAGAATGTAAACTACAAATTTATAAACCCTTGAAATTTTAAAAATAGAGAATGCAATACCATTAAATCTGGCAGTTTCTTAGACCTTACAAGGAGACTGTGTGTGCCAATTTTATTAATTGGATGCTGCCAGACATTGCAAACTAACATCTGTACTAAAAGTCAAATCCCATGAGTCTTTATGAAAATTGTAGAATTTCATGACAAATTCCATAAAACTGGGATTTGCTAATTTCACTCA
The DNA here is from genome assembly GCA_016271365.2 of Neoceratodus forsteri. Taxonomy (NCBI): domain Eukaryota; kingdom Metazoa; phylum Chordata; order Ceratodontiformes; family Ceratodontidae; genus Neoceratodus; species Neoceratodus forsteri. Next base: position 80,837,674 of record CM057457.1, read on the forward strand.
GCCTTATCTGGGGGATTCTAATTAAATGATAGGGGTATGACAGGCCGGTAGTGCAGGGGGTCGCCAGGTTCGGGAATTAGATGCACAGTTTCACCATGAAATGGACAGCTGAGCTGGGTAGCACACCAGTTGTAGACTCCCCAGCTGGAGCAAGGAAGCACAGAGTGTCAACAATTCCATTTTGAATGTAGGATATTTAAAAATCCCATCCAGTAAATTTATGATCCAGGGAGCCTGATGCACATGAAAGTCTGAGACTTAGAGGTACTCAAAAAGATGTAGTGGGGGAAAACAATGTCTTGGGTGGCAGGAAGAAAGAATTCTGGCTATTCCAACAGGGTAGGTTGACAGGAAAAGGAGTAGGTGATTCACGTTTTTAGGGACTTTGTCACTGTAAAGAACAAAGAGGATATCAGTGGGGTCAGTAGTTCTACTGAGTCAATCTGGCTATGCCAAAAGAGAAGGGGGGGGGGATAGTCACCCAGAGAGGAACAGCAGGACTGCAAAAAGCTCAGCCCAGTTTATCAGATGAAGTAATTATATGGTCAATTTTTAATGTTAAATTCCACAAAAAGAGTTCTGGATGTTCCTCTACATGCTACAATAAATATGTGAGAAAATGTTACCAATATATTTTTTTCTACTACAAATTTGAAGAGGGACTAAGGCCAACATGTTTGGCATCAGTAAATTCAGAATTGAATCAGCATATCCTCAATCAGCCTCATGCCAAAATTCAGATCTGTAAGTTACTTTGTTTAAACGTTACAAATCATTTTGTAACCCTTAATTCACTGCTTGTTCAAAAAAGCCAGTTTCAGTGAAGAGCTGCTGATAATGTCATCTCCTGAACTCACAACTTAGTCTTTCCTGCAAGCTACCTTATATGACTTATTTCTCCTATGTTACTTAAAACTGCAGGTATAGTAAATATCTAAAAAGGAAAACTGACATGGGGGGTCAGCACATGCACTTCATAATATGTAGATGCAAGGCACACTACTTTAGGAATGTGATGGGGGATGGAATGCAATGGCAAACATGGCTTTGGAATTACAAAGTTGTGTGCAATTTTTAAAATATTGCAGGTATGAGATTTTGAAATGTTACCAGGTTGCAACTGTGGAATGCAGCAGTGACACAGTCCCAGAAAGCAGCTGGAACATGTAATTTCAGAATGTGACAGTGACACACTTTTCAGAATGTGGCAGTGACACACAATTTTAGAATGCAGTGGTGATGCACAATTGCAGAATGTGGCAGCGATACACAATTGCGGAATATGGGGGTGACACACAATTTCAGAATGCGGTGGTGATGAGCAGTTTTGGAATGCAGCAGTGCCGCACAATTTTGGGATGCGGCAGTGATGTACAGGTTTGTAATGTAGTGGTGATGTGCAGTTTCAAAATGTGGCAGTGATGTACAGGTTTGGAATGCAGTGGTGACACACAATTTAGAAATGTGGTGGTGATGCACAATTTCAGAATGTGGCAGTGACTCACAGTTTCGGAATGTGTCAGTGATGCACAGTTTTGGAATGCGGCGGTGATGCATATTTTTGGAATGTGGCAGTGACCATCAATTTCAAAATGTGGCGGTGATGCTCAATTTTGGAATGTGGTGGTGTTGTTCAATTTCAGACTGTAGTGTAATGCACAATTTGGGAACGTGGCAGTGACAATTTTGCATTGTGGCATTGAAACACAACTTGATGGGGATCTGCAATTATGGAATTTGGTGTTGATGTGCCATTTCAGAATGTGGCATGGATGCACAATTTAGGAATGGGGAAGGGATGTGAAGTTTTGGAATGTACAAAGGCGTCCCCAGAATGAAACACACTTTTAATGCACTCTGCAGTATGCTGCAGCAGACCTACTGAATAAAGCTATGTACAGCAATTTCACTGGCAATTACTCCCATTTGTCATGCAGGAAACTGTGGCATTCACTTCATCCTGGCAGTGTCACATTTTCTTGAATGACAAAGGGGACTAATTATCATTGAAACTACATTGCTTTATTCACTAGGCCTTCTGTAGTATTCTGCAGAGTGCTGCAAAATGCTGCAGAATTGTGTTTCATCCTGGGGGATGCCACTGTAGCAGAGATGCATAACTTTAGAATGTGGCTGGGATGCATAATGTTGGAACGTAGTGGGGATGTGATGCACAATTCTGAAATATGGTGGGTGCGTACAATTCTGGAATATGGCAGGGACAAGCAGTTTCAGAATAAATTGTGTGTCCTGTCACATTCTGACAGTATGCATCCTCACTATATTCTGAAATTGCCAGTCTCCCTCAAATTCCTCAATGTGTGTCCCTGTCACATTCCAAGACTGATTGGCCCACCACATTTTAAGATGGCACATCCCTGTCACATTCTAAGATTGCGTGTCCCCCTCCAAGCATTTTAAAATTGTGCACCACCTTGTCATTCTATGCCTAGGTTTAGTGCTGCATTACAAAACCACTTCTGACATGTTCTAAAGTACAGTACCATGCACCTGAACATTCTGGAAATGCAAGCACTGCAGCCAACCATATGTCATTTTTTTTAAAAGGATTACTATAGCTACAGTTTCTTAAACTTTGGAGAAGCAGGTCCTGTAATGTTGCAGACAGGGAGGACTAGAGTGTGAGTTCAGGAGATGACATCATCAGTGGCTCTTCACTGAAACTGGCTTTTCTGAATAGGTAGTGAAATCAGGGTTACAAAATAGCCCATAACTTTAAAACAAAGTAACGTAGAAACCTCATTTTTGGAATGAGATTTATTACAAACATATGAATGTGCCAACAGAAACAGACCACCTAGTCTATCTAAGTCTGCTCCAGTGTGTAGCTAGCACCCCTAGTTTACAGCTGCCCTGCTCCCCCTCCCCTTTGTCATCCCACTGCCGCCCCCCACCTGCTCCACCCTCACTCTCCCCATTCCCTGTCCTATGACCTTTTAAAGCTGTTCACATATTTACATGATACCACCCATTCTGGTAGTGCATTCCATTTTGCTACCACCCTCTCCATGAAATAGTGTCTCCTCATTTCCCTCCTAAATCTTCCCCCCTCTGTTCTTAGCCCATGTCCCCTGATGTCCCTTCCCCTCCTTATCTTAAAGACCACGTCTGCCCCATCCTTACTGATTTCCCTCAGATGCTTGAATGTCTCTATCATGTCCCCCTGTCCCTTCTATCCTCCAGGGTGTACATATTCAGGTCTCCCAGCCTGCTTTCATAGTCTCTCCCCTCCATTCCACATATCATCTTCAATGCCCTCCTCTGCATCCCCTCCAGAAACCTGATGTCACGCTTCAGGTATGGCCTCCAAAACTGCACGCAATACTCCAAGTGCAGCCTTACCAGCGAACTGTAGAGAGGCAAGATCACCTCTCTTTGTCTGGGCGAAACCCCACTTGCTATGCACACCAAAATTGTGTTCACTTTTGCAGCTGCTCTCCTACACTGGGCAATGTTGTTCATGGTCCTTGTTATCATTACCCCTAGGTCCTTCTCCTCCTCAGTAATCCCCAGCTTAACCCCCCAGCCAATATCCTCTCCTTTGTTTCTTCATCCTGAAGTACATAACCTTACACTTCTTTGCATTGAACCCCAGCTGCCACCTCTTTGACCACTCCTCTAGTTTGCTTACATCCCCCTGCAGCTGCTTCCATCCCTCCCCTCCATCCACCACTGCTCCCATTTTGGTGTAATCTGCGAACAGGCTTACCTTGCTCACCACCCGTGTGCAATGTCTGATACAAACAGCCCAAATAATACTGGTCCCAGCACGGGGTCCTGTGGCACCCTCACTCATCACCAACTTCTGAGCTGAGAGCTTCTTTCCCACCACCACCCATTGCAGCCTCCCACTCAGCAAGCTTGTAATCCAATTCATCATTTTTGCCCATACCACTACACCAGTTAGCTTCCCCCCAAGCCACCCATGAGGCACCAAATCAAAAGCCTTGCTGAAGTCCAAGTAAAGAACATCCACCGCATGACCATTATCCAGCTCACCTGTCACCCAGTCAAAATATTGTATCAGGTTGGTTTGACAAGACTTCCCCGAAACAAACCCATGCTGCCTCACATCCTGGAAGCTGTCGTCTTCCAGGTATGACACCAGTCTTTGCTTTAATATTGTTTCCATGAGTTTGCACACTATGGAGGTGAGACTTACCGGATGATAATTACCCTGTTTGTCTCTTGGTCCGCTCTTGTGTAACAGCACTACATGTGCCACCCTCTAGTCCAGTGGCACACATCCTGACTCCAGTGAGGTGCTGTACAGATCCTCCAGTGGCTCTGCCAACACCTCCGCCATGTCCCTCAGCACCCTGGGGTGGATACCATCCAGCCCTAGTGCCATGTCTATCCTCAGTGCCCTCAGTCCCTCTAGGACTCTACCTCCCTCAATTCTTCCATCTGTTGCCTCCTCTCCCCTCGTTCCCACCCTCTCAGCCCATGGTGGTAGCGGTCCCCCTTTTTCTTCTGTGAACACTGAGCAAAAGTATTCATTCACTGTTTCTGCCGGTTCCTCCCCCTTTTCTGTCCACTCCTCACCCTTTTTTATCCTCACTATTGTCTCCTTGCACTTCCTTTTCTCCCTGATGTATCTGAAAAAGACTCCCCCCCTCATTAATTCCCTATGCTAATCTCAGCTCCCTCTGGACCTTGGCTTCTCTCACTTTTCTGGTCACCTCCCTGGACCATCTTCCATACTCCTCCCTGTCCCCTTCCTTCCCTGTCTGCCTATATCTCTGGTGCACCTCTCATTTTGCCCTCACCAACTCCACTACCTCGCTGTTCAACCAGCATGGTTTCCTTGCACTGCTCCTCTTACTCAGTGTCTTGGTGCAGGCTTCCATTGCCTCTATAATCCCCTGTTTAATAATATCCCACTTCTGCTCAATATTCATCTTCTGCCTTATGCCCTCCAGTTTCCCTTTCAGTACTTCCCACATCCTCCCAAAGTCCGTCCCCCTGAAGTTTACCTCCCGGGTTACTTATTTCTCTGGCTCCCCACACATCGTGATATTAAACAACACCATTTGGTGATCGCTGTCGGCTAGTGCATCCTTCGCCCTTATTTCCCTTACTACCTCCCCATTCGATAATACCAGATCTAAAGTGTTCTTTTGCCTAGTAGGTACAGTGATCAACTGCAACAGGAGACCCTCCTGGATCATGTCCAGTAGCATTTGTTCCCTAGCACTGGAGGTGACTGGAATGCTCCAGTCAACCTCCGGCAAGTTGAAATCCACCACGATTACCACCTTCCCTTTTCTACATACCGTTCTGATTTGTCCCATTAATTCCCTGTCAAGCTCCTCAGACTGGGACAGCAGCCTGTAAACCATCCCAAACCTCGGTTTCCTACCCCTTGAGTCTAGGAGCTGCAGCCAGATTGCCTCTGTTCTCCTTTCCTCCCCCTTGTTCCTTGTGCATTTGATCCCGTCCCTCACATAAACTGCTACACCCCCTTATGGTCCTTCCTATATAATTTATATCCTGGGATTGCCAAATCCCAGTTCTGGTGCACTGTTGCCCACATTTCTGTGACATCTTCAATATCCACCCTCCACACTGCCAAGAGTGCCTGTAGCGCAGCTGATTTTTTTGCACAAACCTCTTGCATTCAGTGAGACCACCCTCCATCCTGCCCCCTTCCCTTCATCGCCCTCCATCTCCTCCCTTCTACTCCCTCCCTTTTTGGCCATCCTGAGTCCTTCCCTGATAGTCTGGGGGTTAGACTGTGACTCCACTCTATCGGATCCCTGCCTACTTGCTGTCCACTTGCCACCCCCTCAGCTAGTTTAAACCCAACTTTGTCGCAATATACCTCCCCATTCTTTGCTTTAATACCTCCTTCCCCTCTCAGGTGCAGCCTATCCCTTGCAAAAAGATTGTTATTATCCCAGGTAGTACCCCAGCCACCCACAACCCCATACCCCTTAGTTCAACACCATTCTACCAACCATGCATTCAACTCCCCAATCCTCTCCTTTCTCACTTTGCTTGTGCAGGGTACTGTAAGCACCTCCGAGAATGCCACAGACTCCCCAGTCTCCTCACACAACCTTCCCACTTCCTCAAACCTCTCCCTTGTTACCTCCACTGTTTCCCCTGCTAGGTCATTTGTTCCCACATGTACCACAATGTGCAGTTTCCTCCTACCCCTCCTTGCGCACCTTAGGATTGCCTGTCCTGCCTTGTCTGCCTTTAATCCCGGTATGGACTCCACCCATATCTGACTGTGCCTCTCCCCCTTACTGCCCCATCTGATCCCCTTGAGTATACAGTCCCTCACCACCAGTACACCTCCCTCCTCTTTCCTTGTGCACATCGCCACCCCCCACCCAGGTTCTCATTTCTGGGGTCACTCAAGGCAGTGCTTTTACCATTTGCCCCAGTGTCTTCCCCCACACCTCTCAATTGAGCTCCCCCTCCTCCTGTTTGACTGCCAACCTCCCTCTCCCTCTTCACCTTTCTGAGTATTATCCCTCCCCCTGCCCGTGCTCAACCTCTCCACTAGTAATGCCCCTCACTCCCTCCTCTTCATGAGTACTATCCCTTGTGTAATCTTCTCCTGTGTCCTCTTCCCCATGTGTCGCTTGTACAGCAAACATGTTCCCTACCCTCCCTGCATTACTATGTGTTTTCTCCTCACTCCTGCCTATTACTGCTCCTCTTTTGCTAGGCCCAACTAGAGTCCACCCTTCATCAGTTGGCTTCCTGTCTAGTTTGCCCATCCCCCTGACCCCTCCCTTGACCTACTGTTCCTTCTCTGTGGTGCCTCCTGATACTCTCAGATGTCAGCCCTTCTGCCAACACAACCATCCCCTCACCCCTCAACCTCCCCAGCTCCCTACCAAGCCACTGAACCTCTTCATTGAGCCTCCTTAGCCTGTGGCATATTGGGCACCCTCCCAGCCTCCACAGCATGTTCATCCACATTGCTGCCCCACAACCATTGCACCACACAATCCTACCCATGGTTCACACTACCCGTACAGGACAGAGAAATACAGTCTCTCTGTACTGATTGCAGTTGTTTATGGACACAATTACAAACCTACAATAGCATTCCCAAGTCTCATGAACACATACAGTCCAGAAATTAGATGTTTGCCCCAGGTCCTCTTTAGGCCCCTCTCCCTGGCTTTAAGCGGGGCCATTATGCCCCTTGTTGAGCGTAATTCAAAAAACACAGCTACAGAAACCTTTAATCTAAATTCAAAAGACACAGCCACAAAAACCTTTAAGCTTAATTCAGAAAAACACAGCCACAGAAACATTTAAGCTAAATAAAAAAAAAAATAGCAAAACAGAAGTAGGAGGTTGTTCAGGAAATAGGTTTGGTTTATTGTCTGTTTTAACTGAAATATTTGAATAGTTTTGTACATGAAATTAGTTCTGTGTGTTCAAAATTACTACTTTGAGTTAGAACTGTTATTTGTGCTGTGATATTGTAACTATTGGGGCTTGTGTGCTGGTTATGGGAACACTTGTTTGGCAGTGATAATTAGAGTGAAATTTAAATGATGTTTGTCTGGTGTTAGAGGAAGGGGTAATTACAAGAATCATCTTGTCTTTCATTGTCCACCTGGGAACAGAAGTAGGAGGTTGTTCAGGAAAGAGGTTTGGTTTATTGTCTGTTTTAACTGAGATATTTGAATAGTTTTGTACTTGAATTTAGTTCTGTGTGTTAAAAATTACTACTTTGAGTTAGAACTGTTACTTGGGCTGTGATATTGTAACTATTGGGGCTTGTGTGCTGGTTGTGGGAACACTTGTTTGGCAGTGATAATTAGAGTGAAATTTAAATTATGTTTGCCTGGTGGTGGTAGAGCCCTCCCAGCCACCCTGTTTTGTAGGCTTTCTTAAATACTGAAAAGCCTCTAGGGGTTGGGATTGAAGGGCTGTGCATTTCTGTTTGTGACTGAAATTTGAAGCAACAGAAACTGGTGGGCCTGTGACATCATACGGTACCTGATGTCTGCCTACGCACACTGTTAGTGGGACTGGACACACACTGGACTGTATGTGTTTGTGAGACTTGGGAACATTATTGGTGAGGTTGAAATTGGGTTCGTAAGCAACTGCAGTCAGTATAAAGAGAGACTGTATTCCAGGGGGAAGGGACTGAGAAAAGGGGTGTGTGCCATTATGAACAGAGAGGGACAAACAGGGTGGCCACATTCCACCATAGCAGGCATCTTCGGAAGGGTTGTAGGCTGCACAGACTGTGGGGTTGCAATAATTCTCAATTGGGCCTGGAGAGATTGTGGGCCTGGAGAGAGAGAGGCTGCCCACTCTGTAGACAGCTATCTCGTATTAGGAGTGAAGTATATTGGTTAAAGAGTAAGCTGGGGGATTTGGGGTGTGTGTCCAAGGATAAGGGGTGTGGATATGGGCGTCAGAAGGGTGGGGCTGAGGGGAGGCTGGGGCAACACTCAGAAATTACAGGACATTATGTTAGAGCAAGCAGGAGGGGGGATAATAGGGACAGAGGGCCCTTAGATGGGGATGTTGATGCTAAGGAGAAAACTTACGTGGTAAACATTCCGAATATAAAGAGAGTGGAGGGGGAAGAGTCAGGAGGGACTGTTATGGGGAAGCCTAGAAGAGCAGACAGTGAGAAGGGAGGGGCTGTTGTGGGGAAGCCTAAAAGAGCAGACTGTGAGAAGGGAGTTCCTAAGGAGAACAGGGCAAGAGGGGCAGTTTAGAGGGGCAGTTGGGGGAAACTCAGGTTACTTTATGGAGGCTGGCATAGAGTGTTACAATAAATTTGAGCTGCTAAGCAACCGAGCGGGGAAGGAAAGGGTTGGTGGAAATGAGGAAACTGATACAGAGACCGGGGAGAGGGAGTCGGATATCCATAGGGCATCACAGGCCAGCAATGGAAAGGATAGAAATAGTCCTAGAAGAAGAAGGGGAAAACATAAATGTTAAGCAGATGGGGGAGATGCAACATATTGCAGACATGAGGGAGGAAAGCACGACTGGAGAGAAACTGGGAGACAAGGAGGCAGGGGAGAGGCCCATCTTCAGGAAGGGGTTTGTACCAAGGATGGGGCTCTAGGTAAAGGGGACCCACAGAGGGCCTCTGGAGGTAGGGGTACTATTACAAGGGGGGGAGGATGGCAGTGTGAGGGAAGGAGAAACCATCAGGGCCAGGATAAATGGTTCGGATAAGAGAGGGTTAAAGGGGACACCTATTCGGGGGGGTCTGAGTTAAGTGGGCAAAATAACAAGGGAAGCAGAAAGGGGAGGGTGACAAGGGGGTCTCTAATAAGGTGGGAAGACTCCCATGGAATTGAGATCACGAATAAAGGGAGGATGGGGGGTTGAGAGCGCCTAGTGGAGGTAACCATAAGGATGATGGCGGTGTTAAGGTTCTGTTATTGGGAGACTCGATGATTGGGGTAACCACTGGGAGGGACAGGGGGTGGATGCCATAGCCAGGTGAAGGTAGTGAGTATCTCTGGGCTGACGGTGCACAGAGCAAAGTTCATGATATACAAACTGGTCAGGGATTGTGGAGGGAAACTGGATTTCCTGGTGCATTTGGGAACTAACAATCTAGAGGGAAATAGCGTTTTGGAAATCCAAGCAAGGTTCTGAGAACTTGCCAGAGTCTGTCGGGATAATGGATGCAACATTTCCTTTTTGAAGATATTGCCAGTACCAAAGGCCTCAGTGGAGAAAAAAATGAAGAACACAGAGGTTAATGACTGGCTAAGGAAGTGGGGTGAAGAAAGTGGCTTGTGGGTGTTAGGGAACTGGAAAGGAGTTTGGGAGGATAAGGGACTGTATGCCAAGGACAGGCTTCATCTTGCCCCGTTAGGGAAGGAAGTTCTTAAACAGGGGGTGGCTGACTACATTCAAGAAAGGTGGGGTTTAAACTTGTGAGGGGGGAGGGATAAAGGAGGAGCTGACCAGAAGTCCTCTCCTCCAGATGAGGGGAGTAGCCTTCAAACCCGAGGGAACAGACTGGGGAGGAGATTTCAGGAGGAGCAGAGGGAGGATGGAAGTATAAGGAACCTGGGTGGGGTTCGACAAAGGGGATCAGGGATAAGCAGTGGGGGGGGGGGTGGTGTTAGTAAATGCCAGGAGCTTGGAAAACAAGTTGCCAGAGTTCCAGACCATGCTGTTCGAGAGGGGGTGGATGTGGTGGTGGTCACAGAAACATGGGCCAACAAAAACCATAAATGGGACCTAAACATGCGGGGGTGCACTATGCTTAGGAAGGATAGAAAGGAGGGCAGAGGGGGTGGAGTGGATATATTAATTAGGAGCGATATAGAAATTTACTAGGGTAGAAGAAGCAGAGGAAATGGAGGCCTTATGGGTCACCTTACAGGCTGACAGGAGGTAAGGTCAAGTTGGGTGTAGTATATAGGCCCCCCGGGGATGGGTGATGTTCTGGAGGATGGTTTGCTGGACAACATCATTGCCCAATGTGGACCAAAAGAGGAGGGAGTGGTGTTGATGGGGGACCTTAATATGCCAGGTACAAACTGGGGAACCATTTCCTCTAAGGTGGCCAAGGAGCAGAGGTTGCTGAACATCTTCCAGGATGTGTTCTTAACACAGCCTTAAAGTAATAATTACTTTGAGTATAAAAAAGTTGTCTTCCTGCTTGCTCAGTAGCAATTAGGTTACTGCTCCCTAAGTGGCACTAATTTAGGAATATAATCCTTATGATTTGATGCCATATGACTACTCTCCAGTGCTGCGATTCTGAGTTCTATATTTAATAACTTCTGTTGCTGGAGCTGTCTACGTTTTATACTGTATGATGTTATAACCCCCCTCAGGTACACCTTGAATGCTTCCAATAGCCAAGATGTCGAAGTTTCTACTGCCCTGTTTTGATCGAGAAAATCCTCGATTTTTTCTGCCCAAATCTGTAAAAGAATCCCTGTCCTTATACAGGACTGGATTCATCTTAAAGCTTAAGTTTCTGGATTGATTATTATGCTGTATTTTTAACACTAAAGGAGCATGATCAGATATTATAATGTTCTTATAGCAAACTTCTATAATTTGATATTCTCTAGATTGTGAAATCAAGGCATAATCTATTCTTGAATACATCTGGTGTGGAACAGAAAAAAAAGAAAATTGTTTAGTGTCTAAATTCCATTCATGCCAAATATCAACAAGAATATAATCTTTCATGTAATTAATTATCTTGATTGCTGCCGATGACGTCCACACTGAGATTATTGATGAGCGATCCAATAAGGGATTTAAAGTGGTATTAAAATCACCGGCTAAAATATAGGGTGCAGCAGAGTGAGCTAATTCCAAAAATAAATGATTGAAAAATTGGGGGGAGTTTTTGTTTGGACCATACATGTTTACTACTACGTCTTGACTACTGTAATGCTTTATATCTAGGGTTACTGGGGGTGGATCTCCGTCACCTACAGCTGGTGCAGAACGCTGCAGCCAGGTTGTTGACAAAGTAACCAAGAACTTATCATATCACACCTGTGCTGCGCGAATTGCACTGGCTGCCGGTGCGATGGAGGATCACCTTCAAGGTCGCTTTGCTGACCTACAAGAACCTACGTGGCCAGGGACCAGGCTACCTGCAAGATCTCCTTCGGCCCTACTGCCCTCTCCGCCTACTCCGCTCCACCGATGAGGGATTGCTGGAGATTCCCAGGGTTTGTCTTCAGTCATCTGGGGCCAGAGCTTTTTCCTTTGTGGCCCCAACCCTGTGGAATTCTCTACCTCGTCGGATCAGAGAGTGCCTGTCCACTGAGTCTTTCAAGGCCTCATTAAAAACTTATTTATTCGAATTAGCTTTTTGCTGATAATATTTGTTTATTCTGCTGCCTTTTAACTGTCTTATATATGTATTTATTATTGGTGTGTTTGTTATATTTGTTATGTATTTGTGCTTTGGTATTTTGAAAAGCGCCTATATAAATAAATATTGATTTGATTTGATTTGATACTCTAACCCCCCCCGGAAGGCAGCTTGTGAAACTCCAGTTAAATGGATTTCACACTGTCTCACTCTGTTCTCAATCTTAGCTGAAACTGAGGGATGATATCACCATAGAACTATCGCAGCTGCATGAGCCACATTGGAATCTGCAGTTGGGAGTTAGGTTAGAATGTTGGGAGTTTTTGAACAGTGAGCAGCATCAGTTGTGTGTGAGCAGTTTTGAAGAGAGGAGCACAGCAGCCTGTGCACAGCCTCTTGGAGCCTAAAGCTCTGATATAGAGCTACTTTAGGAGAAGGTGTGTTTTCCGTAAAGAGGAACACAGTAAGCTGTTCGTGAAGTGGTGGAGACCGCTGTTACGGGTCTCTGTGCCCCATCCCTGACAGGATGGGGGTTAAAAGGTTTGCCTGTTATTCCAGGGGCAACCCTCCTGGTTCTGGCTAGGGAAGAAGCTGTCTTATTTTTCTAAGTTGTGCTGCGGCATCCGAAGCTGTCAAGAATCACCTGTGGGGCACCTGCAACCAAAGGGTGAGTTCTGCTCTTACATGGGGCCTGTGTTTCACCTGAACTGTTTTAAAGTGGGGATTGGACTGCTTAATCAGTGGGAGGCCTAGAGGAATAGGCTAAGCCAAAGTAAAAGTATGTTCAAGTCCAGCACAAAGGGAAAGCCAAGACATGTAGAGGAAATGTGCTATGCATTTACCCTTTAATCTACACTGCCAAGCTTTTCAGAAAAGAGATGTTTAAGTATGTTCGAGTCTAGTACAAGGGGAAAGTCAAGACGTCTAGTGGAAATGTGCTATGCGTTAACCCTTTAATCTACATTGCCAAGCTTTTCAGAAAGAAGTGTTTAAAGTCCAGAGAAATGGCTGGGTATGGATTGTGGAAGCTAGAGGTGGAAACCCCCCCATCTTTAGTAACCAGGTTCACCTCTATGGATTTGCTCTGTGGCCCTTTTACTTTGCCTCAGGCACTTGGCCAGTGCTGAGGGAAGTACCCAGACATGGGATTGAAAGGAAATTTCCCTTATGGAGTCAAAGGCTCTAAGGCAGTTTAGGGAGCCACCAGGAAAATGTGTCCATGTCATATGGACGGGGTTCTAGTGGCCGGCAGGAGAGCTGGGCCAGGTAAAACCCAAATACTGTTCAAGTTGGGCTGTGTTCCCAAAGCAGCGTGCAAGTCCGGGCTGTGTGCCTGGTGGGTCCAGAACCTGAGGGCTGAAGTACTGAGGAAATGTTCTGTTTCTCTTATCTGCATTACCAGGAATGTAGCCCCGTGGGGGTCTGTCTATGCTTTGTTTGTTCAGTTTGGATGTGAATAAAAGCCACACTTTAGAATCCCATTCCTGGTATTGGACATTACAGTTATTGCTTCTTGTGTTCGGATTTACTTGGGTGCCCCATTGCAGAGTAGCCAAACCTAGCCCTTGTGCCGAGTAGCCTAGTCCTCCCTGAACCCAGTCTCCTACCTGGTACTGCTGTCAGCTTCAACAGGATACCACCTGTCATTTGCAAAAAGGCAGGGGTCAGGGGCTTACAAAATGGAGGCACCACTTTGGATTTTAAATTAGGGAGGCAAGGTGTTCGAGCAAGGGGCTAGCGTTTTGGTTATCTGGCAGTGGGTAGCTCAAAAAGCTGAAGCAAGTTTAACTAGTGTGTCACTGTGTGCTGTGGTTCATATGCTGCTGTTAAAATGCCAACTGTTTACCAAGGAGCAGTAAAGCTGAAAGAGTATGTCCTTGTCCTGCATCAAATGTTTACAGCATTTTTGCCAGCTTTTAAAAAAAAAACTGTGTATGATAAAGAAAAGTGTGGAAGACTAGGGGTAGCAACAGGAAAATTGTACCCTGGATGTTGGAAATGCTTTCTAAAGAACTGTTGTGATAAAGAAAAATGTGGAAGACTAGGGGTAGCAACAGGAAAATTGTGTCCTGGACGTTGGAAATGCTTTTTAGTAAACTGAGAGACTTGCTGTGTTAATGGCCATGATAAATGGTTGAAATGGGCTCCCGCCGTGGAGTCAGAAAAAAAAACAGTGGTTTCCGCAGTTTAAATTTGCCTGCTCAACGATCGCCGTTAGGAGAAGATCACTCACGAGGGAAAGAGGCTCATTTGCATGGCGTCGTGTGATTGGTGAGGCTGCAATCAGTCCCTCCCCCCAGCCAGCTCTACAGTGACTGCCCAGCATTCGAGAGGGAGAGTGAGTGGAGTGCGTGTACTGGCTTGGTGGAAGAGCGTTGAGGTGATTAAACAGCACTGTAAAAGTATTAACAATAGACTTTTCTGTTTAAAATCGGGTTCAACCCGCATCTCGATTGACTGGATTGTGAGTGTGGTGATCGGAGAGACGATCAGCTGGACTGCCCACCCGCTTCCTTTCTGAGGCCTCCAAGACTGGCTGCAGGCTGTTTTTCCATTGCAGCAAACAGCTACTGATAACAGTGAGTACAAACAGTAATAATTGCTCAAAACAGTGATTTTCTGCCAAAAGCCAGCTGAATCTGTGTGCAGCATTGTAGTTGCTTTGCGAATAAAGACTGTGTCAAAGTTTTACCAGCAAGAGCAAGTCTGTTAAGCATCGACTGTGAGATTAGTTATGGGTTCAGCATCAGCATAAAGTTTCAAAGCCAGTAGAGAGACTGTGAGTTGTAGCAATTTATGCAGCACTAATTACAGGCAATCCTGTGCTTGAAATACCTGAGGCTTTAAGGGACTGTGAGCTAAAGCAATGTTTTCAGCAAGTGAAAAGTCTGTGGCAAATCATATAAATGTGCTAGGAAAAAGAACAGTGCAAGTTTGTGTAGTTTTGAGCAAAGTTATCAGCAGTGTGTGTCAATCGGATGCGCAGTGGCTTGACCCAATTTCTGAATGTTGATGCGGAGGAGTGCTGCCGTCGCCATTACAGGGTGGGGTAGTAATGTAAACACAGCAGCAGAGGAGCCATTTTAAAAGTAAAAGAAAGTGTTCAGTGAAGTGGGACTTTTAGTAACAGTGAACATTTGTTTGTTTTCCCTGCAGTCATGGCCTCAGGAACAGCCCGCTACCCAGATCATGCCCGGGCTATGGTAGCAGCAGAAGTAAATAAGTTAAGGGACATTAAGAGGTGTTATTATGGAGGACAACTGCATTCTCATGTGGTGATTCCTGGATATCCAGTGCCAATATGTTTAATATGCTTAAATGCTGGAAGGGACGTCTTCATGGTACCTCACTGTTCGGGGTGCTTAGAGAAATACGGCTTGATTAAAGCACCCAAGATTTGTTTGGCTCCCACATGGACAAAAGTTCAGGAATTTGTAGTTGGCAGCACACAGCACCAGGCAGAGCCTGTTGAAGAGCCCCTCGAGGGTGTGGCACAAGCTAGAGGATGCAGATTTGCAGACAGAACAGTATGCTGATGTTTCGGATGCTGGATCGCAGAGAGATAATTCAGACAGAGCATCAGTAGACCTCTGGGGGGGGGGGGGCTAGCCCAAGTCTCATAGGAGAAGATGAGATGAGGGAGGCTTTTGAATGGGAGGTGTTGATCTCCGCACCCAGTGAAGAGTGGATAGTCTCAGGAGTGAGGACGACTGCTCACTCCTGGGCACAGATTCTCAGTGAGGAAGAAGAAGAGGGGGAACCCATGTGGCCCTGTGAAAAAGGAACGGATACACAGCCTCAAGCTCTTGCCTCAGAAGAATGCATGGACGAGAGTGGTGATGCCACTGCCCTGGCTGTGCAAGAAGAAGACGTCAGGGATCCATTTTTCATCTCGTTGAGAATGCATAGCTGGCAGAACCAGGACTGGCCACCCCAAGCCAGGCCAGCGGTCTCAGGTTGACCAAGGCTTGTAAAGAGGAGAGACCGGTTTGTAGGAAGGTGAATTAAATCTATGGGATGTCCTTTCCTACCTTTCCTTGGAGAGTCTGGGAGGAGATTGAGAACAGCAGGAAATCCTGGATTTGGGCCAAAGCAATGAAATGTGTGCATCCTGGGGCAAACAAGCATGTCAGGAACAGAATGTTTCACAAAAAATACAGCCAATGGAAAAGAGGCAGAACACTGTTTATGGACACTGTTTGAACAGTGGATGGAGAAGGACGTGAAACCTTTCACAGTGTGAATTATGTGGGCCCAGACGGGGTAATAATTCAAGCTCCTGACCCACTGTACTATTGGCCTCAATGCAAAGACCTCCCTGCAAATGTGCCCTTGCCTACAAGATGGAAAGCAGAGCAGTGGTAGTCAATACTGCCACACCAGCCATTGCAGTGCCTTTGCTGTTCTGCCAGTATGGACATCCAGGACTCAGGTGCCCCACATTCATCAGTTCTTCAGTGTACTGACTTTCCAGAATCTATCGACTGGCCCACCAGATGACTTTAGATCCAGAGAGGACACCAGTCCAGCTGTATCCTGATCCATCGCCTGGTAATCGGATGACGTCAGACCAGCTGTTTTCCTTTTTGTTCCTTTTCCAAGGTTCCATCTCCAGAGATGACATCAACCCAGCAGTTTCCAGATGTGCCCTCCTGTAGTTCCTGGAAGATGTCTGCCCAGCTGTATCGGAAGAATACTGCCAGGAAGAATCTTCGGCAGAGGAGCAGGGTGGTGCCGTTTGTTCATTCTACAAGGGGCTGGTAAGTCCAAACTTTTCTATCCTTATGACATTGCAGTACACACCCTACACTAGCAGACTCCAGAATGTGTAAACTGTACTCAAAGACTCTCCCCTTCAGGACTTTGGCCTGCTAGAACTGTGCTTCACTGGGATCCGGCCCAGGAGAGACTCTTTAATGGACTAGCCTTCTGGCACTGTGGTCACTAGATGGGACTTTTAGGGCACTCCATCCCCCAAATGTGTATTGTAAATAATGTCATTGTTTTTCTACTGTTTTCTAATGTTTATACTGTTTTTCTACCTTTCCTAAAAAAAATATATATATATCTTTTTGGGATTCTCCAGTGTTTTGATGGTAGGGGTTTAGATAGACTGTGTATGCAGATTAGGAGTGTGTGTTGTCTTTCTTTTTTCTTGCAGGTGTTCCTGAAGAAGATAGAAGAGAAGACAAGAAGAGGAGGAGGTGCTCATTGGAGTTCCTCGTTAGTACTTTAGTGTGTAGTATTTAAAATACTGTTATAGTATATGGTTAGGGCTTATTGTGGGTAAAAAGTGATGGTTTTCCAAAAGCTGTTGTAGGACAGTTCAAAGGTCAAGAAAAGTTGTTGTAGTATCGTTCTGACATCACAACGATACTACAACAGCTTTTCCCCCATGAAATGTTACCTGATTGGCTAAACCAGCTTAGTGTTCAAAAAACAAATGGGGTAAAATGGCGGCACCGCTTAGCGAGTGGAGGGGCAAGCGTTTCACTAAGATAGTTTGGACACAAACTGCCATTGTCGGCTCCGTGTGTCCAAACTATCAGTTTGGCATTTTCCTTTTTCTTTTTTTAAATAACCGGCACATTTAAATATAGGGTGGTGAGCAGAACTGTAGCGAGGACTGGAGGCAGAGCAGGACTGCAGCGACGACATGGAGCAAGCGAGTTTGTGAACACAAGGTACAAAACCTTGTATTTACATTAAACTGTAGACATTTCTGGGAACCATATACTATATAAAATAGTATATGGGTGACCATACACAACAAAGCTTTGTTTCCATCTTGGGGATGTGATGATGTCAAACGGACCTCTCGAGCTTCGCTCTCGAGGTCTGTATGACATCATCACATCCCCTCGATGGAAACATAGCCTCGTTGTGTAAGGTCACCCATACACTATTCTATATGTTGTTATTGTTGCTGTTACTGTAGTAACTCTTTCCTTCCACAGGTGTGGCTGTGGGGGAGTGAGGGAGTAATGTAATAGATGGTATTAGTTCCTGGTGTGTGGTTGCATGGTGCCCAAGGTTGGGGAGGTCCCTGGTTTGTTTTTGTTTTGGGGTTTTAAGTTAGAGGCAGACAGATTTTCCCTAGAGGGCTAGGGGGGGATAGATAGGCTGTGGTCCTGAACGGCCATAGGGACTGCAGTACTGAGCTATTAGGGCTATGCTCTGGATAGTACTAACACAGCCACTAGGCACCCATAGTTAGTGGGTAGAGTAGAGTAGAGGCTGATATGTCATCCCAAGGCCTCTAGGCCCTTAGTGTTGCCTGTCTGTGCTAGCACATGGTAGGAGGGGGCCTGATCACCCTCCTCCTCAGGTAGCACATAGGGTGGGATGGCCTAAGTGAGGTAAATAATGACTGCGGACAGTCATTTTCCTGGCCCAGGGCAAGTGTAACCCCACTGTTACCCGGGGTTACTAGAATCACAATAAGATCTAGTGGTAGGCAGGGAAGGCAGCTTGTGAAACTCCAGTTAAATGGATTTCGCACGGTCTCATTCTGTTCTCAGTCTTAGCTGAGACTGAGGGATGACATCACCATAGGACTATCGCAGCTGCATGAACCACATTGGAATCTGCAGTTGGGAGTTAGGTTAGAATGTTGGGAGTTTTTGAACAGTGAGCAGCATCAGTTGTGTGTGAGCAGTTTTGAAGAGAGGAGCACAGCAGTCTGTGCACAGGCTCTTGGAGCCTAAAGCTCTGATATAGAGCTACTTTAGGGAGAGGTGTGTGTTTCCACCAAAAGAGGAACACAGTAAGCTGTTCGTGAAGTGGTGGAGACCGCTGTTACGGGTCTCTGTGCCCCATCCCTGACAGGATGGGGGGTAAAAGGTTTGCCTGTTATTCCAGGGGCAGCCCTCCTGGTTCTGGCTAGGGAAGAAGCTGTCTTATTTTTCTAAGTTGTGCTGCGGCACCAGAAGCTGTCAAGAATCACCTGTGGGGCACCTGCAACCAAAGGGTGAGTTCTGCTCTTACATGGGGCCTGTGTTTCACCTGAACTGTTTTAAAGTGGGGATTGGACTGCTTAATCAGTGGGAGGCCTAGAGGAATAGGCTAAGCCAAAGTAAAAGTATGTTCAAGTCCAGCACAAAGGGAAAGCCAAGACATGTAGAGGAAATGTGCTATGTATTTACCCTTTAATCTACACTGCCAAGCTTTTCAGAAAAGAGATGTTTAAGTATGTTCGAGTCTAGTACAAGGGGAAAGTCAAGACATGTAGCGGAAATGTGCTGTGCGTTTACCCTTTAATCTACATTGCCATGCTTTTCAGAAAGAGATGTTTAATGTCCAGAGAAATGGCTGGGTATGGATTGTGGAAGCTAGAGGTGGGAAACGCCCCATCTTTAGAAACCAGTTCACCTCTATGGATTTGCTCTGTGGCCCTTTTACTTTGCCTCAGGCACTTGCCCAGTGCTGAGGGAAGTACCCAGATGTGGGACCGAAAGGAAATTTCCCTTATGGAGTCGAAGGCTCTAAGGTGGTTTAGGAGCCACCAGGAAAATGTGTCTATGTCATATGGGCCCCGGGGTTGAGTGGCCGGCGAAGTCCCGGGCAGAGTAAAACCAAATAATTAACCAAGTCAGGCTGTGTACCCAAAGCAGTGTGCAAGTCCGGGCTGTGTGCCTGGTGGGTCCAGAGCCTGAGGCTGAAGTACTGAGAAATGTTCTGTTTCTCTTATCTGCATTACCAGGAATGTAGCCCGTGAAGTCCGTCTATGCTTTGTTTGTTCAGTTTGGATGTGAAACAAAGCCACCCTTTGGAATCCCATTCCTGGTATTGGACATTACAGTTATTGCTTCTTGTGTTCGGATTTACTTGGGTGCCCCAGTGCAGAGTAGCCAAACCTAGCCCTTGTGCCGAGTAATCTAGTCCTCCCCGAACCCAGTCCCCCACCTGGTACTGCTGTCAGCTTCAACAGCATACCACCTGTTGTTTGCAAAAAGGTAGGGGTAGGGGGCTTACAATACTATAGTGTAGATGCCACCCTTCCAACTAATCTGTCCAATTATATATTTACCATTTGGGTCACTATACTGTTTCAAAATTGTACTATTAAGAGATTTTCAAAAAATACTGCAGTCCCATTAGATAAACTTGTATAGGAAGTATTAATTCCAGGGCCCCATTTCTTAGCCAAAAATTGAAATTCAGTTTCACTCAGATGCGTCTCTTGCATTAAAATACAATTTGCACCATTTTTTTCAACATAGTTAAATGCTTTTCTTGATTTCACACGATCTTGAATCCCTTTCACGTTCCATGATACTATTTTAAGTAGGTTAGCAATTATTCACTTGATTAATATACGATGACCCCAATGCATTTTTAATATGTAATTCACCTTTCTTTTTTCACCATCACCGTAACAATAATCTATTTTACTGAGCACATTCCCCCCCCCAAAAATATACCCACTACCCATAGTGAAACTAATAATCAAAGCATAATTACCCATCATCCCATTTCTAAACCTTTTCATATCATACATGATTAAATAAATAGCTTTATATAATGGAAGGTGGGCAAGAAAAAAAACAAACACTTGCTTTGTGCAAAATCCTCTCCCCATTCTCAGTCTCAATAGACAAGCTGGTTAGCAATCGAACAGAGGTCAGCCTGGACACCCAAGCAAACTAGCTAAAAATACTTTTCATCTTATTCTTATGAGGGTTATCCACCTGTGCAGAAAGAGGAAAAAAAGGGGAGAAAAACAGTTTAATTCCATCAGACAGATTATTTCTCTGTTGTATTCATTATCTGTGATTTCAAATGTTCATCTGCTTTCTTTGGGTCCGAAAAGATCCAGGTTCTACCATGTAAGAAGTAGCAAATTCATGCAGGGTGAAGAATGGAGTATTTCATGTCCCTTTGCTGCAACATTTCTTTAACTGTAGTAAATGCCCGTCGAGCTTGTATTGTACATTGGGATAAATCTGGGAACATGGAGAACCAATGCTGTTCAAATTGCAGACCTTTATTAATACAGGAATGCTGAAGTATCAGTTCCCGGTCTTTGAAATAATGAGGCTTTATAAATATAGGTATAGGCTTCATAGTATTCTCCAACTGACCCACAGTTTGCTTGGACCCCCTATGGGCAGGATCTAACATAATCCACTCCTCTGGGTATGGTCGGTTCAGGGCCAATGTTAAGATTTTTCCAAAGAATGGAAGGGGTTTACCTGGGCATTCCTGCCCTTCCGGTAAGCCAACAATTCTGATGTTGTCTCTACGAGAACGGTCTTCAAACGACACAATTTTAGTTGCTAATTCTGCAAGCTCTGTCTCTACTTTTTTAAATTGAACTTCCATAGGTGTATCGATACCTTCCAATGTTGAAATTTGATTCTCCAGCGTGTTAGTTCATATATTTAGGGATTCAATTTTATTCTGGATCATTGATAAAGCTGATGTAAATTCAGTTAATGCAGAAGACATCGTAGCAAAACCCATTTGAATTTCTTGTTTTATTTCAAATTGAAATTTGCTAAACTCCTCCATAGACAACTTCATCCCAATGTTCTTATTTGCTTTCATATCCCCTGATTTATTCAAGCTTGTATTAATGCAGTCTGCACCATTCTGCTCATCTAACATAGCCATAACATTCTTTTTTTTTCTCAGAAGAAGCCAGAAGGGGAAGGAAACATATTCAATTCAGTGCTTTACAGTAACTGGTAATTGCTATTTTTCTTTTAAACTTAGATTGTGGACTTTTAGTGACACTGTACTTTCTTTGTTGTCTTTACTTAGAATTGTTTTTGGGCTGTTGAAAATTTAAAACATAATGGTGGTGTATTTCTTTGCTGTCTTTAATTGCTGCAAATTTTCGCCCCTCCTCCCTCCCCTTCCCCAACTCTTAATTATATGCCCTGTTAAATGTGTTTGACAGGAGTTAAACACAGGGTATAGTAAGGGGTGTGGAGTAGGAGGGGCATAAGGGTGAAGAAGCCCACCCTCAGCATGACAAGTGTTTTGACTCATTTATTTATTTATTGGTTTATTTTCTTTTTTTAAAAAGAAAAGTATCAGAGGATCAGTGGCAGGATTTTTAGGACAGTAAATTAATAAAAAGGGAACTAGGAGAGCTTCAGTAGCAGACAAGTAGTGGAATAGCAGTATCATTGCAGTATAATGTGGGGAGTGGTGCAATGCAGTGGCTGTGGGGCAGCCATATTCAGACAGACCTTCTGGACACTGAGGTGCTGCCCTATCTGCATGCATCTCTCTGGACTGTGGATGAGGTAGCCAGACTCAGGAGTGGAAGTAAACTGGGTCAGGAATCACCATCACCCCTATCCAGAGACCACCCAGTGCAATGCAACTGCCTCAAAGGATGCCGAGAACGAGGAGCACTTGGATGACAGTGGGCTCAGGAGGGTTAGAGCAGTCAGGCAGAGGCACATCCCAGATCCTATTCCACTCAAGAACTCATATGCCACACTGGCAAACGGGACAACCAAAGGAGGTACCAGAGAAGTGGAAGTAAAGGATGTGGGAGATTAGCCAAGGAGGTGACCTCAGCGGGAAAGCAGTGGACCCCAGGAGGAGGAAGTGAATCCTGGTGGGGACTCCATCATAAGAGGATCAGCTAGGAACACAGGAGGGGAGGACAGGGAGGTGAGGGTGCCTACCAGGTGCCCGGCATGGAGTAATGGAAGGAAGATCCTGGGGATCACTGGGAAGGCAAGACGGGAGGGTGAGCTGGATGTCATTATCCACCTAGGTACTAATGACCTGGCAATTGGGGAGCCAAAGGAAGTTCAGGAAGAGTTTAAGAAATTGGGGAGGGTCTCAAGCAAGTAGCTACTTCTGTCACTTTCTCAAGTACTACCTGCAGAGCAAGGGAAACATAGGGGTGCATGCATCAGGAACTTTAACTCATGGTTGAAGAACTGGTGCTGTGAGGAAGGGTTTGGATTCATTGGTGACTGGGGACCCATCTGGAGGGATGGAGGTTTGTTCAAGCCTGACGGCCTGCATCCATCCTGGAGGGGAATCCAAGCACTCAATGATAAATTTAAATGCTACATTGACAAGCATTTAAACTAGCAAAAGGGGGTTGCAGGCCAGCAAGGAGGGTACCTACTTGCTCACCCTCCACAGCTAGCAGTGTAAGTGAACCAGAGGAGTGGCTATCGCTACAAAGCAGTGTGCAAAAGATGGAGATTAGTGCCCAAGAGGTAGATAGGCAGAAAAGGGGCAAAATTCAGCAGAAAGACAGACAGCAAGGAGAACCAGGGATAAAGGACAACCAAGGAAGGGGCTGCAGTAGAACAGCGAAACAGTCTAGGGAGGTCAAATCATGGAAAGCCATGTGTGCAAATGCCAGGAGCCTTAGCAACAAGATGGAAGATCTGGAGGCTGTCATGGTGCAGTCAGACCTGGACATTGTGGCCATCACTGAAACCTGGTGTAATGATAACCAGGACTGGGAGATGGCCATACCTGGCTACAACATATTCAGAAGAGACAGGACAGGCAGGAAGGAGGAGGAGTGGCACTGTATGTGAAAAACGACATAAGGGCCACAGAGATCCAGGAGGAACAAAATGGGAGAGAGATACTGTGGGTTAAGCTGGAAAGGAAAATGGGGCCAGCCATCCGCACATGTGTGGTCTATAGACCACCAGCCCAGGAGGAAGAAACAGATAGGAGCTGATGCTAGCCATCCAAAGGATGGCAGACAAGTGAGGTAGTACTGGTTAGAGACTTCAATATTCAGATGTGGACTGGAGCATCCCAGCAGCAGCATCAGTAGGAGCAGATTTATCCTGGACTCCTTCAGGGTGCCTTCCTCAAGCAACTGGTCATGGAACCAGCTCGGCAGAAGGCAATACTGGACCCTTGTGCTCACAAACAGGGACAGTGTGATGGGGGTAACAGTAGGGGAGCACCTGGGGAACAGTTATCACCAGTCATTGTGGTTTGAAATCACAGAAAGAGCAGAACCAAACCACACAAAAACATGTATCCTGGATTTTAGGGGGGCAGACTTTGGGAAAATGGGGAGATACTTGAAAGAGGCATTAAGAGGAATGGGACAGGAATCAGGGGTTGAGGAACAGTGGGCAATATTTAAAATGGGGATTACAAGAGCAACAGAATTCTGCATTAAGCAGGTTAGCAAGAGGAAAAGGAAGAGGAGACCATTATGGTTTTCCAAAGAGGTAGCAAAGAAAGTGAAAGCCAAAAAGATTGCATTCAGGCAATACAAAAATATACAGGCAGAAGGGGATAGGGAGAAGTACCAGGAGAAGCAAAGGAGGCAGGGAGGTCAGTAAGGGAAGCAAAGCTCAGACAGAAGAACACATTGCAAAATCAGTGGGTAGAGGACAAAACCTTTACAGGTACATAAGTGAAAAAGAAAGGTAAAGGGAGGATAGTGAGACTGAAGGGGAGGATGGGGGCATGGAGGATGACAACAGTAAAGCTGACATATTGAACAGGTATTTCTGCTCAGTCTTTACTGAAGAAGAGGAGGAGGTAATGGGTCTGAAGGAGTACAAGGGGTGAGAATGGTGCAGAAATGGACACAAGTCCCTTTCACGAAAGGATCCTGAAGGAACTGGAAGTAATAAAGTTGATTGCAATGGGGCCAGATGGGGACCCAGGGTCCAGAAGAACTAAGAGGTGGTGGCTGAACCTCGGCTATCCTGTTTAGCCAATCACTGGAAACAGGGAGGTACCCAAAGACTGGAGGATAGCAGATGTAGTCCCCTTACACAAAAGTGGGAACAAAGAGAGCGAGGGAACTACAGACCATCACCTTGAGTAGGGGAAGATCATGGAAGCACTAATGAAGGAGAGACTGGTGGAACATCTGGTTGTCAATGGACCACAGGACCCAAGGCAGCATGGTTTCACAAGGGAGGTCATGTCAGACCAACCTCGTTGAGTTTTTGACTGGGTGACTAGGGAGGTGGATCAGGGAGGGCAGTGGACATGGCCTATCTGGACTTCAGCAAGGCCTTTGACACTGTGCCACATAGAAGACTATTACACAAACTGGGAATATGGGTGTGGGCAGGACAGTAGTGTGGTGGGTGGGTAACTGGCTGGGTGGCAGGACACAGAGGGTGGTGGTAAATGGCTGTCACTCCATAGAGGGAAGAGTGACCAGTGGGGTACCACAGGATCAGTGCTGGGACCAGTCCTATTCAA
Source organism: Neoceratodus forsteri (assembly GCA_016271365.2). NCBI lineage: Eukaryota > Metazoa > Chordata > Ceratodontiformes > Ceratodontidae > Neoceratodus > Neoceratodus forsteri. The sequence goes on from CM057457.1 coordinate 80,862,680, forward strand.
CATCTTCATCAGTGACATTGCTGGGACTTAGAAGGCAGAATTTCACTGTTCGCTGATGACACAAAGCTCTGTAACAGAGTAGACACACCAGAGGGTGTAGACAGAATGAGAAGGGACCTGCAGAAACTTGAAGAATGGTCAGGGGTTTGGCAGTTGAAATTTAATGTAAAGAAGCAAGATAATGCATATGGAGCACAAAAACCTGGCACAATATATCAGTTGGGGGTGAGGATATAGCATGCACCAAGCAGGAAAGGGATCTTGGGGTTATTATCTCTGATGACCTCAAGGTAGGGAAACAGTGTGACAAGGCAGCAGGTAAATCAAATAGGATGCTGGGATGCATAGTCAGGGCATCACCAGCAGGAAAAGGGAGGTCAAAATTCCACTATACAAGACACCAGTGAGGCCCCACCTGGAGTACAGTGTACAGTTCTGGAGACCTTACCTACGTAAGGACATAGATAGGGTAGAGAAGGTTCTGAGGAGGGCAACAAAGATGGTGCATGGATTGCATCACAAGTCCCATGAGGACAGGTTGAAGGAACTGAACATGTACTCCCTGGAGGAGAGGAGGGAGAGAGGGGATATGATAGAGACATACAAGTATCTTACTGGGAGGAACAGGGTGCAGGAATACACTATTTTTAAGCGAAAAAGATGTTCCAGGCCTAGAGGGCATGGGATGAAGTTGGAGGCAGGACAATTCAGAGGAAACGTGAGGAAGAATTTCTTCACAGAACGGGTGGTGGACAAGTGTAACACCCTGCCAGAGGAAGTGGTGGGGGCTGAAACAATCACGGGATTTAAGAATGCATGGGATAGACATAGAGGGATTCAGGAGGTCAGGGTTAAGGGGCAACAGACTTCTAGGAAAACATAAACTGAACTTACAAGTTCAAATGGGCAGACTGGGTGGGCCATAGGCCCTTATCTGCTGACACTGTCTATGTATCTATGTTTCCCACCACCCACTTCAAGAGACATTCTATCAGCACACCTTGTTTTAAGCAGCTTACCATGAACCATTTCTTCTGAAAGTTCTAACGTGGCTATCACTGCTATAGACACTGTTTCTTCATCTTCAGCTATAGTGTATCCAGCGTCTTCAGGATCCAAATTAGGATTGGCAATGTAGCCAAATGTCCTGGAAAACTGAGGCATTTGTGGCATTGCAGGCAGCGAGGATACAGGTTTGCCTGAAAAAATCGTAGCCTTTTTTTTGTGTGTGTTATTTATTTCACCACTTGTTCCTGGGGTGCCTCTGGGATGGCCTCAGAGGTCACAGCCATCCGCCGTCATGTGTAGGTATTTCCGCTTAGTTGATCCTCCTGCTTGTGTTGGCAGTGCTCCTGGTCTCCACCAGAGGCTGCTGTAGTGCGACAACAACCCACTACCCACCCCAGGAGAGGAGCGCAGTCCTACGGACGCTCGATCCTCTCCTGCCCCTGCTAGCCCCTGACATCCTGAGTCCATTCCCGAACCCAGGTTGCTGGAGTAGGCTGAGGTAAGTTGCCAGCACCTCAACCCTCTGCGCCACTGGGCCAGGACAATCGTAGCCATTTTGAAAAAAGCATGTTGATTCTGTTGTTGGGCTCTGGTTCAGTCAGCCACGGTCAAGCATTGTGTTAAATTATTACCTTTGGCTATATTTGTTTTTTTCTCGAGATGCTGTTTAGCAAGGGCTTTTACTGGTGTGACGGGAGCACTCTGAACACTACCCTTCTCTGAGAGAGCGGACATTCTCTCAGCACAGAAATTCCAGCAGCAAGTCTGTTAAGGTGCACCTGAAACAAGCCGTAACTGAGTACAGGTGTGTTCAAATTAACATCAGCTACTCGTGCCACTGAACGTTTAAGTGAAAACTGATAGCTTGTTTCTGTCCCATATTTTCGAACATAGTTTAAGCAAGTACTTATATTCTCACAGGTTTCAAGGCTGCATTTAGAATAGCATAGCAAAACTGGCATCTCCAGCACAGACCTCCAGCTCAAACAGTTAGCCTGCCACCATGAGACAGCAACAGACGTAGCTCCTCCTCCTCCTGTGCCTCCACATCGACCAGTCTCAGTTTCCTTATCAACCTCCTGTGTTGCACAGTGTTGAAGGCTTGCTAAAGTCCAAGTAGGCAATGTCCACCACTGTCCCCTGATCTATTTCCCTGGTCACTCAGTCAAAGAAATCTATCAGATTTGTTTGGCATGACCACCTTCCCCTGTGAATCCATGCTGCCTGTGGTCTTGCAGCCCATTGGATTTGAGATACTCTACCAGTCTTTCTTTCAGTAGGGGTTCCACTAAAATCCCCACAACTTAAGTAAGACTGATTGGACTATAGTTGATAGCCTCTTGCCTGCTGCTGCTTTCTTATGTAGAGGGACCCTGTCACCTCTTCTCCAGTCTTCTGGAGCCACACCTGTTTCCAGTGAGCTGTTGAACAAGGCTTTTAGTAGAGCAGCTAACACCTTCCTGCATTTCTTCAGTACCCTTGGCTGTATCTCATCTGGTCCCATAGCCTTGTCCTCCTTCAGAGCTTCAAGTCCCTGCAGGAGTCTTTCCTCTAAAAATGGACTGCTGCTCCCTTGTGGTCCATCCCCCTCTCCCTCAACTGTGAAGACTGAGAAAAAGTACCTGTTCTGGATGGCAGCTTTTTCATGATACTGTTCTGCATAGTCTCTCCCTTCCACCCTTCTAATCCTCACTATCCCTCCCCTTGCTTTCCTTTTCTCCCTTACAGTATGTATCTGAAGAAAGTCTTATCCCTTTTAGTAATGCCTTTGACTATCATTTCCTCTGTCTGTGTCTTTACCTCCCTCCCCAGGCTTCCAGCTTCCCTTTGTTTTACATGGCATACCTGTCTGTCCTCCACCCTCTGTGTTTCCTTATACATCCTGAATGCTCCCCTTTTTTCCTTCACCACCTTGGCCATTTCCTTTGAGAACCATAATAATTTATTTTTTCTTCTGCTTTTACGCACTTCATTCACACAGAGGTTCATTGCTTTAATTATGCTCTCCCTTATTTTTCCCCACTGTGCCTCTACCCTTCCCCTGCCAATCCCTGGTGCTGCAGGATCTGCACTGGCTGCCTGTGAAGGGGTGAGTTACCTTGAGGGTTGGTCATCTAATCTATAAAGCCCCACATGGGATGGGCCCTTACCACCTTGTGGAGCTCCTGCATCCTTTCCAGTCCTTCTACCCCTCCGTTCCTATAAGGAGGGCCTCCTTTCTGTCACAAGGACCCAGCAAAAGTCCTCAGGAAATTGCATATTTGAAGTAGCTGGTCCATTGCTGTGGAATGCTTTGCCTAGGGTATTGAGGGAGGCCCCCTCAGTGGAGGCGTTTAAAAGGGGAATACAAATGTATCTCTTTAACCAGGCATTTAAGGATTAGAAAATGTATTGTTCTCATGTTTCAACTACTGTACATATGCATTTAGAATAGTATTTATGTTATGTATGTCTGTTTTTATTTATTTATTACCTGTCATTTTTGTACAGCACCCTGAGCCTTCGGGGCTTGCTTGAATAAGAATATTGGAAGTGGAAATAAAGCATGAAGTGAGTATCCTGAGTGTTATGGTTTTTTTTTTTAAGATCATTTTGACTCTCACTTGGATTTTTCACAGATCTTACCCTATCTGCCCTGCTGGACTGGCACAGTAGATTGGATCTGGTCTCAGGCTGCTTCAGGCTTCATGACCTTCTAGCCTGTTCATCATCATGAGTTCAACTCAGGTCAAGTTGATCTCCTCCTCTTGCCCCCCCAAAAACTACCCCCTCTATCTTCACAGCAAGCAATCGGTACAAGCCGTGCCCTGAGAAGATCACTCTCTCAAATCTTATCTCCATACCCACCCCATCAATCAATTTTTTTTCATGTCTTCTGTCTAACTAGTGCAAATCAACTGAAGTGCCACTCCTAGTGCATGATCTATCCATGGCCACTACTACCATGCATTGTCCCACAGTTCACCACAACAGCACTTGTTTTTTTCACAGAGTTAATCTGGGATATGGTCGATCATTAGTAAAGTTTCGAAGCAGCCTCTGCTAGATGCATTACATAGTCAAAGGCATCTGGCAGAGGCTGCTCAGGGCTTTACTTAGATTGGCCATATCCCATTAACTATTGGAAAAATGAGTGTGACGGCCATGGGACAGTCGAGTAGTAGTGGCAAAGGGGAGATTGTGCACCAGGTGTGGAGCTTCAGTTGATTTGTGCTTGTTAGACAGAATGGAATACATGAAAGAAACTGATCATCGGGGGGGTCTGAGGCAGGTGATCTCTTTGAGTCAGAATAGGGGACCCAGTGGGGATCATGTTTGGCAATGGGGGGAGTTGTGTGATGAACTGTTGTGGATAAAACAGGAGGATGACAAATAGTAGCCAGTTGTTGAGACTGCTGTCTCCAGTATGGCAAGTAGCCTGTGACAATGGCAACCATGACTGAGCGCTTTCAAAAAAGGTGACTCAATCATGGTTCTTGTGCACAGGGCTACCGGGCAGGGAGGGTGACCAGATTGAGGGGCCCACGAATATAGCAACAGGATGTCGCTATATGTACACATTTGGGGGAAGTGAGCACGCCATGTGACGGGTGGAAGGGGAGGCAGGATTTGTGGAGTGGAGTGGAGTGTGGTGGTCAGACCATAGGGCATAGTGGGTTGGTGGCAGGCTAGGGCTGGGAGGGTACCAGGTTCGGTCCTAGGTGCAGTCACTTTTCTGTGTGCCGTCCCTGAATATTTTTTTTGTTTTGCACCCCCTGATATGCACATCCCCTGGAGCTGAGAATCCTTAAGTAGAGTGGTGCGGGGGTGCAGCCTCCTGCACAAATTTAAAAAAAATAAGTCTCCAGCATCCTTTTGCTGTGTGCTGTGGTGTACATCGCTGAAACTGATTTTTGGCAATGCACACTCACCCTAACAGCAATTGCCTTTCTGTGATCGCCATTATCTCATGGAACCCTGTGACCACATGAACCAGACCTCCTCTACCCAGCCGGATCCTAGTAGCAGCAGGAGAGGCCATGGGGAGGGAGAAAAGGGCTTCCAGATTCTCACTGTGTATTTGAGAAGTTTTTTCAGAATTCCAAATTTTTGGCCTTGAATACTGAAATTTCAAATTCGGAAAAAAAATGCTTGTAATCTGAGATATCTGTGCTCTGGGGCAGAAGTCTGATGTTTTCATCAGACAGTTAAACTGGCTGTGGAGTCGACAGAAGCTAGGGGAACCACTGAGAAGGGAGAGCAGGTGGAGAATCTAGCTAGGGCTTCCCCTGAACAGGGGAGTAGTAGCAGCAGCGTGGGTAACAGTAACATTGAAGGTCAAATTAGGTATGGGGAAGAGGCCATGAGGAATTGCTGACAAAGCGTACATTCAGCATGAAAAATAAAAATAAATTAAGGAGACTAGGGAAAAACAAGATAGAAGAAACTGGAAAAAGCAAGAGGGGATCAGCAGAAAGATAGAAAGGGATCTGCCTTAATCATAGGTGCCGGGTTGAATAGGTCTGTGGGACATTGGCCCTAGCAATATTTTATTGAGCTGGGCTGAGCCCCAGCAATATTTTGCCACATGCTGCCTTTGCCTTTTTTAAGGGATTTTTTTCCCCTGGTTTCTGTGCACGTGCCCTCCTGTATGACCGCACTGCCCCCTGGCTGTTTAATTGGGCTGGTCATTGGCCATGCCCAGCTATACATTATATTTAAAAATTGATGCCTTTGTCTTGCTGCCACCCCCAAAATCACTGCAATTCAGTGGCCCTTTTCCTTCAAACTTGCTGCAAGTTGATTGGCCGAGGGGGCACTAGCGGCTCTAGCCACAAATGGTTACCAGGGCACAGCTGGGGCACAACAGATGGCAGCCAGGGCACTGATATAGTGTTACTATGGGGGAAGCTCTGCACCATATGGGGCACCAACTGGGGCACAGCATTTTTTTACCGGGGCACGTGCCCTGGCGGGCCCTGGTGTAGAGCTGCCACTGTGAGGGGGGGGCTTGTTTGGGTGCGATATGCGTACATGCATGTAAGGACTCTGAGAGGTGACGGTTTCTTGTGTGGCGCACTGGCGGACTGACCTAGAAGACAAGCAGTGGTGGTGGATCATCATGCCTGGTTCAGCCAGAAAAGAGGAGCCTGAAAGAACAGCCAAAAGACTGGGGGAGCCGGCAGTCATCCAGGAGGACGCCACATCAGCAGCAACCAGAAATCACAACAGGCCAGTCAAGTCAGAGTTAGGCCAGCGAGGAGGGAAAAGAAAGGCACGTCCTAGGGTCGGGTGGCCGAGGAGTGAAACCAGGCAGCTAGCTGTGTGGATGTGGTCACCGGCATGGGAAGCAGACTAGTGCTGCAGAGGGGAGCAGAGTCAGAGTGTGAGGGTGACCTGAGCATTTCCGGGTGGGGTTAGGGAGGTTTAGGCAGACGGCAGGCCTACATGTGGCCGGGTGGGTTCCTTCAGTCTGGGCAGCTGGCAGCAGCACAGAGCAGGTCGCCTCGAGGAGGAGGAGGAGCAGCAGAGGAGGAGGAGGAGCAGCAGAGAAGGAGAACGCCGGCAAAGGTAATCAATAGCAGCAGAACTGTTCTATGGATTTCAGATTTTGTGTATGATATCTGGACTGTACTACTTGCATATGTAGTATTTAACCTGTGATCGGGGCTGTGGCTGGAAGGGGACACAGCTCAATGCACCTTACTTGGCTGGTTTAAACTAATAAAAGTATACTATTGAACTAAACTACTCAAAAGGTTATATTAAGGCACTAATTGATATGCTGAGTTTGGAACTTAACATTGTTACTTATTTTAAGTGCTGGTGTTAAAAGAAGCCATGTTGTAGCTCCTGTTTATATCTATTTTTATAGTACTGTCAGTTGCTCAGTAGGTAGCACGCTCAGCTCTGGGGCTGGAAGATCAGAAGATTATGGGTTCTAGCCCCACACCAGGTACTACCCATAACTGACATTGTAGTACTAGTGCAGTGCCAACAGAGTACTGCACTGTTGAGGTGCTGTCCTTTGGATGAGATTTTAAATGTAGTATAGCCTAGAGGTCAGGGCAATGAACAGTAAAAGAGCTTGGTGCATCCAGCAGACCTGGGTTTGAGTTCCACAACCTCCACTTGGATACTGTTTGACCCTGAGCAAGTCCGTTAACCTCCCCAGTGCTCCTGGTTCGCCCCTGTAAACGGCATTGAGTCTACTGACTAATACTGGGTTACCAAAGAATTAAAAAAAAAAATGAGATCTTTTTTGCCCATTTTTGGTCACTGTCCAGGTAGAAGTAAAAGATCCCATGGCACTTATCGATGAAAAGCAGGGAATTTTCCTAGTGACATGGTCAACATTCAATCATCAATAAAAAAAAAAAAACGATCCATGTAACCCAGCCTCAGGGTGCAACTGGAAACAAGCCATCACAAGTAAATGTGCCTTTCCCAGTCAAAAATAACAAACAAATAAAACTTAATACTGGATGGTGCTGCTCTATTGCAACATTGTAGAATAAAATATAGAATGGAAGGTTAGACGGATGGTTGTATTTTCAACCACTTATGATCAGCTTTAAACTGTAAATTTATTTTTTAAATGTGTGTATATGTAAGTGCAGTGTGATTTATTGTATACATATGGACCCATTTTCTAATAAAAAATGTTAACGTGTTCAATTTTGGTCACTCAAACTTCTGAACTGAACCTTTCCCCCCCCCCCCAATTGTTTAACCAGGAGAAACACTAAGCTGAAAGCTTGTTTACAGGTGCGACCTGGGAGCACAGGGAAGTTGAGTGACTTGCTCAGGGTCACACAGTATGCAAGTGGGGACTGTGGGTTTCAAACCCATGTCTCCAGATTTGCAGCTCAGAGCTTTAAACCACCATGCTGTTTTGATACTGCACTGAACTACCTGGGTTACCAATAAATAAATAAAACTAGCCATTGAGAACAGGGGTTTGTTGAGTCTATTGTGGTATAATGGAAGTCAAATACTTACACAGGTCCAAATTTGGAAGTGATTTTAGTTTTTTGGAAGTCAAACTACTTCTCAAAGCTCAGCATTGTCTCAGTAGCACAACCCCTCACTACACTGGTGACCCAGACTGGGGACGCTCAGGGGCCGGCCTGGAGAGAGTAGATCTAGCAGCCTAAGGACAGCTTTTTCCCCTCAGTACAGGGTGAGGACTCTGAGCTTCTCTGCTTGACTGTTCCCTGGTGGAGACCAGGTGGAAACACACTGGGATCAGCTAGTTGGAGGTGAGTGGCAGCCAGCTGTCACTAAGCGTGCATGCATGCTGCTGCATACATGTGTATCACTGCAGTCCAGCACCTTCACAGAAAGAAACAGAAGCTGGAGGAAAATGTCCTGGTTCACCCCACTGCAGGTGTCGGGTGCACATTCACAGAGTGTCTCCTGGCAATGCAGCTAGGAAACCAACCCTGCTCCTCAGGAACGTCAGCTCATCGTGGTATACTCTGGGCTGCTTAGCCCATGCTGGGTGAGGGGCTGCCACATTTAAACTTATTTTAACAATAACAAATGCCAGTCTGTCTTTTGTTAGGAAATATTGGTTCTTGATTGTGATTTGGTAAATGTTATCCATGCAGTAACTAAATAAGAATGGGACAGCTTGGGGAGCTTCATGATGGGAAGAGAGACCTAGCCTACTGACTAGCTTGCTAACTTGCTTGCTGTCTTGTCGAAGCCTTCAGCAAGCAAGTTATCAAGTTAGCCAGTAGGCTAGATCTCCATTCCCATCTCAAAGGCCCTGTCATGGGGGTAAGCACTGCAGTAACCAGGTAATAAGGTGTGGTGGCCTGTGTGGGGATGGATGGGAGGGATGCTGATGTTGCCTCTGTGGGGATGGACAGGAGGGATGCTGATGTTGCCTCTGTGGGGATGGACAGGAGGGATGCTGATGTTGCCTCTGTGGGAATGGATGGGAGTGATGCTGATGTTGCCTCTGTTGGGATGGATGGGAGGGAGGCTGATGTTGCCTCTGTGGAGATGGATGGGAGGGATGCTGATGTTACCTGTGTGGGGATGGATGGGAGGGATGCTGATGTTGCCTCTGTGGGGATGGATGGGAGGGACGCTGAGTCCAGAGACTGAAATGGATGTGGTGGTCTGTCTCTGCATCAGTGTGTGTGATTGTCTGATGGGCAAGGGGGTGGACTGTCTCTGGCAGCTCTGCAGTGTCTAATGCATGGGGGGGGGGACAACCTGAGGAGCGTTAGGATGGGAAGAGGGACCTAGCCTATTGACTAGCTTTCTAATTTGCTTACTGTGTTGCTGAGGTCTTCAGCAAGCAAGTTAGTAAGCTAGTCAGTACACTAGGTCTCGGTTTCCATCCTAAAGGCCCCGTCATGGGATAAGCAGCATGCAGCAACACAGCCCGGGCATGTTTCATCCCTCCTGAAAATACAAGAACAAAGTCATGTAGTACTAGTAGTTTCTGAAATATGAGCATCCTTTACCTTTCCTACCAGTGCAATCATAGCCCTAATCAGATCATTGTTTTGCGTCTTCCTGATCTCATATTCAGCTAACAAATCATTGCCACCACTACTGTGATTAGTGTGTATTTGTTTATCAGTTTCTTGAAAATACCACAGGGGAAAAGAAAAAATGCTTATTAGCAATAACTGATGATTTGGCAAAAAAATGTAACATACTGTTTTCAGCCCAACAGAAATATCACTGAACTGGGGTTTATTTAATCAATAATGCACAACAAGGTGTGTGTTGTGTAATAACATCACTCCTGGGGCGGGTTGACGCACTTGGCAGAGCCTTGGAGCACCTTATTGCAATTATACAATGGCTCGATGTTATACAAAATAAAAAAAAAAAAAAAAAAAAATTAAAAATGTTTTTAGTAGATTTTTAGTGTGGCAATATAGCTTTGTTTCTTGAGAACAAACAATGCTAATCATGTGGCAACAAATCAATACAGTGCGGTTATTGTGTAATAACATCACTGTCTCAGGCACAAACTGACCACAGTGTGGGTCGCGAGGGCTCGAGGTGCAGACCGCCTCCCAGCACCAGCAGCAGGACAGGACTGCTGTCGCCACCCCCGCCCCCCACGGACCACAGGTACGCCAGACCGCTGGAGAACAGTACTGCACAAGCACTCAGTTTGAATTTGGCGCCTAAACCTGAACTTTGCTCAGCGCCTGCAGCTAAACACCTAAAACCTGCCTGTTTTTGCATACATAGTGCCTTGTATAGATCTTTTTTTTTTTTCTGTGATGCCAGACATCTTTAATTGTGTAAAATCGCGATTACTACTAATTTAAATAAGTACGGCTAGCAACTGTATACAGACTAACATACATCTGTGTTGTCCTTCGGTGGTAAAGCTAGGGATCGTGATTTGTGAAAAGCTGAATAATTGAATAATTTAAAAGAGTTCTTTTGTTCTACCTGACCCGCCTCCTCAGATTTGTATTTTTATCCCCTCTCTCTCCCCAGATTACAGTGTGGGTCGCAAGGGCTCGAGGTGCAGACCACCCTCCCCAGCACCAGCAGCAGGACAGGATCACTGTCTCCCACCTCCCCGCCCCCCACGGACCACAGGTACGCCAGACCGTGGAGAACAGTACTGCACAAGCGGCTAGCAACTGTATACAAACTAATATATGTCTGTGTTGTCCTGCGGTGGTAAAGCTAGGGATTGTGATTTGTGAAAAGCTGAATAACTGAATAATTTAAAAGAGTTCTTTTGTCCTACCTGACCCGCCTCCTCAGATCTGTATTTTTATCCCCTCTCTCTCCCCAGATTACAGTGTGGGTCGCGAGGGCTCGAGGTGCAGACCGCCTTCCCCAGCACCAGCAGCAGGACAGGATCGCTGTCGCCCCCCCCCCACGGGCCACAGGTATGCCAGACCGCGGAGAACAGTACTGCACAAGCGCTCAGTTTAAACCCCGCCAGCACTCTGTGCCGGCTCCCCACCGCCCCCACCACCACCCTTGGTCGGCTCTCCAATTTATAGCGATTATCACGTAAGGCTGCAGAACCAATCAGCCCACTTTGCCATCTGCAGATTATACTGGCTGAACACTAGAGGGACCCTGCTTGTCTAAACCCTCCTGTCTTTCTACCAGCAGTTTAACATAATGACTCCTTTAGGTCTTGTATTATTCATGCTGCTCCTCCTCACCCCTACCCTGTTACAAAAAAACACAGTTCTAAATCCCCCTGACACTGCGACATACGTTTTATGCTAGCCTCTGGGTCACCACCACTCCCTCTAATCCTCCTTACACCCCTTTCTCCACCAACACCCCACACACGCTGGTTTGCTTATCAGCCCCAGCTCACCCCCCCAGGCACCCATATCCTCCGCAGACCACAATAACAGGTGGTACCTCCCTGTACTAGCCCTGCCCACCCTTAGCTCCCTGCCCATCCCCTGCACTGCCCCCCGCAAATCTGCCTGGCTGCCCAAACATCGCTACCGCCATAGCCACAGTCCCTTACTCCAGCTCACCATTCTACTCCTCCTGCTCTCTGGTAATGTCCACCCCAACCCAGGCCCTGGCACATCGCCCTCCATTGGGCATGGCCTCTGCATTGCCTACATGAATATCTGCAGTCTACCAAAAAAGACTGCTGCACTCCAATGCTGGGTCTCCCAACATAAGCCCGACTTCCTTGCCATAGTGGAAATCTGGCTCTCACCGTTGACCCCTGACTCGATGGTCTCCTTCCCTGGCTTCTCCCTCTTCAGAAGATCGTGTGGAGTAGCGAAATTAGTTGCATGATCTACCTAATAGAATTCCCTCCTGGGTCATGCCCTGCGTACCCCGAAGCTCGATCATGGGGCCCAAGCAATCACCCTAAAAATCTCCCCTTACCCAGGCCGTGGCCCTCTTTACCTCACTACGGCATATGTACCCCCACTAGAACAAAACCAAGCTATCCGCTCCCTCACTGATTACCTCAATACCTTGCCACACAAGACGGAACAGCTCATAGTGGGAGATCTCAACATCAACTGGCTCAGTGCTACCTCAGCACAAGTTAAAGATAACCTCACAGCCGTTGATCTATCCCAACTAGTGACTCAACCCACCAGATTTAACCAATCAAGTGGGACTAGCATGCTCCTTGATATTGTGCTCTCCAACCGCCCTCACAAAATAAAGGATATTAATGTATTACCCAACTCCCTCAGTGACCACTGGCCAATTCTTTTCCACTGGTCCAGCCCTGTGCTTAAAGTCGTGCACCACGCCACCCCCTGTCGCCGTTTTCACCCTGGTGGTCTACGCAAACTTAAGCGTTACCTTGCACAACTTGATTGGTCCCCAATCTCCCACGCAAAGGATATAGACGTCGCCCTTGCTTTCCTCACCAATGCCTTCTGCAAGGCCTGTGATGTTTTCGCCCCTGTCACCCGCACTAGTACCAAGAGGCACTTCGGCTGCCTGGATATCCCCCGATCCAACAACTGAAGCAAAGTGATAACCTATGGCACATTGCTGTCAGTACTGGCAAACTAGCAGACAGGCAAGCCTACAACGCAGCTCGCAACCAGTGCACCTGGGATATAAGAAAAGCCAAAGCCAGCCACTACCAATCCACCTTGACATCCACCTGGGGCAATGCCCACACCTTCTGGAATAACGTGAAAGAGTTAAACGGGTCGACCCGCCCCCCCCAGATGATCATAAATGGTGCTATCGACGCTGACCCTTCCCGTATTGCCAACTGCCTTAACGAAACTTTCACTGATCTAAGCTCAGTTCTCCCGGCCCACTTCTTTGACCCCATACCAGTTTACGACAGTACAGCTGTTGCTCGCCCCCCCCTTCCTCTTTAGGACTATCTCACCACAGGATGCAAAGCCAATCCTCCAAAATGCTCTCTCCTCCCACAACCCAAGTGATGACACCCTCGACTCCTGGATACTCTGCCTAACATTGGATGTCATGCTAGTCCCCCTCACTGACCTCCTCAATCGATCCCTGTGTCTCGGCCGATTCCCGAGGGCATGGAAACAGGCCGAAGTCACCCCTATACACAAAAATGGAGACCGTACTGTACCAAATAACTACAGACCTACCTCCGTCCTCTCCCCCCCTCTCCAAAGCTCTCGAAAAAATAGTATCTGCTCAACTTGCAACTTATCTATCCAGCCACAACATTCTGTGCCCTGAACAGCATGGCTTCTGCCCAGGTCACAGCACCACCACAGCTCTACTGGAATTCTCCCACCATATACACTCTGTGTTAGATTCCAGAGAGTTGGCTGGGCAGTGTTCATTGACCTGTCCAAGGCCTTCGACACTGTGAACCACCCACTATTGCTAGACACCCTCTGTAAAATGGGGCTATCAGCTGGCCCTTTAGCCTGGTTCTCCAGCTACCTCTGTGGTAGATCCCAATGCGTCAAGCTAACTGGTGGCCTATCCTCAGCGCTGCTGTACGTTCGGGAGTTCCACAAGGCTCCATTCTGGGCCCCACATTATTCAATCTCTTCCTGAACACCCTTCCCAGCTCTTGTACTGGAAAGCTGCTATTATATGCAGATAATGCCGTCCTACTCTCCTCGCACCCCGACCCGGTCATTCTCCAGAACAGCCTGCAGTCCTCCTTCAGCCAAGCTGAAAAATGGTTCCTCGACCACTGCCTGGTCCTGAATCTCAAGAAAACAAAGTCAATGATCTTTGCTCACCACCAAAGTAGCTCCAAAAATGCCCCTCTCTCCATCCTCCCAGCACCCCCCATCCCCTTGAGCAGGTATCAACATACAAATACCTGGGCATCACCTTTGATTTGGCTTTCTCCTTCCTTGCCCATGTCAGTGCCCTATCCACTGCCATGAACACTCGGATTGGGCTCCTCTATTGACACAAAGACTGCCTCCCTGGCTTCGCCCTGTGGTTGGCCATCACTTCCTCCATCCTATCACTAGTTGACTATGGCCTCCCCATCTACACAGCCGCTGGCCCCACTGTCCTCACCAAAATCCAGACCTCCATCAACAAAGCCTGCAGGCTCCTGGCTGGTGCCCCAAGTGGAACCCACACATGTCAGCTCTATACCACCACAAACATACTCAATCTGGAAGAACGACTGCATTATCACACTGGTATACTAGCAAAAAAGACTCTTCTTGGACTGTGTTCCCCTGGTGTCACTGCACAGCTCCAGCTTGCCTCCCACTCGGCCGCCACCCGTACCGCCTGCAAAGCCACCTTCCAGGTGCCTAGAACCAGGACCTCCCTTGCCCAAAGATCCTTCTATTACAGGCACCGTCCTGGTGATAACTCCTCACACACACATCTCAAGCACCCCTAAATTGGCCAGTTCAAGCTGCCCTACACAACCGCCTTCTTAGCACTCGGAAGTGTACGTGCCTATGGTAGGGCCTGCCATTGCCCCCCAGGCTCGATAGCCTACCCCATTCCATTTTCCACTGGCCATTGCCTGCATGGCCTGCTAGGACCCACCAATGAATTTTGTTCTGTACTATGGAAAACTACCTATGTTTTAAACTATGTATAGGCCTTTGCCTGCATGACCTGCTAGGACCTACCAATGATTTTGTTCTGTACTATGAGAAACTACCCATGTTTAGGCTATGTATAATGTATGTATCGCACCTGTTTTGTTCCACCCTGTCTTACCACAATTTTGTTGTTACCCTCCCTGTGACGAGGTGCCTTTGTAAATGAGTCTATGACTCAAAGGTTGTAAATCCGATTCATGAACTAAATAAATAAATAAATAAATCAGAGTACAGGAAATTTCCTTGCCATAGTATAATTCATCTCTCTAGTAGTGTCCCACTGGAGCATTTCTTAATTTCGATTATAGCTTTATGAATTCCAGATTTTTGTAAATATTCATATCTGAAACATGGTGAAGACTCTTGCATACACATAGAACAGTCCTGCAACTTTAACTAGAATTTTAGAAGTTGCCCCTTGAGCAGCTTTCTGCACCTTTTTCAAGGTGTCAGGCTCAAGGGTCAGAAAACAAAGTGCAAAATTCTAATTAAAGGTTGCAGTCTTATACTTTATATGTGAAGTATGTACCCCTGATGAAATAGACTTTACCATGTTTCAGATTGTTATTGACAAAAAGTTTGGAAATCCACTTAAAGCTATAATCAAACATTACAGACTTGTTCCCAGTGGGACATGTGCTAGTGAGATGAAATAAATCCCAGTTCAGTGATATTTCTGTTGGGCTGAAAACTGAATGTTACATATTTTTTGCTAAAGCATTTGTCAACATTAATCATAGATTTTGAAGGGGGGGGGTTAAGCTACATGGGAGAAGAGTGGTGTGATGATGAGATGGGGGCACAAATGTGATCTGAGAGGGGTCAAAAAGATCAGTTGGGGAGAGTGACCATTATAGCGTATTGAGAAAGTAAAACAAAAAAAAGGCAGCTGCATTCCTCATTAAACTGCACAGGGAAGCATGAAAAAGCAACAGCTGCCAGCCGAGTTATTTCTAGAGTTCTTATTTTTTTGCTCTTGTTATGTGGGCCCGTGGCTACTAAAAAGCAGGTTTACTGTATATAATGGCTCTTGGATTTCTAGGACACAACTGTGCTACTAGAAATGTCTGTTGGGCTGGTGTGTTTTCCCAGTCATTAGCCCTTTTTGGCTACTGGCTGAAAAACTTAATTTTGATGCATGGTCTTCTCTGTGTCTATGGCCATGTCCAAAAAATAATATATTAAATATCTGTCCTTGAAAGATGTAGTACTTCATATATATTTTCTTTGGACATGGCTGGCCATGGGCACATAGAGAGAGTCTGACTCTTTCTCTGTAACCTTCCTACCTGGTGATAATGGCATGTATGGGTATGCAGTGAAATGCAGTACTGACTCCATTTATGCCATTCGCTCTCTCTCTCTCTCTCCCAACGTCTACTAAACAGATACGGCATCCCGGAAGGGGATGCACTATGTCAGAAATTGTGTGAGTGACTTGATGTGGAGGGGGTGGGGATTCTCTCATGACTATTGCTTCCTTTACTAGCCTATAGATAACAAAACCTGGTGTATCCTGCTCTGTTTTGGACTTTGTTCCTTGCAGTGGGCAGGGCCTTGACTCCTGGACCGGGGTGGGGCCTTGACTCCCATCCTAATGCTCCCTGCGATGAAAGCAAAAATCATTGTGGTACCATCTAATTGTTTTCTTTTACTGGGTTCTTGCAACAGACTGAGCCATCCGGCTTGGATCATAAATAAATTGGGTTGTGTGCATGCTTACCTGTTTTTCTTTCATTAAGGGTCCCAACATCAGCTGTAATGCTGGCCACCCCGGGCAACGCTTCAAGCTAGCCTGCATGACGTACTGGGTACCCAGGGTTGTTGAACTGTCAGGTTGGGACTTAACGTGTATGCCAGACAATCCTGATTTAAATCAGATTGCTAATCGTTCTGCTAGATTCATGCCCCTCCCTTGTTCACTGCAACATGACAGTGTCAGTGGCTCAGTAGGTAGCACACTCGCCTCTGAGGCTGGGAGATCAGAGGGCTGTGGGCTCAGTTCCCACAACTGGCACTTGGGTTAATATCCCAGTACTGACACTGTAGTACAGCGTGAGAGGGGTGCTGCACTTCTGAGGTGCCGTCTTTCGGATGAGACGTTAAACCGAGGTCCCATCTGCCTGGATTGGTGGTAGTACAGGTGGATGTTAAAGATCCCATGGCACTTATTGAAAAGAGTAGGGGAATTTCCCCGGTGTCCTGGCCAAATTTCCCTCATTCACTAAAAATACCACCAACAGCTTAATCTACTTCAAGGTTAGTTGGCATTCATCTGTATCCCCTTTCCCCGGGTCATGCCTGAAAATAGGCAGGATTTGTCTAGTGCACTTACCCGGTCAACAAAAACTAAAATAAAAAAAAAAACTAAATAAATCTGATTGTCTTCCTTCACATTTAACCTGACTAGTGTGCATATTATTAGTTGGGTTACAGTACTAAAGTTGTGTTGTTGCATTGCAGGTATTATTTCCAGGCAGTGTCCAGGGCAGTTGCCGCAGATCCAGCCCTGGTGGTAAGTGAAACGGGTGTGAACACATTATTACTGCTACCTACTGAATGTGAAGGTACCATTGTGTTATTACTGAGGCCACTAGAAGGGTTGGTGGGTGGTTATAGTGTCCCAGGGGGCTATACCAGAGCAGTTAAGCTACCCAATACCATTCCTCTTGGTGAAGGCACCGATTTCAGAACTCAGGCCCCTCAACCTGTGTATTGCCATACAGGCAGGGGTAGTAGCCCTTAGAATAGTGCCACCTTGGGGTTACATCTGAGCTCCTTTTCTTCTGAAAAATACTTCCTTACTGTACCTTATTTACCCCCTGATGTATTTAAAGGTCTCTATTATATCCCTCTCTCCCTCCTCTGTTCTTGGGTGTCCATATTGAAGTCCTTTAGTCTCTCCTCATAGCGCTTTTGATGCAGACCCTGCACCATTTTAGTTGCCCTCCTCTGGACCACCTCTACTCTATGTCCTTCTGGATATATGGTCTCCAGAACTGGACACAGTACTCTAGGTGGGGTGTTACCAGTGGTCAATACAGAGGCGCCATCACTTTCTTCTTTCTGCTGGTGATCCTTTCCCTATGCACCCCAGCATCTCCTTAGCCCTCCCTACTGCCTTGTCACACTGCCTGGCCACTTTTTGGCCATCTGATTTGATTACTCTCAGGTCTCTTTCCTACTTGGTGATTGTCAGCACCACTCTATCCATTTTGTGCTCTTCCCCTGGGTTTCTGTGCTCTAAGTGCATTATTTTGCACTTTTTCATATTGAAACCCAGCTGCCACGCCTTTCACCACTCCTCCAATTTTCTTAGGTCGCTGTTCATCCTTTCCACACACACCCTCCCCGAAGTGTGCACCCTATTGCAGATTTTGGTGTCATCTGCAAAAAGGCAGACCTTCTCTCCTAGCTCCTCTGCAATGTTACTTATAAAGACATTAAAAGGGGCCGATCCCAGCACAAATCCCTGAGGCACCCCACTGGTCACCTTCCTTTCCTCAGAGTGAACTCTGTTTACCATGTCCCTCTGTCACCTATCTCCTAACCAATTTCTTATTCAGTTTATCACCTTTGGAGCCACTCCTAAGCTACCCACCTTGATTACTAATCTTCTGTTTGTAGTGGTGTAGAAAGCCTTACTGAAATCTAGATAGGTCACATTCACCGTTTCACCCTGATTTAGTTGCTTGGTCACCCACTCAAAGAAATCTATCAGATTCATTAGACATGACCTCCCCTCTGTAAAACCATTCTGCTTCGGGTCTTGTAACCCACTGGATTCAAGATATTCCACAATCCTCTCCTTCAGCACTGATTCCATTAACTTTCACACCACCAATGTAAGGCTAACAAGCCTATAATTACCAGTCTCCTCCCTGCTACCACTTTTTATGACTGTGGGCGGAGCCTACAGGAGTATTGCATGTACAAAAGGAGTGATGTAATGTTTTCTGTCCGTGGAACTGACTGAAGGTGTAAATAGTCTCCTCCGCCTTACCCTCCTCCAAGAAATGTATTCCACCCTCAAATAAATACGCTTTCCTGTTAGTCAATGGTTGCAGGGTACTATTTTCTTTCTTAAATGGGTGGTACAAGAACTGGAACCTAAGTAGTGGGAGGCAGCATTGTTTTTTGGGGGGAAGTAAGGTCCACGCCACCTCCACCCAAGAAGCTCCAAAAGGTCCATCCCACCTTTTTTTATTCATGTGGGAGGGGCATGAGGCGGATCTATCATCCTGAAAGAAGACTCACTAGTTTGGGGTGTGGACCAAGGAACAGAACAAGTCTTTGGAGTCCCTGCATTTTGTTAAGGACTAGAACAGAAGATACTTAAAATGCCTTCAAACTGACTTAAAAACCCTTGGAATAAATGATTATCAGAGTCACCTGGTATCTCAAAAGGAAAGACTAAGAAGTGTCTAAAAACTAAGGAAAATAGACAGCTTTCAGGTATTTCTTAAACATTTATATACTAAAAACAAAGTTCAGCTTTTGGGATTAACAATATTTGTTTACCATATTCTATCTATCTATATATAGTTTGTCTTTTTAGTAGTTTCAAAATCTTGAAAGCATTGGTGTTACTAATGCATTTAGAAATACACTTTTTTAATTGTCTTTACAGATAACCTTGAAAGCATTGGTGTTACTAATGCATTTAGAAATATATTTTTTTAATTGTCTTTACAGATAAATCATGCATGTTCATGTGAGGGCACATTTTTGGGGGGATGGGGTTCAAATTATTTTAATCATGGGCACAGTACTTGGTAAAAACAGTCTGTGATGAAGTATATTTTTTCTTTTTAAAGGAGTAGTCCACCCAGAATGTGCAAACAACATATGTTATGTAGAGTTTTTTGATATGTATGTTAAATCCTAGTGTGTCTTTCCCTTTGTCTGCTATTAAGAGTTTTTCCTAAATTAGCTTGCTAGCTATATGGTAGTTTTATGACCCTTGGGGATCTCCATAACAAATAGTTTTATTGGCTTTCTTTCTCCTACAATGCCCCCTGTCTCATGTGACAGTGATGTAGCCATGCCCTTAGATTTTATTTATTTATTTATTTAAGAGATTGACCAGGCAGGCATACTGAGCGGGGGGTCACTCATTTCCAGATGTGACCTGGGGGAATTACAAGGGGGCATTACAGTACAGGTATTTACATAGGTTTAACATAGGTACAGAGTATATACAAAACAGAGAACATTGAGGTACACAAGGCAGTATGAGAAAACACACAATCAGGCACTTGGAAGTGAAACAAGACTGCAATTCTTAGATGCATATTCCGACCCTAAGATGCAGCCGGTGAGAATAAATGGGGCTGAGCAGGTGGTGTGAATCAGGGGAACATGGGGCTTAGAGCTCAAGACTGCTGGTAGCAGGTGCATGTGTCGGAGAAGTGTGCATGGAGAAGTGGGTTTAGGAGTTTAGGGTTAGAGGTAAACCTGATGTCAGCAGGTGGATCATTCCATAGTTTGGGCAAGCGATATTTGAAGGCTGATTGTCCCTTGGAGGTATGCATGAATGGGACTTGGAGAAGCCTGGAGTCCGTGCTTCTGAGTGAGTAGGCTGGGGAAGGATGAGCCGATAAGGCAGAGCTGAGATAAGGGGGGAGGGACTGGGACCAGAATTTAGCTATGACTCTGGAGTAGTGGATCAGTCTGCAGGACGCGAGTGAGTGTTGGGCTAGGGAGCTGTATAGGTCACAGTGACAGGTCATTGTGGGGCAGTCCAGGATGAAGCGACAGAAGGAGTGAAAGAGGATGTCCAGGCTGGCCAGGTTGGCCAGATTTAGCATGTGTACTGCTTTAAAATTAGTTTAGCAACAGCAGAGCCTTGTAACTGTTCTTATCCAGGGAGCACAAATGTCGACAGTTAGGTTAGCAGACACCTGAGAGCAAGCTAACTGGGGTTTCTGTAAGACAACAGCTACTAAATAGCTTTAATTCACTATTTTTGTTTTCTCTGTGCATCAGGTCTAGCTAGCAGGAGTGTTTTAACATCAAAAACACAAATAATGAATTAAAGCTATTTAGCAGCTGTTTTCTTACAGAAACCCCAGTTAGATAGCTTTCAGGAATCTGCTAAACTAACTGTTTATATTCTACTAAATCTTCTTAAAGGAAAACTGCATGTTAAAATCAGAAATATATGTATTACCACCAGTTTTGAGTTCTCACTTCAATCCAGTGTTTTGTTTCTGCCTAGGCTGTTAGAAGAGTTTTTCTAATTTTCCCTGGGTGTTTTATGACGTCTGGGGGCTGTCATTCAAGTTTGTTTTATTGCATCTTCTCCAAGTTAGCCTTCACAGCCTGCCCTTTGGTTTGATGTCTAATAGCCCCTACAGCAGGCCAGTGTCTTGTTACAGTGTCTTGCTTAGCCACAGCAGAGAAAAAAACACTGCAGCCAGGATTCACAGTGCTATACAATATACTATAGAAAGTTACATGTTTAAACACACACACACACACACACACACACACACACACACCAAGCAGAACACAGCTGGACAAGGTACCAGTATTTAGGAAATTTGTGATACTTACCCAGAGTCTAGCAATGTGAATCCTGGCTGTGACTATAGGTGTTTACAACTGAATGATAATAACCACATTTGCTTCACTTGCAAATAGGTAGGCATTTGTGTCTAATTTTTGTTTGACTTACTGTAGGTTACATATAGAATCTGAAAAATTCATAACATGCTGTATTGTGATTCAATGAACTGATAAATGGGGATTTTGGTTTCTTTTACAAATTCATTTTTCCTGACCATGGATATACTAAAACAAAAATTACCAACAAAATGTTTTTAAATAAAGAGTTTAACTCACAGCAGCAGAAGAAGCATGTTGGCATTAAAAGCTTAGTGGTGTGGATGTAGAGGCACCAGTATTTAAGCATGACTTTGGTAGAGGATTAATTGTGACTGGGGGGTGAGGGAGGGAGGGAGTGAGTCTTGATATTTGTAGCATAATGGTTTTCTGAAACTTCAACCTGCAATGGATTAGACTCTGCAGCCATCTGTACAGTATATCACTAAGTCATATGCAGTGTGGTATGGGTAAAACCCAGATCACAGACCAGGACCAGTGCTGTAAAATCTGTACTGGGCACAGCTTGTGCAAATATTGCTGATCCAGTGGCTCAAATAAATATGTGCAAATAAATAAATAAATACTCAGCTTTGCCTCGTGCTTCAACCCACACCTGGAGTAACGTTATTATATGATAACACACACCCTGTGATGCCTTATTGCTTAAATATGCCATTTCTCAATGTACTATACTTTGATTCAGTTAGTGTATGTAACAGCCTTCATGTGAACACTCTGGGCTTCTTGTTGACTCCCAATGTCTATTTGCTTTAGCTATTGTATATTGTTTGAACTGCTTTGGTCTTCTTGATATGGTGCCTGTGTGCCTAAACTATGTAATCTGTTTATCTACTGCTACCCATGTATCTCCAGTGAATGATTGTTATAAGTGTCTGCTCTCCGAGCCATTGTTTTGGGACTTTTTAACTGTGCTGTCTTTGTATTAGTTTCAACGAGATGCCTTTTGTAAATGAGTCTCTGACTGAAAGGTTTGTAAATCTGATATTTTTTTAAATAAATAAATACATGTTTATGTTTAAGCCCATGAAACACCCTTATCTAGTTAATGCATTCACAGTCGTAGTGGCTCTGCAAGAACTTGTTTGTAGTGGGACTACATCCATCCTCCTCTGGTCCTCTGGAACCATTCCTGTTTCCAGTGAGCTGTTAAACAGAACTGTTAGAAGTGCAGCCAGTATTTCCATGAGCTCCTTCAGTACCCTTGGATGCACCCCATCTAGCCCAATTGCTTTTTCCACCTTCAGATTAGCAAGTCCCTTTGGGACTCTTGTCTCCAAAAAATGACTCATGTCTACCTCCAACCCTAATAGAAACACACATAGAAACATAGACAAAGAAACAGTAACATAGAATGTAATGGCAGATAAGAGCCACTGGGCTCACCTTGTCTGATCATTTTTTTAAAGATCTTTTGTTTATTGCTGCAGACTCAACTTGATCTATGGCTCTATTTCTTCCCCTCCCTTTCTTACCCCTGTGATTCCCTTGTGCCTGTCCCAGGCATTTTTGAATCCCATCAATGTTTTTGCCTCCAATACTTCTGCTGGAATGCTGTTAAAGGCATCCACCACCCTTTCTATGAAGAAATAACTCCTCACATCCCTCCTGAATTTACCCTCCTCCAGTTTCATAGTATGCACCTTTTTATCTGACAAATAAGCCATGTATGAACCCATCATGGGTACCTACTTCATCACTTCTGCTGGAAATCTTCGAGGGACCCACCACCATAATAGTGAAGAAGAACTTCCTCACATCCCTCCTGATATTACCCCACTACCCTCTAATCATGTACCTTGTGACTGCATATCTATTTCTAACAAGCAGCTTCTGTACTTTGTGGTCCCTCCCCTTCTCCTTCCTCTGTGAACACTGGACAAATGTATTTGTTCAGGGTGTCTGCCTTTTCCTGGCCCCCCTCTGCACAGCTCCCCTTTCCCTTTTTAACCTCATAATCCCTCCCCTGATCTTCCTCTTTTCACTTACATACTTAAAAATGTATTGTCCCCTTTTGTTATCTCCTGGACTATTCTCTCTTCAGTTTGTGCCTTTGCACTCTTTACTGAATTCTTTGATTCCCTCTGTTTCCCCTGATACACCTCCCTATCCTCCTTGCTCTGCATCTCATACCTTCTGAATGCTATCCTTTTTGCCTTTGCCTTTTCAGCCACATCTTTAGAGATCCATAGCTGTCTCATTTTTGTCTTGCCTTTGCTCAGTTGTTTGATGCAGAGGTTTGTTGCTTTTACTATGCTCCCTTTTATCTTTGCCAACTGTTCCTCCACCTGACTCCACCTAGGCCATCCCCCCTGGCAGGTCATCACATAGGCATTCACCCATGTTTGAAAAATCTGCCCTCATGATGTCCAGGACCCTTGCCCTTATGCGGTTTGACTCCGCAGCTGTCCTTTTATTAAACCAAACCATATGGTGATCACTGGTCCCCATGTGGCCTCCCACCTTGACATCTGCAATACTGTTCCTGTTAATGAG
This sequence comes from Neoceratodus forsteri, assembly GCA_016271365.2. Lineage (NCBI taxonomy): Eukaryota > Metazoa > Chordata > Ceratodontiformes > Ceratodontidae > Neoceratodus > Neoceratodus forsteri. The sequence continues at coordinate 80,886,319 of CM057457.1, forward strand.
TATCAGGTCCAGTAGAACACTGCCTGCAGAGAGTCCAGGATGCACCTACTTCTAGTTGAAGCCACTGCTGGGAGGCTCCAATCTACATCTGGCAGGTTTAAGTCCTCCACCAGCAGCACCTCCTCCTTTTCTGCCATCTTGCCAGTGGCTTCCACTAGTACTTTACCTGATCCAATTGCTCCCCCTGTGCTGGAGGTCTGTAGATCACTCCGGTGCAAACAGTGGCTCAAATCTCTGTTTCCACAGTGATCCACAGTGCCTCTGTGTCCTCAGTATTCCCTGGGGCCCTGTCACATTTATGCTTTCCCTCATTTAAAGCACCACACCCCCTCCTTTCCTTCTGGTCCTTCCTGAACAGAGTATAGCCTGGTATGGCCATGTCCTAATCATGGTTTTCAATGCACCATGACTTGGTAATGGCCACAATATCTAGGTCGCCCTTTGCCATGATGGCCTCTTGATCAGGAATTTTATGTCCTAGACTTCTAGCATTCCCACACATGGCCTTTCAGATTTTGTTTCCACTCTGCTTGTTGCCTCCCTTTTTGCTTTCTGCCCTCTCTCCTTCCCTGCTCTTTTTTAATGCACTTTTTCCTTCCCCCTTTATCTTTACCACCCTGATTCCTTTATTAATTTGCACTTTGAGGGAATTCCTCTCCCCTCAGGTTCTGCTTATTCTCTACTTCAGCCTGTGTGTGTGTTGGGGGTGCAGTTTCTGACTGCCTGATTTCTTCCACCACACCCTTGGCTAGTTTAAATGTTCATTGAAGTAACATTTAAAGCATCCACTAAGGACTGCAGTTCCCCTCCCCGATGGATGTGAGCCATCACTCCTGTATAGGTCCTTATCCTCCGAGGTGGATCCCCAGTCTCCAATATAGTTGTGCTAGTTTTATTTATAAAGGACTTTTCCCAAAGAGGCTCAAGACTCCATACATAGTGGGACAGTATCAAATACATGAAACTTAGCTATAAAATAAATGTAGAATAACAAAAATAAAACAATATGGTTGAAATCCTAAAAGGCCTGGGCAAATAAGAACATTTTTAATCCCTGTTTAAATGCCTCAATCAATGGGGCTTCACTTAGTTCCCTAGGCAGTGAATTCCAAAGCAAAGGGCCAGCCACTTAAAATGTATGGTCACCAGCAGGTTTCAGCTGGACCCTCGGGATCTAAAGAAGGCCATCTTTGGAAGAGAGGAGAAGGCATGAGGACTGAATAGGATGCAGGAGCTCCACCTGTAGTCAGGGCCCAACCCATGTAGGGCTTTATAGGTTAGAAGAGCAACCTTGAAGGTAACATACCCCTTCACCTGCAGCCAATGCAGATCATGCACCAGCAGGGTCACATGACTGAACCTTGAAAGGCCAGTCAGTAACCTGGTAGCCATGTTCTGCACTAGCTGCAGGTGATGTAGGGTACCACCACTAACCCTGAGGTAGAGTGCATTGCAGTAGCTGAGCCTGGATGTCACAAACACATGTACCAGGGTCAGTATATGTGTTTGTGACATGTAGCTGAACCCTTCCCTTGTGTCATGTAGCTGAACCCTTCCTTTGCACCATTTCATCAGCCATGAATTGAAACTTCTGGTGCAGAGATTCCTCTCCTGTCCACTGTCATAGTTGGGCAGCACCTCAGCAAAAGCCACTGAGCAAGCTACCTGTCTAAGACCCTTCCCCAGCTCCCTAAACATCTTTTGCACTATCCCAGCCCCATCCCTAGCCAGGTTATTAGTCCCCAGGTGGACAGTAGGATCCAGCTCTCCCTCCTGTGCTGCTGTCCTCACATTCTCAGGATGCACTTCCCATCCCTCCAGGCCATGGCGCCAGGTAAGCACCTAATCTGGCTCTCCCCCTCTCTCCTGCTCCCAGATCTCTCCCCCTCACAATCAAGTCCCCCACCAGAAGTTGCTTCCTCTTCAGCTGGGGTCTTTAACCACCCTCCTTGGGGTTTTCACTATGGAGGACCTCCACATCTTCCCTGATCACTACTGTGGGTGTCTGCTTCTGGCAGTCCCACCCCACAAGAGCAGCGTAGGAATTACATAGTGGTACTGGTTGAGGAGTGTGCCTCTGACTCATCACCCCCATCCTTCCAGAGCCCACCATAGTCCAGCCATTCTTCCTCACTGGCATCCTCTGAAGTAATGGTGGCAGACCTGGTGGCCCCTAGGTGGAGTATAGGTCCCTGAATCCTAGCCAACTTGGCCTAAAATTTTTCAACCTCCTCCTTGAACCCAGAGAGGTGTATGTGCAGATGGGGCAGCACCACAGTCTTGAAAAGGTCTCTCTGAAGACTGCTGCCCCACAGCCACTGCACTGCACTGCACCGCTACCTGCATTCTCAACTTAAATTCTCCCTGTGTTACCTGGAAATACTTTTGCACCCTCACCCCTGATAGGGTGTTTCTAGTTTCCTCTAAGGAAAGATAAGGATAGGCTAGAGACAGTACAGCTTAGGGTGATCAGAATGATTAATGGCCAGCAGGGCAGATCTTTCAAGGGCTGGCTCAAGATGCTGAACATGTACTCACTGGAGGTCAAACAAGAGAGGGAAGATTTGACAGAATCCTTCAAGTTCCTGAAAGGAATGAACAAGGTAAACTATTTAGCATAAGTAATGGATCAAGAACACGGGGGCACGAGTGTAAATTGATGGGGAAGGGGAGATTCAAGTGGGAAGTGAGAAAGTTTTATTTTACAGAAAAGGTGGTGGAGCTGAGGAACAATCTGCCAGCTGATGTGGTGGGTGCTAAAATTACCAGTGGTTTCAAACATGACTGGAACAGAGTGAAGGGCTTAGTGGTTGCTCTGTGTGATAGCAGTAGGGTGGGGAGCATGGGGTGGACAGTGTGGGTTAGAACCCTGCATGGACTATTGGTCCCAGGTTTGTTAGGGTTTATGGCAGACTGCATGGACCAGTGGTCTTTTTCTGTTATCACTGTCTAGGTTTCTGTGTATCTGATTATGTTGGTATGGACTTCAAGCCACCCTAATCATGAGTCCAAAAGAACAATAGAACTTTCTTCAGGCCAAAAATTGCTACAGGTGATATGAGCACGAGTGTACTGTATCATTGTTACACACTGTATTAGTGACATTTTTTAACTAGATCTAAACTATAAACAGTTAAATTGATATATTCACATAAAAGTCCGTAAAGTCCATCTTTACCATCTGGCACAGAGGAAAACTTGTGCACCCTAATCCATTTATACATAAGAAACAGTGGAGATGCAGGGTAGCTGTGGGAGACACCAGAGGAAAAAAAAAGGGAAGGTGAGAGCCAGCCATATGATCAATAAAGGCGCCGTTGAAATGCACTGTACACTAACTTGGAACAAGGTCAAGCACTACAAGAAACAGTCTCAGTCTTCAGTGAAACTGAGTTCTTCCCCTGCTAAACCTCCCTCAACTCCCAGCCCATGGTACTCACTGTCTTTCTGAACGCGTGAACAGGACCAGCCTTTCAACCTTCCTCTACTGAACTGTCCATTTCAACCTCCTCCAGACTGTGCAGTTCCACCATCTCCTTTGCCATGAACTTGGCAGTCTTTTGAATCTGAATACACATTATTGTGCTCCTCTTGAGTCACCAGAAGTTAACTGGTAGCAACATTTGGTGGTGAATATTAGCTCCCTCAAATCCCTCCTGACATGACAAATTGCTTTAGTCTAAGATGTGTGCTGTACGTAAGATCAGAATTGAAAGTCAGTTCTGTGTCCTTAAGCTGGGCTCCATGCTGCTACCTAGCTGCACACAAAAAAACTCTCTTTCACTCTCACCCCAACAGCTTCCAGTCTTTGTCACAACACTTAATTTTCCTGCAGCAGCTTCACAGAGACATCTAGGGATTTGCCTGCCAATGTGTCCACCTTCTCCACTGTGGTATGCACAGCATCCACACTAAGCTTCAAAGTCATAACCTTCCCAGATGGAGTCTTGTTTTTTGTCTATGTTATGAACCGAGCAACATAGCTAGGGTAAAGTTTGGTTCACTGTTTCTAAAGTCACCTCCCTCACAGGCAGAAGCTATTGCTGCAATAGTGGATCTGCAGCCTGCTTGCTGGGTTACTTTCAGACTTGAAAAAGTCCAACTGGGATGCCAGTTCCTTCGGATGAGGCATAAATTAGCTCACCAATATTAATTGTATTCAGAGAGGTAAGGATGAAACACTAAAAAGGGCTTTTAGGTAGTATTTTCAGAGTTTATAACTTACTTTACAGTTGTGTTGAAGTGGTCCTAATGCAGCAGTTATGTGACTTGGTCAGTGCCTAGGCCAAAGGGACACTGTCAATCCCCTTAGGCCTCAAAATGTCTCTAGTTTAAAAAACATATTTTATGATTGGTCACATTCTGTTGAGATTGCTGAAGTAGCTTGTAGTTTGATGCTGATTCATTTTTTCTTTTTAAATGTGAAAAACAGACTGCCTACCATACTGATGTTACCATACACAAAAACATGTTTGTTTACAGTCCTTGATCAACTCCCACTGCATATTTACTGTACTTAGGAACACCCCAACACAGTCTAGCCACTCGTGATGCAGTGGGAGGAGACTATTGCATCATGAGTGGCTGTACTGTTTGGGGTGTTCCTAATTCTCAGGAAGCATGCAATAAGAGTAGATCAAAGATTTGAAATGAAAACAACATTGGATATAAATTCTAATGCACAGGAAGTGTTCAATAAGAGTAGATCAAAGATATGAAACAAAACAAGGCTGGACACAATTACAGTATTAGCATGCATTTCAGTGAGACTAAGAAAGGAGGCAGATAAAACAACCAGCAACATCAATGAATTTTAAAGAATGTATGCAATCAAAAAATGTGGGATTTTAACTAGAAATATGATGCAAAAAGGTTATCAGTATCCATTTTAGTAGTTCCATTCAAAACAAAACTGAGAAAAACACAACAGGAGAGTGATACAAGAATCCTTTGCACTGGAGGATTGCAGCAGTAACTATAATGGAGTATCTCCACATCTCTTTCTTCCTTTAGACTTACACAGGTGCTGCACTGTGATCTGCTCCCAACCACCAAAGAGTATGGTGCATCCCCATAGCAATGTGGTATGCCTCTAACCATGAGAAGCTCCAACCTCCAATGACACTGAGCCCTTAGAGTGGATCTGCTAAATCAGGCCTAATTACCCTGCCAGAGAAGAGAGGATAGAATCTGTTTTGCCTTGTGCCAATGCTTTGGGATTTACCATAAGGGAACATTGTCCAGGCAGTATCGCAGCTTGGGTAATGCCATTATTTTGAATTCCTTTCCTGGTTGGTAGGGAGAGGGAGAGGGTGTGTAGAGAGAGACAGAGAGAGAGAGAGAGAGAGAGAGATGAGAGAAATGAGAGAGATGAGAGAGATGAGAGAGAGGTGAGAGTGAGGTGAGAATGAGGTATGAGTGAGGTATGAGTGAGATGAGTGAGATCCATGGAAATGTCCTTAAATCCTTAAGTAGAGATGACAGATTGGGGGAGATCCATGGAAATGTCCTTAAATCCTTAAGTAGAGGTGACAGATTGGGGGCTATCATTGTTTTGTGTTAAAGGTGAGGAGGATGCTCAGGTATTTAATCCGAGCTGGAAACCACTTCAGTGGATACTGGGTTAGGACGACTGTGGTTATGAGGGCATTGAGTGCTTGGGAGGATTAAGTAATTAGGTGGGCTGATAAATACTGCAAATAACTCTGAATGAACATACAAAAACGTTTTTTCTGAGAAGAGACATTGCCATAAGGGGGGCAGCCTGGAAAGGAGGTGTCCTAAGGCCCCACCAATGGAGATGCAGAGGGATTTAAATAAGGCCACATCTGGGCTTTAGTAAAGATGGCTGTGCCTGTGGTTCAATGTGGGGAATAGCTCCTCCCACAACCTCTACTTAAACCCTACACTAACAGCACCTCCCCTGTTGAGGGAGTGTTTTTTCGCCCCTGTCCGACTGCTGTACAAATGTGTTTTCTTTTCCTGATTTGGGACCTCGTCCTTCATCCCTCCTGCACCTTCCCTCATTTCCCCAGTTGTTTCAAGCCTTTGTCAGATGTGGGACTCCTGTTGCTCTTGGTGCTTTGCTTGGCTCCTCGGCCTTCTGTGGATCATCATCTGATGCCTTGCTTCCGCCCTCCTGCAGTTAATTGCTGCTCGCCGTGGACTTGGCCCGGTCCTGTACCTTTTTGCTCTGGATGTCATCTGGCTTCACTTGGACTGTAGCTTTCCTTGGGTTCTTCAATCAGTTCCCCAGGATCCACTCTGGACTTCCTTCCCATTCAGATGACTGCCTTTCCTCCTCACCTTGCAGGCTTGGGGCTTTGTGCTGTTTGCTGTGGCACTTCGTGCCGTTTGTACCCTGTCTCTGACCAGTACTCCTACCCACTTATTTGCTCTTCCATATGATCCATCTCCTACTCTTACTCTGGTTGTCCTACTAGTACCCTTCAACTACTCATTGGATCATTAGTGTATTACTCTGGAGAAATACTACTGCCAGCAAACATTCCTTGACTTACATGCCTCATAGACTCTTACGTTATCGTAGAGTTTAATACTGCCCAATCAGTTCCTCACAATCATTCATGTAATCCCATTCTCCTGGACAATAGGAAGATCTTCTCCATCTCTATTGGATATACCCTACGATTCCTGTCCATCCAAATCACCATGACTTACCTCTATGCCTTATCTCATTGTCTATCCTCATACATGGGCAGGACTTAAATCCACGGATACCGGGAATCTCAAGATAACTCATTCAACTAAGACATTACACATTTTTCTTCTCAACTTAGTCTTCCAACACCATTTAGTTCACCAAGTACTTGACTCCTACTTCTCAACAGACATTGCTCATTTTGCATTTCACAGATATTTTCCAGAACATTCGACAGGGACCTCCACTGCCGAGCTGATTACTAACTCCACACCATCCAAATCATCATTTGCTCCTGGACTTTAGTATTCCACACTACACTCATCCACACTTTTCCTCCTAGTACCTGAAGCCAGGTTAACAGTTCTTCCAGTGGAACCTTCAGTCTCTTCTTCTCAATTTACCTCAGTTAACTTCTGCTGTAAAAGACCATCACTGAGAACTGGCTCTCTTAAATTCTAACTGGCGCTCTGTATACAATCAAGACAAATTACACCAATTCAACCTTGCCTCCCACTCAGTATTACTCAGCAGTAACACTACAATTCCATAAATTCCTGCACTAATCAATCTCACTGCCAGTCCATCTTACAGACTCTTATTACATCTGCCTCCAAGCTTCTCTCCATACTTTGGCATCAGGATTACCTGTACGTTTAACCAATCTGTGCCATCACAGTGCATCTCCTAGACGATCACACTACAAATAACTACACTTACTTTGGGTAGCATACCAGCAGAGCATTTACTTATAAAGTCACGGATTTCGTGACCAAAGAAGCCATCCATCCCTCATACCGAATTTCCAATCAATTTCTATATACATTAGCAATGCTTATTTAGTGACTTATCACTTACTAATTGATTCCTTACTGCCAGACTACTTTGAAAGTGAAACCTTACATGAATTGGAGCTGTCACCAGAACTTTACAAATCATCACAAATACCACAGTTTACCATCTGGTTTCTATCCATCAACTCATGCTCTCTCAACTCATTAAGTCTCTACAATCTCTTTGGACATGCATCTTTCATTACCTTGGAAATACTGACTACATTAGCCCTTCTTTAACTGGATCTGCTCCACACATAGGATTCCGTTGTCCTTTTGACAAAATTACCCTGTATCCTTAGGATTATCATTCAGTCTGTATTATCCTCAGATTGAGAACAAATCAACATCTCCAGGGCACTCAACATCTCTCTTCTACTCTTTTCTACTCTATGGATGCTTCACTAGTGACTTCTCATTCATTACTCAGTTCCTTGCCTCCAGACAATACCTTGATATTCATACCTTTCACAAGCTGGATCATTCACCAATGACTTCTTGTACCATTGCATTTTCACCATTCCCAGTTTAGTACCTTATTGTTCCAGTCATGCTCCCTTTGTTCATTACACCTTTGCACTTCTGTTGGACAAGCATCATTCATCATCTTGGAAATTGGACTTCTTTTGTCCTCCTTCACCTGGATTGATTTCATACTTCGAATTCTATCGCTCATGCAGAAGACCTACTCTTTAACCTCAGGATCATCGTGCAATCTGCACCATCAATGGCTCAAGGATGGATTATCATCTCTCCAAGCAGCTCACCAACCTCAGATTAGCTAAGGTTACTAGGTCACTTTTAGACATTCTATTCCCTACAAATAACTACCTACACACCTACTACTCAAGGGTGGGAATAGAGTTAAACCACAAAAAGTACCACAAGTTACACAAGCACTATATATCCCATCTCTCCTCATTGCTATTCCCCAAACATTGACTGGGAGGGCTGTGCCCATGGTTCAATGTGGGGAATAGCTCCTCCCACAACCTCTTCTTAAACCCTATGATAACAGCACCTCCCTTGCTTAGGGAGTGTTTTTTCATCCACCACCATCCCCTCCTTCTCTGGCGCTCTTCTCACCCTTGCTCCTGGGCATTCTGTTTCCTACAAATAACTACCTACATACCTATTACTCAAGGGTGGGAATAGAGTTAAGCCACAAAAAGTACTACAGGTTACACAAGCACTATATACCCCATCTCTCCTCATTGCTATTCTCCAAAAATTGAATTCGAATTTCCTGTGTGGACTGTGGTACACAGGAGCTCTCATGGGTCCTGAAGAACACTTCTTTCAACTGTAGAACCACCACATCTGGAAACAGCATGTAAAAATTTGCACTTAGCCAATGTGAGCCTGGAGCCTTGTTATTGGTCAGGGATTTAATGAGCCCTATGATCTCCTGTTTGGAGATTACTGCTTCCAAGCATTCGGAAAGTTGTGTAGGCAGTCTGTGAAGAGCTGTATTCCCTAGGAATACATGTAAGGAGCTTACTAAGTCTTATTGTGAAGTTCATGATATCAAAAAGTAAAATAACATATTAAGCAGTTAATTCAATGGGTCACCATGCTCTTGATATAGATGTTTTCTAGGACAACTTGATGGAGTTAGGAGGCTTAACATGGAAGTGGGTTGATGATTCAGAAGGACTGGATTGTTTGGCTGGTAGTGTGTAAATACTTGTGCAACATGTTTGTAACTTTGGCTTACATTCTTTCTACCCCTGCTAAGAGGCTACCACCCTTTCATGGACCAGGAACCATCTTGTGGAACGTTCTTCCTCTAGAGGTATCACAAGGATGTGGTTCCTTAGACCAAAGGTACCTTAGGGAAGAAGGCCCAAAAAACTCTGAATGAACAGATAAAAACTTTTTTTCCAAGAAGTGGAGAGACATAGCCATAAGAGAGGCAGCCTGGAAAGGAGGTGTCCTAAGGACCTACCAATGGAGAGGTAGAGGGATTTAAATAAGGCCACCATCCAGTTGCAACTCTCAGTAGGACATTAGAGATCCTTTATTTTACTGTATAATCATTGGTATGGAGAAGAGGGAAAAAAAACCTTGCTGAGGAAACTTTTGAGGAACCAAGGCCTAGGCTGCCATGCCTTCAGACTGACGATTACTTATATCTATAATAAGACCTCCAACATGCTGCTTTAGCTGGCCCAGTGGTGCAGAGGGCTGAGGCACTGGCACCTTACCTTGTGCCTTGCTGGCAACCTGGGTTCAGGAACATACTCGGGGTGCCGGTAGACGGCAGGGAGGAAGAAAGGATTGAGCATCTGGAGGACTGCTGTCCTCTCCTGGGTGGGCTAGGGAGATTGCCTCACTTTGTAGTGGCCCCTGGTGGAGACCAGAAGCACTACAGATACAGTGCAATGCCTGGGGAGCCAGGAAAAACCATGAAAATGGCATCCTGATTGACCAGATGACGTCTTCCCAGACTACCACCTCCCTGGAGCCCCCAGACAGCCAGGACCAACCTCAGCAGCATGCAGGGCCACGAAAGGTAAGACAGAAGGCACCTACCCCCTGGAAAGAGGGAACCAGTCTGACGAAGGGACACATCAGGTTACCCTGGGTTGGATGCACTGTGAGGTCGGGAAGCTGGCGACGGGGTGGGATCAGAGGGGAGGAGGGAAGTTTCTTGACAGGGCCTGAAGGAGAGGCCAGTTGGACACAGGGAGATAAACAGATAATACAAACAAAAAAAAAGTGCTGCTTCAAATACCATGATTTATGACTCGCCTTTTGTCAAAAGACTTTTACCCTCCTGAAGGTGTTGCAGAGCTGACAGTATGACTAAGGGGACCTTTTGAAGAAGGGCTTCACTTCTGGGGATGTGATTTGGACTGAAGCCAATGCTGAAGGAATTACATAATTATTGCTGGAACCCAAGGGATAAAGAGGACTTACTGGCAGGTGTTTCAAGGTTGGCTGCCCAGATTCTTTCCTCATAAATAGGCTCACAGAAAGTTGGAGCCAAGGCTTTTCAGAGGCAAGGCCTATTAAGGACAACATTGTAGCCAGGCCCTTGAGGATCAAAACACAAAGATCAGGTTGGCGTCAAGCTACCGAAGGCCGGAGCTCCAGTAGATGAGTCCTTCAGGCTTAGATGAAGTGGCTAAAATATAAACTGAACTGGGCATGTGACCAGGAGTTGAATAATGTTGAGGGGATTGTAGGCTGAACAATTGAATGACACTGAGGGTGAGTGCCCAAGTAGGTAGACAGACATGATGTAGAGATTGAAGCCCTGGTAAGTAAAACAGATGAGGTAGGCATAACTCGACATAGTTACATACCGTAGATGTGAGCACCAAAGAGAGGGCCTGGATATCTTTCTTGTGCAGGCTGGTGGACATAGTAGAAGGGGCAAAGCAACAGGCTGAGGACCTGATCCAGAGGAAGGGTGAAGGAGCTGGATGGTAGAAGGACAAAAGCCCACTTGTCATAGGGACATATGCTAGACTGTAGTTGGGGGTGAGAGCCAGGGGATGGTATTCTATTGTGGATGGTGAGAGCCCAAATGCATTTGGAGCATATGCCTGCATATAGCAGCAGGAATAATTATAGCAGGAGACCCTAAAAACAGAACAGGAGGACAGATACCCAGCAAAGTATAAGGAGAGCACACAAACAGGGGAGCACTAGCCAAGAATGAGTCCCGGGGGGGGGGTGAGATCCACAGACAAGTGCAAGGTGGGGGAGGGTCAAGTAAGACTTGGGGACTGGGCAGGTTGGTGGCTGGAGGTAACAAAAAATTACAGGCAGCTGGAGCAATGAGAAACAAAACACATGGAGAACAGCAGGCACAGGGAAGCTACCAGAGTGCAGAACCACCACCCCAGGAGCAGGACAGGAGAAAAACAGCAGGGGAGGGACATCCCACCATCCAGAAGCAGAGTGGGGGCCCTATGCCAACAGGAACGAGCAACAAAACTGCACCAGGACCATGGAGGTGGGAGAGGAATAGTGGTGGAGCCACAGCAAGAAGTAGGATACCCAAACTGCAGTCATGTGACTCACAGGTACAGGATGGACTGGGAGGCAAGCAGGAGAGCCAGCAGCCATGCAGCCAGCTAGCAAACCAAGCATATGAAGGATGCTTGGCATGAGGGATATCAGTACTGTTGGTAGTACTGTAGGGGTGGCATGTGTAGCCCACTGTCTCACCAGACCATGAGCTAGGCCATTCTGTTATTCAGTCAGAAACTATGTACTACTGTACATGTTTTCTGCCACTTGATTTGCTTTTCTAGGAAAAATAAAACTGTTGTAAGAGTTTTCAAATCTTTAGCTCCCTTGCCAAGCCAACTTTGGTAATACAAAGTAGGCTGGGGCAAAAATACTGTACTAAGCTTTCAGTTCCCATAATACACATATTCTTATAACAGCTTGTATCACCTTAAAAGGTTCAAATTGCAAATACAGCTGTCACAGCTGAAGAGAGACTTTGATACGAAGAGCTAATGGGGCTGCCATCTGTATCGTGGATATAACTATTCATAAAAACTGAAAATTGTTGAATGGATTATAAACATCACAGCAGAGAATCTATTGATGTCAGGAACACAAAGCTGCTAACAATGGTATGGTGCAGAATTTTCCCGAGTCACATGAACTGCTGCTGTTGGCTTCTATAAATCTTCATGCTCTTTCATAACAACACAAACTGGTTGGGAAACACTTGATGAACTATAGCCACACTGCTGATCATGGCACTACATAGTGTGATATTTTGTTTGCTAACCAGTAGGAATGGCCACCACCCCATGTGCCACTTTGACATGTCTGTGAAGCCCCTATGTAACTACTGTGTTTGGCTTCCAATCACATGAAAGACCCCCTTTTAATTAAGCAATAATGCCTGACAGGGTGTGAGTCATGCTGGCATAACATCACGCCTCAGGTGGTTGGGTACGAGGCCGCAGGCCGATTGCGGCCAACAACTGAGGCGTGACGTTATCCCAAATGACACACACTCTAGAGGGCATTATTGCTATTATACAATGGCTCGTTGTTATATATAAAATAAAAAAATAATTTTAAAGAATGTTTTTATTAGTGTGGAAAGATATTTTAGTTTCTTAAGAGGAGATGCAAAAAAAGAGCTCTATGATGTCCATATTGGTTCACAGTGAGGCTGACACTAGACCCATGATGTTGTGCTGGGATAACATCACGGGTCCAGTCCCAGACTGACCAATCAGAGACCAGGAAATGTTCTTGCCATTGTATAATCATCCTTGCAATATCATCTATCTCACAGTCCAAACAAAATAAAACTTGGTTACAGAAAGGTATAGAAAGTGGCCACATTAACTAGCCTTACACTTTCTAGGTTGTATGTGGGAGAGTGCTGTTCTTATCCCTGTGTAAGGAAATAGCAGACCTATTTTAATAGAGTTCCTCTGATTTACGGTATGGGAACAAGGTTTGTTTACAGAGAAATAATCAGATTAAAGGTTGGGCAACATACTTGGCCAACATGATAGCAATGGCAAAAAGAGTGATGAGCACAAACATTTTCTTTACAACATGATTTAGGCAATATGTCTTCAGATGTCAATTACAAACAGCAAGGAAAACACACAAATTGAAGTGCTCTACAAAGAGACAGGTGCTCAATCAAAATTGCAAGCAACAAAACACATCCAGGAAGAGCAACTGGTGTTAGCTCATATAGAAAAAGAGTTGGCAGATACAATGTAGTGCATAAATGCAGAGGAGCCCACGACTGCTATGCCCCAGTGCTTCGGGTCTTACTCGTGACCCTTCATCAGGGGGTGTGGCCTGAGTGCTACCAATGCTGTTTTTATTACCAAAAATTAAAAGTGATAGTTGCAGTGCAAAACATCTTCACATGCATAAAAACATTTATGAAAAAAAAAATGATATAATATTCAATCCAGAAAAGAACTCATGCACACTTCAGTGCAGGCACTAAGTTATATAGGGTTCAAAGTCAAAGCATTTAAAATCTGAATTTCATTCTTAAACTGCTACAATTATTCATACCTTTCAAATTCCAAGCTTATTTCACAGCCATTCAAGTAATGCTAAGCAAAGGAGGAACACAAAGGTGAACAAAAAGGGGAAGGAGGGTAGAAGGGAAAGGGGTAAAAGGGGAAGAGTAGAGGGAAAAGAAAGGGGGGAGGGGGATGGGAAGGGGGAGGCAAAATGACAGACTTAAATTACTTATAAAAATACTGTTATATCCAGATTATCATTTAGTCCTTTTGGATGTAATGCTTTCATGGTGTAAATCCACCTTTGTTCACATCGTACTAATTTATTTAATCTATCAACCCCTCTCATATTTTCTGGAATGTGGTCCACTCCCATAATTTTTAAACATTTCAAGTCTTTTTGATGAAATATCTCAAAGTGAACACCTATGGGTGTGTTAGCTTCTTCTTTTTGAATTGCACATACATGCTGTTGCATACGCTCACTTAATGTTCTTTTTGTACATCCTCATAAATATGTGGACATGTACATTGTACAATATAAACAACATATGTTGTCGAACAATTAATACAATGTTGGACATTGATGCTTTTCTGAACTAGGATAGGGTGTTGAAATTTAACACCCTGTTGATTAAATTTGCAAACATTACAATGTCCACATTTATAGCACCCAATAGGTTTTGGAGGCAGCTAGGTTCTAGTCCCTCCACTTGGTTTCACATACATACTATATGTCAGAAGGTCAGATAAATGATTCCCCCTTTTGTAGGAGACTATGGGTTTGTTCCCTATAGTACCCCTTAAATTCACTAAAAATTCCACCAACAGCTTAATCTGGTTCAAGGTCAGTTGGCATTCATCTGTATCCCCTTCCCCCAGGTTGTGCCTGAAAATAGGCAGGATTTGTCTAGTGCACTTACCTGGTCAACAAAAGCTAAATAAATAAATAAATCTGGGGCAGCTTATAACACATTCCAATGGTTTGTTATTATCTCTGTTATTTAATTGCTTACCCTATTATACTGTGTAACAAAGAAAATAGACTGATTGCCTGTTGCAAAATTATTCCTCTCCCTAGGCATCAAAAGGGTATCCCTATTGGTGGATTTAGCTTTCAAATAAGCCTGCTGAATTTGAGCTTCTGAGTATCCTCTAACCAAAAATCTGTGTTTTAAATCCTCATTTCTTTTTTCAAAGTCATTGAGACTTGTGCAGTTCTGACTAAGACAAATAAACTGCCCGTATGAAATTCCTCTCTTTGTATAGGCTGGGTGTGCACTAGTGGCATGTAACATGTAACATGTTTTTATTTATTAATTTGTTTTTGTTTACCAGGTAAGCACAATAGACAGCCAAGTGCCTATTTTCAGGTGCGACCCAGGAGATTACAGGTACATACAAGAACATCAGACATATGCATTTGCAATAAGTGGTAGTAAGAACATCAGGCATATGCATTACAAGTGGTTGTCTGAAGTTGGCTTCCTATATGTGCAGCTTGATACCCATTTACCATCTGTCCCTTCTAATTGTAAGTCCAAGAAAGACATTTTGGAGACATGTACATCAAAGGTAAATCTGAGACCAATATCATTGGCATTTAGAAAATCAATAAACAGAGAAGCTGATGTAATACTTCCTTTCCATACAACTAGTAAATCATCAATGAATCTACCCCAGAATATAATATTCTAACTATATGGGTTTCTAGATTCACTGAAAATTAAAGTTTCTTCCCACCATGCCATAAATAGGTTTGCATATGATGGGGTCTTTGTGCTCCCCATTGCCGTACCTGTAGTTTGTAAATAAAGCTTTTTATCAAAAGTGAAGTAATTATTATGTAAAATAAAATTTACAGCCTCAATAATGAAATCATGTGGGAAAGTAGATGCTGCATGGTTAGTGTGGAGATGGTACTCCAAGGCTTGAATTCTTAAATGATGTTCAATAGATGTGTAAAGTCTAGTAACATCAATGGTTAACCAAGTGTATTCTGAGGACCAGATCAGATCTCCAATTTTTGAAAGGATGTCCATAGAGTCTCTAATATAGGACTTCTGTAAAACTACCAATTGCTTTAAATAAGAATTGACAAAGGTTGACACCTTTTCTGTTAAGGAGCCCATCCCAGAGATAATGGGATGTCCTGGGTGACTGGTCTGGTCCTTATGAATTTTTGGTAACACATATATTGTAGGTATAACAGGACAATTCACAGTCATATACTCTTTTTCTTTTGATGTAATGTAACTATTATGTACAGATTCATACAAAAAATGACCAAGTTTAGCTTTTATTGTTTGTGTTGGATTTTCTTTAAGATGTCTGTAGCTAGATGTATTGTCTAACTATCAGTATATTTCTGTGTCATACATATTTTTGTCCATAATGACAATCTTGCCCCCTTTATCTGCCTCCTTGATTTATATACTTTTAACATCCAAGCCCCTGCAGGGCAGTTTGTTCCTCAGTTGTTAAGTTACTTCAAATGGGAGGCCATTTAGATGAGAACAGGCTTTCAAAATCCCTCATAACCAAAGACTCTTATGTGTTAATGGCTGATGAAATGGAGGATGGGGGTTGAACATAGACCTTGGTTTAAACTCAGATTTATTCATTAAATTTTCTTCTGATTTTATATTTGTTGTCTCTAAGGATCCAGTATTATGTAATGTTTGATTCCATAATTGTTCCCAGGTCTCTAAAGTATCGTCATGAGAAGATGAATTTATACCTTCAGTTAGTCACTCCAGAGTATGATGTCTCTGTGCAAAAAATTTCTTTAAACACAGCTTTCTGATCAATTTTTTTATGTCAATGTATATATCAAATTCATTTACCCTTGGCTGTGGGACAAACGAGAAATCTTTTTGAAGGACATTGATTTGAGTTGCAGTAAGATTAATTTCAGAAAGATTTACTATTTCAATGTCTTGCTTCTCAAATTCACTGAAGTTCTGCCTTGTGCCCCTCCCCCTTCTGCCACGCCTGGTCATCCTTCCTTTTTTATGTGTTGTTTCATACTGTAATCAAAAGTGACTTGTTTAGATTGCTGGGCTGTTTGATTATTTACAGGAACGTCATGTGATGCACCTGAGTTGGGGTCAGGAGTACCATAAGATGAGCTGGGGCTGTTTGTTTCTCTTTTTTTATTATTATTATTTTTCCTATTTTTTGACCTCCCACATGATTGTGAGTGTCCCCTTGAATTACTTTCTATTGTTTTTTTTCTGGTCTTTGCCAGGAAAGACTTGATTCAATTCATAGTCATGTGCATCCCTTACTGTTTTAATTTATTTTCTTCCAATAACCTCTTCCTCATGTTCAAGCAACTTTTGATTTAAGTTCATCTCATAGTTCTGAAATAAATGATGATCCTTATGTTTCATAACCTCTGGTGTTATATTATCAATATTTGTTGATATCATTGTGTGGAGTTCAGTGTCCATATCCACTAGAATATCCACCGAAGTGCTTAAGCATAATGTAAGAGCTAACTCCCATCTTGTTTGGTACAGTTCATCGAGGAAACACCCATCTGGTATTTTTTCAAAACGTAACCCCCTCGGTGCCCAGCCTTTTATAATTACTCAACT
Organism: Neoceratodus forsteri; assembly: GCA_016271365.2. Classification (NCBI taxonomy): domain Eukaryota; kingdom Metazoa; phylum Chordata; order Ceratodontiformes; family Ceratodontidae; genus Neoceratodus; species Neoceratodus forsteri. Next base: position 80,903,393 of record CM057457.1, read on the forward strand.
AGCATTTGTTATAATATACATTTATCTCTTTGAATTTCAATTTCTCCAACTGCTGGAATACAAGCTTGAAAGTAGCATTAGTGTCAAAGTTTGTAGCAGTCTGACCTTCTGTGCTGGAACCTCGTTTCTGTTGGCAGTGTCTGACTGATGCAGCCGTGGGCTCCAAGCTTGAAAATATTGTTTGCTCCACTAAATCTTCCATGTTCGGCATATCCAGCAAATGGCTATCTTCCTTCAAATAATTGCATATGTAGAACTGAAAAAACACCAACTGAACTCACAGAAATGAGGTGGCTTGACTTCAAAGCCCTGCCGCAAACAGAGAAAAGGGGCAAAATGTCCAAATGAACCACCGACTCATAAAACACACTCTGTCTGCCAGCACAAACTAGCCAGGCTGTGGCTGCTCCCAAAAACATGACCTGAGTAAGGTCCTCAAGATGGAAAACACACAAATGGGAGCGCTCTGCAAAGAGACAGTTGCTCATTCAAAATTGCAAGCAAAAAAAAATCCAGGAAGAGCAACTGGTGTTGGCTCATATAGAAAAAGAGTCAGCAGATACAGTGTAGTGCATAAATGCAGAGGAACCCGCGGCTACTATGCCTCAGCGCTTCTGGTCTTACTTGTTACCCTTCATCAGGGGGTGTGGCCTGAGTGCCATCAATGCTGTTTTTACTACCAAAAATTTAAAGTGGCAGTTGCAGTGAAAAACATCTTCACACACATAAAAACATTTGTGAAAACATTTTTTTTTAATATATTTATAAATATTCAATCCAGCAAAGAACTCATGCACACTTCAGTGCAGGCACTAAATTATACAAGGTTCAAAGTCAAAGCATTTAAAATCTGAATTTCATTCTTAAACTGCTACAATTATTTATACCTTACAAATTCCAAGCTTATTTCTACAGCTGTTCAAGTAATGCTAAGCAATGGAGGAATACAACGGTGATCAAAAAAAAAGGGGAGGGGAGGAGGGGGGAAGGAGGAAAAGGGAGGGGTAAAAGGGAGAAGGGAAGAGGGAAAGAAAGAAAGAAAGAAAGAAAGAAAGAAAGAAAGAAAGGAGGAGGGGAGGGGAAAGGGGGCAAAATGACAGACTTAAATTACGTATAAAAATACTGTAATATCCAGATTATTATTTATATAGAAGTTGACGGCAGATAAGGACCTCAAGGCCCATCCAGTCTGCCCATTTCTTTTTCTACCTTATGAATGTGCCATTGGCCCTTGCTCTGTCAATGGCCTATCTATTCATACTCATCTGTATTGCTCCCTTATGCCTGTCTCATGCCTGTTTGAAGCCCTGCACTGTATTCATATCCACCACTTCTTGAAGTAGGCCGTTCCATGCATCCACCAGCCTTTCTGTGAGAAAGAATCCTCACTTTTACCCTTAATCGGCCTCCTCTAATCTCATGCTGTGTCCTCTTGTCCTGCTATTTTCTTATATTGAAACATGTTAGACTCTTTCACCTTGTTAATGCTAAGGTGTTTGAATGTTTCGGTCCATATCACCTCTCTCCCCTCCTTTGCTCTAGGGTATACATAGTGAGCTCAGTTAATCTGTCCTCATATGTTTTCTGATGCAGTCCTGAACCATTTGGTTGCCTTCTCTGGACTGCCTCAATTTGGTTAATATCCTTGTGAAGGTGTGGCCTCCAGTACTGCACGTAGTACTCCAGATAGGACCCTAACCAGTGTCTTGTAAAAGAGATTATTACCTCCTCTTCTGACTTGTGATACCTACTAATACACCCCAACATCCCTCTAGCCTTACCTACTGCTTTAGTGGTCTGCTTGGATGATTTCAGGTCATCGGTGATGATGACTTCCAAGTCTCTTTCTTCCTCTACTGCCAGCAACTCCTCCCAGCCTATAGGTGGCTTCAGGGTTTCTCTTTCCTATGTGCATGATCTTGCACTTCTTTGCGTTAAACCCCAGTTGCCACTCTTCTGACCATTTTGCTAATTTGTCCAGACCTCTTCTTATTCTACCCACCCCATCTGGATAATCTACTCTGTTGCTGATCTTGGTGTCATCTGCAAACAGACAAACCTTACCCTCCAGTCCATCTGCAATGTCACTGATGAAGATATTGAAGAGGACTGGCCCCAGGACTGATCCCTGAGGTACCCCACTTGTGATTTGCATCTCTTCTGACTGCATACCATTTACCACCACTCTCTGTTTTCTGCCCGTTAACTAGTTTACCACCCAGTTGACCAACGTCTGACCCACCCCGAGTCTTCCCAGCTTATTAATCAATTTTCTATGTGGAACAGTATCGAAAGCTTTGCTGAAGTCAAGGTCGGTGACATCAACTGCTCCCCCATGGTCCACCACTCTGGTTACCCAGTCAAAGAAATCTATGGGATTAGTTTGACAGGACCTTCCTTTTGTAAACCCATGCTGTCTTGGATCCTGTGCCCCTATGGATTCCAGGTGTTGCACTATCCTTTCCTTAAGGAGGGTCTCCATAATCTTGCCCATTACTAAGGTAAGACTGACTGGTCTGTAGTTCCCTGCCTCCTCCCTGCTAACACTCTTGTGGAGTGGGATCACATGAGTTCTTCTACAGTCTTCTGGGACCTCTCCTGTGCTCAGAGACTCACTAAAGAGTTCTGATAATGGCTCTGCTAGTTCCACCCTTAGCTCCTTTAGTACTCTGGGATGTATGCCATCAGGTCCCATTGCCTTGTCCACCCCGAGCTTATCGAGCTCTTGTGGGGCCCTTTCTTTTTTGAAGGGACTAGTGCACACCTCCCTCCCCCTGTGTCCATGGTGCTGAGCTGTGGGCCCTGCCCTATCTTCTCTCCAGTAAATACTGAGCAGAAGCATCCATTTGGATGTTATGCTTTCATGGTGTAAATCCATCTTTGTTCACATAGTGCTCATTTATTGAATCTATCAACCCCCCCTCATATTTTCTGGAATGTGGTCCTCTCCCATAAACTTGGTTACATTACTTCAAAAGAAAAATAATATATGACTGTGAATTGTCCTGTTATACCTACAATATATGTGTTACCAAAAATTCATGAGAACTAGACCAGTCCCCCAGGATGTCCCATTATCTCTGGGATGGGCTCCTTAACGGAAAAGGTGTCAACCTTTGTCGATTCTTATTTAAAGCAATTGGTAGTTTTACAGAAGTCCTATATTAGAGACTCTATGGACATCCTTTCAAAAATTGGAGATCTGATCTGGTCCTCAGAATACACTTGGTTAACCATTGACGTTACTAGACTTTACACATCTATTGCACATCATTTAAGAATTTAAGCCTTGGAGTACCATCTCCACACTAACCATGCAGCATCTACTTTCCCACATGATTTCATTATTGAGGCTGTAAATTTTATTTTATAATAATTACTTCACTTTGATAAAAGTTTTATTTATAAACTACAGGTAACAAGTGTATGGGAAGGCAAAGAACCCATCATAAGCAAACCTGTTTATAGCATGGTGGGAAGAAACTTTAATTTTCAGTGAATCTAGAAACCCATATAGTAAGAATATTATATTCTGGGGTAGATTCATTGATGATTTACTAGTTGTATGGAAAGGAAGTATTACATCAGCTTCTCTATTTATTGATTTTCTAAATGCCAATGATATTGGTCTCAGATTTACCTTTGATGTACATGTCTCCAAAATGTGTTTCTTGGACTTACAATTGGAAGCGACAGATGGTAAATGGGTATCAAGCTGCACATATAGGAAGCCAGCTTCAGGCAACCACTTGTAATGTATATGCCTGCTGTTCTTACTACCACTTATTGTAAATGCATATGTCTGATGTTCTTGTATGTACCTTGTAATCTCCCAGGTCACACCTGAAAATAGGCACTTGGCTGTCTATTGTGCTTACCTGGTAAACAAAAGCAAATAAATAAATAAAAACATGTTACATGTTACATGCCACTAGTGCATACCCAGCCCATACAAAGAGAGGAATTCCATATGGGCAGTTTATTCGTCTTAGACAGAACTGCATGAGTTTCCATGAGTTTGAAAAAGAAAGTGAGGATTTAAAACATAGATTTTTGGTTAGAGGATACTCAGAAGCTCAGAATCAGCAGGCTTATTTGAAAGCTAAATCCACCAATAGGGATACCCTTTTGGTGCTTAGGGAGAGGAATAATTTTGCAACAGGCAATCAGTCTATATTCTTTGTTACACAGTATAATAGGGTAAGCAATAAAATAACAGAGATAATAAACCATTGGAATGTGTTAGAAGCTGACCCAGATTTACGGGGTACTATAGGGAACAAACCCAAAGTCTCCTACAACAGGGGGAATAATTTCTCTGACCTTCTGACCCATAGTATGTATTATGAAACCAAGTGGAGGGACTAGAACCTGGCTGCCTCCAAAACCTATTGGGTGCTATAAATGTGAACATTGTAATGTTTGCAAATTTAATCAACAGGGTGTTAAATTTCAACACCCTATCCTAGTTCAGAAAAGCATCAATGTCCAACATTTTATTAATTGTTTGAAAACATATGTTGTTTATATTTTACAATGTACATTCCCACATATTGATGTAGGACGTACAAAAAGAACATTAAGTGAGTGTATGCAAGAGCATGTACATGCAGTTCAAAAAGAGGAAGCTAACATACCCATAGGTGTTCACTGTGAGATATTTCATCAAAAAGACTTGAAACGTTTCAAGTTTATGGGAGTGGACCACATTCCAGAAAATATGAGAGGGGTTGATAGACTAAATAAATTAGCACGATGTGAACAAAGATGGATTTACACCATGAAAGCATTACATCCAAATGGACTAAATGATAATCTGGATATAACAGTATTTTTATAAGTAATTTAAGTCTGTCATTTTACCCCCCTTTTCCCCTCCCCTTTCTTTCTTTCTCCTCTTCCCTCCCCCTTTTACCCTCCCTTCCCCCTTTCCTCCTACCCTCCCTCCCCTTTTTGTTCACCTTTGTGTTCCTCCTTTGCTTAGCATTACTTGAATGGCTGTAGAAATAAGCTTGGAATTTGTAAGGTATGAATAATTGTAGCAGTTTAAGAATGAAATTCAGATTTTAAATGCTTTGACTTTGAACCTTGTATAAGTTAATGCCTGCTCTGAAGTGTGTATGAGTTCTTTGCTGGACTGAATATTTTTATATATATATAAAATTCACAAATGTTTTTATGTATGTGAAGATGTTTTGCACTGCATCTGTCACTTTAAATGTTTGGTAATAAAAATAGCATTGGTAGCACTCAGGCCACACCCCCTGATGAAGGGTCACGAGTAAGACCTGAAGAGCTGGGGCATAGTGGCCGCGGGCTCCTCTGCATTTATGTACTACATTGTATCTGTCGACTCTTTTTCTATATGAGCTAACACCAGTTGCTCTTCCTAGATGTATTTTTTTACAAACAGCAAGGCCTTGATTTGCAGTGGACTTCCAATGTCTTCTTACCTACATAGCTCTTTCTTGGCAATTTTTTCTACTTCCAATATTTCACTGCATGCAGGCCATTTTGATAGACAGAAATGTAAATATGAAATAAAGTTACTGCTGGACATGAGAGCTGCAAATAACAGAACCATATTGTGTTGGGAAAAGGTGACCTCAGCACCCTCTAGCTGTGAGATGCTTCTTGGAAAGGTCAGAGCATTTTCTCACTTTCTGGAAATGCTCTTTTAACTGAATGGTTAGAGCTACTGCCTTTGAAACTCAGGGCCCGGATTTGACTCCTTGCAGTGGAATTTGGTCAATCTGCCAAAGAGGAGAGGAATAATGTAAACTATGATGAAGTAATTTACTTTGCAGATTTGTTTATGGACAATTGTCTTACGAAAATCCAGAAAGAGCCATGGATGGTCAAATATTATTTTTGTTTGATTTAATGGTCCTTACTGAACATACCTTCAGAACATATCTACTGATTGTATACTGCTCCAGGACTCTTCTTTCTTGGGTCAGCTCCCTCCTTGCTGTAACTGGCTTGGCTTCACAATAGTGATGCCAGTGTCAGTAGGAGAGACTGCTTCTTCCATTTGTTAGTGAGCTCTGGTGGAAGGCAGATGAGATTGTTATCCAGTTGCAAATCAAGAGTCCCCCCCATTATTGGTCCTTCCCATTTCCCTAGCTCTGTTTTGCATCATATTCATGACACTTGGGGGGTGGGGGGTGTACCCAGCGGTGCATGGCAAATCAGACTGCCAACCACACTTCCACAGGGCAACCCTTAAGTGTCACTCCATGACACTGCTGTTATACTCACACACGCTCCTGCTGGGATTTGAACTGATGGTTTCTTGATAATCATGATGTTGACATTTCCTCTGCACCACCAGTCTGACACAGCAATGAATTTAGCTCCTATTATCTAGTGGTTAATTGTAACTGATGCAGAAATGCAAGAGGTGGACAGATCAAGTTGGTTATCTAAATATTCTCCTACCTCTTGGCTGTTTCCATCCCTCCCTGCTGGCCTCCACTGCTGCAATCCTGGACTTTGGGCAAAAGCTCTTTCTGCAGCGTGCACGAGCAGCCTTGTACTCCTCAGCACTGTGGAGCCGGCCTGGTCTGATAGTTTTTAAATCAGAACATTTGAACATTTCACCACAGCGCAACTGTAGGGATACAATCCCAGTTACACTTCTGCCAGAAATGGTGTGCAGAAAATCCAGCCACAGCTTGTCTCTCCGTCATTTTGAAAATCAGATCCTGTATGCTGTTATCCAGCACATTAATGGCGAATGCTTTTTTCTGAAAACAATGGTGATGTGTTCAAAATGAATGAAAATGCCACGTGTTTTCATAACAGCCATATTATCAAGCAAAAGTAGGCTAAGGCCCATATTGATTGCCTGCCTGCTCACATTAGATGGCTTGCAGGAATAAATCCACATCCATGTGTTTATCTAATATGGCCTTGAAGTATGCTAGCAAATTTGATTTCACTACCTCTTCTGGTAACTTGCTCCAGGTTTCTACTATTCTTTGTGTGTACCCTAACTTCCTTTGATCTGTTAGGAATAATTCACCACTGAGTTTATAATTATGAGCTCTGATTCCCATTGCTTTATTATTGGACTTAAGATAAAGTATATCAGCTTCTATGTGATTCCTGCTTGCTTTATGTGTTAATATCATGCCACCTCTTGACCTTCTTTTTTCCATGCTATTTATATAGATATATATATATATATATATTATATATATAGATATAGTTAGGCGTGCCAGTCTCTCCTCACAATTTTCTATTCCACTTTTTGTATACCTTTGTTGTATTTTTTAAATTTTTTGTATTTTTTTTTTTGGTGTGTGGATTCCATACTTGGGCAGCATACTTGAGGTGCGGTCTTAAAAAGTGGTCTGTGCGATGGAAGTAAAACATCTTTGTCCCTACTTATTATATTGTGTCTGATGTATTCTGTACACTTGATCTGCTTTTTTTTTACAATATAATCTATACACAAGCCCTATTTTAAGTCATTGCTGATGGTTATTCCCAAATGTTTTTCATGGGTGCTTGCCTTAATGCTGTTCCCTGGACGTGCTTGTTATTTGATTCGACAAAACTGTCTTTTCAGTTTGGACTTTGTTTTTGAGTTTACTGGCTATTCCTATAATGGCACTCCATTGCTGGCTGTCAGAAATTGAGGCAGACCAATAATTGTTTAGCGATTGTTCGCATCTTCGTCCAGTTAGTGACATGATCTCTCTCGATGTCAGTTGTGCATCTGAAAGTATGTGAACTATTGTTTTGAAAAAACTCCTAAAACTGGGGGTGGACAAAACAATGGGGCCTGATGGGATTCACCCCAGAATTCTAAAAGAACTAAGGGTAGAACTAGTAACACCACTGACTACCCTTTTTAATAAATCGTGGGAGGATGGGGTGGTACCTAAGGATTGGAGGAGGGCGGATGTGATTCCACTTCACAAAGGTGGGAGCAGGGCAGAGGCAGGAAACTACAGACCAGTTAGTTTGACCTCAGTGGTAGGGAAAATGATGGAATCACTTCTGAAGGAAAGAGTTGTTGAGTATCTAGAGGCCAGAAGGGCTCAGGATCCAAGGCAGCATGGATTCAAGGAAAGAATTGTGGAGTACCTAGAGATCAGTGGGGCACAGGACACAAGATAGCATGGATGCACAGCGGGAAGGTCATGTCAGATGAATCTAATAGATTTCTTTGACTCAGAGACCAAAGTAGTAGATCAGGGAGGGGCTGTGGATATGGCCTACCTAGATTTTAGCAAGGTGTTTGATACAGTCCCACACAAAAGTTTAATACACAAGTTAGCCAGCCTTGGAGTGGGTCCCAAGGTGATAGCCTAGATAAAAGAATTGTTGAGTACCAAGGTGATAGCCTAGATAAAAAAGTGGCTGGACAACAGGATGCAGAGGGTAATAGTAAACAGAGTCCACAGTGAAGAAAGGAGGGTAACTAGTGGGGTACCGCAGGGTTCAGTACTGGGATAGTCCTCTTTAATGCCTTTATAAGTGACATTGGAGAGCACCTGGAAGAAAAAGTATGTCTCTTTGCAGATGACACAAAGATCTGCAACAGGGTTGATACACAAGATGGGGTGGAAAGGATGAAAAGGGACTTCTCAAGGTTGGAGGAATGGTCAAATTTATGGCAGCTTAGATTCAATGCAAAGAAGTGCAAGGTAATGCACCTGGGAAACAAAAACCCAGGGGAAGAGTACACAATAGGGGGTGAGATACTAACAACAACAAAAATCGAAAGGGACCTCGGAGTAATTATATCAGGTATATAAAGGTGGGCAAGCAATGTGAGAGGGCAGTAAGAAGGGCTGGGGTGATACTGGGATGCATAGGGAGAGACATCAACAATAGAAAACAGGAAGTTGTTATCCCTCTGCACAGACAGTTGGTGAGACCCCATCTGGAGTTCTGTGTGCAGTTCTGGAGACCCCATCTCCACAAAGACATAGACAGAGTGGAGGCTGTTCAGAGGAGGGCAACCAAAATGGTGCAGGGTCTGCACCAGAAGTCATATGAAGAGAGACTAAAGCAGCTTAATATGTATACCCTCGAGGAAAGGAAGGAGAAGGGGGTCATGATAGAAATGTTCAAGTACCTCAAGAGAATTAATAAAGTCCAAGAGGGTAGCATCTTTCAGAAAAATAGATGTGCACGAACAAGGGGGCACAATTTGAAGATAGAGGGAGGATGGCTCGGAGGTAATGTTGGAAAGTATTTTTTCACAGAGAGCATTGTGGATGCATGGGACAGCCTTCCTGAGGAGGTTGTGGAGTCAAGAACAGTGGGAGAATTCAAGAATGCATGGGACAGACATAAAGCAATTCTAGTGGGGGGTAGGAGGAAGTAAGCTGTTGGTTAACTAGAATCTGCAGCTTATCCATCAGGTAGGGAAATTGGCAGACTAGGTGGGCCAAGTGGTCCTTATCTGCTGTCAAATTGTCTGTTTCTATGGTACTATGCAAACAGTGGTTTGTGTATTTTTTTGTTAAGCCAGCCTCTGTGGAAAGACGTGGTATCATATTGCCAAGAGAGTTGATTCCCATTGGCTCTTGGGAATACCAGTATATTTCTTTATCCAAGATATGCTGAGTTACTTTACATGGATGTGAGTAATGTACTGTATGCTGATGCCACAGCGACAATTAGGAAACAAAGTACATTACAGCAGCAAGTCGCTGTTGCCGCTGTAATATACCCGCCGGACCCCGGCATTGCTTTCTCCGGGTTTTGCCCCCCTTCCCAAATCAACTCTGACTCGGAGTTGATAAGCCTAATTTACGTGGGGTGTGGGTGACTTAGGAGGTTCAGGGGTGAAGCAGCCCTACAGAAACAGTTTCCTGATAGATTTATGCGGACCGCAACTTGCGTCGACATAAATCTGTTGCTGTACTATCTGGTCAAAATAAAGTTGCTGCTGTGGTGTCATGGATCCTGTAAGTAAAACGCTTTGCCATCTGGTGGACATTTGGAGACATTTTAAAAAGATGAGACTGGACACATAGCATCATTTGCCTGTTCAAACATAAAACCTCGAAGGCTTTCTTTGTCTCAGTGGCCAGTTTATTGATTTTTGGTCGTTTCATTAAAGCTGAGACTTACTGTATGTAACATACTCCTGTGTCTGTCTGATTAATGATGAAGGAGTCAATTTACAAATCTTGGAGACCCTCCTGACCTCGGCAGGCAAAATACATTTGCACATCCAGCCAAACATTCCTCACAAGACCTTGTGCTGTGGCAGTTGAAATTGCTTCTGAGTTCTGAAGTGCTGTCAAATCAGTGTAGCTGATTCTACCATAATGGGAGGCTTTATCCTTTCCAGACTTATGGTATCTTTTAAGTAAAGCTGTAAAAATGTTATTAGCTGTGTTGAATTCGGATCCTGTCACAATATTTAAGTTTTGCTGGATATCTAGAGTGCCAAAATAGTGATTTATTCCTGCTCTCAGTGATAGGTAGGTCACTACGCTGTACTCTGTCCCATCACTACTCCTCACTGAGGCATAAAATTCATAGAGAACAGCCAGCCCGGTGGCGCTGAGGGTTGAGGAGCTGGAAGCCACACCTCGTGCTATGCCAGTGACCCGGGTTCAGGAACAGACTCAGGCCACCAGAGGTCAGTCAGGGGAGGTAGGACTGAGCGTCCCCATGGATGCTGTCCTCCTCCGAGGGGGGGATCATGTTCCAGGGCAGCGATGCCGTTATGCGTTGCTGCCTGTGGGCTTCACAGTGGTAAGGCATAAATGGCTCTCTACAGGGAGCCGGGGCTGGGAGAGTGCTGTGGACGCTTGACAGCGATGTGCATAAGCACGCAATCTGTCTGGACATTAGTCCTCTGCGTCAGTGCCCTCAGGGGGATTGGATCAGGAGAAAACCAAAGGCAAAAATCTCCTGGTCCCGTGCAGAATAAAGCTGGGTCCATGCTACGCCCAATCGATTATTACATTACTGCCCAGTTTCTTTGTTTTTCTTGTATTTGGCTCATCTTTGTCAGCTTCAGTGTTATTTCACTGTAATTCTGATATATCTAGGTGCCTACTGTCTTGTGGGTTTCTAAATTCTTTTCTTTTCTTGCTATTTTTTGGTGGTGAACTTTGCAGGAAATGCTTAGCAGTCCATTCACTGTGAGACCCTGAAGAGTGAAGATCAAACTGTGATGAAGGTATGTTATCCATTTTCCCTTTTCGCTTCTGTGTTGATTTCAGTTAGACAGCTGTACCAAGGGATTGTTAAAAGTTGATTAGGAGATGCCCACTGTAGTGCTATGTAACCCTCTGTGCAAGGTAATCAAGCTAGGCTACCTCAGGCAGCTAGAACTGGTTGAAAGCTGTGTGCATATAGAGATTTCATGTATGGTCACATGATGTGTTTCAATCAATAGCATTTACATTTTATTGATGTACATTTTATAATCCCAGATGTTTTTCACTGGTGCTTGCCCTTAATTCTGTTCCCTCAAATCTATACTTAAACTGTCTATTTTTATTCCCAAAATGCATCACTGTACATTTAAGGGTGTTAAAGATTATGCTGGATTTTAATGACTAGGTACTTAGTTGTTCAAGGTTTTCCTGCATTAGTTTGCAGTCATAATCAATTTCGGATTAATTAAATTTTCGTAGCCTCTTCAAACTTTGCTGTCCAGCCTATTATTTTTTCATCCATATATCATATGTATATATTGAATATTGGCCTCAACACTGACCCTTGTGGTACTCCACTGGTCACATCCAGATTAGATTAATGGAACATTATGAGAACTATCAATCAGAATTCATCCATAAGAAGGCAGAATTCCTGTCCAGGGAGATTTCTGCTGTGCAGAATCGACCATCTCAGCTCTTCCGGACTGTAGACAGATTGTGCAATCCAATCTGTCTCCAACCTGGAAGAGCCTTTTCGCAGATTAAGCATGATGAGCTCGCTCGATTCTTCGCAGATAAGGTGGTTAGCATACGGGCCATCACAGGACCGGCTTTCCCTATGAGGGATTGTGGGGATCAGCAGGAGGTGATGAACACTTGGTCTGCCTGGTCAGACTTCAGCAGGCTGGAACTCGTAGATATTGTAAGAATCATCCAAACTCTGCGCCCAACCATCTGTAGTTTGGATCCGGGCTTTACACCCCTATTAGTGGGCTGTGTAGATGTTATCTGCCCGATCCTAGCTGAAATTGTTTGGGGTTCCTTCCCTTACAGAAATATAGGTGTGTTGTGTACATGCAGAATGCTTGCCACATGCTTAATTGTGCAATGTTTGCATGCGGTTCGCATACACTAAGTGAACATACGCGAACCAGGTCTAAAAGGCAAATTAGGTTTGCATGCTGCAAGCTTGACATGTGTGCAGCAGGTAAGCTGGTGTGACTGTGAACATCTTCTAAAAATTACATCAGGTTCGAGTGTTGCATGCTTGACATGAGTGCAGCAGTTAAGCTGGTGTGAATATCATTTAAACATCACATTGGGTTCACATGCCGCATGCTTGCCATGTGTCCAGCAGCTAAGCTGGTGCAAATCTCATATAAAAAACACATCAGTTTCTATTTCTTGTACAACTGCTAGCAATTAGTCATTAAAATACATTTTTATTTGAATTCCCATGACAATTAGGTAAACTTATTAATTCTGATCCTTTTGCAAGTTGTTTGGTGGCTTTTGATTTTTGTCATTAAATCACCATTAATCTGTAAAGTATTGTTTGCTTATTGCATTAAATGCCTAGGATATAGCCAGCATTATCCCCCATTCCAGATGTATGAAGAGGGGTCTCTGTGTTGTGAAGCCTATCCTTTTTGTTTTGGACAATGCAAATCCCTTATGCACATTTAGTGCTACAGATGTACTTCTCCATGACTGTTCCATCTCACTTACTTTCCCTTTGTCATTCTGTGTTGAGCATATACACTATGGTCATGCTCAGCACTCTTTGTGCTGAGCAGGGTCTTGGAAGCATGCACCATACCTCACATTTTGTCAGTGAAATGAAGGACATGGACACTCAAAATGAGGGACAATGAGGGACACTATCCCACATCATGATCAGTACACATCATGAAACATGGAGCTTCAGTACCTCAGAACACAGAGGAAACCATTGTGTTAACACCCGAGAATGAATTTCTACCATTAAGCAGGAGTGTCATTTAGGTAGGGCAGAGGGGGCGTAGTTGCCCCCCCCCCATATTTCTGCCTAGGTTGTTCTTATGGTGTGGCAGTAATGGCTTTAAATTTGGGTTTAATCTTTTGCACAATAAGTGCCCACCTGGCCTGTGTGTGCTCATGCTGGAGGTACTCTCCAGACTTGACTGTGTCTGTACTGTGCTGTCCACTCTCTCCACCTATTAGCGGCGGCACAATCACATGAGATGTGGATGATCTCCAGCCAAGAAAGAGAGCATGAGCCTTGCAAGTGCGACACTGTCTTTCCAGCCAGAGTAGACAGGCTGAACACTACAGCTTGGAGGAGTCAGTGAGCACTGAACTGTCAATAGCAGTTTTGTGGCAGCATATTTCTGTTGTTCTACTCTTAGTGAGTCTTCATCTCTCCTGGTGGCTGAAGAGGCAGAGGGTGAGCTAGAGGCTAACTCAAGACTAGGCTACTGACTTACTGTACTAGGCTCACCTTACAAAAAAAAACCAGCACAAACACCCATGGCAGCAAGCTAGGCTTAGCAGCAGTGGTGACAGCGGTGTGGGTGGCCTTCATAGGCCTTAATCAGTGTAGGGTGGCAGCAGCCACAGAGGCAACCAAGCAAGAAGGAAAAAACCCAGGTTGGGTGGATTCATATGGTGAGGTGACGTGGTCATGGAACATGTTGGGGACCTGTGATGGTTGGTTCTAGCATCCAGCTTCTGGTGAAGAGAGGAGGAGTGGACTAAAAACTGGGCTGGTGGCACACTATGCCAGGTTGCAGGTTATGGCCATATAGCTGGATAAGTAAAAGTAAATAGTTTTTTACAGGAGGACTGGGGAATGATGAAGGACTAAAATATTGATGTGTTTTCAAATTTCTTCACCATTGGGTGGCTTCATGACCCATAGGGGATGGGTATTGAATGGAATGGAATCAAGGAGAAAAATCATGATGAAGTTCATTTTTTTTGGGGGGGGGGGGGTGCTGAACTTCAGCCTGGAAAAAAATTGGTTAGTAACTGGGTGGGTTTAAGCCCAGATCTGATGCACTGCTCTCACTGCTCTGGGGTATATACAAATGAATCACATACATTTTAATTTTTCCTGATTTGCATATCACTTTTCAGTCAAACCAAAGAAGTTGAATCTTTTATAGATATTACAGACATTCTACAGCTGTCCCTTGCATTCACAGACAATTAAGTGGTATGGTATGCACAGACTATTGAAGCCCCACTATAGTCAGACTTATACCCCCCCCCCCCCGTGAAGCTGACCTCCACATCCCCATGCTCAGGCACATTATGACAAGGGCAAAGGAGACTGCTGGGGTGTGTACCATTGAAATGAATAGGGGTATTTTTCTTTTAAACTCAGCTTTATTGATGAGTCTTATTACAATCATGACAAATCAATAGGCATACATCCAGACTATGATTTAATCCATGCAATGGAAAATATCTTCAAATATTATACATTCAGTAACATTCCAGATGGTTTGTGTTGCTAGCAGAGTAGTGCCATTATGATTGAGACAAAGATGATCAGTGGTGAATGTCTCATCACTGCAGCACCACTTACAATGAATTATTTCTCTTACTTCGACCCTGGAAGGTATGGTACACACAGACTTCCCCATAGTATACTGCATTTGTTCAAACAAAGCCATAACTAAGGAACTCATAACAAAGACCAAGGACCATTTCTTCTGGGTCCACTCACCTGGGCCTCACCAACATGGCCCCCGGTTGTGCTGTGCAACCTTGTTCCTCCACATATTTCCTTACTTAACATTTTTCTTAAGGCTTTTCTTCTCTCCCAACCCTTAAATTGTAATCTCTGCCCCTCCCCTCACCAAATTTCACCCATGATACCATTCATCCCCCTCTCCACTAATCAGCCATGTGTCCCACCCCCTCCATCTATCTACATGTTTCTCCCAACTTAGCCTGAGTTTAGCAGTGATTGACTCCATCAGAATCACTTCTTTCATTCTGTGGACCCAGTCTCTCAACCTGGGGAGATCTGGTGACAACCATTTCCCTGTGATGCATTTTAGGGCCACTACTGACATAGTCAGCAGGACTTTCCTGCTCTCCGCAGGTTGATGTGTCAAGGAGGGTAGGCCCAACACCCATTCCTCCCCTGATAATGGGATTTGCACCTTTGTAATTGTATGGACTACACTTTGTATCTTCTGCCAGTATGGGGAAAGTGCTGGGCAAGCCCAAAAAATATGCCAGTGAGTTCCCAGCCCCCCACATCCTCTCCAGCACCTATCATCTCTCAAAGATTTAAAGTGTTTGGTTACCACTGGGGGTGTGGAAGAATCATGTTAAAATTTTCCCCAAAAAATTCTCTCCATATCGGAGCTGATGTGGCTCTCCAGCCCCGTTTCAATCTATGTTTCCATTCCGACTCCAGGATGGTGATACTTGCCTCTCTTTCCCAAGTTTTCCTAATTTTCCCCAGCTGGTCCCCACCTTGTTGAAGGAGCAGTTGATAAATGCTGGAGATATATTTGGTGTGATCTGACACTGTGAGTGCACCATATAAGAAATTTTCCCAGCTGGAGTATGGATGGGCCAACCTCAGAATGTCATCCCCTGAGTTTATTAAGTATCTCACCTGCACATACAGTAGAAATTCAGAGTTAGATCAGTGAAATTTCTCCTTCGCTCTCTGAAAGGAGATACACTGGTGGATCTGGTGACCCCTTTTTCTGCCCATCTAGCATAACCCAGGTCTAGAGAGGGTGGGAAGAATCCGGGTTCAAAGCAAATTAATGACAGGGGACCTGGTCCATTTGGGGTGCTAAGCCTCTTCCTGATCTGACTCAGTACTTCTAGTCCCTGTATGACCCATCTGTTTTTAACCTGTTTCTTGTATTCAGGGGGGACTTCTGTCAGGGCCAGTGTGAAAAGGGGTCTATCTTTCAGAGCGGTGTCCTCTATAGCATACCATTGAGAGATGTCAGTTTGTTTTGCCCAGGTCATCAACCCTGCTGTTTGGGCTGCCAAATAATATAAGAAAAAGTTTGGAAGACCCAGACCACCCTCTTCCTTTGGGGAGCTAAAGGATGCTTCTGGCCATCCTGGGTTTAAGGTTTCAGATGAACTTAGATATGTCCCTATTTATCCTGGCCCAGAATTTCTTGGATATTTTAAGGGGGAGGGACTGAAATAAAAAAAGTATACATGGTAATGCATTCATTTTGACTGCCTCCACCCTGCCCACTAGGGAAAGGTGCAGGAGCCACCACCTAGCCATGTCCTGTTCCACTACTCTCCAAAGCTTGTCATAATTCTCCACAAATAACTTGGATAAGTCTGTCATAATTTGGATTCCTAGGTATCTGATCTGGTTATTGAGAGCCCAAGCAAAGGAGAACTGGTTTTTGAATTTCTGAGAGGGGGATCCACTAAGGACCATTGCTTCTGATTTGACGGTATTAATTTTGTAGCCTGAGACTTCTCTAAATGCTCTTAAAGGAGCTAGTAAGTGTGGAAAGGAGCTGTCTGAGTCAGACAGGAAGAAGATAGAATCATCTGTGTACAATGAGAGTTTGTACTCCTGTGCCCCAGCCATCACACCTTTTCTTGCTGGATCCTGCCTAACCCTGGCGACCAAAGGCTCCAAACTCAGGGCAAAAAGCAGGGCGATAATGGATAGTCCTGTTGTGTGCCCCTTAATATTGGGAAAGGGTAAGAGCCGATACCATTTATCCTGACCACGGCCTCCGGTCCGTCATATAAATTCAGTACTATCTTTAGAAATTTGGGGCCCAAATTCATTTGTTCCATGAACTGTTTTAGAAAATTCCAATTAACCCTGTCAAAAGCTTTTTCAGCATCCATGGATATTGCCAATTGAAACATGGGATGGGAGTAATGGGCTGAAATAATATTCAGAAATATTCTGAGATTATCAGATAAATACCGGCCAGAAATGAAGCCAGCTTGGTCTTCGTGTATCACCTGGGCAATTACAGCCTGTAATCTACTGGTCAGCAGGCCAGTGAATATTTTAAGGCCTACATTCAGTAGAGATATTGATCAATAAGACCCACACTCCACTGGGTTCTTCCCTTCTTTATGTAGAACTGTAATCTGGGCTAATTGCCAGGACTTCGGGACTGCATTGCCTTCCATCACCTCTTTATAAACATCAAGTAGGGGTTGGGACTAACTTCTCCACAAAGATTCTATAGAACTGAGATGGAAATCCATCAAGCCCCAGTGACCCCCCCCCCCAAGGGCCTGCACTTGTGTTTTTATCTCACCCGGGGAAGTCGAAGATTCTAAGAAGTCTCGGGCCTCTCCAACTAGAGTTTTTAAAACTGTTCCTTGAAAGAACTCCTGAGTTTTTAAGTCAAGGTCCACAATGAGGTCCTGTGTGTACAGCTTTCTGTAATAAGAGGCAAAAGAGGCAGTTATTTTCTCTGGGTGGCTAGTGACATTCTTGTCCTCTGGGTCGGTTAACTTTAAAACTAGTCTGCTCCCCTGCTGGGTGCAGAGGGTGCTGGCCAATAATTTCCTCACCCTATTTCCTCCCTCATAATAACTTTGGCAAATACGCCAGTAGGAGCCCTCCACTAGATTAATTAGAATCTTGTCTAATCTCTCCTTAGTTGCTCTAAGTTGCTGTCTTAAACTTGAGTTGAGAGATATTTTATGCTGAAACTCCAAATCAGCTATGGAGTCTTCTAATTCCTTGATTTCCCTATTTCTCTTCTTTTTTTCCCAGGCAGCATAACTTATAATTGTCCCTCTCAAGACAGCTTTTAGGGTGTCCCATCTGACTGCAGCCATCATAGCTCCAGCCGGGTTGTTGGCCAGGTATTCATCAATGGTGTCCTCAATCTGGGATTTGAAATCTGTGCAATTGAGGAGAACCACATTAAGATGCCAATGGGAATTTCTAACAGAGAGGAGTAAAGTAAGTGACACCCAAACAGGTGCATGGTCTGAGTCAGAGCGGGGGTGAATGGTGCATCTATCTGCTGAATATGCCCACTCCTCTGACATTAAGATCATATCTATTCTTGTGTAGCAGTTATGCCTGTCTGAGTAGTGGGAATAATCTCTTTTTGCCATTCTTCCACCTCCATGTATCCACCAGGCCCCAATTTTGTAGTGACCTATTTAGGTCCTTGCTAGCTTTCTTTGGGATAAGAAGAGGGGATCCTCCACACCTATCTAGGGTGATAGATAATGTAGCATTGAAGTCTCCCCCTAGGATGTAGAGACTGCCCTCCACCCCCCCTCCACCTTGGCAGTTGTTTTCGAAAAAAGAGGGCTGCTTCTTGATCTTCATTTGGTGCATACAGACTTATTATTGTACATGAAATTTCCATGATCATCCCTGTTATTTTAACAAATCTGCCTTCTGGATCTGTAACCACACTCTGCACTTGGAGGGGGCAGGACTTATGTACTAGGATTGCAGTGCCTCTCCCATGCAGGTGAGCCAGATAGGAAAAGGAATGAACCGACCCCACCCATCTACGACACAGTTTTTTGTGCTCTGCCTCTGTAAGGTATTGTCTCTTGGAAGAGTGCTATTTGAGCATTTAACCTCCCCAATTCTTGTATAATCCGAGCTCTTTTGATCGGATGATTGATCCCTTGCATGTTGTATGTTACAATGTTGAGCCCCTCCATTACAGCAGTGTGGTCAGACTCCTCGTCTGGAAGAGAAGGATGTCCATTAGGACACAGTATAAAGGTGTGTGCACAGCATTTGAAATATAAAAAAACAGTTGCCACAGACCTCTAACCAGTCTAATAAGAACACTAAACCAACTGTTTAAAAACAGTTCCCCAGCTTGAGGAAGGAATCCCTGCTCACAACAATTCTGTTCCTCCTGCCAAGCTGCCACAAATTGTCCACCTTCTGCCTTCTGGCAAAAACTGGTGGGAAGTGCTGAGAAAATCCCCGCACCTAGCTGTGAGTGTTGGAGTACATCCATCACTAGCTGCATCCGTGGGGACCACCAGACCAATGCAAACCTTTCCCCCCTTCCCCCCCGACCCACTGTATTGCTGAATGAGGACGAGTGTCTCTGGTCCGGCCATACCGCCATTACCTCGGGCCCCCCCTTTACATTTCACCCACTTGTCCTTAGGCCTAAAGTCTCCATTCTAAGAAATTCTTGTCACTTTGTTTTAATCAGCGCTCCCAGAGTCCCCTCCCCCACAGCAGGCCCCTTCAACCTCTCCCAGGATGAATAATCCTGGTCAAAATCCCCAAGTTTCCCCATCCAAGGGCAGGGAAAAAGAGACCCTAGGAGCCC
The DNA here is from genome assembly GCA_016271365.2 of Neoceratodus forsteri. Lineage (NCBI taxonomy): Eukaryota > Metazoa > Chordata > Ceratodontiformes > Ceratodontidae > Neoceratodus > Neoceratodus forsteri. The sequence goes on from CM057457.1 coordinate 80,922,822, forward strand.
ATCAGTCAACATACAGCATTTTCCAATCTCAATCACTTAGTTCTCCCCTGATTTATGCAATAAGGCAGTTCCTCTAAAAAGCCCCAGACAATATGTCCTGGTCTTACATGACTTGGCTGAGGATAGGCCAAAGAATTCCTCTGACCATCAGCCTGAGGGTTTCTTAGCTTTTTCTGCTAGACAGCCCCATGATGCAAATGGGCCTGCCTTGTTCAGGGAGTTGAATCTTCGAGCCCCACCTGCTCCGCTGCCTACCATCTGCCATTGTCTCTTCTCTTTTTCCTTTATCAGCACGGGGAGACCAGTTTGTCAGCCTGCAATTCCAGGGAAGAGAGATATTTCTTTGCTTCGCCCACATTGTCAAAAAACTTAATGCCCAAACCTGATGCCACTATAAGTCAAGCTGGTAAATCTACCCTTGCTTTCAGGCCCTTCCCTCTGAGAGCTTTCCTGATGGGGAACCACATCTTCCTCCGCGCCATTGTCATAGGGGCATAATCAGGCTCAAAGAACAATTTATTGTCCCCAGAATTGATTTCCTTCTTGGCCCATGCTTTCTTTAGTACTAGTTTTTTCATCCTGAAGTCTAGGAAGGCCACGATAATCGAGCGCAGTTGTGCCTTGGGGTCTCTGGGGGGAGCAGACAAGGCTCTGTGGACATGAATCACATTCAAAGGAGTGTCTTGGCTTATGTCTAGCAGCTCCCTGATTAAGCTTTCAATAAAATCAGGCATGTTACCCTGCTCAGTGTTCTCAGGAAGGCCATGGACCCTTAGGTTGAGTCATCGGGAATGATTTTCAAGGTCTTCCAGTTTCCCCACGAGGAGCTGAGTGTGGTCATGGAGCTGGAGGATCATGCCATTATGTAAGTCCACCATTTCCATGTAAACTGTATGCTGGTCTGAGATTTCCTCTATCTGTTTCCCCTGTTTAGCAATATTATCTCTGTTTTCCTTTATATCAACTCTGATGGAATCCAGGGAGTTGCTGAGCTGTCGCAGCTCCCGGCACAGCTGGTGGGAGATGATCATGAAGTCCTCCCCCTCCTCCTCTGAGTCACTCTTTCAAGTGGGTTCCGATGCTTTAGAGGCCTCCTCGCTATACGCCATAGATCTGGAGGGCAGATTCAATTTTTGTTGCTTGAGCCCCCCACCGACCTCCTATTTGGGTCTATTTCTGGTCGCCATAGTAGCAAAGATTAGATTCTGCTGTTTTGGATGGTTTGCCTCACTGGAGATTAGAGTTTTAAATTTAATGAGTCGAAGGATCGAAGAGAGCTTTACCTCGAGTGTCTACATCGGTCGGTGACATCACTGGAAGTCCCTGAATGTGGGTATTTTTAATTACTATTTTATACATTGTTACTAGAGAGTTGGGAGATCAATGAGTTCCACTGCTTGACTAACGAGGGCCATGTTAGTAGAATAGTGGCCTTCATTATTCTCCAACTTACCGTCATAACATATAAAATAGTAATAGAAAATAACTCCATTCATTTCAAGGGGGTACACCCCAACACTCTGACCTGTGGACCTCATCTCATAAAGACTCCTTCCTCTGGCTCCCAAGTACTCAATAAGAGACTTTTTGCTTACATCATAGAAACATAGAAGCATAGAAATTGTCAGCAGATAAGGACCGCCAGGTTCATCCAGTCTGCCCATGCACTCTACCTATTGGAAGTGTCTGCTAAGTCATTTACTTTAGCTGATTTCTATACGTGGTGGGTTGTCTGTAGCAGCATGGCCATACCCGCTATAGTGTGTGTGCATGGGTGGGTGGGGGAACTGGCCATGTGGGTGGGTGTGCATGTCAAGTTATTGCTACATTTGTGTTTGCACCTTAAAATATGTTTACGTGTAAGCATTCAAAACTATGGAGAAAAAATTATAGGAGTACAGGCCAGACAGAAGTAATTAAGTGGTTTTGTGGGTGTGTGTGTGTATTGGGGGTTGGAAAACGTGTTTCCATTGGTATGTGTGGTACAATTCAACTGTGAAAATGAGATGAGGGAGAGAAGAAAACTGAAAAGCATACACTGGCTACAAGCAAGCCGCCGCATGCATGCAGCTGTATTCAGATACAGTATTTATTGAAGTACAAGTGAACCATATGTGTGCAGACAGTATGGCTTTGTGGTTAAAGGCACTGAACTGCAAACTAGAAGACCTGGATTCATGAAGACCTGGGTTTGAATCTCATCGACTCTTACTTGCGTATGATGTGATCCTGAGCAAGTCAATTAACTTTTACATGTGCAGTTATCAATGACCACTTGCTTTTTTGCATGCATGCCACATGCATGCAGTCTTTCCCAATTTAACATAAAAATCATGGTTTCCAAACTTGCTTGCTGCACGCGTGCCATATGCATGCAATCAGTTCCAATTTAACTTTTAAATCATACTTGCAGCATGCATATCACTTGGGTAGTTTTATATGTGCAGCATGAAAACATTTCATACAGTTATTTCTGTAAGGGTTGGGGGGGTCTTTCCAGATCCCCTAAAGGAGGCGGTTGTACAACCACTCCTTAAAAAACCCTTGTTGGATCCAAACTATCCAGCTAACTACAGGCCTATCTCTAACCTGCCTTTTGTAAGCAAGGTTATTGAAAAGGTGGTTGCATCGCAGTTGGAAGATTATCTTGGGACCCATGGTATCTATGAGGGTGTCCAGTCTGGATTTAGGAAGAGACATAGTACTGAGACTGCACTCGTCTATGTATTGAACAACCTCCTAACAGTGACAGATCGAAAGGCACGTACCATCTTGGTCCTTCTTGATCTCTCTGCGGTGTTTGACACTGTGGACCATGGTGTACTTTTGGAATGCCTGTGTTTCCTTTGTGGACTATCGGGTACAGTCCTCAAATGGTTTCAATTGTTCCTCACAGGCAGATCTCAGAGGGTTGTCTCCAGAATTTATTCCTCTGATGCTCTCCCTCTGTACTGTGGGGTGCTGTAGGGCTCCATATTGTCGCTCATGTTGTTCGCAGTGTATATGCTGCCATTAGGAGATATCATCAGATGATACGGTTTGAGTTTTCACTGCTATGCAGATGATACTCATCTGTATATGTCTTTTCTACCTGGACAGGAGGATGAAGTCTCTGTCTTCAACAACTGTCTCACTGAGATCAAGGACTGGTTGAGTGCCAGCTGGCTGAGGCTGAACCTGGATAAGACCAAGGTGTTGGTGGTGGTCCAGGTCAGATGGGGCAGGTATGGGGGCTGGGCAGTCATTGGGCTCATGGCTTGATGGCATCCAGCTCACCACCTCAGACCGGATGAGGAACCTGGGCATTATTTTTGATGATGGCTTAGCTCTGAGATTTCATTTGTCAGCTGTGGTCAAATCCTCTTTTTACCATCTGAGGAATATCACCTTGCTGAAACACATGGTTCCTCCAGATGACCTACTGACTTTGATCCATGCCTTCATCACCACCCACCTAGATTATTGCAATGCCCTCTACCTAGGGCTTCCAGCGGTTGATATCTGCTGCCTGCAGCTGATGCAGAACATGGCAGCCAGGCTTTTGACTGGCACATCTAGGGCTAGTCATATTACGCCTGTGCTGCACAAACTGTACCGGTTGCCTGTTCAGTGGCAGATCACCTTTAAGGTTGGCTTGCTGACCTTTAAAGCCCTACATGATCAGGGACCCAGCTATCTGAAAGATCTTCTGACTCCCTACTACCCTCGCCATCCTCTCCGATCCACTGATGAGAGATTGCTAGAGAGTCCCAACATGTGTCTGAAAATGTCTGGTGCTCGAGCTTTTTCTTTTGCTGCGCCCACCCTGTGGAATTCTCTACCTCATCGGTTAAGAGAATGCCTGACCATTGAAAGTTTTAAAGCTGAATTTAAAACCTATCTTTTTAACCAGGCTTTTCTTTGATGTTCTTAATCTGAATGTTTATATCTGTAATATTATTAAGTTATTTGTATTATTGTTATTGTTTTATTTATGTGGGATATTGTTAAGCTTTGTTGAAGCACCTTGGTTTTGGAAAGGTGCTATATAAATAAAGTTTTACTTACTTATTTACTATCCACCCATTCTGATTTAGACCTCTCCCCTTATCTTTACTGTCTCTTTCCTTTTTGACAACCAATTATCTACCCAGTTTATGAATAACACTGGGATATTGAGATTTGTCATTTTATTTGTAAGTGTATTATGTGGTACCATGTCAAAAGCTTTACTCAGGTCCATGTAGACCACATCTGCTGAGTTATCTGAATTTAAAGCCTAGCTAATGGGATCAAAAATGTTTATGAGGTTGGTTTGACAAGATCTATTTCTTGAGAAACTGTGCTGGATGTTGTTCTCCTCTAGATTGGTAGAAACCCAGTTTTCCTGATGTTTTTTTAGCATTCCTTCTATGATTCGGCACACAATGCTTATTTGGCTCATCTGCCTATAAGTTTCTATCAGTTGTTTTGACCACATTTTGTGTATTGGAGTGACCTCTGCATATTGCTAGTCACTGGGTACTTCTCCTGTGTTTACTAATGTATTAATGATTAATGATAGTGGTCCCAATATCTGAGCAGCTGTCTTTGTAAGAATTCTGTGTTTAATGCCATCTGGTCACTGAGATTTGTGGATTATAAGGCTTACTAGCTTTCTGTACTATTCCTCTTATTTTTATGGCTATATTTATTCTCTCACCATCTAGGGGTTTTATAATTGTCAAATGGGCTTTTTTTTATTGAACACCGAACTAAAAAAAATATTGAAAGCTGTTGCCATCTCTTTATCATTTTTGGTTATTATGTTATTTATCATCAGTGGTCCTAGTGTGTTTTCAATATTTTTCTTGGACTTAATGTATGTGTACTGTAGCATTGTTTATAGTCATCTTTCACTTGAGTCACCAGGTTCCTTTCCATATTACTTTACTGCTTCCTAATAGTGGTTTTACACTCCTTTTGTGTGCCCCTATATTCTGTTAAAATTCTGTTTTCTGTACTAGTTTAAGTTTCTTATATAGTCATTTTTTCTTTCTGATTAGTTTCCTGATTTTGTGTGTCATCCATTTAGGTGCTGTACATTTATTGCTGTATTTGCATCTGCTGGGGATATATTTAGTAATTAATTTATTAATGAATTTCATTTTTGATTATTTCCCACTCTTCTTCTGTTGTTTTTGTCAAATTCCTGGTCCCTGTTCCATTCTGTCAGCTCAATTCTCATGGCTGCAAAGTCTGTTCAATTGAAATCTATGTCTCTTGATGTATCTCTTTGCTTTACACTGTAAATCTATTGATTTTAAATTCCACCATACAGAGGTCATTGTTACCAGCACTTCTCATGGTTTACTCTTTCTAATTAGGTCACGTGAACTTGACATTACTACATCCAAAATAGTATCACCCCCTTGTTGGGCTATTTACATATTGTGTAAGACTGTAGTCCTTGATGACGTCTATCAATCCCTTTTCAGGATTAGTTTTTCCCGTACCTTGTTCCCAATTGATACACAACATGTTTTTGTCATCCATGAGTATGCTGGTTTTGTGATTTTGCATACAGTTTGTCATATTATTTATTAATTTCAATGTTTTGGTGAATAGCATATGAGTCAGTAGTGCTTGTGTAATGTAGTTTACTTTTGGCTTTACTCTATTCCCACCCTTGGGAGCAAAACCAGGTAGTGAGTAGGGAATAGAAGGCCCAGTACCAAGGGTGAGTAGAGTGCCAGAGAAGGAGGAGGCAGGGGTGGATGGTGGGTGTTTCACAATGCGCGCTAGGCAGGGGACTGCTGAAGGAGGTTGGCCTTTAAGGGGAATCTGGGAGGAGCTATTCACTCGCATTGAACCTCGGGCTTTAGCCCTCCCATTCAGTGTTTTGGTGAATAGTGTATGAAGTCAGTAGTTCTTGTGTAATGTACAGTAGTTTACTTTTGGCTTTAGTCTATTCCCACCCTTGGTATTGAAATTGGGTAGTGAGTAGGGAATAGAAAGCCCAAAAGAATTACCATTGAATGTCCAAAAGAAAATGATTACCTCCTCCAACTCATGGAGAGTATGACCAGCAGAATTTATTTATTTTTATTTATTTATTGAAATATTTCACCAGGAAAGGCACACTGAGCAACAAGATGCTCATCTCACAGTGCGACCGGGGGGCGGGGGTACAGAGGAGAGCAGATGAGTACATGATACATAGCAGTGAGTTACACATTGGAAACATGAACTAAGAGTAACATTACATACATTGATTTGAATTTGAATTACACATTGGTACAGTGAGTGAGAGTAACAGTGTACAGGGCTTTACAACAACCTTATATATAAGGGGGGTGCTACATCAAGAAGGGATACAACATGGGGTAGGTTTAAACAATGTAATGTTGTCAGCCATTGGGAGAACAAAGAATTAGGTTAAGACATGGATTATATTTACACAATACATAGGTGACAGCAACTAACAACAGGAACACGTTAGACAGAGAGACAAGGCTAGAAGTGCAGTAAGAGGTAAGTGCGGAGGTTGGTAGATATATGCCAGCATTTGTAGCCATTTGCTAAAGCCACTGGTCAGGCCTCATAGGATGTAGGGGGGAGCAGTGGGGGGTAGTAGTAGGAGTGGAGGGAAGAGGGGTTGGGCTAGTGGAGGGGAAGAAGAGGAGGTCAGATGCATGAACAGTTTACCACGTAGAAGTTTGTCAGGGCAGAGGATAGAGAATGCCTAGAGGAGGAAGAGTGGTGGATTTGGACTGGCAGGTCATTCCAGAGCTTCGGGAGATGGTAGGAGAAGGCTGATTGGCCTGCAGTGATCCGATGATGCAGGATTACCAACAGTCTGGAGTCAGTAGACCTAAGAGCATGAGAGGAGGTTGGAGGAGATGATACAGTGGAGGCAAGGTAGGGTGGAAGGGACCCGAGCCAGAGGTGAGAAGCAAATTTAGTACTGTGTAGTAGGCGCCAGTTGTCAAGGGAGGGGAGGGCCAGCGAATGGTAAAGCTCACAGTGGTGGGTACGGGGGGGGCATCGAGGGCAAAATGACAGAATTCATTGATGAGAGGGTCCAGTCTAGATAGGGTAGACTTGGCAGCAGCACTGTAGACTACATCGCAGTAGTTGAATGTAGGTAATATCATTTTCTGCACAATTTCGCATCTCATGGTTAGCAGGAGACTACTGCGGTTCCTATAGAAAGCGCTGAGGTTAGGGTGCAGTTTTTCAGGATAGCGTCCACATGGGCTGAGAAGGATAGGTGTCAGTCAAGCCAGCCACCTAAAGGTAGACACGTCCTCAAGGACTGTCCCGTCAAGGGTGTGGAAGATCAGGGGTGAGGTAAGCCTGGATAGAGTCTGCCTAGTTTGGAAGGTCATAGAGACTGTCTTCTTGGCATTGAGGGAGAGTTGGTGGGAGCTAAACCAGAGCTGCACCTCACTGAAATCAGCCTGTAGACCAGTCGCGACCTCCTTGAGGGTCCGGCCAGAGGTAAAGACAACTGTGTCATCTGCATACATGTGAATTGAGGTAAGTGAACAGGTTTGTGGTAGGTCATTTAGCAGGATGGAAAAGAGAATGGGTCTGAGATCTGAGCCCTGGGGAATGCCAGTGTTGATTGGGAGTGGAGGTGAGGTGGAATCAGCAATTTTTACAGACTGAGTTCTGCCTGCAGGAGAAGAAATCCCCCCAGGTGGAAGAAATCTCTGAGGACCCATGGCTACTGATCCGCCCATCCTCCGGACAAACTAAGAGGAAATGAACCTAGGTTCTAACAACCATATTCCAGAGGAAGGTGAACTGCTTGGGGAGATGACAGTTGATCTTCAAAGTCCATTGTATGATGTGTTCTGGAAGGATGAGTCTGAGTTTGAAGAAGTAGGTTTATTCTGAAGGAGCATCCAGATCCTGAAAGTGCAGTAGGTCCAGTTGAAAAGTGATGAATGCAGTCCAGATATCCTAGGTGACGATGGATGATATCCATGGAATTGCAGAGACAATGTGAGCATGAAGAGCATGATTTGATAACATTTGCTGCCAGATTTTGAGCGGTGGGAAGTACGATGGTTATAAAGTCATAAGGTAAACAATCTGACTTTGTAGAAAGTTTGACATTCATGGTAGAGTCTGAAGGTTTGGAGTTAAGTAGTGAGCAATAAGTTGCAATGTAGGCATCCATGAAGAAGTGAAGGAATTGGACAGAATCATTAGGTACCTAGTACAGTAGGAGGGCTGATGTGGATGTTTTAAGACCAATGAAGGAAGGCTGGGATATGCAATAGAGATGGTAACTGAATGTATATGGAAATAATTGGAAGTTCAGTACAATGAATTTTGAGAGCTAATTTGGGTATCAATGCCACAGTGATACTTCCATAGGCTCATTGTGGTCTGCTGGAGAGAAAAGGATATATGAGTATTGCTGTGGTGTAACTGTCAATGACATGAGCTGAGGTGGCCATGACTGCTTTGCCTTACAGGTTGATCCACTATCTGAATGCTGTAGGGAGCCCAAAAATGGGTCTTTGAAGGAGTCTATAGACTGATATGGCAATGGGAATTTGAGAGCGGTGTAGAATGCCAGGGATACCTAGCATTGAAGTCAGATATAAGCCTGGTGGAAGACATGACTGGGATAGTGAGACAGCCAGGTCAGTTATGGACATGTAGATTGAGGAAGCCTAGCTGCCAAGGGATTATCCAGATTATCATTAGAATGGGTGGAGAGTTATTTATCAGGTAGGGAACTGCAAGTTCTTTATGAGGGTTCAGTGTCAAAGAGTAGAATTTTAGAAAAGGGTGTACCTCAAGGGTCAATCTTGGGCCCCCTATTGTTTTCCTTGTTTGTGGATATTATACCAAGTAAAATTCTTAAGGCTAAAACAATCTTATATGCTGATGATATAATATTATATAGTAGCTCTTATTCATTAGATAAAATTGCCCAAGATTTGACTGTAGATTTTCAGAGTCTAGAAAATTGTTTGTTGGACTTAAAATTATCATTGAATATTTCAAAAACCAAGAGTATGATATTTGCCTCTAAACAAACGTTGGTTAAATTAGGGAAACTGAATATTTTCGGTAAAAATGGAACTAATTTGGAGCAGGTGCATTGTTTTAGATATTTGGGAATGAATTTGGACTCAAATTTAACATTTTCAAATCATATATTGACTTTCACAAAATCAGTAAATCAAAAATTAGGGGTTGTATTCAGACTACAGAATGTGTTAACTTTACAAGCCAGGCAACATATGACCCAAAGTATACTACTTTCACAACTGAATTATAATTCATTTTTGTTTACTAGTTTGCCTAAACATGTGGTAAATAACTTAACAATGACTTTTCATAGTATTTGTAGATTTGTTTATAGATTGCCTTATAGTACACATCATTGTACTTTATATCAAGTTTCAGATTTTCTACCGCCTAACTTGAGTTCCATTTACTCTCTTTGTTGTAAAATGGATAATGTATTGAGACAAAAAAATCTCTCTCCCTTGTATTCTCTGATATCTGTAAGGGAAGCTCCGAGAAACTTGATATCAAATTCCTTTCTTGTTTAAATTTGAAAGTCACTAAAACTAAAATGGGTGCTCAGGCTTTTTCTATCCAAGCACCAAAATACTGGAATGATCTTCCAATTGGATTGAGAACTATGAGCAGTCATAATTTATTCAAAAAGAAATTGAAGCATCATTTATTGAGTAACTTGCAATGTCACTGCTATTTTAAATAATTTGCATTACATTGTTTGTCTTATATGTCATGTATTTGTATTTCTGTATTAAGTGAATGTAAAAGTTATCTTTTTGTATAACAACTTGTGGCTATTTTATAGTCTCGGGTCGCATATGAAAAATGGCCTTGGCTCATATGTTTACCCGGTTAACAAAAGAAATAAATAAAAAAAATAAAATAAATACAAATAAAAAAAATGGAAGCCTGCTCTTGGTGAAAGCCTTTGCTGGAAGGAGTGTGGTGACAAAAAAAGTCTATAAGGCATGTTGTCCAAGGGATGTTGCTAGAAGAAGTTTTCCACAGGTGAAATAAATGAGTGCTTCATAGAGCAGTAGATGGAAGCTGTTAGGATGACCAAGGTAGGAGCATGAAATAGATGAATGGGAGGAATAGTTGACTGGGTAGGAATACTGGCCAGTGTTATATATGAAATGCCCCAAAAGAGCCACAGCAAATGAGAAGGAGCCCCAAGCCACGAGAGCAGTGAAGAGAAGGCAGCTGTCCAAGGAGGGAGGGAAATTCTAGAGTGGATATCAATGGACTGGAGGAAGGATTCTTAGAAGAAGATGGCATAGGCCATGCTGTGTTGACATCGCAGATGCAGGAAGGAATGGGACTGGGGTCAGCGCCACAGCAAACTGAAATAGAATGAAAGAACGCTGTTGCAGGCTATGAAAAGTGGATCCATGAAGACCAAGAAGTGAAGCCAGATACCAAGTGCTATGAATTTGTGGCATGAGAGCCCCATGTCTGAAGAAGATGGCAAACAACAAGTGCAGAGAGCAGAAGGCATAGCAGTGGTGAAGCACGAGGTTCCCACTTCTGAGGGAGAAGGCAAATTCGCATAGTTGTCGGATGGGGACTAGCAGTAAGGATGTCCAGGAGGCAGTCGAACTTAATGGAGGTAGAGACTGAACAAGCTGGTCAAATCCAAATACAGAGTGTGAGGAGGCCAAGGCAGGGATGAGTACGATGAGTCCATGGAAGTGCAGGAGGGAGATTGGTGAGGAAGAATGTGGAAGGCAGATGGGGTACAGGGGTTCTATTCCCGAAGGGAAGTGGCAACTGGGTATCAGGTAGAGAATGCATAAGGTTGAAACAGTTGATTGCAAACACAGGCTCCCATCCCTGGTATTTGAGGCAAGATGATCTTCACTCAATGCCTCCAGGCAAGGTAGGATGGTGAAGGCAAATAGGATAAAGTGGTCCCATTCCTGAAGGGAAGCAGCAACCGGGTATGCATGTAGAGAAGGTATGAAGTTGAGACAGCGAACTGCAGACATGGGCTTCTATCCCTGGTAGTCAGTGCCAGATGACCTGCAGTTGATACCACTAGGCAGAGGTAGGATGCTGAATGCAAATGGAATATAGTGGTCCCATTCCCAAAGAGAAGCAGCAACTGGTATTAGGAAGAGAATACATAAGCATGACATGGTAGATTGCAGACATGGCTCCCATCCCTGGTAGCTGGGATGAGCCAACCTTCACTTGATGCTGCCAGGCAGAGTTAGGGATGGAGGATGTCAGGGTTGTAAGTAGTAAGTAGTAATGAGCGTAACAGAATCCCATCCCTGGTAGACAGGGCAAGCCTACCTTTGCTCAGTACCTTAGAAGGTATGAGTTAGGGACAGTCTGGACAAACTGCTGGTATGGGCTGAACAAGGAAAAGTCAGCAGGCAGCGTAGTTTTAGACAGGTAAGCAGTGCGGCAGTATAAATGAGAAGAAACAAGTCAGAGTAGGAGAACATGAGGAGGAGTCATTAGGAATACCTGTAAAGGGGAGGTTAGAGTAATCCAGGAAGGAGCATACTGGTAGCGATGGAATGGATCTAATGATTGAAGCCAGGAGGAGAGCCAATGATGCAGACCAAGGGGGTGCTGCAAGGGGTGTAGAAGAGGGAGCAGGTATAACATTGCAGGTAACTTGCAAGCTGGATAGTGAGGAGCACCAGGTGTAAACATGGGAATAGAAATCTTGAGTTTGATCAGGGTATTGGTGCCGAGAGCAAATGGTAAGGGGAGCAAATGCCAGACTAGGGTTAGAGGTAGCATGGGTCTGAATGGGAGAAGGGGTGGAAATGAAGATGGAATGTCGATGTGAGGAGCAAAGGCCCCCCCCAAAAAAATCAGGAAAACACAGGACAAGGACAGGAACAAGGGAAGGGGGGGCAGGAAAAAGGGGGACAGGAAGAGACCGTAGGGGCATACAAGGAGCCACAGGCAGGGTACCAGCCAAGTAAGTCTGACATGGTTGCAATCACCCAAATAAATATAGCAAGCAACAAGAGGAGGAGAGATTAAGAGCAGGTCAGGCATTGTAGTCTGGTGGTAAGAGCACCGACCTGGTAACCCAAAGCCTGTAGGTGTAACCATGGCCAAAACAAAATGATGAGAAAACCTGAATAAGCCACAAAAGCTTCCAGTGGTCTAGGCCAGGTAGTTGTAGATCTGAGGTAGAAACTTGAATATGGGAAACAGCTTAGGCAATGCACTATATAGGAGAAGCAAAAATGCACCTGTGAGTAACTGCCACTGGCCACAAACAACGCTGTCCCCAAAGCCCAAGTGAGAGAACGTGTACTGGAGTTCAAAAAAACAGAGCAGAAAATACAACAGCAACCAACACCGGAACAGAGATCCAGTGGTAAGCGGGGTCAGGCTGGAAGCTGCAGCGTAGCATGGGATGCAGCAACTGAGCTAGAGCTGAGCCATGAAGGGATGTTCCTGGCAGAGTGTAGAGAGGCAGGCAGTGGAGTGGGTGAGCACAGGGCAGGTGAGCAGGCGCAGGGGGATGACACCATACCTGGGAAGGCAGAGCAAGGAGCAGTGGCCAGAACAGAGAAGGGGAAATGAAAGAACTTCCCAAGGAGGCTCTGCAGGAAGGGAGAGGAGCAGCAAGAGAGGCATGGGAAAGGGGGACAGATGGAGGAACCGGAACAAGATTAGAGGCAACAATGGGTGAAAACAGAAGAACAGAAACAAATGGGAGCATAAAAAAGGAACACAGAGGGTGGGGGAGCAAGCCAAGGAGGGGAGATAAAGGAAGGAGACGAGCAAGTGGGAGCAAAGGGGAACAGCAGGAAGGGAAAAGAGACTCAGCCCACAAGCCACACAGGAGTGTAGAGCGCTGCAGCGAAACAATGCGCTAGACAGGTGACTGCTGAAGGAGGCAGGCCTTTAAGGGGAATGTGGAGGAGCTATTCCCCCACATTGAACCTCGGGCTTTAGCCCTTCCAATATCCTTATCTGCACTGGTGTCAGGTAGTCTATAAAGCACTTCAATAACAATTGGAGTTGTTCCTGGGTTTTCTATTTCAACCAAGAGGAATTCCAGGTCATCAGTTTCTGTTGCAATCAGTCTAATGACAATGTCTGGTTTAACTAGTAATGCTATTCCTCCACCCCTTTTATGCAGTCAATCTTTTTTCTATAAATGGTATACTCATCTATCGTTTTGCTCCAGCTATCACATGGATTCCACCATGTTTCTGTGATAGCAGTTTTCTGTGGTTAATAAATCCTCAAGGAATTTCTGATTTTGCTCATACTCCTGCATTTATCAAGAGGCCTTTTAGATTTCTATATTTGTTAGAGGTTTCATGGGTACAGGTTTTTCCTGTTAAACTAGGTTGAATTTCAGATTCATTATTTGTGTTATCTTTATTAGTGTTCCTTTTTGAAGGGTCCACTTTTTTTTGATTACTGTATTGTACATAACTGTTGCCCTTTTTTTAGGAGTTTACATTTTTGTCTATGGATGACTTCATGTTTTACCCTTGAACTACTTACCCTTTCTCTACTGAAGAGGTAGATTTTGTTAGTAAAATAATCCCAACTTCTCATAAATAGATGGCCTTCCCATTTTGGACAGTTTCAGAGCCAGACATTCATTTTTCACATTGCTCATAATCTCCCAGGTCCTGCTTTTGAAACTGGCAACGTTTATGAAACAATGAGTTTACAGTTTTTTGCTTCAGTGTGTTGTCCACAGCTACAAAGTATTCTTCAAGACCATTATCTAGTCGCAAACCCATGTCATTGACTCCACAGAATAGGGGATTGCTTCCTGAGTTTTTAATGAGCCCTTCTAGATTGTCTCTGATGTCACAGATTTTGGCTCCTGATAGTCAGGACATGATTGCAGTCTGTTTCTTGTCCTTGTGGATAGTATGATTTGTATATCATATGATGGAGTCACCTAGTACAATAATGTTTTGTTTCTCACTTGGAGGTGTAGTCATTTCTGGTGCCTCGTTTGTACTTAATACAGGGGGATTGGGATATTATTGTCATCATTGGTAACAACCTCATCATGTGATGTGTGTTATTAGTGAAATGTGCGTTACTGTTACCATTTGTGTCCTGGTCTGATGAAAGTATTCCATATCTATTGGCAGTATTATTATATGTTGTTCAGTAAGTCTACCGCTTTTTTATTTTTCCTCCCAGTGACAAATGGCCATTCGTTATCATGCACTTCTTGTCCTTTTTCTCCTGTTCTTAATATTATTTTATTCTTCTCCTCCTCTTGTACCATGGTGTTAATCTCTGTATTAAGGTTCTCTGGATCCTGAAATCTCTCTAATCTAGAGACACTAGCTTTTAGCTCAATGATTTTTTCTATAGTTCTATAATACATGAACAATTATTGCATGTAAAATCCCCACACTCATTCTCTGACTCATCAGAGGAGTGCATCCTGCAGCTCTAGCACACATCTGTAGAGCCTGTGTTTGAATGGCTATTTACCTTTATTTCGGAGATAGTGACCTACCCTTACTAACTGACCTAGTTGACAATGGCAGACACTACCTCTATCAGTGTTGCCTCTGCACAGTACTCACCAATGCTCGCACAGGCATCTGCATTTGTACTTTCAGGACCAGAAGTGATGGGCTATACACTTCTGGTTTTAGAAGGGTACAAATGGCATGATTTACTGTTAGAAACTGCTAAAAGGGCTTGTTCCCAAAGTGTGCTAAAAGTACAGTTATCACTACTATGACCCAATGTGCTACAAAACTCCAAAAAGAGCTTTCAAATCAGTGATAGGCTAATGGTCCTCCAGCAATCCCAGCAGCACTTCTGGCCACCAATGAAGGAGATTTCCATTGGGGAGGGCCTTTCTTGTAGTTTTTAGTGCTGCAGTGGGTGGAGCCCTGCAGACCTTTTGCTAGGAGAAAAATGACTCCGCATTCCTTCCGAATGAACAACATATTGGACTTGCATCACAGTCACCTCCACATCCATGAAGCAGTCCATCCATGTTGCTCTATCGACGCAGCCCTGCACTATTTTACAGTGTCAGCGGTCATGGTAGAAAACAACACACTCCATTGTTTCCAAGATGGCCGCTGGACTCTACAGTGATAGCAGTTGTGCATGCGCAGTAGTATGCAGCGGTCATCTTGGTCAAGGCGGAGTGGACCATGTTCTGCTGTGACTGCCTATTTCATTTCTTTTTATATTATAAAAATTCCCCCCACCTGATCCTCCCTCTCAGCACCCACCGTCCCTGCCCCCCCCAGAAATATAGCAATGACACTGGGGTGCCCAATCCCCCAGTGTCGTGATTGTGTTCTCCCTGAACTCCCTGAAGGATTTTTCTCCCCTCACCTAACCCTCCTTCTCAGCATCCACCACTCCACCCCCAGAAACATAACTGTGACACTGGGGGTGCCCAGTCCCCCAGTGTCATGGTCAGAGATTCTCAATCCTATTTTTTTTTCCACCTGCAAAAAAAAACAGTCCATCAATGTTTTTTGTGGTCGTTCCTTACCCGCCATCCAGAACTCCCACTCAGCACCCATCACCCCGCACCCCCCAAGCCCTTACTTACCCATCGGGGTCCAACACTGTAATCCTCTCTGGTCTGCAGACATGTTTTCACTCTTTAAAGCTGGTCCGTGAATAGAAGACACAGGTATGCAGTTCAATGTATTTCAATGGGGTTTTGAACTTAGTGCCATAACTTGGGCATTTTGACATATTTTTGGCCCAAATTTTCAACATGCCTTCTTTGGGACCCCACCTCATAAACAATATTACTATCATTAGTCAGATCTGTCCCAAAAGATGATTTTGCGGTCTCTTTGCAAAATCACCTTTCATAGAAACATAGACTTTGATGGCAGATGAGGACCGCTTGGCCCACCTAGTCTGCCCATTTCCCTACCTATTGGATAAGCTGCAGATCCTAGTTAATCAACAGCCTACTTCTTCCTACCCCCACAAGAATTATGTTATGTCTGTCCCATGCATTCTTGAATTCCCTCACTGTCTTTGACCCCATGACCTCCTCAGGAAGGCTGTTCCATGCATCCACCTCCCTATTTGTAAAAACATACTTCCTCACATTGCCCCTGAGCCATCCCCCCTCTATCTTCAGATTGTGTCCCCTTGTTCTTGCACATCTCTTTTTCTGAAAGATGCTACTCTCTTGGACTTTGTTGATTCCTTTGAGGTCCTTAAAAGAGTATATCATGTCCCCCCCTCCCTCCTTTCCTCAAGGGTATACATATTAAGCTCCTTTAGTCTCTCTTCATATGGCTTCTGTTGCTGACCCTGCACCATTTTAGTCACCCTCCTCTGGACTACCTCCATCCTGTCTATGTCCTTGCAGGGATGGGGTCTCCAGAACTGCACACAGTACTCCAGATGGGGTCTCACCAACTGTCTGTATAGAGGGATAACAACTTCTTGTTTTCTACTGGTGATGCCTCTCCTTATACATCCCACTATCCCCCAGCCATCCTTACTGCCTTCTCACATTGCTTTCTTACCTTTAGGTCATCTGATATGACTACTTCAGGTCCCTTTCCATTTTTGCTGTTGTTACTACCTCCCCCCATTGTGTACTCTTCCCCTGGGTTTTTGTTTCCCAGGTGCATTATTTTGTGCTTCTTTGCATTGAATCTAATCTGCCATACTTTTGACCATTCCTCCAAATTTGCCAAGTCCCTTCTCATCCTTTCCAGCCCACCTTGTGTATCAACCCTGTTGTAGATCTTTGTGCCGTCTGCAAAGAGACATACTTTTCTTTCCAGTCCCTCTGCAATGTCACTTATAAAGACATTAAAAAGGACTGGACCCAATACTGAACCCTGTGGTACCCCACTAGTAACCCCCCTTTCTTCGGAGTGGACTCCATTTACTTTTACCCTCTGTGTCCTGTTGTCCAACCAATGTTTTACCCCAGCTACCACCCTGGGGCCCACTCCCAGTCTGGCTAATTTGTTTATTAGTCTTTTGTGTGGGACTGTGTCAAATGTCTTGCTAAAATCTAGGTAGGCCATGTCCACAGCCCCTCCCTGGTTTACTACTTTGGTCACACAGTCAAAAAAATCTATTAGATTTGTCTGACATGTCCTTCCTGCTGTGAATCCATGCTGCCATGGGTCCTGTGCCTTGCTGGCCTCTAGGTACTCAACAATTCTTTCTTTCAGAAGTGATTCCATCATTTTACCTACCAATGAGGTCAAGCTAACAGGTCTATAGTTTCCTGCCTCTGCTTTGCTCCCACTTTTGTGAAGTGGAATCACATCTGCCCTCCTCCATTCCTTAGGTACTACACCATCCTCCCATGATTTGTTATAAAGGGTAGTCAGTGGTGTCACTAGCTCTCCCCTTAATTCTTTTAGAATTCTGGGGTGAATCCCATCAGGTCCCATTGCTTTGTCTACCTTCAGTTTTAGGAGTTCTTTCAGAACCCTTTCTTCTGTGAAAGGACTGGTATCGACACCCCTATCTGGAATGCTTCTATTGATTCGATTAGGTACCTCCCCCTCCTCTTCTTCTGCTGTGAATACTGAGTAGAAGTATTTGTTCAGCATCCCTGCTTTTCACTGTCCCTCTCTGCCTGCCCACCCACCCTCCCTTTATTAAGCCTCACTATCCCTCCCTTGGTCTTTCCTTGCTCTCTAATGTACCTATAAAAGGTTTTATCCCCCTTCTTAACCAAGTTGGCTATATTTTCCTCAGTTTGGGCCTTTGCTATTCTGACTGCCTTCCCCACTTCCTTCTGCTTTAACTGGTACAGTTCTCTGTGCTGCTCCTTTTGTGTTTCCTTATACTTCCTGAATGCTGTCTTTTTCTCCCTAACCTTCCCCATGCCAGTTGAACATTTTCTCGCCCTTTTTTTATCAGGTGGGGCCATAAGAAGGTGATGTTGAAAATTTGGTATAAAAATATTGAAAAACAACAAAGTTATGAGCCTACATTGAAGTTTGTGAATGCAGGCTCATAACTTTGGTACTTTAAAATATTTTACCCCAAATTTACAACATAGCCAAATCTTTACAGCAGCTCATGACTTTGATAGCTGTCATTTTTCAAATCTTGTCCAAAATGTTTTTCTACACACTGAAAGGTGATTTTGTGGTCCTTGCATGAAGTCACCTTTCAGGCACCAGTTGAAAATTTTCTCCACCCTTGTTCATGATGTGGGGTCATAAGAAGGCTATGCTCAAAATTTGGTGCAAAAATATTAAAAAACAACCAAGTTATCAGCCTATGTAGAATTTCACGACTGTAGTCTCGTAACTTTGGTACTTTTCAATATTTTTACCCCAAATTTGCAACATAGCCATATCTTTATAGCACCTCATAAATGTGACACCTGTCATTTTTCAGATCCTAGCCAATATGTTTTATACATCCCGAAAGGTGATTTTGTGGTCCCTGTGCAAAATCACCTTTTGGCCAGGAGTTGGAAATTTTCTCTGCTCTTGTCCATGAGGTGAGGCCATATGAAGGCTAAATTGGAAATTTGGTGTAGAAATATAAAAAAAAAAGTTATGAGCTTATGTTGATTTTTGCGAATGCAGACTCATATGTTTGGTAATATTCAATATTTTTACTCCAGATTTTCAACATAGCAATTTCTTTACAGCACCTCATGAATGTGACAGCTGTCATTTTTCAACTCCTGCCCAAAATGAGTTTTAGTGTCCCAAAAGTTGATTTCACAGTCCCTCCACAAAATCACCTTTAAGCGAGGAATTGAACATTTTCTCTGCTGTCTTCATGAGTCAGAGTCATAACAAGGCTATGTTGAAAATTTGGTGTAAAAATATCACAAAACAACACATTCATGAGCCTATGTTACATTTTGCAAATGCAGGCTTGTAACTTTGGTAATTTACAAAAATTTTACCCCAAATTCCTCAGCTGCAGCGCTATTGGCTCTGGCCAGAGTTTGCTTGCAGTCTTGTTCGGATTTAGATTGCGAGATAGAGGGAGAGAGTTTCACAACATACAATACAGCTCAGCTATGCTGAGTGACTCAATTGCAGCCCTTTACCAACAGAGCATTACTCAGGCATTTGCGTTTGTACTCTTGGGACTGGAAGTGGTTGGCTGTGTACTTCCAGTTTGAGCAAGGTACAAACGGCACGATTTACTGTTAAAAACTACTAAAAGAACTTGTTTCAAAAGCCTGCTAAAAGCACAGTTATCACTACAATGCCCCAGTATATTATGAAGCCCCAAAAGGAACTTTCAAATCAGCACTAGGGTAGTGTTCCTTCAATAATTCCAGCAGCACCGCTGGCCACCAATGAAGGAGATTTCAATAGAGAGGGGGCCTTTTTGTTGTAAGTTTTTGTAGGGGGTGTAGAGAAAGTTTCAGAGGGAGAGAGTTACACAACACACGTTACAGCCCAGCTATGCTGAGTCACTCAATCACAGCCCTTTATGACCTACCTGGATCACAGTAAAAAGCTGGGTTTGTTTAGAAACAAGGCAAAGTTCAAGCTCTTGCACATTTGCACTTTAACAACAGTTTCAAACATGTGCTGGTTCTAGCCAGCTGTAACAGAGAGACCAATAACTGTGTTGTTACAACTGTATTCAGTAGGTTAATTGAAGTGCAGGATTTAATGCAAAGTGTGGTTAAAAGGTATCTATCAATCTAATGAAAGAAAATGTTCTGAGTCCGACTTGCTCTTTATGTTTCACTTGCACCTTATGTTCTGCACTTACACTAGTGTAGTCCTCCAACCTACCCTCTCTAGTTTTCTCTAAATTTTGTTTTTTGCATTGTACACAATTGCTCATTTCATTTACCTTACTGCACCTTATTGTACTGTTAGTGTTCTTCACTACCCCCCCCCCCCAGGATGCATCTGAAAATGACTTGTTACCAACCCAGGGAGTTTTCCACGGGGACACTTTAAAATAAATAAATGAATTACAAAATTCTGTATCATACTGGGGGCAGACTTCAAAGGTCTGCATACACCCTGCACCTGGGTATGATTTCAAAGGGCTGCTCTGGTCCTGATGCACCAGAGCACAGTTTTCAAAGGTAGATGCAGAACCAGGGAATATGGACAGCTGTGTCCATGGGTGGGTATAACACAGTGAGTATGAGCACTTTCTGAAATTTGCCAAATAGGTAAAGAGCTGTCAATGAAGCTGCAGCCAGTTTGCAAAAATGTACAGTATACTTACTCAGTGGCTGCCAGCTCAAGTCACCCAGTTCTGACATGTCTATATTGGCAAGAGATGGCAGGTGAATGTGCTGTGCACACTTCTCCCAACTGCACTGGCTGCTGTGCTGTTGCTCCATTTTGACATGTCCTCCAGTGATGCATCAGTGACCTCCCCCCACTTCTGCCATCAGCGGATATGTTTAGCTAAACTATTGTTTGGATGACCTACAGTAGTAATGAATAGGGATCTGTGCAGCTGGGGAATTTTGTGAAGTTCCCCGACTTCATGAAATGTGAAGTGATGCTTCACAAAGTTCTTCACCTGGAGAAGAGACTGCTTTGCAGGGGAATGTCTTTGCATGGTGGGATTTTGCCTGCAAAGTGAAGAACATCACCCAGTGAAGTGGTCACTTGCCAGGCAAAGACTTCAATAACAACACTTCACATGCGATGTGCCCTGAGAAGATTTTTTTTAAAGAAACTCTGGCCCCACCACTCACCTATGTGGCCCCCTTTCCTACCCTTCTCTTACCAGCCAAATCAAAATACAATGATATTCCCCCACCTTCTAGGTCCCTAATCCACCCTCCCCACCTAGGAGAAAAATTACCCTTTAGTGGACTGGCATAGCGAATTGCAGGTGCGGTGCCTATGTGAGTTAAAAAATTCCCTTCCCTGTACTTCTCAGGTACCCCATTTCCCTCTCCTCCCCCCAACCCAATCCAAAATTTCAATTCAACTACCCATCCCCTACCACCCTCTAGGCACCAGTGCCACCCCTCCCCCACAACACACATAATAAAAGATATATTATGAAATGGATAGAAAAAAATGTAGTTATCTGATTGGCTGAGAGCTCTTCTCAGCCATGACTAACTCTGACCACACAATCATATTTGAAAAGCTTTCCTGTCAACAGCCTTTTTACCCACCTGTATATCACTACACCCCTTTGCTCTTTTGCCTATGAATGCCATGACTTCCATGCCATCAGTACCTCACCATGGTGTACTTCCTTCTCACTGTACTAAAACAATAAAATACCTGTGTTTGCTCCCCAAACAAGACTTCCTCCAAATCCTTCTACAAACTCCCCCACTTTAGCACCAAAATTGAAAAACAAAACCAAAGCTGTCAGTTCACGGCCTCCCCCTTCCAGTTTGGCAGCATGTCAACCTCACTCCTTACCACAGACCCTGACCCCCACATGACTAACTCACAAATGGGATGAATCCATTGATTACTGTCCTAAGCACTGCTACTAAAAAAAAAATCACTAAAAATGCCACCTTGGAGAATCACTCTCCATGAGCGTTCCAATTTCCAGCTGCAAAAACGTACACATTTCAGAACAGTATTGCTCACTGCACTTAATGATGACCTCATTTCAATCCTGCTGCTTCAAACACCATGAAGTCTTGCTGCTATTAGGACTTAATGCAGTTAGCCACTGCACTCGAACTGCCCCGGAGAGGATAGGGTTAACTCCAGAGCAGTCTGGAGTTCCACAGCGCGAGGGCGCTGTTCAAAGCTCTATCTGGCTAGTTTCAAATGAAACTGCCAGATTCTTCTCGCTTTCACTGAACAGTAGCTCCGGAGATCAGCTCCTTCAGCTCGGTTCATTTTCGCAGTTCAGCGGTTTACTCGGTTCATTTGAACCGGCAAGTGTTTAAAATTACGCGTTTTCGGCAAAAGCTCTATCTGGTAACCGTAAGTACTAAAATAAAGTCTGTGTGGAAATACATTATCGGTTCAGTCTGAACCGATCGGTTAACTTATTTTACGATTTTGGGCTTTAGAAGTGTAGTGCCAGTTCTTATCGGTTCTAAAAAACCTTAATTTTATTTGTTTTTTCCAATACCGTGACCACAGTTAGGACCGATAAGGGTGTCTTGCCTAGCACAGCCGTTTAAAGGGCAAGTTTGTTGGTTAGGCTGGCATTATGTCTGAGAAACCCAAAAGAAAAACCGGGCCCACTGGGTTTCAACACTGTGATGTCTGTGGGGAAGCCTTTGCCAAGGCTGATCCACACACCACTTGTGTCTATTGTCTGAGGGCTGACCACCTCCTGTCAGACTGCCAGGTGTGTAAAATTTCCCTGCAGCCACCCTGGAAAGAGATTGGGCGGCTCAGGAGCGAGAGAAAAAGTCCGCTGACCGGATGGCCAGCCGGTCCAGTACCCACTGGACCAGAGGGAGTGCCCTCTGACCAGGGCGAGACTTCCCGGGCAAAAGAAAAGCTGGTTCAGAGAAACCAGCTCCTGCAAAAAAGACAAAGAAATCAGCAGGTCTGGAGTCCAAAATTGTCTCTCCAACTGCTGCAGAAATAGCAAAAGCCATTCAGATTGTTCAGTCTTTGTCTCGGGGACTTGTGAGCCCCTACAATTGGGAAAAGGGTGGCTCGTTCAGGTCAGTGGTTCAGGATATGATGTTGAGGAGTTTATGAACCACAGGAGGGGGAGGAGGAATTTGATCAGTGTATTTGTGACTGGGAAGGTCTGGGCGTGCCCATTGAACGGGCATTTCTCCAGGTAGACCCTTAGAATCTCCCCTTTGCTGTCTGAGTCCCTTCTCATTTTATGTTTTATAAAAGGTGGCAGAAACCCTCCAGCTCCCTTTAGAGGAGGCTGTGGATGAGCAAGAGGAGCCTGATTATGTAGAAATGATGGATATTCCAGAGTCTAGAAGGTTGTCTATTCCTTTGCATAAGTCATTTAGGAAGCAAACAACAAAGATTTTAAAAATCCTCATTCCGTTCCTCCTGTAGATAAGAAAATGGACAGAAGGTATACTTTATCAGGCCCTGATACAGACTTCCTCACCGAGCAGTGTAGTCTATGGTGTTGTTCAAGCTGCAGCCTGTGATACATTCCTGGCATCATATCCTCCTGATAAGGATTCCAGGAAGATTGATGCCATGGCGAAAAAGCAATATATGGCAGCTTCATTGGGACTCAGGCAGGCTAATTATATGCTTATGTGGCTAGATATCAGAAATCTAGATGGGACACTATTTTGCAGTTAGCCAAGCAGGCGGCCAGGGCCAGCTGGCTAGTGAGTTGGAACAAGTGGCTGCTGATGGCATTGAAGCCTCTAAAGTTCAATTTCATACTGCCGTTGATGTTAATGATGTTTCCTCTAGGGTCATGGCCACTTCTGTAGCTCTCCGTAGAGTTGGCATGGCTTAGATGCACTAATCTGTCCCAAGATACTAGGCAAGGCTATAGATTTTCCTGTGTAGGAAACTCTCTGTTTGGGGATCAAACAGAAAATTACATGAAGAAAATGGATGAATACAGAACTACCTACAAAAGTGCCCAAGCTAAGGAGAGGCATGCCACTCCACAAGGCATGCCCTAGGGGGTAGGGGCAGGCCTTACCACAGGCCCTTTTATCAAGTTCAGGCCTCTTCAGCCTTTGCACAGAGGGTTTTTCAGAGGCAGGGGTAGACAGGGCACAGGTGAGACCATCTCCTCTCCTCAGCCTAAAGCTGCTGCCAAGCAGGCACCCTGATGGGGTGCCCAGGGCGAGTCTCCTGTACGGTGGGGGCAGGTTGGCTTATTTCAGCCAGAACTGGTTGTCCTAACTTCGGACAAATGGGTTCTGGAGGTCGTAAGCCAAGGTCTGGTTCTCAGTTTCAAACAGTTCCCAAAGATGAGAGCCAGACATTTTCCACCTGCAAATCCTTCAGAAGCCCTTGCTTTGGAAGCAGAGGTTTCTTCTCTGCTGGGCTGCAAGGCAGTGGAAAGAGTTCCTCCTTGCCATCAGGGCAAGGGTCTGTACTAGGTATTTCCTTACCCCAAAAAGACAGGAGAGTGGCGCCCATCTTAGATTTAAGGTTCCTGAACAAGCATCTTTTGAAACCAAAGTTCAAAATGTTAACTCTGGCAATGATTCTGCTTCCCTAAGGCCAGGGGACTGGCTAGCTTCCCTGGACCTCAAGGACGCTTATTTTCATATTTTGATCAGGCCTTCTCACGAAAAGTACCTCAGGTTGAACTACCTCTGGCCACTACCAGTTCAGAGCAATGCCCTTGACCTTACCTCTGCTCCAAGGGTTTTCACAAAATGTTTAGCTGTAGTAGTGGCTCATTTAAGAAGGCAAGGGGTTGCTGTGTTTCCCTACCTGGACGACTGGCTCATAGTGGGCCAGTCTCCAGATCAGGTAAAATCCCACTTGCAAGTCTCCCAGCAACTTCTCACTTCTCTGGGATTCCTGTTGAATTTTCCAAAGTCAGTTCTGGAACCAGTTCAGGTACTAACTTTCATAAGTACAGAATTGAACACAAAGTCAGCCAGGGCATTTCTTCCCTCGAAAGAGTGGACAGACTCATTGCCCTGGCATCCTCCTTTACCCTGCGGGTCTCTCGACCAGCAAGGCACTTTTTGCAACTCCTAGGACACATGGCTGCTTCCACAGCTGTCGTGCAGGGAGCAAGATTTCAGATGAGAGACATCCAGTTCCACTTGAGGTCCTACTGGTCTCAAAGGAAGGACCCCCTATCCAAGTTAATCCCAGTGACCAAAACCCTGATCCTAGCCCTTCAGTGGTGGCAGGATCGAAGCAATTTAACTCAGGGGGTCCCCTTCTTACCCGTTCTTCATTCCCTCACCCTCACCACGGATGCCTCCCTGTTAGGGTGGGGGGCACATTTGGGCGACCTTTCCACTCAGGGAGTGTGGTCCCCTCAGGAATCTCTGCTCCACATCAACCTTTTGGAACTCAGAGCTGTTCTCTTAGCTCTCCAGGTTTTTCGACTACTGTCCAGAACAAGGTAGTCCAAGTCAGGACAGACAACACCACAACAACGTGGTACATCAACAAGCAAGGGGGCACTCGGTCATCAGCCTTGTGCACGAGCAATGAAGTTGTGGTCTCTGGCTTACCCCTGAACACCTCCCTGATAGCAGTTCACCTTCCAGGGAAGGACAATGTCCTGGCAGATGCCCTCAGCAGAATTTCTCAGGGCCATCACAATGGGCTCTGAATTCTCTGGTGCTGGGGCAGTCTTTGCCAGATGGGGCACCCTCAGATAGATCTTTCGCAGCCCCAGACAACCACCAACTTCCCTGTTTTGTTGCAGGCCTCAGTTCTGGGATCAGTCCCACTGGGCGCCTTTCAGTTGGATTGGAAAGGGAAGTTCTTGTATGCTTTTCCCCCCTTCCCTCTCCTCTTCAGGGTACTAGTAAAAATCAGAACTCAGCCCTGCAGAGTGATTCTGATTGCTCCAGACTGGGCCAGACAGCCCTGGTACCCTCTCCTCCTGTCCCTGACATTCCACCCTCTCCTGAGCTTGCCCAGGACCCACGACCTGTTGACCTGTGCACAGGGGAGACTGTGGTATCCGAACCTCAATTCCCTCCACCTCAAGGCCTGGTTCTTGAGGAGCTAGAATTTGCTGATTTACACCTTTCTCAAGGTGTCCTGGATATTTTAAAGGCTTCTAGGAAACCTTCCACTAGAGCCACTTACAATTCTAAGTGGAAGAGGTTTTCCATTTGGTGTTCTGAGAAGCAGATTATCCCAGAATCTGCTAATCTGCCCATTTTACTGGACTATTTGGTCCATTTAAATTCCTTGCCTTAGGCCAGCTACCTAAAGGTTCATCTGGCAGCTGTCTCTGCTTTTGTGTCAGCGGGAAGCGCTGCCTTTCTTCTCACCCTGTATTTTCCAAGTTTTTAAGGGTTACTTCACACTAACCCCCTTTCGGGAGCCAGCTCCTGCATGGGACCTGAATGTTTGCATTGCTCAGCTAATGCAACCCCCTTTGAGCCTCTGTCCTCGGCAGACCTCAAGTTTTGACTTGGAAGACTGTTTTCTAGTGGCTATCACTTCTGCTACACGTATAAGTGAATTACAGGCCTTGTCAGTAGAAGAAGATTTTCTTTTCACAGAGATAAGGTAGTCCTTAGGACTAACAGAAAGTTTTACCTAAAGTGGTTTCAGATTTTCATCTCTCAACCAATCCATCTCTCTTCAGTATTTTCACTGAGCATTCCTCCTCAGGGAGAGGAGATTGCACAGTCTGGACGTCAAAAGCCCTAAGCTGCTATTTGGAGCGCACCCAGGGTCACAGGTTCAAATCCTCCAACTCTTCCTTACCTATGGAGAAGTTGGCAAGGGAGACCTGCCACTAAGAGGACAATTTGAGGTGGATTGTCTCTTGTATCCAGTTCTGTTACCAAAAACTAGGTAGAGAACCTCCCTCAGGACTGAGGGCTCATTCCACCAGGGGTATAGCTATGCCTCTAGCGGCTGCAGAGATATTCCATTTTGGAAATTTGCCAAGCTGCTACCTGGAAATCAGTCCACACCTTACCAAGCATTATTCCCTGGATGTCCAGTCCAGGAGAGATGCTCAGTTTAGCACAGCTGTGCTTCAGAGCCTATTCCCCAAGTAGGTTCTGACCCTCCTCCATGGAGGTACTGCTGTATAATCTGCATTAAGTCCTAATAGCAAAGACTTCATGGTGTTTGAAGAAAAATTACTCACCTTAGTAATTGCTTTTCTTCTCATGGAGTCTTGCTGTATTAGGACAACCTCCCTCCTACCCGCTCCAGAACTCCTACTTGAGTATGGGGTTGTCAAATTGGTGCAAGCACTGTCATGCCATTTCAATTTCTCTAGTTCCCCCTTTTGTTCATTTGGGTTAGGAACTAGGTGATTCTATTTTTGTTTAGTGATAGGTGGCTCCTCTCTGGACTTGAGTCTTTTGGGGAGGGGCCTATTAGTCTTGTCATGGGTGATTCTAACAATAACAGGTGATTTTGTTATTATTCTATGATTGTTGTTGTGTTTGTTGTCCTACTACTGGTAGGTAGCCAATGGCTAGTGTAGAGCTTTTCCACACAGACTTGCTATATTAGTTTAGCTTAAGTAAAGAACCTGGCAGTTTCATTTGAAACTAGCCAGATAGAGCTTTGAACAGCGCCCTCGTGCTGTGGAACTCCAGACTGCTCTGGAGTTAACCCTATCCTCTCCGGGGCAGTTCGAGTGCAGTGGCTAACTGCATTAAGTCCTAATACAGCAAGACTCCATGAGAAGAAAAGCAATTACTAAGGTGAGTAATTTTTTCTTCCATTCTATTAAAATAAAAGTACTGGGACATACCAAGACAAGGCCATCACTGAGAAAGCAACTACAGTGATGGGAGGGTGGAACACCGAGACAGAGAGAGATGGCGGGGGAGGGGGGCTGCATCAAAGATCAAAACAACATTCAGAACATGGGAAGGGAATGCAGCATGTAGCAGCAGAACTAGCTACTGAGTACAATACAAATTACAGACATTTTGCAAATACACATACTGTACCTTCGCATACAGTCTCCATGTAAGACTGTCTTTGAAAGACTTCCAAAAAGGTAAAAAATGAATATAAACACGTATGTAACCATTTGTAAATTCTTTGTTCTTTTATTGTATTGTATTGTTCACATTATAGGAAGCATTTTTAGTGTACAGGAATGCAGCTGAAAATAGATCTGTTTCCAGAGACTGTGTGTCTTTTAAAATAATAAAAAAGTACCTTACCATGTACCAATTCACATTACAAAACTCTTAAAAAATGCTTTAAAACTTCTTTATTTTAAAATTATAGCAGAGAAAATCCAGTTCATAATAGCAATAATGCATAGAAACAGAGAATTTGATGGCAGATAAGGACCGCTTGACCCATCTAGTCTGCTGATTTGCCTATCTAATAGATAAGCTGCAGATCATAGTTAACCAACAGCTTACTTCCTCCTACCTCCCGCTAGAATTGCTTTATGTCTATCCCATGCATTCTTGAATTCTCCCACTGTTTTTGACTCCATGACCTCCTCAGGAAGGCTGTTCCATACATCCACAACCCTCTCCATGAAAAATACTTCCTCACATTACCTCTGGGCCACCCCCCCTCTATCTTCAGATTGTGTCCCCTTGTTCTTGCGCATCTCTTTTTCTGAAAGATGCTACCCTCTTGGACTTTGTTGATTCCCTTGAGGTACTTGAAAGTTTCTATCATGTCCCCCCTCTTCTTCTTTTCCTTGAGGGTATACATATTAAGCTCTTTTAGTCTCTCTTCATATGGCTTCTGGTGCAGACCCTGCACCATTTTAGTTACCCTCTTCTGGACAGCCTCCATCCTGTCTATGTCTTTGCGGAAATGGGGTCTTCAGAACTGCACACAGTACTCCAGATGGGGTCTCACAGAGGGATAACAACTTCCTGTTTTCTACTGGTGATGCCTCTCCCTGTGCATCCCAGTATCCCCTAGCCCTCCATACTGCCTTCTTACATTGCTTGCCCACCTTTAGGTCATCTGATATGACTACCCCCAGGTCCCTTTCCATTTTTGTTGTTGTTAGTATCTCATCCCCCATTGTGTACTCTTCCCCTGGGTTTTTGCTTCGCAGGTGCATTACTTTGCACTTCTTTGCATTGAATCTAAGCTGCCATACATTTGACCATTCCTCCAACCTTGCCAAATCCCTTCTTATCCTTTCCAGCCCACCTTGTGTATCAACCCTGTTGCAGATCTTTGTGTCGTCTGCAAAGAGACATACTTTTCTTTCCAGTCCCTCTGCAATGTCACTTATAAAGACATTAAAGAGGACCGATCCCAGTACTGAAGCCTGCAGTACCCCGCTAGTAACCCCCCTTTCTTCAGAGTGGACTCCATTTACTATTACCCTCTGTGTCCTGTTGTCCAGCCAATTTTTTACCCAGGCTACCACCTTGGGACCCACTCCAAGGCTGACTAATTTGTTTATTAATCTTTTGTGTGGGACTGTGTCAAATGCCTTGCTAAAGTCTAGGTAGGCCATGTCCACAGCCCCTCCTTGGTCTACTACTTTGGCCACCCAGTCAAAGAAATCTATTAGATTTGTCTGATATGACCTTCCCACTGTGAATCCATGCTGTCTTGGGTCCTGTGCCCCACTGGCCTCTAGGTACTCAACAATTCTTTCCTTCAGAAATTATTCCATCATTGTACCTACCACTGAGGTCAAACTAACAGGTCTGTAGTTTTCTGCCCCTTCCTTCCTCCCACTTTTTTTTTTAATAATCTCTTTATTAAGTTTCTTTAGAAACAGACTTACAATACATAGACAAACTAACAAATAGATGCAATCAGATGTACAAATATACCATATCTACAATTGATGAACAAGGGTCTCAATTCCTCTTTATATTACAATCCTCCCTTTTACAACAGGGCTGTCAAACATCTATCCCGCCTTTCTCCCACTTGGGACCATTTAGGGTTTTCTAGTAGTCAAAGACCTCCTTAAACCTGTACCCCTCCAAGACTCAAGTATTCATACCTGTCCTCAGCACTATACTCTTGGCTATGCTCAGTGAGAAAAGGAATGGGGACCACTCCCTCAGGAAGGCCTCTTCCCTATTCTGGACAGCATATGTCAGTCTCTCCAGTGCCAGGGCACGAACCGTTGTCTGGCGCCATATAGAGGCTATGGGCCTGCTACTTGAAACCCAAGTGTTCTGAATGCAGTGGCGAGCTAAAACAAACAGGACTCTTATCCATCTGGGAAGTGGAATCCATTCCCCACCCTCTATCACTTCTACTCCAAATAAACAGTTCAGAGGATCCCTTTTCAGTGGTTGACCAGCTATCCAGGCCACTTCTGTAACCACATCCTCCCAGTATTGTATTAAAATTGGACAGGTCCAGGAGCAGTGAATATATGTACCTGTTTTCCTTCCACATCTACCACATATAGGGGAAACTGACAGGTGGGCTTTATGAACAGTTGCCGGGGGATAATACAGTCTATGCAGGAGTTTGAAAAAGGCTTCTTTATACTTGTTACAGATCATTATTCCTCCCGGCATCTCAAGTACCACACTTCAATTCTCCTCTGAGATGTGCTGTTCCAGATCTCTTTCCCACAGTGCCCTTGTATTCTTAGTCAGATCTGGCAAGCTCTGTTTGCCCTGTCTGATCACCGTGCCTAGTATTCCCTTAGGGTCCTTCCTGGCATAATACACCAGCTGCTCTACAGGGTCTGGTTTCAGCCCCTCCCGTACCTCTCTATCTAGTTTTCCTACAAAGTTCCTGACCTGCAGAAATCTATATAGGTGAGATCCTTCTAACTGCAGCTGCTGCTGTAGAGCCTCAAACATGCAGAGTTCCCCTTTTGCAATTAAATTTCCCACAGTCTCCACTCCTCATGCATCCCAATCACTGAATCCCCTGTCTTACTTACCTGGTAGGAAAAAAGGATTCCTCACCACTGGGAGTAATAAGGTTTCTCCTTGCACCCTCACCTTTCACTTCCCCAGTATTTCCCAGGCCTCAAGTGCTGCCCTAACCAGTGGGTTACCATTTCCCAATGTTCTAAAAGCCCGAGGCCCTTTGCTATGCAAGTACATGGTCAGCCTTCCTGGAACCCCCCATTGCTCCAACTCCACCCAGCTGGCAACCAGTGGTCTATTCACCCAGTTCCCAATCCCTCTCTGCTGTATGGCCAAAAAGGAGTTGCCCAAGTCTGGGAAGTTAAGGCCTCCCTTTCTGCTTTAAGCCTTCTAAGGCTGATTCTTGGCTTTTTTCCCACGCCAAATAAACTTCAAAAACCCTGTTTCCAGTCACTTAACATCCCCCTTTGTCAGTCCCAGATGCAACATTTGGATAGGGTACAAAATCCATGGAAGGATGTTCATTTTAATCACATTTATCCTTCCCAACCATGAGATTGGAAGTTGTGCCCACCTTCTGAGATCTCCTAGCACAGTTTTAATCAGGGAGGAGAAGTTTAACTGATATAGTTCTCCCATTCTTCGTCCAACCCACACTCCCAAATACCTGAGACCATTCTGCACAACCTTAAGCCCCAGCCCCCTGTCCCCCTAATGTCCTGTCCTCAACTGAGAAGCACATCATTTCCAACTTCTCCATATTCACCTTATAACCTGAGAACATAGCAAAATCCTCAATAAGGGACAACAATGGCTCCATGGATCTCTGTGGGTCCCTAACAAACAGCAGCATATTGTTGGCATATAATGCGATCTTATGCTCTAAACACTGAGCCCCTGTAAATCCTCTCACCTGCTCCTCCTGCCGCACTGCCAGTGCAAGAGGCTCCATCGCCAGAGCAAACAGGAGGGGCGACAGGGGTCAGCCCTGATTGGTTCCCCTCTCTAAACCAAACCAACCTGATAGACCCCCGTTAACCAAGACTCAAGCTCTTGGTTTTTTAAACATGGCCTTCACCCAGCCCACATAGGATTCACCCAGACCAAACTGGGACAACACCTTGAAGAGGTATTTCCATTCTACTCTGTTGAATGCTTTTTCTGCATCCATTGAGACAATCCCCACTTTCTCTTGCTTTATATTTGTCCGCCATATTATGTGAAGTAACGTACGCATATTATGATATGACTGGCGGCCTTTAATGAACCCGGTCTGGTCTGGGTGGATCAGGTCCCTCAGTATATTTTCTAACCTGGTAGCCAACACTTTGGCCAAGATCTTTAAATCAGAGTTAAGCATGGAGATAGGCCTATATGCTGCACAGTCTGCTCCATCCTTTCCGGGCTTGGGGATTAGACAGACGGTAGCATCATAACAGGTATCTGGTAATTCAGGGGCCTCTCCTCCATCTTTTATTTCAAAGATCCCACTTAGGGCCTCTGCCACCCGGCTCCCTAGAATTTTATAATACTCTATGGGGAAGCCGTCTGGTCCTCTAGCTTTCCCCTGCTGTAGTTTTTGTATGGCCCCTAAAATTTCAGACTTTGTAATAGGCTGGCTTAGCTGTTCTCTCTGAGTATCAGAGGCTACAGGCAGTTGTAGCCCCGTGAAATACCTTTGTATTTGATTTTCTTTCCTCCTATGTTCTGCTCTATACAGTCCTTCATAAAGGTCCGGAAGTGTTCTTCTATACCTCCAGGATCCGTGCATAGTCTCCCCTCCTTTTCCCTAATCCCCAACACAAGTGTTAGGCCCTTACCCCCCTTCATTAACCTTACAAATAATGGCCCTGGCTTATTTCCCCATTCAAAAACCTGCTGCTGACAATAGAACTACGTCTTACTAGCTTCTTCCTGTAAGAGTGTATTTAAGGCCTCCCTTGCTGCCATCAACAATTTAGGTGCCTCTCCCTGCTCCCCCGTTGCCACTCTTTTCTCTAGATGTTTTAGCTTACTTTCTAGTTCCACTCATTTGTCCCTTTTCTGTCTCCTCAATCTCGCCACATAGGCTATGATAGCGCCCCTCATGAAGGCCTTCCCTGCCTCCCAGAACGTGGTTCTCGAAATGTCCGGGGATGAATTGGTCTCCTTATAAAAGTCCCACTGCTCCGCTAGGTACTCCCTAAAGGCCTGTTTTTTATTCGTATACATGGGAAACCTCCATTGTGAGAATTCCTTCCTCATCTCTTTACAAATCAATTTCAAAATTACCATGGCATGATCCGAGATATGAATAGAGCTGTGGGTTATATCCTGCACCCCTCCCATCCAACTCCTGGGCAAATAAATGTAATCTATACGAGACCAAGTCTTATGTGGATTGGAGTAGGACGTATATTCTCTCGCCCCTGGATTGGCTGTATGCCACCCATCCACCAAGTCCAGGTCTGCCATCCCAAGCTGCCACTGGGTCATGGTTTCTGATACTCTTCCTCTTCCTTCTGAGTGGTCCATACAAGCATCCATGGTCCAATTAAAGTCCCCCCCCAAATCAGCCCAGGAAATTGCTCTTTTACTAGCAAGTCCAGCAAAGAGATAAAGAACTGCGGTTCATACACTGCCAGGGCATAAATACTCTCAAACGTAACCATTTCTCCCCTTAACAGCCCAGTGATAAATATGTATCTGCCTCCCTCTGGGTCACGCACCATCCTCCAAGCTTCAGAGGGTAGGTTTTTTGCAGTAATATGGCTACCCCCCATTTATGAGAGGAGAAGGAAGCTGCATAGCACTTCCTCACCCATTTCCGAACAATCTTAGTATGTTCAACATCCGTCAGATGGGTTTCCTGTAACAGGCCCACCTGCACCCCTGCCCTCTTCAGAGCAGTCAGGAGTGATGTTCTCTTTACCGGACTTACTATTCCTTTGACATTCCATGAAATGACATTAACACTTGACGAATTAGCCATTATAAACAAGTGAGGAAATCCCATTAATTTCCGCACCCCCTATCCTGCTGTTCTTTCACAGCTCCAGAACACCCTTAATCCAGCCCCTATGAACCTTTTTATTATGTACCACACATACAGTATTTACATCATCAATTGCATCTAGAAACGCATAAACAACAACAACAAAATAAGTAACTTTTTTTTTAAACACATCTTTATTCATTTTCCAAACAAGAGACAAGACAAACAAAGACCTGGGAACCCCAGGGCACACAATCCAAAACTGACTGTGTGAACTATATACAGTCTAACAGAATAAGTAACTTTAACTCTCCCCTCACCCTCCCTTCCCTGTCTTTAATTTCTGCCCAACCCCCACCTCCCTGAATGTCATCCCCCCTGCGCCTTCCATCTTTTGCATATATTGAATTTTCCTGGGGTTCAGAATACCCCTGCCCCCTTCCCCTTACATTGAGACATTTTGGTCTATTAAACCCCCCACTCAACCCCATCCTTTATGTATTCCAATCCCTGGATGACACTAAGTGCTGCTAGAGCACAATTGTTAAAAAAAAAACCTTACAACTGGTATGTGCGTCCCTTCGCTCCACTCAGCCACCGGACGCCCCTTGGGGCATACTTCTTTCTGCTATTCCAACCTCCTTCATACATCCCAGTGCATTTCCCCCACCCTCCCCCATCATCAGTCCAAATCTCTACCACCAAGCCGAAGGTCCAAACTTCGCCCCCAAAATATCAAGGGAACTTTAATGCGTATCCTCTGCACTAATTTTGCTCCAGCCAATGTCCCCATATGTGGGTCAGCCACATGCATTTTCCCCTCTAAAACACTTTAACTTAATCGTGGGCCTCTAAGCCTCCATCCTGTCCTTTTACCTACCCATTGGACACCCAGATCTGGTTTGAATCCATTAGGCCGGAAATCGGAGCAGGAGGGGCCCACACACATTCTCCATTCCCACCAACCGCAGGTGGCATTACAGAATTCAACTGCAAGCATGTCAGCTCCACCCCCCCAGCCCAAAAGAGACTCCCCCTGTTTTTTTTTTTTATTATGTTTTGAAAAAATAACTTTCCCATCTACTTTTCGCAGCGTGCCAATGGGGGCCCTTCATTTATTTGTTTATGTGCTTATCCTACTCATTGCATCCTAAACCTTTTCCCACTCCCGGTACTTTTATATGTTCTTCAGCAACCCACCTCAAGGCCGCTCCATCTCGCAATTTGGAACCCCCCCCAACCTTCCCCCACCACCTTACTCCCGAGAAGGAGATGCAAATTGGCCTCAAGTGAGGGGACAGAACGGAGCCCCAGCTCATTCATTTCAGTTCACTGTTCTATTGTGTTTGCTTTTGCTTTTTGCTGTTTAGCCTCCCTCAATGGACAGCCCACATGCATCGATGGTCTCCCCACCCCCATGGGTGAGGGGGACTAGGCCGCGCCTTCAATCACACGTGCTAGGTCCTGGAGTTCCACAATAGTCTGCGTTTTTTCCTTAATGTCTCGCATCCTTTCAAATGTGTAGATTAATCCAACCCGATTCTATCACTCGCTGATGGCAGGTCCTACAAAACACCCACAGTTTCTCTTTTTCGAAGAGGGATTTCAAACAGCATAGTAAGCAAACAAAATAAAGCCTACCCGATCTCCAACTTGTCAACTTATTAACTTTAAAACATTGCTGCAGCAAATACTGGCCTCGTCAGATTCCAGCGGTCTTATCATGTTCTTTCACCTCAGCCCAATTTCTTTTGCAGGGTCTTGATGAATTCTTCTGCCTACTCTACCTCCCAAAAGGAGAAGATTGCCCCTTCATGTTTGATCTTGAGCGTGGCAGGGTAGATTAGAAAATTCTCCACTTTTAAACTTCTCAGCTGGGCCATGACAGCATTAAACAGCTTTTGCCTCTTAAGCAACCTTGCCAAGTAATTCTGGGAGATGTACAGATGATTCCCTTCAAAACTTAGTGGGCCATTAGCTCTATAAGCCCTTAGAATTGCCTCTCTGTCCTGGTAGTGATGGAAGCGCATAATGATCTGCCATGGCAGTTGGCCCGCCGGTGGATGCTGCATTACAGCACGATGAGCCCATTCCAGTGTTATCCTTCCCTTCTTGGGTTGTACCCCCAGCAGCTCAGGCAGCACTTTCCCACAAAATGCGAGGGCTCCTTCTCCTTCACTCCCTTCTGGCAGGCCTCTCAGGTGCAAGTTCAGGTGCCGATGATAATTTTCCTGGTAATCATGCACCTCTTTAAGTTCATCCAGCTTTCTCTGTAGCTCTGCCATTTGCCCAGGGACCAACAGCAATTCGTCTTCCAGTTGGGAGATCTGTTCCTCCGCTTCTGCCAAACGGTTACCCTGCTGTGTCTGCTGTTCCAGGACCTCCTGCAACCGGGAGTCCATCTTGCCCTCCAATTTAACTAATTTTGGCTCCAGCACTGCTATTACCTGGCCGGTCAACTCTCTACCAGTGCGGCTGACATAGACACCAGGCCTGGGTTTTCTTCTGTGATGTTCGCCCCGGTCTTCTTGCTAACTTTACCCTCGAGTCTTTGACTTTTAGCAGGATTGGGGGTTAAATACTCTTCCATGACACTTCTCTGCACAGAGCACTATAAAGAAAAAGCCATTGAAAAGTATCTTTTAAATTTATTTTCAATTATTTTACGGCGATTGTATTGGAGCAACGAGAGACACGTCTACCTTGTTAGCTGCTCATCAGCACCCCCCGCTCCCACTTTTGTGAAGTGGAATCACATCTACCCTTCTCCAGTCCTCAGGTACCACTCCACCCTCCCATGATTTGTTAAAGAGGGTAGTCAGTGGTGTCACTAGTTCTCCCCTTAGTTCTTTTAGAATTCTGGGGTGAATCCCGTTAGGCCCCATTGCTTTGTCCACCTTCAGTTTTAAGAGTTCTTTCAGAGCCCTTTCTTCTGTGAATGGACTGATATCAACCCCCCCCATCCAGAGCGTTTCAATAGCTTAGTTCAGATACCTCTCTTCCTTTTCTTCTGTGAATACTGAGAAGAAGTATTCATTCAGTATCCCTGCTTTTTCACTGTGTCCCTCTACCCACATTCTCTTCCCTTTATTAAGCCTCAGTATCCCTCCCTTGGTCTTTCTTCACTCCCTAATGTACCTATAAAAGGTTTTATCCCCCTTCTTAACAAAGTTGGCTATCTTTTCCTCGGTTTGGGCCTTTGCTATTCTGACTGTCTTCCCTGCCTCATTCTGATTTAACTGATATAGTTCTCTGTCCTGCTCCTTCTGTGTTTCGTTATATTTCCTGAATGCTCTACTTTTCTCCTTAACCATCCCTGCCACCTCTTTTGAGAACCATAGTGGCTTTTTCCTTTGTTTTGTTTTTCTGATTTGCTTTACATCTTAGGGTGTGGTATATCATGGGACTTTGCCACTTGTTGGGTGTATGAGACACACATACCTCACAATACATCTGAGGTGTGATGATATCCCATGGTATATCATACCCTGTTGTGTATTGAAGGAATAATCCATGACAGAGCATTGGTTGGGCTGGGATTTACCCACGCCTGGTATGGTTCAGTCATGAGGCTTCAGACTGAGTGATCAACCATGCCAGGCATGGGTAAATCCTAATCCAACCCACACCCCGTTGTGGATTATCCCAATTATACAATTAGGAAATTGACAAGTACAGCAAAAGTTGTGAAGAAATAAATATGTATTTTTTATTCTAGAAACAGTAAAATATTAATACGCAACATAAAGTAGTTCCACAGATTGGGGCTGATCACTGCTGACCACTGATATTGGGGTTCACAGACTCAGTGACCAATCACAGAGGAGACTGTGGTAAGTTTGAATTTCACCTGGGTTTATGTTATTGCTTTTGTCAGAGTCAGATTTCTGAGCAATGATGCAGTCAAATATTGCCTCTAGCTTTCAGTTGTCTCCAAGTTCAAAGCTGCAGCTTACTGTAGGTTTGACATTTTTGTTTACTTTTTCACTTTTGCTGATTGAATTTTGAATTTTCAGAACAGTGCCATTAGTGCGAGAAAAATATTATGGATTTGAGATAATGTTTTGGAATGCTAGGGGTTCTGTGAAGAGTGATTTTTCTTTCATTTTTTTAAATGTGCAGTCGGCTGGTACTTTAAGTGATGGTTTTTCTAAAATTGTCCCATGGCATAAAGTACTCACCGACCAATCAAAATATTAAATTTTTAAATGCACTGTATAATGTTGTTTAATTGTCCCACTGTGGGTTGCTGACCATCCCTCCTCCTCAGCCAGCAGTTACTAAATGAAAGAAATGGAGCATGGAAGTCTATAGTAAACCCTGATTTTCCAGCTGAGTGGCCAGTCAGACATTATGATAGGTTAGTGTACTTTGTTTCATACAGCTGATGGAGGATGGCTGAAGAGGAGGGAGAGAAGAGCCAGCCTCCTGTCATGGGAAAATATATATTTTATTGTGGGTGTTGTGGGTGGCATAGGTTCCTAGAGGGTGGTAGGGGTGGGTATTTGAATTAAAATGTTGGATTGGACTGGGGAAGGGGGGATGGGGATTTGATGAGGGTGGGATTAAGGAAATGTTTTTATATTACATATCTCTGTGCCTGTTACTTCCTATACCAGTCCACTACAAGGTAACTTCACTAAGGTGGGGTGGGGGGGAGAGAAGATGGATTTGAGTGCCAAAGAATGGGGGCAGTGGAAATGACTGTATTTTGCAGGGCTGGGAGGGGGAAGGGTTGGAAAGGGTGTGCCATGTAGGTGGAGGGAACCAAGGTTTCTTTATTTTAAAAAATGAAAAAAAACTTGCCAAGCAAAGTTGTAGAAAATTGATGAAAACTTCAATTTACTTTGCAAAGTGCAAAGATTCTAGACTTCACACTAACTTTGCTGGTGACATTTTAATTTCCATGATCTCTAGTCCTGAATGGCATTTGATTCCAAAGCTGTGTCTGACTGTTGAAGTCTGAAGATGGTTTTAATAACCTTGCATGTTGCAACCAATGGCATGTGACCCAGTGGGGCACTTAGATGGAGATGCATCTCAACCATGTTCTTGTGTTCTGGCAATGAAAACTCCAGCTCCTTGAGTCTACCCAGCACAAAAAAGGAAAAGAAAAAAAAGATTAGTTAAGTACAACTGCATGGGAATGATTTCAGTTGTGTTATACTTTTTTTTGATAAATACAATTATTATAAAAAACAAAACACCAATCATTGATAATATTTAGCACTGCAATTTTGTAATGTTGTTTTGATTACAATCAGTGATTTTCAGGTAGACTGCAAGCCATATTAGCTGGTGACCTGGTGTTAAAATGCTTTCTGCTGGCAATGAACACCCAAAAAGGTCTAAACGTTGACACCCCAATATGCCTCATACATTTTGCAAACAAAAATAGAGACTATTTTCAGTTTATTGGAACCTTCTAGAATGTGTTTTATTTTATCCAGATTAGTGCCTTATTTATTTAAAATTTGATAACCGGGAAAAGCACTAATGAGCCAAGGCTCGTTTCCAGGTGTGACCCGGACATAGAGTTGCATGAAAAAAATACAGGCATTTAAAACATTAGTTCAAGAGTCACAATTCCAAGACTCAAATGCAAGTGTAAATACAGCAAGTATGGTAATAAATAAACGTAAAATGCAATTAGAGTGATGAGGTTATGCATGTTAATAGACATAAATATTAATAATGATAGAAGTGGAGGTGCAATCAATCCTGCAGAACTGGTTAACATGTAACCTGAGGTAACCAATGGAAGGACCAAAAAGGTTGCAGTTGTTCTTCTTGTTTCAGTTACGTCTGTGTAACTGTCAGGTATCATGATACAGGTCACCACCGGTTGAGTAAATGAGACATCATTGTTTCCATAACTAATGTGAGTTTCCTTGACCTTCTTATCTCTTTCTCATGGGTAGAGATATATTTTCTTATTGACAAGTTCTCTAAATTGTGCTTTACAATGAATAACTAAAATAGTTAGAGAAGTAGCATACCCTCTGTCTGCAATGGAAAATGTTATTTAAACACTAATGTCAACATAAACCTTGTGTAAGCCTGGGACCCTGGGGTTTTGACACAGGACAACTTTGAAAATAGGTCTATGACCTAAAGTTTGCTATCCTGTATAAAAATAAACATTTTTGCTACTACTACTACTACTTACCACAGATGTAAGAGGTTGGCTTGGGCTCTTTATTTAAACAGGAGCAAACCAGGTACATGCACACCACAGCCACTCAGCCCAGTAGTCAAGACACTGGAAGCAGCACATACTGCAGTACATATTGTAGGTTAACACTTTTGCTAATTCTTCCCTAGGCAAATTCATTACAGTCCAAAAATAATTATATCACATGCACCGCCTGCCCTACAAGCACTTAAGCTTAAACTGCTGCACACATTATAGATATGTTACTAGTGCTTGCTGCTTTACCATAGAAGTACAACCAATTTTTCTTGTGTCCATAGACATGCCACGAGGCTCCAGTGACCTCCTGCCAAGTCACTGAGCCTTGTTAGCCTGTCACATTTTTTTATACTTAATATTTATTTATTTACAATAAATTTTACACAATAGACAAAATAATGCAAGAAACAGAAACAGAAACATAACAAAGGTCAGTGCCAGAGACTTAAATAACAGATTATAGACTGTCAGTTACAGAATATACTGGATATTATGACCATACTTGTTTATTTATTTATTTCATGGATTACAAATACCTTTTGAGCTAGGGCTCTTTTACAACAGTTCCACATTATGGAAGGACAAGCGACTAACAACTAACACACGATGGAAAACATAACAACAGCAGAAGATTAAACCATTATGATCAGGGTTATAGGCAAGGTACAAACAGTAAAATTCAGAGCAACAATTATGCAGCCAGAAGAGTGACCTTGTCAAAAGCAAATGTATGAGGAGGAGAACAAATTAGGAAAACAATAGAAGGGGGTAAGGGGAGATGAATAGGGAGGAGATAGGCAAAAGGGAGGGGGCAGGTCCCCAGAAGGGCTAGAATGATGAGAGAGGAGGGGTGAGAGAGAATATAGGGAAAGATGGAAGAGTGAGGAAGGTTTAGGGGTTTAATGTTGTAACTAGCAGGCTAGAGCAAAGTTTGATAGGTAGGAAGGAAGAAGGAAGGAGTTAATGAAGAGGAGGCAAGGGACAGTGCTGAGAGTGGATATGGGTAGGAAGAGCAGCAGGATAACTTGGGGGCAGTCACAGCTGCTAAGTGCAGCGAGGTATTGGTGGAGTTTGTACTTGAAAGGGCCAAGCTTCATTTCAACAAGGATGTCCCAAGGGAGACCCTTCAGCAGGCTGGGTGCTCTGAACATAAATGTCCACTGCACGTAAGTGGTATGGCAAAAGGGAACAAGGAAGGCCTGTTTGGACGCACTATGGTATTGCGTGGATTGGGTGCCCAGATGAGAAGATATATGTTGGCTGGTGGGGTAGGGCCGAGGCTGATTGTTTTGCAAGTAGGCAGCTATGATAAGTGATTCTACCCTTGAGGTGCAACCAGCTAGTCTGTTCATACAGGTCACAGGTGTGGGTGCGCTTGTGTGCACCAGATACCAGTTGTCAGGACTTATTAAGTGCAGTGTTTATTCTTTTAAGGGTTGTATCAGTGGCAGCACCGTAAATAGCTAATCCATAATTGATTATGGAGAGGATTGAGCTTGTGACTGCTAACTGGAAGGCTTCTGGGGTCATGCAATGTCGATGGCTATATAAGAGCCAGATTCTTAAATTAATTACCACTGATATATGGTTGATGTAAGTGGAATATGAACGTGAGCTGTCTAGTGTTAGCCCAAGTTATTTAAAATCATGAACCTGTTCAAGTAGCAGGCTGAGGTTATTTAAAATTGTTAATTGGGCTGTTTTATGCTTATTGTGCGGACTAACGAAAAGCATGACTTTCATTTTCTTGTAGTCCTTTAGCAGTTTATGTTGTGAAAACTAGGCCTCTACTGCATTGAAGTTAGATTGAAGGTCACTCATAAGGGGAAGGGGATCAGGCTGATTGGAGAATAAGATGGCATTATCTGCATACAGTACCATATTGTTGGTGCATACTTGGGGGATGGTGTTGAGCAAAAAGGCTAAAGAGTAATGGGCCAAGGATGGAGCCTTGTGGGACACCAGAGTGCACTGGGTGGCTGTCTGAGAGAGTATCACATATCTTGACCTGTTGTGATCTGCCATAAAGGTAGTTTTTGAAACATTCAGTTACCCTATTGGAGAGACCTAGGGCAGGGAGCGATTCCAGTAGTAGGGAATGTTTAACATTATTGAAGGCTTTAGTGAGGTCAATATATATTGACCCCACTAAGTGACCCTGATCAAGAGCCTTGTGTAGGAAGTCAGTATACTCAAGCAAAGCAGTTGTGGTACTATGAGCCTTACGAAAACTGTGCTGCTGTAGGCATTGAATGTTGTATTTAACCAGGTACTCAGATAATTGATCAGCAACAATGTGCTCATGGGCTTTTGAGGGGTTGGGGGGAGGATAGATATCAGGCAATAGTTGGAGTGCTGCGCCCTGTCACTGCTTTTGTGAATGGGCGTCACAGCTGCTGCTTTCCACTGTTGGGGGAACTGTCCCAACAAAGTGATGAATTTAGTATTTTAGTGAGGTGACAGAACCTCATCCAAGGTAAGATTATGAAGTTTGAGGTCATGAGAGCCACTACTGTTCCTTGATTTGCCAAGCACCCTTTGCAGGTGTTTTTTGGCTTAATTTACAGTGACTTTCTTGAAGAAGAAGGGGTTGTGGGGGGGCAGCATTACTAGTACTATCCCTGTTAGCAGGCGCATCAAAGAAGTCAGGGAAAATATGTTGCTGAGGTCAGTAAAGCCAATGTTAAATATGTCAGCTATACGCTTTGGGTCTTGAATGACTTCACCATTCACTCTGATCATTGAGGGGGAGGATTTATTTGGTTTACCACTGAGGTCTTTAAGATTGTTCCAAAATCTTCATTCCTTGCCCCGAGAGTTTGACAGCATATTCTTAAAGTGGTTAATTTTGGCAAGGCGGACCTCATGGATGCAGGAGTTCCTTGCAGCTTTGTAAATTGCATGTCAGTCTGTTTTCCTGAAGCTAGTGCACGATGCCAAAGATTGTCCCTATTGGCCATATTGTTAGGTATAGAGGTGCTAATCCAAGAGTTAATTACTCCCTTAACTTTCTGTTTTCTAAGGGGGGCAAAAATGTTGCATGCCTTATTGAATTGGATGATGAAATACAACAGTGCTTGGTCCATGCATTAAGCTGTGCCCATGGGTGTCCAGTCACACTGTTTGAGATAGGTCTGGAGATGTTTAAGCTGCCCTTTCTTGAGGGCACGTTGATATGCCATTTTAGCGGGCAGCTTGGGGGGCTCTATTTGATCAGTAGCACATTACCGGGGAGTGGTCACTGAGTGAGTCGGGTAGGACAGTAGTGCTAGTGATTCTCTCTTGGCAGTTTGTAAGAATCAGTTCCAAAAGTGGGCTGTAATAGTCCTGTAATTGACTCTTGAGGGGGTAGTCACCAATTAGGTGACATCAATGGTTGCTATGGCACCCTTGTAGGGACTGGGTTCAGGGGTCAAACAGTTAATATTGAAGTCCCCTAATACCACCACTTCAGAGCGAGGGGGCATGTTGGTAAGATAGTCAAGGACCATAATGAAGTCAGTGGCCTGGTCATTCGGTGGGATGTAGACTGATAATATGGTGAGTGATTTGCCAAGGTGACCAAGGATTATTTTAATTGCAAGGACCTGTGAATTGTTCATGAGAGCTAATTGCAGGAGGGCATGTCCCTTCAATGAGTCTTTCAGATATGTTATACACCCACCACCCCTTTTGCCAAGGCCATCCTGCCTGAATAGGGTATAGCCAGCAAATGAAATTGTGGTGTCCGGTATCTTTGGGGAGAGCCAGGTTTCAACTGTAGCTAGCACATCAGGCTTGTACTGGGTAACCCAGACTTGAAGGTCATCAAGTTTAGGTAGTAGGCTTTAAATATTGATTGTGACCCATTTTAGATAACCGAGGTCGTTGTTACGGTTATGTGGCTGCTGTGCAAGGACAGAGTTGGGGTGTATGTCTGAGTAGCTTAAGTGGGGTGGGTGAGCTAAGAGCAGTGGGCTTGCATGCCTTAGTAATGAAAAGGGGGTGGTTGAGGTGGGATAAGAGAGACAGTAAGGAAAGGTTGAGGTGGAGGGTCAAGTAGCTGCCCAGCATAGTTGGTCAAAGAAAGTTGTTTGTTATGAAACTTAAAGTCACAATGCCCTGTAGTGTGACTTTAATGGGAGTGAATGGATGGTTTGCTGCAGGCTTGTGGTTGGCATGCAGCAAGGTTACTAGTAGGAGAGTGGGGGGGGGCTAGGCAGTTAAGGTGCCGCATGTTTGTGTGACAGTCCAATGCGTAGTTGAAGCTTGGTAAGTTGGGGGTTAGTAGCGTATTAAAAAAGGGGAGGAAGTGTGGGTCAGAAGTGCCGTCTTCTGTAAGTCCAAGGGGAGGAGTGTATGGAGGCAGGTATTGAATAACTGAGTCTGAGGTGAGGCCAGTGAGGAAGAGGGGGAGAGCTACAGTATAGGGATGAGGGAGAGCCTCAGGTGGTGAGTATTGGGGGAGAGGTAATAGGGGATTATGAAGAACAAAAATGCAACTGAAAATGTAACCGCAGATTTAGCATAGTGGCTAGAGTAGCTGCCTCCAGTATACAGGGTCAGGGGTTCGAATTCTGTGAGGTATGGTGGAGAGGAAGGGGGTGGGACTCCTAGTAGGACTGCAGGAATTTAGGGCCCTGGTGTGAATGAATGGCCAGTCACAAGGGAAGAAAGTGTTAGGTTATGCTGGGAGAGAGGAGACTAAATGGAGCTCTGCAGTGACTCCTAGTGGTCACTCACTAAGTATAACTTGCAGCAAGGAAAGTGGAGAGACAGTTCCTGGACTGGGATGGTCATGTAACTGGTCATGTAATGTGTATGACCTATAAAGCAAGGGACGTTACAGGGT
Source organism: Neoceratodus forsteri (assembly GCA_016271365.2). Taxonomy (NCBI): domain Eukaryota; kingdom Metazoa; phylum Chordata; order Ceratodontiformes; family Ceratodontidae; genus Neoceratodus; species Neoceratodus forsteri. Next base: position 80,967,112 of record CM057457.1, read on the forward strand.
AGGGGACAGTTGAGGTGACAGACTAACACAGGTACATGCTGTACCTGAGTTGCAGCTAGCTGGGCTGGCTTCAAAGGTTGTGGCAGGGCTCCATGTGTGCGCCCCAGAATGGCAGGGCTTCAGAGTGAATGGAGCCTGGAGGAGCCTACTGATAAAGGGGACAGGAATAGAGTTAAATTGGAAGGTGGGTTACTGAAACAGGGTTTCAGGTGGGAAACTTGAACCGAGGGGAGAGAGGAGGGGTGGTGGAAAGTGAACTGCGCATGTGCAGGAAACTGACCAGACTGAATGGCAGTCATGCGAAGCTCAGCAGGCTCAAGAGTAGAGTGCAGTACAAACAGTATTAAAAAGGCATCAGAAATGGAGTAGAAGCAGGTGGATAGCAGGTCAGTGAAGCAATAGAACACCATACAATACATTTATTTATTTATTGAAATGTTTCATCAGGAGGGCATGCTGAACAACAAGTTGTTCATCTCACGTTGTGACCTGGGGATGTGGGGGTTACATTAGGATAAACATAGCGATGATACAGAGTTGCAGCTTACACAATTGGAATGGCATACAATTAATAAACAAGTAGACAATTATTATACAAACAATGCAAACAGTTTGGTCTAAGGTGAGCTGGTGTGCAATTCTTAAACAGTACAATAAGCATTTATGCAAACAGAAGTGCAAAGTTAAGTTCAAGTGCATTTTAGGTTTGGGGCTAGCAGTTAGCAGAGGAGTAGTGAGGTGAGGGTGTAGAAGGAAGAGGGAGACATACCAGGGACTGACCCCTGCAGGATGCTGGGAACCCTGCCAGAGGGCAGAAGCAAAGAGAACAAGAAGGGGTGGGGAAGGGAGGTGGGAAACATGCCAAGAATGGACCCCTTCAGGATGCTGAGAACCCTGTCAGGGAGTAAATACTAAACATACAAACACACCGGACAATGCAGTTAGGAGCAGACTATATACAATACATTTGCAGAATTAAAGTAACTTTGCAGAAACACTCAAATGCATGTGCTGGCAGTAAGACATAAGAACAATCTACAAAGCTTAGCCAATAAAAAAGCATTTGGTAGAAGCAGTCATGAGCAGCAGTGGAGCCTCTGAGATTGACTTTTGCTGTACCTGAGTTGCAGCTAGCTGGGCTGGCTTCAAAGACTGTGGTGAGGGTTCCACGTGTGAGTCCCAGAATGAGAGGGCTTCAGAGTGAATGGAGCCTGGAGGAGCATGAGTTGCAGATAGCTGGGCTGGCTTCAAAGACTGGTGAGGGTCCCATGTGTGAGTACCAGAATGAGAGGGCTTCAGAGTGAATGGAGCCTGGAGGAGCATGAGTTGCAGATAGCTGGGCTGGCTTCAAAGACTGGTGAGGGTCCCATGTGTGAGTACCAGAATGGGAGAGCTTCAGAGTGAACGGAGCCTGGAGGAGCGTGAGTTGCAGCTAGCTGGGCTGGCTTCAAAAGCTGTGTCAGGACTCCATGTGTGATTCCTAGAAAGGGAAGACTTCAGAGTGAATGGAGCCTGGTGGAGCCTGAGTTGCAGCTAGCTGGGCTGGCTTCAAAGGCTATGGCAGGGGTCTGTGTGTGAGCCCCAGAATGGGAGGGCTTCAGAGTGAATGGAGTCTGGAAGAGCTAGCTGGATATATCACCAGAATCCAACCACACATGGATGCCAGTCAGAAATGGGGGATTATCAAAACTGGGTTAGAAGATGTCACAAACTCATGTTCTAAGATCCAAAGCAAGAAGGCCAGATCAAGAAGGCCGACCTGGTTAAGCCAGAAGGTATTAGTCAGTGTTAAGGAAAAGAGGGCAACCTTCAGGAAATACATGAGATCCAAAAAAGCAGAAGACAGGGAGGAGTACATGAAGAAATCCAGAGAGGTGAGCAGAGTGGTCAGGGTAGCCAAGGCAGCAAGGGAGCTTAGGCTGTCACAAGGGATAAGTGAGGGCGAGAAAGATTTCTTCAGATACATAAGGGAGAGAAGAAGCTGTAAGCATCAAATAGTTAGGATTATGGTGGCCCACAGATGGGCTGAGAATGGGGTGGAGCAAGCAGAAGCACTCAACGACTACTTCTGCTCTGTATTTATCAGGGAAAATCAGGGGCCAATGCTACTGGGGACGGGAACAGTGGATATGGGGGGGCTGAACCAACAGAGATGGAAATACCAGAAAGCAGAGTGCTAGAGGGTCTTAGAGCACTGAGGTGGATAGAGCACCAGGTCCGGATGACATACATCCCAGGGTGCTGAGGGAGATGGCAGAGGTCCTAACAGGACCACTGGCAGACTTGTTCACAACCTCCCTGAGGACTGGATGCGTGCTCCAAGAGTGGAGGAGGGCACATGTGGTACCCATCCATAAAGGTGGGCCCAAGGACGAGCCAGGGAATTATAGGCCAGTCAGCCTCACCTCCATTGTGGGGAAGCTCAAGGAGACTATCCTCAAAAAGAGGCTTGTAACCTTCCTGGAGGAGAATGGGCTCCAGAACAGCAGGCAGTATGGGTTTGTCGCTGGTAGATCCTGCCAGACAAGCATGGTAGACTTCTGTGACTGGGTAACAAGGGCTATTTGCAGGGGCCATGCGGTGGATGTCCTGTACTTGGAATTCAGCAAGGCCTTTGATTCAGTGCCACATGGGAGGCTGGTTAGCAAATTGGGTCATCTGGGGATAGGGGAGAGAATGGTGGAATGGGTCAACAACTGGCTGTGGTATAGGCAGCAGAAGGGTTGCTATAAGGGGGAACTCTTATCCCCAAGGGCTGTGGGGTTCCACAGGGATCAGTGTTAGGTCCAGTGCTGTTCGGCATCTTCATTGCTGACATTGCAGATGGAGTTAGTAGCAAGACCAGCCTGTTTGCAGATGATACAAATATTGGAGCAGTGGTGGACAGCATAGAGGGGTGGCTAGGACTGCAGGAGGACTTGGATAAACTAGAATGCTGGTTGGACACATGGCAGCTGGGTTTCAATACAAAGAAATGCAAGGTTTTGCACATGGGAGCCAGAAACTGCAAGTTCTGCTACAGACTTGGGGGGGGGGGTACAGTTATCCAATACAGAGGAGGAGGAGAAGGATCTAGGGGTGATAATCACAGGGCAAATGAACCACTCAACACAGTGCAGGAAGGCAGCAGCTAAGGCCAACAGGATGCTGGGGTGTATTGCTAGGGGAATCACCTCAAGGAGGAGGGGTGGTCATCCTGCTATTGTACAGGTCACTGGTCAGACCAAACCTAGAGTGCTGCATGCAGTTCTGGTGGTCCTACCTAAAGAAAGATGTCAGGTTACTGGAGGGGGTCCAGCGGAGAGCCACCAGGATGATCACAGGAATGGAGGACAAACCCTATGAGGACAGATTGCGGGAGCTCAATATGTACTCCCTGGAGGAGAGGAGGGATAGAGGGGATATGATTGAAACCTTCAAAGATATGAGGGGCATAAACACGGTTAGTACAGAGGGGATTTTTAGGGGGCAGAGGGAGAAACACTAGGGGGCACAGTCTGAGATTGGAGGTGGGGACGGTTCAAGAGGGAAATGAGAAGACACTATTTCACGGAAAAGGAGGTGGATGGGTGGAAAGCACTTCCGGAGGAGGTGGTAAAGTTAAAGTCGGTGTGCAGTTTTAAGAGGGGGTGGGACAGGATCAAGGGGAAGATCAAGGGAAAGGTCACTACCAGACGGGGAAGGGGGGTGGGCAGCTGCAGAGAAACACACTACTAGCTGCACAATCAAGCAGACTCGATAGACCTTGAGGCCTGTATCTACTGGCATTTTTTGTATGTTCGCATGAATTTACCGAGATTGTGATTAAACTGTTTAATTTTATAACCTCGAGTGCTGCTCTCTCACGGTGAACCCATTTGTGACGGGGGAGCTCTGAAGCCAGAATAAGCTGGCCTGCATCTGTTCTGCTTCATAATAGGGGAGCACATGGGGAAAACCAAGACCTTCTCTCTCTCCTTTGGGTAACCTGTCCCATTTCAGCCACAGCATGAGAGAAAAAACATCCAGGGCAAGCTGGTCTAAAGCTGAAATAAGGAGAGGAAGTGCTGTTAATTGGTTTTTAATTTGCTGCATAAACAGTCTGATTGTCAAACCTTTTGTGTTGGACTAAGTTTAAAGAAGTCAGAAAAAGAAAGAGGGAATTCTAGAAAAGTGAGGGGCTGAATCTGCTAGATGCAAATCAAACTAGCAGTCCGCTGTTTAACTCCCACAGGTTCATGCAACCCATTATGTTAGTGGCCCTGAGAGGGAAGATCATAAAAATGAGAACATCTGTAAAGGCATCCATATGGAGTCTGCATGTCACCAGGGGACTCTGCTCAAAGTAAGTTTGAGATTCAGCTAAGGCACTGTGTCTTGCCACTGAGTAAGTCATGCTATACTCATTAGGTGTAACCATGAGGGTAATAATATTGTTCCTAAATTTAGTTTTTTTTCTACACCACAGGTACCAGGTAGGTTACTTCCACAAGAATAGCTATGTAGGGGGAGCAGAGATCAACAAGCAGGGGGATCTTGAAGACAAAGAGAGTGAGTGCTGTCACCAGATATTTCAGGACTCCTATAAAAATCTTTTTTGGGATACCTTGACAAACAGTCTGTGTAGGGAATCACTTTCATGATCTCTGACAGATAACTGGATGAGTGGCTCCTAGAGTAACAGGTGAGACAGAAGCACAGGGGAACTTGAAGTAGAGGATGTGGAGAGGAGAGGAGAGTGGGGACAGGTTAAAGGTTGGGGTATGGTCTTTGTAGGATGCAACACCTGCAGAGAAGCCATTTTCTTGGAGAACAAAGAAACAAAACAAACTAAAAAAAAGGAAAGAAAAAACAAACAAAAAAAATGATAATATTAAATACACTCTGAAAATAGAGTTAAAATTGATGTTTCCACTGTTGGTCTTCTTCAGGAATTATCTAAGTGGGAAAAATGTAAAGTTAGTGGAGAGATAAGGGGAAAGAAGGATATATAGGGGAAAAGAAAATGGGGGAGGGTCTAGGAGAAAAAGTGATAATGTGCAACATAATAGATTCTGGAAAGCAAAAGGGTGATAATAGGTATGACAAGGCAAAGTACGAGTGAATGAGCTGAGGAATTCTCAAGTGGGGACTAATTAACAGGGCCTAGTAAGCAGACTGAAAGGTGACAGATGTGGGGGAAAGAGACAGAGACAGAGATCTCTGTTGAAAAAAAACCCCCAGATGTTCACACATAGCTGGAATGCCCATATGAGTATGCCCACCCTCCTCACACATAGGATGAAGGAGTGCGCAGGCATACCCCCACATGTACCATGCACACATGCAAGCAATAATATTTATTTATTTATTTTATTACAGAATCGGAGAGTACCTTTGAGTCACAGACTCATTTACAAAGGTTCCACGGTCACATAGGTTATAAACAGACAGACATTACAGTGATTACAGCGCATATATCACAGAGAAGATACAGCTTGGTTACAGGGTGTCAGCTAGTCTAACATTCAAGATACTAGGATTACTTAATGGGGTAATTTGTACATAACACATTATAATGTAGGAGTGACTCAGGCTGGACACTATGGAGAAGAGGCAGGCCAGGGCCATTGTCATAGAACAAGGAGGAGATAGGGGTCTGGGGTCAGTTGCAGTCGCAGTGATTTGAAGACAGGAGGTGGGCCCTAAGGAGGGTTTTAAATTATCCAATGCTTTGCTCATTTGCCAGGGTGAAGGGAAGGTTGTTCATCCACACGGGGGCCCTATAGCTGAAAGACCTTTGGAATTGTGAGGTGCGGCTAGAGGGAATCGGGAAGAGATGGTGAGCTGAGCTATGAGTAAACTTGACCTTTATGTTTGGATGGATTAGAGGGGCGAGTCCAGATGGGGAGAGGCCTAAGGTGATTTTTTTAGCAGCAGACAGGTATGGAACTTAATTCTGTTGTCAAGATTAAACCAGTTGGTAGCACTATAAAGAGAGCAGGTTTGCATGAGACGGTCACATCCTAATACGAGGTGACAGGCTGTGTTTAGAGCGATACGGAGTCTGTCTAGGGATGAGGAGCAAGCTGCCCCATATATCAATAGGCCATAGTCAAGCAGCGAGAGGACCGAGAAGGAGATAGAAAGCTTAAGGGCGTCAGGGGTAAGGCAATGTTTGAAGCAGTGTAGAAGCCCCAGCCTGAGGTTTATGGCCTTGGATAGGTGGTGGATGTGCTTGTGGAAGTTAAGACCAGGGTTCAAGGTGATGCCCAAGTATTTAAAGGAGTCCACCAGCTCCAAAGGGGTCATATTTGAGGTTAGGATGAGCGGGCATAGCACCTTTCTGGGGTTCTGTGGGTGTGAGAATATCATAACTTTGTTTTTTTTATAGGTAAGAATAAGGCGATGTGCAGAGAGACAGTTTTCAGCATGGCTGAAGGAGGACTGGAGGGAGCAATGCAGGTGCCTTGGGTCAGGGCTGGAGGAGAAAATTATGGCATCATCAGCGTAGAGTAATAGATTGCCAGGGCAGGACTCAAGGAGGGCATTGAGAAAAAGGCTGAAATGTAGCGGACCCAGAATGGACCCCTGGGGGACACCAGAGAGGACAGGTAATCTGTTAGAGACTGTGTTTCCACTTTTGACCTGTTGATATCGGTTTGAAAGATAGTCAGCAAACCACTCAACGGCATCCTGAGATAGACTCAAGTTGGCCAATGTTGTTAGAAGGAGAGAGTGATTGACGGTGTCGAACGCCTTAGTGAGATCAATGAAGACGGCACCAGAAATGTGTCCCTTAGCCAGAGCAGAGTGTATGTGTGTGGTAAATTCGAGAAGGGCAGTGGTGGTGCTGTGTCCTTTGCAGAAACCATGTTGCTGCTTACAGAGGAGGTTGTATTTGTTAACGTGCTCGGTGAGCTGATCAGATACAATCCGCTTTAACGCTTTGGAGAGGGGGGGAGTATGGAGATGGGGCGGTTGTTATTTGTATTGGAACAATCACCGCCTTTAAATATTGGGGTAATGGAGGCAGATTTCCATTTGGAGGGGAATTTACCAAGGCAAAGGGAGCGGTTTAAGATGTAGGTCAGGGGGCAGAGAACCTCAGTTAAGGTGAGGCAAAGGATCTTTGGGTCCAGAGAGTCGGTGCTGTGTGAGGAGTGGTTGAGGGCAGCTTTAGGATATGGATCCGCAGTCCTAGTAGTGATACAGCGCAGGTAAAAGGGGGGAGCTACAGGAGGTGAGGTGGGGGCATTGGCTGTTGGAGGGTCAAAGAAGTTAAGGGGGAGAACACTACTAAGGTTAGTGGAAGTATTGTTGAAGGCTGCAGCGATATGGGATGGGTCAGTGGTCAATGAGCCATCAACCATGACCTGCGTTAGAACAGGGTTTGGGTCCTTACCACAGATTTCCTTACTGTTGTTCCAGAACTTGTGTCCAGAGCCCCAGGAAGAATTGAGGGAGGATTTGTAATACTCTGTTTTGGCTTTGCGAATAGCCCAAGTGCCCTTGTTCCAAGCATCTCTATACTTATCTCTGTCAAGTGGGAGGCCAGATTCGATGGGGCGTTGCTACAAAGAATCTCTTGCCCGCAACAAGGCAATGAGTCGATCAGAGATCCAGGGCACATGATTGCCTTTGACCATTCTTTTAGTAAATGGTGCAAATTTGTCACGTATGTTATTGAAGGACTGGATGAAGAGGTCAAGGGCTATATCCGGGTCCAGGGTGTTAGTTATGAAAGAACAGTCCATGAACCTGAGGTATGCTTTAGGAGCAGCCAGTTTACCAGGGCCTAGTTTGTGTTGGGTTATTAGTTTAAAAGGGGGTCTAGTGGCTTTGCAGGACCAGGAGAAGAGAACTGGTGAGTGGTCACTAAGAGCATTTGGGAGGACAGAGACACTAGTGATTTTATGTGGACGGTTGGAGAAGACAAGGTTGAGCAGGGATGAGGACCCAGTGAGCTGGTCGATGACAGGAGTGGGGGTAAAAAAAAGACAATCTATGGTGGAAAACCATAAGGTAGCTGAAAGATGTTAGTAGAAATAAAGTCTGTCATTTAAACCAGAGGGCTGCTGGGAGCCTAGGCAGTTCCATGTTATAATAGCGAATGCAAAAGAGCAATCGCTATTATGGTGAGTGTATATCGCCGAAAAGCAGTTCAGTGATATACACATAATGGCAACACTACATCCGGACAGTACTTATCAATGTTTATGCGGGGGGGGGAGGGCGTGCCCCCTCACCCACCCTGCACCCCCATACTAAAGGATTATCAACTCCGAGGGGGTGCATGTCGGGGAGGGGGCAAGACTACTGAAAAAAAACCAAATTAAACCAAGAGCCGCAGGCAGCGACAAAATATTTCTCCCCGTCCCATCCCCAAACCCAGATCCTCCTATGCCGGAGCCAGCCACCCTCACCACTACACCACATGGGCTGGCTCGGCAGCACCAGGGACACTGCCCCACAGAAACCCTGTATCCTATCCCTCACCTTCCCCTCGCTATTCCTCCCTTCTGGTCGCCCTTCTGCATGGTCGCCTTCAACCAGGTCGCTACCCATGTAGGGTAGCTGTTAACCATTTCGGCGAATATGACTCGCTTATTTGTGAGTCACTCAATTGTAGTCACCCTTTTGACGTGATACCACCTAGGCAGATGATCAGCTTGGTTTCCATGTTTTTTCTTTAGTCAGCATCTCAATAACCCTGCTGAAGTACACAAACAGAAAGATCATTGACATTGTAGTCCCTGGAGGTAAAGTGGGATACAACGGGGTGTATCAGTATCTCCATTCCTGGCTGCACTGTAATGTTCTCTGAAATGGTTAGCCAAGCATCTGCCAGTTTCTCTGATGCAGATAGCTGTACACGTCCTGCAAAGAATACGATATACCACATTAGTGGAAGTGCATGAGAACTCCATGGTGATGTGAAAAAAACTTGTGGGACCCCGAATTTCAGTGACACTAGAAATAAATTTGCTGGTATAACAGCGAGTTCTGTTTCAAGCTTTGGTACCTGGTAGGGAGAAATTATTAGGAGTATGCAGGCTGCTTTGTACCTGGAAATTCTGCAGGTTGGGTGGCCAGAGGTAGAAGGCAATATGTGGTTCTGTAAAGAAAAGGGAGGTCCTTTGTAGGCAGCAATACTGCCTTGTGTTCAATGGGATCGTGGCCCTCACTGCCGAACTAGGTATGGTAAATGCTAAATTTGACATTCTCCAGAGCAGATACTCAAAGAGGTTGGGGCAGGCAGCCAAAACTTCTCTTACTCAAAGGACACCAAGGGTCAAGACTAGGAGATGGACTGTAGTTAGTAGGGTAGAAGGGGACATAAAGTCCACTCTGGCAGGGGTGGGGTGACTGTGGTAGTGACAGTGAACTGGTTTGTTCCTTGTGTAACTTGGTAGGTCTGGTTTCCCCAAGGAGGGGGCCAGAACATAGAAACATAGAGGTTGTCAGCAGAAAAGGACCCAATTGGCCTATCTAATCTGCCCTACAAATATCCTACCTATTGTGTCACTGCAGACCCTACTTGATCTGCCTCATGCTACTGTTTCTTCCCTGCTTCTCCCTGTTACATCTAAGAATATCAGAGTTGTCCCTAAGGTGACACCTGTAATGAGATCTGAATCCAAAGGGAAGGTGAATTTTAGAAAGATACTTCTGGTAGGGGACACCATAGTTATGCAGACAGAGTAGTGGATGGGGGAACCAGGAAAGCAAAATTGTTAGGTGCTTTCCAGGAGCTTCAGCTGGGAGGGTTGCTCATGTGGTGGAGAGGATTGCCATAGACATAGAAGAGGGGAACTGTTTATATGTCATTGTCTGCAGAAAGAACAAAGAGGCCACTTAGAGTAGACTGTGATGCCCCACAGCACAAGAACATTAGAAGCAGAGAAGAAACAGTAGAAGGCACAATTTCTGGAGTTTGAAAAGGCAACTTTGGCAGGATGTGACTAGTGTTGCAGCAGTGTCAGACTGGCCCACTTGCATACCTGGAAATTTCCAGGTGGGCCCCCTCACTTGTGCTCTTTCAAAACTCTGAAAATGCTCAAATTTACCAACTATTTTATATTTAAATGAGGTGTTTTGATTACTGCAGGAAACTGTAAAGTACAAAGATAGAGCCTTTGCACCAAATTAAAATGTAAAGCTGATATGAATATAATCCTCCTGGGCCCCTTTATTCATTTTCCAGGTGGACCCCCAGCCCAACTTTCTAGGTGGCTGCCAGCAACCCAGTCCAACTCTGTGTTGTAGGAGAAATTGGAATGGTGTAAGTGCAGTAGAAAAGGTGGAAAAGAAGTGGTATATGATTACAGATGGCATATTGGAAGCCATGACACTGTATACAGAAAAAATTGGGGTAGGACATGACTGTGGTTCCTGAGGGAGGTGGAGAAACTGTGAGGAAGAAAAGGAAAGCCTTCAGAAAATACATAACCAGCCAGGTGGTGGGTGATAGGGTAGTGTTTCAAAACAAATTGAGGCAGGTGAAAAGGCTATGAGGAGGGAAAAGTCTGATGCTGAATTGAGGATAAATGAAGGAATGAAAAGGGGGGTACCTTCTTTCATGACATACAGGAGAAACAAATAAGGGGACAGCCAGACTAAAGAAAAGGGAAGGGTTAGAGGAAGTACTCAAAGGAAGGTGGACATAGTGAACCTGTTTTTCTGTTTGATATTCACAGCGGGGTATAAAGGGCAGTTACCTGACTGTGTCATCAAGGCAAGGGAATGGGGGAAGGATATCAAGGAGGACCCAATTTCAGAGACAGGGGTGTTAAAGGGATAAAATTCACCTAAGGTGGACAAGTCAATTGACCTGGACAGGCTGCATTCCTGTGTGCTGAAGGAAATGGACAGGCCATAGCTGCACCACTGGTTGAGCTGTTTGACAGCTTGCTGGAGACAGGATAGTACCTAGACACAAGAGGACAATGGATGCAGTTCCTCTGCACAAGAGCAGAAGTAGGGATGAACCTGTGAATTAGAGATCTGTCTGTCTGACATCTATTGAGGAAGTTACTAAAGACCTTAATAAAGGAGAGGCTAGTGGTTTTCCAGAAGGCAAACGGATTTCAGTGGGTGAGGCAGCATTGTTTAATGGGAGGGAGTGGGAGACAAACCTAATTAACTTCTTTGATTGGGTGAGAAAGGTGGTGGCTATGGGTCAAGTAGTGGACATACTGTACCTTGACTTCAACAAAGTCTTTGACTCTGTTCCACATGGACAGTTGATCAAAATGTTTGGTGACATGCAGGTGGAAAGAAAAGATCACAAGATGGGTAGGAACTTACCTAAGTAACAGAACCTAGAGGATTGCTGTTAATGGGAAACACTCAGAGGACAGAGAGGTCGCTGGTGGTGTGTCACAGGGATCTGCCTTGGTTCTGGTTCTCTTCCACAACTTCACCTGTGATACTGGAGTAGGGATCTAGGGTTAGTTCTACCTCTTTGCAGATAATACAATGATCTGTGGAAGAGTGGATAGTAAGGAAGGGGTAAGAAATATTAGAGAGGACCTAGAAAGACTAGAGAAGTGTTGAAAGGCCTGGCCACCGAAATTTAATGCTACAAATTGCAAAGAAATGCACATAGGGCCAACACACCTGAAAACAGAATACAGAATGGGGGTAACAATGGAATGTACAACTACAAAGAGGGACCTGGGGGTAATAAAATAGGACAACTTAGAAACATCAGCACAGTGCTACAGAGCAGTATGGAGGGTGACTAGGACACTGGGATATGTCAAACAAGGGGCAAATAGCTAGATGAGTGAGGTGCTTCTGCAGCTACATGGGTCCCTGCTTCATTATCGCCTGGAGTACTGTGTGTAGTTCTGGGACCCAGGTGATGTGCAGGATGGTAACCAAAATGATCCATGGTCAGCAGGAAAAGACTTACATGGAAAAGTTGAAAGATCTCAACCTGTAAACATTGGGGGTAAGAAGACAGAGGGGGGACATGACAGAGACATATAAATACATCCTCGGGACAAATAAAGTAGAGAGCAGAGAGTTGTTCATGCTGAGTGGGAACATAAAAACCAGGTGGAAACTCAAAAAGCTGGTGGGTGAGGGAGATTTAAGACTGACATCACAAAGCCTTTTTTATGGACAGGGTAGTAGAGAAGTGGAATAGACTGCCAAGGGAGGTAGTCTGTAGGAAATCAGTGGGGGGGGGGTTAAAACATGGGTGGGAGAAATGTATGAAGTTGGTACAAAGGGTGGCAAAAGGGAAGGGTGTAAGGAGGAGTAAAAGGTCACTAGTGGAGGTGTCCAAAACTGGGGAGGTTCTGATTTTGGTTTTGCCAAATCACCCCTGGTTTTTGTTTTTGTTTTGGTTCTGGATTCATGGCAAATATACATTACATTTAAAATTTGCTCAGTACCTTCGCTTTAGAGTATAATAAAGAGTAAAACAGGTAAAATACTGTAGAAAAACAATTTAGCAGCATTGCATCCAGCAAGCCCTAGCTGTTGGCAAGCTCACAGGAAATCTGCTTGAAGTGTATTTAAGCCGGTCCGGTAGCACTGAGGGTTGAGGCACTGGACATCACAACTCGCACCACACCGGTGACCCAGATTTAGAAATGGACTTGGCCACTGGGGGCTGGCAGGGGAGAGGAAGGATTGAGTGTCCCATGACTGCTCTTCTTCCTCTGGGGAGGGTTGGGGCATTGCAGCACACTGTAGCAGCAGCTGGCAGAGGCCAGCAGCACAGCAGTGAGCAGCAGAATGGGGGAGAGCATGGTGGGCATCAGCACGTTGTGCCCGGACACCATTGCACGTCCAGCTCTCGGGGGACAAAAACCAGGCAGAAAATGGCGGAGTGTGATCTCGGCAGCTGATGGCCATGCCCGGTCCCCCCCAGTACCCATGAGGATCCTGCATACAGCGTGCGTGAGCCATTAAAGGCCGGCTTTGTGGGGGTGCCATATCGGGCCCGTTGGGGGGTGCAGGTGTCAGAGGCCGGGGATAGCAGTGGATCTGCTCCACAGGAAGAGAAATAGAAATATATATATATATATATATATATATATATACAGTATATATATATATATATATCTAAAAAAAGTGTATTTAAGACACTGCTGTAGCACACAGTTTGCAATGTAAATTCTTAGCCATCTGTGCTCAAGATGGTGACTGGCAGAAGACAAGGATTGATAAATGACAGGAGACAGGAAAGACACTGAAGGGTTGGGCATGGGCCTTCATATAATGTGAAACACTAAACCTCTAAGACACTGGCCCTCATAATGTGAGACACTGATTCCCTGGGACATAGGCCCTCATAATATGGGATTTGCACCCTTGTTTTTTGATTTTGTATGCTATTACTTGGGCAACCTGTTGCAACCTTTGGCATTACTGCCTATACTGATCTCGACTCCTGCACCTTATATCACTGTTTTTTTTTTATTATCATTATCAGCTTGTTTGTACTTCTTTGCAACTTTGCCCTTCCCTTCCCTTCCCTTCCCTTCCCTTCCCTTCCCCCAGTTCTCACCAGAAAATGAACCTTGGCTCAGTGTGCCTCTCCCAGTCACCAATTTTGAAATAAAAAAGTAAAAACAAATGTGGGAACCAACACTCAAGACATGGGCCCTTATATAATCGGAGCCACTGACACTCTGAAACATGAACCCTCGTAATGTTAGACACTCATACCTCAGGACACAGGCCTTCGTAATGTGGTATATGGACACCTGAGACGTAAGCCCTCATATAATGTGAGATACTGACATCCTGGGACACAGGCCCTCGTAATATGGGATGCAGATAATTGAGACATGGGTACTCACATAATGTGAGATACTGATACCCTGGGACATAGGCTCTGTTAATGTGGGATACAAACACTTAAGATATGAGCCCTTATACAATGTGAGACACTGAAATCCTGAGACACTGGCCCTCATAATGTGATAAACACTGACACACTGGGACATATAGGCCCTCATAATATGGGATATAGACACTTGGGACAAGGGCCTTCATAAATAACGTGAGACACTGACACCCTGAGACATGGCACCTCATAATGCGAGATATGGACAGTTGGGACATGGGTACACAACATACTATGAAATACTGATGCCTTGGAACATATAGGCCCTCATAATATGGGATATAGACACTTGAGACAAAGGCCTTCATAAATAATGTGAGACACTGACACTGAGATATGGACAGTTGAGACATGGGTACACAACATACTATGAAATACTGATGCCTTGGGTCATAGACCCTCATAATGTGCGACACAAATGCAGGGGATTTGAGCCCTCATATAATGTGACACACTGACACCCTGAGACATGGGCCCACATCTTGTGAGACACAGACACCATGGGACATGGACCCTCATAAATAATGTGAGACACTGATGCCCTGGGACATGGATCTTCATAATATGAGACACTGACAGCCTGGGACATGGATCTTCATAATGTGAGACACTGACAGCCTGGGACATGGACCCTCATAAATAATGTGAGACACTGATGCCCTGGGACATGGATCTTCATAATATGAGACACTGGCAGCCTGGGACATGGGCCTCATAGTGTGGGATACAGACATGTGAGATGTGTGAGCCCTCAAAATGTGAGACATTGACACACGGGATGCATGCCTGTACTGACAGTAGTCATGCACTTAACTTTTTATTTGACTGCCAAAAGGAAAAAAATATTCCTCCTAGACTCTAGCTTGCATGGGGAATGGCTGGTGATGCTACAAGCATGGGCGAATAATTACTGCCACAAGCTGCCCCCTTCCACAGTAAGACTTCACGCACCACCCTGGACCCCAATCCATACACAGCCTCTCTTACATTAATTCTTGTTTCTCAGCTCCTTTTTCTATGTTTTCTTTTCTTCTTGTTTAAAACATATTTATTTTAAAACAATGTTTCTTTCATTTTTCTAATATTTTATTTGCAGTTGAGCACTGTTAGACAGTACTGTGCACACTGCACAGCTTGTAGTCTGAGCTGTCACCCCCCAACCTCTCTATTTTTATATTTTTTTTTTGGGTGTTATTTTTCTCCACGGAGCTCCGGCTACAACCCCCCCCCGCACTCCGTAGTTCCCCGGTGCCATCCCCGGACATGGACCCCTCCCTTCAGCACCCAGCTTACACAGCACTGCGGCAGGGTGGTGAGAGCAACCGACCCACCACAATGGATCCATGCTGAGGCGTCCTCCAGGAGTGGCACCGGGGAGCAACGTCAGCCGCCGGACACCCATTTTCCTCCCGTGACCGTGGCGTGCAATGGCGCCAGCGACAGAGTCGCCTTGCTGGTCCTGTGCGTGCACTAGTCAAGGTCTGCCATGTCCCGCCTTCTCCTCTTGTCTTGTGGCTACGTACAGAATCCCCAGCCTCCGCTTAGGGGTCGGGACAAGCACTGGCCGGACAAATCCCCCCACCCCGGAGATGGAGAGCAGTCCTCCGGACGCTCAATCCATCTCCGCCCCGCCGACCCCCGGCCACCCGTGCCCGTTCCCGAACACGGGTCGCCGGTCTGGCGTGAGGTGTGGTGTCCAGGGCCTCAACCCTCAGCGCCACTGGGCCGGCCCAACCTCTCTATTGATTTTTCTGTATTCTTTCTTTTTTTACTTTTATAATGTTCTTTTTTCAAATCTTCTGTTCTGCTCTCATCTGCAGGCTACAAAGTGAATATCCCCGCACACATAGTCTCTCTCTTTTCTTTCTATCTCTTCTTAATTTGCCTTCTTTATCATTTTTTCTCAAGCTATTTAGTTTTCTTCTGCAGACTGTGAGCTGTCTGTCACTTGCCCCCCCTCCACCCACACATACACACACACACAGTCTCCTTTCAAGTGTTTTGTGATGTTTTACATTGTTTTTCTTTTTTTTTCTTCTTTTAGCTTGTTCGCCTCCTGTCCTGTCTGTCTCCTACTCCCCACTCCTTCTCTCTACCTGCTTTGACCTGCTGAGTGCTGCTACTGTGGCTGAACCATAACCATAAAACTGGGCTCCCGTACCCACTACTTGCTGAACTGGAATGGTATCAAGGTCAGAGCTGTGTGGCTATCTATACTTGGTTTCCTGCATGCGGAAACCAGAGTATCTTATGCTGCTTGCACAACCCTTAGGCTCCCTTTGGCCTCTTCTCAGCTTCCTAAGCCTGTCACATGACAGGTATGGAAGCTGGCAGTCTGGGGATGGTAAAAAAAAAGGGCTAAGATCCAAGCTGAGCCATCAAGGGTTGGCTTGGATCTCAGGAAAACTGAGTTGCGTACATTCAGGCTGCTCAATTTTGCAGAGAAAGGCAAACCTCTAGTCACCAGGACCCTAACATTAGATGAGGCTGGGCAGACATAATGGGCTGCAGGGCCTTTTTCTGACAACAGCTTCTATGTTTCTAAATTGTTTCTGCGAAACCTGCCCCCAACTGGTGCCCCAGTCCAAAAGCCTTAATAGGAACTTTCCCCACCACCTTGGGTGATCAGACCATATCATTTTTCTATCCTATCATATGATAGAGTTATTACTGGTTGTTCTGAGGAATCCTTCACTTCCCACTCAGTGTAGATATGCTTGGTCCTCAGATCCCTTGGACTGCACTCCAGGCCTAAAAGTCATCAGAGTACCTCTCTTGATGACCCCCCCCCAACACTGCTCACCCTTCCACTGGATTTACAGCCTCTCAACTCCCAGAGCCAAGCTCATACCTGCCCTCATATACCCAGGACTCCTCCCCCTTGCAACCTGGTCATGTTAGTGTCAGTCTTCTTGTACCCAGTCTGTACCTCCCATAGGAGAACTAAATGGCACAGTAAGACTCTTACCCTCTAGTAGAGAAAAGGGATGTATTTCATGTTCCCCTGCCTAAAATGGTTGCTTTCTCCTTCAATCAGTGTGGGTGCTAAAACTTGTGACCCCCTTTCATAGTCCATATGAGGGACAAACTACCCTGTGGTCCATGAATTGCATTGCCAAAGTGAAGACATTGAGTGAGTCCTTTCTTGATTTTTTTTATTAACTGGGCTGGCTCACTAGGACCATGTCCTGTTTACAGAAGCGACCTGGGTACAAGGTATAATAGGTGACAAAAAAATAACAAGCATCAAGAGCAGAAGTGAGTAAATAAATGCCAAGAGGAGAAAAAAACAGAAAATATGTACATTGGATGCATAATAATAATAAATGTATTTATAAAGCGCAATTCAAACAATTACAAAAGCACTGTACAGAGTTAAAAACATAAATAAAACAATAAAATATGTGGAATAGATAAATAAAATAACATTTCAGATTCAAATATATTAATCTCCAGAAGCACGGCTAAATAAGTAAGTTTTTAAGGCTGCCTTAATACTCTCCAGGGCCAGGCACTCTCTAATCCGATGAGGTAGAGAATTCCACAGGGTCGGGGCTGCATAACTAAAAGCTCTTGTACCAGATGTTTTCAACTGAACCCTGAGAACCTCTAGCAGTCCCTCATTGACTGAGTGGAGGGGTTGGAGGGGGCAATAAGGAAACAGGAGCTCTCACAGGTAGCCAGGGCCCTGACTGTGTAGGGCCTTATAGGTCAATAAACTGACCTTGAAGGTGATCCGCCACTAAACAGGCAGCCAATGCAGTTTGTGCATCACAGGGGTGATATGACTGGTCTGGGAAACCCCTACCAGCAACCTGGCTGCAGTGTTCTGCACCAGCTACAAGTGGCGGATGTCAATCCCCAGAAGCCCTAGGTATAGGGTGTTACAGTAGTCAAGGCGGGGAGGTCACAAAGGCGGGGATCAATGTTGGAAAATCACGAGATGGAACAAGGTGCTTGATCTGGACAATGTTCCTCAGATGGTAAAAAAAGGATTTGACTACCACTGACACCTGCGAACGAAGTGTCAGCCCTTCATCAAATATCACACCTAGATTCCGCACCTGAACAGAGGACATGAGCTGACTACCCCCAAGCCAAAGCCTGGAGGCAGACCAAGCTCCCGTCCCCTCTATCCCATGACCTGACTCCACCACCAACACCTCAGTTTTTTTCAAGGTTCAACCTTAGCCAGCTGGCCCATATCCAGTCCTGGAGCTCCACGAGGCAGCTATTAAAAACAGAGATTGCACTATCCTGGTTGGGGGCAAAGGACAGGTAGAGATGGGTGTCATTTGCATAACAGTGAAACTGCAGCCCATACTGTCTTACAATGTCTCCCAATGTCAGCAAATACACCACGAACAGCATAGTGGACAGCACAGAGCCCTGAGGAACCCCACATGGCAGAGAAAATGAGGCAGAGGATTAAATCCCTGACACCACTCTCTGAGTTCTGCCAGTGAGGAAAGATCTAAACCAACTGAGGACTGTACCTGACAGACCACAGCTGTCTCTCAGGCACTCGAGCAGCCTCCATGGTCCACTGTGTCAAAGGCTGAAGAAAAATCGAGAAGGACCAAGATTGAATGACACTTCCGATCTCTAGCAATCAGGAGATCATTGAGCACACAAATCAGAGCAGTGTCCGCACTATGCCTCTTCCGAAAACCAGACTGGAGGGAATCATAGATGTCGTGGATGGTCAAATGGTTATCCAACTGAAGAGCAACTACTTTCTCTATCATCTTCCCAATAAAGAGAAGGCTAGAGATTGGCCTGTAGTTAACAGAGCAGTTTGGGCCCAGAGAAATTTTTTTAAGGAGCGGTGTAACCACCACCTCCTTTAGGGAGTTCAGGAACTCACCTAACTCAAAGGAACACCAGACTATTTCTGTCAAGACAGGGCCAATGAGATCTACACACCCCTAAACGAGGCGTGTAGGGCCCGGGTCAATCAATCAACAGGGACATCAATAGGATTATGCATTCAATCGTGGAAAAACAAAGGATCCGTCAAACCTACTATACAATCAATCAGGGAAAATCAAATAATGTGCACATTTGGTCCAAGTAGTTGTACCATACATTTAATTGAAGCAGTTGCTGAAAATATTGCTGGACAAATACTTATTGACCATTTATTTGAAACCAAAGTGCAAGTTAATGGCCCTGATTTGTAAAGGAATAGCATTCTAGGTTCTTATGGCTCTGACACCAAAGGCCTTAAGACATGGAGGTTTTCATGTGGGGTATCCTGAGGAAGTTGACTTCTTCAGATATAAGATTAACAGTATTAGTGATACTTTCATGAACTAGGTGCACCATGCTGCAGGATCACATATAGGTGCTCAAGTTGTAAGTGTACTTGGAGGAGAAGAGAATATCCTTGAGAAAAGGAAAGAGTGGGTGATGCAATGCTTTACCATTAAGGCAAATCTGGCAATTTTATTATACAGTGAACTTACAGGGTGGAGGCAGGGACAGGGTCACAGACTAAGGACCCATAATCTAATGGAGGAAGGAGGCGGTCCTGGTGAGCTTTAACAACCTAACTTCTGGTGACAAATGTCCCATATGCCTATAAAGCATTCCTAACCTTTGATGAATTTTCCTGGTAGTCATACCAATGTGTTCATAGAAGGGGAGTGATGAGTTTGCCCTTGCCCCATAGTCACCAGAGTGACTACTCCTAAACCAGTCCCTAAGGGACAACGACAGGCTTTACAGTATCAATAGTACTTTTCAGAAGCACATTGACCTAGATACCCTATTAGCCCAGGTAAACTGACCCATACATATGTAGGGATCTCCTGACTTGGACTAGACATTCACCAGACTGCCCCCCAGCACACTGGCCACTAGTGGTGACTTTGCACCTATCCAAACATAACTTGCTCCACACATAATCTTCCCTTGACCAGGCCTCAGGCACAAGAGCCTTGGCCTTTCCCCTGTGCCATACTATACCTGATGTGTGGGTCAAAACTTATGTAACTTGCACTGGGTATAATCTGCCCTTGACCAGGTCCCAGACATACCAGCCTTGGTCTTTGCTCTATACCACACTATACCTGCTGTGTGGGCCAAAACTTATGTGGATCAACTGTCCCTCCCCACATGTAAGGGATAGGCATGGAAAGAACAGATGCACATGTGAATGTTTTGTATAACAATGACAAAGGATATGGAATGTGAATAGACTGGATTCGATCTTGGAGTCCCAAGGACTGGAGTCCATGATTTACTGTCTTGGCAATCCATTATTACTCTCCCTGATCCTGCCCAGCTGGCTAACCAGTGCCTTCATCATGAGTCTTCTACTTATCAAGTCTTCATCTGGAGCTGCCTCCATCTTGAGGTCCATGCAAGATAAGAAGAGAGAGAGAGATTGACAGTACACAAATGCATGGACCACAAAGGGAGCAACTCTTCAGTTCAGCTCTCAGACTGCTTCTTAGCAGTACTCAAGCTCAGACTTGGTCACCTTCATGCTCTGCTTCACCTCCTCAAATACCATCCAGGAATAATTCCACCCATCCTGGACTGTGAAGACCACCTCTCCCATGTGAGTGCTTTGGTAGGACTCTCACCTCTTTACAGAATTCATCCTTGAGGACCTCAAGTGCTCCTGTGGTTTATGACCAGGTTTCTTTTCCACAGTTTGGCTACTGCCTCCTCCAACAGCCAGTTCCTTAATGGGTCTCCAACAGGTCCAAGATCCAGGCCCAAGTGGGGAGGCACAGGTAGTTGAAATCACACATGTTCCTGACATTTTTCTTCAACTTTCTGTACCCCAGACATAACTTGGTGAGTCCTGCCCCTCCGTGGCAATGGGGAAACCACATACCCTCACAGTCTAATGATGGAGGAGTAAGTCTTGAGATGGTGGCAGAACAATTTTTGTTAGATCCTGAGGTTTCAGGCCAAGTGTCTTCAGGATGACATGGAAGGTCCAATTAATATATGAGTTCTCCATCTCGATAGCCGATTCATGCCACACCCTTGTTGCTGGACCCTGGGGGGGTCTTCTTTGACACTCCCCCAATAGCTTCCTCAGTCTCTGAGGGCCTTAGGGTGTTCTGGGGCAAGGCTAACCTCTGCCTTTGGCTCCACTGGCATCTCCAGATTTTCCTCCTTACTGGTTCCCACTCCTATGCTTGGTCATCAGGGGCAACCCTAACAAAGCAGTAAGCAGTCAGTGGTGCATAGGGCACTATTTGTTCAAGGGCATCTTTAGCTTCCCCCCAAGGGTACATACACTTTGTCCTTAGACCCCCTGGACTAACTTCAGTCCTGAAAGCCATAATCTCCCTTATTGTTAGACTTCCCACAGTCCTCCTTCCTCTGGAGCTACATCCTCTCAGGTATCAGACCTAAGAGGGCCTTAAGGGAGGCAGAGGGTATGTTGTGAGAGAGGAAAATGAGTGGGGAGGTGGAGATTTGAAGGAGGGGGGGAGGGAGGAGAAGTGGAAGGGGAGTAGGTGAGGAGAGAATAGGCACACGAGGTGAAAATGTGTTAAAAGATGAGGCTACTGGAGCTGGCTCCATGGCACAGAGTGCTGAGATGTAGTGCCTTACCTCTCATCACACCAGTGGTCCAAGTTTATGAATGAACTCAGGTCACTGGGAGTCAACGGGGAAGGGCTGGGATAGAATTAAGTGACCACCTGACAGCTTTCTTCTCCCTTACTGGTGAGAGGTGGGTGCCACCAAGTGGAGGCCTGCTGGTAGCACCAGTGCTTGGGAGACAGACTGGGGTCAGGCGGGGTTGAAGGAGCTGCAGTTCCAAAAATGAAAGCATGCCTCTATGTTATAGCAGCTCTAGGACAAGGGGAGAAAACAGAAATGGGTTGGCTCAGGCTTAGTCATATCCCACCTACCAGCCCTCTGTTCTGCACTGCTGCCAGGCTTGAAAGCAACAACTGGATGTGTGTCTCCTGGGGGGAAGGACAGCCCTCACCCCCCTGGCTCCACCAATGGGGAAATACATGGAGATCTAAGGGACCTGGCTGGGTTGAAGCAGCATACCGAACAGACGGGGTGGTGAAAGGACTGACAAGCCCTAGCCTGAAGTGACCATGGGAGTAAAACCTTGATAAAAGAAAAATGAGGCTATGGCAGCAGGGTCAGAGATGGGAGAGTTATCATCCTTGAAGATGAAGGAGGGGACTGGGTTGATGGGGAGCATGGGGAATAAATAACTTTACAGAATTTAGAGGGGTGGTTAAGGTTGTTCGGGAGTGTGGATGTGAAATACAGTGGTAGTTATCTAAACGTTTCCTACCTCGAGGTACCTCGAGGTACCACCTAGGTACCACTGAGGCAATTTGAATTGACTGTAATGTGATCCTGCCTCATTGTGCCTCAGTATACCTTGGTATACATCAGTACTGCAAAACTTTTCTATGACTACCACTGTATTTGGATTTTGCAAGCCTAGCAACTCTGGTACAGGCATTACAAAGGGTCCAGTATTTAGGGCAGTTGGCAGGGGAGCCAGTGGGCCTGTTGGTACACCAGGCTAGGTTTCTTTCACGGAGGCAGGCCAGCAACTCTGCTAAGATACATACTGTAGGAGGTGGGAACCTCTGACCCTATTTTTTTAAGGAGAGGGGCATGGTGTTCTCAGAGAGACATAGATTTGGAATTGAAGAATTGGAGGACAGAACTGATGTTGCTGGCTGTTGCGATGAAATACTTGTCAGTAGCAGCAGTTTAGCATGGAGAAAGGACAAGTCCAGCAGCCTACAGTACCATGTAGTTTTTAAAAACAGACTCTGTTCAGAGCCAATACAGCTGCACAATGATTTTAGTGATGGTGGTGAGAGGTGTGTAGAGAAGAAGTAATAGAGGAATGATGGATGAATCAGGTAAGGGTTGTTGTGGTTTACTGAAGTTATATCACAATGTTGTTATGTAACAAGATTTGGTTTCAATAGAGGTATAATGTTGTATAGGGATAGTGGGGTACAGGGAGCAGAAATCAGGGAGCAGAGAACAGGATGAGAGAGAAGAAATCAGGGAGCAGAGTACAGAATGGGTAGTCAGATACTGGAGGAGACAGAGCAGGAGAGGGACCTTGGTATAATCATAACTAATGATCTAAAGATGGATAAACAATGTGAGGGGGCAGAAATGAGGGCCAACAGAATGCTAGAATGTATAGGCAGGGGTTTCACTAGCAGGAGGAGAGAGGTGGTGATGCCCTTGTACAAGCAGCTGGTGAGGTGGCACCTTGAGTACGGTGTCCATTTCTGGAGACCATACCTCAGGAGAGATGTGGATAGGGTGGAAAGGGTCTAGAGGAAGGCAATGAAAATGGTTTGGGGCCACAGCCACTTGATGTACTAGGAGAGGCTTAAGGATCTAACCATGTACACCCTGGAGCAAAGGAGGGAAAAGGGGAGCATGACAGAGATCCTCAAGTACCAAAAGGGTACTAACTGGGTGCCGGATAGCATTATTTTCCAGAATAAAAGACACACAAAAACAAGTGGGAATAACGTGAAGCTAGAATGGGGTAGATTCAGGGGAACATTAAGAAACACTATTTCACAGAAACGGTGGTGGAGGGTTGGAATGCACTCTCTGAGGAGGTGGTGGGGGCCAAGAATGTTACAGGATTCTAGGCTGTATGGGATAGGTACAAGGAAATTATAGAACTGGAGAAGGGGGGAAATGACCAGGAACACCTAGGGTTCTTCGTTAATATGTAGGTAGTACGCTTAGGCAGACTGGGTGGGCCTGGAGGTCCTTATCTGCTGTCAACTTCTATGTATGTATGTATGTATAGGTAATATGTACAATAAGTATTATCAGCAGTGGTAGAGTAATCTTTCATTCAGATGCACATTCAGATATTGTGCTATACCTGTTGTAGGGTATGCGGGTCCCTAGATATCAGAGATGTCTTGTACTAAACATCCTTGCAAGAGACAACCTCCATTTCATGTTTTGTTTATGGAAGTGAACATCAGGCGATTCTCTGTGTGTTACAGAAACTTCAGTAGCATTAGAACATATCTTTTCTGGAGTATCTACTGTTCTCACAGATAGCTGACACACATGTTGAGCAGAATGAAATTAATTGTTGGCAGCATTATATTATGCTACAGAGTGTTGAATGTTACAATGCAGGGAGCAGGCAACATGACATCATCATCAGATCCCTGTAAGTCATATTTGTCAGATTCACAGGATTTATAGTACTTCATGAGCCAAAGCAGGCATAAGCCCATACACAGCTTGTCCTTAACTCAAAGGGAATACAGTATCTGCCTATTACCTATGAAACACAGAAAGCATCAAAACCCTTTTTAAATACTGTCATATTAGCACTACTCACTACCCCCAAAGGCAGTCTATTGCACATGTTCACCACTCTCTGCGTGAAGCATCCTGCTCTTTTTTTAGTTCTTTGCAACTGACCTTTCAGCTGGAGCTTGTGTGATCTCATATTGTAACTACTGGACTTAAGTTCCAGTCCCAGGCCCTCCCACACAGGTCATTGTTTGTGAAGGCTCTATACACTAGATACGTCTCCCTTCAAATGCCTCTACTCCAATGTGTATAACCCCAGAACCTCCAGTCTGTCTCCATATCTCAGATGGTTAACTGACTTGATCATTCTTGTAGCCCTTCTTTGCACCCCCTCAAGCAATCAGATGTCAGTTTTGGCTGAAGGAGATGTGAACTATGCACAGTACTCCAAATGGGGCCTCACTCTAAAACCATACATGCTTCTGACAACGTGGTCTTGATGTGTGCAATTTTGTCCGTATGATTATGACCCAGTAGGCCGCATAACAAATAGGACAGGGCCTTATTCAACCCTGTCACATAACTCCCTCTTTAAGAGGGAGTCTGTTTAAAAAAACAAGTTTCCAAAACTTGCTTTTAATTCTTTTGTAACATTAACTTATAACCTTTACAGTTCTGTGCATGTGCAGTATCGCTTTTTCCATAGCAACCATTACAGTAAAAATTTCAATCTAAGTACACACAGTTTTTTTCGATGTTCTGGATGCTCAGTTCTAATGTTTCTAATTTGCTAGTTTAGCCATTAGCATTGCAGCAAAACCGTTACACTGTCTGTTATCCAATTATCTTTTTTCTTTATGTCTCTCCCAGCCCTGGAGGAAGCATGCCTATTTTTCCAGAATGGCACCTCTTTGCCTAGGTGGTCTTCCTTTGTGGGCCTTCTGCTTCTCCTGGTCTCTGGGAGGTAAAGCTTTTCTGCAGGGTATCCACATCCTTTTCTTTGGTGACTACAGCCAACATTAACTGGCAGGCACTGCAGGACCTACAGTAGGTCGTTACCTGCTTGTAGACTCCTGACCAATAACAATGTGGCGAAGGTTTGCCAAGGTTTCCCTCTTACTTGAATACCTCCCACTGTGATCAGTGTGTGCCCACTGCATCACTGATATCTGACATTTGGTGGGGGAATTCATACTAAATCCTGATATACTAAATTACGACATTCAAAATCCCATCACCTAAATCTCGACACATTAAGTGCCTGACATGTTAATTGCCTAAATTACTGAAATCCCAACAGTTTTAATTTCTGCTGCCGCTATACAACACACTGAGCACAGAGGAACATTGCAATTGACTTAGCAGAAGTAGTTTTATTGGAAATCGGAAATTGGATTTGGTTGGATGTTAAATAATTCTGGTAAGTCAATTTTGATTTTTAATGCTGGCAGTGTTCATTGCAATGTTTCTCTGTGCTCAGTGTGTTTTAACTAACTGTCCAGAATGGAGGGGGGAGGGGAGCTGGTGAAAACGAGAAAGGGAGAAACACAGTGCAAATGAGCAATAACAATGGAGGACCATTGAACAATCTACTGTACAGAAACCCCAGAAGTTGTGATGTTGGGATGTTAAATACTTCTGGTAAATCAGCTGCAATGATCCCCCATGCTCAGTATGTTGTGTAGTGGCAGCAAAAATTAAAACCATCGGGATTTTGGTAATTGGGGCAATTGACGTGTCGGGCACTTAATGCGTCAAGATTTAGGTGACAGGATTTTCAATGTCAGGAACATGGGTATCAGGATTAAGTACCTAATCCTTGGTGGGAACAATCACCTGCTCTTGTATCTTGTTTAACCCGGAGTTAGGGCGCCGGATCATTGAAAAAAATGTTTTAAATTTTGCAGACCCCGACATGCACCCCCCTTGGAGTTGATAATCCTTTAGTAGGGGGTGTGGGGGGTGAAGCAGTACATACTGTAGCTATCTGGCACCCTCTTGCAGTTTGATGTGAGTGTACACCGCCAAAATTTATTTTCGGTGAAGTACACTCATCCAAACAGTGATCGCTGTTCTGCGATCACTGTTATCACATGGAACCGAGAAATGCATGTACCAAAGCTATTAGGACAGCTAAATCCCACTATTTCAAGAACACATTACATGAAAACCTCAATTCCCCTCATAAATTTTGGCAAACACTCTCCTCCCTTCTTAACCCCCCACCCAACTTCTCCTCCCCCTCCCTCCTCGTCGATAATGCTCTAGTCTCAGTTCCTTTCACAGCTGCCTAAACCCTAAACAAATTCTTTACTACTTGTGACCTACCCTCCACCCCTACTCACCACTCCTCTCCTTGGCCCATTTCTCCAACTCCTGACCATCATGCAATCTTATCAGCTGCACTGTCTTCTTCTACTCCAAACAATTTTCATCTCTCCCCTGTCACTGCTTGGGAGGTGCTTCATGCCCGCCTATCCCTAAATCCACATAAATCAAGCCCTGATGGATTCGACCCTCTCCTTCTTCAAATCTCAGCCCCAGCTGTTGCTCATCCCCTGTCTCATCTGCTCAACCTCTCTTTCACCCTTGGCTCTGTACTGCAGGCCTGGAAATCTGCAAAAGTGATCCCCCCCCTCCATAAAGGCGGTGACCACTCCCTACCAGATAATTACCACCCATCTTCCTCCTCCCTGTCTTAGCTAAGCTCCAAGAGCCCCTTTTCCTTACCAAACTCACCCACTTCCTCACCTCCTCAAACTTCCTGTCCCCATATCATTCAGGTTTCAGAAAGAGCCACTCAACTGTCTCCTCACTACTCCAAGCTACGAATGCCATCCTTACTGGCATGGACCTAGGCCATCTCACCTCAGCTATTTTCATAGACCTAGCTAAGGCCTTTGATTCCATCTTCCACCCTCTCCTACTCACTAAACGTGAATTCACTGGACACCCCCCCAGCAGTGAAATGATTCCACTCATATTTCTCAGGTAGCTCCCTATTTGTCCAGGCTGGAGACACATTCCCTCCCCCCCAATCCTAGCAGGTGTACTCCAAGGCTCTATCCTTGGCCCTATCCTTTTTTCAATCTTTCTCAATGATCTCCCTCTCATGTGCTCTTACTCCCACATACACCTTTCTGCTGATGACACCATCCTCTATACTTCTGGACCATCAGCCTCTGAGGGCTCCTCTCAGCTTCAATCCAATTTCACTCATATCCTAAACTGATTTCAGGCTCACCAACTAAAAGTAAATACTTCCAAAACAGTCTCCATGAACTTCGGCACCCCCAAAAAATTAGCCAAGCTCCCCACACCTCCCTCTTCCTCTACTCTTGGTGGCACCACATTGGACATAGTCACAGCCTACAAATCTCTAGGCATCTAGCTTGACAGCTGCTTGGACTTCTCTACCCATATCAACTTCATTCACTCCAAACTCCACCCCAAACTTGGTGCCTTCTACAGAAATAAAGACACTTTCTCCCTCCCAGTTCACCAAATTCTTCTCACCAAGAGAGTCCTACCACTCTTTGATTATGCTGACATTGTGTACAGGTCAGCCTCTGCATCCACCCTCTACAGATTGGATGTCCTTTTCAACACCTTCTGTTGGTTCATTTTAAACACCTCACCCAGAACTCATCACTCTACCCTCTACTCTTCTCTATCTGTCCCTTCCCCTCCCTTACCTCCTGTCAAAACTACCATACCCCCATCATTGTAGCCAAACATTAGTTCAGTTAACTCACCCCATACCTCACCTACCTCCTGTCCTCCTCCCACTACCCTTTCTACTGCCTCCGCACATGCGACCCCTGCTCCTATGCCCTTCCCCGTTCTCACTCTAACTTTGGAAAGGCTGCTTTCTCCTTCCACTTTCCACATTTGTGGACCTCCCTCCTCACTCCAAATGCTACCATCACAAAACCTATTTAAATGGACCCTTTATCACTCCCTGCCACCACCATGCTTGTGCCACCAGCTTGACTAACCCTCTACTGGGGTCCTCTGCCTCCAAAGGCCCAACTTCCTTGGTATGGTTTTCCTCCACACTTGCACTTAATCAATTACCCAGGGTGTAAATCTAACTACCATACATGAGTTTTGTAATTTGCATGAGCCTCCCACATATTGTTATACCTTGCTCCTTGCATTACCTGTTCCTTGTATGACACTCTTTACCTATGTATTTACCACTTACCTATGCAATTTGTTGTTACCTGTCTGATACTATGTACTTATGTATTTCTTTGTTGTGCATCATTGTGAACTGCCTAGCACTAACTATGCAACTTTGCTTCCTCTTTCCCCCTCCCCTGGGTCGCACCTGGAAATGAGCCTTGGCTCAGTGTGCCTCTCCTGGTTACAAACTTTTAAATAAATAAAAAAAAAATCTATACCTTTCTTCTATGCTTCCCTGGTACCAGGTCTGGTACCCATGCACAAAACTCCTGGCTTAGAATATGCACAGCATAAATCCCACTTCTAAAACAATCTGTCAACGAGGAATAGATCACGAAGCATAGGAAGACCAGGAGTAGCTGTACAATTCTAAAGTAACATTTTATCAATAACAGTAAAACAAAAAAATAAAATTGTTCAGTACAACTTTTCTCATATTAGAATTTTTTATTGTTTCATTTTCTTTTTTTAACGTATGGCATTCATGTAATCGTTTGTTGAGTTTACCTCTGTATGTTTTAGTTGCACTATTTTGGGCTTATTAAAAAATCCCATACACTTGGAAAAAATTGCCTTGGGTTCTTTTACTTCCACCTTGACATCCACTAGGAGAGCACCTGAGATGAGACATCTCTCCAAAAGATAACACCTGACAAAAGCACAATGGACTCCTAATGCCATGAAGCATAGAAACATAGATCATGGCAGCAGAAAAAGATCAGAGGTCCATCCAGTCTGCTCATATTCTCTATAATCCCTGGAAGCTTATCTGGAACCTATTGTTCCTTCAGGGTACTAACCATCCCCATTCTATCCCAATTCTTCTCCCTGGTCTTGTCGCCCCAAGTGACCACTATTCCCTTCATTCTGTTCCATGGCTGCTTGAATTCCCTGACTGTGTTTTCACCCACCACCTTGGCTGATAGACTGTTCCAAGGTTCCACTGCCCTTTCCATAAAGTAGTACTTTCTCACATCCCTCCTGAACCTCCCTCCTGTTAATTTCCACTCATGACCACTTGACCTGAAGTTGGTATTCAGGGTAAATAATTCCCTACAGTTTACCTTGTTAATTTCTTTAAGGAACTTGAAGGTCTCTATCATATCTCCCCTCTCTCTTCTGGTTTCCACTGAGTACATATTTAGTGCCTTGAGGCACTCCTCATAGGATCTGCCCTGCTGGCCCTGAATTCTTTTTGTTACTTTGCACTGCACTGTTTCCAAGCTATCCCTGTCCTTTCTAAAGTAAGGGCTCCAGGACTGGATACATAGATACATAGACAGTGTTGGCAGATAAGGGCCTACAGCCCACCCAGTCTGCCTATTTGAGCTTGTAAGTTTACTTTATGTTTTCCTAGAAGTCTGTTGCCCCTTAACCCTGACCTCCAGAATTCCTTTATGTCTATCCCATGCATTCTTAAATCCTGTGTTTTGTTTCAGCCCCCCCCACTTCCTCTGGCAGGGTGTTCCATTTGTCCACCACCTGTTCTGTGAAGAAATTCTTCCTCATGTTTCCTCTGAATCATCCTCCCTGCAACTTCATACCATGCCCTCTAGTCCTGGAACATCTTTTTTGCTTAAAAATAGTGCCTTCCTGCGCCCTGTTCCTCCCAGTAAGATACTTGTATGTCTCTATCATATCCCCGCTCTCCCTCCTCTCCTCCAGGGAGTACATATTCAATTCCTTCAACCTGTACTCATAGGACTTGTGATGCAATCCATGTACCATCTTTGTTGCCTTCCTCTGAACCTTCTGTACCCTGTCTATGTCCCAACATAAGTAAGGTCTTCAGAACTGTACACCGTACTCCAGGTGGGGCCTCACTAGTGTCTTGTATAGTGGAATTATGACCTCCCTTTTCCTGCTGGTGATGACCCTGCCTATGCATCCCAGCATCCTATTTGCTTTACCTGCTGCCTTGTTACACTGTTTCCCTACATTGAGGTCATCAGAGATGATAACCCCAAGATCCCTTTTCTGCTTGGTGCATGCTATATCCTCACCTCCCAACTGATATATTGTGCCAGGGTTTTTGTGCCCCATATACATTATTTTGCACTTCTTTGTATTGAATTTCAGCTGCCAAACCCTTGACCATTCTTCACGTTTCTGTAGGTCCCTTCTCGCTCTGTCTACTCCCTCTGGTGTGTCTACTCTGTTACAGAGCTTTGTGACATCAGCAAACAGGAAAATTCTGCCTTCTAGATCCTGCGCAATGTCACTGATGAAGATGTTGAATAGGACCGGTTCCAGCACTGATCTCTGTGGTACCCCACTGGTCACTGTTCCCTCTGTGGAGTGACAGCCATTTACCACCACCCTCTGTGTCCTACCGCCCAGCCAGTTACCTACCCACTGCACTACTGTCCTGCTTACACCCATATTCCCCAGTTTGT
Organism: Neoceratodus forsteri; assembly: GCA_016271365.2. Taxonomy (NCBI): domain Eukaryota; kingdom Metazoa; phylum Chordata; order Ceratodontiformes; family Ceratodontidae; genus Neoceratodus; species Neoceratodus forsteri. Next base: position 80,997,787 of record CM057457.1, read on the forward strand.
GTAATAGTCTTCTATGTGGCACAGTGTCAAAGGCCTTGCTGAAGTCCAGATAGGCCATGTCCACTGCCCTCCCCGATCCACCTCCCTAGTCACCCAGTCAAAAAATTCAATGAGGTTGGTCTGACATGACCTCCCCCTTGTGAAACCATGCTGCCTTGGGTCCTGTAGTCCATTGACAACCAGATGTTCCATCAATCTCTCCTTCCAGTAGTGCTTCCATGATCTTCCCCACCACCGAGGTGAGGCTGACTGGTCTGTATTTCCCACTTCCTCTTGTTCCCACTTTTGTATAAGGGGACTACATCTGCTGTCCTCCAGTCTTTGGGTACCTCCCCTGTTTTCAGTGATTGGCTAAACAGGATTGCCAGAGGTTCAGCCACCACCTCTCTTAGTTCTTTAAGGACCTTGGGGTGCACCCCATCTGGTCTCATTGCTTTATCAACTCCTATTACTTCCAGTTCCTTCAGGACCCTTTCTCGTGTAAAGGGACTTGTGTCCATTTCTGCACCATTCCCAGCCCTTGTACTCCCTTCAGACCCATTTCCCTCTTCTTCCTCAGTAAAGACTGAGCAGAAATACCTGTTCAATATGTCAGCTTTACTGTTGTCATCCTCTATGTGGCCCCCATTCTCCCCCTTCAGTCTCACTATCCCTCCCTTTACTTTTCTTTTTTCACTTATGTACCTGTAAAAGGTTTTGTGTCCTCTACCCACTGATTTTGCAATGTGCTCTTCTGTCTGAGCTTTGGCTTCCCTCGCTGACCTCCCTGCTTCTTTTTGCATCTCCTGGTACTTCTCCCTATCCCCTTCTGCCTGTGCCTTTTTGTATTGCCTGAATGCAATCTTTTTGGCTTTCACTTTCTCCACTGCCTCCTTGGAAAACCATAATGGCCTCCTTTTCCTTTTCCCCTTGCTAACCTGCTTAAATGTATAATTCTGTTGTTCTTGTAATCCCCATTTTAAATACTGCCCACTGTTCCTCAACCCCGATTCCTGCCCCATTCCCCTTAATGCCTCTTTCAAGCATCTCCGCATTTTCTCAAAGTCTGTCCCCCTAAAATCCAGGATACATGTTTTTGTGTGGTTTGGTTCTGCTCCTTCTGTGATTTCAAACCACAATGACTGGTGGTCACTGTTCCTCAGGTGCTCCTCCCTGTTACCCCCATCACACTGTTCCTGTTTGTGAGCACAAGGTCCAGTATTGCCTTCTGCTGAGTTGGTTCCATGACCAGTTGCTTGAGGAAGGCACCCTGAAGGGAGTCCAGGATAAATCTACTCCTAGTTGATGCTGCTGCTGGGATGCTCCAGTCCATGTCTGGAATATTGAGGTCTCCAACCAGCACTACCTCACCATTGCCTGCCATCCATTGGATGGCTAGCATCAGCTCTCTATCTGTTTCTTCCACCTGGACTGGTGGTCTATAAACCACACCTGTGCAGATGGCTGGCCCAATTTTCCTTTCTAGCTTAACCCACAGTGTTTCTCCCCCATTTTGTTCCTCCTGGATCTCTCTGGTCCTTATGTCATTTTTCACATACAGTGCCACTCCTCCTCCCTTCCTACCTGCCCTGTCCATTCTGAATATGTTGTAGCCAGGTATGGCCATCTCCCAGTCATGGTTATCATTACACCAGGTTTCTGTGATGGCCACAATGTCCAGGTCTGACTGCAGCATGACAGCCTCCAGATCCTCCATCTTGTTGCTAAGGCTCCTGGCATTGGCACACATGACTTTCCATGATTTGACCTCCCTAGACTGCTTAGCTGTTCTACTCCCTGGTTGTCCTTTATCCTTGGTTCTCCTTACTGTCAGCTTTTCTATTGAATTTTGTCCCTTTTCTACCTATCCACCTCTTGGGCACTTATCTCCATCTTTTGCACACTGCTTTGTAGAGATATCCACTCTTCCAGTTCACTGGTTCCACTGCTAGCTGTGGGGGGTGGGCAATTAGGTACCCTCCTTGATGGCCTGCCACCCCCCTTGGCTAGTTTAAATGCTTGTCAATGTAGTATTTAAACTTATCATTGAGTGCTTGGATTCCACTCCATGGATGCAGTATTCCAGGTGTGGCCTCACCAGGGATCTGTATAGGGGAAGTATTACCTCTTTTCTTCTGCTATCAGTACCCCTCTCAATATACAACATTGCTTTGTACTCAAGCATTTGATCTGGAAATATGTTAACATAAAAAATCAAAATTATACTGCTTTTTCATAGATTTTAAAATGACATTTGATTCCTTCAATAGAAAAATACTTTGGGAAAAATTACAGTCTTATGATATAGATCCAGATTTACTAAATATACTAATAAGGTTACATCAGTACACATGAGTAAAGGTACAATATGACCAACTGGGAAATCTTATCTCATTGATTAAAATTAAACGTGGGGTAAGACAAGGGTGTATCCTGGTCCCAACCTTGTTTAATATCTATATAAAATCAATACTAGAGGATAAGGATCATACCGACTTTCATTCTCCAAAAATATGCACTAAAAGCATACTCTGTCTTGCACATGCTGATGATTTGATTCTTATATCAACATCATTTATAGGACTACAGCATCATTTGAGATGTCTAAATGATAAATGCATCATTGAAAAATTGGTAATTAACAAAGACAAAACAAATTTAGTAATATTTGGGAATAATAAAAAGACACCACCCTCATTATTAATTGAGAAAGACAAAATTAAAATTGTCAAAATATATGATTATCTTTATTTTATTTATTTTATTGAATTGTGTTGACCTGGTAGCCCACTGAGATGAGAAGTCCCTTTTTCAGGTGTGACCGGGAGGTAGGTGGTATTTTTAGTGAATGGGGGAAGTTGGTAAGGACACCGGGGAAATTCTCCTACTCTTTTTGAGAACAACCACCAGAACAGGATTAAGGTTTGCAGAGAACACCAGTTGGAAGAAGCACATTGATTATCTTAAAACAAAATCTATAATGTCTATGAATGCATTTAAAAGATGCAACAATAAAGTGGATAGTGAGTCAATTATAGGGTTAATTAAGGTAAATAACACTGAGGTTAAAACCAGTAAACTGTATGGTTCAGAAATTTGGGCTGATCTACAACCCTTACAAATTATAATTACTAAAATTCATAGCTATATTCTTCATCTTCCACAATCAGTTCTTGCTGAAATTGTACGTAGGGAACTGGGCCAGCTACCATTGGATGGTTTAGCTATTGAGAAAATAATTTTATTAATATTGAAACTCTTCCTGATGCCTGAACATAGGCTTCCACAGTTATGTTTGGAAGAAACTTTAGAATACGATATGAGGGGTTTCACTTTCCCAATTATAAAGGATATTAGTAAACATGTTTTTACTTTCGATTTGGGCCATCTTCTGTCCAAGATATTTTTTAAGCTGACTGAACAGATAAAACAGATTGTTAAATTAAAGGTCAAATGATATAATGGTGACAAGAAACCAAATAAGAATATCAGAACTGAAGCTGTTTAGGTGGTTCAAGAGGTTAAAAGTCCAACACTCATTGGCAGATTATCTCAGAATACTAGACAATCCTGAAGAGTGGAGACTTCTAACTAGATACTAAATGGAGCCTTATATGTCAGATTACATTGTTTTCTCACAAAAACAACAAAACATAAATAACCCATATTGCACATGTGGACTGCGGTCCGAGGATAGCCTCAAACACATAATATTATTTTGTCCTAAATATGAAAAAAGAAGAAAGTTTTGGCTTGGACAGATTATGGCTTTGCTGGTCCTTCCCTCTGATGAAGTTATAAATGAGTTATTTAACTCCAAAAATTTTTTAGTTTTAAAGGGAGTAACAAAATTCCTTAATAGCTTAAGATTATAAGTAACAGCATATTATTTGCTTAGAATAAGGTTTATATGGACATTGTGTGTAATAATTACTATGGTTATTAGAGCTAAAATATGGAGTTTCTTTTAGTAATGAAGTATAAAAGCTGTTCAGAGTATTTGTGCGATATTGTATTTAATATTTATAACTATTTTTTTTTACATGGATTATGGCTGTATTTTAATGGTATTGAAACTTTGTAATGACTCTATGTCAATCAATAAAAACTTGGAATTGGATAACCCCTCCCAATACATCCCAACATACTGTTAGCCTTACTATAGGGCATGTTGCACTGGCTCATTTGTTTAAGGGAGGTATTGATGATGATGATAACTCCTAGATCCCATTCCTCTTCTGTAATGCTAAGTCTCACCCCACCCATCCAGTACTCCCTCTTGGGGTTCCTTTTTCCTAGGTGCATTACCTTGGACTTTCTGGCATTGAATATTAACTGCCACAACTTTGACCACTCCTCTAGTTTCTTATTCTCTCATCACTGTCCACCCTCCCACATATTTTTGTGTCATCTGCAAAGGTCACAGCCTGCTCTGGATTCACTTACCAATGTCACTAATGAACATGTTGAAAAGGACCAGACCCAGGATAGATCCCTGTGGAACCCCATTTGTAACCCCCATTTCCTCTAATTTAATTCCATTGACTTCCACCTTCTGCTGCCTCACTTCTAGCCAACTACCCACCCAGTTCACTATAGTTTTATTTGCACCCAGGTCTTTTATCTTTTTGAGCAACCTTTTGTGTGGTACCAAATCAAAAGCCTTGCTGAAGTCAAAGTGCAACAGATCCACAGTGTGGCGCTTGTCTACTTCCTTGGTTACCCAGTCAAAGAAAAAAAATAGTTTGGTCTGACATGCTTCAGCTGTAGCTTCGTTATGGATACTTTTAACCAAGGGGAGAATACTCCCTTCAGAGCTAAGAGCACAACTTCCTGCAGCAGCTGGCATCACTCATCTGACTACAGACCAGGTCTGACCATGCTTAGCTTCTGAGATCTGATGGGATCAGGCTCCAAGGTGGCCTGGCTATAGCTCAATGTGCTTAATTCTCATCCTCTCTTTCACTGTACTGACTCCCTGATCTATCCATAGTCTTTCTATTGATACCTAATGACTGCTGCCAACTTTGCATGGACTCTAACACACTTTGGACACCATGTATATGAAAGGTGCCACATTAAGCCAATTTCCTTTCCAGTCTCTTGTGTATCTTTGGAACATGTGTACCTGTGCTGCTAGACTCAGAGTTTTGACTACACAGCTTCTTCAGGAATTCAAGATAAAGAAACCATGTGTGTCTTATTTCTACATTTGGTGACTGGTCAGCACTAGGAGCCAAAGCTTGTTTTCAGATATTACCTGAGTGAGGGGTACATAGAAGAATGACAGTCACATATACCAGCAAAACAGAGTAAGCAAAAGCATAATTGACAGCAAATAAGCATTTTATAGTTGTATATTCAAAAAAGCATATACAACCTTTTTTCTTTATTGATAATTCCTTAAGAAGATTTATGGTCAAAACATTGATTGTAACTTCATTTTTTATTTTCAGTGTGCATTTAATCTAAGTTTTTTTGATTTATTTGCAGTAGCCATTTCGATGTGGCTCTCCATCTTTCTTATTTATATTTGTTGAAAGATAGTGTGAGCCAGGGCTCGCTTTCAGGTGTGCCCTGGTGGAGTGGTTAAAAGGTGGAAAGTACATGAAACAAAAGAATCAGATGTGAGGTACTGTACTTACACAACAACTGTAATAGAACAATATGCAATTTACAAAAGTTACAAACTAATTGGAGAGCATCAGTACAGAGCAGTAGTATCAAAATGCATGGTACCAGCATGTGCCAGGATAGGGACAGATGAGGATGAGACCGAGTCCAGGAGGAAGGAGCCATGGCTAACTGCAGGTGTAAGGTTTTAAAGATGATAGGAAAGAGTTTTTTTCATCACTAGTTGCCCCTGTGCTTTCCTTTCAGTGTCAATCAAATATTCTGTTATGTTTCAAACTTTTTGTTTTAAATTCATAATATAATTTTTTCCTTGGTAACTACCCCAAATCTTACTCTCTTCAGCAGTTGCTGCTTTCTCTTTCCATGCTGCTTGAACATTCTATAACATCAGTAACACCAGTTCAGGCCATTCAGATGAAAAGAATGAACTGGTGGGACTGATATCATGAAATGTTTTGGAAATGTGAAAAGAAAGAGTAGTAGCCGCTTTGTAGAGTGAAACTCTGTCTAGGTCTGAGGACTCCCCAGAGCTAGATTTTGTAATTAAACATTGGTCAAAGATAGGGCTGTGTGGAAGGATCAAATTCTGATAAAATGGAATTATGTGGTATTTTAGAATATTCAGTGGTATTCCGTCATTAGCAGAATTCCTTTATGTAACATACAAAATGGTTTTCATGTATTAATAGCCCACAGTTAACTTAAACTGTGGATTCTTTTTCTGTAGTCCACAGAAAAATATTTCATGATTTGCATGATCTACAGAAAACTATTTCTCATTTTTGCACAAAAAATGCTTTTCAGAATGCTGTGGAATTTAGAAAATAGTTCTGAAAAGTATTTTGAAAGTGGAATTACCATTCCACACCAATTCCAGTGATGGAATTTCATGTTGCATGCAGCCCTACTCAAAGCATATCAGAATACATGATTGGCATGGAAAGGAAAATTGGAGGGCAGTTTACTAGTCCTACTGAATGTGATTACTAAATGTACTCAAAATAATCTGAAGCCTATAAATGCTATATGTGTTCTAAATGGAAAAAACTTAAAAATGTACAAAAAAAGTTTCCTATCATTTTTAAAAATTGTGCTGACAAGAGCAATTAAAAAATGGAGTGAGGATGAGAGTCAGATATGGAGGTTATTCCACAGAATAGGAAGATAAAAAGAGATTGCAGACTGACCAGCTGTAGATTTGAAGAGAAGGATATGGAAATAGTAAGCATCAGTTGAATAAAGGGAGTAGGATGATGGAACTGGGGATAAGGATTGAGGAGAGAGAGAGAAGGCAACAGTGGCAAGGCAGTATTTAGCCAGTAAGGAAGAGCAGTGCAAAAGGTAGCCAGCCTCTAGGGAGGGAAGGGGAGGGAAGAGGGAGATTAACATGACAAGAGCAGTGATAGGTAATAGGTGCAGCATTCATAGTGAAATGACAGAAGGAGAGGAAAAGGGAGTGCAGCCTTGCATGGTTGGACTTGTAGGCAGTACTGTGGAGCAAATGTGCATGTCAAACACTGGCATGGTTATCTTTAGGGTGATCTCAGAGTGGATCTGGCATGGAAGACAGGGCCTGTGGAACAGTACAAGTTTATGGTGGAGTATTTTAAGGATGGTGTTGATACAGTTGGTAAACCTTAGGTTTTTGTGAAGTTGCACACCTTGAAGCCCCCAAAATAACAGCATTTTGTGAAAAAACAAGATAATAGATATCTAGAGTCAGTCCATCTACAGGTAGATGATTTATATCCCTTTTGCAGAAGCTGGCCCTTGTGAACCTGATGACAATCAATGTTATCAGTTTGATGCACTTGACATTTTGATAATGCATGAATGATAAAAAAGGTATATAAGTTTCATACCTTCACCCTAAACGCATCACATGCAGCCATTCTTATCACACAAGGGAAGCAGATCCAAGATCTATTGTATATCATGATGTATGTTGGATTTAGAAGCATATCAGGTAATGAACATGTGTAACGTTTATATAAACAAAAGAATTACAGCATGCAAGTCATTCAAAATAAGCCACATCATTTGATACATTTGTAAAATAAGGCATTTACATTTTGCTGTGACTTCACATAAATGACATTTTTTTAAAGGGACTGTAAACATTGCAGCGGTCACTAAATTGTGAAAGCCCATGAACAGATTTTTCAAATGAGGTATTGGACTTACCTGTAGGTGTCAGGAGTCCTGAGTTATGAATACCTAAATCATCTGTAAATCAAAACAAGGCAGCAGCCATTTCATTGAATCATGAGACCAACAGTGATGTCCCTGAGGGTGCAAGCTATAATTAACAACATGCAGCTAGCCCCTCTGTGACATCACTTAATGTTTTAAAATGGCTGCTGAATAGTTTTGATTTACAGATTAAGTAGATAGTCATAGCTCAGGACTCCTGACACTTACAATTAAGTCCTTTGCCTCATTTGAAATATATTTTCATGAGCTTTCACAATTTGAGTGACCCCTGCAATGTTTACTGTCCCTTTAAACTTCAAGTTTATTGCAGACCAAATTCATAAAGCTAACAACATGCATAGATATCTGAGCATTTGTTCCTACATCAGTCTGAGATGTTGTAGTCTATATTATTAATAGTCCATATGTTTCATCCATAAACTGCACCAAAATTAACATCTGTAAATGAAACAAACTAATTCTAAAACAAAATATCCAAATCAAACAGTAATAATTAAATCTGTGGCAGTCTAGTGTACCAAAAGACCAATAGTCCTTTTTACATGATACCATATAACCAGTATTAGGGAAATTTTAACTGTGTTGTTTTCTTTATTGACCTGAGACCTCTATTTGTCCAGGTTTGTGAGCTCAAACTCAGATGTGGTCAATCAAGGATCCTTTCCATGTAAAGCATTTGATGGGTCATAAAATACTACCTATACCAACCGTTCTGTCTTATTGTATTTATTTGCTTACTAAGTTAAGTCTTGCCCTAAGAACTATAATAAAGCAATATGAAAAAGTTTAATAAAAAGGTCACAGGTTCTCCTCTTGGCTCATGCAGGGTCTGAGCCTGTCTATATTGCCAAGGTTGCCAGGTCTCTAGATACTTTGGGAACCTAAGTTAAAGCGAGGCCATGATGTGTTCCATGTCCTCAATTTCTCTCACCTTTGCCCTCCACTGGGTCAATGTAGGGGGGTTAGGGTTTAGCCAGTTGAGAATAATGCATCTGAGTGCTGCCACACTCAAAATCTGAGATAGCCTCCCTTTGGCCATGGGGCCCTTCAGGACTGTAGGGAGGCGTAATACCTCATCTTGGAAGGTATTTGGTATCTGCCCCGGGCCCAGTGCTTGAAGCTGTCTATGGACCTCATCTCAGAATTATCTAACCAAAGGACAGTCCCAAAATATATAGTAATGGGAACCCTGTAGCAGGGTCCCATTAGATGAATGACAGACAAGCAGGTTTGTAGGCAAAAATGCATTGGCTGGGCATATATTTATTTTAAAATAACAAAAAGTCACAGAATAGTTATGCAAGTTCTTTATCAGGATGAAACAAGCAAAATGTCAGTTACCATGAGACTTTTCTTTGTTTGGGTAGAAATGAGGCATTTCTGTAACTGTAAAAGGATTTCCTTGGACATCTGTAGCTATCCCTCCCTAGGCATATAAGATAGAAACAGATGCAGGTCTCAAAGGTGCTTCTACTTTCTTTCTGGAGTTAGGTTCTTCTGTCACTCAATGTCAGGTGCAACTGAAATGCAGCTTCCTAAAACAGCAAAGCCATACCCTTTAAATACCCCTCCCTGGGTTCACCTGACACCCAAGTCTCATGCTTCTGACATCATAGCAGTATAGTTAGCTTTTTATTTCTTTATACATATTAGTATTTGTCACAAAATACAGGTCATCTTTTTTATACATTCAAAAAAAATCTAGTATAAACATAAATTTCCTTGAAGAAACAGACAATAATTATAATTATTTGAGACCTTACCTTAAAGACTCCTCCCGTTGGTTCTCTTACATCACTCCTTTCCTGTTTCTGGATAAAAAGCCACAGGTGAAACCAATTGGCCTCTTTGACACACCTTTGCAGAACTGGTAAGAACCGTTTTGTGTTTGTCTTTTGCCTGTCAGATATCACAATTATGCAAACTTATAAAAACAGTGTCTATGACTGGTTAATGTTATTCTCTTTACAGTTATACTCCTTTAAGCACATTAACTACATAAAATAGCTTTGCAGTTGCCAACAACCCAAAATTAGTGTCTGCAAGGCAGAATCTCAGAGCACAATGCTCTGTGTTTCCATTCTTACTGGCTGTTTGCAGTACAGCACATATTCTATTCCTAAATCCAAAAATGTAAGCTCCATGGAGTAAAACTTGTGTGCATTTAGAAAGTGTCCTAACTATTACGAGTCAACTTTTTGGCTGGCTTTAACATTAAAAAAAAAAACCTTCAGGGTAGACAGAACACCCTCTCAGGCCCCAGGACAGCAATGCTTATTGCCCTGGGCTGAGGGTCTTTGTAGTGCCCTGTTTGGCATCTTTTTCAGTATTTCTGTGCTCACCCTGTGGCTTGCCTGAAAAGGGTGGCTGCAGTAGGTGAACACACCTTCAGAGCTACATAGCTGTTTTATTTCTATTTCCCTTATATTTGTTTGTATGTACATTTGTTACTTTTATATCCCTGCTGGCCACTCAACCAGCATGTTGGCGATGGTCCAATTGGGGAAGGGGGGGTGTTAGAGAAAAGGACTTTGTTTCCAGCACAAAGTGAGCAATCAATAAATAACATGAAGGGCAAAGGAGCCCTAACGTATCATCCACTCCCTCCTGCTGCTCTTAAAGCAGGAAGAGAGAAGAATCAAACACAGCAAACAGTGATTTAAAACAACAAAACAGTTTTTCCACATGGGTTTGTCTCACCATCAGGGAGATTCCTTTTACTTTAACAGCAGCCTCTATGTGGACTAGTAAAGACTCTAGCAGGTCTAGGCCTACCAGCAGTATAGACAAAGTTAAGAGGTCAAGCAAAACAAGAGGGCAGCTACATGAGTGAGAGTGGCCAATTCTCAGCCCACAGCTATCTAAAATAGCTTAGAAAATAGGACAGCATAGAGAAAGGGATGACAAAAAGGAATAGGGACACTGATCCTGTCACAACCCCCCCCCCCACATTGCCTCCAGTATCAAATCAATCAATCAATCAATCAAAATCTTTATTTATTCAGGCGAACATCATTGAGCATAGCTCATTTACAAGATGGACCTGAGTGGTCATAACAAAAAAGGTTACAGAGTGTATACAAAAAACATGATATTGAAATAGCACAAATACAAACATTTATGAGTGAGATAAATATACAATTATTTACATATATACAAGGCAAAGGACAGTAAACAAAAACCTCTTAAAGGTGAAAACAAACAGTCTGGTGGGATAAGGCTTGGATAATGGTACATGGGTGGGCATATATGTTTGTGGTTTGATGTGGAAAGGACCAGAGCAACGATAGAAGAATAGGGATGAGATTTAGAAGGGGGGGTGGGGAGAGAGGGGGGGGGGGTGTGGGAGGACTAGGCCTTGTGGAAGCAATTGCATGAATCTGGGATTAGGCTGGTGTACAGCTTTTTGAAGGATGTAAGGGGGATCAGTGTTTCCATTTTCAATGTCTTTTGGATAGAATTCCAGATAAGTGCCAGGGAATAACTGATTGCAGCTCTTCCATACCGGGTGCAGGTGATAGGAATCTTCAGCAGGATCAGTTTGTTGATCCTCAAGGTGTAGGGCCTGGATGTGATCTGGTTGAAGCAATCTGCGATGTAGGAAGGGAGTTTGTTTGTCAGAGCTTTGTAGATCCAGATAGCAGCATTTTTTCTTCTTCTATGTTGCAGGGATGTCCAGCTGACTGCATTGTAGAGAGACAATGATGGGTGCTAGAGGAAGGTCAGTAATGAATCTAATAGCTCTATGATACAGGGTGTCTAGTTTGTTTAGATGGGAGAGGGAGCAATGACCGTAGAGGAAGTCAGCATAATCAATGAGGGACATGAATAATGCAAGGATTAATCTTTGTTTGGAATCTTTGGTCAGGTAGTGTTTGATTCTATAGAATAGACCAAGTCTTTGTCTTAGCTTTTTCAGGAGCTCTTCAATGTGGGTAGTATAGTCTAGTTTATTGTCTATCCATACTCCTAGGTATTTGAATTTGTCAACATATTCCAGATTTTCACCAAGGATGGTAGAGAGTTGTGGGAGGGTGAATGATGGGATAGTGGAAGAACAGTTCTTGTGGGCAAAGAACATAGCTTTGGTTTTCTTAGCATTTAGTAATAATTTCTTTTCAATAGGTTATGCTGGAGGAGGAGAATTGAGACTGTAGGAGCTCACAGGCTTTTGATGGTGAGGATCGCTCACATAAAGTACAGTGTCATCTGCAAAAGGTGGATATTAGAAAGAGAGAGATTGGAGTCAATATTGTTGATGTAAATGGCAAAAGGATGGGACCCAGGATGGAGCCGTACACACCTCTTAGGGAGTGGCTTAGGGTAGATAGATCACCATCATTCTTTACCAGTTGTAGCCTTCCAGAGAGATAGCATCTGAACCATTTAATAGAGAGTGAGTCAAGGCCTATGGAGTTTAGTGAGGTGATTAGAAGATCATGATCCACAGTGTCAAAGGCTTTGCTTAGATCCAGAAACACAGCACAGGTATTATTCTTTTGTCTAGGGCAGTCTGCCAGTCATTTGTGACTTTTGCTAGAGCAGAGATGGTGCTATGCATTGATCTAAACCAGATTGAGCTGGATTTAGGAGATTGTTGGTATCAAGGTAGGCAGTTAACTGAGAGTTTACCAGCTTCTCAAGCATCTTGGATAGTATTGGTAAGATGGAGATGGGCCTATAATTATTGAGGTCCATGGGATCACCTGCCTTAAGTAGTGTGGAAACACTTGAGCTGTTTTCCATATTGAGGATAGTACCAGTGACAAGTGATAGATTGAAGAGATGGGTGAGGGCGGGATAAGGCATACAGTGCTACTTTTAGAAAGTAGGGATCCAGGAGTCTGCACCTGCGCTTTGGTGGTATCTAGTTGGAGTAGGAGGTCTTCTACTTCTTTAAACAATATTGGTTTGAATGAGAATGTGGAAGCAACCTTTTGATTCTCAGTAGATTGTAGGTTTAGAGATGATCTTAATAGGTTTGCAGGAGAGGAGTGAAAGCCAGGCCAGCTGTAGTGAAATGGTCATTGAAGGCATTCAAGATATTTTGCTTGTCGGTGATTTCAATATTATTTAATTGAATTTTGGATGGTAAGACAGGGTAGAGGTTTGACCTAGGATGCCCTTTATGGTACCCCAGAACCTGGAAGGGTTGTTATAGGAGGCATCTAGTTCAGCTGTGTAGAAGGTTGCCTTGGCTTTTCTTACTTGTTTTGTGCAGGAGTTTCTGGCTTTTCTGAATTGGAGCCAGTCATTTGGGTCCTTTGTCTTTCTTGCCCTTTTCCAGAGTTTGTCTCTGGCAAGCAATCTTGGTTAAGGTCGAGCAGAGAACCAGCGACAGGATTTGAGTTTGGTTCTGACACTGGTGAGGGTGCATGTGAATTGAGGGCACTTATGATTATATCATTTAGAATTTGAAGAGCTGACTCTATTGAGGCTGTGAGATAGAATTCTTGCCAATGTGTGGTGTGGCACAGATCATGGAGATATCCTGTAATGTTAAAGTTCTTTTTGACCTTCGTGGGAGGAATTTTGCAGGATTGGGTGGCTTGATTGTTGATCTAATGGCAGCTATGGGGCAGTGGTCACTTATGTCACTGAGAAGTACTCCTGCATAGGGATAATGATGAGGTTTATTTACCAATATAATATCCAGGAGTGTGCTGTTGAGAGTATTCTTTGGTTGATCCTTGTTGGTTCTTTGATTAATTGAGAGAAACCATAGGTGTCACAGAAGGTTACCAGGGTGCAGATGCATTAGTCAATAATTTAAGTTCATGTCTCCTAAGATGATGGTGTCTTCAGGGCCCAGATTAAGTATGGATCCTAAATGGGATAGGAGTTTGAGGCCTGCAGAGGGGGCCTATAGCAACCAACCAGTTGAAAGGAAGATGTGTCGGGAAGGGTTATTTTAATAGACAAGCATTCAATTCCTTTGGTTGAGATGTGGAATTGAGGCAGGATGCAGAGATATTTGCTTTGACATAGATGGCAACCCCGCCCCTGGATAGACGGTCAGATCTGAAGAGCTGATAGTTGGGAAGGTTTATTTCACTATCTTTTGTTGCAGATTTGAGCCAAGTTTCAGATATAACCAGACAGTCCGGTAGGGTGTGTACAACAGGCCTGTATTGATGAGAACTTTTTAGGAGGCTGCAGGCATTGAAGTGAAAACTCAATCCATTTATGGAGGTTAGGTCAGTTGGAGAGATCGAGCTTTCAGTGGGTCCAGGGTTGATTTCCACAGTGCCAACACAGACCAGCAGAAGAAGATTAACTTGATGAGGGGCACCAAGTGATAGGAGTAGTGAGCAGTCAGGAGTTTTTCTTCTTTCTTGGGATCCAATATATAGTGGCTGATGATCCTGCTGCATGGTTATCGAGATTATCATAGATTGCCAGCTTAATGGACAGGCGTAGGGGGTAATTGTAGTGCCAGTATGGTAGCAGGGGGATAGAGGAGTTCCAAACTGGTTGTGAGCCTTTTTTTGGGATTCCCCAAGGATTATTGTGCAGAAGTGGTAGTATAAGTATGTATAGTTTAGGGGTATCCACTGGGGACAGTAGAGGGGGACAGTGTTGAGTGGTCACCTAAGCACCTTGGTATGGGTTCCAACAGTTATCTCATCTGGATCTAAGGAAGGTGAGAAGCAAAGCAGCAGAAGGGTGCAGTAGCATGGTGGAGGGTAGGAGAGGGTTAAAGAAAGTAAGATGATGTGAAGAGAATGAGCTCGGGAATTGGCTGGGAGAATAGCTATGGGCGGGGATGAGATTTGGCGGGAAGGTGTGTATAAAAGAAACACCCTGAGGGGGGGGGCGGGCAAAAATTTTGCGGCTTTCCCGTACCTTTCTGGCTTTCTCCCCCGGCCTCCTGGTTCCCTTTTCGGCTAAGCAGTGGCCGCCCACCCGCTGGTGGCTTGGAGCCCCTCTGGTGAGTGTGTCCTCGAGGGCAGGCCGGCTAGAAGGAAGGGGACAGAGGAGAGGGCAGTCAGAAGAAGCACTTGCAGGCAGTGGCTTGCTAGAGGTGCTAAATTTAGCTATTTGCACAACAAAGACTTGGGAGGGTGGGGGTTAGGCGCCTCAGCGTCTAGCCCAGCACAAAAATTAACCCAAAAGACTGTAATTACTAACTAGTCAGGTAACAGGCATTATACAGAAGTACACAGTAAAACAGCAAAAACAGCCCCTTTTAGAGAAATTTAAAACTTTTCACATAAAAGGCAAGTAAACTCGAGCAGTTTTGGTGGTGCAAAGATACAGCAAAGTCAATGGGAGAAGGCGCACCAATCAGAGGCTGGCAAAAGTCGGCGGTCGCCTTCCGATTGGCTGAGCGGCTTTCCCGTACCTTTCTGGCTTTCTCCCCCGGCCTCCTGGTTCCCTTTTCGGCTAAGCGGTGGCCGCCCGCCCGCTGGCGGCTCAGAGCCCCTCTGGTGAGTGTGTCCTCGAGGGCAGGCCGGCTAGAAGGGAGGGGACAGAGGAGAGGGCAGTCAGAAGAAGCACTTGCAGGCAGTGGCTTGCTAGAGGTGCTAAATTTAGCTATTTGCACAACAAAGACTTGGGAGGGTGGGGGGGTTAGCGCCTATACGCCTAGCCCAGCAACAAAATTAACCCAAAGACTGTAATTACTAACTAGTCAGGTAACAGGCATTATACAGAAGTACACAGTAAAATAGCAAAACAAGCCCCTTTAGAGAATTTAAAACTTTTCACATAAAAGGCAAGTAAACTCGAGAACAGTTTGGTGGTGCAAAGATACAGCAAAGTCAATGGGAGAAGGCGCACCAATCAGAGGCTGGCAAAGTCGGCAGTCGCCTTCCGATTGGCTGGCGGCTTTCCCGTGCAACACAAACTCCTCCCCGGCCTCCTGGTTCCCTTTTCAGCTAAGCGGTGGCGCCCGCCCGCTGGCGGCTCGAACCCCTCTGGTGAGTGTGTCCTCGAGGGCAGGCGGCTTCTGGCTTTCTCCCCCGGCCTCCTGGTTCCCTTTTCGGCTAAGCGGTGGCCGCCCGCCCGCTGGTGGCTCGGAGCCCCTCTGGTGAGTGTGTCCTCGAGGGCAGGCCGGCTTTCTGGCTTTCTCCCCCGGCCTCCTGGTTCCCTTTTCGGCTAAGCGGTAGCCGCCCACCCGCTGGTGGCTCGGAGCCCTTTGGTGAGTGTGTCCTCGAGGGCAGGCCGGCTTTCTGGCTTTCTCCCCCGGCCTCCTGGTTCCCTTTTCAGCTAAGCGGTGGCCGCCCACCCGCTGGCGGCTCGGAGCCCCTCTGGTGAGTGTGTCCTCAAGGGCAGGCCGGCTTTCTGGCTTTCTCCCCCGGCCTCCTGGTTCCCTTTTCGGCTAAGCGGTGGCCGCCCGCCCGCTGGCGGCTTGGAGCCCCTCTGGTGAGTGTGTCCTCGAGGGCAGGCCGGCTTTCTGGCTTTCTCCCCCGGCCTCCTGGTTCCCTCTTCGGCTAAGCGGTGGCTGCCCGCCCGCTGGCGGCTCGGAGCCCCTCTGGTGAGTGTGTCCTCGAGGGCAGGCCGGCTTTCTGGCTTTCTCCCCCGGCCTCCTGGTTCTCTTTTCGGCTAAGCGGTGGCCGCCCGCCCCTGGCGGCTCAGAGCCCCTCAGTATGTGTCTGAGTTTGTAATCCTGATTTTTTTTTGTGACTGTGGGAGTTCAAAAATATGTGGTCAATACCTTCCAGCTAAACTCCCTTCAGGTAGGAAAGGAGGTTACTGCCCACACTGTAAGCAATCTTTTTTTCCCCCAGCGCTTTCTCACTGAGGTCGTACTGCTCTTCTTTCCCAACAAATTCTTATCTGGTTAAGTGGAGGGGACTGCAATTTAATAAGCTGCCTACACATTTCTCATATTAGTCTGATTTTAAGGATCACTACCCAGTAAAATGAAACTGTTCTGGGTCAATCAACCATCTTTATTGTTTAACTGGATAGCCTTTACAATTAAAAAAGAGATACACGTTTTTATATAAATAAGCAAAATATACAATAATAAAAATTATTATAAATCTACATTATTCAACTTATCCTAATCATATGAATCTCGCTACAATTATATCACAATACATATTGCACATTTGCCACTAACAGTTTAATATAATATAATATTATAACTCATCCTTGTGACACTTTATTTTTAATTTTACTGATTGGCAGAAAACAGTTTTATATTATTTCTATGGTACATACATCTCCTGTGTGTAGCAATATATTTGTCAGGGTGTTTTTATCAATTTGATATACAGAGTTTAGGAAGGGGCACAGCCAGTATAATCTATCTTTCTCATACCATGTACAGGTCTACAATACATGCATCAAATATTTTTTTCCTCCTACTGAGCAAACACAGTCCTCTGATTCTATGGAAGTTTTATTATATCTATATTGTAGGACATTGCTAAAAAATACTGTTCAAATTTATATTTTAAAAAAAAAAACAGTTCTCAGATTGACATCTGTTAAAATATCCAAATTGGGCTTGTACCCAAAGAGAAATATTATTTCTAGCAAACCACATTGAATAGTGGGATTTGGCTATACCCTTTAAATCTTTGCTGTTCCAATTGTTAGTTACCTTCTTTGTTACATATTTTTTATATTGCATACTTTGCATAATCCCTTTATCTACCATTTTATTAAGATTCAATAACTTGAGTTTGCTCAGCAGGGAGACCACAGTGGAAAACTAATGCCCACATCCATTTCCCAGTATATGCAAGGATTCTTTTTCTTTTAAACACTGCTTTGCTAGCGTGGAATTCAGTAGATTAGTCAGCCCCAAAATTTAACTTTCTAATTTCAATCCATGCTTTAATATTTGGTAGCCCTAGGTCTGCTCTCATGTACGCAGCTGGACAAGAATGTCCTAGCCTCATTCTATTTCTCAATGCTTTAAATAAGGGTGACATCAATTTATTTATGTTTTTGTGCTCCCATATCTCAGCTCCATATAATAGTTGTGCCTCAAACTTTTCTTTAACTACTTGCAAACGTGGTTTAATAGTTGATCCCCAATTTAAAATTAAATCTTATTAAATCTCCCATTGTTTTTTTTTATTTTTCCAGATTCATATCTGTTTGTGCATTCCAGAGACAATTAGCATGAAGAACAATCCCCAGTTATACATAACTCGAGAAAACCTCAGCCTTGTCCTCCCCATATGTCATGTACCTGTCATGTTTTTATCTCCAAAGACAATACTTTTGGTTTTCTTAAGGTTGGTCATTAATTGCAGTTCTGTTGACTTCATATGCAAATAATCTAACTTCTTCTGAAGTCCCCTTCTTAGATAATGACAGCAACACAATATTGTCTGCGTACACAAAGGCGGAACATGGTAAAGTTTTAATCTTGGGGGAATCAGATATGGTGGACTCACACTGTCTCAACATTTTATCCACATATAAAGATAAAAGTAAGGGTGCCAAAATGCACCCCTGGCAGACACTTTTATTTATTTTAAAAAGGAATGATAAATTACCATTAGCACCCATTCTTATTTTAGCCCAAGTATCATGGAAGAGATTCACAATATTTAAACTAAATTTCTATTTTTAAAGCAAGGTTAGACATACATATGGGGGGGGGGGCAGGACCAGGGGAGTTTTTCCACTGAATAGTGGTGGGTCTATTATGACCCTTGTGGTCATTTGACTTGTATTTAATCCTATGACCAATGACCTATGACCTATCAATACTGCTGTCTAACAGTATTGACCATAAAATGTTTCTAGAAATGGAATCAAAAGTGGATGAGTAGTCAATAAAGACTCCATAAAGTGTTTGCCCACATAATGAGACATATTTCTCAATAAGATGTCTTAATACAAAAATATTATCTAAGGTGGATGTTTAGCTCTAATGATGGCCTGGAGATCAGAAATACCCCCTATAATATCTACTTGGGCTTTCAGCCTTTCCAATATATTCTTAGAAAATATTTTCAGATTTACATCAAGGAGGCTTATAGGCCAATACATAGCCAGGTCTGTCAGACTCCCTGATTTATGCACTGGAATTATGTTTGCTACCCACCAAGTATCTGGAAAACAATTGGAGCTGATACATTTATTATAAAAAATAGTTGACAACTTACACCATAAAGCAGATTGACATAGATAAACCTCAGTGGGTATTCTATCAGGGCCAGCAGCTTTGTGTTTTTGCAAGGTGTATATGACTAAATAAACTTCATCCATTGATATTGGATGATAATTGTTCCAACTGACCACAACCTCAGGTAACATTCCTTTATCTGACGGATCATAAAATATCTCTGAAAAAATTCCACCAATTTAATTTCAGATATATATTTATCAATTGCTGTCTTATATATATCAGTCTCCTTTGCTACTAATGTCCAACATGTTTGCAGTTATCTGTTGTAACCACCTCTAACATCATCTTTTTCCATTGATAAGCATAAAAAAGAGTCTTTTATTCCTTAAGTACTAATTTATAATTCTTTATAGCACTATTAAGGTCTCACAGTACTTGTCTATTCTGATATTTCTTATATGACTTATATAGCTTTCTGATGTGGGACTTGAGTTTTTTACATTCTTAACCAAACTAACTTGTATTTACTTGATCTCCATAAATTTTTGAGGGCATTCTAATTTCTGATTTATCTCCTCAAAGAGGGCTGTTAACACATCTAAGAACTGTTTTATGTTCATCCTCAACTGATTGCCATTTTCTTCAGTTATGAAAGAGTTTAATATACTGGAACAATTTCACTTTCAGAGTTATGCTGCCACACAATCTTTTTTGTTGCCCTAATTTCTGAGAAAGCCACTGCATCAGTGTTAGAGTTCATCCCTTGCCCTACTATTTTGGCATATTCCAAAACTATGGGGAAATGATGACTCTCTGGCCTTAGTCGAACACACATATTGCTCCAGACTTTGATAGATCCTGACCAAAGTGCTAGGTCCACAACGGAGGTACCTCCCACAGAAACATGAGTGAATTCCCCTTCCTTATCTCCAAAAATCCTACCATTACGAGGATAAATATCAAATTCATTTAAAATTTCCACTAGTTTTTTTCCCAGCATTGTTTATTTTTGTATCTTTGGTTTTTCTAGCTGTCAACTTATCTGAGGAATAAGTATGAATAAAAATGGAGTTATCAACTAACCCCTCAACTTCCCTAATTCTAGTGTTAAAATCACCAACTAATAAAATATCAGAGGCAGGAAATACTTGTAGAGCTTTGGTAATAAGTTTTGTAAAATAATACCACACAGCAGGTAAATAAAAGAGTTATCTGGAGGTCTATAACAATTAATAACGATAAACCCCATTGTCTCATTTCCTATAAAAATAACCATAAAATTAGCATGTATTTTCCAACACTGAACCTTACTAAAATTTCCAGTCTTAACAAAAATTACTAGCCCACCAGAGCATCTACCTTACCTGATTTATGTATTTTACTTCTAGAAGAATGAAAACATTTGTACTCATTCAGATTTATATTATCCATTTCATTATGCCATGTCTTTTGTAGGCACAGCACATCAAATCTCATCAAAAAAATGTTTGATTCATTATCACATGCCTTGCTACTCAGTCCAGCAATATTCCATGATAAATATAATAGACCCTTATGATCTGAATAATTTGAATCTGAGAGAACTTCTTGAATTTCTGGTAGTCAATCATCATCATAGCCTGCTAATGATATGAATCTGTTTCTTAATGGTAATCTTATTACATACTCTTCAGTTGTGGAACATTGTCTTCCCACTGTATTACTCAATACAGTTGAGTCAACTAAGTTAAGTCCTAAGTGAGCCAGCATGCTAGCCTTTTTATTTATTTATTTTATTTATTGAAATGTTTCACCAGAAAAGTACACTGAGCAACAGGATCCTTGTCTCATGGAATGTTCGGGGGGGGGGGGGCAGTGGGAGTTACAACTGGTTACAACAAAATACATACATACAGGTTACAATTTTCAAGAAATAGACAATGAAATACCCTAGGTAGAATAGTAATACAGCTTTTGCAGTATTGGGCACTGTATGCAGTATGGCATCAGTGCTGACCTAGTAAAAACAATGCAAATATAAAGTGTAGGCAGGGGGGTAAGGCTTATAGCAGTAGCAGCCTCAGAATAGTGCAAATCATCAGACTGAGATGTGGATATGTAGAAAATGTGTTTAGGAGTCAGACAGGAGCCAAGAAGACAGAGTGGGCTCATGAGGAGGCCCAAAGGTCAGTTAGGTGGGATTATTACAGAGGCAGTTGGTGGATAGGTAGTTATGGACAGCTGAGTTGTTTGAGAAGGTAGAGGAGGAGTGATGAATCTGGGTGGGCAGTGAGTTCCATAGTTTGGGGAGGCAGTATGAGAATATATTTTGTCTGTTAGTTGTCAAGTGGCGGGGGATTGCCAAAGTGCTGGGGTCCCCAGATCTCAGTGAGTAGGAGGGGGGAGGAGGAATGGCAAGGGAGAAGGAGAATAGATAGTAAGGGAGTGAGTCCAGCCAGAATTTGAAACTGAATTTGTCACGGTATAAGGTACGTCTGTTAGTGAGGGAGTGAAAAGAGAGTGAATGATAGAGGTCATAGTGGTGAGTAAAGGGTGAAGAGTCAGTGGCAAAGTGGCAGAAGGTGTTAAAGAGGGCGTACAGTCTGGCTAGGGAGGACTGGGGGGCAGCACTGTAGACTATGTCGCAATAGTCAAAAATAGGAAGGATCATCTTCTGTACAATCTTGCACCTTGCTGTGAGGGGGATGCAGCTGCAGTTACTGTAGAGGGTGCCTAGGTTAGGGTGCAGCTTTTTCAGGATGGCATCAATGTGTACAGAGAAGTTGAGGTGCTGGTCTAGCCATACCCCAAGGTAGCAAAATGAGGAGGTGTCCTTGAGAATAGTTCCATCAGAAGTGTGGAAGGATGGCAAGGTAGGAAGCCTAGTTAGCCTCTACCTAGTGCCAAAGGTCATGGAGACTGTTTTCTTCGCATTTAAAAAGAGCTGATGTGAACTAAGCCAGAGCTAGACATTGTTGAAGTCATTTTATTTATTTCAATTCTAGGATTACAATTACCTTTGAGCCCAGGGCTCTTTTACAAAGGTTCCACATCAAGACATTGGTATCACATGACAATAGACAAAATTGTTATGCAAATAAGGGTAGAGGATATCAAATTTATTTTGAACAGACAGGGAGAGGGTAAAGTGGAAAGGAAGAGGACAAGAGGGGGAGGGGTGGTAGAAAGAAATGGAAGGGGCAAGGCAGGAGGTAAGAAAATGAGAAGAGAGAAGAGAGGAGAGGTGGAGGGTAGGTAAGGATATGGAGAGGGGGGGTGGGGTGAAGCAGCCAGGAAGGTGGCATTGTCAGGTGCTGTAGAGCAGATGGGGCAGAGGCCAAACTAGGGTAAGTGCATTATGTAAGGAGCTAGATATAGGAAGAGCGGTAGCGGAGCGGTGTTGCATAGACATTATCCATGACAGTCGCAGATGCTGGAAGTGACCAGGGTGTTTTGGAGCCTGGATTTGAAGGCCCCTAGCCCAGTGGTATTGATAGTATTATTGACAAGACCGTTAAACCAAGTGGGTGCCCTGTAGGTGAATGAACTCTGGCCAATGGCTGTGCGGCAGCGAGGGATACGGAAAAGTTGTGACTTTGATCCCCTAGTTATTCTGGAGCTGGTTTTCATTTGAAGGAGTGAACAGACCCCGGGAGAGGCAGTTCCTAACTGTACTTTCTTAGCAACCACGCAGGCTTGGTACTGAATTCTATTATCAAGTTGAAGCCAGTTAGCTTGTGAGCAGAGGTCACAGGTGTGTGAGCCATTCTGCCCCAGTGATGAGTTGACAGGCCTTGTTTAGGGTGGTAGTAATCCTTCTGAGTGAAGTGGTAGTGGCAGTGCCATAGATGACAAGACTATAGTCAATCTGGGAGATGATGGCGCTTTGAACTGCGGCAAAGAGGACCTCTTTAGTCAGGTGCAGATGAAGCCAGTAGAGTAAGCCCAGTCTAGTATTCACAGTTTTAGCGACATTGGTTATATGGGTTCCAAAGGACAGGTGTGGGTCTAAGGTGATTCCTAGGTATCTGAAGGAGTCAACCTGCTCCAGCGGTCCCCAAGGCAGGTGTTTAAGGAGAGTTGGTGGTGTTTGTGCTTGTTTTGGTGGCTGGTGAAAATCATGGTCTTCGTTTTTTTCTGGTTAAGGATTAACTTATGTTCTTTGAACCAGCTTTCAACAGAGGTGAAGCCGTGTTGAAGGGTTTGTTGCAGCTGGCTTGGGTCATGATGAGAGGCAAGAATCACCACATCATCTGCATAGAGTATGACTTGCTGAGAGCTGGAGTCAGGGAGGGAGTTGAGGAACAGGCTGAACAGCAATGGGCCCAGGTTGGAGCCTTGGGGGACTCCGGAGCGAACCTGTTTAGTGTCGGAGACCACGCCTGATATTTTTACACATTGGGACCTGTTGTCAAGATAGCTCTTGGACCATTTCACTGATTCCACAGAGAGGCCAATGTTCAGTAGCTGATGAAGCAGGAGGCGGTGGTGGACAGTGTCAAATGCCTCTGACAGGTTGATGAATGTAGCTCCGGTTAGGTGACCCTGATCAAGGGAGTTGTGTATGGCTCCCGTAAACTCAAGAAGTGCCGTGGCAGTGGTGTGTCCTTTTCTAAATCCATGTTGCTGCCAGCAAAGGATGTTGTACTTGTCCAGATGATCAGTGAGCTGGTCTGCTACTATCCGTTCCAGGGCCTTAGAGAGAGGTGGCAGGATAGAGATAGGTCGGTAGTTCACATGGGAGGTCCAGTCACCACCTTTATGGATAGGTGTGACAGTTGCTGCTTTCCATTTGTCAGGGAACTGGCTGAGAGAGAGGGAGAGATTAAAGATCCTGGTGAGAGGCCCCAGAACCTCGTCTAGAGTGAGGGACAGAAGTTTGAGGTCCAGTGTGTCGGCACTTGCTCTAGTGTTTTTGATGGCTTTGGAAATGTATTTCCTGATGGTATTTTTGTTTACTGCTCTGAAGTAGAACGGGGGACAATTTTTAGGTGATGACTGATGGGTGAGAAGAGGGGAGTCACTGTCATTGAAAAAGTCAGGGGGGAGGATGCTGCTGAGGTCGGTGAAGGCATCATTAAAGGTGTTGGCTATGACTTTTAGGTCCAGGATAGTATTCCCTTTTATTGTGATAGCAGTAGGGGGTGATTTGGAGTCCTTCCCGGTAACACCTTTAATGTTATTCCAGAATGCTCTTGCATTTCCCCATGTGTCAGCGAGTGCAGTCTTGTAGTATTCAGATTTCTGTTGGCATATGCATTTGGTGCAATCATTTCTAGCTCTTTTGAAATTTTGTATGTCCGCTTGTTTTCCTGTTTCTCTGGCTAGTTCCCAGAGGTGGTCCCTGTGTTTCAGCTTTTTTAATAGGGAACCCATGAGCCAAGGATTGCAGAGGGGTTTAATTTTTCACTTTTTTGGTGGGGCAAAGATGTTACAAGCTTCATTGAAAATGCATATGAATTGATCAAGGGCTGTACTTGCATTGGACACCAGGTTGATGGGGGACCAGTCTTGATTTAGTAGGTGTGATTTTAGGTGAGTTAGCTTCCCACGGGGTAGGACTCTGCTCAGGATGACCTTTGGTGGAGATTTCCAGAATTTGTTTGACCAGGTGCAGCTGACAGGGGAATGGTCACTGAGAGAGTCAGGCAGTATGGTGAAGCTAGTGATACGGGAGGGGTGAGTAGTCAGGATCCAGTTCAGTAAAGTGCTGGTGCCAGTTTTATAGTTCATTCTAGTTGTGAAGTCCAATATCTGTGTGAGGTTTGCTGATGTGACCATGTCCCTGGTGTCGCCAGCATCGGGTCCCAACCAGTTTGTGTTGAAGTCACCAAGTATGATGACTTCGGAGTCAGGTGGGAGTGATTTGATGTACTCCAGTACTGCATGGAGGCCCGGTCCCTGTTCTTTCAGGGGGATATAAGCGATGATGACTGAGAGGGCTTTGTGCTGAGCTCCAAGCAGGATTTTGATATGCAATAGCTGGGCATTTGGTGTTGGTAGGTCAGTGTGGGCAGTGTGCCCCATCAGGTTGTCTTTTAGGTAAAGGGAGCAGCCCCCTGCTCATTTTGATTTTCATTCAAGCCTAAAGATAGTGTAACCAGGGATGGAGATTGTATGATCAGGAACCAAGGGGTGAGCCAGGTTTCTACTACTGCCAGGACATCAGGCTGGTGGGCATTTGAGAAGGCTTGTAGTTGATCAAATTTAGATAATAAGCTGAAGATGTTCAGGCAGATAATGGAGAGAGTGCCAAGGCACTTGGTTTGGGTGGAGTTCATGGCAGCCCGAGGGCCAGGGTTGGGGTGAATGTTTCCAGATAACAGCAGGAGTAGGAGAAAGAGTTTCAGGGTGGTCAGGCGCAGTTCCCTGTGGGAGAACTTGTGGTATTTGATTGAGGAGGGTTTGTTTGCAGAAGTTTTGTGCGTGCAAAACAGGAGTCTAGTGAGCTGTGGTGGTAGCGGGGCACACTGCACCCTGGTATGAAGGTGTGGGCACAGTGTGGTGTGGTGAGCCCTGGGGTGAGAAAGTTGTCAGGTAGCGTGGTGCAAGTGTGGCTATAGCAGAGATTATGCTTATGGCTATGCGGGGGGGATGGAAAGCAGGATGGAGGGAGCTGGAGCAATGGGGTGAGGGCAAAAAGGAGGAGAGAGAGGCAGGGGATAGTAGGGAAGGAAGGCATAGTTTGTGGAGGGAAAGACAGAAAGGAGCTGTGAGGAAGGCTGAGGTGGATGTACTACAATGTGAGGGCAGAGGAAGCAAGAGAAAAAGGGGATTTAGGCAAGTAGGCGAACGAGTGGGGGGGCTAGTTCAGGCCCGAAGAGCAGGGGACAGAGAGAGTTATGGGAGGTCAGTAGAATTAGGCAGGAAATATAACTCAGCAAAAATACAGTCCTCAGATTCGGCAATGCACAGCAGAAGTAAAATACAGATAGAACAGTCATCGTATTCGGCAGTAAACAAAATTGTTTTTTAGCAACCATCGGGCAGCTACACTCGGGCAGAAAATAACAGTCCAGCCCCCCGGTCTGTAGGAGACCAGGAGATAGTAAGGTCGGTGCCGTGACAAAAACTGTGGCAGAGCGCAATGCTAGTCTATGGGCACAGCAGCCCTGAGCTCGGCCACGGAGTCAGCAGTCACTGCAGCCAATCACGATCAGGCAGAGAGGGCAAGGACCAATTGGGTACAGCTCTGAGCATGCTGGGCCAATGGCGGCACACATGGCTTTCCCGGACTGAGGTGGGCTTCCTTCCCCATTGCCATGGATCAGGGAGGCAGCCAAAGGTTGCAAGAGCCAGATATGGTGGCAGAGTGGCAGAGCTGCTGAGTCTGGTAGCAGGGGTGCAGGGTTTGAAGCCTGCAGTGGCACCAAGGCTATTATTTTAGTAGGCTATGGAGGTTAGAGGCTTTGAGAGTCTAAAAACCTATAGCTAATAACAGTCTGAATGTGATGGCTGAGTGGTAGAGCCACTGATTATAATAGCAAGAGTGCAGGGTTTGATGCCTGCAGTGGCACCAAGAATAAAATTTTGGCTGAGTATGGGGGTTAGAAGCTTTGAGAATCTTAGAGTATAGCTGACAATAGTCTGATATGATGGCTGAGTGGTAGAGTTGCTGACTCTGGTTAGAAGGGGTGCAGGGGTTGAGTCCTGCAGTGGTACCAAGAGAGAGAGAAAAAAAAATATTTTTTAGCAGACTATGGGGGTCAGAGACTATGAGAGCCTTAGAAAGCAAGGAAAAAATAGCAAGATATGGTGGTTAAGTAGTAGAGCTGCAGACTCTGACAGCGATGCCCGTGGAGTGGGTGGGTGGGGCAGTCTGAATGGGGTAAGACCTCTCCACAAGCAGGCTGGAGGAAGGAGGCTTTACCTCTTAAGGCTGTCAGCAAGCTCCTCAGCTGGGCAGTGTTCAGTCAGTGAAGTCATGCTGGAGTCTGGTAGTGACATCAAAGATGGATTTGCCAGTTGCAAATAGAACTGTGTTGTCTGCATACATATGTATGGAGGTTGACAAGCAAACCATGGGGAGGTCATTTAGGAAGATGGAGAATAGGATCGGACCAAGGACAGAACCCTGTAGGACTCCAGTACAGAGTGGTCAGATGGGGATAAGTGAGCAGTGATATGAACTGACTGCGACCTGCTGGACAGATAGGAGTTGAACCAATTGGTTGCAGTAGGAGAGAGACCTGCAGTGGAGAGGCTACTTAGCAGTAGGATGTGAGAGACAGTGTCGAAGGCTTTGGGCAAGTCAACAAAGATAGCAGACGTTATCTGACCACCGTCCATTCCAGTGGAGATGGAGTCAATTAACCTTAGTAGGGAGGTAGTAGTGGAGTGGTTTTTCCTAAAATCAGACTGGAAAGGAGTAAAGAAGGAGGAGTTAGAGAGAAACTTAGAGATTTGGGAGAGGGCCAAGTGTTCCTGTAGTTTGGCTAGAGTAGGGAGTAGGGAGGCTGACGTCACTACTACAGCAGAACAAAAAGTAATTCTGCTGCATTACTTTTCAAGTATACAGTCTGTCAATTTCCTGTTTGATGCCAAAATGTTCACTTGGTTACCACACATTCTCCTAGCGGCTATAATATTACCATGTACACCTATTGGGATGTGTAAAAAAATCCTTAGTAAATCTTTAATTGTGGTGGACAATCTATGTTCATTTTCATTTTCCATTGTCCCCATTCCATACATACTAAGATACATCTGATCCTCAGCCGTTTTCTCCTTCATATTCTTATTATTATTGAATAAGTCTCTATTAGGATAGGTTATCAAAAGATCTCCACTCTGTACTGACCAACTATTCACCCAGACATAATTGGCTACTCTAGGAGATACAAATAATATATCAATCAGAGTAGTGGCCTCAGTTGGGATGTTTCTAACTTCTATAATGTCTTCTTTGGCCAGTTCTATTTCCAATTCTCTCATTAAATTATCCATTAACTGAGATTCCTAATTAACTGAGTCCAAATTATCCCAGTTTATAGGTCCCAAAAGTCTAATTAATGGATAATTATTAGCCAATTTATCAAATTCATCCTCTAAGGGGGAAGTTTCCAAGTTTAAAACTTTGGCTCTCACCTCTGTGTACTTGTTGAAGCAATCACCACTCCTCCACAGACACTGACATTCATTGGAATACTATTAAATTATAGTGTGTGGTAGAATGTAGTTCAGCATGGATTTCCATGCTGTGTAAAAAGTCATTCTGCTGCACCAGTGACGTCTGTACTCAGCAGAATTACTTTTTGTTCTGTTGCAATAGTGACATCAGCCAATCTGTTTGTCACTCATGATTGAATGAATGAACATCCAGAGGGATACCACAAAAAAGGCCAGATCAACCAGATATGAAAAGTTTTTCATGCTGCAGGATCAACCAGATAAAGGAAAAATGCTTACACACCCGTTCCTGTTCCTCACAATGAATGCTCTCTTGCTAAATAAGAGGAACAGCCGCCATTTTATTTCTTCAAAACCCTGTCCAAACCTGAAAGTCAACCAAATGAAATGCACAAAAGCATAGGGACGCCAGGTCCCTAGGAAACATGCAATGAGCCCAATCAACCAGAGCTAACTGTCGGCATGAAACACTGATTTTATATTTTAAAAAAAGAAACATAAAGCGAGCTATATTTTATTTGTTTTGTGAGGTACCGTACACTATATAGAACAGTATATGACTCACTACACACAACAAGGCTATTCTCGATCTCATGGTCACTATGCTGACTGAGAGATCTCTCAAGCTTCGCTCTTGAGGTCATTTGGTCGGCATAGTAACCACTCGGTTGAGAATAGCCTCGTTGTGTATAGCGAGTCATACACTATCCTATATGATTAATCTCTGTACAGGTTCTTGACGCTTTCCCCAGTTGTTGATTGAGCTTATTGATTTTATTTTCTAATGAGTTAAGATGAATCAGTATGGCTGACTGAGCACTTTCTGTGGGGCTGAAATTACTAACATCAGCCTCTTGTTCTTTTATATAATCTCTTGGATTCTGTACTTTAGGAATGCAGAGTACCACCTTCTTGGGGATTTGTGTTTTGTTTAATTGGGCTTTGAGAGTCGTTTAGTAGATCATTCTGCCTTGTTTAACCATTTTTTTGTCTTTTTCGTCCCCATCGTGGTTTTTATCCCAGATTGTTTCGTATTAACCTCTGGACTATCAGGTATATATACAGTACTAAAATCAGGCCTTAAATATGGTAAAGTATTTTCCTGTCCTAAATCACTAGGGTCACTAAAGGGATCTGTAGAAGGAAGTCTTGAGAGCACATCATCCAGCTGAGCTCTATTGATTGCAACTTCTCCCCTTAAACTATCTAATATATCTTTATTAATTACCATCTGCTCCATTAGGATGAGATTAGCATAGTATGGGTTTCTTATGATTCTCATCAGATCCTCACCAGGGTGACATGGCCTATAACCTGGACTTCCCTCATTCTTAGCTATGTTTGATCTAACATTCTCATTCTGCTGACATTGTTTACAGAGTTGGGGTAAATTAAGCTCTTTTTCACAAAACTTCAGTCCATCAGTAGTGATTTGAAAGTCTTGAATAATTTCACCAAATTCTGATCTATTTCTAAGGGATTCCTCAAAAGAGCTTTCGCTGAAATGCCATAGCTTGGGTGAAGCTTCTAAATCCTCTGTCTGAATTGTGCACATATTCACAATGGAGGATTTAAGTTAGCAAGGACTAAGGCTCTTCATGCCTCCCACTTCTATAATACTTTCTGATGTTTTGCACTATTGCTTTCCTTTTCAATAGAGGTCTTTTCGGTAGTACCCTTGTCCATACTATTTATCCAGTCACTACTAAGTGGCAGGGCCTCTAATGAATTTGTACCATTCCTTGGGGTAGATGTCTTGCTTCTATTCTCAGTATATAATTGCATATGATCCATAATTTTGGTTTGTTTTTTATAACAAGTTTTTCCTTTAAGTGGTGATGCCTGAGCCAAAGGGGATAAATCAGGATTTTGCATTGTTTGCAGTCTGGTATCTGCCATATGGTATACCATTGCTACAGCAACACCGGTGCACCAAACCCCCCACAGTGAAACCCCAGTGCACCTATATCAGCAGCAATAGGTGTTTTGCGTCGAGACACTTTAGGGTGATGGGAGTAAATATCTAACTCCACTGTCTGTGCAACATAGAGTTAGATATCTATAGTAGGAGTGTGTGGGGGGCACAGCCCACTGCATTGTGTGTCGCCATGGTGCTGGTCAGTTCAGGGTTGCATCACAGTTAGGGATGTCAATGGGTCCTGGTGCGGTTGAGGACGTCGATGTTTTTGTTGTTGTGCCAGTGTCGTAGATCCTTACCATACTAATAGATTACTGTTACTTTATTTATTTATTTGTTTCTAGGATTTACAGTACATCCTATGAGCTAAGGCTCATTTACATAGGCTTCATATCAGCAAAAAGACAATCAATGAAAAAAACAAGGACATTACAAATTACAAATCATTGTAAGATTGCCAGTAATGAAGATCACTGTATTACAAAGCAAAGTACATAAAATGCATGTAAACAACAGGGAGGATAATTATGTTTGAGATTAGGTCAAAATACATGGTGTGAGGTAGAGGCAGAGGGAAAGAAACAAGTGATATAGTGCAGGAAACCTGAGCCAAAGGCCTCCATTGTCGGACTAAAGGTAAGGGGGAGATGAAACACTGAGCTACAGTAGGGAGAAGGAAACAGGTGAGACAGTGCTGGAAATCAGAATAATGGTTTCCATTGTTAGGTTGTAAATATGAAGGGGTGGGGAAGATAGAGAAGGAGAGGTGGGTTCATTAGGGGAAGGGTGGGAGTAGGAAGGTGGGAGGGAATGAATAGGGGATAGAAAGAGGGTGGAAGGAGACAGTGGACAGCAGGCAGAGAGGAGTAGGTAGCAAGGCGTGGAGTTGCAGAAGTGCTCTTTCAACTTATTTTACAGTCACACACAATATATCCAGAAAGATCACCCTTTTTCAAAACTACAGTATTTCCTTCCCAGTCCTAAAGAACTGGTAGCTAAAAGGACCTTTTGGTGATAAATGAAAAATTCACAGAATCTAATCCACCACACAGTATTGCCCAGTTTAATTAACTAAGCAGAAAAATAAATGCAGCAAGGGTCCATCAGTTTGAATCACTCATCAAGAACCAGTCACCATCAATTAATGCTGGATTACAAAGAAAATGGCGACTCTGACCCTCAGCACGTCACGCTTGTGTTTTAAGCAGGGTGAACGTGTGATTCTCCTCCACCAGTAGGGAATGACACCATGTTTAAAATTAACTTTAAAAAAAAAATAAGATAAAACATTTAAAATATATAAAAACGTTAATCAATAGGACAAGACAGAAAGCTGGACAATGAATAAAAAATCAGGGAGCAGTCCAAAAACACTAATTCGCAGAAGGGGGAAGAGAACAGCTATCACCTCATAAGGTTAATTTTAAAAAGGTTTTCAGCTTTAACAGATCTTAAAAGTTTATCTTAAATCTTACTCCTGTCAGTACTTTGGTAATTTTTTTTGTAAAGGATTCTCTTATGAACTTCACTAAACATTCAAAAAGAGTTGTTTTATCTTCCACATTTCTCCTCAAAAACCTGGCCTTCTGTTAATAGCCCCCCTTGGAGTTTCCTGAACATATTTCTCAGTACGAGCTCCTCCACCTCAGACTCTCAGTCTTAGTCTCTGTTCTACCAGGGGGTGTAAACTGGGTCTCAACAAGTACTCTTTCTCCTAATGTTTTGTCCTGGTCCTGGTCCTGGGACAGTGTAGCACAGTTTTTAGTGTATTCAGCCCACCCAAAGGCCCACTCCATCCTATCACCACTTTTTCCGGCACCACCATCGCTTGGCAGACTTCTTTCTGTACAAAGTGAAAATTAAGCCTTTACAAACCCTGCTACCACTGTTCCTACTCAACAGTCAGTGCGAATGGCAGCCATTGTTCCTCAAATGCATTTATGAAATATGACAAACAGCCCCCTAATGAATATCTCTGACATTACTTTGTTGTTTTTCCCTCCTGGCTGTGCTAAACTTCCTAAATTTCTCTGTTAGCCCACATTGAAACAACTATGTAACCTGTTTTTTGTTATCTCATGTCACTATGTAATGTGCTGTTTTCTTTCCTTCTGTATCTTAAGTACCATCCCCTGTGCAATGTATGTATGTATGACGTAGAACCTTTGTAAATGAGTCTCTGACTCAAAGGTCTTTCTGAATATTCAAAAAAAAAAAAAAATAAATAAATAAAATCTTCCTCCTCAGGACCAACCTCTTTCACCATATCTGTATGAGAGTGTTCTAGGTCAGACTGAGATCTTTTGATCTGGGTCAGATTGTTATTTTCTAATATGAAGAGTCTTACCTGCAAAAATCTAAAATGGCCTTTGCCTTAGATGGAATCTCTCCTTAAGCTCTTGAAATGAGAGACAACCATTATTAGACAAGCATTGTTCAAATCTTGTCAGACAATTGCTCTCCCAGTAGCCAAATCCAGGATCTAACTGAGGGGGAAGAAAGTTGCTATGGTATCTAATCAAGGTGTGTGGACCCAGGCAGTTGGGTGTTTCCATGATTTTTCTAACCTTCAGTAAAATTTTAGACATATGTCTGGACCAAGGAAAGCATTGTGGCAATACCTGAGTTGGGATGGTCCATGGGGCATACAAAGGGATTCAGCCTCCTCTATACTATACCACCCGAAGACATGTCTCTTCTTCACCCAGGATCCTAAAAAGGCTGCCTGTGCTGCCAAATAGCATGTTTTGAGATGTGGCAGACCCATTCCACCCCTCTTCCTGAGCTGTACAAGTATGTTTCAAGACAGTCTGGGCCTCTTTCCCAACCAAATAAATTTTAAGATTTTGTTTAGCAGCATATTCCAGCATACTTTTGGTATTAGTATGGGGAGAGTTAGGAAGAGAAATAATATGTGTGGGAATAGATTCATTTTTATCACTTGGACCCTGTCATATAATGTGAGCAGAAGCAGTTTCCACCTTGTCAGGTCTTACCTGAATATTTACAAAAGCCTATGGTAATTATTGTTAAACAGTTTGGAGATGTCAGCAGACATCTTTATGACCAGATATCTGCCAGTACTCTCACACCAGAGAGGGCCAAATCCAGGCGCCCTCCCCTTCGCCACAGCACCCATGAGCCCAGCACTGGACCAGCTCACAGCAGGCTGTCTGCCGGTACTCCCGTGTAGGAGAGGGCCAAGATCCAGGTGCCTTCCCCCTCGCCGCAGCTCTCATTAACCCAGCACCACAGCAGCTCACAGGAGACTGTCTGTTGGTACTCCCACATAGGAGAGGGCCAAGATCCAGGTGCCCTGACCCTCGTCACAGCTCCTGTTAACCCAGCACTGGAGCAGCTCATAGGTACCACTGGATTGCTCTACTTTTATTTCACTCCTGCAGCAATATTGGTTGGTGTAGTGCTACTGATAGACTGTTGTACCCAAGCTATTTACTGTTGCTAGCATGTCATGAATTGGAGCTTTAAATTAAGTTAACTATTTTCTATGTCATTGTTGCATTGTATCAGAACTTTAAATGTCAAATCCTGTGCTTAGGCTGCATTGTAAGTTTCAGGCTGCCTACTGCATGTATATTTCACAGTAGCTGTCTTCAATTAATGCACAATGATGTATATATTATAAATCCAGAGTTCTACTGCTAGCAGTGTTACTTCAGCATTTTAAATAGTATTAGCTTAGCCAGTTGTGCATTGTCTCTGGTCCATGCTGCTGTTCATTCAGAGTTCTTTGTATTTAGACTGCCATTTTGAATTGTGAGCACTGCTATTTTCACCCTCTAAGTCTGACTCTCCTCTTCTGCCTCGCTACTCCCCTTCCCCCTCCCTTTTGTCTCTCCAGTCTCTACTCTCTACTCTCTCTCTCCCATTTCCAGCCTTGACCCCTGCTATCCCTTTGTTTGCTAGCCTTGACCCTGTAATCTCCCACCTTACAGCTCTCTCTTTTACTTGCAGGAAGTTGTCTGCTGGTACTCCCATGTAGGAGACGGTCAAGATCCATGCACCAATGCATCAATCCTCCCCCTTGCCGCAGCTCCTGTTAACCCAGTACCAGAGCAGCTCACAGGTACCGCCAGTTTGCTCTACTTTCAGCTCGCTCCTGCAGAGCGGCACTGCACTTCATGCAGCACCACTTACTTTTGCCACCCACCCTCACCTCCCCAGGCACTACCCCCCCACCCTAAGGTGATGTTTATTTTATGCTGTTTGGTTGGTTTGTGAACCAATCAGCTCACTTTGGCCCCCCTAGTTGTTAGGGCAGTTGGTGCCTTCCATCTTACTGTGCCCCTCTCCTTTTATATTCTTGTTTGGTTTCTCCCAAGCTAGCTCCATAGGTCTTTCACTTACTTTCCCATCTGGGGGGTATAGGGTAGCTGTTCTTTCAACTTGATTTACAGTGGTAGCCACAGACATTGCCAGCGATTTCCAGATATTTTGCGAAATTTCTGAAAAGTTTCTCTCTGATGCCTACTGTTTAAATGCAGAAAGCATCAGATATTTCTGAAAATATCACAGAAATTTCAGGAAATAGCTGGCAGTGTCTGTGGCTACTACTGTAATGTTTCGTATAGCTCTCCTAACTTAACGATAATAATCAAATAGCTTATTTGTAAAACTTACAAAAACCTACTGTGTTTTGATAAGGTATTAGACCATTATCAGCTACTTGCCTAAATTGGTATCTCTCGATACAGGCTCCACTCTTAAACTCCTACACTTGCCTATGCTGTGCCCTGTGTCAACCCTGCCCTGCCTCAAGTCATGGTCCTGAGTGCCCTCATTATTCTCCCCCCTCTTCTTCTCCTCCATAGCTTCTCTTCCCTCTCTTTTCCTCCCCTTTTATCCTCCCTCTATCATCCCCCTATTGCCTTACCCACCCCCATACCCCCTTCCTCTACTACCTCTCCCATGCCACCTCCATCTGGGTCCACAACCCCTGGCATCCTGGTCCGTCTATCCTACCCCCTTGCTTCCATGCTGGTCTAATCACTTTCAAGCTCGTCCCTCCCCTCCACACCTGCCACCACCCCCACCATTCCGTATCCTGGATGTATCCTACTACCTCCACCAAACTCCTAATTACATTGATGCTCCTCTTAGCAGGTGACACTGAACTTAACACTGGCCCTGCCCCCCTCCCACCAACTCCCCCATGGCCTGAAATTAGCCCATCTAAATATCAGAGAAGCCTCCATCCCAAAATTACCTTGCTTCAACCCTTAATCTTAGATCTTTGCCCTGATATCCTAATCATAAATGAGTTATGGCTAAAACCTAACGTCAGCAATGTGAGCATCTCAATTCCTGGCTACTCTCTCCTATGTCAGGATCGCCTCTCCAAAGGTGGTGGCATTGCCGTGTATATCGCTTCATCACTCCAATATGCCCCTGTCTTTGCAACAACAATGCCGAAGGCCTATGAGTCACTTATGGTAAAGATGTCCTTTCCTTCCCTTCCTCCCTGCCTATATTTATCGCTGGGGCTTACTACTGCCCTAGTCAGTCAGCTTCTTGTACTGTATCTCAGACCTATTGACTACCCTGCAGTCTCACTCCTCCTCAGGTGACCTACATATCCTGGGAGATTTTAAAGTGAATTGGCTCTCCCTACCCACTCAAAAACTCAAAACAATATAGCCTCCCTAAATTTGTTCCAGTTGATAAGTGAATCCACCCATCTAAACTCAAACTCTCACAATCACTCCTTAATTGATTGGACTCTCGGATTCCATCTTTAACACATTATTGAGGCTGGTATACTACTGATGCGCTAAGCGACCACCACATGATATACACTATTTGCAAAATTCACCATCCCAAAGCCCCACTGAAAATCATACTGATTCGATCTAACTAATCACTGGATCCTGCTCCTGTTTTAAATACCCTGTCAAGCACTGATTGGTCTCCCATCCCACTTGCTTACTCTATGGACTCTACACTAGAATATTTCTGTTTAAAACTACTGTCCATCTGGAACCATTATGCCCCTCTAAGACACACCAGGGTGTGAGGTTCTCACCTCCCCTGGTTCACTACTGAACTGATGGCATGCATTTGTGCCAGGGATCAGGCATGGACATTGCATAAAGCCACTGGCTCCTCCATAGTCCTTTAGAGTTACTGTATTCTCAGAAATGTCTGTACTAGGGTGCTGAGACTTATCAAAGCTGACTACTTCACTTCTTTTCATTCAAACATAAACCATCCTTCCAAATTCTGGAAGGTGGTCAAATCCCTGTTCTCCCTTCCAACTCAGCCATCAGTACCAGTTAACAAAGTGGGTGATAGCTCCCTTTCTGACCCCCTCTCTGTGGCTACTGAGTTCAATGTATTTTTCTCCTCCTGTGCCTCCTCCCTTCTCTCATCTCTCTCTTCCTCCCAATCTCAATTCCCTCAACTTATGTCCTCTCCAATGGGTTGCCCCATATCCTCCTCCCTCTCTTTCTGTCCTGTTTCACCTGCTGACATCCTAAATGCTCTCCTTACCCTCAATCCCTCTAAAGGTAAGTGCCCTTCTGGACTCGACTCCTAAATCCTTTACCTATCAGCCCCTGCTATCTCTGTCCCCCCTTGCTTCTCTCCTAAAGCTCTCACTTTCTCCTGCATCTGTCCCATTGACATGGAAACACATTACTGTTATCCCCCTTGCTAAAGGTGGTGATTCCTCCTCCCCTGTTAACTACTGTCTAATCTCCTTGCTTCCAGTTCTAACTAAGCTCCAAGAGTGCCTGATACTATCCCAACTGTCCTCCTCCATTGACTCCATCTCCTTTTTCACTCCTTACCAATCTGGTTTCTGGAAGTTTCACTCTACCACTTCCTCCCTCATGAGGCTCACTTATTCCATACTTACTGGTATGGATCAGGGACTCATCACCTCTGTTATCTTTGTTGACCTTGCCAAGGCTTTTGACACTGCTTCCTACTCCCTCTTGCTGACTAAGCTGTCTGCAGTGGGGTTTTCAAATGCAGCCACCAGCTGGTTCCAATCATATCTGTGTGGTAGAACACAATTCATTCGGATTGGTGATACAATATCCCCCTCCTTTTCCCATCAACATTGGAGTGCCTCAGGATTCTGTGCTGGGACCGCTGCTAGTCTCCATCTTTCTTAATGACCTTTCCACTGCCTGTCCTCTCACCTCCATCCACATGTATGCGGACGATACCATTCTTTATCCATCTGGTCCCTCCCCCACTGAAGTAACATCCAGATTACTGCTTGACTTTGATAAGGTTCAGCTCTGGTTTCACTCAAATCAACTGTTCTTTAATGCCAAGAAGACAGTCTCCATGAGCTTTGGCACTAGGCAGAGTCTCTTTTGGCTCCCATCTCTTCCCACTTTCCACACCCTAGATGGGACCTTGCTTGAGGACAATGCTTCTTATAGATACCCCAGGGTCTGGTTTGACCAGCACCTCACCTTTTTTTGGACATATTGATGCCATCCACTAAAAACTGCACCCCAAATTGGGTGCCCTATACAGAAAGCATGGATGTATCCCTCTGTCAGCCTGCTGCACAGGCATCCAGATGATGATTTCCTTTTACTGACTGTGGGGATGTAGTCTATAGTGCTGCTCCCAAATCTTCCCTAATCAGGCTGGACACTCTCTTCCATTCCTTCAGCTATTTTGCTCTTGACTGCCTTCCCCGCACTCATCACTGTGACCTATACCAGTCTCTCTCTTTTCCCCTCCCTCGAGGATAGGAGCCATGCCTACTGTGCAAGTTTCCTAGCTAAATACTGGTTTTATTGTCTCACCACTCTATCTCTCCTCTTCTATTTCCCTCAAGCCGTCTTCCTCCCACTCCCTTAGAAACCATGACTCCTGTACCATTTTCATCCCATCCAGGTCCACCTCAGCAGGTCAGGCAGTGTTCTCCTACCGATTCATTAAAATATGGAACTCCTTACCTCCAACCATCCATCATGCTTCCTCCCCACATGTCTTCAACTCCCTCAGAAAGGACCAGTTCTCCCCTTCTGACAGTTGTGTTTAACTCTGCCCTCCCTGATCTCCTCCTCACCCCTAATTTTGCCTAATTTTGCCTTTTTGCACTATTCTTGTTAGCACTTACTCTGTGTTACTCATACACTGTTGATTACAGCCTCCTGGATTGTTAGAAAGACTGCCATTAATGTGCCACATGGGCTGTTTGGTTCTTGTAATGACTGTCATTATGTATGTTTTTACTGCAGGTACCATTACTGTTTCCCAGTCTCCTCTTACCCAGGATGCATCTGGAAATGAGCAGCATCTGCTCAGTATGCTTTTCCCAGTGAAACTTTTAAATAAATAAATAAATATTTGAAAAAAGTATGCGGGGCCCAGACAAATGGGTATGTCCGTCTAAAACCTTTAGAAGGCATAGCACTAAGGATGACAGTTTCAGATTTTGTATGATTTTGTTTTATAGCCAGCAAGGGTCCCAAACTGTTGTAGTGTGACTAACAGGTGGGTAAGTGAGGGAACTGGACCTCATCAGGAAAAACAGAGAGTCATCTGCATGCATGGCAGTTTTTTACTCCACCCCACCTGTCATCAACCCTCTAATCTACAGGTGTCCACAAATAGTCGCTGCTAAGGGTTCAAGTCTTAGAGCAAAAAGCAAAGGTGATAATGGGCCACCCTTCTCATGTTTCCCTACCTAACGCAAACTTCTTGGACAAGTGGCCATTCACCCTTACCATTGCTTCTGGGCTCCTATATAGGCAAGGCAAGGCAAATTTTATTTAAGAGACGCCCATCCCAGAGGCTCTGGGTGCCATACAATAATCAAAATAAATACAAAACAACATAATAATAAACATTTTAATACAATATTCCAAACAATTAAAACAGAATTTACTACCCTCAACAGCTACTAAATTCAGAATAACTAAAAACTAAATCAGACATCGATTTCTAAAAGACAGGTAGGGACAATAAAACACAGTCCAGTAAGGCCTGATTATACAAGAAGGCTTTGAGGTGGGCCTTAAATACCTCTACAGAAGGGGCCTCCCTGTCGGCTAAAGGAAGCAAATTCCACAGGACTGGGTCGGCGACACTAAATGCTCTGTTGCCAGCAGTTTTTAACCTCATCCTGGGAATCATGAGGAGGCCCCTAGAGGAGGAGCGGAGGGAGTGGACCTAGACAGCAAGTGCAAGAAGGTCCTTCAGGCAGCCAGGGCCCAGGCTATGTTGGGCCTTAAAAGTGTGCAACCCCACCCTAAAAAGGACCCTCCACCTAACTGACAGCCAGTGTAGTTGACGCAGCACCGGAGTGATGTGACAATACTTAGACTGTCTCGTCAACAGCCTTGCTGCCGCATTCTGCACCAGCTGCAGTCAGCGCAGGGTACCCCCAGAGACCCCGAGATAGAGTGCATTACAGTGGTCAGGCCTGGACTTTACGAAGGCATTCACCAAATTGGGGAGGTCCAGTGGTGGAACTAGGGGCTTTATCCTGGCAATATTCCTCAGATGATAAAAACTGGCATGTACAATGGATGCTGCCTGAGACTCAAGTGTCAATCTGCTGTCAAGAATAACACCCAGATCACGCACCCTAGAGGAGGCCTTCAATGGTACAGAGCCAAGACAAAGCCCTGTCTTTGCCCCAGAGGCCAACCTATCACATCCTCTGTTCAACTCCACCACCAGTACCTCCGTCTTACTGGGGTTCAGTCGCAACCAGCTGGAGGCCATCCAGTCATTGATCTCAGCAAGGCAGCTGTTAAGCACTTCCACTGAGAAAGATGTTCCAGGGTCAAAGGAAAGATACAGCTGGGTATCATCAGCATAGCAGTGAAAACCCAGACTGCACTTCCTAATGAGCTCTCCCAGGGGCAGCATATACAAGGCAAACAACATGCGATAAGACCGAACCCTGGGGAACTCCGCATGAGAGGTGGCAAAGGGGAGGAGGAGAAATTCCCCATCACTACCCTCTGCCTCCTGTTGGATAGAAAAGAACAGACCAACAGATGACAGTGCCGGCGAGTCCACAGAATCCCCTTAG
Organism: Neoceratodus forsteri; assembly: GCA_016271365.2. Taxonomy (NCBI): domain Eukaryota; kingdom Metazoa; phylum Chordata; order Ceratodontiformes; family Ceratodontidae; genus Neoceratodus; species Neoceratodus forsteri. The sequence goes on from CM057457.1 coordinate 81,037,714, forward strand.
GCGGTCAAGTAACACTCGATGGTCCACCGTGTCAAATGCTGAAGAGAGATCGAGGAGAACAATAATTGTCCCTTCCCCTTGATCTCTAGCCCTAAGAAGATCATTATGCACCAGAACTAGTGCAGTTTCTGTGCTATGCCTAGCACGAAACCTAGACTGGAGCGGCTCATACAGATCATGGGCCGCGAGATGCACCTCAGCTGAAGCACCACCACGTTCTCCACAATCTTACCCAAAAATGGGAGATTGGAGATAGGAAAGGCAATTTGCCTTGACGTCAGAGTCCAACAATGTTTTTTTCAGAAGGGGTCTCACCAATGTCTCCTTCAAGACATCTGGGAAGACCCCCTCTGACAAGGAGCACTGGACAATCAAGGAAAACACTGGGCCAATGGAGTCAACACATCTCATTAAGAAACAAGTTGGCACCTAGTCCAGTTCACAAAAGGTGTGCCAAAGCTTGGAAGTAATCTCACTGACCTCAGCCACCTCCACCAGTCTAAACTCACCCCAACCAGGTAGAGTGCTCTCTGGTCACCCATGGTGACCACTGTCAGCCAGACTCTGGACCACTGGCAGAACCCTCTGTCTGATGGCAAACACCCTGTCTGAGAAGAACTGAACAAACTCCTTGCACAATGTGTTCAAAAAGGCTACCTTTGGCTGTAGACAGAAAGGATGAAGAAGCCTGTCCACTGTCTGAAAGAGCAAAGTTGGTCAGTTCCTCCTGGCAGCAATCTCCCTGGACAGGAATTCTGCCTTCCTACGGTTGACTGTCCCCTGGTATGCACCAGAGTGCACATGTAGGGCCAGTTTGTCTTCCTCCGGGCCGGACTTCCACCAGCAGTACTCTAATCTGTGACTCAAAGTCTTCATTGCCTTGAGCTCCCCATCATACCAAGGGGACCTCAAGTGAGAAGACCTGGGCTGTACATGGACTGGTGTGAGAGAGTCGAGCGCACCAGAAAATGTCTTGTTATAGGCATCCACTACCATGCACACACCACCAATGCATGCACTGTCCACACTAGATAGGTCAGCCACCACCAGAAAACCCTCAGGGGTCAACCCCCTCAAAGGGCAATAGCTGACCATCTCTGCAGGGGGAAGGCTATCAATGGGGGCCCCCGAACCGGAACTTCACCGTGCAATGATCAGACCAAATGACCCCATCAATGCTGAGACTATTTATCTCAAGCCCCAGTGAGAACACCAGATCCAACATTTGGCCACCCTGATGGGTCATGGAAAAAACTCTTTGCGCAAAGCCCAGAGATGACATCATCTGGAGGAAGTTGTAACCAAGCCGAGAAGATTCATCCTCGGTCCAAACATTGAAGTCCCCCAGCACTAAACATCTGGGGACCTCCAGTGTTTCCCCGATGATGAAGTCGGCCACCTCCTGCAAGAAATCTCCCGATGCCCCAGAAGGGCGGTAAATCAGGAGAATCAAGCAACTTGTGCCCGGACCCCCATGGATGGCCACACATTCAAATGAATGTGGTGCTCTCACTAGGTGCAGGGTGAAGCCCAGCTCAGATCTAAAACAGATAGCTACCCCCTCACCCCTGCGTTCCACTCTGGGGCAGTGCACTACAGTATACCTGGGCAGAACAGCGGCCTCTAGAACTGGGCCAGCATCATCACTGATCCAGGTCTCCTTGATGCAAGCCACATCAGCCAAAGAAACCAAGTCTGCTATAATTGCAGTCTTGTTTCTGACTGATCTGACATTGCAAAGCACCTCCCTCAAGAGACTGGTGGACAGTGCAGCTTCTCTGGCTGCTTGCCCACTCGGTCTGGTGAGAACCCTGGTGACGGGAACTAAACATGTCTGGCCTCTCCCTAAGGCCTGTCTAATCCCAGGGCACCATCTGCACCCTACTACCTCGATCCTACCACCAACTGCAGTGCGTGGGGCACCCCACCCTGATCGAATCCTGCGATTCCTCCCTATTCCAACCTCCCTACATCACCTTGCTGTAGTAACAGACACTGGGAGGCTGAAAAAAGGCCAAAGATCAAGCAGTTGGATTGCCCCATACACTATCCTGGCCCACCCCAGGCCCTCATACCTTTCCAGACACATCCCTCCTGAATACGTAATCCCAAAACCCCAAAAATCCCATATAGGAATGATTTGTCCTGGTGAATGCCTCTGCCAAGACAAATTTGATCAAGGTTTGTTCTAGGAAGATCCAGTCAACCCTACTGAATGCCTTTTCAGCTTCCATGTGGTGCTAGGTTACAATAGCAAATGTAACAACAGCGCTGGCAAGAACAGCACAGTACAAACAGTGTTGTCAACAACAGTGCCACTACAAAATACTGCAGTGAAAAACAGCACCAATGGTAGTGGCTGGAAACCACACTAATGACCGCTACCGAAGGGTTTATGCTATCTTGGGATAGACATTGTGGTCAACTGAAAGTATAAATATATGATTCTACTAGGGAGGGGGTAGTAAAATGGGCAGACTAGATGGACCTTATGGTCCCCATCTGCCGACACATTCTTATGTTCATTGCTAAACAACACACAGTACACTTTATTTTTGTGGGGGGCTCTGCCCCCAACATCCCCCATTAATTTTATAACCAACTCGGGGGGGTGCAGAGTACAGAAAAAATTTGAATCTTGGGGGAGTCATTTGTTTTAGGGCCAAAAAAAAACAAACACACTTTGCTTGGGGGAATGTGAAAAATTCATGACTCAGGAGATTGGAAACAGAACCTGGGTCTCCTGCTCTCTGCTGCCTGAGCTGCTTCTCTCTTAGCCCTCTCCGCCATGGGAGCAACTTGGCTAGCTTCTGCATTTTGTACTGTCTTATCCACTTCCACTTCATACATTGCCTGGATAGCTGCAGGGGTAGCAGTATTTAACAGTCACTATTTCACCCTGTCTCTATTCAGGCATACGCGGTTCCTGCAGCGCGGTTTAGATGGCGCTATTCAGGAAGTGCTATTCTAACCGGTTACACCTCCATACTGATGGCTAGCTGGAAGGCCCTTTTGTTTTTCTGAGGAGAGATTATGTTCAGGAACCATCTGACATTATCTTGTAGGACTCACTCTTGACTGACGCCAATCTGGTTACAGTGGACAACTTTTTGTATACTGACTTTATGACAGTCTGTCAAAATGCTAGTAAGTATTTTTTGGTCAGTGTTTAACATGGAGATGGAATAGTAGGATTGACACTCTTTCAGATTTTTCTCAGGCTTCAGGATAACTGAGACTTGAGCCTGGTGCCAGGAAGGTGGGATCTGCATGTTATCCTAAAAATAGGCATTACTGAATAGTAGTGAGTAGGTAGTGGCAGCGGCACTTGGAATGAGCCTGGGTCTAACTAGTGTGTGCCACAAAGAAAGGTGGGAGAGAGTGACAAGACCCAGGAGGTTAGCTAGTTGTCGACGCGGTGTTAGAGGGATAAGGGAGGTAAATACTGTGGGGGGGGGTTAAATGGGGGTAGGGAGACAGGAGAGACAATAGGGGAGGTAGTAGGGAAGGGGGCATAGGCAATGGAATAGAGCGTGCAATCTGGTCCGGGTCAAGTTTTCAGGGAGCTACTGCTCATAGCTGGTTAGAGGTGGCAGAAGCACTGCTCAGGCGGTGTGATAAATCTTCTTAGTTCGGTTTTGAACCTCTTAAGACATTATCTGATAAGAACTGTCTCAGACATATGCCAGGTCTTCTGTGAACTATCCAGGTGAAATATATAACAATCAGCAGGCAACACACACACACACACACACACACACACACAGACTACACACCATCCTCATGGCCACAACATTTGAAATAAATACTGCAATCTAATATGTTATAAAACAATAAAGAAACTGTCTGCTTATGTCAATGAACACAGTGAAGTTCAGTTTACATTAGAAAATGGGTAGAGAGCATTCTCCTTTTTAATTGGCTAATGCCACTAACTACCCGGCTCGGTATCAGGCAACAGAGACTGGAAAATAAGGAGCCCCAGTCTCTGGCTGCCTGATTACCTTGCAAAATTATTGTACCCTTAGAATGTTCACTCTATTGTAGCCATCATTTTTTTTCTCTCGCTTAGCGAGAGATACTGTTACCCTCCCACTCTGTAGTTCAGTGCAAGCTGTTCAAAACTGCACATCAACCTCCCCGACTCATTTTACATTACTTTTTTTTCTTTTTGAATATATATTTGCATCCCATGCTGCTGCTGTGATAGCCGACATTAGATTCTCAGACAGCCAACCGCGCTGTGGTGCCCCCTCCTCCAGCTGCCTGGCCGCTCGCTGTCCGCTGGCTCTCGTGGACCCAAAAAAAGTTTAAAACTCAAAAGCAGTTCAAATTCCCTGAAAACACACACCCACACTCACACACATGGCACAACAGTTTTGCATAGTAAAACAGAAGCGTCTGTTCCTCAGAGCGCTTTCACGCTATTCCCTGCTTCACCCTCGCTGATGCTGTGAGAGACCTTTACAAAATAACAGGCACACAATGAGTTTCTTTTTAATTAAAAATGAAAGAAAGAAACCTTAGTGCTATACTGCTGGACCATGAGCATAGATCTTCCAATGGTGGTTAGGGGAAAAAAATGTATGGACACCCAGGTAGGGAGACATGCTGCACAGTACAACTAAATTTCAGCTCAGGTAGCGGAAACAAGACCAAGGTCTCCATGGAAGTTACAAAATGATCCAGAGGAGATGGAGAAACTTGCTGGGGGGGAGGAGCGGTGAAGGGAACAACTTTCTTCTCATATCCAGAAGTGATTCCAACCTTTTTGCTGTACATCCTCTATCCAAACACACATCACCCTAACAAGACAGCATAACACAATTTCCAGGTAATCTCTGAACAAAATCCACATCCCTTCTCCCCCCACATACAAATAATTTCCCCAGACTCCCACACTACACTCCGTCTCTCTCTTAGCCACTAATGTCAATACACATCGCGCTATCATCTCCCATGTTTTAAAACAAACAGCAACAAAAAAACAACAAAACACACTCTCCAATAAAGACTTTCTCTCATTTCTCTTGAAAATTACCCTTGGCTGCCAACTGTTCTCACACTGTCTCTTTCTTGTTATTGGGGGGGGTGTAATTGCGTTCAGTCAGCTCTGTTTTTTTTAATACAGAGTTTCCAGTAGGACCAAGGTCCAAAAAAAACAACAACAAATAATTCTAATCAAGGCGGAGAAACTATTTTATCACAAAATTTATATTAAACCATATTTTTATTAATTTTTTATTGAACTTTTTTCTTTTACAGTGCCATTTTCTAAGCACAATAATACCCTTCAGGGTGGGTAGTATTGAATACCAGACCATTCAGGGGCTATAAGGCCCTCCGTCTGTGGCATCGGGCCCCATGACACCCCTGGGCGGTCTGGTATTCCCCACTACCGTCCACCCTGTCGGGTATATATAGCTTATGTAGATTTCCTTTAAATATTTCTTATCCTGTATTTTGCATCCTGTATAGCACAGGGGAGATGTTACATCTCATTGTCATAGGGATCTTCATTTACACATTTTTGCACTGTATTTACTCAGATGTCCCAGATTAGATGCAATATCTTGTTTTCAGTGGGGTCATGATTTTATTATTTTTATAATGTATTTATTCAGGGTAGCCTAGTCCAGATGTAAAAGATGTCCGGATGTTTGCCAGTGTCAGTGGCTCAGTAGGTAGCACACTTACCTCTGAGGCCGGGAGATCAGAGGGCTGTGGGTTCAGTTCCTATATCAGGCACTTGGGTTAATGTCCCAGTACTGATACTGTAGTGCAGCATGAGAGGGGTGCTGCACTTCTGAGGTGCCGTCTTTTGGATGAGATGTTAAACCGAGGTCCCATCTGCCTGGATTGGTGGTAGTTCAGGTGGATGTTAAAGATCCCATGGCACTTATCGAAAAGAGTAGGGGAATTTTTTATTACAACCAGAAAGCAAAACATATACAAAATAGTGTTTACAGCACACAAAATCATAATATAAAACAAGGATTAACAGAAATAAGTATTACATCATACATTCAAAAATCAGCAGCAGTTTAGCGACCCAAAAAACTAACCAGTGCCAACTCCCCAACTAAAATAGTAGGGAATTGTTTATTATCATAACAGTAGACCAAAAGTGAAATATAAACTGTGGTATGTCACATAAAATAATAAACAAATCATATGGAAAACAAAACAAATGAGTATTGTCAACATACCATGTCAGAGCAACGTAAAAGAAATAATATGAAAACATCCCCCCCACTAAAAAGGATTAGAGGAGTATTTGCAACTAAAATCAACAATCAAACAATAATATATACAGTAGAAATCATAAAGCACAACAAATGGAAACAAAATAAGTATACTAGCATACAAATGGGATGTACAGAAAACATAGAAACCAAGTATGCACAACAAAACAGCATCATAAAATGATTGGAAAATTGAAAAAAACAAATAGTACCAGAAGAAACAAATGCCCCCCCTTAGAGCGAGGAAGTGGGTCTAAAACAAAACTAACACGTATGCAGAAAATAGCAGTCCCCACCAAAATTACCCCAAAAGGAGATTCTAGCCTTGCAAGCAGGGATACCCAGCACTTTTCAAGAAAGCCTGGACATAGCACCATAACCTTTACCCTGTGTCAAGCCAGTTCATTTTCCTCCACCACAATTGAAACAGTTCAGGATGCACTTTTTCCCTTTCCTGAAGTCTCCAACTAAGTACTACCTTCTTAATGTTATAAATAATCTGGGATGCAGAGAGTAATTTCTGCCGAAGTGTCAAATTACACCGTGCTTGCCACAGCTGAAAGCCTATATGACCCATTAACAGGTGCATAGTGATTACATCACAAGTCACCCAGGAGCCCGGCAGAACCCCTTCCACCAAGATCTGTGATGTAGGATCCTGAAAAGGATTTAAAGGCCACACATCCTGAAATTGGGACCAAAGGAAACTACAAAGGGACAATCCACAAAAAATGTTCCATAGTTTCAACCACCCTAAGCAGGTTTCCTCCTGGGACAAAACCTCTCAAGAGTTCTTTATGCCTCATATTGCCTTTTACCCCTAATCTCTTGTGGAGACATAGCCATAAAAATCCCACATATAGCAGGGTACCCTCTTGCTTACTGATAATTGTAATTTGGAATGTTGCTCAGAAACTGGTAAATCATGAAACCAAGGATCCACAAAAAAGTAAACCTGCAATATAGTACTATAGAATTGCTGACGTGTTTGAAGAAGAAAGGATTTTCTGACAACATGCCAGGATTTCAACTTTTGAAACATCGTATGAAAGTGACTAGTCAATGCATATAGCTGTACCTGCCGGGCCAAAAAGGAATCCTGAACCCAATGCCTAAGAAGGGGATCTATACTATCAGCCAACCACGGGGACCAGATCTTAACAACCTCCTTGAGCAAAGGAACTAAATTATAAAAGATAAATATACTATGCAAGAATACAACCGGATTCACCATACCCAAACCTCCTTCGCCAATAGGTAAATAAGTGATACCCCTCTTCACCGGATTTAATCTATTACCCCATAAACAAAGAAAAAATACATCATAAAGAGAGGTTTCTAAAGAAGGGGAAGGGGAAAAAACTGCAGCTATAAACAAAAAATATGGCAACAAAAAAGTTTTAATCAAATAAATTAGCCCGCTTTAGACATTGAGCCCTTATTCCAGAGTAACACCCTATTACGTACCAATAATTGGCTCTCCCAATTGTACCGATGATCATCCACACCTCAAAATAAACACAAGAATCTTCCTATAGCCAGTTTTAATAGGCATGTCCCAAATCAATGCCACATCATTGGCCCCATACCCCAAAGGCAATATCCCACTTTTAAACCTATTAATAGAGGAACCAGACATAGCTGAAAAGGTGTACAATAATGTCCGTGCAGCAACAGCAGAATTTTTATCTGACAGAACTAAAACCAAATCATCTGCATATGCTATTGTCACTATCTGTGGGTCCATATAACCAACTGATAATCCAACAATATCATCTGTATTATTTAAAGCATACAAAAGGGGGTCCAAGGATAAGACATAGAGTAGGGGACTTAGTGGACACCCCTGCCGTACTCCCCTATGTACCTCAATATCTCTTCCCAACTATCCATTTATGCTAGGTATCAGAGTGATGTCTGTATAGCAGGTATGTAGCCAGTTTATAAATTGTGAGGAAACCCATACCGTCTCAAACTCTCCCACAGATAACTATATTCTACTTGATCAAAAGCTTTAGCCTGGTCAAGACAAACCAGATGCCCAAACATGTCTCCAGATGCTCCTTTAGCTATAAGCTCCTAGTAGGATCAGTGCATCCTGAACCCTTCGATGTGGCACCCACTAAATTGTGATGGATGTAATAAGGAACCAATACACCCGTATTCTAATACAAAAGATTTTCATCAAGATCTTATAGTCAGTGTTCAAAAGACAAAAGGCCTCCAATTATCTAAATCCACGCTCCCTTTATTTTTATACAATAAAAGCAACACACCCTGTAACATGCTTTTAGGTAGAGACCCTGCCTGTAACCCAGCATTCAATATCCGACATAGTTCAGTACCCAAAACTTCCCACAAACTTTTATAGATTTCATGGGACAATCCATCAGCACCTGGAGTAATTCCCCACTTCAGAGACCAAATTGCAGTCTTTAGTTCATCTACCATAATGGGTTGGACCAAAGCAGACTGCTCATCTATAGACAAAACAGGGACTGGTCTTCTAAGAAACCAATCATTAATGGGGGTCTCGAGGGCAATCTACTCTTAAAGGATGCAGTAACATAGTCATGTATTTTATCTAAAATACCAGTGTTTGTTGTAACCGCCCCCAGTTGAGGTGTTTAAATACATCATACCTGAGTGTTTAAGAAATTTCAGATTTTCAAAGGTAAAGTATCCTTCTTTGTACCACTAATCCCATATTTATGCTTTCTCCACATCCTGTAAAACCTGAGACTGTAAATTAGCCAACTCTTCCTTTACCTTTTTAATTTGATCCAAACCTGCAGATCCCAAAGACTGGCGGAAAGTAGACAAAAAATGAAGTCGTTCTCTAAGATATTGAAGTCCATCATGCCGGAATCTCCCATTTAAACGACCTATGGTTTGAAAATAGAGTCTGACTTCACATTTCGTGTCCTCCCACCAAGTATTTAAATCTTCATACAGAAAGAAAACAGACTGAAGTGCTAAAAAAAGGGAATGTAGACCATCAGCCACACCACGGATATCTAATAAGATAACATTTAATTTCCAAAAACCTGGCCCCCTCTGAACTTCAGGATCGTCACATAACACTAATCTAAGCATTTTATGATCTGATGTGGCCACCTCCTGCAAGGACTGTGATTGCACTACAACCCCTGGTGAAAGAAAAAAATAGTCAATTCTGGAAGCTCTAGTTCCATAAAATAAGTATTTCAAACCCATTAGAGTGAGGCCCAAAGCATCATTCAAACGGTATCTGCAAGAAGTTTTGACAAGCTTGCCATATCACTATACATTTTCTTCCTCGTTCCAGAAGAAACACTGGAAGGCAAGGAGCAGTTAAAGTGCCCCCAAGGATAGTAACATAAGAGGTGCATAGAAAAGGATATAATGAATTAAAAAGGGTTACTCGATCAAATTTAGATTGAGGTGCATAAACATTAAGTAGCCGTAAGGGTAAGGAACCCCCCTTAACATCCAAAACCAAGGCCCTACCGGCTAAAATCTCCATCTGATGAATTACTTTTATACGTGAATGAAAAAAACAAATCCCCACCCCACTACACAAATCACTTCCCAAAGACCAAAAACAATCTCCCCACACCCAACCAGTAGTGGCAGCCTCTATCTCCGTAGGAGAATGCAAACGAACATCCTGCAGGAAAACACAGTCCAGATTTTTGTATAAAAAATGAGAATAAGTGCTCTGATGTTTAACAGGAGATTTAATGCTATTTGCATTTAAAGTTGCCACTCTAAAGTAAAAGGGAACCATGAGTTAATGAAAGGGTAAAGTCACTTTACTTTGCTAGATGCTCTTGTTACCCTTCCACTTTTCCCATCTAATGGCTTAGGGCCAATCTGTCCTTCAGCAGGTTCCAAGGGCTCAGGCCTTAGGGGGGATGCAGAAGGCAGAGACATGTCGGAAACCGCCTCTGGAGCCTCTACCAATACTGCAAAGGTATTAGGGTCAGCAATAGAACCATGCATGGAAGGTAAAGCTGTTTTCCTACCCACCTTCCCCTTTCCTTTAACAGATTTCCCTTTCTTGCCACTAACCATAGTAAAACCGTCTACCAAGGGATCCAAACTAGACAATACCGAATCCTGGCAAATAACCCCCCCTTGTCCTATCTCTGGTACCTCATGAGTCACCACTTCAGGTATATCTATAGAGTCTGTGCTTGAAGTAGAGTTAGCAATCAAACCTGACACGGGCAAAGGGAGACTTGCCCCAGAGGTACTGGGATCCAACCTTCCTCCAGTAGGAATGCCAAGTCAAACTGCCTCCCTAATATAATGGTCCTGTACCCCAAAATCAGCTTCCGGTGTGTTTTTAGCTGCCAAAGGGCAAAGTTCAAATGTGTGACCCACCACATCACAAAGATTGCATTTAGAGGTTTGGAAACAGTGAGCACTAGGATGACCAGACTCCCACAATAAGAACATTTTAGCACATCACAAGAGGTGCTTATGTGAATCGAGACCCACACTTGAAGCAAACCCTTGGCTCACCTGGATAAAAAGAACACCTTATCCCTCCCCAAAAACAGTTGGGAGATGCACCAAATCAGAATCAGTAGAGCGGTGTTTAATCCTAAATTTCCAACCCCCATTCCAAAATCCCTCTGCATCCAGGATAGGAACAGGATTCCCCTGTATTTCACATCTCTTAGATAACCAGTTAACAATATCTACGACATTAACCCCTTCATTTCTGAACATGATCATAATGACCCTAAAGGCCTGTTTTGAAAGAGGCAGTACAATAAAGTATGACCACAGGGGATTAGTTTTTAGATTTAAATAGTGACTCCAGAATAGTTCCAAAAGAGCTGGGGTGCGAAAACTGACATCAAATGTGAACTCTCCAGGAACATGGATCAAGGCGTAGACTTCAGAAGGGGAAAAACCCATACTTTTCTTCAATAAAGTTTTCCAACATAAAACCTATCAGGGATTATCCCTGGGGCCAACATATAAGTAAGCAGATGGCATTTATCGCTTGGCTAATTCTAGAGGTTGCCTAAAATGACTGGCATAGGAAGGTTTTCCACAGGTTCCAAAGCTGGCCCCTGTATTACAGAGAAGTAGCCACATCTGCAGCCATTTCCACTGACAGGCTGTCCAAGGGTAGTCCAGAATCAGTAGTAGATTTTAGGAAAGGGAGGCTGGAAGTGCAGAGACTAAAACAACAGGAGAAGGGACTGTTAAAGCCACAGTACTTATCTCTGCAGACTCCGGTAGTGCTGAAGATCCATCAACCGGCTTCCATGAATCACCCAAAATCGGAATCCAGCCAGCCCCACGCAGCGCATGCTCTGGAGACTAGGATTCATCTACCAGATCTCCCCAATCTTTAGAAGTCGAAACTTCACTGACTTTCGGCCTTTCAGTAGCCGGATGCAACTTGCTGGGCCCCACTGCTGCTGCAGTGCTCGGGGAACCCTCTGATCTCTTCCGCTTCCTGTCATCCTCCACAGCGAAGTTCCTACATTCCTGTACCAATAATGCACTCACATGAAGAAGTTCCTCTTCCAAACAGCGTTGTTTCTCCGACAAACTAAGCTCCAACGTAGCAACAGAAACTGAAGGACCACTTGAGTTGGCGTTTTGCTGGCGCCCTCGCAGGTGCATCCCAGCCACCATTTCAGCGTTTCCAGACTTGGAGAAATCAACAGGTAAGGAATTACTCTGGGCTATTGCAGCCCCATGTGCAGCTCCTCCACTGTCCCCCTCCTCCACCATCTTGGTCCCACCAGAAAATGGGTCCCCCCTGCTCACAGGCAGCAGGAAGTAGGAGAATTTCCCCCGTGTCCTGGCCAAATTTCCCTCATTCACTCAAAATACCACCAACAGCTTAATCTGGTTGAAGGTAAGTTAGCATTCATCTGTATCCCCTTCCCCTGGGTTGTGCCTGAAAATAGGCAGGATTTGTCTAGTGCACTTACCCGGTCAACTAACTAAACTAAAACTAAAATATTGTTTCCAGTGTGTTCTGATTTTACACAATGCAGCATAATATTGTGTAGATGTGGAGCCCCACTGAAAATGAGATGCAGGGGTCAATTTTAACATTGTTTTACTAGCCCAAAACCTAATGCAAATTGACCAGGGCTAGTGCAGTTAACTCTCTACTTGTCTGTCTTGACCAGTGCAGTTTTTTCATTGCTGTTAATGAAGTTAAAGTCCCTACTTTATCAGGCTCTACTCCTCACACTAATCCCTCTCAATGCTCTAGATAGCCTGGTGTGATTAACAGCTCATTAAGAGCTGCAATTATCTGGCAGTTGAAGAGGGGCTTCCCACAAAAACATTATCACTCCACTGTTACAGTAGGACATTCAGCTAGTGTCCAGGGTGTGATCAAGAGTAGAGTGCTGTTGTCACCAGCTTCCAGTTTTCTGAATCTGTCTCTCTCTGACAATTTGTCCTACATTATTAAGACCAGTGCCCTTCATTTTCCTAAATTTTGAGTGCTTGTATCCAACATTTCAGTGACAAAATGCTAAGAGGTATACAGAGTCTGCCCTGCAGGTGGTGATTTTTATCCCAGTCTCATCATAGCTACTCCCTCTCTCCTTCAAATCTCTCAGGTCTACACTTTCCCTGGACACCACTGCAGGCAAAACTCTGAAATGATCATCCATAGATCCACAGCTGCCATTATTGGCAACTGTAGGGGTTCCCCAACTCTTTTAAATGGACCATGCCAGCCCAAACCATTCATACATAATCTAAAAGGTTAAAATAGGCATTCTTGGGGTGCATGTGATCATTCTATAAAGAAAAAGAGGTTGTACAGCAATCTGCCTGTGTACTGTTTCCCTTGGGCAGATGAAAGGACAATGTTTTTAAAAAAAACTGTTATTGTTAGGGCAGAACATGTTACACAGAGGACAATGCCTGATGTATAGGTGATAACCATGGTATAATCACCTCGAGTGGTTGCTAGGGCAGCAGTAAACCTCGAGAGTGCAGCTCGAGAGGTTTACAATTGCCCTAGCAACCACGAGAGATGATTACACCATGGTTATCACCTGTACTTCAGGCATTGTCATTTATAATGTATGGGACTCGACATGAGAAGTTACCCCCCCCCCGAACACAAGTAATTTAGCCTTACCTTATTAATGAATCTGCACTACAGCCACATGATTGTACAGAAAAACAATTTATTAGGATACACGGACTGAATGACAGCAGGCCAAAATAGCACCAGAGTTAAAATCTCTATCAGACATAGAGATTGCTAGACTCAGCAACAGTAAACTGAGACAACTGGAATGTTATTTGAATACTGTACTGAGGGTAACAATCACATTCTGGGTGTGTAGAATTAAGCAATAAGGCATGACCAAGGGTTATGTTAATGGTCTGTTAATCACCTTTTAGAGGTGTACTGTGGCACGAGGTGTAGCCGAGTGTGACATGCCCCTACAGGGTGATTAACTGACCATTAACATAATCCCTGGGAGTGTCTTATTGCTATTATAATAAAACATGTTTTTTTAAACAGTGTTAAACCTTGTTCAGCCTATGGTTAAGCTCTACATGTATGGTAATAAAAGATTAACGTAAGGCTGTTAGAATGTTTGCAGCCAATCAGAATGCTCCATTGCTCAGACCCTTTTTTATAATACTGAATAACACTGGCATTCCATTTTGTAAACCCACTGCTTTGACATAGATGAGATAGGTTTATAGGGTTCTGACATCACAACCTTGGGATTACATATAGAATAAAGTATGGGGTGCAGTGTGTTACGAGAATTTAACACACGCCCGAGTTGTTGGATGGCACATAAACCCCGAGGGCGAAGCCTGAGGGGTTTATGATTGCCATCCAACAATGAGGGTGTGTGTTAAATTCAAGTGAAACACACTGCACCCCATATTTTGTTTTATATAATTGAAGGGTGCCATTTTTTTGTTGTTGAGGTTTAAAATAAAAAAAGAAGAAACTGGAGTTTTACCTTGTGATAATGAAACACTTTTTGTAACAGAAACTGAGAACTGCAGGTTGAACATGTAAATTTAAATAGTTAAGTACTAAAAAGAAGAAAATATTAAGGATCAATAACTGTGGTGGTGTTTAACGTTGCTTTGTCTGTTTTGAAGTACTGTGATTGTTTGACCTGCAGAGGAAAGCTGAGGGTTGAAAGGGAGATTAGTGGGGGATCGTCGTGAAAGTTTGTACTGTAGCAGTCTACTGTGTTATAGCAAAACGTAATATTTAGGAGGCAAATTAATGTGTGAGTGTCATGTTTGGCTTACAATATCTTCTTCGGAGGTGTATGAGTCATCGATGAGTTGGATTCTTCATGTATTTTGTAGTTTCTGGTTGGAGTTGCACACATTTACAGTGACTGGGCTGTGAAAAATTCAGGCACTCCCAGAAGTAGCCTGCATGGTACTGGAAGCCGTTTCATTGTGCTGTGTAGTTCGCGGTTTGAAATCTAGCCATTTTTTTTTATTTTACTGAGGTAATACGAGGGAAACAAAAAGGTTTAGTATGAAACGAATGGCAGTAAGGAGGTGAGTGTTTGGTGCTTTGAGAGAAAAATGGACAGTGTGAAGCTCGAGCGCATTTGAATGGGAAGAACTGCGTGAATGCTGTGACACCTACTCGGGTGTTGCGGAATTTAACACACATTTTTTCCGCTGGAAAAAAATGGAACCCAGTAATTATAAGGTTGTAATCTGTTTGATTTCAGTGGGTGATTAGGGCTACCCATACATTATAATCAATTCTTTTAAAAATAAAAATGTAATAACGTTTTCTGTTTCTCAAGCTGCTTATGTTTGGGTGGCCCCCCTCCCCAAAGAATTCCTAGATGTGTTCCTGGCTCACTTGACACTGTAATGAAATCTTCCAGAAGTGCAGGTCTCTGGTTGATTTTTATAGTGGGGGCTCAGTGAGTCTTTCTCTGCCCGACTCTGTTCATCACCATGTGGGTGGTGGTGACAGTGTGGTAAGGTGCATAATGATGTCAGCTATTGTGTGTGCAGAGCTAGGACTGCTTGTTTGAACATTTGCTGTTGTGGTATCCTCTAGTTTGGGAGGGGGAGCAGAAAGAGGAAAAGAGAAGGCCATGGCACAAAACAATGGTGGGTACACTGTGTGTGATGCAATTGCAGTTTTTACGACTATGGGCAGAGCCTACAGGAGTATTGCATGTACAAAAGGAGTGATATCATGTTTTCTGTCTGTGGAACTGACTGAAGGTGTAAATAGTCTCCTCCACCTTACCCTCCTCCAAGTAATGTTTTCCGCCCTCAACTAAATACACTTTCATGTTAGTCAATGGTTGCAGGGTACTATTTTCTTTCTTAAATGGGTGGTACAAGAACTGGAACCTGAGTAGTGAGAGGCAGCATTAGGTTTTTTTGGGAGTAAGATCCACCTCCGCCTCCACCCCAAACTTTTTTCTGATTCATGTGGGAGGGGCATGAGATGGCTGTAGCATGCTGTAATGAGATACACTAGTTTGGGACACAGACATGCCTTGTGCAGTGGAGAACAGTACAGAACAGAACAGAAGATATTTAATGCCTTCAAATTGTCTTAAAAATCCTTTGGAACAAATGATTATCAGAACCACCTGGGGCCTCAGACAGAGACCTAGACAAACATTCTAATTTACGGTAAGAGCCACATGTTTTCTTAAACATCTAGCAAAAGATATAGGTTTTTAGTCTTAGTTTTCAGTACTGTTAAAAGAGAATTTATTTACTTGAATAAAGGTCAAGGTTAACAAATAAATTCTACCTTTAGTTAGAGTTGGTCTAATTCAATCAAATGTGATTTTAAAAGTTTTAAAAGATTTTAAAAATTATCCTGATCAGAGTTGACATAAAAAAAATCTTAAATATTTTTTCTTTTCTCATGGACAATAGAAATAAGATGTCAGCTTTCACTCCATCAAACCTGTTTTTCCGTTTTTTTATAGCATCTTGCTAAGGCAATCTTCCCAGAATGCAGTCTGTCACGGGGGGTTGAAATTGTTTTAATCATGAAACACTGGTGTTAGCAATGCATTTAGAAATGCAATTTTTAATTGTCTTTACAGCTAAACATGCAGTTTCATGTCAGGGCACATTTTTGGGGGGGTTCAAATTATTTTAAACATGGGCACAGTACTTAGTAAATTCAGACTTTGAAGATAACGAGTATTTTTTCTTTCAGGTTTCAGAAGTATGTATTATATATAAGTGTAACCATGTTGTAAATTGTTAAATATCTTCTGTTCTGTTCCGAACTGTTCTCCACTGCACAGACATGTCTGTGAGCTAGCTAACTGGGGTTTCTGTAAGACAAGAGCTACTAAATAGCCGTGTTGTAAATGATTAAGTAGGCAGTGGTTTAAGGCTCTGAGCTACAAGGTTTTAGTTTTCAGTAGTGTTACAAGAGAATTTATTTACTTGAATAAAGGTCAAGGTTAACAAATACATTCTACCTTTAGTTAGATTTGGTCTAATTCAATCAAATGTGATTTTAAAAGTTATTCTGATCAGAGTTGACATAAAAAAAATCTTAAATATTTTTTCTTTTCTCATGGACACTAGAAATAGGATGTCAGCTTTCACTCCATTAAACCTGTTTTTCCGTTTTCTTATAGCATCTTGCTAAGACAATCTTCCCAGAATGCAATCTGTCATGGGGGGGGGTTGAAATTGTTTCAATCGTGAAGCACTGGTTTTAGCAATGCATTTAGAAATGCAATTTTTAATTGTCTTTACAGTTAAACATGCAGTTTCATGTCAGGGCACATTTTTTGGGGGGTACAAATTATTTTAAACATGGAAACAGTACTCAGTAAATTCAGACTTTGAAGATAAAGAGTATTTTTTCTTTCAAGTTTGAGAAGTATGTATTATATATAAGTGTAACCGTGTTGTAAATGGTTAAATATCTTTTGTTCTGTTCTGTACTGTTCTCCACTGCACAGGCATGTCTGTGAGCTAGCTACCTGGGGTTTCTGCCAGACAACAGCTACTAAATAGCCATGTTGTAAATGGTTAAGTAGGCAGTGGTTTAAGGCTCTGAGCTATAAACCTGGAGACCTGGGTTTGACTCCCACAGCCCCCACTTGCATACTGTGTGACCCTGCACTAATCACTTAACTTCCTTGTGCTCCCAGGTCACACCTGTAAACAAGCTTTCAGCTTAGTGTGTCTCTCCTGGTAAAAAGAAAACAGAAACAAGCATTTGTCAATGCCGAATGTTTGCTTGCTGGCGTTGGCATTGGTGGGGTGTGCCTTTGGTTTGTCAGGCATAACGGCCATGCCATTTCACCACACCCTACCTTGCAGACACCAAGTGTTACTGTGTGCCTTGGGGTCTTTGGCACTTATGCTCACCACATTCCATCAGGAAATATGGTGAGATGGTGCAGTATAGGAGAATGGGGTGACCTTTGGGGCCAAAGAGTCCAAGGCACACCTTGATGCCTCTCACTGGCTGCAGGGTGTGGGTGGGGTGGAATGGTATGAGCATTACAGGTGACAATCCCAAGTCACACCCATGATGCCTGTCAGTCTGTACAGGGTGGGGTGTTATGGTCAGAAACGCTAATGCCTCAGGCATTCATTGGTATTTACACTCCAAATTTTCAACATGTTTTTTTTTTGTGACCCCCCCACCTTATGAACAGTGGTAATATCAGTTTGTTAGCTGAAAGCTTATTTTGCACAGTGACTACGGCATTTGGCACCACAGGTGTAAAAACACATTTCGAACAGGATGTGAAAAATGACAGCTGTACTGTTCATGGGGAAGTGTAAAAAAGGCAATGTTGAAAATCTGCAGTGAAAATAGTAAAAAAAAATTGTGAAATTGCGAGCATGCATAGAAACTGTGCAATGCACACCCTTAATGTAATTACTTTGGGGATTTTTTACAGCAGATTGTCAACACAGGCATTTTGGGACCTCCGCTCATGAACAGTGTCACTGTCATTTTCTTAATCTGTTCTGAACACTGATTTCCCACAGCGACCACGCATTTCTGCACAGAAAGTGTGAAAACACATTTCAGTCGTGTTGTAAAAAATTACAGCTGTACTGTTCATAAGGAAGTGTGGAAAAATGCCAGTGGTGAAAATCCGGACCGAAAAGATTACAAATTCATGAATTTATGAGGGTGCGTGGAAACAGCGAATGGTCACTCATAAACAGTCATTTTATGGACTTTTGTCACCAAATTTTCAACATAGCCATTTTAAGACCTCTGCTCATCATGAACAGTGTCACTATAATTTTCTTAATCTGTCCCAAACATTAATTTCGCACACCTAATGTGCCATTGTGCGCTACATACGCGGAAACACATTTTGGGAGAGATGTGAAAAATGACAGCTGTACTGCTCATAAGGAGGTGTGGTAAAATGGTAATGTTGAAAATCTGGAGTGCAAATCTTAAAAATTGTCAGACTTACGAGCGTGCATAGGAACAGCGCAATGCACGCTTGTAAAACAGTCATTTTTGGGAAGTTTTCAACCAAATTTTTAACATAGCCATTTTAAGACCTCTGCTCATGAACAGTGTCACAGTGATTTTCATAATCTGTCCAAACATTGATTTCACACACCGACTGCGTCATTGTGCGCTACATGCCCGGAAACACATTTTGGGCGAGATGTGAAAAATGACAGCTGTTCTGCTCATAACGAGGTGTGGTAAAATGGCAATATTGAAAATCTGGAGTGCAAATATTAAAAATTCATGAACTTATGAGCATGCGTAGGAACTGCGCAACACACGCTCGTAAAACAGTCATTTTTGGGAATTTTTTCCCCAAATTTTCAACATAGGGTTTTTGGGGAGTACCTCATGAACTGTGACACTGTCGTTTTGTACATCAGTCCCAAAAGGTGGTTTCACGCAGTGACCATGAAATCACCTTTCAGGACCAAATAACAAAATGACAGTGCAAGAATTCATGAGATTGGGTCCCACAAACCCCATGTTGAAAATTTGGTGAAAAAATTCCTAAAAATGCCTGAGATATGCATCAAAGTTGAAAAAACTCTATTTAACTCATTATACAGCTTACTGGCATTTCCTCAGTTCGCAGTCGGCTTTGAAGAGTGCAGACGTGTTCCCGGTCCACCAACGATCATTGCATCGGACTCCGGAGGTAAGTATGGGGTGAGGAGGTGTGTGGGGAGGCAGGGTGCAAACGGGTGGGGGTCAGACTCAAGACAGTCAGCAAAGGACTTTTTTTTCTTTCTAGGTCTTTTCCTTTTAGGAAGACGACGTGGGACATTTGCCACGCTGAGGTGGACTCCCAGCGTGGCAGCTGGAAGGTTTTTTTGGGGGGGGCCACTGGAGCCAACAGGGGATTGGGCACCCCCATCGGCCATAGAGATTTTTGCCATGCTAGGGTGGGCTCCCAGCATGGCACCTGGAAGTGTGTTGGGGGCAGCAGATGGATGTTTGCCATGCTGGGGTGTGCTCCCAGTGTGGCACTTTGAAGGTTGTTTGGGGGGGCCAGTGGAGCAGATGGGGGATTGGGCATGGGCACCCCCATTGGCCTTACAGATTGTTGCCATGCTGGAGTGGGCTCCCAATGTGGCACCTAAAACTCTGTTGGGGGGAGCGCAGCACAGCCGATGGGGGATTGGGCACCCCTGTTGGCCATACTGTGGGGGGGAGTGTGTGAGAATGCTGGGGTGGGCTCCCAGAATGTTACTTGTTTGTTGGGGAGAGAGGAGCTGTCTATGGCAGCTTTTGCATTGCAGTGCCGACATGTAGGCACTTTGCATACTACCAATGTCAGTATGCAAATTGCCTACACACTGCAGTGCCTTTCTTTCAACTGTACTCTGCTGCATTTGCAAACGCTGTCATAGACAGCTCTTGCATTCATTGGCGTGGTGGGGCTGCACCTGCAAACTGCAGCAGGGCATTGGAAGTAGGGAGGAACACCTATGAATTCTCATATGGTGGCACTATGTTTCTTGCACATGCATGCAAGCAAACATAAAAAGTGCCTAGAATTATTTTTTTAATATAGCTGAGTTTATATGTAGTAAGTAGGTAGGATATGATGTTTTGAATGTGGCAGTAGGATTTAGCATGTGCACTACTTTAAAATCATTTCACAGTATTTTATAATTTCTTAAAAAGATACTCTACATTTCTATGGGGGCTGTGGGATTCATACCAAGATCTCCAGAGAAGAGCCTTAAACCACTGTGCTGTACTGCCGTCCTAGTTATGGCAGTCATCTCTTTAATGGTTCATGGTGTTGGTGTAGTATGCATACTAACATACAAAAATGCCAACAGAATAGGCCTAGCGGCCTTTTGTGTCTGCTGCTTTGGTCAGTTCCCACCCTGGGAGTTGATCTTGCTGCCCCCCTGCCCTCTCAGGCTTCTCTCTTCCCAGTCCAGGGGAGAGCTAGCTAACTGAGGTTTCTGTAAGACAACAGCTACTAAATAGCCATGTTGTAAATGGTTAAGAAGGCAGTGGTTTAAGGCTCTGAGCTACAAACCTGGAGACCTGGGTTTGACTCCCACAGCCCCCACTTGCATACTGTGTGACCCTGCGCAAATCACTTAACTTCCTTGTGCTCCCAGGTCATACCTGTAAACAAGCTTTTAGCTTAGTGTGTCTCTCCTGGTAAAAAAAAAAAAAAGTGCCTAGAATTATTTTTTTAATATACTGTAGTTGAGCTTATATGTGGAAAATAGGTAGGGTATGATGTACATAGAAACTGAAAGATTCATAACATGCTGTATTGTGATTCAATGAACTGATAAATGGGGATTTTAGTTTCTTTTACAAATTCATTTTTCCTAACTATGGATATGCTAAAGCAAAAATTTCTCAACAAAATGTTTTTAAATAAAGAGTTTAACTCACAGCAGCAGAAGAAGCTTGTTGGCATTAAAAGCTTAGTGGCGTGGATGCAGAGGCACCAGTATTTAAGCATGACTTTGGTAGAGGATTAATTGTGACTGGGGAGTGAAGGACGGAGTGAGTCTTGATATTTATAGCATAATGGTTTTCTGAAACTTCAACCTTCAAGGGGTTAGACTCTGCAGCCATCTGTACAGTATATCACTAAGCCATATGCAGTGTGGTATGGGTAAAACCCAGATCACCAGACCAGGACCAGTGCTGTAAAATCTGCACTGGGCACAGTTTATGCAAATATTGCTGATCCAGTGGATCAAATAAATACGTGCAAATAAATAAATACTCGTCTTCGCCTCATGCTTCAACGCACTCCAGGAGTGATGTTATTACATGATAACACACACCCTGTCATGCCTTATAGCTTAAATATGCCCTTTCTCAATGTACTATACTTTGATTCAGTTAGTGTATGCAATAGCCTTCATGAGAACACTCTGGGCTTCTCTTTGACTCCTGATGTCTCTTTGCTTTAGCTATTGTATATTGTTTGA
Organism: Neoceratodus forsteri; assembly: GCA_016271365.2. Taxonomy (NCBI): domain Eukaryota; kingdom Metazoa; phylum Chordata; order Ceratodontiformes; family Ceratodontidae; genus Neoceratodus; species Neoceratodus forsteri. The sequence goes on from CM057457.1 coordinate 81,059,373, forward strand.
ACTGCACTGGTCTTCTTGATGTGGTGCCATGTGCCTAAACTATGTAATCTGTTTATCTACTGCTACCTATGTATCTCCAGTGAATGATTGTTATAACTGTCTGCTCTCCGAGCCATTGTTTTTGGACTTGTTAACTGTACTGTCTTTGTATTAGTTTCGATGAGGTGCCTTTGTAAATGAGCCTGTGACTCAAAGGTTTGTAAATCTGACATTTTTTAAATAAATAAATAAATAAGTAAATCAATAAATAAATACATGTTTATGTTTAAAGCCCATGAAACACCCTTATCTAGTTAATGCATTAGCAGTCGTAGTGGCTCTGCCAGAACTTGTTTTTTCTGGAACAGGAAGCAATGTGAGAACAGGATAAATGTGCAGTAATAGGAGCATTACCTGGCTTGCATTTTTTCCAGTATAGGTGATCAAAATTTACCATTATGATTGCGGGCTAGTGCAATCACCTGTGTACTAATGCAGTTTTGAATCAACTTGTCCTGCTGGCTAGTGCAAAAAAAGTTAAGGTTGACCCCTGATGAGAAGCCATTTCTTCTAACCCCACTAATGCTCAGACTATTCATAACTTTGTGCAGTCAGCCTGGTGGGTTGGACTGCCTGGGGAGATGGAACACATGCAAATGATGGAATTCTTTGTACGTGAGCATCTTTCAAATACTGCCTCTACCAACTGTAGGGTTCTAAGCCCTTCAGATTTTTCTCTCCGCCTGGAAGTCTGGTCGCTCGGAGTCTCTGTTGCCCTCTTTCGTGTGAAGAAGAAAGAAAAAATCAAAAACCATAAGTATATTTAGTTTCTTTTACTGCCTCTATTAATTGTTAGTTTACATTTAGTTTATTATTGTTTAAATTGTTGTTTTCTCAGTTCCTCTCGGTTTGGCATAACCGTGAGGGAGCTGAGTTAGTTTTAACTTTATTTTGGTTCTCTAACTAAAGAACCTGTTCATTATCGCTAAATTTTGGTCCTTAAAAACTTTACTTGTAACCGCTTTTTATCAGTTACAGAACCACTGAACTGGTTCATATTTCATCTCTTCTCTCGGTTCCGTCGGTTCCCTATCGGTTCCGGAACCGACCAAAAAAAAAAAAAAAGAAAACCCCTTTTAAGCTGTTTAAATAACCGCAGTAGCATTTGACATTTAGTGGTTGGGGTTTTTCACTTTATCTTTCACCATGACTGAGGAACCTAAGAAGAGAACCGGGGAGCCTGGTTTTAAAAACTGTTTAAAGTGTGGAGATGTGTTTGCCAAGGCAGACAAGCACACCTTATGTGTAGCTTGTCTGGGTTTTGAACATTTTGACCAGGAATGTGAGATATGTAAAACATTCCCAGAAAAAACTGTTGAAAAGTGCCTTGAAAGGCTTAATAAAAAGTTTCCTAGGGGTCCCTCAGGCTCTGACCAGCTGACACCCAGTCTGTTGTGGTTGAATTAATGAGTGCTTTTACCCCTGCCCCTGATACGGGCGAAAAAGGGGCAAAAAGAGAGAGCAGAGAAAGCTGACTCTCTGGTTCCCCTAAAGAAATTAAAGAAGCTCAAGCATGCAGAACCCTCTTCTGCTAAACCAGGGACTTCTGCGCAGCAGCCTGCAATGCCTTCAGCTCAGGACATAGCCCAGGCATTTAAAATTATTCAGGCTCTGCAGAGCATCATCCCTCAGCCTCCTGCCCCTTCCCAGGGCCCCCAGGTTGCTGCTACTGTGTTGCCCCCTGCTCCGGAGCAACACTATTTCGAAGAGGATGATGAGCCTTATGAGGAGGACGAACCTATCCCCCCAGAGGTGTCACCTGAGCAGGAATTTGGCTCGCCTCCCAGAGTGTCTGAGGATTTTTCCTCCCATTTTTCTTTCGTAAGGAAAATGGCAGATGCTCTGGATATTGCCACAACAGAGCAAGAGGAAGATGAGGAGAAGACTGAGTACCTCAATATGACGGGTTTTACACCCACAAAGGCCCTCCTCCTCCTCCCAGTATATAAATTCTTCAAGAAGGATGCTATGAAGCTCCTGCAGACCCCAAATTCTATTCCTCCAATTGACAAGCGAATAGGTAAAAAATACCAGCTGGACAGGTAGGGAGGGAGCTGACTTCCTCTTCTCCCATCCTGATCATCAAGGGGTAATACAGCAAGCTGCCTGTGATAAAACTAAAGTCCCTCTGTCCTCACACCCACCGGACAAGAACTCCAGAAAATTGGACAGTATGGCCAAAAAGGGCTATTTGTCAGCCTCATTGGCCATGAGACAGGCTACTTTTCAAGCTTATGCTGCCCAGTATCAGAAATCCCTGTGGCAGTCAGTACTGGCAATGTCCATGAAGGCCGTCTCACCCTTATCAGATGACCTGGTGGAAACTGCCAGGTTTGGGCTAGAGGCGGCCAAGTACCAGTTCCAAATGGCTGCTGATCTAAATGACACTGCAGCCAGATGGATGGCTAATACAGTGGCTCAGAGGAGGTTTGCTTGGCTTAGGGCCACAAACCTCACTCAGGATACCCAGTCAAAGGCCCTGGATTTCCCATTAGAAGGAAATGCGCTTTTTGGGGAGTCCACAGTGGCCTATATGAAAAAGGTAGATGAATATAAGGCTACTTATAGAAGTAACTCTGCTAGAGACAGAGCTTCTTCATCCACCAGGCCCTATGAAAGGGGGGCTAGGGGTCGTTCCTGCTTATCAAGACCCTTTTTCCAGCCAGTAGCCATGCCCCAATACCAGCAGTACCCCCCACAGGGCTACTCAAGGGGTAGGGGTAGAAGGGGCTCTAGGCGAGGGGCTCAGCCACAACCTCAACCCCAGCCTAAACAGAACCCCTGAGATGCAGGCCACCTCCTCCCTACCTGTTGGAGGCAGACTGTCCCATTTCCTCCCCCTCTGGTTAACCATTACCACAGACAAGTGGGTATTGGAGGTAGTGGGCAAAGGTCTGTCTCTGCAGTTAAAATTTCTTCCTCAAAAAAACCCCAGGATTTCCACCTCCCCACCCCTAGCACAAATCTTGTTGCTAGAGGCAGAGGTTCAGAAGCTGCTTCAGCTCAAAGCAGTGGACCTAGTCCCTGCAGCCCTGGGAGGAAGAGGTTTTTACTCCAGATACTTCCTAACAACAAAGAAAAATGGGGAGTGGCGGCCAATTTTGGATCTCAGAGCTTTAAACAAACACCTGAAAAAGCCAAAGTTCAAAATGGTCACTTTGGCTTGGATTCTGCCAACAATCCAAAAAAGGGACTGGCTGGCATCTCTGGACTTACAGGATGCTTATTTCCACATCCCCATAAAAGAATCTTACAGGAAATATCTCAGATTCAGACTCCCATCAGGTCATTATCAGTTTGCAACCTTGCCTTTCGGCCTTTCCTCAGCACCAAGGGTGTTTACAAAATGCCTAGCAGCTGTGGTGGCATTTCTTCGAAGACAGGGAGTGACTGTCTTCCCATACCTGGATGACTGGCTGGTGGTAGAAAAATCACCAGAACAGGTCACAACCTCTCTAAAGCTAACACAGGATCTTTTAGAGTCATTGGGTTTCATAGTAAACCAGAAAAAAATCTGTCTTCACCCCTACACAGACTTCACAGTTCATAGGGGCAGAGATCAGGACCCCACAGGCAGGGCCTTTTTACCACTAGACAGGGTGCAAAGCCTTCAGGCCATAGCAAACTCCTTCAAGTTGCACAGTCAAAAAACAGCCAGACAATTCCTGCAGCTCTTGGGTCATATGGCTGCATCCACAGGCACAGTGCATGGTTCCAGGTTTCACATGAGAGACATCCAGTTTCACCTCAGGAATCATTGGAGTCAGAAAAAAGTTCCCTTTTCAATTCTCATTCCAGTGACAAGGCCTCTGTTACAAGCCCTCTTGTGGTGGAAAAAGGAATCCAACCTAAGGCAGGGAGTCCCCTTCCAGAAGGAGGATCCTTCACTAGTCCTCACAACAGATGCATCCCTTCTGGGCTGGTGTGCCCATCTAGGGGAGCGCACAACTCAGGGTACCTGGTCAGGGGCAGAGTCCCTCCGGCATATAAATTTGCTGGAACTCAGAGCAGTGCAGCTAGCACTAAAAGTTTTCTCTACACTGGTAATGGGCAAAGTGGCACAAGTCAGAACAGACAATACCACCACTATGTATTACATAAACAAGCAGGGTAGCACCAGATCAGGTCCCCTATGCACAGACGCCATGAGAATTTAGACTGTGGTATATTCTCTAAAGGTGTCCCTGCAAGCCATCCATCTGCCAGGAAAGGACAATATCTTGGCAGACACACTGAGTTGGATCAATCAGTCCCGTCATGAATGGACACTGAACAAGCAGGTGGTGCAGGTAATTTTCAGCAGGTGGGGCATTCCAGAGATAGACTTGTTCACATCCCACCAGAACCACCAGTTGCCTCAGTATTGTTGCAGACCACCAGCCCAAGGCACAATCCCTCTGGATGCCCTGGTACTGGATTGGTCAGGCAAGTTTTTCTATGCCTTTCCCCCTTTTCCTCTAGTTTTCAGGGTACTGCTGAAGCTCAGATCCCTCTCAGCTTCTCTGATATTGATAGCTTCAGATTGACCCAGGCAGCCATGGTACTGTCTTCTGCTCTCCATGTCAGTGAGCAAGCCAATAAGCTTGCCTCTCAGGCATAATCTTCTAACCTCCAATCAGGGAACATTGCTGTTCCCAAATCTCAAGTCTCTCCACCTCAAGGCATGGCTCTTGAGGAATTAGAGTATGCAGGCTTGAACTTTTCTGAAGCTGTATTAAACGTCTTGAAAGGTTATAGGAAGTCTTCCACTAAGAAAACTTATTCTGCTAAGTGGAAAAGATTCTCTTTCTGATGATCTGGTAGAAACTTCACCCTAAATGATGCAGGGATCTCAGTGGTGCTGGATTATCTGACTCACTTACATTCACAAGGTTTGCAACCCAGTTCTTTAAGAGTTCACCTTGCAGCAGTATCTGCATACCTTTCTGCTAGGACAAAGGTGTCTGTAGCATCAGATCCCATTTTCAAAAGATTTTTTAAAGGCCTGATGCATTTGCACCCTCCTCACAGGGCACCAGTGCCCGCTTGGGATCTTAATGTATGTATGTATAGCCAGATTGATGCGGGCTCCTTTTGAGCCCATATGCTACAGCCCATTTAAAGTATGTTACCTGGAAAACAGTTTTCCTGGTAGCAATTACCTCAGCAAGAAGAATCAGTGAGCTTCAGGATCTCTGTATTGAGCAGGACTACATTTCCTTCCACAGGGATAACGTAGTCCTCAGAACAAACAGACAAATCCTTCCCAAAGTTGTTTCAGATTTCCATCTGAACCAATCAATCACTCTACCTGTCTTCTTCACAGATCATACAAGCTCTGGTGAAAGAAGGCTTCACAGTCTGGATGTGAAAAGAGCTCTCAGCTACTACATGACAGCTACTAAAGGCCATAGACAAGACAAGAATCAATTTTTCCTTACATATGGGGGTGTTGGAATGGGCAAACCAGTCTCAAAAAAGATCCATTTCTTGGTGGATTGTCCAGTGTATTCAATTCCGCTACACTAAAGCAGGTAGAGAGTCCCCAGCTGGGCTGAGGACTCATTCAACAAGAGGAACAGCTGCCACTATTGCAGCTGCTAGGGAGGTGCCATTATTGGACATTTGTAAAGCAGTTAGTTGGAAATCAGTACACACCTTTACAAAGCATTATCATTTTGATATTTTGTCCAGAAGTGACGCCAAGTTTGGCACAGCAGTCCTGCAAAGTCTGTTTCCAAAATAAGTTCTGTGCCTACCACCAGAGGGTACTGCTTGGTAGTTTGCACAAAGTTATGAATAGTCTGAGCATTACTGGGGTTAGAAGAAAAAATTACTTACCATAGTAATCTTCTTTCTTCCCAGTGATGCTCAGACATTCATAACTCCCTCCCATCCTCCCCTTCCAGAACATCAGCCTCTACATTCTGCATGCTAGTGCCACATAGCCATACCCTTCTGGGTACACTTCTCTATGCTAGACAGATTTTAACAGAGTTTTCTGTCTCTCTTAATAGTTTTTCTCACTGTATGGTGAACACCATTATTATATATAGATATAGTCCCTCTCTTGGAGTTTTTTTGAAGTAAGTTTTTTATTAGGCTAATCCTTAAAAAATGTTTTAATTAATTAGTTGTCGGATTTTTTCCATGTTGCCTGACTTCCAGGCTTCTTACAAATCTGAAGGGCTTAGAACACTACAGTTGGTAGAGGCAGTATTTGAAAGATGCTCATGTGCAAAGAGTTCCATCATTTGCATGTGTTCCATCTCTCTGGGCAGTCCAACCCACCAGGCTGACTGCACAAAGTTATGAATGTCTGAGCATCACTGGGAAGAAAGATTACTGTGGTAAGTCATTTTTTCTTCTGTGACCTATCCAGGCTAAATATATAGCAATCAGCAGGCATATTCTAGGAAAATACTGTACATTGTAAAGATGAGTAAAAGAAAGACCTCATTGAAACTGCCTCTCAGCAGATCCGCATTATGCAAATTCATTAGAAATAATGGGTAAAAGCACCCCAAAAGCTCTCCACAGCCATTTTGACTCTGACCAGAATTTGTTTTGTCCTGTTGCTGCTTAGCTTTCCCCTCTACAACTGCTTTGTGCTGGAATTCCAACTCTGCGATTTCTTGTTCTAATGGGAGTTGGTGGGCAGCCTCTCTCTCTCTCTCTCTCTCTCTCCTCACCCTTGAGGTATAAGCAATTATCTTTCTTCTCAGAGTTGCCTTCATGGCATCCCAATATACTGGGGCCTCTGTGGTTTCTGGGCATTAGTGGCTACAAATGCTGCAATTTCTTTCCAAACTAGGTCCTGGAATTCTTCCTTATTAAGTAGGCAAATATTCAGTCTCGAGGAGGTGGCATGGGGGATGGGTTATAAGGAGAGTTCCAGGGTGGCAGGGGCATGATCCAGGGCTGTAATTGATGCTATGGTGCAATTATCAATTGCATGTACCTATTTTGTGGGGATCAAAATATAGCTGATGTGTGAGTACTGACCATGTCTGAGGGGTGGGAGGAATAGTTTCACACTTCAGGATTTGTATATCGCCAAACCTCTGTAAAGCCCAGTTCTGCCAAAAGATGACTCAGGAGTCTGTCTTGTCTAGATCGTGATTGTCCTGCACTCCCCGATTTATCCATTACTGGCCTGAAAGTGGTGTTAAAATCTGTCCCTATGATCACCAGACTATGTGTATCTGTGACTGTATTCATAATAATTTTTTTTAAAGAATGGGACACAATGTTGTTCCTCATTCAGTGCATAAATATTGAGTAGTATGCAAGCCTAACCCTATAGTCTCCATGTACCCAACAAAACGACCCTCAGGGTCCATGTCTACTTGCCTCATTTGTAGAGGGTAACTTTTTCCTATTTAAGATTGCTGTCCCTCTTCTTTGCAGGTGCTGTACATAGTGCAAGTCATACACCTCTCCCACCCATGCTTGGGAGTGCTCCAAAGCAGTGAGTTGTGTCTCCTGCAGGAATGCCACCCCAGCCTCCTTACACTGCAACTTCTGCAGGATCCACGCCCTCTTCACAGGACTATTCAGGCCCTTAACATTATAAGAGATTACCCTTAAGTCTGTCATTTCTGGATATTGAAGCATGATACTGTTTGATATGCAGCCTTCCACAACACCACTGGCCAATAACTATAACAATATTCTGTGATATGCAACTGGCATACCTAAGTGATAAACAACTATTTAATCAACATAGTAACCATATTTAACATTAGTTAAACAAAAATGATCTTGCACCACTTCAGGGTGTTCTGCCCCAGTGCAACTTCTGCTGCAAGTGTGTGGTTATGGGGAAGTGCTAGGATCTCCATGATAGGGGATCCTTTTTTGGTATAGGGATCTAAGTACTCCTGAACCCACAGGGTGTTGTCAAAGCACCTAGCAGCATGTTAGTGCCAATTTCAGCTTCATCTTGTGTCTTTAGTTTAGTTTAGTTTATTAAAACACAATTGCAGTCACCCCCCTCCGAAAGGAGAGGCTGAAGTTAATTACATTTAAGAAAATACCATACACATGCAACATTAATATTACAAACCAAAATACATCATATAACATCTTAGATTGCAAGAATATCTAATAAAAAAAATAAAACCACACTACTTGCAAAACACTCTATTAAATTTAAATACACTTCATTGCATATTATTAAATCACTTTAAACCCAAACAGAACTTTAACACACTTCCAAAGGTAATGCACTATCAAATCAATATGGTGCAGCCCCCCAAAATGCCTGGGTTATGCCACATGGGTACTGGTATGCATATGCCAGGTAATGCATGGGTACTATTATACTGTACAGGGTGTGCCAGGCATGTACCAGCCACTGTGAAGGGCTACACCTATGGTGCTCTGCCATCCTCTACAGTTGCACTGGTATACCTCTTGTGCCCCTGTTGTATGTGACCTGGTGTTCCATACATCCAAATGCATACTGTAAGGCATACTGGGTGTATCTAACATGTATGGTTATGTTGTACAGGGGAGGGGAGGATGGTAGGATATAGGCACAACACAGGCCAGTGTACACTGTGCAAGGCTATACCTACCACAGTTGAATGTATTTACACCAGCTGCACCTGGGCCATGGCATGGCTGTGTATGGTGCCACAGCTCTTCACAATGGTTGGCTATGGCCCTGCTTGGTCCTGTCAATTCACAACATGGTCATGTAACAGCTGGTGTACAGTACTGGCATATGGGTATGTACACTGTGTAGGGTGAATGGTAGAGTACAATGTGTTTCTCTGCATGAAATTGAACACATCTCCCTTGTCCTCCTCTACAGACCTCAGCAGACAGCAGAGCCAGGCAAGGACCCAGGAACAGGAGGGCACAGACAGGTCTGGCCCAAGGAATCACCAGGCCATGATGGAGCTCAGAGGAGCCATTCTCCAGACAGGCATCAGGGTTGCATGTCTACACTATGCTACATACTTCTGCTGTTGGAGACAGATGTCCATGTGTGACTCTCCATGCTGCATGCATGCCTGTGGGGGGCATCAGCTACACAGATGTGGTTGGGGACACTCACCCTGCACTTAGTGCATTGATCCACTGCTGATATTGTAGTGTGTCATGGTCTGTGCAGTCCACTATTTTGCACCTACTTGCAGCAGGCATGCTGTCTTGTGTGTATACTGTGCTGTGGCATGCCTTTCACCATGCAGTAGCATGTCTTCTGTGTCATTGATCCAGTGCACCGGAGAGTATATTGTAATGCTCACAGTCCCAGTTGTTACACCTGTCATTGTCGATCAGGTGTGTTGTGCCAGATGCTCAGGACTATGTATGCATATATTTCATCCGGAGGTGGGTACAGGCCACTGTAGAACCAGTACACCACTGTGTCATGCTGAGTGCATCATACAGCACCCACGGCAGTCTGCCTGCAGTGGTCCAGTCTCCAGTGCCATATGCACAGGATATCATGTCATTGTAGCTCAAAAGAGCTGGGCATATGTACCATGGAGTCAGCAGCATGGTAGGTATTTGTGGCATCAACTGTTTTTTACCATATGTGGCCAACATTGTGATGCATGGTCAGTTGTGTCTGATCAACAAAGTGATAACTGGTGTATTATTCCTCTGTACATGGTCTAGGTCATGCATACATTTGCACCCGACTATGTCTTCACAAGGCCCACAGTCCTGCCCTGGCTCTGTGTGGCTTCGAACCCTGACCTAGGGTGTGGCCGCATCTGATGTAACTTGTGAAGTGTTTTTGCTTGTCTGCATATGATTTTGCATACTTTGTTTGTTATATGTCTGAAAAGGGACCATTGGTCCAGTGCCCTTACCCGGTTACCAGAGAATAAATGACATGAAATACCATCTAGTTCCACTGCAACAATAGTCACCTTATGACATTGCATTTTATCAGCTGATGGATGACATAGTCAGTGATCTTATGTACAACAAGAAGGCTCTTCTCCCAATCCAAGCAGCTGCTACAAAGATATAAAGCCCTACTTCCCTCAGATGTAGTACTGAAAGCTATTCCAGTAGCAAATTATAGGCAAGATTAGAAAAACACTATGGTTCTGCAATTTCATTCCATGCACAGCATGGACAAGGCAAGTCTACCATTGTTCTGTGCAGCACAATAACATTAACTGATGCTATCCAAGCTGCTAGTAATCTGAACCAGGAACTTAAGTCATCCAAATGTTTTGTGGATGTTCTTCTGGTGAGTGAGCCTGATGAACAGCTTTCAAATGAACAAGTGGTATTGTATAATGCCACTTCAATCCTTCAGTCTGAAATAGCAAAAATGAAACCTTCAGAATATTATCCAAAGCCAGAGGATTGTAGTTTATAGAGGTCAGCTACTTTTGTGCACCAGTTGGTGCAAGAGTTTTTCCTTTGGTTGATAGATAAAGAGGCATATAATTCAGCCAGTTATGAGTATCCTTCAGAAGACATTCAAAGAAGGTGCTTCTCAGTTGCAGAGTGCATATTATTTAACAGTTCCAAAATTATCACACCACTGCATGTAAGCCTTGCTGCACAGCTACACCATGAGTTTGGGTCTCACAATTTAATTGACATACTACACCTTCATGGTTTCTGCATAAACTATGATGAGCTGAGGTGGCTCATGACTAGTGCTGCAAAAACTGAAGTAGAAAGACTCCAAGGAGGTGTGTTCATTCCAGATGGAATTGTACCACTTCATGCTGGTGAAAATCTCGTCCATGAAGGAGATGATAATATAGACATCAACACAGAGACCATTGATGGAAAGAATGCCTTCCATTCAACGGTTCAAGTTATATTTCAAAAACAGTCTGCAGAAAGTACAGCATCACAAGAAATATCACTGAAACATGGGAAAGAAAAGTCATTTACTCTCCCAGGGCAATCAGAGTCTCTTATGCAATGTGCAGCATTTGAAAAACCTAGTAACATATTCAGAACCAACTCACCATGAAAATGTATTTGAGAGAATAAACTCTTGTAAACTACAAGTGAAAGCTGTCCGAGATCTCTCCTGGTGTGTTTTAAGACAGCTACCTTGTGATGTCCTACCAATACCAAATGACATTGATATTTGTTCACACTCAGGTGATTCCATTTTGGACTGGTTTCAATCACAAGCTTGCCACAAAGAAGAGCACCTACACAGCAGTTGCATATGCGCCTATTGTGGATGCCAAACCAGCTGACATGGCCACAGTCGATACTACAATGCTGAAATGCAAGGAAATGTCAGCAGCTCTAGGCCAGCTACATGCCATTCAGATCATGGATCAGCAGCTGTATGCTGTTGCTCAGCAAGTAAAATGGACTCTCCCAAATGAACTTGGTACCAATGTGATTCACCTGGGTGGTTTTCACACTGTGTTGTTTTATTGCATGTATTGGGAAATTTTGGGGAGACGGAGGATTGCTAGACCTTCTTGTTGATTCTGATGTATATGCAGTTTGTACTGCAGATCAAATGCTTGCTGATAAGCAATTCAGCCATGTTCTCTGTGGATTGACTCTAGTGTTTGAGGTCCTGAGTGCTCTGAAACTTTCTTCATTCGTTAAATGGTGTGGGCGTGGAGGAGGTACTCATGGAGTTCCATCATTTGTCTGGCAAATGTTGGCTGACACTCAAAAGGTGTTTGAGTCTGAAGACATTGAGTCCTTACAACATGCCATTAAAGAGCTTGATGATGCTCTAACTCAGCATATGCTACCACTACTGGAGGAATTTCAGACATGGGAGTATGTCCAGTATCCTACATTCATGTTCTGGGATCATTTTCTTCAGGAGATTTATTATTTCTTTATGATATAATTCGGGATCCAGTCCTAATGACTGACCTTGGATTACAGTTCAAGGATTCCTCTCATAACACTAGAGGTCATCCTCTCTAATTGATTGGTAAATCCTTCAATTATATTAGGAGGAAATATTTATTCACCCTAAGGGTAATCAAACCTTGGCATAATCTGCCATTATACATCATTATTAGTAAAGACAAAGAAGAATTTAAAGCAAGACTGGATGTATATTTACTATCAGAAAAATCATTGGCATATTATTGACTCTGATTAGTATGTGAGCACATACGGGCCTATAGGCCTTCTTACTCTCTAGATACCTTAGTATGAACCTTAGTATAGGTTATGCAGATACTACTTCTAAATGCCTGTGCAGAGTGAGAGGATGATTGGAAACTTCACCTTCACACACAGTGTGCCATGCTTCCATACTTCTTTGCTACAAACAGGCCCATCTATGCCAGATGGATGCCAATCTACATTCTTGATATGCTAAATCTCCCTGGAGAAGTACACAGTGCCTTTGGATATGGAGAATTTGCAGTGTGCTAGACTCCTGGTTCTTTCAATGGAATTTGGAGTGATATGGGAACAGAGAAAACTGTCATCAAAGACTTAAAAGGCAGTAGTGGGATTGTAGGACTGACAAGAAAGAAGCCATCCCTTATCAGATGGACCCTCACAAGACATGTCCTGAATGAATATGAAAAAACTAAGAGTGAAAGAAGTGGCCTATCAACAAGTAGTGAAGACAAAGGTCACAAACAAGTCATTTCCTCTGCACTGAACAGGAATGAAAAGCATGTTACAGCCCTTGCCAACCATGTCATCAACAATATGACAAACTCATTTGACACTGAATCTCACCCAGAGGTGCTTGTCAACATATCTACTGGATTGGATGTAACATTAGATGTACAAGAGTCTCTCCTGAAAATAGCAGATGTTGGGAAGAACAAATGGAGAGGTTTGTGAGAGGTGCACTTTATTCTGATGGGGCACATAGCTTCTTCAGCCCTGTCAAGAAATCTGGCATCAAATCATTTGCTGACATGGCCAAGATGACCAAATTTATGTCTGGCAAGAGAGGAACAATCACAGCAGCTATCAGTCTAGAAATTTTTTTTTCTGTAGAGCCCTGTCTTTAGCAAGATTCAGTGATGATGTTTCAATGGCAACTGTTCTTAGTCACCCAATAGGACCTGTACCTATGTCCCTCTTCCATGCTGATGGAACAATGAGAAAAATAGGCAAAGCTGAATTAGGGCATCAGCTGGAAGCTCAAGCTGAAAGCATCCATGAGCTACGAGAATACAACAAAGAAACTACAGTGTACACTAGAGATGCCACAGCTGTCATTCAAATGATGGTTGGAGACAAATTCCATACATTTGATGAACTGGCTGCTGAGTACTTGAGGCAGGTCCTAAAAGGATTTGACAAAGCTAATTCCGTAATCAAAGTTTTTGATAGATATGACAACAGTAACTATGTGAAAAATGTAGAAATACAGTCCCGGACAGGATCTAAGGTTGGATTCAAGCAATACCAGGTGATTGGTGGATGCCCTGTGCCTCCATGGAAAAAAGTTTCTACATGTACCATCCAAGAGGAAATCACTTGTTAAACTCCTCTGTGAATATATGGTTCAAAATGCACATGAAAGTGTAGGTGCACACTCAACACAAACATTCCTTGTTGGAGGCTTTTCCAATGTAGAAGTAGCAAAGTCCATCACCAGTTGAGGTGTTGAAGAAGCCCAAGACTTGTACAGCACTGAAGAGGAAGTGGACACAAGGATGCTTCTGCGTGCTGTATGTGCCAATATGGCTTTTGGATCTCTTGGTGTCAAAGGAACTGAAGTACAGTACAAGTGACATTAAACTCTTCCTCCAATGAGTTGCTTGAGCATTTCTGACTGAGGTGTTGCTGGATCCAGCACAATGCCTTGTACAAACTGTTTCTTAAGAGTCAAAATGCAGCTTTGCATTGCACTGTCACTACACTGCAGATTTATTACAACTGAGTTGTACAATAATTTTATAAACATTGCTCTTTAGCTGGTTAAGCATTGAAAATTAATGCAATATGAGTTGCCAAAGCATTGCCAACTCAAAAAAAAAAAAACAACGCTAGACCCACTAATTGAAGGAACAGTTTAATGTGACTTGTACTGTAATTAGGTCACCTGATACAGATGTTTTGGTCCTTGCTGTTCACTACTTTCCAAAAATGGAACACATAGATAACATGGATAGAAACAGGCACCATTACCAGCACAACTGACAAGCAATGCTTCATACCTGTGCATGCAGTTTGTGATGCTCTCACTCCTGACTTCTGCAACATACTTCCTGCTGTACATACGTTAACAGGATGTGACTCTGTGCCATCCCTATTTGGTATTGGGAAAAAATATGTGTTTAATGTTGTCAAAACAAAGTTAGCGTATCACTTCACAGATCTTGCCAAATTGGGAGAGAGTGATGAACAAGCCATAATTTCTGCAGCAATGACATTTGTAGCAGTGCTGTATGACCAGAGTGTGAAAGAAAAGGAGACCAACAGAGACCTGATTGCTTGTGTTTCAATCTAGCCATCAAAATGTACAAGTCACTGGCCAAACACCCACCATGTGAAGACAGTGTTGAAGAACATGTCAAAAGAGCATCTTGCCAAACAAAGATATGGATGTCTTCACACATAGATAAACTAAATATTGGGTCACCATTGCAACATGGATGGAAAAATGTGGATGATGAACTACTTCCTGTATTCTTCAAGGGCCCAATGGCATTTGAACTTCTACAAGATCATATTGTGGCTATAGGGATCACTGCATAATCAACTATGTCTGTATTCAGAACAATCTTGCCTGCACAGAACTGTAGATCATGATGATGATAATGATGTTGACTAGAAATGTCACCCAGCGCTGATACATTTCAATGATACCTGTACAAATTTATTGTTAGATTTTGTTTTGCCCTTTAGATTGTTCTTGTGATGTTCTGAGGTCACAAAGAAATCCTATTTTATGTCTTGAAATAATACACAGAGTCATTAAACTAACAGAAATGAATGCAAATATTTCAAAGAGGTCATTCTAACGTGTTGAGGGTGTCATTATTTAAACCTGTTTCTATGGTACCAGCACCACTTTACAGTTCCACATCATACCGCATCTTAAAGTAGACATAATAAGCTTTCAAATGATATATGATAAGTGTGCATGTGGAGAGGGAACATTAAGACGATCATATCAGTAATGTCTGCTGCTTGCCTAAATACTTCTCAGGCAGGTAAGGTACATGCAGTGTTGGGATGAGATTTTATGAGATTAGGGAGCTGTGGTACTGCTTCTTTAAACTGAGCACCCTTCGAAGTAAATGGCAGTGTTGTGTTAACCACAGGCTGTGAGCATCAGAGTTTTGGTGGGGGGCGGGCTAAGCTGATCAGGGCCTCCTTGTAACAAGATTGAGACAATGCCTAATTTGTACTCAATGAACATGCCAAAATATGTCATTTTGGATACTGGCATAGCAGGTCCAAAGGAACTTCATTTTCCTTCAGCACTTCAATGTCATGATGCAGCACAATATAGGGAGAACACACTGACCACGTTCAAGCTGTAGGCAAGCCACATGACCTGCAGCATCCAATCAGCGATGCT
Organism: Neoceratodus forsteri; assembly: GCA_016271365.2. Taxonomy (NCBI): domain Eukaryota; kingdom Metazoa; phylum Chordata; order Ceratodontiformes; family Ceratodontidae; genus Neoceratodus; species Neoceratodus forsteri. The sequence continues at coordinate 81,074,872 of CM057457.1, forward strand.
AGACATCGAGAACTCCTTGAGCTGTATACATCTCTGTGCCATTTCCAGCTCTCTTTCTCACAGGGGAAGAGCATGGCTACAGAAGGAATTCCTTTTATGTGAGAAGGAGTGATGTTTGATTACAAAACTTTAGAAATCATGAGAGAATCATGCACTAACATTCCAGTTAACTAACTCATACCATTTGACTGTAGTTTCAAGCAGGCAGGCTAGTGAAATCATGCTGCAGAGAATATGAGAGGAAAGGGGGCACAATATAAGCTTCCAGTCCTTTACTGGCAGCTGCAGGCCCTGTAGAAGGAAGTTCTGTGTCATAACAGTGATTATGGAATAGCAATCGCTGTTTGGGCAAGTGTACATTGCCAAAAATGAATTTCGGCAATGCACACACGTGGCAAGGAGCAAGAGGGTGCCTGAGACCTAGGGGATTGTTTTTTAATGTGGGGGGATGTGCCCCACACCTGTAATTGATTCTCAACTCCAGGGGGTACATATAGGAGGTATGTGAAAAAGTTAGAAAATGAAAGCAACCTGCCGGCAAAAACACTCTTGCTTGAGGTCCCAATTCTGCACCCTATAGCTCTCACCCAACCACCTCCCTCACAATGCTAGTAAACCAGCCTCAGCTGCCCCACACCCCTTCAACATACCATACCTCCCTGCCTCTCCCCCACGCCAAGATGTGCTGCAGTATACACGCTGTATTTCCCACTGCAGACAGTGTTGCCCACCTGCATTCATCACCCCTGCCAGGTAGCACTGAACACAGGCACCATAATTGAGTCACCATGTTTGAAGGAGCTCAGTTACAGTTGCCTTGTTCACAGGTTACCATAGAGAGAACAGAGCAGAGTGAATTTAGCAAACTGGGAAAGGTGCAGCGGAATTTTGTAAGGTTTATTTGATAGTTTGTTTTTTACTGAGTTTTGGTTGTGTAAATGGCACAGAAATCCATTTTTAATGTTTTATTTTATGCTTTTTGTGCCCCTGCAGCAGGAGCAGGGCAAAGTGAACTTATTAGTTTGGGAAAGTTGTGCATGTGTGTGCGTGTGGGGGTGGGGTTGAAGGATTTGACAAATATGTTTTTTTCTAACTGTTGGTGGTGCAACATGGCACAAAAATCCATCATTTCATTTTTGCCTGTGTATTTGAGCCTGCCAGCCAGTCAGTGTGAGTCAAAAGTAGAGTGCTGCGTAACACACAAAGTCTTTCACTGGGGGTGCTGTGTGGTCTGTCAGTGTGTGTGTGTGTGTGGGGGGGGGGCGCTGATGTGGCCTGGTGGTATCACTCTTCCCTGTCTCCTTGAAATTCATACAGAACTGTTGCTTGTGTGTGTGCACTGGGTATGTATATCATGTGGGCATTTACTGTACTCATTCACGACTACTGTGAGTCATCACTGTTAGTGTCCAGCAGTGACTGCAACATATCATCATCAGTCAGGCATGTGTTGTCAATGTGTTTACAAAATATGAAGGGAAGAACAGGAGGAAAAAGGGATGCAGGGGATGAAAAGGAGAAGATAAATAATCCACCATGGCAGTTCGACTACATACAGTACAAGTTCTGCAAGATGCTTTGCTGGAGAAGGAGCTGGACCTGCTGGGGCAGGGACTGGGAGACATGGTTATTGGGTTGTGAGGACAAGGGTTGGGCACATGGTAATACAGCCAGACAACTTAAATAAAAGAAAAAGGATGAACTCCACTGCTCAGAAAAGTCTTGTCAGCAAAGCAACTGCTTTATTTTGCATTCATTCATTTTCACACTTATATACAAGGGCAATAGTTTCGTGGCTGTCACCACTTCCTCAGGCCCACACAGTGTTGACTCTAAATAAAACACATAAAAACATGTTATTACTCCTTGCATTATTCCAGTATTCCATTACACTATGTCCTAACCACCACCATCTAAGAGTGCATTCTAGCTTATATGTTATTCAACATTTAAAATTACAAGCTTTTATGTTATTCAGTATCAAAAACAGGAGATTCCTCTTTTACAGCCTATACGTCATAGATCATATTATGTGCAATTTTCTTATAACCTGCCCCATTGCACCAAGTGAGTTTCCCTTCATAATGAAATCTAGCCATTAAAAAATTAATTATTTTAATCCTTACTTACATTTTTATAGTGAATTTATTCATGTCCTGCCTTATGAGTTTTCTGGCTTTTGCCTTAAAAAATCTATGTGCATAGATAGAAAGAGCCTATGACCAGAAAGATCCACTTATGTGATGCTGAAAAAAATGTATGACCCGTTCTTTAAATTTAGACACCTTACTTTCTCATTTGTCTTTCATGTCATATTTTCTACTCTCAGCCGTTTCATTGCATTACCTACAAACCAATGTATAGCATTATACTGCCACTATGCTTACCCTGCTATGTATCTATGTGACGCATGTTATGTATCTTGTCAAATCAATCCCATGTAATAATGTATGTAACCCTCGGGTCGCCCCTGAAAAAGGGACCTCGGGGCCCAGGGGGCTCACCTGATTATCAAAATTTAATAAATAAATAAATAAATGTAATGTCTCATGATGACCTGATTTACCAAAATGCCCTGCAGGCAGCTTGTATTGTCCAAAAGTGTGTATAAACCACGAATAAATAACCTTAGCACAAACAAATGTTATACCACAACTTAAACTACTGTCATATTTTTGTGATAACACAATAAAAACTTGCCTGCACTATATCAAGTTCTTTATCCTCAAGTCTGATAGGTCTTGACATTCAAATGTAACCAGGGCCCCTGGTGTTCTGCAGCAGAAGTTTCTGATTTCTGCGGCAGGGCTCCTTGACTTCTGCGGCAGCATTTTCTGATTTCTGCAGCATGATTTATTCATTTCTCGGGCAGAATGCAGTCCTGTCATTGGCTAAATATGATGTGATGTCATTGATGACATCATATGCTGAGCATAGAGGAGGGGCTTCAGGATAAACGAAGTGGGAAAGAAAGCCTGACACTATGGAAAAACAGTATATTTATATGAAAATTCACCAAAAACAATGAATTCTGCGGCACTATATATATTCTGTGGCATGATGCAAATTCTGCGGCAAATTCCACAACCACAGAACCGCAGAATTCAAGGGGCCTTGAATGTAACCAATTAATTAAACCATTCATGTTCACTATGTACCTGCTCGCTATACTCCTTTAGACTCCTTAAATCGCATACATTTATAAACCTACAGGTTAATTTTCTATCCACACACAGCATTATTCTTTTGTTCTACGTTGGTTATAAAAATAAACTAAAACAATGTATTGTGGCTTTCTATTTGATCACCTTACCCCGGCTTCAACAATTACTTCATTCCTCATTTCTGCCCTTTATATTTCAGTGGTTCATTTCATTTCGGCATGGGCTATACAAAAAAAACTTGAACTCAAACTAGCCTTCAATAAATCCCGAGAGAGTGCTTGTGGCTCCTCTTATAAATGTATGTAAGCAACCTGCAGTCCTTAAAAGGAGGAGAAACTCACCCGGGCAGCATACATGCAGAGTTTGTGCCATCTTCCATGGAGCAGAAATCACCCAAACTCTCGCACATGCGTAGCTACAGTAAATTCCACAATAGGTGTGGGGAGAAACAACGTCATCAGTGATGTATTAATCCTGCCCAGTACAGGATTTTGCCCTCAGTCCTCCATCCTGAAAATTGGAGAGAGTAGTCGCCGCCCAGGCTCAGTGGTGGCATGGTGGTGTAGGTGGGGTCAGTACAGCACTACATAGGCTGAAGACATAGGCATACTAAGAAGGTGGTTCACCCCCCACCCTCTGCTCACTGCCAAACAGCAAATTATTTTGTATTAGAATATTAAATATTCAATTAAACAAAACCGCCAGAAGCCTCTCTCTCTTTTTTTATCTTATGTGCTGTGAATTTTGTCTCATATAACATTAATCTAGGGACATTCTGAACATGTATTCAGTCTAGTGATGGGGCCAAAGTGAGGCAAAAGAAGGCCAGAGAGTGCCAAAGCTAGTTTACTTGATATCCCTACCTCTGGACTCTCTAATAAGATCATGACCTCTCTTGTTTGTTTTCATGATCCCTGCTTATTGTGGGGGGTCAAAAAAGGTCAGATGTCAGGTCAATATTTTAGGCACCCAGTGTCAATTGCCTTTCCTCCAATCTTTACCGCCAACAACATAGCAAAATAAAAAATAATGATGGGAGGTTAAAAGGTCAAGCTCTGAGCACATCAACAGAAAAATATCTTATACCCTATTTTCCACCTCATCTATTTTTTAACTTTAGTATGTGTATATTGTATGTATATAATATCAACAAACTCCATTCTAGCTTGAATTTTATACAAACAGTACTTTTTCACATTTTTTTCCTACTATTGTGCAATCAGTCTCTTGTTATGTATTCATTCTCCTTGTAACCATCCTCAAGTTCTATTAGCATCATGATACTTATTCCATAGATGAAGAACGCCCAGTACATCTTGTGTCCATGCCAAGAAGGAGCATATTGCAGAGTGCAACTCATCCAGAAAGGTTTCCTGTGTAGTTGTCCAAATTTAGGTCCTCTCCAAAGGTAGTGCTGTATTCCTTATTTTAATTACCAATAAAGGTCCCAGTCACAGGTTTCATTTAGTCACACTCATGGATTCAAACAATCCATTGTGTAGATCCAGTAGACCTCTCTATTAAGTACCAGATCATCCCAACTGATATTCATGCCATGTGGCTCATTAACCCTTTCTAACTCCCAGAATCTAAGTGATGTGGCTATGTGGCCTGCTGTATTGAAGTGCTTGGCTACTGTAGAATTCTGTTCTCTGTTCCTAATGTCACTTTTGTGCTCACTGATCCTAGTCCTTAATTCGCTCTTTGTTTTCCCCACATATAATTTGTCACAGTGGCACTGTAATATAGAAACATAGAAACATAGAAGTTGACGGCAGATAAGGACCACAAGGCCCATCCAGTCTGCCTATTTCTTTTTCTACCTTATGAATGTGCTATAGGCCTTTACTCTGTCAATGGCCTATCTATTCATACTCATCTGTATTGATCCCTTATGCTTATCCCATGCCTGTTTGAAGCCCTGTACTGTATTCATATAAACCACTTCCTGAGGTAGGCTGTTCCATGCATCCACCACCCTTTCTGTGAAAAATAACTTCCTCGCATTACCCCTTAATCAGCCTCCCTCTGAACTAATGCTGTATCCTCTTGCCCTGCTATTTTTCTTACACTGAAACATGTTAGACTCTTTTACCTTGTTAATGCCCTTAAGGTGTTTGAATGTTTCAATGATATCACCTCTCCCCCTCCTTTGCTCTAGGGTATACATATTGAGCTCCGTTAATCTGTCCTCATATGTTTTCTGATGCAGTCCCTGCACTATTTTGGTTGCCCTTCTCTGGACTGGCTCTATTTTGTTAATGTCCTTGTGAAGGTGCAGCTTCCAGTACTGCATGCAGTACTCCAGATGGAGCCTAACCAGTGTCTTGTAAAGAGGCAGTATTACCTTCCTCTTACAACTTGTGATGCCCCTACTAATACACCCCAACAGCCCCCTAGCCTTTCCTACTGCTTTAATGGTCTGCTTGGATGATTTCAAGTCATCTATGATGATGATACCCAAGTCTCTTTCTTCCCTTGTGGCTGCCAGAAACTCCCCTCACAACCTACAGGTGGCATCATGGTTTCTCTTCCCCATGTGCATGATCTTGCACTTCTTTGCATTCAAACCCAGTTGCCACTCTTCCGACCATTTTGCTAGTTTATCCAGATCTCTTCTCATTCTGCCCACTCCATCTGGATCATCTACTCTGTTGTAGATCTTGGTGTCATCTGCAAACCGACAAACCTTACCCTCCAGTCCATCTGAAAAGTCACTGATGAAGATATTGAAGAGGACTGGCCCCAGAACTGATCCCTGAGGTACCTCACTTGTGACTTGCATCTCTTCTGACTATATACTGTTTGCCTCCACTCTCTGCTTTTGCCCGCCAACCAGTTTGCCACCAGTTGACCAACTTCAGACCCACCCCAAGCCTACCCATCTTATTAATCAGTCTTCTATGTGGAACAGTATCAAAAGCTTTGCTGAAGTCAAGGTAGGTGGCATCAGCTACATCCCCTTGGTCCACCACTCTGGTTACTCAGTCAAAGAAATCTATGAGATGAGTTTGACAGGACTTTCCTGTTGTAAACTCATGCTGTCTTGGATCCTGTGCTTCTTTGGATTCCAGGTGTTGCACTAGCCTTTCTTTAATGGCACCACAATCCCCACAGGGGCTGTATACAGACTCCCATCTTAGGGTGAGGAAATGGGCAAGGAAATGATAGAAGATATTCTTAGAATGGCAGAAAAAGGGGAGATATTGTTAATAAGGGATCTGAATGTGCCAGATGTTAACTGGAGTGCATTTGCTATAGCCACATCCAAGCGCGGGGTCATTCTAGATGCCCTGCAGGGGGCATGCCTTAGACAACTAGTATTGGAACTCACTCAGGAAAGAGCAATCTTAAATCTGGTACTCTCAAATGGAGATGGCGAGAGGATCACAGATGTAGAAGTGGGTAGCCATCTGGGAACTAGTGATTATCGAACAGTATGGTTCATGATAAATACAGCAGTAGAGTCAAGCCATACAAAGGCAAGGGTCCTGGACTTTAGGAGGGCTGACTTTGCCAAAATGGGTGAGTGCCTAAGGAATGCACTAGCAAAAGGGCAGGAAGGAGGGGTGGAAGAACAATGGGGAACAATCAAAACTGCCATCACTAAGGCAACTAGCCTTTGTGTGAAGCAAATAAAACAAAACAATGTAATAAAACACTATGGTTCTCAAAGGAGGTGGTAGGAAAGGTTAGAGAGAAAAAGATGGCATTCAGGAAGTACAAGGAATCACAGAAGAAGCAGGACAGAGAACTGTATCAGTTAAAGCAGAAGGAAGCAGGGAAGGCAGTCAGAACAGTACAGGCCCAAACTGAGGAAAAGATAGCCAACTCAGTTAAGAAGGGGCATAAAACCTTTTATAGGTACATCAGGGAGCGAAGGATGACCAAGGGAGGGATAGTGAGGCTTAATAAAGGGGAGGAGATGGGCAGAGGGTGACTGTGAAAAGGCAGAGATACTAAACAAATATTTTTGCTCAGCATTCACAAATGAAGAAGGGGAGATACCTAAACTAAACAACAAAACCATTCTGGATGGGGAAGGGTGTTGTTATCAGCCCATTCACAGAAGAAAGAGTTTTGAAAGAACTCTTAAAACTGAAGTTGGACAAAACACTGGGGGCTGATGGGATTTAACCCAGAATTCTAAAAGAACTAAGGGTAGAACTAGTGACACCACTGACTACCCTTTTTAACAAATCATAGGAGGATGGGGTGGTACCTGAGGACTAGAGGAGGGCAGATGTTATTCCACTTCAAAAAGTGGGAGCAGGGCATAGGCAGGAAACTACAGACCTGTTAGTTTGACCTCAGTAATAGGGAAAATGATGGAATCACTTCTGAAGGAAAGAATTGTTGAGTACCTAGAGTTCAGTGGGGCACAGGACCCAGGACAGAATGGATTCACAGTGGGAAGGTAATGTCAGATGAATCTAATAGAGTTCTTTGACTGGGTGCCCAAAGTAGTAGATTAGGGAGGGCCTGTGGACATGGCCTATCTAGACTTTAGCTTAGCATTTGACACAGCCCCACACAAAAGATTAATATACAAGTTAGCCAGCCTGGGAGTGGGTCCAAGATGGTAGCTTGGGTAGAAAATTGGCTGGAGAACAGGACACAGAGGGTAATAGTAAACGGAGACACTCTGAAGAAAGGGGGGTTACTAGTGGGGTACCACAGAGTTCAGTTCTAGGACCGGTCCTCTTCAATGTCTTTATACGTGACATTGCAGAGGGACTGGAAGGGAAAGTATGCCTTTTTGCAGATGACCAAAGATCTACAACAGGGTTGATACACATTGTGGGGTGGAAAGGATGAGAAGGGACTTGGCAAGGTTGGAGGAATGGTCAAATGTATGGCAGCTTAGATTCAATGCTAAGAAGTGCAAAATAATGCACTTGGGAAACAAGAACCCATGGGAAGAGTACACAATGGGGGGGGGGGGAGATGCTAACAACAACAAAAATGGAAAGGGACCTGGGGGTTGTCATACCAGATGACCTAAAGTTGGGCAAGCAATGTGAGAGGGCAATAAGGAGGGCTGGGGGATACTGGAATGTATAGGGAGAGGCATCACCAGTAGAAAACAGGAAGTTGTTATCCCTCTGTACAGACAGCTGGTGAGACCCCATCTGGAGTACTGCGTGCAGTTCTGGAGACTCAATCTCCGCAAGGACATAGACAGGATGGAGGCAGTCCAGAGGAGGGCAACTAAAATAGTGCAAGGTCTGCACCAGAAGATATATGAAGAGAGACTTAAGGAGCTTAATATGTGTATCCTCGAGGAAAGGAGGAGAGGGGTCATGATAGAAACTTTCAAGTACCTCAAGGGAATTAACAAAGTCCAAGAGGGTAGCATCTTTCAGAAAAAGAGGTGTGCAAGAACAAGGGGCACAATTTGAAGATAGAAGGGGGACAGCTCAGAGGTAATGTGAGAAAGTATTTTTTTCACAGAGAGGGTTCTGGATGCATGAAATGGCCTTCCTGAGGAGGTTGTGGAGTAAAAACAGTGGGGGAATTCAAGAATGCATGGGACAGACATAAGGCAATTCTAGGGGTTGGGGGTAGGAGGAAGTAGGCTGTTGGTTAACTAGGATCTGCAGCTTATCCATTAGGTAGGGAAATGGGCAGACTGGGTGGGCCAAGCAGTCCTTATCTGCTGTCAAATTCTATGTTTCTGTGTTCTATGTTTCTATGTTTCTAAGGAGTGCCTCCATAATCTTGCCCATTACTGAGGTAAGACTGACTGGTCTGTAGTTCCCTGCCTCCTCCCTACTACCACTCTACCACATTATCTGATTTACAGGTAATGTGTTGTCTGATGTCATGTCTTCTATTTGTGTATGGAAGTTCAAAGTAAGCCTTTTTACTAGTGTTGTTACATTGGAAGCAATGGCCACATGGAAAACCTCCATTCTTTAAGGGACCTAGTAAAAGTTATTTCTCAGTTTGTTCCTGCGTTACATGTGCTGTGTGGACCAGCTTGTCTCTAATTGTCTAGAACAAATCTCATTCTTGGATTTATCTGTTTTTAAGAAGTGAAATAAATTAGAAACCAAACTGTACAGAAATGAAACTGACAGAAACACTATCCTTCATTACCAGAGTTTCCATGACCCTAAACTCAAAGGCAGTATACCAAAATCACAAATGATCAGAGCTAGATGAAACAGCAGTGAGATACAAGAATTTGTCAAGGAGGCTGATAACATGACAAGAAAGTTTCTAAATAGGGGATGTAAAAGAGAGAGAGAGAGTCCTGGTAGCAGCTCAGGAGGTGTGGGAAACCCCTAGGAAAACATTACTACATAGTGAGAGAAGGGATGACATGGAGAACAGTATTGTGTTTTCCACAGCCTACAGTCATTTGAGTGGTGACATCCAGAAAATATTAACAAGAAATTGGCACATCCTCCAAACAGGGGATCCCCAAAACTGGAGATTCAAGGAGTGGCCTTTAGTAACCTCAAAGAAAAACCTGACACTTAAGCCCTGTCTACACTTGTGCTAGCAGCAGCATAATGGTATCAGTAATGGTTTAAGCCTTACCGTTACAGTCCATCCACACTCTGCCGCAAATGTGCTCCCCATTCCGTGCTCTCACCTGACTCGCATCCACACTAAGCAGAGGAGAATGTGGACTCCCTCCCATGATAGTACAGTGTTGAAAATGTACAGTGAGTAGCCATTATATATTTAATCCTGCTTCCACCAGTTATGCTCATAAAGTATAGTTTTTGGACTACACATGCACCCCTCTCCCACCAGCTACCACCACCAACCACAGTTGTTAAGGGTTGCTACTGGTTGTGCTCTGGCTCCTCTCATTTTAAGGGAATGGATGTAAAATGTTTTAAGACCTCCCTCACCCTCAGGCTGGCTTACCGCTGTTGTCTGCATCGCTAGGTGGTCTCTCCTCCACATACAGCTCCTTGTGCAACCAGTACAGAGATCAAAAACACTCACCCATCTGCACTGGTGAGTATTCCAATATGTGAGTGTTTTCAAGTGGCAAACGTTCTTGCTACTGACCTCAAGAATAGCTTCCAGTAGGTCTCGAGCTTGGTAGCAAAACCGCATCAGATACCGTTACCAATGTGGACGCATACCATTTTTGCAAACTTCTGTAACAGTTGCGACCCACGGTAATGGTACCAAGCGATGAGTGTGGACAGGACCTTAGAGACAAGCTGGTCCACACAGCATATGTAACACAGGGATGAACTGAGAAACAACTTTTACTAGGTTCATTAAAGAATGGAAGTTTTCAATGTGGCCATTGCTTCCAATGTAACAATACTAGTCAAAAAACTTACTTTAAACAGCCATACACAAATAGAAGACATGACATAAGACAACACATTACCTGTAAATCAGATCAAGTGCCATATATATTACAGTGACCCTGTGACAAATTATATGTGGGGCAAACAAAGAAAGAATTAAGAAATAGGATCAGCGAGCTCAAAAGTGATATTAGGAACAGAGAACAGAATTCTATGGTAGCCAAGCACTTCAATACAGCAGGCCACACAGCCACATCACTTAGATTCTGGTGGTTAGAAAGGGTTAATGAGCCACATGGCATGAATATCAGTTGGGATGATCTGGTACTTAAATAAGAGGTCTACTGGATCTACACAATGGATTGTTTGACTCCACGAGTTGGACTAAATGAAACCTGTGACTGGAACCTTTATTGATAATTAAAATAAGGAACACAGCATTGCCTTTGGAGAGGACCTAAATTTGGACAACTACAAAGGAAACCTTTCTGAATGAGTGGCACACTACAATATATTCCTTCTTGGCATGGACACAAGATGTACTGGGTGTTCTTCATCTATGAAATAAGCATCAAGACACTAATAGAACATGAGGATGGTTACAAGAAGAATGAATACATAACAAGAGACTGATTGCACTATAGTAGAAACAACAAGCATTTCTCAATGTCGAATGTTGTCGCGCTGGCATTGGCTTTGGTGGTGCAGTGTGAAAACACATTTTTGGCAGGATGTGAAAAATGACAGCTGTACTACTCATAAGGAGGTGTACAAAAATGGCAGTGGTGAAAATGTAGCATGTAAGTATTGCAAATTAGTTACAAGGGTGCGTGGGAAATGCGCAACGCGCACTTGTAACACACTCATTTTATGAAGTTCCGGCGCCAAATTGTCAACATAGGCATTTTAACACCTCTGCTCATGTACAGTGTCTCTGTCATTTCCTCAAACTGTCCCAAAAAGTGATTTCGCACAACGACTGTGCTGTTCTGTGCTGGACGTGCGAAAACACATTTTGGGCAGGATATGTAAAATGGCAGCTGTACTGTTCATCAAGAGGTGTGGAAAAATGTCAGTGGTGAAAATCCAGAGTGAAAATATTACAAATGCACAACGTTACGAGCGTGCATGCAAACTGTGCAATGCATGCTCATAACACAGTCATTTTATGGAGTATTGTCACCAAATTTTCAACATAGGCATTTTAGGACCTGTGCTCATGAACAGTGTCACTGTCATTTTCGTAATCTGCCCCAAACACTGATTTCCCACAGCGACCGCGGTATTGTGCGCCGGAAGTGCGGAAAAACATTTTGGCCAGGATATGGAAAATGTCAGCTGTACTGCTCACAAGGAGGTGTAGAAAAATGACAATGTTGAAAATGTGGCATGCAAAATATTGCAAATTTGCGAAGTTACGAGCGTGCGTAGCAACTGCACAACACACACTCTTAAAACAGCCATTTTTTTGATTTTTACCACCAAATTTGCAACATAGGCTTTTTGAGAGCCCACCTCATGAACACTGCCAATGTCCTTGTGTTAATCAGTCCTGAAAGGTGATTCCGTGCAGTGACTGCGAAATCACCTTTCGGAACCAAGTAACATCATAACTGTGACAGAATTCATGAGGAGGCGTCCCAAAAATCCCATGTTGAAAATTTGGTGCAAAAATTCCAAAAAATGCCCGAGATATGAATCAAAGTTGTAAAAACCCTATTTATTCCATTATACAGCTTACCGGCATTTCCTCAGTTTTCAGTCGGCTTTGAAGAGTGAAGATGTGTTCCTGGTCCACCGAAGATCATCGCGCCAAGCTCTGGAGGTAAGTATGGGGTGAGGGGGATGTGGGGAGGCAGGGTAGGCAGTAGGTGGGTGCGGGTGGTGGGTAGGGAGACTATGAGGGACCGTTTTCTGCTAACAGGTACTAAAAAAACACATCACAGATGGTTTTCTTTTTTACAGGTGGTTTCTTTTTTGGGGGTACAGTAGACGATGGGGGATTGGGCACCTTGTTGGCACAGAAGAAGTTGAGGACATCAAGCCGACTGGGAGTGGGCTCCCCTGTCGGCACATTAAACTGGGAAAGGGGGGAATGGATGCCGATGGGGATTGGGCACCCCCATCAGAAAACAATGAAAGTGGTGGGGGGAGATACATTCTGCCAATGGGGAGTGGGCTCCCTCATCAGCACATGCTTGGGCAGGGTAAGCCGATCGGGGGATTGGGCACCCCTGAAGTCGACAGTTTAGCGGCCACTGTGCCACCATGTTTCCAGCTGTCGAGTACGTAGGAAGGGTCCACTGCATGTGACAAGCTTTGCTCGCATTGCAGCAGACCTTTCTTTAGATGTGCTCTCTCAGGTGGTGTGGTGCCGGCATGCAGGCTGATTGGGGAATGAGGGATGCATCTACTGGTGCGTGCCCTGCATTCGCCCAACAGCGACCGTGCCTCCAAATCTGCACTACTCCAAGATGTTGGCTGTGCACGCACACCAGCATAAAAATGTGAATAAATTATGTTTGTGTAAAATTCAGGATAGAGTGGAGTTTGTTGATATTATGTTCACAATATACACATACTAAAGTTAAAAAAGAGATAAGATGGAAAATAGAGTATAAGATATTTTTTTTTGTTGATATGTTCAGAGCTTGATCTTTTAACCTTCCACCGTAGTTCCATTTTGCTATGTCACTAGGGTTGCCACCTCTGGATGAGGCAACAATTGGATCCTAAGCTCTGCCCCTAGCCCCACCCTTTTTCATGACTCATCATGCAATGCTCCTCCTAGAAAGCCATTTGTTATATCAATAAAAGACAACACTTAAAGCAGCAGTTCAACAAAAATGTTAAGATACTGTTCTGTACCTGTTAAAGTTACTTTCCAAGGTTCTTCCTAGTTATCTATTTACTTATGTACAGTATGTATTTATTTATTAACATTGGTTTACTAGATAAACATACAGAGATAAAAGAATCTCATTTACAGATATGATCTGGGGGAAGACAAGGGAAGTACTGTAAATAGCATACAACAGTATACATGGTATAGAATAGTACATAATATAGAGGATAATGTATGGTCCTCTATCATTAACCGGGTCAGTTAACAGTCGAGAGGTTGCCAGGGCGACCATGTAAACCTCGAGAGTGAAGCTCAAGAGATTTATGTCGCCATGGCAACCTCGAGATGGTTAAAATTGACCGGTTGCCGATAGAGGGACCATACATTATTTTTTATAGTGTATGGTCCCACTATCAAAAATTAAATGGCTTACGTTTTTTAAAAAGTCACCGCTGCGGCCCTTCAGTCCTTCCCCGTGGGTTTCCCTTCAGTCAGTTCCCCGTTGGAAAAAAGCACGCACATGCGCAGCCCACTCGCTGTTGTTAACCTATCAATGTGACGTAGGATCGATAGGTTAACAACATATCTACGTCACATCGATAGATTAACAACCTTAGGAAATGATGATTTTCTAAGGTTAACAGAGTTCTAACATACATTATAAAGAAACTGTTTCCAATAAAGTGTACTTAATATATTTTTCTGACCCAATTTACTTTTTTGTCCACAGTACTATTTCAAAGCCAAAGAAGTGACTATACTTTTTTCTTGAGGGAAAAAAATAATTTAAAACATGCAAAAATGCCTAAATTCTGTTAGAGATGAAAATGTTTACCAGTAAATGAAAGTGGAAGACAACTGGCTCTGTTACTGTTACAAAGGGTGGGGGCAGCTTTGCTGCTAAGCTACTTTAAGATGCAGTGGAAAAAAAATAGGTTAAGTAAGTGCTAATGGTGTTAATGGCCATACTTTACACCTTCCAGGTTGGCTTCTTTCTCAAATAAAAGGCTATATTGACAACAGAACTAGTTTATAACCTGGACATTAGCTGAAACAATGAATGATATGATAAAATATGTTTCAAAAGTATGTGAGCACTCAAAATGGCTCAAAAACCTGACCAGCACAGAGCAAAACCAGATTACCTTATAGAGACCCTGAAAACCTGATCACCAGGTAAAAAAAAAAACTGACAGATGGCAACCCTATATGTTACTGGGGTAAAGACAAGAGGAAGGGTATTTGACACTAGGTGCCTAAAATATTGACCTGACATCTAACCTTTTTTGATCCCCCATGATAAGCAGGGATGATGAAAACATAGACAAGAAGGGTCATGATCTTATTAGAGAATTCAGAGGCAGAGATATCAGGTAAACTAGCTTTGGCCCTCTCTGGCCTTCATTTGCCTCACTTTGACCCCACTACTAGACTGAATATATGATCAGAATGTCCCTAGATTAATGTTATATGAGACACAATTCCATATATAATCAAAGCACAAAAGATAAAAAAGAGAGGCTGCTGGCAGTTATGATTCATTGGATATTTAATATTCTAATACAAAATAATTTGCTGTTTAGCAATGAGCTGAGGATGGAGGGTGAACCGCCTTCTGGATGCCTATGTAGGGCTGAAGTGGTCCCACCTACACCACTGAGCCTGGATGGTGATTACTCTTTCCAATGTTCAGGGGGGAGGATAGAGAGTAAAATCCTGGACTGGGCAGGATTAATACATCACTGGTGATGCAGTTTCTCCCCCCACCGATTGCAATATTTAGCCACGCATTTGCGAGAGGTTGGGTGCTCCCTGCTGCATGAAAGATGCCATGAACTCTGCATGTATGCTGCCCAGGTGAGCTTCTCCTCCTTTTAAGGACTACAAGTCACTTATATACATTAACAAGAGCAGCAGCAAGTGCTGTCTCAGGATTTATTGAAGGCTAGTTTGAGTTCAAGATTTTTTTCCATACTTATAGCATATGCTGAAATGAAATGAACCACTGAAATATAAAGGGCAGAAATGAAGAGAGAAGTAATTGTTGAAGCAGGGGTAAGGTGAACGAATAGAAAGCCCCAATACGTTGTTTTAGTTTATTTTTTATAACCAACCTAGAACAAAAGAATAATGCTGTGTGTGGATAGAAAATGAACCTGTAGGTTTATAAATACATGTGATTTAAGGAGTCTAAAGGAGTATAGTGAGCAGATACATAGTGAACACAAATGTTTTAATTAATTGGTTACATTTGAATGTCAGGTCTATCAGACTTGAGGATAATGAATGTGATATAGTGTAGACAAGTTTTTATTGTGTTATCACAAAAATATGGCAGTAGTTTAAGTTGTAGTATAACATTTGTATGTGCTATGGTTATTTATTCATGGTTTATACACAGTTTTGGACAGTACAAGCTGCCTGCAGGTTATTTTGGCAAATCAGATTATCATAAGATATTAATGCTATACATCAGTTTGTAGATAATTCAATGAAACTGAGCATCTCAGAGAGGCTGAGAGTTGAAAATATGAAATGAAAGACAATTGAGAAGGTAAGGTTTCTAAATTTAAAGAACGGGTCATACATTTTTTTCAGCATCACATAAGTGGATCTTTCTGATCATAGGCTCTTTCTATCTATGCACACAGATTTTTTTAAGACAAAAGCCAGAAAACTCATAAGACAGGAAATTAATAAATTCAATATGAAAATGTAAGTAAGGATTAAAATCATGAATTGTTTAATAGCTAGATTTCATTATGAAGGGAGACTCATTCGGTGCAATGGGGCAGGTTATAAGAAAATTGCACATAATATGGTCAATGAAGTATGAAGGCTGTAAAAGAGGAATCTTCTGTTTTTGATGCTGAATAACATAAAAGCTTGTAATTTTAAATTAGCAATAAGATAGAGCCGCACAGAGGTACGGGTGCTCTAAGACCAAACTAATACAACATCAGAACAGGTCTTGGCACACCTTTACAGGATAAAAAAAGGACTCACCACAAAGCCTGTGTTCAGGTGAAATGTGCTTGAGGAGTTTGTCCATGTTTGCACTTGATGTTAACTGCTACTGATATAGTAAAAAGAGTTTTTCTAACTAATATACTGTGATGAGTCCTTTTTTCTATCCTGTAAAGGTGTGCCAAGACCTGTTCTGTTGTTGTATTTTTAAATGTTGAATAACATATAAGCTAGAATGCACTATTAGATGGTAGTGGTTAGGACATAGTCACTCATTGTAATGGAATACTGGAATAATGCGAGGAGTAAAAAAAATGTTTTTATGTGTTTTATTTAGAGTTAACACTGTAGGGGCCTGAGGAAGTAGCGACAGCCACACAACTGTTGCCCTTGTGACCAAGTATGAAAATGAATGCAAAATAAAGCAGTTGCTTTGCTGACAAGATTTTTCTGAGCAGTGGAGTTCATCCTTCTTCTATTATTTAAGTTGTATGGATTGCCTTACTTTAAGGATGATCAAAAAAGCATAAGAACGTAGATTGAAAACTGTAGGCAACCTAAATCCACTGTTGTTTCTTGAAGCTGGGAGGATAGGCAACCTTTGGGTTTAGTGGCCCTATCTAGATGCCTTTAAGTGGCTAGTGTTACACTTTGATACACGAGTGACATTGTCCACCCACCACCATCACTTCTTGATTCCACCTACCACTCCACCACCCACCAACCCCCAATTATAGAACATATTTCAAAATAAATAAAACATTAGGAAAAATGAACCAAGGCAAAAACACGTGTGCTTCTGGTAGCAAACAAACACCATTCCAAGAATTCCAGACCGGAGGGTACACAGATTATGTATCACTTTATGGCTGAGGAACAGGAAAGGGTTTTGGGCCTGTTGAATAGGGATAAAACATGGACAGAAATGACTAGTGAAAAATCCGTATTGAATAAGATTTACCATTTATAGCAAAAATATATATGCTTAGAGTGGCACACTCTTTCCCTGAGTGAATACATTAAGAACAGAAGGATACCCAGGGGTCACACAATAATAGTTGAACCAAATTTGGGATTCATGACCATCAGGTTAAATGAGAAATGGATGGGCATTAGAAACAAATGCTCCACAGATTTCATGTTGGCTTTGGTTGAGGCAATAGTAGAAGAGAGAAACAGATTAACAACAGAAATACAGGGAGTGCAAGATAACTATAAAGCCAGGGTACAACATCAAGAATTTATTCCAACACTGGAAAGAATAAAATAGGATTTAGCTGAATATGAGGATTACATTAAACAGCAGACTATTAAGAAGTTCAAAAGGGACATAGTGGATTACAGAGACAATAAGGTTCATAACTGGTTCATCAAACCAAGAATATATAGAGGTAATCAAGAATATCAGGGCCATCAGGATTACCAGACAGATTCAGATGGTGGTGACAGTTATGTGACAAATTCATACACACAACAGGGGAGACAACAGGGAAACAGAGATCCTTTTTAAGAGGAGGAGGAGCAGCATCAAGAAAAACAGACAGATACACAGATGCATCACCTCCCCTGGACATAAGGGAAAAGAGAAGATATGATCTAAGGGAGAGAGATTGGAGGAGGGAAGAACAGTACATTGCACCTTACGGAAACCAGAAAGGAGGGGTGGTGGAGGAGGTGGTAGAGGAGGCAGAGGTAGAAAGAGGGGTGGAGGAGGCAGAGGGAGGCAGAGACAATAGAGGAACCTATACCCATTTTTAATCTGAGTGGCAGGGAGATCATGGAGAGAGAAATGGCAGTTTTAAGTAAGGGATTATCCTTCTCACTTACTAGGGGTCTGGACCCATTCCAGCTAGAAGTAGAGCTTCACAAATTTTATAGGAAAATAAGATTGGCAGATTTTTTTTTGGGGGGGGGGACAGAACAAGAACAACTGACAAGGAGACAGAACTTGCAGAAGGCATTATATATAAAATCAACATTTACACCCCCTAGGGGATGGAAAACAGTGGAAACTTACATAAAGGTAGTTGAACAACAAATCTGAGAAATGAGAAACACTAAAAAAAATATGTCCCACGCATAATAATCTCACAAGAAATGAAAGAGAAACATTAAAAATATTAGAACAGGACAAGACTATAGTGATAAAACCAGCAGACAAGGGTGGGGGGATAGTTTTATGGAAATATGAAGACTACCAAGCTGAATGCCTCAGACAATTAGGAGACATGGACCATTACCAGAAGCTGGCAGGGATCCAACCATGGAAATCATGGAAGACATCAAAGAATTTCTAGAACTAGGGGTAGAGCAAGGTTGGTGTGCAGAGGAGGAGATGAAAATGATGACAAAGGAAAAACCCAGGACACCCTTATTTTATGCTCTGCCTAAGGTTTACAAAAGTGTGGACAAACCACCAGGGAGACCAATAGTTTCTGGAGCGGACTCCATTTTGGAACCACTCTCCAAATATGTGGACTATCATATTCAACTTGAGGTATGTATGATGCAGACCTATATCAAAGATACCAGCCATGTCATAGATATAATTGCAGATATTAATCAGTGCAATTTGGATTTAAAAGATGTCTGGCTGGTGTCACTTGATATCAAAGACTTGTACACCAGTATCACACATGAGGAAGGTCATAGCAGTGCTAGACAGGGCCTTAAGAGAACGAGAAGATCAATTCCCACCCACAGAATTTTTGTCTGGCCTGGCAGAATTGGTTTTAAAGAAGAATTATTTTCAATTTGAAAAAGAGTTCTACATACAGGTTAAGGGTATGGTGATGAAGAGCTCAATGACCCATCGTATGCAAATCTCTTCATGTGGGACTTTGAATCCACACATATACTTGATGGCAGGAGCAACCCATTCTTTGAAAACTTCAGAGAATGGAAGCGATTTATAGATAATATATTTCAGATATGGGAAGGAACTAGGGAGGATCTTAACAGATTTAGAGACTACATTAACAACAGGAATCCTGACATACAGTTCTCTGTGGAGGTCAGCCTAGAGCAAATCTCATTCTTGGATTTATCTGTTTATAAGAAGGGCAATAAATTAGAAACCAAACTATACAGAAAGGAAACTGACAGAAACACTATCATTCATTACCAGAGTTTCCATGATCCTAAACTCAAAGACAGCATACCAAAATCACAAATGATCAGAGCTTGACAAAACAGCAGTGAGATAACAAGAATTTGTCAAGGAGGCCGATAACATGAGAAGAAGGTTTGTAAATAGGGAATATAAAAGAGAGGGAGTCCTGGTAACAGCTCAGGAGGTGAGAGAAACCCCTAAGGGAACATTATTACATAGTGAAAGAAGAGATAACACAAAGAACAGGATTATGTTTTCCACAGCCTGCAGTCATTTGAGTGATGACATCCAGAAAATATTAACAAGAAATTGGCATATCCTCCAAACAGGATATCCCCAAAACCAGAGATTCAGGGAGTGGCCTTCAGTAACCTCAAAGAAAAACCCAACACTTAGACACAAGCTGGTCCACACAGCACATGTAATGCAGGAATAAACTGAGAAACAACTTTTACTAGGTCCATTAAAGAATGGAAGTTTTCCATGTGGCCATTGCTTCCAGTGTAACAACACTAGTAAAAAGACTTACTTTGAACAACCATACACAAAAGAAGACATGAAATCAGACAACACAGTACCTGTAAATCAGATTATGTGGTATATATATTACAGTGCCCCAGTGACAAATTATATGTGGGGAAAACAAAGCAAGAATAAAGGAATAGGATCAGTGAGCACCAAAGTGATATTAGGAACAGAGAACAGAATTGTACGGTAGCCAAGCACTTCAATGCAGCAGACCACACAGCCACATCACTTAGATTCTGGTGGTTAGAAAGGGTTAATGAGCCACATGGCATAAATATCAGTTGGGATGATCTGCTACTTAAAAGATAGGTCTACTGGATCTACACAATGGATTGTATGAATCCACAAGTGGGACTAAATAAAACATGTGACTGGCACCTTCATTGGTAATTAAAATAAGAAATACAGCACTGCCTTTGGAGAGGACTTAAATTTGGACAACTACACAGGAAACCTTTCTGAATGAGTGGCACACTACAGTATATTCCTTCTTGGCATGGACACAAGATGTACTGAGCGTTCTTCATCTATGGAATAAGTATCATGACGCTAATTGAACATGAGGATGGTTACAAGAAGAATAGATACATAACAAGAAACTGATTGCACTATAGTAGGAACAAAAATGTGAAAAAGTACCATTTGTATAAAATTCAGGATAGAATGGAGTTTGTTGATATTATGTTCACAATATACATATACTAAAGTTAAAAAAGAGATAAAGTGGCAAATAAGGTATACAATATTTCTTTTGTCGATATGTTCAGAGCATGACCTTTTAACCTCCCACTATTGTTCTATTTTGCTATGTTATTGGGGTAAAGACAGGAGGAAAGGCAACTAGCACTGGGTGTCTAACATATTGACCTAACATCTGACCTTTTTTAACCCCCCACAATAAGCAGGGATCATGAAAACATAGACAAGAGAGGTCATGATCTTATTAGAGAATTCAGAGGTAGGGATATCAGATAAACTAGCTTTGACCCTCTCTGGCCTTCTTTTGCCTCACTTTGGCCCCACTACTAGACTTAATACATGTTCAGAATGTCCCTAGATTAAGGTTATATGAGACAAAATTCCGTGTATAATCGCAGCACATAAGATGAAAAGAAAGGCTTCTGGCAGTTATAATTCATTGGATATTTAATATTGTAATGCAAAATAATTTGCTGTTCGGCAATGAGCCGAGTTTGGGGTGTGAACCACCTTCTGGATGCCTATGTAGGGCTGTAGTGGTCCCACCTACACCACTGTGCCACCACTGAGCCTGGACGGTGACTATTCTCTCCAATTTTCAGGAGGGAAGATGGAGGGTGAAATCCTGGACTGGGAAGGATTAATACATCACTGGTGACATTGATTCTCCCCCCACCGATCTCGGTATTTAGCCATGCATATGCAAGAGTTCATGTGCTTCCTGCTTCATGGAAGATGCCACGAAGTCCACATGTATGCTGCCTGGGTGATTTTCTCCTCCTTTTAAGGACTACAAGTCACTTGTATACATTTACAAGAGGAGCCACAAGCTCTCTCTCAGGATTCATTGAAGGGTAGTTTTAGTTCAAATTTTTTTTCTGTAGCATATCCCTAAATGAAATGAACCACTGAAATATAAAGGGCAGAAACAAGGAAGGAAGTAATTGTTGAAGCAGGGGTAAGGTGAGCGAATAGGAAGCCATAATACATTGTTTTAGTTTATTTTTATAACCAACCTAGAACAAAAGGAATTATCAAGGACCATAGTGTGCCATCTATGCAGTTAAGGGGGGATATTGACCACACACAGCATGGTTTTACCAAAGGATGATTCTGCCAGACTAGCCTCCTGGAGTTCTACAGCAAAGTCATCAGCACACTAGATAAAGGAAAATCGGTGGATGTTATTTTCTTGGACCTCCCTAAGGCATTTGACAAGGTCCCACATGGGGAACTCGTTGATGCCCTAATCGACCTCAACATCCAGAGTAACATCAGTAAATGGATAGCATCCCGGCTGACCCTTTGGAAGCAAAGGGTATGCATTAGAGGATCATATTCTGATTGGTTGGAAGTTACCAGCTGGGTCTCACAGGGTTCCGTATTGGGACCCTGCTTATTTAATATCTATATTTCCTCCATGAAACCCAAAGATGAAGTCTGGGTGTCCATATTTGCAGATGACACTAGGTTGGGCTTAAGAGTAAACCATATTAAGGATGCAGGTACACTCCAATCAGCCTTGGGAGATTTGGAGGAGTGGACAAAAACCCATAAACTGACATTTAATGTAGACAAATGCTGTGTGATGCACTTGGGGACCAAGAACCAAAAGCATAGGTACAGGCTAAATGGAATAACCTTGAGGGAGATTACAGATGAAAGGGACCTCGGTGTTAGAATATCAAATGATTTAAGTTGCAAACTACACTGTAACCTAGTAGTCAGAAAAGCTAGTGGTATATTGAACTGTATTTGGAGACATATTAAGAGCAGAGATAGGGAGGTGATAATTCCCCTGTATAGTTCCCCGGTGAGACCCCATATGGAGTACTGTGGCCAGTTTTGGGCTCCAGGTTGAAAGATGGAAATAAAAGCTCTGGAGAGAGTGCAGAGAAGGGCAACTAAAATGGTTAGTGTTATAAGTGAACAGGATTATGTGGATAGACTGAAAGAGTTGGGGATATATTCTCTGGAGTACCACAGGCTAAGAGGGGATATGTGTTTGGTTTTTAAAGCACTTTCAGACTCTTCTCTGTGGAACCTGCTGGGTCTTGATATCAAGACTCAAAACTACAATATGAGAGCACACCCCTTGCAAAATACAGGCAAGATATCAGTCTACTAAAAGAAAGCATTGGTTTTCAGTAAGAGTAAAGAAGGTATGGAATGGCCTACTTGTGGAGGTGGTGGTAAGCTATACTTGCAAAGAATTCAAGCATAAACTAGATAAGTACCTAATTAGTAAAAACATCAGAGGATATTACTAAGTGGTGAGCATTATGGACTTCGGTCTTCTCTGCTCTGTAAACTTATGAAAAGAATAATGCTGTGTGTGGATAGAAAATGAACCTGTAGGTTTATAAATGTATGCAATTTATGGAGTCTAAGGGAGTATAGTGAGCAGGTACATTGTGAACATGAATGGTTTAATTAATTGGTTACATCTGAATGTCAGGTCTATTAAAGAACTTGATATATTGCAGGGAAGTTTTTATTGTGTTATCACAAAAATATGGCAGTAGTTTAAGTTGTGGTATAACATTTGTATGTGCTATGGTTATTTATTCATGGTTTATACACAGTTTTGGACAGTACAAGCTGCCTGCAGGGCATTTTGGAAAATCAGGTCATCAGAGACAGTAAATGAAATGCTAGACATCGGTTTGTAGATAATGCAATGAAATTGAGCAGCTCAGAGGGGATGAGAGTTGAAAATATGAAACAAAAGACATTTGAGATGGTAAGGTTTCTAAATTTAAAAAATGGGTCATTCATTTTTTTCAGCATCACATAAGTGGATCTTTCCGACCATAAGCTCTTTCTATCTATGTACACAGATAACTCATAAGACAGGAAATTAATAAATTCAATATAAAAATGTAAGTAAGGATTAAAATCATTCATTTTTTAATAGCTAGATTTCATTATGAAGGGAGACTCACTCGGTACAATGGGGCAACTTATAAGAAAAATGCACATAATATGGTCAATGAAGTATGAAGGCTGTAAAAAGCCTGTTTTTCCTGTTTTTGATACTGAATAACATAAAAACTTGTAATTTAAAATGCTGAATAACATATAAGCTAGAATGCACTCTTAGATGGTGGTGGTTAGGACATAGTCACTTACTATAATGGAATACTGGAATATTACGAGGAGTAAAAAAATATTTTTATGTGTTTTATTTAGAGTCAACACTGTGTGGGCCCGAGGAAGTGACGACAGCCACAAAACTGTTGCCCTTGTGGCCAAGTGTGAAAATGAATGCAAAATAAAGGAGTTGCTTTGCTGACAAGATTTTTCTGAGCAGTGGAGTTCATCCTTTTTGTACTATTTAAGTTGTATGGACTGCTTTACTTTGAGGATGGCCCAAAAAGCATAAGAATGTAGACTGAAAACTGTGGGCAACCTTAACCCCCTGTTGTTACTAGCACAGTCAGACTGACCATGATTTGTTAGTCCCCAGAAATCCATTGGCTCACTCCTACGGAAGTGCAAGCAGCATTCCATGTCATAATCCACATCCACCGTACAGTATCTGGTGATGATACAATCCTGAGCAATCCAGAGGTATGCAACCTTTTATCTTCAAGTGCTTCTAGTTCCCTACTCAGGATAGAAGTGATCCATTTTTGAAACTGAAAGTCTACTTCCAGAAAAAAAATATCAGCTTGCATTCACTGCCAAATCCTTAGTACACTCCCCCATTGCCTCCAGTGGCTTCTGAAAACAGCCTGATAGAAGGGAGGCAATTTATGAGCCCAAATCACCAGTTAATTTTTATGACTCATGTTTTCTTGGCTCCTAATTAAAAATAAATTAATAGCAATAATAATAGGAGTGGGCGGATATCTGACCCGATAAGTAAATCTGATTGGATATTCAGCAATTTAGCTGTGCCTGTTCTGACCGGGATAGTTTCCCCTTTAAGACGTCAGATCAAGATTATCAGGATCAGTCACAGCAGTCACATTCATTAAATTAGTTAAGCTGTGCACCTGCGATCACTTGAAGCACCACTATAAACGCAGTGTAATCTGTTGCATTTAGATTCAGTCGGGTACGAGAGGCTGAGCAATCCTGAGGTGCAAGTACGAATTGCTGTGTGCTGTATCATGTCAAACAAAAGTATAAAATGGACTTATTTTACTGTGGACCAAGAGAAAGATTCAATGGTGAAGTGCTGTTTATGCCTTACACTGACTTCCATAAGTCAAGGTTCTTCAGTGAAGACGTTTGGAGCACAAGGTTTGCTTAATCATTTAAGAAACAAACACAAAAAAGAATATACAGAGTTGCAGATTGAGAATTCTAATATAGAACTTGAAAGGCAGGCAGCATCCTTATATGACCCACCAGCTAAAAAAATCAAACAAGAGTTCCAGGCAATAGAACACTACATAGCTCACACACAGCCCTTCCGCAGTGACCACCCTAGAGCTGTAGAAATAACAAAAGCTGTTGCTGAAATGATAGCTGTGGATGAGCAGCCCTTTTCAATTGTAGAGGATGTGGGTTTTAAAAAGTTAATAGCAGTGCTGGAGCGGAGGTACTGTTTGTCTTCCCGTGGTCACTTTTTTAAAGTAACAATACCAGAAATTTACTTTAATCGTAGGACAAAGATGATGGATGAATTATCCAATATTACGTCTTTTGCTTTTACTACTGATAGTTGGACTACCGAATGCTCTATCATGTTGTACTTGCCAGTAACAGCCCACTGGATTGCTACTAGCTCCAATAGGCATTCAGCACTACTGCGCCTAAAATGCCGCACTGAAAAACACACAGGTGAAAATCTTTGACAACAGTTCCTGAGTGTTCTTGAAACCTGGGGTATTGTGAGTTCAAAAAGGTACCTTGTAATCAGAGATAATGGTCCCAACATTGCCAAAGCTATGAAGTTAAGTGCAGTACTGAGTTCTGGTTGTGTGGCTCACACTCTTCAATTAATTATACATGATGCAATACTTAAGCAAAGGTCTATAGAAGAATTATTGGCTACAGGGAGAGCTATGGTCAGCCACTTCAAGCACTCAGCACCAGCAACTGCAAAAAACACTTCAGGCACCTATTCACTGTTTAATTCAAGATGCCTCCACCTGATGGAACTCTACATTTTATATGTTAGAGAGACTTTTAGAGCTGGTACACAGTGAATCTGGAGCAGAGAAAAGGACAGCAAAACAGGGACAATGGTTACAAAGACAACCAAAAGGAATATTTATTTATTTATGTCTTTGATAACCGGGTGAGCAAACTGATCCAGAGGACCATTTTCAATTGCGACCCGGGCCGCCAGGGTAGCAAACGCAACAAACATCAATACAATACAGAGATACAATTAGAACAAAACAGGACTGCCGAAAACACTTGGTATGAGGTCACATAACATAGTACAAATATTTCAGGGAAATCAGTACATACTGGTGTAGTGACATACATTAAGTGGCTATGCAAGATAAAAGGCTTAACAATGGAATTATGATAAAGTATTATGTGCAATGTACATACTGTCACCTAGGAGCCAAGGAAATAAATACAGTTTAAACAAAGGTTCAGTCTATCACCAGGAGTGATATAGGCAAAAAATAATAGGCATAAATGCAACTTAAATTAAGTTGCAGAACCTGCTAAAAGTTTAGGATAAAACAGGTAGTCATATCCAGATTGAACAGAGGAGCAGAACAGTGCAAGAGGGTAGGGGCACTGGAGGTAGGATGAAGGCACGAAAAGGTGCTATGCCAGTATACAGGCCCTGGTACCACCTGGAGAACTGCTGCAGGAGCAAGTGGCCTCAGTCAGGAGCCAAGCCCTTAAGTTTGCCTTGAAAGACTGATGGGAGGGGGATGATCAGATGGACAAAGGAAGTCTATTCCAGAGGGAAGGGATAGAGACAGAGAAGGCTTTACTATCCATGGTAGTAGTAGTGTGAGGAACTTCCAATGGGGGAACAGAGGAGGCCCAGAGAATCTGAGAGACCACTCTGTCAGTGAGTAGGGAGGCGTAGGGGGGACAGCTGATGGTTCTTGAGTGCATTGTCAATGAGGCTGCCCTTAGCAAAGTCAAAATGGCCCTGCAGAGAGAGCCATCCTAGGGACTGGTATAGCGAGCAGTGGTGGGTGGTAAATGGGGCTTGAAGGACAAAGCGGCAGATGGAGTTGTATGTAAGTGAGTCTGCAGGGAACGTGTAAGTATGGTCACCACAACATATACATGTATTACACTCAGGGCAAAGAATCAAAAAAGACAATACTGGATATAATAAGGCCCACTCTCCCACATGACCCAAATTAAGAAAGTTTTTAGAAATAGTGCACAAGAAGATATCAGATATTTGAATGTAAACTTCAATATAAATTTGACCAGTGTCCTGATGAAGGGGATTTCCTGAAACGTTGACTATTAGTCTGGAAGATACATGAATAAATGTTATGGACACTATTTCTAAAGACTTTCTTCATTTGGGTCATATGGGAGAGTGGGCCTTACTATATCCAGTATTGTCTTTTTTGATTGCATAGTGTCAGCTATTTACTGGAATTAGGCTCACCCCATGTAGTAGAAAAAACCTTTTTACATGTTTGAGGAATATGAGCTGTACTGGATGAGTCTTCTTTACTCAGAACAAAGAACTAATAAGATGAAATGGTTCCAGGGTTGAAATCAGCAAATTCATTAACTGCATCATATCCTTCACAGAGTACGTACTTAGAGGTAGCTGCGACATGCTCTACATTGGAAGGACCATACATCCACTACAGGAAAGACTGCATGAACATGTTAGAGGCATCCAAATAAGGGAATGAAGCAACCTCAATAGGGGCACATTTCAAATCCCACCACAACTCTGACCCCAACCATCTAACATTTAAGGACATTGAGTGAGTTCCACCTCCAAGGAGAGATGAAGACTGCCTCAAAAACTGTTATAGAAAGAGAGTCACAGGAGTTTTGCCTTAGGGAGCCTGAGGTCTAATGGCCTTAATGATGGATGGGACATTAAACCATTCTTGTGATTTCTGCAACAGTTGTGTCCTTATTTCAAAAACGTTGCAACCGTAAAAATTAAAATTCAGACCACTGGTTAATGTTACCGTAAGTCATGAACCCTAAACCATTTCTGTGTCATCACCAAATTATCAAGTTTAACTTGCTGTAACCATAACAAATTAGAGTATTGTTTAATGTAACCTTAAACCTGCTTTGAATAGATCATTTTTTTATTTGCATATGATTATGTTATATTTTTGTTCTAACCTCTTTGTATTTCTCTCGCTGTTTCTCGGTCTGCCTATGTATTCTATCTCTTACAGAGAGCACAAACCAGCTGCCCTTATCCCCACCAAAGAAAAGTCCAGAGTTAACATGGGAATTTAGGTGATTAGAGATGGCATTGGGTGCCATGGACGAGGGACATTAATTTTCTGTCTCATTTTACCTGCATTATAGTTTTTATTTATCCTGGAATGTCAGGTGTGTTTTGATAAATCCCATTTGAAGAGTTTCTTTTGCATTTGATGTTTAGTTGTTTAGAGAGTGCAGAATGCAGCAGCCAGGCTGTTGTCTGGCTTGCCGAGATCTTGCCTCATCACGCCTGTGTTCTGCTATCTGCACTGGCTGCCAGTACATTAGCAAATCACCTTCAAGGTCAGATTACTGACTTATAAGGCTGTACATGGACAGGGACCCAGCTACTTGCAAGATCTTCTTCACCCCTACCGCTCCCTCCAATCACTCTGCTCCGCCGATGAGGGATTGCTAGAGGTTCCCAGGGTCCATTTAAAGACCTCTGGGGCACATACTTTTGCTTTTGCATCCCCGACCCTGTGGAATGCTCTACCTCATCGGACAACAGAGTTCCAGACCACTAATAGTTTTAAAGTTGAATTGAAGACCTACTTATTCAACCAGACATTCCCAGATTAGAGTTGAATCCAGACATACTGTTTGTTGTTTTATATCTGTATTAGATGTTTTATCATATTTTATCTGTATGTCTTGAATTTTATTTATGACTGTAAAGTGCTCTGATCTGCAGGAAGAGCTCTGGCAAATATACGTTGATTGATTGATAGATTACAACCTGTGGAAAATAACCAAACCCATTCTGTTCATGTGTTTTCTTTCAGTGCATTGGTGGTTTCATCTGCACTCTATTTTTATCAAACAGCTGTCTTTCTAGAAATTTTGTAGCTTCCACATTTATTTTCCCTTACACAAATTGTTAAATCAATAAGTTTGGTAATGGCTTTCCTTAACTCCCCTCCCCGTCCTCCCCCATACATTTTTATTATTTACTGATTCTGCCAGCATTTAGCATCTTCTACCCACCCTTCTGTGGGATTTCCCATCCCCTTAAACCCCTTTTTTGTTAGAATGTTCTAAGCCTGTTCTGTTGTTGAATCCAGTTCAAATATAAACTCCTATACAGGTACAAAATCCTGGTAAGCCTTGCATTTTCTAATTAAAATCTGTGACTCTTCTTTTTTTGTGTGTTTTCTTCATTTAAACATCCGCTATACTGTAACTTAAATTTTAAGTTGTGCTGGGCGGTGGCTTATGGCACTCATCTGGCTCCAAAGTCCTTGAAGTTAATGCTAACCTGTGGGGATGCCCTTACATATAGTGATGTTATTGAGGTAGGGGGTATGATACAAAAGAATCACTAAAGCAGTACTAAGTTTGGGTCTACATAGTGTAAATGCCATTTTGAGTTTCCATGCTGCCCTTACCAATCATCTACAGTGCTTTCAATTAATTTGGCTTATACTTTTAAAGCCATGACCTACAGTAGATCGTAATTATCAAGAGCACCTCAACAGCTATTTAGCGTGATTTCAGCTGTTTTCTTGTTGCCTTACCAAACCCTTTCCCCAGTTTAGAAATAATTTTAAGTGGATATTTGACCAACATTTGGGTCACGTGTTTGACTGAATCCCACCACTACATCACTAATAATAACAGTCCTTGTAATGCACAGAAATGAAAACTGTGTACAAAAAGCACAATATAACAAAATCAATACTCCCAGAATGTTTTTCCTCTACCAGAACTTATATGTCCTGTTGCAGCCAGGATGAGAAGGTTGTTGCATGCAGTGGCAGGTAATGATAATCTCTTTGGCAAAGACAGGTGGCAGATGAGGAGGTACAGTAGTAAGTGTGGTAGTAGTGTTTTGTTGATGTGTCTGCTGCAGCACTGACCACATCCACAATCTGGTGAAAAAGATGGCAATGGCTTGCATGCCGGCAATTTTCATGTCTGGACATTTTTGCACAAGGCCTTGAAATGAGAAGGGTTTTCAGAACTTACTTGCTGCTGTTACTTCTGCACTGTGTGAGTCTCCCACCACAGTACCTGTCATGATGCACTTTAGTGCTCAGAAATTCTCAGTCTAATAAATTCTCTTGTCTGGAAATTTTGTATGAGGTCCCTAAATGACATAGACTCTCAGAATGTATGTATTGATTCTGCTGCCATGCTGTGTGATCCTCCCACCACAGCACCAGTCATGTTGCACTTTAGTGCCCAGAAATTCTCAGTGTAATACATTCTCATGTCTAGAAATTTTCACGCTAGGCCAAGAAATGAGATGGGCTGCCAGAATTTATATGCTGCTGCTGCACTGTGTGAGTTTCCCACCACAGCAGCTGTTGTAATGCACTTTAGCACCCAGAAATTTCTCAGTTTAATTAATTCTCTTATCCAGAAGAACAGAGCACTCACTTAAAATCAAGAATGAAATCAGACTGCTGCTGGTTAGAGCGCACATGCACATTTTTTTTACAAAAGTTAAAAACAGAGTTAACTTCCAGTGCAGGGAGAAATTGCAAAGTAAAGTCATGCTAGGCTACACACACAGGCACTTCACGTGTTAGAGTTTCATCAGCGGGTGTTTCCAAAGATTCATGCTAGACCCTTTAATACTACACTCATAGGAACGTCATAGTGATATCACAAGGCATTTAACCGAGTACACAATGTGGGTTTAAATGTACTTATTACCAGTGTAGGAAACAGAAAGTCTAGTGAAGCTTTCAAATTCAAACATATTGCTAGATATGACTGTAAAAACTCATCCTGTTAAAAATACCATCATCAAAATTGTGTTAGTCTTAGTAATGAAGTAATGGGACTCAAACCCGTGACCCAAATTTTGTTTAAACATCCATTTTAAATTATTTCTGAATTGGAGAAAGGGTTTGGTATGGTCACAGGAAAACAGCTGAAATCACTCTAAATAACTTGACGTGCTCTTGATAATTAAGGTATCGGACAACTTTAGAAGTATGGGCCAAATTAATTGAATGCACTGTAGCTGACTGATAAGGGCAACATGGGAACCCAAAATGGCAATTACACTTGTAATGCCCCCCATTTGGGGGGCTTACTTAAATATGCCCTTGGGCATTCTTCCGCTGTCTTCTGGCATCCACCCAGCTTCCGTGGCATTTTGCCATGTCCCCCAGTGTCCCTCTGTGCTGGTGAGCCCTGCGGTGCTCGAAAATCCATTTGTGAGGGCCGACATGTCTAAAGCTGCTGCTCGCACATTCAAGGAGGCACCCTGTGCACTAGACCACTGTTATAGTCAAAAAAGCTAATTGTGTGTCTTCTCCATGTTTCCCGGTGCCAGACTAAGTTAAAAAGGCACCAGGAACACTCAAAAGTGGGAGAACTTTTTTTTAAATTAAATAAATCGGCAGATGCCATAAGCACTGCCTCCAGGGCACCAGCCAAAGGTCAGGGGGAAGGTCACAGCAAGAATGCCCTTTATGATTATTTATGAGCACTGTATGTGTTTCTAGGGGCACTGTGTTACGGGAGCAGTGATTCCCTAAGGGTGCTAGCTATGTCTATGGGAGTGGACTCATTTAAGAGGAAACTGTTGGGGCTACAAAACAGAGGGAAGAGCAAATTAAATTATTGTTGCTCCTAGCTGCAACAGAACTTTGTGGGTGGGGACAGTAAGATAGACTGCTTTGGGAACTGTATGCAGCCACCATTTTAGCAGTCCATAAACAATCGGAAAGCAGGATTTAACAAAGGGGACCTTGGGACAATGCCAGAGACTTATGAGGGATTATCTGGGATAAATTCTAAGTGCCAAAAAGGGAGCCACTTAACACTAGAGTCCTGGGGCCAGTCCTCTTCAATATCTTCATCAGTGACATTGCAGATGGACTGGAGGGTAAGTTTGTCTGTTTGCAGATGACACCAAGATCTGCAACTGCGTAGATGATCCAGATGGGATGGGCAGAATGAGAAGAGATCTGGATAAACTAGCAAAATGGTCAGAAGAGTGGCAACTGGGATTTAACACCAAGAAGTGCAAGATCATACGTATAGGGAAGAGAAACTCTGAAGCCACCTATAGGCTGGGAGGGGAATTGCTGGCAGTCACAAGGGAAGAAAGAGACTTGGGTGTCATCATCACCGATGACCTGAAATCATCCAAGCAGACCACTAAAGCAGTAGGTAAGGCTAGAGGGATGTTGGGGTGTATTAGTAGGAGTATCATAAGTCGGAAGAGGGCAGTAACAATCCCTCTTTACAAGACACTGGTTAGGCCCCATCTGGATTACTGCATGCAGTACTGGAGGCCACACCTTCACAAAGACTTTAACTAAATTGAGGCAGTCCAGAGAAGATCAACCAAAATGGTGCAGGGACTATATCAGAAAACATGAGGACAGATTAACAGAGCTCAATATGTATACCCTAGAGCAAAGGAGAGAGAGCGGTGATATGATCGAAACATTCAAACACCTTAAGGGCATTAATAAGGTGAAAGCATCTAACACGTTTCAATATAAGAAAAATAGCAGAATAAGAGGACACAGCATGAGATTAGAGGGAGGCTGATTAAGGGGTAATGTGAGGATGTTCTTTTTCACAGAAAGGGTGGTGGATGCATGGAACAGCCTACCTCAGGAAGTGGTGGCTATGAATACAGTGCAGGGCTTCAAACAGGCATGGGATAGGCATAAGGGAGCAATACAGATGAGCATGAATAGATAGGTCATTGACAGAGTGAAGGCCAATGGCACATTCAAAAGGTAGAAAAATAAATGGGCAGACTGGATGGGCCTTGCAGTCCTTAACTGCCGTCAGCTTCGATGTTTCTATGTTTCTATGTTAAAGACAGCTTTGGCAGTCAATGGGACTTCTGGAACCTAGCCCCATATAAAAGGGGACAACAGCTCAATTGATTCAGATTTGAAGAGATTCATTCAGAGTTCAGTGTAAGCCTCTGGGGAGCTTACCAGCTCTTAGAGGTTAGGCCTGCCAGGCCTAGAGTTTTCCAGCCATCAGTCCGTGGGTCTAAGTGTCCAGTTATCCCATGTTGGGGTCAGAGCAGCAGGGGATTCAAGTAGCATCCAAGCTGAAAGAAAGAAGAATCAGCCTGCAAGCTAGCTAGAAGGACAGACTGGATGGGCCTGTCTGGAAGGACAGAGCCTTACAAATAAATGTGTTTAGTTTGCCAAAGTGCTTGTGTGGCTGACCAGTTCGTGTCCGCCATGCATGTTTTCAGCCAGTGTAAATTGTTCTTGCATCCTGAAGTCCAGCATCTCGACGAGGACCACAAGGGAATTTTCTTCCTGCTTCATCAAGCCATCTGCAACATGCCTCATTTCGTTGGCTCATCATTTGGTCTGGGTAGTGTGAGTACAAACAGGATAGCTCCCTGCAACAAAGCTGCAATCATTGTGTGTCATCCGATTATTTGTTTGGGTTTGTTACCATGGACTGAGCCATCCAGCTCCGGATTACAAATTCTGGGTTACAGTGCATGTGATTGTTTTCTTTCCTAAGGGCCCCAACAACAGCTGTAATGCCAGCTTACCCTGGACAACGTTCCAGGCTAGCCTGAGTAACAAGTGGGTACCCAGGGTGTGACTCTAACAGAGGGACTCTTAGTGCATGCATGCTAAACCTGAATAAATCAGATCTAAGCAATCAACTGCTAGATTTACTGCCCCACCCCTGTGCAACTCCCCCAAATAAATCAGATTTTGTTCTTTCTTCATTTAACCTGGCTACTGTGTGCCTTTGTGGAGGGGATATTGCGTTGCTGTTGAACTGTCCTATTGCTGATCTCATTTTACAGGGGGTCTCCAGGGCTTTCACAGCTGATCCAGCCCTGGTGGTATGTGCACCAAGTATGAGATTAATACTGTACTCATATGTCATATGTGATTGGTTATCTGCTATACTGTTTAGGCCACTAGAAGGGTGGTGGTGGGTTATAGCATCCCAGAGGGCTATACTAACACCAGTTACGCTACCCCAAGACCATAGCTCTAGGTGTAGGCACCCATTCACCGAACTCAAGCCCCTCAACCTGTGCATAATCACACAGCCAGTGGCAGTAACCCACAGGATAGCGCCACATAGGGGTTACACACTGTGTAGTCCCAGAACTAAGTACTGCTTTAGAGCTTCGTTTGTATCATACTTGGAAGGCTATGCCTGTAGTTCAGTGAACAAGCAGCCGACCATTCCCCCTTCCTGTGCTATATAAGCAGTTCTTCAGCATCTCTTTCAAGCACTTTTTATTTGCAGCCGGAGGCTCTGTCGGTTTGTCGTTTGCTGCTGTCTGGGGCCTACGCCCCCTTGCTATTTTGGCTTCTGCTTGTTTCTGCTGGACTTCTGTTGCCTGTTCCCCTGCATTTGGTTTGTTCTTTGCTTCCGGCTGTGTGCTTCTTTGTGTTGTTTGTTCCTCTGTGTTTGTGTATCTTTTGTTTTGCCCTCTTTTGGGGGGCTTCTGTTTCTAAAATCCAGAGCTCATGCTACTTGCTCCCATTTACTCGCAGTGCAACTGCAATCATTATCTGTGTGTTTCAACTCATACCACATAGCTAATCTCCATGCTATGCACCTTAATTGTTTTCACCTGGTTCAGGCTCACTATGCAGCTCAATTCTGCTTCTTCAACTTGTACCACATACCTCATTGCTGTTATTTCACTGCACTGCCTGGCAAAATCTGCTTCAGAGCATTGCCTCCCTCCAATCTATGTTCATTGAATCCTACAACTCATAGTTACTCAATACAGATGCTGCTGTTTATGTTCATACATTGCTATTATACTCTGGAGGTCAACTAAGGTACTGCTGATGCTGTAAAATTGTTTTAATATCTACATGTGGGTCTCGGCACCTTCCATCACTTTCTTGTTTTTCCTACGGTGGGGACTTGAAGGTGTTGGGGGAGTCATGGCCCCGTGTGGCATACTTACTTAATGTTCTAATCCTGCCTCTGCTGCCAAAAAATCCTCACAGTATTTGTCAACTTTCATTGGCTTCCTTGAATGCCTGACTGGCTTGCCCCATGTTCATATTTGCTGATTCTCCAACTTATGTGCAGGTCCAGCTATTGCTACTCTGCTTTAAAGACCTACATGCAGATCTGACAATTGCTACTCTGCCTTACTGACCTACATGCAGGTCCACTCATTGCTTACACAATCATTGCTCAACACTCGCTACTACCATCTGACCTACATGAGGTTCCAGCATTCAATGCTCATTCAGCTCCTCTTCAGTTTTCTGGGGCATGCCAGCCATACCATTCTGGTGCAGGTCCTCCCAGTCTTACTATACCTGTCACCTATGAAGAAAAAAATAAAAATTATTTAGCCTCAGCTGGCCACAGTGGTGGCTGCATGGTATCTCTAGTGTCTACTCCCATGGTGGTGGCATGGTACAACCATTGTCCTCTTCCACTCTTACTACACCTGTCACCTGTGAAGAAAAATGAAGAAAAAAGATAAAATAATTTTTCCTCACTTCACCACCTTAGTGGCCGCATGGTATATTAGTGGTTCACTCCCAGTCTTACGATATCTGTCACCTGTGAAGAAATAAGAGAAATTATTTCACCTTAGTTGTCCACCTTGGTGGCTGCACAGTATATCTGTTGTCCTCTCCCAGTGCTACTATGCCTGCCACAGGTGAAGAAAAAGCCTCAGCTGGC
Organism: Neoceratodus forsteri; assembly: GCA_016271365.2. Taxonomy (NCBI): domain Eukaryota; kingdom Metazoa; phylum Chordata; order Ceratodontiformes; family Ceratodontidae; genus Neoceratodus; species Neoceratodus forsteri. The sequence continues at coordinate 81,110,455 of CM057457.1, forward strand.
CACGATATATCTATTGTTCACTCCCAGTGTTATTAGACCTGTCACAGAGAAATTATTTAGCCTCAGTTGGCCAATGGGTACCTCTGAAAGGAAATCTTAAAATAAAAAAATCATGTAATGATACTGTCAAATTAATGAGGGCCATGCTGTGTACTGGCATGATGATACCACAGAAAGGAGTGGTGGAGGAAGAGGTAACTTATGTCTGTGAATTGATGTCTGTCTGGCTTTGCTGTTGGCTTGCCAGTCATCCCTGTGAATGATCAAACCTGGTCTGAGAGGGAGACAAAAGGATAGAAAGTAACAAAATTTACTGTCTTGCAAGCAATATGGTGGGAGCTCCTCCTGTATAAGGATGGAGACACCACCACAAGGGAGGATTAGGAGTGTGAATAATAGTAAAAATCAGTTACCATCACAGCAGACAAAGTTAGCTCATGCTGAACATCAAGTCTTGCGGCCTCGAAGGGCTGGCTGGCAGCTAGGAGGCTCAGCTTGAGGGCTGGTTGGCTGACTGGAAGTCTGCCTAGCAATGGCATTTACTGTATGCTGAATTAAGAATCTGGGTTTCTCAGTCTGGATGCATGTGGTGCAGGTGACAGTTTGCCATGTTGTTTGTGGATGTGGAGGACATAAACTGGCCAGAGGAGGAGGAGGCGGTGACTTGCTTGCTGATGGAGGCATGATCTGCCTTGCTGGCAATGGTATTTTCTTTTTTTTTGTGATATTGTTTATACTCCTTTAGCTCCAATGGCCCTCTCATTCTGGGGGGCCCCAGCCTCATCACCCCAGCATCCACCATCCGACGCTAGTACTCCCAGGGCTTACCCCCTCTGGCAGGGTCAGCGGAGAGGGACCTCCCCTACTGAGACAGGATCCAGTGTTGAGCTGTGATTGGCTGGGTGCAGAGCCTGCCATCTCCCCCATCATCTGCCGGGAGTTTTTTTTGGGCTTTTCTTGTGTCCCCCTGTGGTCGCGCAGCATACAGCGATGCCTGTGACAGGGTTGTGCATGCTCCCATGCACACCCACATCAATCATCTGCTGCAGTCTGCCCCCACTCTGTAGCAGCTCCATGCCACCAATCCTGAGCCTCCATTAGGGGTCAGGTGTGCACTGACTGCTGCTCTCCCCCCTCCCCAGAGATGGAAAGCAGTCCATCAGATGCTCGACCCATCTCCATCCTTGCCAACCTTCAGTGGCCCATGCTTGTTCCTGAACATGGGTCGCCAGTGTGGTGTGAGGTATGGCATCCAGTGCCTCAGCCCTCAGCACCACCGGAGAAGCTGGAGAAGACCATGACTTTGGTGTTCTTGGCATTTAGCACTAGCTCTTTAGTCAAGAACCAAGAGTGGAAGCTATGGAAGTCGAGTTGCAGTTTGTAGAATAGGGTAGTATGGTTTTTGTCCTTACAATAAAGGGCTGCGGTGTCAACATTAAGTATGAGTTCAGTGTGGTTGCATATTTTTCTGGAAGGGAATTTACCACAAGGGAGAAAAGAAGGGGACCAAGAATGGACCCTTGTGGAACTCCTTGTGTCCATTCCATACAAACTGATGTAAGAAACCACTATGGTTCTCAAAGGAGGTGGCAGGGAAGGTTAGGGAGAAAAAGAGAGCATTCAGGAAGTACAAGGAATCACAGAAGGAGCAGGACAGAGAATTGTATCAGTTAAAGCAAAAGGAAGCAAGAAAGGCAGTCATTTCATTTCATTTCATTTTAATTTTTTTATACTTGTAAATCCAAATGAGCAGAACTGCCTGTTTTCTTTGGAGACAAGTTCAAAGCTAAAAACATAAATACAAAAAATACAAGCAAACAACATAGGAACAAACAATACAATCAATCAATAAAGTGCAATACATGGAAACACATTATGTTTGGGAAAATAGCCAATGTTTTAACCTTTTCTTAAAGCCCTGAATAGAACTGTTCTCAACAATTTCTAACGATTTCTTAAAGCCCTGAGTAGGACTGTTCTCAACAATTTCTAACAGTATTTTGTTGAAAAAAGTGGGTGCTCTAAATGATAAAGATCATTGCCCAAAAGTAGTCTTAAAAAATGGTATTTTAAATTTATAATTATACTGAGACCTAGTGGACAATGCATTTATTGATCTAGAAAACATTATAGAGGTAAACGGAGGAAGAAGATTACATTTTACTTTAAATAGGAAAATACCCATTTTGTAAAGAACTCGATTTTCAAAGGATAAAGAATAAGACTGTTTGTACAAATCAGCACAATGGGTTTGAAAAGGTAAGTTTAGCCAAAATCTCAACGCTGAATGATAAATTACTCTAAGTGGGCTCAAAACATTGGTAGATGAGGAGGTGTAAATCAATATTCCATAATCAAGTATTGAAAACAGAAAGCTATGAGCTAAAAGCTTTCTAGATTCAAGAGACAAAAGAAATTTAGCTTGATAAAGGATGCCCAATCTCTGATGAAGAGTTTTACAAAGATTCTGAATGTGAGGTTCAAAAGAAAACTGATTGTCCAGAATTATGCCTAAGTATTTGAAAGTGAAGACATTTTCAATTCTATTACCTTTCCTGTCAAAAATTGGAGGGGGGTCAATGGATACATTTTTTTTCCTAGAAAAAAAACATTACCTTAGTTTTTTGGCAATTCAAAACCAGACTTAAAGATAGCCAATTCTGCAGATGATTGAAATCAATTTGAAGATGGAAGAGAGCAATGTTGGGTCTGGGGTCAGAACAAAAAATAACGGCATCATCAGCGTAAAGAATCATTTCTGTTTTTGTACATATATCAGGAGCAGAGTTCATAAATAAAGAAAAAATATGTGGCCCCAGAATTGAACCCTGGGGCACACCACAAACTAATGGAAGAGGATGGGATAAAGATGAACCAATAATAGTTCTAAAGGATCTATCACATAGAAATCTTGTTACCACATGATTACATCACCAGAAAAATGGAGACCATGAAGCACACCTGGAAGAAGATAAAGTTCAACCAGGTCAAAAGCCTTGGTCAGGTCCACCAACAGTGCCACACACGAATGTCCACTATCAAGTGCGCCATGAACACTGCCCGTGAACCCCACGAAGGCTGTCTCAGTATTATACCCTGGCTTAAAGCCATGTTGATTCTCAGACAATAAAGAATACTTCCCAAGAAAATCCAAGGTTTGGTCCATAAGAATCTTTTCCAAAATTTTTGATATGGGCGATAAGAGAGAAACTGGACGGTAATTAATAACTAAAGAAGGACTTCCATTCTTTAGGATGGGTTTTATAACTGCTCTTTTCCAGTTACTCGGAAGAACATTATGAAGTAAAGAAAAATTAAAAATATGTGCTAATGGATAAACAAAACAATCAATGTCTATTTTAATGATTCCGATATCAACTCCATCCTAACCCCGAAAAGGTTTTGGATTATTTTTCAAAAAATATTTTTTACTAATAAAGAGGTAAGAAGCTTAAAATGAAACTTTGGATTAGTACCATTATGAATATCATTATTATCAGACACACCATCCAAGTTTATGGGAGTTCTATAGGAACCTAAGTTCCCAAAGTGACTATTAAAAATGTTGGATACCCTAAAATGATCAATTATACTTTGTCCATTTTGAAGAATAGTTGGAGCAGAGACTGTTTTTCTCTGTCCCAAAATTTTATTTAGGGAATTCCAGGATTAACTCTGGAGTTCCTTTGTTTATTTAAACAATGTGCAACCCTGGCTTTCCTGATTTCAGATTTACACTTATTTCTAAGTGTCTTATACTCTTGAAGAAGAGCAGGGGTTCTAGATAAGATATAAGATTTCCAACACTTGTCACATTTTCTCATTAGGTAAATAAGGTCCCTTGTAACCCATTCTTGTTTGGATGATTTAATTCTTATTTTCTTTAAAGGAGAAATTGTGTTTATAATTGCATTGTAAACTACACAAAAGAATTCCCACATTGCATCAATATTGGTACAAACTACTAAAGGAGACCAATCAATTTCATTAAATAAGTCTTGAATTCTCTGGGGAGTAAATTTAGCCAAATTTCGGCATTCAACATATCTGGGGGGACTTTTTAATAGTTTTATAGACCACTCACATTTGATGGGACAATGGTCACTCATGGTGTCAGACATAACCTCACAATTGGAAATTCTGTCAACATGAGTGACCATGATCCAATCAAGGATGGTCCCTACACCTGTTTTGTAATTGGGCCTAGTAATTTCCTCTATTGTGTTACACCCAGATCAACCAGAGTCTCTCTAATTCTACCCCTCAAACTTTTATCCCAGCTGCAGTTAAAGTCACCAAGAGTAATCCATTCTCTATTAAGGGGTAAAGCCTCACGAAAAGAGGTCAACAATTCAAGACCATTTAATATTTTACTGGGGGGAAATAAACAGTACTAAGAATCAAATGTTTACTTTGTCCAAAAATCAAATCAATAGAAATCATATTACATCCTGAGTTTCTCATAGAATAATCAAAAACAATATAATAAAATTTACAAAGAATGTACATTAACACTCCACCTCCTCTTTTTCCTTCTCTATCTTGTCTAACCAGATTATAGTTAGGAAGATGAATCTCTGAATCCATGATACCATTGTGCAACCACGTTTCAGAGACAGTAATAATATCAATTCAATGATACTGAGACCAAGCAACAAATTGAGTCCATTTGGATAGTAGACTCTGTATGTCCAAATGAACAATCTTAAATGTGGAAGAAACAGAGCCCTTATTAACACCAACTGAGATTGACTCATAATTTACCTCAGGTGAAAAATTAGGCCCTGGATGTGGGTGCACTGATCCAGACATAAGTAATAACAACATTACTAATCTTTTTAAATTAATCCTTTTCTCTAACTGTCTTTCACTTTTAGTTGTAGTAGTGTCCAATCTACATGTAAACTCACTATATTGAAAATTATAAAATAAACAAACTTCATGAGAAGAGGGAGAGTGTAAACACAAGATTCTAACAAATACATCCTAGGGAACCCATTGTTCTGATTTGTGCTAAATGGGCAAGAATAAGACAGCTGAAACCCATCTTTTTTAACATGTAAAACATTAGTTGAAATTGAACAAAACATAGATAGCGACAACATTAAGTAACTCAAAAACATAATGAAAGTAAATTGTGAAACAAAATTTAAGCAATAAAACTATCAGAACTAGCATAGAAAGTAAGAATAAAACTAAAACAAACACTTAAAAACTTAACAAATTCAAACAAAACTTAAAAACTTAACAGTTGAGAAAGAAAATAAAATCCTCGAGCTAAAACAGGCTTGTTTGCTTGTTAAATTTCTTCTGAGGAGTGGCACTCACGCCACTTGCAATCGCTCGCACTTGCTAGCAGCGCAAACTTTTAAAGAGCAGGACAGTCCACCTCCCAATGACACATCACAGGTGCAGTCACTCCCTCGACTCACAGCCCCAGCAACAGCAAAGCATCCCACACAGTACCTGGGGGGGAGAAGACAAATAAAGTGCAGGTTCAGACAGGAATATGAAATCTTCTAAACAGCTCCTTCCCAGATGAATTAAAACAGCAGCTCCTGTATTAAGGCTAGCAGCGCAAACTTTTAAAGAGCAGGGGAGTCCACCTCCCGATGACACATCACAGGTGCAGTCACTCCCCCGACTCACAGCCCCAGCAACAGCAAAGCATCCCACACAGTACCGGGGGGGGGGAAGATGAATAAAGTGCAGGTTCAGATAGGAGAACAAAATCTTCTAAACAGCTCCTTCCCAGACAAATTAAAACAGCAGCTCCAGTCAGAACAGTAAAGACCCAAACCGAGGAAAAGATAGCAAACTCAGTTAAGAAGGGGAATAAAACCTTTTATAGGTACATCAGGGAGTGAAGGAAGACCAAGGGAGGGATAGTGAGGCTTAATAAAGGGGGGGGTGGGCAGAGGGTGACTGTGAAAAGGCAGAGATACTAAACAAATATTTTTGCTCAGTATTCACAAATGAAGAGGGGGAGGTACCTAAACCAAACAATAGAAACATGCTGGATACGGGGGTTGATACCAGCCCTTTCACAGAAGAAAGGGTTCTGAAGGAACTCTTAAAACTGAAGGTGGACAAAGCAATGGGGATTGATGGGATTCATCCCAGAATTCTAAAAGAACTAAGAGTAGAACTAGTGACACCACTGACTACCCTCTTTAATAAATCATGGGAGGATGGGGTGGTACCCGAGGACTGGAGGAGGGCAGATGTTATTCCATGTCACAAAAGTGGGAGCAGGGCAGAAGCAGGAAACTACAGACCTGTTAGTTTAATCTCAGTGATTTGGAAAATGATGGAATCACTTCTGAAGGAAAGAATTGTTGAGTACCTAGAGGCTAGTGGAGCACAGGACCCAAGGTAGCATGGATTCATAGTGGGAAGGTCATGTCAGATGAATCTAATAGATTTCTTTAACTGGGTGACCAAAGCAGTAGATCAGGGAGGGGCTGTGAACATGGCCTACCTAGACTTTAGCAAGGCATTTGACACAGTCCCACACAAAAGATTAATGTACAAGTTGGCCAGCCTGGGAGTGTGTCCCAAGATGATAGCCTGGGTAAAGAATTGGCTGGAGAACAGGACACAGATGGTAATAGTAAATGGAGTCCACTCTGAAGAAAGGGGTTACTAGCAGGGTACCGCAGGGTTCAGTACTAGGACCGGTCCTCTTTAATGTCTTTATAAGCGATGTTGCAGAGGGACTGGAAGGAAAAGTATGTCTCTTTGCAGATGACACAAAGATCTGCAACAGAATTGATGCACAAGGTGGGGTGGAAAGGATGAGAAGGGACTTGGCAAGGTTGGAGGAATGGTCAAATGTATGGCAGCTTAGATTCAATGCTAAGAAGTGCAAAGTAATGCACCTGGGAAACAAAAACCCAGGGGAAGAGTACACAATGGGGGGATGAGATACTAACAACAACAAAAATGGAAAGGGACCTGGGGGTAGTCATATCAGATGACCTAAAGGTGAGCAAGCAATGTAAGAGGGCAGTAAGGATGGCTGGGGGGATACTGGGATGCATGGGGAGAGGCATCACCAGTGGAAAACAAGAAGTTGCTATCCCTCTGTACAGACAGCTGGTGTGACCAATCTGGAGTACTGCGTGCAGTTCTGGAGACCCAGTCTCTGCAAAGATATAGACAGGATGGAGGCAGTCCAGAGGAGGGCAACTAAAATGATGCAGGGTCTGCACCAGAAGACATATCAAGAGAGACTTAAGGAGCTTAATATGTATAGCCCCGAGGAGAAGAGGGAGAGGGGGGACACGATAGAAACTTTCAAGTACCTCAAGGGAATTCAGAAAAAGAGGTGTACAAGAACAAGGGGGCACAATTTGAAGCTAGAGGAGGATGGCTCAGAGGTAATGTGAGGAAGTATTTTTTCATGGAAAGGGTTGTGGATGCATGGAACAACCTTCCTGAGAAGGTTGTGGAGTCAAAAGCAGTGGTGGAATTCAAGAATGCATGGGACAGGCATAAGGCAATTCTAGGGGGTGGGGGTTGGAAGAAGTAGGCGGTTGGTTAGCTAGGATCTGCAGCTTATCAATTGGGTAGGGAAATGGACAGACTGGGTGGGCCAAGCAGTCCTTATCTGCTGTCAAATTCTATGTTTCTATGTTTCTATGGGGCAGGACTTAGAAAGGACACCTCTGATTAAGGTTTGGTGTGACCTGTGGCACAGGTACTGTAGTTGCCAAACCAGTTTAATACATTTAGGGTGAGGAAACCTGGGAGCTGTGTATACAATGACAGGGGATGGTACTTACAGTTACCAAGCAAGAGAGGGACTTTGGAGTAATTTTATCTTAGGATCTTAAGGTGGTAGGTCAGTGTGACAGGACAGTATGCAAGGCAAGCCAGATGCTGAGGTACATTGGGAGGCAGATCTCTAGAAGAAGAAGGGAGGTGGTGTTGCCTCTCTATCACTCACTTGTAAGACCCCACCTGGAGTACTGTGTCCAGTTCTGGAGGCTGCACCTCTGCAAGGACACTGATAGGGTGGATGTGGTCCAGAGGAGGGCTACTAAAATGGTGAGGGGTTGCAAGAGAAACCATGTGAAGAGAGGCTGTGGGGGTGCAACATGTACACCCTGGAGTAGAGGAGAGTGAGAGAGGACATGATTAAGACCTATAAGTACCTCATGGGAGTGAGAAGGTGCAGGAGGGGATCTCTTTCACAGGAGAAGGAGCGCCAGAGCATGGGGCATGCTCTGAAGCTTGAGAGGGGGAAGTTTAAGAGGGATGTGAGGAAATACTTCTTCACAGTAAGGGTGTTGGATGCCTGGAGATGCCTGCCAGAATGGGTGTAGGGGGGTAAAGACTGTGGGGAGCTTCAAACATGCATGGGATAATTACATGGGTACAATTAATAGAGGTAAGGGAGGAGGGAGGGAGGGACACTTGTGACCAAATAGAGGCTGAGGTGTAGTGTTAGGCAAGGAAAACAGGGTAGACTAAATGGATCTACTGGTCCTTTTCTGCTGACAAATATGAGCAACAGTATTTGTATAGTTAATTCAGTATTTGATTTGAAGCCAGTGAAGTTAGGCTAGCAGTGGGGCCACACAATCAAATTTCCTGGAGCCAGTGAGAACTCGGGCTGCAGCATTTTGAACAAACTGGAGACAATGCAGTGGTTGAGCAGGGATATCAAAAAGAAAGGATTTAAAGTAGTTTGACTGTAAAAAGATGGAACACTGAACCAATGTAGCAGCAATCTCAGGACTTAAGTTACAGCGAATCTTAGTGATGGTACGTAGGTGGTAAAAGGCAGAGCTGACAGTACTGCTAACATGAGATTCCACATGCATTGATTAAGCCAGTAGAACACCAAGGTTTCAGACAACTGATGGCAGTTGGATAGTAGAAGAATCATAGTGAATACCAAGATCGGATGGACTGAGTGATTTTCTTTGCTCTACTATTGCAGACATAAAGATCCATCTTGTTGACATTTAGAAAGAGTGAGTTTGAGGTCATCCAAGACTATAACTGCAAGACACAGCAATAAACTGAGTTAAGGTGGTTTGCAGTGATTCAGTGAATGGGGAATAGATCTGAGTATCATTAGCGTAACTATGATCAAACAATGCCCGTTTATAATGTCTGCCAAGGGGAACATATATAATACAAATAAAAGAAGCACCAGAATGAAGCCTTGTGGTACGCCAACTGTTACTGGTTTGAGTGTAGGTATGGTAGAGTTGAAGCTGGTGGTTTGTATTCAGCCAATAAGATAAGAATGAAGCCAGCACAGAACAGCCTTTCTGATACCAAAAATAGATTTCAAATGGGAAAACAGAATTTTATGATTAATCATATCAAAGGCTGATGAAATATCTAGCAGCAGCAACACTGTGGGAATACCTTTATCAATGGAAAGTAGGATATCTCATTCGATACCCACAAAAGGGCTGTTTCTGTGCTGTGTGCACTCCGAAAACCAGGCTGAAATTTTAGAAGCTGATTTGAAGAAAGGTAAGCAGTTAATTGCTGGCTTGCTACCTTTTCTAGTACCTTAAAGATAAATGGCAACTGAACAATGGGTGAGAATGTTAGGATACAAAGTAGAGGTTTCGAGGGTAGGCAGAACTAGGGCTGTCTTGAAAGGTGTAGGAAAAATACCAGTGGATAGGGAGGAGTTAATAAGGTCAGTATTAAGTGGAATTAAAATGTGAAGAGAATTTTAATTAGCCATGTTGGGCACGGTCCAGAGGAGATGACTTTGCACCAGAGTTTTTCAATGCAGTAAGTGTATCAGCTTTAGTGAGAAGACCAAAGGATGGCAAAGATGAAGAATGAATTTCAGTGGCCATAGGCTTTTTGAATGGACTAGTGGTGGTCTGTGGGAGTATTTTCAACTTACCATCGAAAAAGTCATAGAAGTCTTGTGCAGTAAGTGACAAGGTTGGCTTAGTGCTGGCTGACCTTGTTGTAGAATGTATAGTTTGAAAGAGTACCATTAGATTTCTTTTTTGGGTAATAATCAGTTCTTCAAAGTAGTTCTTTTTGGCTTCTTTAAGAAGTTGGTTGTATTTTTTGGAGTGGTCATAACAGAGTTTATGGTAGATGGTCGAGCCATGCTTCTGCCATTTTCTCTGCAGATACTTATGTTTCCTTTTTTCTAAAACAAGGATGGAAATGAGAAAGGAAAATGTGGACTCCCAGTGAGTCCACATTTTCATTTCTCATTTCCATCCTTGATTTAAAAAATATATACATTGCAGGGGTTAAACTGCACTGAGAGAAGTGGTATTTCTTTTTTCTAAAGGTAAGCTAAGAGGGAACCAGAGATTTGAAGGACTGGAGAAAACCTTGAATGAGTTCAAGGGAGCAAGACTGTCTATGACTGAGGTAATGGTGTTGTTATATAGAATAGTCAGAACTTCTAGGTGCTCAGTAGGTAGTGGACTGCTAAAGTGGTGGATTAAGGTTGTACTGAATTCTAACAGATTCAGAAAATGAAAGGAATGTTTGAATTGGGGGGTGTCCAAGTTGAAGTAACTAGAGGCATGGAGGTAGTCGGGATGGAAGTGAAGTAGAAAACAGTCTGAAACTGCCAAGTCATAGCAGGTTGCTGGTCAAATGGTGAGACCCTGAGAGATGATCAGGTCTAACTAATGACCTTTACTGTGCGTGGGAGCATTGACATGCTGAGAAAGATTAAAAAGACCAAAGAGATCATTAAAAAGTTTAGAATAATAATCCTCTTGTTGGTCAAGATGAACGCTGAAGTTCCCAAGAATTAACAAGCACAGTGATTGAGGCATTAAAGAGTACAAGAGTTCAGAAAAGTTATCAAAAAATGTTGGCAAGCACCTTGGCAGATGATATTCCAGCAGAATTATAAAGGACAGAGGTTCAGGAAAGTTCATGACCAAATATTCAAATGCATCAGAAACAGAGGTATTAACTTTGATTGCTGTCGGATATTTTTTCCCATATCAATCCAAGTTTCTGTCCAGTCCAGTGAGCATGAGAGGGGATTATAGAGTTAAATGACTTAGGGACCAGTCTGTTGATAGTAACAACATTGTAACTGTGGAGCCAAGTTTCTGTAAGACAGAAACAAATTGAGGTTTAGATCCATGAGATGGTCATTTAGGCTTAGGGCCTTCTTAATAACAGATCCACAGTTCAGCAAGCCAATTTTTGTAGTACTATAGTCAGGAGATGATTTTGATGTAGCCTCAAGTAGATTTGTGCTATTGATGCTTTGCCAGCAGATGTTAGATGGGTTAAACCAGTGTCTATGACCAATACTAGTAGTGATTTGTTGAGGAGGAATATTTAAGTGTATAGAATTAAAAGAATCAGTTGCAGAGCATTGTTTAATGTGGGTTCACCAACAAGTACCATGCCAGGCAAATCTAAGTATGTATAGTTGTTTACATTGAAGAAAGGTGTCCCCAGGATGTTTATGTGTAGATCCTGAGGAGCAAAGAGCCTGAAGTTATGAAAAACTATTACATAACATTGTACTTCCTTCTTGAGGTGTAGAGGCTCAGCTCTAAGGAAAATGAAGCTCATAACTAGAGGCTACAGAAGATGACAGTTTTCCCAGTTGAGGGTGGCTGCCCCAGTTAAGATTAAATTAATTTCAGTAAGACAAGTTACAGCTGGGGGGGGGGGGGCATTGCTCCCACATGAAATTGCAGGGAGAACAACCACAGAAGCGTCAGTGCCTCCAGTTGGACAACCAGTACAGTAGCAACAAGGGAGACCACACTTCACAATAGAATTTGCATAAGGTAGCTGCAGGGGGACCAATGCTCTCAATACAGTAGTATGGTAGAGGATAATGCTGAGGATGCACTAGTAAACATCGATGCAGCACAGATAACACTCCAAAAAGGTGAACAAGATATCAGACACAGAAGAAAACATGCTTCCAAGTTGCTAGACCAATGATAGACCCAGAAAATGGGTCTCCAATTGAGTGGTGAATAAAGTCAGAGCAGTAGTATGGGATTGCTCCCAAGAAGGTGCAGTGCAGTGCAGGAGAACAGCCATTGGAGAAGGGTGCAGATAGGAACAGAATTTGAGACTCCTAGGGGAAAAATTCAAGTTAGGAATCAATTGTGGAATGGGCAGGAAGTCAAAATATGGTTATACTGCTAGTGAAGTAAAGTTTTCCACTAGTGAGATGCAGAGTGGGCCAGAAACAGGAAAATTAAGCTGTGCTCCCTGATGAAGAGGCTGGGTGCCTCAAAGCACCAGGGATCTGGATTTTTCTACTTCTATATTTCCCTGACAATAAATGAAGCAATTTTCCAACATTGGTGCACTGGTTTTGTTAGTCATTTATCAGCTGCTGATTGGGCAGGCTTTAAAATTATAATTATATCACTAGGGAAATGCAGAGTGGGCCAGAAACAGGAAAATTGCAGGTCAGGCAGGTCAGGCCTCCAGTCAACTCAAACGGAGAGCTCAGTCAGCAGTAGAAAAGGCAGTAGATGTTCTCCCCTAGTCCATGGAAATAGCTAGTGCAATTGACCAATGAAAGGAAGGCTGGGGCCTGTGCATATAGTAGCCCTTAGAACAAAAATGGAGAAGATGTCAGAGCTCCCAGGCAGATCCAAGATCACAGTCGAGCAGCATAGTTGACCTGTAGAACTGGTGGCAATATGATCCCAGGCTGGCTCAGTCTCTGGTCCAAAGTGAAGCAACCCTGGGAGCCAGTACCCCAACAACAATCCAGCAGTTCAAGTCAAAGAAAGAGTTGAAGAATTAAAGGAAGAAGGTGACCTGCCAGCATCCTGGAGAGGCTGAGTGGTCAAGATCTCAGATGGACAGCACAATAGGCCAGAGGGGAGCTGAAAGTTGGGCAAGGTAAAATTCAACATTTGATAAAAAAAAAATCAATAAAACAGCATTAAAAATTGCATCAGTAAACTAGTAAAAAGAAACTTAAGAGTAATAGCTAGAAGGCTAAAAATACAAGCTAAAATGCTAAAAACACTGCATTATTGATGTGTGCAGAGAGTGAGCAGCTGACAATGCAGTAGCATCTCACGCAATAAAGATTGAAATACATGCTCACTATGTGTACTTCATGAATCGCCCTGCAAGCTCTTGTGGGACAAGTTATGAATTACATGCAGTAAACATTTATTTCTTAAAAACATTTTTTCTGCAATCCAGCCCAGTGGTGCCGGGTGTTGATGTGCTGGATGCCACTCCTCACACCACACCAGAGACCCTGGTTTGGGAGTGAACTCAGATCCTGGGGGTTAGCCAGGGAGAGACAGGACTGAACATCTGGAGGACTGCTCTCCTCTCCCAGGGAGAGAGGATTCTCTGTTGTACCACTCCTAGATTGCCACCACATGGAGGTATGATGGCAGGGTAGTGGGTGTGACACATCAGGGGCCGGGCGGTGGAAGAGTATGTTGTTTGTGCATGCCTCCACACACATACACTAGGTCTGATTGCATGCTATGTCAGGGAAGAAAATGGAAAAAGCCAGCAGATTATGCCGGTCTTATTCTCTGGTGCGCGCAATCACCCCTGGACTCTCTGCAGAGATCTGGATGTGTTGTCCAAGGGAAGGGATAATGGACCTCCCCCTCTTGGCCCCACCATGGAGGGCAATCCATGGGGGAAAACTACCATAAATGAGTCCCTTGGGGAGGAGGTAGCTGGCCAGGAAGGAGCCTGGGAAGAGCAGGGCTGACTAGCTGAGGAAGAAAAATTTTTTTGGGTAAAAAAAATAAATAATTTTCCTGAATGGCAGTTTAATAAGATGATGGAGGGGGATTTTGTGTGTCATCATGGGGGGGGGGTCTGTTTGGCAGCATCCTAATAGGATCCTGGTATTGCTGTGACCAAAAGTGTGGGAGGAGGCGGCTTAGAGGACATTTTGTAAAAAAACAGACACAGAAGATTGTCTCCTAATGTTGAAAACAGAAGGGGAAGGGGGTTAGACTATTAGTGTGCCAGAGAGGAGGAGCTCTCAGTCACCACATGTTACATTTAACCAGTGATGGGCTACCAGTGTAGTAAAACAAAATCTCCAAAGTACTGGCAGTGGAAATAGGCTTCCGATGTTGTACATGGGTGGGGGTGTAGAACATCACTCCATTAGAAATGAACTCCTTGTTGCCACACTTGATTTTTATTTCTTTTTGGCAGGGAGTGTGAGTGTTGTAACACAATGGATTGGTTCATGGTTTCACAAAAAAAAGTAAAATTAACTATTGGCAGTGGAGATAGGCTCCAGAAGTTGGGCTGCGGAGAGGGGTGTATATCAATAGGCAAGGCAACTTTATGTATAAGGCGCCCAATCCCAGAGGCTCTGGGCACTGTACACAAAACAAAAGCACACAGCAGTCAATTAAGGCATTATAAAAACTCATTAAAACCATTACAAAATTATAATGCAAAGAAAAAAATATATAATAAAATAGGGTTTCAGGAATAATTTTTTGGAAAAACTGGCCATAACTAATATTTCGATGTTAACAGTCAAATGCCAGGCTGAAAAGGTGGCCTTTATCCTCCCCTTAAATACCTCAATCGAGGGGGCCTCCCAGACAGCAGGTGGAAATGAGTTCCACAAGTTGGCGCCAAAGACACTAAATGCCCGATCACCTGAGATTTTGAGCCAAATCCTGGGAACGTCCAGGAGGCCCATCGAAGAGGAGCGAAGAGAGCACGCAGAGGCCACTGGTGGGAGGAGTTCAGATAGATAACCAGGACCCAGCCCATATAGGGCCTTAAAGGCAAGAAGACTCACCTTGAAAAGGACCCTCCACCTGACCGGCAGTCAGTACAGACCACACAGGACCGGAGTCACATGATTGAACCTTGAAAGGCCTGTCAGCAACTGGGCCGCTGCATTCTGCACTAGCTGAAGCCTGTGGAGGGTCCCTCCCATGACCCTGAAGTACAGAGCATTGAATTAGTTGAGCGTACAAGTCACGAAGGCATGCACTAATGTCGGCAGGTCCTCGGGTGGAATGAGGGGCTTAATCCTGGCAAGGTTCTGCATGTGGTAAAAACCACTGCACACTACAGCTGACACCTGATCTTCAAAGGTCAGTCTGCCATCAAGGATCATGCCTAGATTTTGCCCCCTCAGAGAAACAACCAACAAAGCAGACCCCAGAACAAGTCCAGAGTCAGCCCCAGGTTGCAACCCTTCATGCCCGTGACCTGACTCGATCACCAGTACCACTGTCTTAGCCGGGTTGAGTTTGAGCCAGCTGGAAGCCATCCAGTCAATAGTGCACCACTAGAGATGAGATCTCAATGACCATATAAATGAACATGTTCTAACACCAAGATTGGAATACTGGGGTTGATAGGTAATTAATCAAAGACTGCCGATACTGGGGTGAGGACCCCAGTCTGAAGAATATTTGTTAAACAAGACTGCCAACGCTAGGGATGGGCTACCAGTGTCAGCACAAATGCAACCATGTCATGGGTGCGCTCATGCCCATAACATAGTCACAGTGGTGGCTGCTTGCCTGGGAACAAACAGTGGTTTCTACAGTAGGTATGCAATTGTACCTTGTCATTTAGATAGCTTCCAGCCCAGGTAAGTAAGTAAAGTAAGTAAAGCTTTATTTGTATGAGGCGCCCTTCCAAAGCTCAGGGTGCCTTAACATTTACAATAAAATAAATACTCATCATTAAACATTAAAACCAGATAAAACATTTTAACATTAGTTCACTGAGTCCCTTTGAATGCCTAGATAAACAGGTACGTCTTCAAGGATTTTTTAAATCCTTCCATGGTCAGGCTATCTTGTATCCAGCGCGGAAGAGAATTCCACAGGGTAGGTGCCATGAAGGCAAAATATCTTCCTCCTGATGTTTTTAGGGATACCATGGAAATCTCTTGCAATCCCCTGCTGGAGGATCAGAGTGAGTGGGTGGGACAGTAAGGAGACAGGAGCTCTTTCAGGTAGTGAGCAGAGGTGTTGTGCCTGTCACTGTCATAGTGGGCTGCATGGGTGAATGGTGGGCTGGGGGAGGGTGGTGGAACCTGATTGGGTGGGATTGGGTGGGGGTCTAAAATGTATGGGGAGCTGTGGGAACTGCTGGACTACCAGGGCATTTAATAGATTTAATGGGCAGATGATCAGGTGGGGTGGGGGCTGCTGGTGCACTATGGAATTTAAGACATTAAATAGGTGGATGACTAGGAGAGTGGGCTGACCACTGGACCACCAAGTCATTTACAACATTACACAGCTGGGCAATTTGGGGGGGTGGGGGGACCACTGGACCCATGGGAGAGGGCCATAGGCTGCATCTACTGGCAGTGCAGTGGGGAGGTCACAAACGGCTTCCTCCTTGCTTGTAATGAGGCACAATGAAATGCAAACTACCGCAAAGCATCTTGATAGTGCCATGGGGTAATTTGGATATAAAGGTATGGGTATGGAAGATTGCTTGTGGACTGTTGTATTCCCACTGGTATGAACATACAGTGTATTTTTCATAATCACACTGGCTGGTGCTGGTGATGCCCCCCAGCCCACCGTGGAGGCTCCTAGAGCTGAAGACTAGAAGAGGGAGGGAGGGAGGGATGACTGGGCCTGGAAGCATTCTGTGTGGTTGAGTGGAGGAGATGCACAGCCACAACTGTTTTCCCCAAGCAGTTGTAGCACCTGCCCCCTCCATAGGCCCTCCACACAGTGGAGTTTGCTTCATGAATCAGGTTAATATACTATGTACCAACACCCCTTGGCCCAACCTTGTCCTGCCCACCCACGTAGTCATGAGTGTAAGTCAGGGATAGGGTGCAGAGAGGGCACCATTTCTTGCTGTGAGTGCTGTGGAGTGCCATGATGGTGCACATCCTGTGCATAGGGTGCACTCTGTAGATTTTCCTAGCCTTATACATGTGTGGACTGGTCAGAAACCTTCTCTATATCATTCCCTAAGGAAACAAAGATTTAAAGTTTAATTGTACACCCCATACTGTACAAAGTATAATACCTTTTTTAATCAGTAGAGACATTTCAGAATCCAACAGTTTTTGAAATAATGCACATAGTAAGATATTTTCATGAACTGGCACCTTCAATATAATGGGGTCTCACTTTTTAGTTTTCCTACTACTGGATACTGTTGCTTTTAGCTAAAGCAGCAGTGCAATGAAATTGGGCAGAACATTTGATCCTAACTTTTTTCCACTATAAAAAATTATAGGTATCTTCCAGTTTTATTTGGTGGTATAATTTTCTAAATCCACCTACATTTGACTATTTTATAAATATTCTGAGTTTCTTCTCAAGAAAAAAAAGATGGCTGCCACATTTTGCATTGAAACAGCATTGTAGACCTGGCAAGGGTTAGGATAAAAAAAGTAAAAAAAGATTCACGATGCACAACATGGGAGCCACCTTGACAAGTATGTTTGGCATGTATGCTAATATTTTTCTTAACTGTAGCTGAAACTAACTTTTTTTTAAAAACATTTTTCATTGCACTGCCGCTCTAAACTCAATATACAGTATGTTAACAACCCCACACCCAACAGAGTTTAAATTTAGGTTATAACAAAAATACAATTTGTTATCATAACATAAAATGTACTTTTACTATGACTGCTAATGTGGATTTTTATTTGTGACATTTATATCATTTTGTGCATTTTATTGATAGCAACAGAAGCTAATATAAATGCTATTATCTTTCTTTAGTTATTATTATAACAGTGCCCACTATTAACACAGGTTTTATGGATGACAGTAACTGCCAACTCCGATGACATTATCCATAAACCAAATTTATTATGAGGCATTAAAACTGATATTACATACGAACATAATGTGCATGCACAGCATTGTAAATATTTGGATGCATTAACAAAAACTAAAATGAGAAATGCTTATGAGTTGAGACCTTTCAAGGAAGTCATACACGTAAAGACTTTATGGACAAATGTAAATGTTTAGTTCCTTCAGTTTTTTTTTATAGATTCACCTAACAATTTGCTTTGAAATAATGAACCTAGGATAGTCAGTCTAGATCAGATGTTACATGCGTTTCACTTTGGTGGCTCTGTCCTGCATCTACTCAGTTTGATTGCTGTGAACAGAGAAGCACAGGCTAGTCAAAGGGGCTAGCTAACAGTCAAACAGTGAGTCAGTTGTGTGGCCTGAATTTCAGTCTGGGTTTAATGGTCTGAAAAGCAAACTTCATCCATACAAATTCTGACTGGCAAGCAAAAAGGGAACAGCAATGCCAAGGAACAGATTTTATGAGCGACTCAGTAATTTAATAGATGACAAAACGAGCTGTCTACATAGTCGAGGCAATCACCCCAATTTGATGCTGTCAATTACCAGTAAATACCCAAGAAACACTGGGATGCTGGTCCCAGCTATGCAACAGCTCTTTTTGCCAGCTACTGTATTGAGTGACCCATGAAATCTGCTACTTTGCATCAGCATTTTCATTTTGTTCCTTTGAGCATGTGCCACTTTTGTTAACTTTTCAGACTGTTCTTGATTGTCTGCCTTGTTCAGCAGTACTTCACAGGGCCTTGCTCTGTGTCATCATTTGTTGTCTTTATTGGGTTTTATGGTTCATTGATCTCTGCTTTGGCCACAGGATCATACAGGCTCTTTTAAAGTGTATCTATTCAAGTTGAAAGGAAACATCAAGCCATTAAAAGGATTTTTGTGCCCCTCCCCAACACTTCACTCTTCTTGCCTGTCAGGGATACTCTACAGACTTTCTTCTGCTGCCATCCAGATACCCTAAGTGCTCCACCTGCCCAAACATCTGGTTTGGCTCTCACAGGGAGCCCTCTTCTGTTGCAGGGGGATAAGCAGGGGCAGTAAGCTGGGTAGTGATGAGGCGGAGTATCAAGAAGCACCAGAGGCCCTGTGGGGAGCATCATCTGATGCACCAATTTCCCTTTAATCTTATAATTCAGACCCACCTCACCTGAAAGTCAATGCCCACACCCACAAAACCACAGGCTGTAGCAGGACCTAATCTGATGGCCTCTGATCACTTACATTATAATGCCATTCAACAAGTCATTGTGGTAGGCACTGAAATGCCTGGTGCTACAGTATATCAACTCTCACCTTGAAGTCAAAGCTTCCTACTGCCTAGTATCCTCCAAGACTCGTCCCACCTGGCAGTGGAGTTGGACTGAAGGCACAAACCTGGATCTCCCACATGGTACCACCAGTACCACAGGATCAGAAAAGAGTGTTTTCTGAATTCCCATTCTATCCTTTCTTTAACAATCCTGATGGAATTCTGAATGCATTTCCATTATTTTACTACTAAGGCCTGGTGCTGCAAGTTTGCTTCTAACTGAGAATCAAACAACTTGAACTTTGGCAGTTCATTTTCCACAGATTCTCAATAACTATTGGGTCAAAACACTTTTTTCTGACATAACTGGTTTTAATGGTGCCAACCAGATAAACAAACTGCTGTTTACATTATATTTAAGATCACATAATTGCCGGTCTGCCAGACAGAAAGAATCAGTATCAAATGCAACTCCCAAATGCTGCTCAAAGGAGCCTACAAATAACTTATTTTTTTTTCTTACTCACTTTCCTTCTTTATGCCATGATTTTAGAAGTGGTTCTTCATATACCAGCTGAGTTGTGATTAAGCCTGGCCACCAATGACAAGGTGATCCCTCATATGTCAGGTACCTACTCTTATAATTTTAACATGC
The DNA here is from genome assembly GCA_016271365.2 of Neoceratodus forsteri. Classification (NCBI taxonomy): domain Eukaryota; kingdom Metazoa; phylum Chordata; order Ceratodontiformes; family Ceratodontidae; genus Neoceratodus; species Neoceratodus forsteri. The sequence continues at coordinate 81,130,145 of CM057457.1, forward strand.
TAATGTGAGCTGTGATATCACTGCTTTCTCTGTTTGTTTTGTGTAAAAACAGCTCTCAGGCTTCCTTTTTATGGTTGCTTGTGTAAATTCTCAAAGCAAACATCTTGGGACTACTCAGGCAGAGTAGGTTCCAGAGAGGTGTGTGCTGTACTAGTCAATGCAGCTGAGCCTGCAGGAGGTGTGCATGTGAACACCCAGTTCTGACTAGGCTGTTGCTGATGCCACTGAGCTGGCTTATGACTGGACATTTCTTACATATGCAAGGGTACAGCAGCACCTATCGCAGTGAGGCTGCATCCTTTCATATGGCCTGATCAGCCAGCAAACCCACACCCCTCCATCCTACCTGAACTTGCAAATATTATTGGTGGCAGGTGCTCAATCCCCCTGCTGGTATCCCTCTCCCACCTGACCCAGCTTTCCTAAATCTATGATGGTCAGATACTCAACCTCACTGCCAGAAAAGGCAAGACCCCCCCCAAATCACTCCAGCCATTGGATGTCCCACCCCACCACCAGCAACAACAATCCCCCTCATATGCATTATGGTGGTCGGGTGCCCAACTGCACTGTTGGAAAAGAAAACCCCCTAAATTAACTCCAGTGATCAGGTGGCCAACCCCACTGCCAGGACAAACAACTCACAGCCCCCCCCAAAGTAACTTCACTGGTCATGTTCCCAACTCTGCCACTGGAACAAACAACCCACAGCTACTCCCCCCAGAGTAACTCTGGTGGTCAGGTGTCCAGCTCTACCACTGGAAAGTGTTTCCTACCAACAGCATGGGACACCATGGTACCCACCTCCGGTGCAGCCAAACCACACATTGACACTGGGGTGCTCCATCCCCAATGTCGGTCGTTCAAAAAATAAAACTGTCCATTGTCATCCTCTTACTTGTGTTGTTGAGCCGGTATCGTACAGCCCTCTGATCAGTAGTGCTACTGTTTCCAGCACTGCCGGAGACAATTCTGAAGAGTGTTTACATTGCCCATCTCAGTGACATTGTAAGCCATGCTGGGAAGGGGCCATTAGTCTCGGGATAGTCAGCAGTTCGGGGATCACAGCATGTGCTGTGCATTGATGAGCTGCGTAGACTGTCCACATGGCTGCTTAACTCACTCCAGAATGCATCACTACTCCTATGCCGACTTCGGGAGATGATCAGAGGACAACTTACCATGCTACTGTAAATGTCCACACAGCTGTTTTCTATTGCTGCAGTCCACGCATGCAGATTTCAGTGGTGCAAAACTGACAGTGTAAACATGCCTTAAGAAAAAATCTTATTAAAATTTACATAGTTTGATGCTGATGGGTGGTTGAGAGACATGTGAGATGGGATTGCAGTACTATAGTTTATTGCTTGGGAGGAACAATGTAACATCTTGAGTTTTGGGGTCCCAGTGGTTTCTTCCTTTCCCATGAAACAACATAAAATCAGCAGCATAAAAAAATCTTAAACTGGGGAGAGTATGAGAGTATTTTAATAAAATAGCAATACAGTTGACTACACATAAGGAGGACATGGATAACACAGACAATTGGATATCATGGACAAAAAGTAAAAACTGAGGTGTGTGGCTTGGCTCCAACCTCAATGGCAGCTTGATAGATCGGCTCTGCTTTATCCTGGGACATAAATTTGTACACCCTCTGTCTTAATCCTTGGGCTGCAACTAAAATCACTGCCAGGTGAGCCCTATCTATATACTCTAACACTAGCTAAATATTTTTGCTGAACTCACTGGAGTGGCCGAGGAAATTGGCTTTAAAAAACTGCTGCATCTGCATGAACCATGCCGGAATCTACCGCACAGGCTGAGGAGCCTCTGGACAATAAAAAAAAAATTATGGAGATGTTTAGCACGCTCATACAACAAACATCAGAGGTAATTCTTGCCTCTAACAGCACCACACTGGCAATTCACCAACTTGTTACATGGATCTTCTAGGCAGAGCGCCGAGCTACCGGCAATTCAGCAGCCATTGAAGATCTCCAGTCCTTGCTCTGTGAACAAGCACATACAATTAAAACTCTAATAACTAAGGTGGATGACTTGGAGAATAGGAGCCGCAGAAACAATCTGCGGCTCCTTGGCTTTCCAGATGGCTCTGAGAAAGGGAATGTGATGGACTTCCTCTACAGTGCACTCCCCCAACTTTTAAAATGGGAGCTGCCGCCTGGCTTTACCATAGAAAAAGCGCTCAGAACTCTAAACCCACCCAAGGCCCAGAGATTGCCCTTGGCCCATTCGGGCAAAAATTCAAAACTTTGCAGACAAAGACTGGGTCCTAGCCAGAGCTCAGGTATTGGGATCCCTCTCATGGAGCAGCCACCACATCTTGATATTTTAGGAGTACTCCCAGGACCTAGCCCATAAATGCAAGAAATACACTGAAGCCCGCAGACAACTACATGTGCTTGGAATATCATTTTCTCTGCAGTACCTGGCCACCATGTGGGTGGTGGTGAACAGTACACTCATGCTTTTTTCCACCCTGGAGGAGCTGCAGGACTTTATCAGCAGGACTTGGCCCATCCACAGACATGATGCAGCTCCTACTACAAGGCCTCCAATACTGCCTCATGCAGCTGCCGTGGCTCGAGACAGCAGGCTGGAACCCCATGGGAGACAGGAGATAGAGGTTCAATATCCACAACAGAAAGCACCAGATGCCTGGGCCCTCCCCACCAGAAATCAGAAAAGGCAACAGTAGGAGCGCCACGGCAAGAGAGAGCATCTGACTGACCAAATACGATCAAGAAGCCACAGTAGAGAGAGAGAGAGATGGAACCAGAACCACAGGAAGCGGCGATCACCAGCCGATACTTCAGCAATAACGAGTATGACCCCATTAGCATCATCCATCAGAGCCCAGTGATTGCTGGAGATGACACCTCCTCACCATGAGAATGCATCAGTGTCCTACCTTACTCCTCAACCATCCATGGAGCAGTCATGAGCCAACATCGTGGCTCGTGGGTAGACCCCTCCCAACACTCCAAGGATATTTCCCTGGAGCACTCCATTCTGACATGTGGGACTAGCCTTCCAAAGCAGGCACAACAAAAGAAGGACACTGATGAACGGCAGAATGTGTATAACCATGGATGAAATGTCAGATAGGTGTGTTTTTTTTTTACTTTCTCTCATTGGTAGTAAGAGTATGAGGAGGTAATAGGGATGGGTAGGTAACGATGGCTAGGTCTGACTATGGCTGTTATATATCAAATCACACAATGATTAGATATGTATAATAGCTGACTGCCACCCTCGCCCCAGTAATAACATTCGATATCATCCCAACCGCAGTTTTGCATAAATGCTTATACCTTAAAACCTCTGGGACAAAAAGGTCATGCTTTCTGGAAAATGTAATATGTACAGTGAGTCGAGGGGGTATCTCTCAGAGAATGGGGGAGGAGGGTACTGACAGCAACAGATGTATGACTTTGGTGAAGGCTCCCCAGGGGCCAAAGCACTTACCCCACCCAGCGTCCCTCACATTATGTGCAGAATGCCAAGGATGAATTGCTCTCAGTACTAGTGAACGAAGTTGTATGAGTAACCCTTGTAATCTGTGCAAGGGAGAGCCTCATCTAGCTTCAGACAGACACCCTGGAATTCATACAGTGATGGGTAGCTGGATGACACACTCTCTGCCTTAGAGAGTGGTCATATTTCACCCAGTAGACCTGTAGTGCACTACAACCCCCCCCCAACAATCGGTGATCCTGATGTGTAAGGACACAACCTCCTCCCGTCCTGCTTGACTGGATTATCTTAATACATACACTCCCAGAGGTTCAGGTATGGCAGATACTAAAATCCTATCCAACCCAGAGAATACAAGGTAGTAACAGCCAGTGTGTACCATATGCTGTCATACCATGTCAGCTGGTTATCCACTCATGTAAGGCAAGGGATGCAGGCTAGAACTTCCACTGTGACAGTTTGAGGTTTCTCATCTCCCCAGTGTAAGCCTGAGTACACCATACTATCACAGCATTAAATAACAGGCTGCTGAACATTAGACTCAAGCTGTAGTAATGCATAGCAGGGAAGACTGGCTATGGATCATGCCCAGTGCTGGTGGAGTTCAGTCTTACAAGGGCATAACCCTGGGTCTACAGTGCAGAATGGGCTTCTGACAAGTTGTGTTGGGGGTTGAAATATTAAGGTGTTAGCCAGGGACCTACTCAAAAACTCCCTCACCTCATACCTGGACCCTTCCCCCACATATACAAGACTCATCCTGGAGGGCTCATCCTTTCCTAGGTTCAAATGGGAAGGGCAGCCAGGCTATTAAACTCTCTCCAGTCCATATAACAAAGGTGCCATGACTATCCACAGGGGGCTGAGGGACTTCAAACAAACCCAGCCCAGTTTACCTGCATCCTGCTGCTAGCTCTAAACTAATGAGTGTTACAGACGTCAGGGGGAACTATGTGTTTGACTAATTCAACCAACCCAGGGAACAGAGCACTGCCTAGCTCCAGTGCTACTAGTTTCCTAACAAGCTGTCTTTGGCAATTGTCTCGGTCCACAGTAGACAGATTCCTGTGGACCCTCCCCCCATACGGGAGATGAAGTCAGCCTTGGATTGGATGCCCACCTTCTTGTCAGCACCAGTAGGTGCTTTTGCTGTAAATAGTTGTAGTAGAATTAGTAGCTATTTGTTGTGTAACATTCTATGATACAGTATATGGTTAGGAATTATATGTGTGGGCAAACCTGTGCACTTTGGGTACTGTTCCTTATAACTCTGCACTCTGGCCAAAAACAGTCTCTAGGTGCGTTCTTCTCACAGACACACACATCTCCTACATGGCAAGTGTGGGGTTCTGCTCTTTTCGGATGGACACATAACAATACATAACATTATTTGAGATCCAGGATCATGGCTGAAATAACCCGTCACACTTGGAATGTTTGTGGGCTAAATACCCCCATAAAGCGCAAAACAGTTCTATCACATCTGAAAGAGTAAAATCACACATAGCCTTTTTTCAGGAGATGAAACTCATCAGAACTGATCATTCGTATCTGTTCAAGGACTAGGTGGGCCAGGAGGTACACATCACTGCCCAGCCACAGAAAAGGGGAGTGGTCATACTGAAACACAAAGCTCTCCCCTGGACCATTACCTCTAGCTAATCGGATGATCAGGGTAGGTGGGTCATGGCCAACCCCCAAGGTCCAATATTATTGGCCAATATCTATGCCTCTAATGAAGATAATCCCAACTTCTTTCACGATGTTTCGGCAAAATAGGCACCATAGGCAGAGGGAAGGTCCCCATTATACTGGGGGGGGGTGACCTGAATTTGCCACTTAACCCCTTGGTGGACAAATGCATATTGGGCAACGATACCTACCCTAAGAGTATGTTAGCAACCCAACAATTAATGCAAGAGCACGGTCAGGAAGATATATGGCGCCTGACACACCCAATGGAAAGAGACTACACTTTCCAGTCCAGCGTGCACAGTACACTTAGCAGATTGGACTACTGGCTAGTCTCTCACACAATTTTCCCAATCTACAATAGAATCCCGCATCCTTCCCATGGTAATCTCTGATCATGCACCACTCCATCTGCTACTGGTATGGGGCCCCGAGGTGCACCAGTCTCCCTCTTGGAGATTAGATCCCCTCCTAATGGGCTACCTGGATTTTCTGCCATGGGTAACCAGAGAATTCAAGTTGTTTTTTCAGGAAAATCTCATTAATGAATCCACTGTGAAGAATACATGGGAGGCATATAAAGCCACAATTTGTGACAAAATCATTGGGTGTGCCTCCCACAGGAGGAAGATGAGGGAGCAGAAACTCAGTGCCCTGGAGAAAGACTTAGGAGTGAAAGAAGCTTGGCTCACAGCACTAAACACCTGACCCTCCACCCATCAGTTTGGAAGGAAGTCCTCAAGTTAAGGCTAGAAGTCAATGAACTCCTCTCTAGAAAGGCCAAACTGGCTCTGCTGAAGGTCAGGCATGTGTACTGGGAGGGGAGGGGACAAATCGGGGAAAATACTGGCCTATCAGCTGAGAAAACAGCAAGTCAACAGGCACATAGCTAGCCTCCTAGACCCCCAAACTCACAAGGTGCTCACTAAACCCACTGAAGTAAACAGAATTATGTCAGACTTCTACATGAACCTCTACACTACCTCCCATCAAACCATCCCCCAAGATACACATGAGTTTCTGGACAACCTATCCTTACCCAAGTTATGCCCACAACAGAAGGATCTAATGGATGCCTCTCTGACCATGGAGGAAGTCAGGATGACCCTGATGTCATTAAAGAAAGGCAAGGCCACTGGTGGATATGGATTCTCCATTGACATCCTATAGGCTCTCGCTCCCATGGTCCCCCCATTCTGTGTTAGGTATTTACCAAGGCTGAACACACAAGGATACTCCCACCCACACTATGAGAGGACTCTATCACCGTTTTACTGAAAAAGGGGAAGGACCCGACAGCAGCTGGTAGTTACATACTCATATCCTTGATAAGCGCCAATAGCAAAGTCTATGCAAAGGCTATTGCAAATAGGCTAAACACCCTGCTTTCTGCCCTGATACACCCTTCACAAGTGGGTTTTGTGCAGGGTAGATTTAGTGCAGATCATGTATGATCTCTTTTGAATCTAATGCACTCATCATGCAACCTCTCAATGCCGGTAGCTGCAATGGCTGTTGACTTTGAGAAGGCGTTTAATTCTATTGAATGGGACTATCTCAACCTTGTACTACTTCAGTATGGATTTGGCCCCAAATTTTGCTCTTGGATCGACTCGATATACTGCTCCACAAAAGCCATAGTACTTACAAATTCTGTCCTATCTGCCCCCTTCCCACTGGAGCGTTGTGCCAGGCAGGGATGCCCCTTGACCCTGCTTCTTTTTGTGCTGGCTGTAGAACCCCTGGTGGCAGCCATTCAATAGCACAGAGATATTCTTGGCATCCAAATAGGGAAGTCTGGCTACTCCACTTAATGTATGTGGACAATATGCTGATTCCCCTGGCTGACACACATACATCTCTCGTTCCCTTGATAGACCTCCTGCATAAGTTCACTACCTACTACGGCTTCAAGGTCAATCAAACAAAGACTGAATTCCTCCCTTTAAACCCCCACTGCCATCCCCAAAATTCACCCATTTCGGGGCTGAAGTGGGTCTCTGATGAACTCACATATTTGGATGTTAAAATTAGTATAAAAGCAGACTCCATCTGAGAGAAAAATCTGGCACCCTTGTTGGCTGACTGTAGAGGGGAGTTAGAAAAATGGGGTACCTGAACCTCATTATGGCAGGTAAAATCACAGCTCTCAAAATGTCCCTGGCCCCCAAGATAATGTACTTCTTATCCAACATCCCCTTAGAACTTCCCAATGTCTGGTACCATAAAATTAACAAAATGTTTGAAAATTTCCTTTGGGGACAAAAAACAAACAAACTGTGATACAGTCATAACAAATTACAGGCAAATTGGAGGGTGGGGGATGGTGTCTTCCCTGGATGGAGGGATATAAAATCACTTTTCAGTCCACCAACACACTAAACTGGTTTTGCCTATGGTCCTCTACCTCTCCACAATGGCTCCAGATGGAACAGGACCTGGCGAAGACCTCCCTCCTGGCCTCACATTTTTGGGCAACCCAAGCATCAGGGAAAGGACACCCCATCATAGGTTCTACACTAAAATATTGGAAGAAACTCCACCGGAAGCTCAAACTGCCCCACTTATACCCATATGGCAGAATTCCTGATTCCACTAGAGAAAAAAAACATACACTGGTCCACATGGGTGGCTAGGAGCATATATTACATTGTGGACCTCCTTGACCCATTACTTCAGCATGTGGACACATGCCAAAATCTCCAAAAATGCTGAGACATTTCCTGCACAGAATTATGGAGATATCTTCAGCTCCGAGATGTGGCAAAAGCAGTCCTTCCCTCTCAACCGGCAACCAATCCTCGGCCCTCACCCGCCAATTTCTCAGATAATGGTGTAGTACTCAGGTCCCCAAGATAGATGAAATTGTTAAAGCCATAGGAAATATCTTCGAGATGGAGAGAAGGCTCCATGTTACCACACGCCAAACAGTACAATTCAATAAGTGCTGGGCACCATAGTTGGCATACCTTGCTCCCAGAACTGGTACAGGTTAAGAGGCTACATAATATTTCCTTCAGCAGTACAGAACTGATCCATATAGGTATGTGTATGATAACCTATCTCTCCTATGGACTTCATGTAGCTAATGTAGCTAGAGCTGCTAATACACGGCTTGGTCTCCTCTATAAACACAGACCACACCTCACGCTAGAAGCTTTGAAGGTTGCAGTCCTGAGCTCTTCGATCTCTGTAATGGACTATGGTCTCATCATTTATGGCTCGGCCACAACCACAACCCTTAGATGCCTCTCAACTGCCTTAAATAAGGCATGTCGGCTCATCACTGGTGCTCACCATCTCACCCACACATGTGACCTGTACACTCAGCCTGGCTGGCTCCAACTATCAAACCGCATAAAGTTTCTCACCTGCTCCATGGTGAAAAAAATCTACCTTGGCCTTGCACTTTCTGGGGTCTTAACTCTTTTACAACAATGAATTAACAAATGGTGCCTTAGGAGATCCATGCTACAGCTACTGAAAGTCCCCCACAGTCACACTTCACAGGGACAACGCTCTTTTGCTTATTGAGCACCACTCTGGTTCAATGGCCTCAGCCCAACTGTCTCCTCTGCCCCAACTATTGGTATGTTTAAAACTAGGCTCCGGGACTATCTCACTACCAACAGCTCCTGTGACTGCCCCACTTAACCTTGTTTCTCCACTTCCCTTTCTGCTCTAGTTGTCCCCCCACCCCTCCCTCCTCACTGGATTCTACCCTCACATCTTGGTATACCCAATGCTGCACTTTTCACCCTCTCGCCACCCTTCCTACATTCCTTCTCCCCCCCTCCCTCTTCCCTCTCCCTATGACTCTGGCACTTCTTATCCGTTGTCTATTTTCTCTGACAAATGCCGCTGGCTTCCTTGTTACAATGCTACCCTTGAACTGTATTAATCTGTACTCTGTTTGCAATGTCCACATTGTTGTAATGTCTGTCTTGATGTTCCCCATAATTTGTATTTCTCTGATGTGGAACCTTTGTAAAAGAGCCATGGCTCAAAGGTATTTGTAATCCTAGACTTGATAAATAAAACCTTTTATAGGTACATCAGGGAGCGAAGGAAGACCAAAGGAGGGATAGTGAGGCTTAATAAAGGGGAGAGAGGGTGGGCAGAGGGTGACTGTGAAAAGGCAGAGATACTAAACAAATATTTTTGCTCACTATTTACAAAGGAAGAGGGGGAGGCACCTAAAACAAACAGTAGAAACACTCTGGATACAGAAGTTGATACCAGCCCATTTACAGAAGAAAGGGTTCTGAAAGAACTCTTAAAACTGAAGGTGGACAAAGCAATGGGGCCTGAAGGGATTCATCCCAGAATTCTAAAAGAACTAAGGGTAGAACTAGTGACACCACTGACTACCCTCTTTAACAAATCATGGGAGGATGGGGTGGTACCCGAGGACTGGAGGAGGGCAGATGTGATTCCCCTTCACAAAGTGGGAGCAAGGCAGAAAAGGAAACCACAGACCTGTTAGTTTAACCTCAGTGGTAGGGAAATGATGGAATTACTTCTGAAGGAAAGAATTGTCAAGTATCTAGAGGCCAGAGGGGCACAGGACCCAAGGCAACATGGATTTACAGCAGGAAGGTCATGCCAGACAAATCTGATAGATTTCTTTGACTGGGTGACCAAAGTAGTAGAACAGGGAAGGGCTGTGGACATGGCCTACCTAGACTTTAGCAAGGCATTTGACACAGTCCCACACAAAAGATTAATAGTCAAATTAACCAGCCTGGGAGTGGGTCCCAGGGTGGTAGCCTGGGTAAAACATTGGCTGCACAACAGGACACAGAAGGTAATTGTAAATGGAGTCCACTCTGAAGAAAGAGGGGTTACTAGTGGGGTACTGCAGGGTTCAGTATTGGGTCCAGTCCTTTTTAATGTCTTCATAAGTGACATTGCAGAGGGACTGGAAGGAAAAGTATGCCTTTTTGCAGATGACACAAAGATCTGCAACAGGGTTGATACACAAGGAGGCATGGAAAGGATGAAAAGGGACTTGGCAAGGTTGGAGGAATGGTCAGAAGTATGGCAGCTAGGATTCAATGCAAAGAAGTGCAAAATAATGCTCCTGGGAAACAAGAACCCAGGGGAAGAATACACAATGGGTGGGGCGGTAGTAATAACAATAAAGGAAAGGGACCTGGGGGTAATCATATCAGATGACCTTAAGGTTAGCAAGCAATGTGAGAAGGCAGTAGGAAAGGCTGGGGGTATACTGGGATGTATAGGGAGAGGCATCAGCAGCAGAAAACAGGAAGTTGTTATCCCTCTGTACAGACAGTTGGGGAGACCCCATCTGGAGTACTGTGTCCAGTTCTGGAGACCCCATCTCCGCAAGGACATAGACAGGATAGAGGTAGTCCAGAGGAAGGCAACTAAAATGGTGCAGGGTCTGCAAGAAAAGCCGTATGAGGAGAGACTAAAGGAGCTTAATATGTATACCCTTGAGGAAAGAAGGGGGGGGGACATGATAGAAACTTTTAAGTACCTCAGTGGAATCAACAAGGTTTAAGAGGGTAGCATCTTTCAGAAAAAGAGACTTGCAAGAACAAAGGGAAACAATTTAAAGATAGAAGGAGGGTGGTTCAGGGGCAATGTGAGGAAGTGTTTCTATGTTAACAACAAAAAAAGTAAAAACCAAAACCATTTCCATAGACAATAATGTTGTTTTCCCCTGTTTACATGGGCGTTGCTGTCTGGCAATAGCGGACTGCTGATGAGGCAGATTAGCGTTAATTGAGTGATTGACTGCACTGTATTCTGCTGTCAGCAGAAATAACTGAGAAAGTTAACTTGGTGCTAATGGGGGCTATTACTTAAGTACTCATTTAACTTACCTGCTGACACCAGCTGTCTGCAGTTTCTGCTTTTCTAATGTTCTGCTGTTGCTGTAATCTGTCAGCATGTCCAAGAGGGCTGGAATACTGCTAGCTCACAAAACTGAACTTTTGAAAGAAATCAAGTCACTCTCCAAAATGAGTGTGAACGACATGGCAGCTTGTCTTTCCATAGACTGTGCAAGGTGCGTTACCCTGCTTAATGCTGTACAGATGCTAAAAAGGCATGGGATAGTGTAACAGCAGAAACCATTTCCAGCTGCTTTGCAAAAGCAGGATTTAAACAACCTTCTGCTCTGCCTGAAATGCCCAAATCTGCACCTGTGAAGGATCTCATCCCCCCACCACCATCTGGGCTGTCAGAGAATGAATTTGCCTCCCTGTGCCATTTGGGTGACACAGATCAGGAAACAAACCAGAAAGATGAGATCATCCGTGTTATTGATGTTCTTCAACCAAGGGCAAGCACAAGTCAGCCTGAGCGCAAGGCAAAGAAAAAAGACCCAGAAAAACCTGAATCAAGCCATTTGACCACTGCTAATGTTCATTCTGCCCTTCTGACACTTAGAAGAGCTATGGAGCAGTGCTTCGATGTACAGCCAGACTGGAAACTGATGGATAACATAGTAGAGAAGCTTTCATCTAAATGTGTACACTCTGGAAGAGAGAAGAGACAAGGGAGATATGATAGAGACCTTTAAATACCTCACGGGGTAAACAAGGTAGAAGAGGGAAGTATTTTTCAGAAAAAAAAAGGTGCTGAAGAAGAAAGGGACATGCTATGAAGCTGGAGATTGTAGATTTAAGAGAGGTGTGAGGAAGTACTTCTTCACAGAAAGAGTGGTGGGTTCCTGGAACAGTCTTCCAGTGTACGTGGTGGAGGCAAAAACAGTGGTGGAATTTAAGAATGCATGGGATAGGAATAAGGGAATTATAGAGAAAGGGAACGGGTGGGTGAATGGGTAGGAGATCTAGTAGGATTTGTGGTTTTACAGGGCAGGGAAGAATGGGCAGTCTAGGTGGGCCAAGCGGTCCTTATCTGCCAGCAAATTCCATGTTCTTAGCAATGCATATTTACTCAGAGCACTTTATCCAATCCAGCTATGATTTCCAGTCTCCATGTGATGCCTACAGACAAATTCGGACTATTTAGCACTACGTAACTGAATGCCAACAACAACATGGGCCACTGCCTCCATTTAATGGCTCCACGTTTACTACCATGTGAACCTGCTACCATGCCTGCCACCACTGATAAGATGTTCCATCCTCTTCTCTGGCCATTGTCACTAGCTGGTGCCAGTACACCTCTGGACTCTTAACCCAACTTAAATGCCAGACACAATTTATGTGAACATGCTGCCTTGCCTGCCCTTTGCAGCATCCTCTCCTCCTCTGGCCTGCTAGCGTCCACTTCTGCAAACAAAATCATGGCCACGATCTCCACCCGATAAATCCAGATAAACCTGGACTTAACACCATGAATGCCAAGCATACTATACCGCCTCCTCCAGCAAGTAAGACACCTCTTCCTCCTTCTCTGGAGCATCATTGTGCCAGTACACGGCATGGCCATCACTAATGTGATGGTACATATCATACGCGTTTTTTCTTTTCCTTTTCCTTTCACAGGTACAAATGTCAGGGAGGGAGTGTCCTAGAGTGTAAGCAATGTCAGTCTTATGTTCACAGGTCTACTGTCCTGATGACTCCTCCTCAAGGGGAAACAAGTAGCCTCTTCCTCCCCCACCTCTGTGGCACTGTCATAACAGTACATGGTATAGCCACCACCAATGTTACTGTAAGTTTACTGTAAGTATCATACCATGATTTGTTTTCTTTATAGTGTATGGTCGAGTGCAGTTGTATATGCAAAACCATACACTGTAAAATGTGGTTCTGCTTTAGTAGTGATGTAGCTACTAACACAGAACGACTTTTTCTTCTGCATTAGTAGCTACAGTATGTCATAATGTAACCGGCCCCATCAGTGCAGATCATATGACAGGGCTGGTTGAAGCACTGTGTGTGCAAGCTGGACAGCTATCCTAAGGCTGTGAAATGGGACATGGATAACAAAGGCTTGCTACCTCTAATACAAAAAAAGTAAGCTAATGTGTTTTTGGGACCATACACTATATAGAATAGTGCATGGCATCCTGAACCCAACTTGGCTAGTCTTCCCCCTTGTGTTTTTGATGTTGGTAGAGTGACCTCTCGAGCTTCGCTGTTGAGGTCATCAACTGTCATCAAAAACACTTGGGGGAAGAATAGCCTTGTTGTGTGTGGAACGCCATACACTATCCTATATATTTTCTTCAAAGGTGAAAGCAGCAACTACCATAGTGCCAACTAAGGACATAAAAATGTCCCTTATGTCTTCACAGGTGACAGCTGGGAGTGGACAACAACTATACTGTGCAGACATAACAGTGGCTACTTGACTAATGTCCAGATACTTTTCTCTTGTCTTCACAGGTCTCTTGTCCTACGTTCTCCTCAATCTAGCAATACTCCTCCTCCTCCACCTCTTTTGTTCACGGCCCATATCACCCCATTTCATGGCATGGCCATCACCAAAGTGATTTTAAGTATAATTTCCTAAACATTTTCCTGTTACTTTTTTATTTTCATTTTCTTTTCACAGGTACAATGTGAGATGGATTGGGCTAAAGTCTAAATAATGTCAATCTTGTCATCACAAGTCTCAGCTCCTCCTGATCTGATGAGTGCCTCCTTCTTTAACAAGCAAGTCACCGCTGTCTTGTCTGCCAGCTTGTGGACAAAGTTAACACTGCAACATACACATCATCAAAACAGTACTGCTACAGTTAATAGAGTACATCCTTATCAGGTGCCAAATAGCTGCTTCAGATACTACATCAGTATTAACACAAAGCAGAACAACCCCTTAAAACCTTCACCCCCATCTTGTTTCCAGTGGCCACCTGTTCAGCTGCTGACTATGCCTAACTATGCCAATGAGATTATAATTTCTTGACAGTGCCAGCAACAACATACTCTACAAATGACACAGTGCAGCAGCAGCATATAAATCATATCAGATGACCTTCAGGTAAGCAAGCAATGTGAGAATGCAGTAGGGAGGGCTGGGGGGATACTGGGATGTATAGGGAGAGGCATCATCAGTAGAAAACAGGAAGTTGTTATCCCTCTGTACAGACAGTTGGTGAGACCCCATCTGGAGTACTATGAGCAGCTCTGGAGACCTCATCTCTGCAAGGGCATACACAGGATGGAGGTAGTCCAGAGGAGGGCAAATAAAATGGTGCAGGGTCTGCAAGAAAAGCCATACGAGGAGAGACTAAAGGAGCTTAATATGTATATCCTTGAGGAAAGGAGGGAGAGGGGGGACATGATAGAAACTTTTAAGTACCTCAGTGCAATCAACAAAGTCCAAGAGGGTAGCATCTTTCAGAAAAAGAGTTGTGCAAGAACAAGGGAACACAATTTGAAGATAGAGAGGGTACGGCTCAGGGGCAATGTGAGGAAATATTTTTTCACAGAGAGGGTGGTGAACGCATGGAACAGCCTTCCTGAGGAGGTTGTGGGGTCTATAACTGTGGGAGAATTCAAGAACGCATGGGACAGACATAAGGCAATTTTTGTGGGGGGTAGGAAGAAATAGGCTGTTGGTTAAATAGGATCTGCAGCTTATCCTGTAGGTAGGGAAATGGGCAGACTAGGTGGGCCAAGCAGTCCTTATCTGCCATCAAAGTCTATATTTCTATATTTCTAACATCATAAAAAGTGTCTTATTTTCTTGAGAAAATGTTGGGAAATGGCAGTTTCTTATATTGTACATTTGTGTGCACAAAAGTGCTTTTAAGACAAGTGCTGCTGTAGAGGGAGACTGAATCAGCAGCAGCAACAGCAGCATAAATAATTTTTAGTTCTTTTTAGAACTTGTTGGAAATGAAAATTTCATATAGTGTGTATTAATGAGCATTAAAGTGTTATCAATACAAGTGGTGCTGTAGAGGGAGACTGACACTGTGTAGCAGCAGCATATAGAAGCATTAGTAATTTCTAAGTCTTCAGAAAATTGTGGGAATTTACAATTTCATATAGTGGGATTTTATGTGCACAACAGTGCTTAACAAGAGGGGCTGTGGAGGGACTCAGTCCAAGATGATGACTGACACAGCACAGTAGCATCCTATAGCAGTATTAATAATATCTGGGGCAAACGCATTTTTGCCACTAGATTAAGACAACAGATTGACCACTGTTTAAACTATTGGGTGGGGAAATATTCTGCCCCAAAAAGACGTCAGTAAAAATATCTCTTTGGCCCCTCCAGAATGGAATTGCTTAGTCATTAATGCAAGAAGTCTTGGGAATAAGTTCGATGAATTTACCTTATTATTGGAACAACTAAATATTCGCATCTGTGCAGTCACAGAGACTTGGTGGTGCAATGATGACCCCTGGGACAAAAACATTCCAGGTTTTACTCTGTTTCACAAAGACAGAAGCATTAGTAAGGGGGGGTGGCATTGTACCTATCAAGTATCATCAAAGCAGAGAATATCGAACTTATTCAGTGGCCAAATATCGAGGCATTATGGGTCAACATTTTCCCTATCTCAGCACCCTGTATCAATATGGAAGTAGTTTACAGGCCCCCAGCAATTACACATGATGATGATCTTTATCTCTTGGACTTTGTGGAGAAGATATCTTCCACTAAATACACCCTGCTAGTAGATGACTTTAATCTCCCTGGCATAAATTGGAAAACTATACACACTTCATCTCCTTTAGAAAATAATTGTCTGCAATTATTTCTGCTGTCAAATATGGATCAAATAGTTAACACCAGTACCAGGGGCAACAATATTTTGGATCTAGTCTTACATAATATGAGAAATCAAATTTCTAAGTGTACAGTACTCCAACCATTAGGCTCCAGTGACCATTCAATGGTGCATTTTGTTATCAGTGAGAATTTGGGACAGGATAGTGGTAACACAACAGTGTACAACTTCAAGAAAGTAAACTTTCTGGGTATGGCACATGATTTAGCATCCTGGGACTGGCAACATTCATTCTTTGACAAATCACTTTCTGAAATCTGGCAAATTCTGATTAGCCAGTTAACTTTAGCCTCTAGTAGACATATCCCAATTATTAAAAAAATTGAAAAAACTAATTTGAACAGGCCTTGGATGAATAAAACTGTTAAAAAACATATCAAATATAAAAACAGAGCTTATAAAAAAGCTAAGTCAAGTGGAACTAAGCAAAGCTGGGAAGCCTTTAAATTCCAGTTAAAAGTAACAAAATACAGTATCAGAAAGGCAAAAAGGGATTTCGAGGTACGCTTGGCTAGAAATGTGGGGGATAATTATAAATCCTTCTAAAAATATATAAATAACAAAAGGGGTGGCACTCCTATCATAGGCCCACTTAAAGATACCTCAGGAGAACTAGTATCAGATAAGACACTTATGGCTATTATGTGCAATAAGCAATTTTCATCAGTCTTTAATAATAAAAACTGAAACTAGAATGAAACATAATGACCATATCCTGAGTGGGTATTTTTCAGTAGATGCTATTACTGTTCAAAAACTGCTTCAAAACCTGGATCCTAACAAATCAGCAGGGCCAGATGGTTTACATCCCTGCATCCTCAAAGAACTGGCTGTCCCTCTTTCTGGTCCTGTTGCTGCCCTATTTAACAAATCCTTACATGAATGACAAGTTATTGATGTCTGTAGACAAGTGACTGTAGTTCCAATTTATAAAAAGGGTTCCAGGCAGGAGGTGTCAAATTATAGACCCATCAGCTTAACATCTATATTGGGTAAAATGTTAGAAGGAATCATAAAGGAACATCTATGTAAGAAAATTGAACCTGATCCCACCCAGCATGGTTTTGTTAAGGCTAGATCATGCCAGACTAACCGGTTGAGTTTCTATAACGGAGTAAGTGGGGCATTGGACAGGGGTAAGGCAGTGGAAGTCATATTCCTAGATTTTTCCAAGGCATTTGATAAAGTTCCTTATGGTCAGCTTATAGAGGACATTATTAGTCTTGGAATGGGGGAAATATATTGCGTTGGGTGGAATCATGGCTCAAGGGCCGCACCCAGAGAGTGTGCATTAAGGGCTTCTTCTCAGACTGGGATATTGTGACCACTGGGGTCCCACAGGGCTCTGTTTTGGGTCCGTGTCTGTTTAACTTATATATTGCATCATTAAAAACCTTGACAAATGTTTGGTTAACAAAATTTGCTGATGATACACGCTTAGGATACCCAATCAAAAATACTGGTGATATAAATACCCTCCAGTATGCCCTAAATGGGATGCAGAAGTGGGCTACCCTGAAACAGTTGTCCTTTAATGCGGATAAATGTGTTGTGATGCATTTTGGTTAAAAAAAAACACTCAGGTTAAATACATTTTTGGAGGAACAACTTTAAAAGCAGTGGATGATGAGCGTGATCTTGGTATAAGAATATCTAATGATCTCAGTTCCAAACTTCATTACCACACTGTTATTAAGAAGGCAGCCGGTGTGTTACACTGCATAAACAAACACTTCAGCAGTAAAAGTAGAGATGTGTTGCTCCCATTGTTCTCATCACTAGTAAGGCCCCATTTGGAGTATTGTGTCCAATTTTGGGCTCCAGGGGATAAAGGCTCCATTAAATCATTAGGAAAAATGCAACATAGAGCTACTAAAAAAATTCAGAAAGTCATTAACTTAGATTATAATGCTAGACTTCAAAATCTAGGGCTGTACTCATTGGAGTATCGCAGAATGAGGGGTGACTTATGTCTGGTATTTAAGCATTATATGATGATCACCTTTGGGAAGTATTAGGGCTCGAATTTGAGGGATACAATTCACATAACTAGGGCACATCTATTACAATTGAAAGTTGAACAGTGCAAAACCAAAAAAAAGAAGTAGCTGGTTCACTGTAAGAGTCTGCAAAATTTGGAATAGTCTTCCTATGGAAATAGTATCGTGTAAGAATATGACTACTTTTAAAAAAACCTTGGATACCTATCTGCAACACAAATGCATAGTGGGATATAATTAATACTTGCGATCATCATGGACCATGGTCTACTAGCTCTGTATAACCTATGATACCTATGATTGAGAACCTCTGAGGAAATGACAATTTAATAGTGTGGGATTATGTGCGCTATAGTATGCACTGACAATATAAGCATACACATTATATATATTTATATATAACCAAATAAAAAACTTACACAGGATAAACAGGAAGGAAGACAGACATGTGGGGAGTAATACAATGCACTGGCTGTGGGGCAGCAGTCTTTTGGGAGTCTTTCTGAAGGCTGAGATGCTGCCCTATTTGCAGGCAACTCTCTACTCTGAGGGAGGAGGTTGCCCATCTTCAGGCCATACTGGACAGTAGATGGGGAACCTTCCCCACCCAGGGAGCATCAGGGCCACCACCACTGCCTCAGAGGTTGCCAAGAAAGTGCAGTGGTTGGATCACAGTGGGCTAAGGGAGAGTGAGGGTGGTGGAATAGAGGCACACCCAGTTTGTACCACTCCACAATCCATACACCATTCTGGTGGAGCATAGTTCCCCAATGGATGCACCCGCAGAGGAGACTAAGGGGGTTGCAAACAACTGTCACAAGGGAGGCCCACAGGAAGGAGGCAGAGGACACTACAGGGAAAGGAAGCAGCTCCTGATGGGGGACTCCATTATTAGGGGGATAGAACTGGGGAGAGTAGGGAAAAGTGAAGTAAGGTGCCTGCCTGGTGCCATGGCTTGGAGGGACAGGAAGTGCATCCTCAGGATCATGAGAACAGCTGCACGGGACATGGAGCTGGACATCATTGTCCACCTAGGGATGAATGACTTGGCTCAACATGAGATTAGAGCAGTGCAGGAGGAGTTTGTGGAGTTGGAGAGGAGTCTTAGGCAAGTAGCACATACAATATCCTTCTCAGAGGTGCTGCCTGTCTATGGCATGGGTGAGGCGAGGGTACTCCACACCATGAGATTCAATGAATGGTTGAAAAACTGGTGTGGAGCACAGGGGTTTGGATTCATTGGGGACTGGGGTTCAACCTGGAGGGATACCAGCCTATACTGGCAAGATGATCTGCATCTGTTCAGGAAGGGAACAAGTCTTCTGGGTGATCAGTTTAAATGCTACATTGGCAAGCTTTTAAACTAGTCAAGGAAGGAGGCACTGATAAGCAGCAGGGAATTCCCAGCTTCCCCCTACAAAACAGGGTACTAAATGAGGTAAAGATCAAGGTAGAAAGGTCAGTAGGGAGAAGGACGGGGTAAATGGAGAAAGCAAAGTCAGTGAGGACAAGGATGATGCTACAAGAGGTAAAGCTATCAAAAAATAGAGAGTAATAAGTACCAATGCCCATAGTCTGGGTAACAAGCTTTCTGAACTAGTGGCCTTGATGGAAGAGGAACATCTGTATATTGTGGCAGTCACAGAAACATGGTACACACAGAACCATGACTGGGATGTAAACATACCAGGGTACACTATCTACAGGAGGGTCAGGGAGGGTAAAAGAGGAGGAGGAGTAGCTCTTTACATAAGGGAAGGAATCAAAGCAACAGAACAAAAGGGTAAACAGGGAGGAAAGGAAGCACTGTGGGTCAACTTGGAGACAGGCAATGGCGCTACAATCCACAGAGGGGATGTATACAGACCCCCATCTCAGGGGGAGGAAATTGACAAGGAAATGATAGACGGTATCCTTAGAATGGCAGAATAAGGGGAGATATTGTTGATGGGGGATCTGAATATGCCAGATGTTAACTGGAGTTCATTTGCTGCAGCTCATTCTAGATGCACTGCAGGGGCATGCCTTAGACAGCTAGTATTGGAACCCACTCATGAGGGAGCAATGTTAGACCTGGTACTCTCAAATGGAGATGGAGAGAGGATCACAGATTTAGAAGTGGGTAGCCATCTGGGAACTAGCGACCATCGAATAGTATGGTTCACGATAAACACAGCAGTAGAGTCAAGCTATACAAAGGCAAAGGTCCTGGACTTTAGGAGGGCTGACTTTGCCAAAATGGGTGAGTGCCTAAGGAATGCACTAGCAAATGAGCAGGAAGGAGGGGTGGAAGAACAATGGGGAATAATCAAAACTGCCATCACAGTGGCAACAAGCCTTTGTGTAAAGAAAATAAAACAAAATTATGTAAAAAACCATTATGGTTCTCAAAGGAGGTGGCAAAGAAGGTTAGGGAGAAAAAGATAGCATTCAGGAAGTATAAGGAATCACAGAAAGAGCAGGACAGAGAACTGCATCAGTTAAAGCAAAAGGAAGCAGGGAAGGCAGTCAGAATAGCAAAGACCCAAACCAAGGGAAAGATAGCCAACTCAGTTAAGAAGGGAGATAAAACCTTTTATAGGTACATCAGGGAGTGAAGGAAGACCAAGGGAGGGATAGTGAGGCTTAATAAAGGGGAGAGGGTGGGTCAGAGGGTGACTGTGAAAAGGCAGAGATACTAAATAAATATTTTTTCTCAGTATTCACAAATGAAGATGGGGAGGTACCTAAACCAAATAATAGAAACATTCTGGATATGGGGTTGATACCAGCCCATTCACAGAAGAAGGAGTTCTGAAAGAACTCTCAAAACTGAAGGTGGACAAAGCAATAGGGTCTTATGGGATTCATCCCAGAATTTTAAAAGAAATAAGGGTAGAACTAGTGACACCACTGACTACCCTATTTAACAAATAAAGGGAGGATGGGGTGGTACCTGAGGACTGGAGGAGGGCAGATGTTATTCCACTTCACAAAAGTGGGAGCAAGGCAGAAGCAGGAAACTACAGACCTGTTAGTTTAACCTCAGTGATAGGGAAAATGATGGAATAACTTTTGAAGGAAAGAATTGTTGAGTACCTAGAGGCCAGAGGGGCATAGGACCCCAAGCAGCATGGATTCACAGTGGAAGGTCTTGTCAGATGAATCTAATAGATTTCTTTGACTGAGTGACCAAAGTAGTAGATCAGGGAGGGGCTGTGGACATGGTCTACCTAGACTTTATCAAGGCATTTGACATAGTCCCACACAAAAGATTAATATACAAGTTAGCCAGCCTTGAAGTGGGTCCCAAGATGGTAGTCTGCATAAAAAAATGTGCTGGAGAATAGGACACAGCAGGTAATAGTAAACAGAGTCCACTCTGAAGAAAGGGGGGTTACTAGTGGGGTACCAAAGGGTTCAGTACTAGGACCGGTCCTCTTCATTGTCTGTATAAGTGACATTGCAGAGGGACTGGAAGGGAAAGTATATATCTTTGCAGATGACACAAAGATCTGCAACAGGGTTGATACACAGTGTGGGGTGGAAAGGATGAGAAGGGACTTGACAGGGTTGGAGGAATGGTCAAATGTACAGCAGCTTAGATTCCATGCTAAGAAGTGCAAAGTAATGCACCTGGGAAACAAAAACCCAGGGGAAGAGTACACAATGGGGGATGAGATACTAACAACAACAAAAATGGAAAGGGACCTGGAGGTAGTCATATCAGATGACCTAAAGGTGGGCAAGCAATGTGAGAGGACATTAAGGAGGGCTGGGGGATACTTGGATGCATAGGAAGAGGCATCACCAGTAGAAAACAGAAAGTTGTTATCACTCTGTACAGACAGCTGGTGAGACCCCATCTGGAGTACTGTGTGCAGTTCTGGAGACCCAATCTCTGCAAAGACGTAGACAGGATGGAGGCAGTCCAGAGGAGGGTAACTAAAATGGTGCAGGGTCTGCACCAGAAGACATATGAAGAGAGATTAAAGGAGCTTAATATATATACCCTCGAGGAAAGGAGGAAGAGAGGGGATATGATAGAAACTTTTAAATACCTCAAGGGAATCAACAAAGTGCAAGAGTGTAGCATCTTTCAGAAAAAGAGGTGTGCAAGAACAAGGGGCACAATTTAAAGATAGAGGGGAAATGGCTCAGAGGTAATGTGAGGAAGTATTTTTTCATGGAGAGAGTTGTGGATGCATGGAACGGCCTTCCTGAGGAGGTTATGGAGTCAAAAACAGTGGTGGAATTCAAGAATGCATGGGACAGACATAAGGCAATTCTAGGGTGTGGGGGTAGGTGAAAGTAGGCTGTTGATTAACTAGGATCTACAGCTTATCCATTAGGTAGGGAAATGGGCAAACTGGGTGGGCCATGTGGTCCTTATCTGCAGTCAAATTCTATGTATGTTTCTATGTTTCTATGTGCTTAACATGAAGGCCATGGAGGGACTCAATCTGAGAGGTAGACTGACGCAGCGCAGCAGCAGCAGCATATAGCAGCATTTATAATTTCTGGGTCTTGAGAAATTTAATGAAATGAGAATTTTATATAGTGTGGATTTATGGGCATTTTATGTGGGATAGACAATTGAGAGTTGTGGTTAATGGCACTCACTCTAATAATGGGAGAGTGATCAACAGGGTGTCGCAGTGCTAGTTAAAGGAATTGGTCCCCTTCAATGTCTTCATAAGTGACATTGCAGATGAACTGGAAAAGAATGTATGCCTTTTTGCAGATAATACCAACATCTGTAATAGGGTAGATAATCAGGAAGTGGTGGAAAGTATGTGCAGAGATCTTGGGACAATCAGTGAGTAGTCAAGAGCATGGCAGTTGCAGTTCACTGTCAAAAACTGAAAGATCATGCACCTCTTAGGGCATGGGAACCCAGGCACTGAATATAGGACTGGGGGGAGGTACTGTCAGTCCCAAAGCAGGAAAGGGACCTTGGGGTTTGTAATATTTGATGACATCAAAGTGACAGAGCAGTGTGACAAAGCAGTGGGTAGGGCCTGTGAGATGCATAGGGAGGGGTATCACCAGGTGGAGGAGAGAGGAGGTGTGGCCACTGTATGACTCACTGGAGAGACCTCACCTGAAGTATTCTATCCTGTTCTGGAGGCCACATATCAAAAAGGACAAAGACTAGTTAGAGGCAGTCCAGAGGAGAGCAATTAAAATGTTACAGGGTTTGCACCAAAAGTCCTACATTACAAGGAAAGACTGAGGGATCTCAGCATGTACACCCTGGAGAAAAGGAAAGTGAGAGAGGACATGGCAGAGACCTAAAAGTACGTGCCTCATGGGGATGAACAGGGTGCAGAAAGGGAGTCTCTTTCAAATGAGAAAGAGCACTAGGACCAGAGAGCTTACAATGAAGTTGGAGAGGCGGAGCTTAAGAGGGATGTGAGGAAATACTTCATCACAGAAAGAGTGGTAGATGCCCAGAATAGAATACCAGCAGAAGTGGTGGAGGTGAAAACAGTAGGAGGCTTCAAGCATGTGTGAGATAGACACAGAGGAATACTGTATTACCAAACAGTCAAAGAGGATGGAAGTTCACTAGTTAGGGCCTGTGTTTATACATACAATGTAGAGGCCATCTGGGAAGACTAGGTGGAAAAAGCAGTCCTTTTCTGCTAAGTTCTATATTTCTATGTTTCAGTACAGTGCTTAACAAGAGAGGCTGTTGAATGACTCGGTCTGAGAAAGAGACTTGACACAGCACAGCAGCAGCAGCAGCAGCTGTGGCACATAGCAGCATTACTAATTTCTGAGTCTTGAGAAAATTTCCATAAATAACAATTTTATATTTTGTGCATTTATGTGCACTAAAGTACTTTCAGTACAAGTGGTGCCATAGTGGGAGACTGGGGCAGCACAGCAGCATGTAGAAGCATCAATAATTTCTGAGTCTTGAGAAAACATCAGGAAATGACCATTTCATTTAGTGTGATTTCATATGCACTGCTGTACTTAACAAGAGGGTCTGAGGAGGGACTCAGTCCAAGAGGGAGACTGACAGTGCAGCAGCAGCAGCAGCATATAGCAGTATTAATAATTTCTAGGTCTTGAGAAAATTCCAGGAAATGACAATTTCATATATTGTGCATTTACATGCACAAAAAGTGTTTTCAATACAAGTGGTGCTGTGAAGGGAGAATGACACAGTGCAGCAGCAGCATATAGCAGCATGAATACTTTCTGGGTCTTGAGATAATGTTGGGAAATTACTATTTCATGTAGTGTGATTTTATGTGCAGTACAGTACTTAACAGGAGGGTCTGTGGAAGGACTCAGTCAGAGGGGGGACTGACACAGTGCAGCAACAGCATATAACAGCATAAATAATTTATGGGTCTTGAGACAATATGGGGATAGGAGAATTTTATATAGTGTGATTTTATGTGCACTACAGTACACAAAAAAGGGTCTGGGTGTGACTTAGTCCAAGGGAGATACTGACACAGTACAGTAGCACCATCAGATGACTACAGCAGTATTACATGGAAACATAGAGTTGACAGCAGATAAGGACTGCAAGGCCATCTAGTTTGCCCATTTTTTTCTACCTTATGAATGTGCCATAGGCCTTTAATCTGTCAATGGCCTATCTATTCATATTCATCTGTATTGCTCCCTTATGCATATCCAATGCCTGTTTGAAGCCCTGCACTGTATTCATATCCACCACTTCCTGAGGTAGGCTATTCCATGCATCCACCACCCTTTCTGTGAAAAAGAACTTCATTACATTACCCCTTAATTGGCCTCCCTCTAATCTCATGCTGTGTCCTCCTGTCCTGATATTTTTCTTATATTGAAACATGTTAGACTCTTTCACCTTGTTAATGCCCTTAAGATGTTTGAATGCTTCGATCATATCACCTCTCTACCTCCTTTGGTCTAGGGTATACATATTGAGCTCCGTTAATCTGTCCTCATATGTTTTCTGATGCAGTCCCTGGACCATTTTGGTTGCCCTTCTCTGGACTGCCTCCATTTTGTTAATGTTCTTGTGCAGGTGCAGCCTCCAGTACTGCATGCAGTACTCCAGATGAGGCCTAACCAGTGTCTTGTAAAGAGGGATTATTACCTCCCTCTTATGACTTGTGATGCCCCTATTAATACACCCCAACATTCCCCTAGCCTTACCTACTGCTTTAGTGGTCTGCTTGGATGATTTCAGGTAATCTGTGATGACAATGCCCAAGTCTCTTTCTTCCCTTGTGACTGCCAGCAACTCCCTTCCCAGCCTATAGGTGGCTTCAGAGTTTCTCTTCCCTATGTGTATGATCTTGCACTTCTTTGTGTTAAACCCCAGTTGCCACTCTTCCAACCACTTTGCCAGTTTATCCAGATCTCTTCTCATTCTGCCCACCCCATCTGGATCATCTACTCTGTTGCAGATCTTGGTGTCATCTGCAAACAGACAAACCTTACTTGCCAGTCCATCTGCAATGTCACTGATGAAGATATTGAAGAAGACTGGCCTCGGGACTGATCCCTGAGGTACCCCACTTGTGACTTGCATCTCTTCTGACTGTATACCATTTATCACCACTCTCTGTGCGCTGCCCGCCAACCAGTTTGCCACCCAGTTGACCAACTTCTGACCCACGCCGAGCCTACCCAGCTTATTAATCAATCTTCTATGTGGAGCAGTATGAAAGCTTTGCTGAAGTTACGGTAGGCGACATCAAATGCACCCCCTTGGCCCACCACTCTGGTTACCCAGTCAAATAAATCTATGAGATTAGTTTGACAGGACCTTCCTGTTGTACACCCATGCTGTCTTGGATCCTGTTCTCCTAAGGATTCCAGGTGTTGCACTATCCTTTACTTAAGGAGTACCTCCATAATCTTGCCCACTACTGAGGTAAGATTGACTGGTCTGTAGTTTCATGCCTCCTCCCTGCTACCACTCTTGTGGAGCAAGATCACATGAGCCCTTCTCCAATCTTCTGGGACCTCTCCTGTGCTCAGAGCCTCACTAAACAGTTCTGATAATGGCTATGCTAGTTCCATCCTTAGCTCCCCTTTAGTACCCTGGGATGTATGCCATCCAGTCCCATTGCCTTGTCCATCCTGAGCTTAACGAGCTCTTGTAGGACCCTTTCTTTTGTGAAGGGACTTGTGCATACCTCCCTTCCCCCTGTGTCCATGGTGCTGAGCTGTGGGCCCTGCCCTACCTTCTCCTCAGCAAATAGTGAGCAAAAGTATCTATTTAGGATAGCTTCTTTTCTTTGGTCTTCCTCCACACACTCTCCCTCTTATCCCCTTTGATCTTCGCAATACCCCCTCTGGATTTTCTACTTTCTCTAACGTATCTATAGAAAGTCTTGTCCACTTCTTTTACTGTTCATGCTAGTGTTTCCTTGGTTTGGGCCTTTGTCTACCTTACTGCCTTCTCTGCTTCCCTTAGGGAAGTTTGGTATGCCTCCCTATCTTCATCCCACTGCATTCTCTTATATTTCTTGAAGGCCAAACCTTTGGCTCTAACATTTTCCGCTACTGTTTCAGAGAACTAAAGAGGTTTCTTCCTTCTTTTGCTCTTGCTTTTCTCCCTAACACAATGGGATGTTCCTTCAAGAACTGCATCCTTAATGTTTGCCCATTTTGCCTGTACCCCCTCACCTGTATTTCTTCTTACCAGGGCTAGCTTAACTCTGTTGGTCATCTTATCAAAGTCAGCTCCTCTGAAGTCCCATATTTTTGCCTTGGAATGGAATGATTTAGTTCTAGTGGCCAAATTAAACCATGCCATGTGATTTTCACTGGCCCCCAGGTGACCTCCTACCTGGAGATCTGTGATGCTTTCCCCATAAGTCAGTACTAGATCCAGGATAGTCCTGTATCTTGTGGGTTGTTGTACCAGTTGTTTGAGGCCCTTCCACTGCAGGGAATCCACTATGTGTCTAGTTCTGGTGGATGTTCCTGTTGGTATTGACCAATCTGTAGCTAGCATGTTGAAGTCTCTCATTATCAGAACCTCCCCTTTAGCTGTCATGTTTTGTATATCTCCTAACATTAATGTCCTCCCCCTGGTCTGGAGGCTTGTAGACAACCCCAGTTTGCATGGCAGTCCTATTTCCTGTTTCCAGGGTGACCCACAGTTCTTATGGCTCCTTATGTGTATTATGAATTTGTGTAGCTTTGATATTTTCATTGACATAAAGGGCTACTCCCCCCCACCTTTTTTCACCTCGGTCTGTTCTGAACAGTATATAGCTAGGTACTGAAGTCTCCCAAGTGTGGTTACTGATGAATCATGTCTCGCTAATGGCTACTAAGTCCAGTTTAGCCTCTGTCATTGTAGCCTACAGGTCTGGGATCTTGTTTCCCAGACTGCAGGCATTTGTGTACCTGATTTTCCATTGGGCAGATTTCAGTGCGTTAGTTGCTGGGTGAGGTCCAGCATTTTCCCTGCACGTCATATGGGGAACCGGACCTTTTTACATACCTGGTGATGCAAATTAACTATAAACATGCTGAACTCCTGTTTGATCACTAGCTGAGGGGGGAGGGATGTTCTTTATATTCAATGTATCGGGTGCTGCACCCTTCTCCCCATTGGCTAGTTTAAATATTCTGCAAAAAGGTCAAACTTCTGCCCCAATGCACTGATACCCTCATTAGTCAGATGCAGTCCACCAAATTTAAAGAAGTTTTGCTCCCAAAACTGTTGCCAGCTACCTACAAATTTGTATCCTTTTTCCTGGCACCAGCCCTTGAGCCACATGTTTAGCTCCCCTATCTCTCCTTCTCTCACTTTCTGTCCATCTTCCCCCCTCTCCCAGACTGGCAGGATCTCAGCGAAGGAGATGCCAGATGAAATGGATGACAGTTTGTCTCCCAGCCTGGTTAGGTGTTCCTTGGTCTCCACAACTGACCAGCTGGTGAAATCATTAGTCCCTATGTGTACCAGGACAGCGATGTTTTCCTCCTGCTTCCTGCATGATTTTAGCAATGCAGTCAGTGTCTTTCCATGCTGATGTACCTAGGAGACATCTGACCATTACCCCCCGACTGGAGGTAGGTATCAACTCCCTGAATCATGGAGTCTCCTATGACCAGAAGTGTTTTGGATTTCCTCTTTGCCTTTTTTTGTTTTGGTTCCTATTTTGGGTGAGTTTTGTTGTGCTAGCTCCTGTGCTGTAGTGTCCTGCTCTGCAGTGTCCTCTGCCCCTTTGTTTGATTTTGGAGATAGAGACAGATACCTGTTTGTAGTTTTATATGGTTTGTGGAGGTGATGCACTGGAGAGCACTGAGTGATGGGGTACCTGATTTGCCCCTCCTAACCACCTGCCAATCTGCCAGATCAATTATCCCCTGCGGTTGAGGTGCTTCAGTTGGATGATGGGGAAATGGTGAGTGGTTCTTATAATATATTTTCTCCTGAATATGCAATTTGAGGTGCACAATCTCTGCCCATGCTGCCTGGAGCTGAGCCCTTAGATCTCCAATGGTCCAGCATGTAGGACAGCATCCTAAATCCTGTATATTTGCCCTTTTGAAAAGTGTCCCACAGTGCCTGCAGTTAATAATATCCATTCCAGCTGAGTTGTCGAGTTTATAACCTGATCAGAGTAATTAGAAGGAGGAAAATGAAAGCAAAAGTGTGATTTGTTTTTGTATACCTTGTTATAACAAGTTAAATTACTTGTGCCCCTGTAAGGTCACTGTGTGAATACCTTTCTGATCCTCCCCCTTCCTGCTTTGCTGCAGGAAATGTCATGACTGTGCTACTTTATAAAAGGAGTGTAGCATGGGGTGGTTGGGGATGGGGTGGGTGGCTGGGCCCTTCCCCTGCCAAAAAGGAAGAACTACAGATGAACGATACAAGGAGGTAAGAGCAAAAACAATCAACCAACAACAAATGCAGTAGGCCTGAAAGCTTAACCTAATGATAGATAAAACTGTAAACCCCGTAAGCACCATCTGTAACAATTTCACAGAAGATATATCTTGCAAAAAACACTTTTCTACAGAGAAAAATAAAGCAGTGTTCTCCAGTTCACAATCTCATTTGTGAATCATTGTGCTACCTTCCTCTTATGTAGAGAATAGGTAAAAGGCACTTCCAAAAATGGCAGGGGTTTTTAGAATGAAACAGTGGGCTATTTTACACGTCTAGGAAACGAGGCTTTGCAATGCCAGCTATTTTTTTTTAAATCAAAAGAGTTTTATTGATTTTACCATCAAGAAGTAAACAACACAGTATCAGTACAAAATTGAAACAATACATGAACTGGATAAGTAAACTCTCTATCCCCCTAGCCCCCCACTCCCCAAAATCTCAACCCCCCCAAAGCGAGGTGCAAAAGAGACAAAAGATATATCACATCAAGTTTAAAATAGGTACCCAGATAAGTAAAGTAAGTGGAATGAGTAGAGTAGGTGAATTGCAAACTGGAGGCCATTCTGTGAGTAAAAGTGGAGGTGCCCGATAGCAAAAGGGAAGCTAGGACAAATAAAGGGCATATAGTTTCCCCCAATTTTTAGTAAATGATTTACGATGGTGGGCACTGATGATTAAGTGCTCTGCTCTGAGGGCTAAGGACATTTCATGTAGCCATTCTAAGTAGGATATGGATGACTGGTCCAACCAATGTTTGAGCACAAGCTTTTTGACTGCCAATGAATTAAGAGCCATATGGTACCATCTTTCCCTTACTTGTATCAGGGAAAAGTCCCCAAGAACACAAGTAGCTGTGGAGAAGAGGCCTTGAAGGCCCAGCAGCGGGTCCAACCTGAATTCAATTTGTGTCCACAGGGGAGATACTTTCTCACAGGACAAAAAAATGTGTAGGAGGGATCCCTCCTCTTTACCACACCTGAAACACAATGGTGTGGAGAGACACTCCATTTTAACTAATTTGACCGGAGTGTAATACATTTTATTTAGAATCCGGTATTGGGTTAACCGGAACCTATCCTGTGAGATGTAGATGTACAGGTCTTTCCAGAGCTAGGTCCAATTGATTACCATGTCTGGCAGAATGGTGTTCCATATTTTAGAACCCATCAGATAAGGGGAATGAGGGCAAGTAAGTAAGTACTTATATAGTGCTGAGACTCCATGAGGCCTGCATGCTGGACCAGAGATTTGCTGTAGGAGAGCACCAAAGGTAGAGGTGTGAGGCTGGGGTCCGAACAACTTAAGAAATAAATGGTAAAGTTGATAGACCTTAAAAACAGATGTTGACACCAGACTAAACTTGGTTAGTATTTCTTGGGAGTTTAAAATGAGGTTTTGGGAATAAAAGTCTGAAACTTTGAGCTCTTGAGTGGTCTGGAGCCAGGACTTGGGAATGGGTTGTCCCTCAATTTTGATATTTAAATTGAAAAAGATAGGTTGAGAGATATCTCTAGTAGGGCACATTTTAAGATATCCACATAACTGTGATATGATTTTGAGAGATGCCAATTGGAGACGAGTATAGGGATGTTGGCAGGGCTTTTGCAGGACAGAAGAGGATCCCAGAAGGATTCAGTCTGTAAGACGAGAGTAAATCGGCCTCAATTTGTAACCAGGTGGGAAAATAGTCTGGCTGTTGCTGGTATTGAGGTATGGACAGCCATTTCCCGCATTTATAAAGGTGGCTTGCCCAATAGCAAAGCAGGAAATTCAGTAGGCGAAGTCCTCCAAGCTCCTTCGGTAGACTTAGTTTGAGATAAGATCTCCTGGCGGCTTTATCCAACCAAATAAAAGAAGTGATATCAGCATGGATTTGTTTAAAAAAGTACAAAGGCAGCAATACATTAAGCATGTTGAGGGGGTAATAAAGCCTGGGAAGGATGCTCATTTTTATAACATTAATTCTACCCCATAGTGAGTGCGGGAGATTCTTCCATCGGGAGAGATCTTGCTTGATAGTGCCCCAAAGGTCCAGGAAGTTAAGTTTGCATGTGAGAGCAGGATCGGAAGTGATGAAGATACTAAGATATTTGATATACCTAGGGGACCATTTCATACTGAGATGGCTGAAAGATTGACCATGAGTAAAATGATCGAGGGGATGAATCTCTGTCTTAGATAAATTCAGTTTATAATTCAAGTACTTACCGAAAGTTTCAATTTTGTTCAGGGCTGAAGTTAAGGAAGATACAGGGTTTGACAAGTGTAAGAGAATATCATTCGCATAGACCGAGAGCTGCAGACCATGCTGTCCGATGGGAATTCTGGTGATGGTGGGAGAGGATTTTAGACGTCTGATTAGAGGTTCTAGGTAGAGATTAAAAAGAAAGGGTGACAAAGAGCACCCTTGGCATGTGCCAGTGTGAAGAGGAAAGAGAGACGAGTGTACCCCATTACAATGGATTTTGGCAGATGAAAAGGTGTACAGTGTCCCAATCCATTGAACAAATTCTGATGGAATGCCCACTTTCTTTAAGGTCACCCAGAGAAATTCTCAGTCCACTCTGTCAAAGGCCTTCTCTGCGTCAAGCGAGATTAACGCTATTGGCAGTGGAGAGGAACTTGCTACTCGTAGGGTGTGAGATAGTTTACTCATATGGTCGGAGGAGGATCTGCCTGAGACAAAACCCATTTGTCCTGGGCTAAGAAGACATGACCAGACTTTCTCTATTCTTTTGGCAAGAATTTTTGTGAGGAATTTTTTTTTTTTCAAATCAAAGTTTATTATTTTACACACAAAAAGAACAGAACCAATCCTGATAATTTGAACTGTAATTGACACTGGAGGCAGTACTTCACTGCATACATTGGAGCTGTTCTCCCCCCAAACCCACTCCCACCCCCTCTACTAAGATCCCCCTCCCCAATCAGCACAGCACAAAATTATTAAATGGGTAATTACACCTTGACTACAATAATAATATATAATAAACTAAATAGTGAGTAGCGTGTGGAGAGGTTCCCAAATTTTCATATATCTATTCATCTTGTTACTTAAACTAGTCACCATTCTTTCCATCCTGAGATTGGCCAGTAATTCTTTGAGCCATTCCGTATATGAGATGTCTCCATCATCCTTCCAATGATGGAGAATAACCTTCTTTACTGATAGGGAAATCAATGCCATATAATACCGTCCGGAGATCACTGGTATGAGGGTGTAATCACCTAAAAGACATACCTCAGGAGTAAAAAAGTCAGAAAGGCCCAGCAAGGGATCCATCCTCCATTGGATGTCCTTCAAGAGGGAGGAGGCCTTAGGACATGCCCAAAATATATGGTAAAGTGAGCCCTCTGCTTGTTTACAACAAGAACAAGCGGGCGAATCAATAAGCCCATACTTGTATAATTTTTGGGAAGTATAATATATGTTATGTAGTGTGTGAAACTGTGTAAGCCGTAATCTGTCCTGCGTAATGTACTTATGACAATTCGACCACAATGCTGCCCAATCTATCTCCAAACTGGGGAAACATGAGGTCCAATATTTCTCCGGTGCAAACACAGCCGGGTATTTATAGTTGTATAAAATTTTGTAAATGCTGGATACAGAGTGAGGTCTACTAGGAGTAAGCACGAGTTCATCCACAAGACTTCTCATGCTTCTTTGGGGCGGAGTCGGCCCAAACTCTTTCACTATTGAATGTTTTAACTGAAAAACTTTAAAAATAAATTTACTGGGAATATTAAACTTATCTAGTATTTCAATAACTGAAAGCCAAGAATTATCCAGTGCAACAAGCTGGGAAAGCTTCACATCTTCTAACTGAGGAAGCAATTTAGGCAAGATTGGCTTATTACCAATTTTTAAATTAGGGTTACCCCCTATAGGTTGAACTAAATCCAGAGTATGATTATATTCCATGAATGAGCTTACCTAGGACTGCACTCTGACCGATATCGCATTGGGGGTTGTTTTAAACAATACAGGGAGGGCACCCGGCCTAACATGAAATAGCGACACTGGGGAGAAACCGCTTTGTTTGGTTAATGAAAGCTCAATTTTGAGCCAGATAGGTGAAAAGCCAGCGGAGTTCGCTTCACCCATCTGTTCCACCCATCTCATGTATTTTACCACATGACTATCCCAATAATATTGAATCAAGTGTGGAAGATGGAGACCCCCTTTATCCTTGGGAGCCGCCAGTTTGTAGAATGCAATCCTAGGTTGTCTATTAGCCCAAATAAATTTTGTTATCAGATCATTAATTTTATGGAACCAGGTAATAGATATCCAATTATTAAGCAAATACAAAGGGTAAAAAATCCTAGGAAAAATCTTCATTTTAATTAAATTCACTGGGCCCCAAAGCAAGATAGATAATTTGGCCCACCTGTCTAAATCAGCACCTACAGTATTTACTAGATTATCCAAGTTCAGCTTTTGAAACAAAGCAGGATTTCTGACAACTTGAATACCTAGATATTTTAAAGAGTTCAGCGCCCAAGACATACCTGTCTCAGCAATACTTGATTTAAGCACTTTATGATTAAGCGGGAAAACAAGAGATTTGTCAATATTTAATTTATAATTGGAAGAGTTGGCAAATTCTTCTATAATAGATAGCATGACAGGTATTGACTTATCCGGGTGCGATAGCTGTAATAATAGATCATCGGCATAAGCCGATACTTTAACTTCAAATCCCTGAATAGTAACTTCTAGAATCATCGCCGAAGATTTTTAGTGGCGGATGAGGGGTTCTAAATATAAATTAAAAAATAAAGGTGATAGCGGACAGCCCTGTCTAGTTCCTGAGTGTAACATAAACCTTTCTGAGATAACCCCGTTAGCCATTACTCGAGCTGAAGGAGTAATATAAAGGGCTTTAACCCAATTTTGAAAGGATTCAGGAAATTTATAAGCATTTAGGGCCCTAAATAAGAAGTTCCAACCTACCCTGTCGAATGCCTTCTCAGCATCCAGAGAAACCAAGGCAGCTGGAAAAGAAGCGTCCCTAGATGACGAAAGGACGTACGACAGGGTTCGGAGGTGGTCCACTGAAGAGCACCCTTTCATGAATCCCACTTGTTTGGGACCAATAAAATCAGGCAAAACTGGCATTATACGATCCGCTAGCATTTTGGCTAATATCTTGATATCCTGATTCATCAGAGATATTGGACGATAACTCGTGGGTAATTCTGGATTCTTCCCGGGTTTCAATATAAGCACTATTAAAGCCTCCCATAAAGTAGGATCCACAAAGGCACCTGATAGAATATACTGAAATAAGGGAAGTAACAGAGGTAACAATTGCCCTTGAAATAGCTTATAAAAATTAGCTGAGAAACCATCTGGGCCAGGTGATTTATCTGAGGGTAGATTTTTGATAACCCTGGAAATCTCTTCAGGTGTTATTGGGGACACTAACCCTTCCTGCTGAGCATTTGAGAGTGAAGTTAATCCGGATGCCCTGAAGTAATCATCCAGGCAGTCTACAGATACTACATTTTCTTCAGGGTTATTTAAATTTGTGTAGTACCTCTGGAACTCCAAAACAATATCTTCCGGAGATGTTTTTAGAATTCCACCTAACTGGGAGTGGATTGACGGGATATATCTAGTCACTTCCATTTGTCTGATTCGGAGAGCTAACAATCTTCCCACTTTTTCTCTCTGATCTGAATAATTTGCCTTGGCTTTCAAAATGGCTAATTCAGCTTTATCCCTTAAGATTTCCAAATAATTTTCATTTAATTTAACCAGTTCCTGCTGTGTTGATTCCGAGAAATTATGGGAAAGCAAAGATTCCTTTAAGCGGATCTGGCCAAGAAGAGATATTAGTTTTCTGTCTTTTTCTTTTTTTCCTGTGTGTAGCTATACTGATTAACATGCCCCTAATGAAGGCTTTAAAAGCGCCCCAAATTAGGTCTGGTCTGGAGATAGAATGAAGGTTAATTTCAGTAAAGTGCTCTGTGTGTTTACTGATAGTTTTAACAATATGGGCGTCCTTTAACATTTGGTTATTAATCTTCCATTGGGGAGATTTCTTAGGGAAAGTTGAAAGGGTAAGCCGACATGTTACCAATGCATGGTTGGAGGGTGGACCCGACTGTATAGAGGCCTCTATGACTCCCGAGAGAAGGATTTGGGAGAAAAAGATATAATTGATTCGCATAGCAGTTTTATGCACTGGCAATAGAAAGGTAAATTGCTTCTCCGAAGGGTGTAATACTCTCCAGACATCACACATAGCATAATGTTCTAAAAGCTCTTGAAGGGCCCTTTGAGCAGGGGAGCAGCCTCTTCTCACAGGAGAAGAACAATCCATTAATGGATCCATAACAGTGTTTATATCTCCCCCAGTGATAATTGGTAAGGAGATATAGGGGTATAGAAATTCAGTTAGCTGTATAAAAAATTCAGGGGAATCTACATTAGGCCCATAAAGAGTTCCCAAGAGAACCTCGGTGGCATATAAAATACAATGAATAAACAAAAAATGACCCTGTGGGTCCTTAAGCACCTGCTTAGGAACAAAAGTAATTTTTCTGTTAACTAGGATCAATACCCCGGCCCTATTAGTAGCAACCCCTGCAGAAAATACATAACTAAACTGATGCCTTCTCATACAATTTGCTTCTGAATCCAGTAAATGTGATTCCTGTATTAAAGCAATGTCTATAGACAGCAAGGCAAGGTGCTTAAGGACCTTATTTTGTTTCACACGCTATCTCTATCCTTTAACATTCCATGTTGCAATTTTTATAACATTAGCTATTATTACAGACTCCTTATGATAAGAGTTGCACTTATATTGAACTCCCCAGAAGACTTGACCCAGAAAAACTGACAAGAGCTGCTCTGATTCCCACTCTCCTGACCCCCCTTGACCCTGTCCCCCTCCCTCCAACCAATTTGAAAAAACAACCAAAATTTAACCACCCTCCTCCCCTCCCCATCCGATCTATCACAGGTTTCGCTCTGCAGCATACCAATACCTTTGCTCCCTCCCCCCAGCCACCCTTAGATAACCCTCATTTAAAATACAAAAATGATGGGAAAGGCAGATATCATTTAGACATCATTCAAAACAGATTTTAAAACTAATACCGTTGAAGAAAAGTCTATATAAACCTAGTTCAATCCTAGTCCAATTGGGTGTTTCTCCCACAAAATTGGGTTTGAATACTTCAGTTCATTATATAGTTTAAAAGGAAAAGAAAAAATCACCAAGAAAGTAAAACATATTGTAATAATCTACTTATAACCCCTTAAAACTGGCTTTCAAATTAAATCGGCTACCTGGCCCACATACATAGTGCCAGCTTACTATTTAAAGACATAACCTAGTCTACTAGATCCTGTAGGGTTACGGTGAACAAAACCAACGATGCAGCCTTACCTCGGGTACTAAAAGAAAATATGTTATTCGCTTTAGAACTTAACCTAATTATCCTTTTAAGCTAGCCCCTTTTAGTCTCTATTAACATTAACATTATCCTGCCTGCTATGATATGTCCTGCCTGGACAGTAAGAAGCCCAGTTAGGGACCACACTAGACTTTCCAGCGCACACTTCCATACCTAAAAGAGGAGATAAAATATTCTGAATGTGTCCTCCCATCCAGTATACAATGATGTAGTATTTAACCCTAGGGTTGGGGATCAAAACTACATGTATAACAAATTAGGTTACTACGATTGTAATCCCTAAAAACTAAAAATTGACTTAGGAAAAAACGTCTAATTAGTACCCCAGAGAGCAGATCAGACCCATTACAAATGACTGTTGACTACGCATTGAGTTTTAATGTTACGGGTCTTTTTATAATTTACAGATCCCAGCGAAAAGGTGTATACTGGATCAAACTATATACAATCCCCTAAAAGTTAGATTTCAAACTAAATCCTATATATCTAATATATGTGTTACTTTGCAAGGATTTTAATGTCACAGTTTAATAATGATATAGGCCGGTGGCCAGCTGGACATGTAGGGGGTTTGCCTGGTTTAAGAAGAAGAATAATGGTGGCCTCTAAGTAAGAGGGATCCAGTGCCTCACCAGAAAGCATATAGTGGTAAAAATGGAGAAGGATAGGAGCCAGGTCTTTAACGAAGAGCTTATAGAAGTTCAATGGTAGACCTTCAGGACCTGGGGCTTTTTCCGGAGCCAGAGTGTCAACAGCAGATTCTATTTCTTGTTGAGATAGTGAGGTAGTTAGAAAAGCTCAAGATGGAGTTGATAGCAAGGGTAATGCCGAGGAATCTACATATCTACATATGATGACAAATCTTCTTTTGATGGGGTGGATATGCATTGGCTGTATAGAGAAGTATAGAATTGCTCAAAAATGGTAACTATATCCCTGAACAAAGCACATCTTCTTGACCTGGAAGGACACTACTTCTTTATTCAGCTGTGAGCTGTGTGAGAAATTCTATATTGCACTTGCAAATTCTATATTGCACTTTGTGCTCACAACAGAGGGAGGTGAACCTTACAATTGTCTTTGGTTTGTAGCAGATATTCTGCAGGTGGAGCTACTTCTAACTGAAAGGTGAAATAAGGAACTTAGAATTGTCAGGAAAAGACAATCTTCAAGCAACAGAGGGAGGTGGATCTAGCTTTACGTTTGTTACAATTCTTAAGATTTTCAGTGCAGGAAGAGTTTAAAGCACAGCTGACTTATTTTGGGGCTGACTGCTTTCAGAGCACAAACCACCAGGCTGTTTTGGGGCTGGGGAGGTTTACCTGTATCTGACTTGGATGTCTAGATTTTTCTCTGTTTGATTAGAAGGGTATTTTCTCTGTCAAATTGTTGTGTAGGGCATCTTGCTGACAGGAAGGCACTCATTTTAGCGGTGGGTCAGAGCTTTTAGCTGATTGTTTTGTAAGGGCACAGCTGCATGGGAGTCTGAGCTGGACATCATTGTCCACCTAGGGACAAATGACTTGGCTCATCATGAGATTAGAGCAGTGCAGAAGGACTTTGTAGAATTGGGGAGGGGCCTAAGACAAGTAGCACACACAGTATCCTTCTCTGAGGTGCTGCCTGTCAATGGCATGAGTGAGGCGAGGGTACTTTGTACCATGCAGTTTAATGAATGGTTGAAAAAATGATGTGGAGCACAGGGGTTTGGCTTCACTGGGGACTGGGCTTCCGCCTGGAGGGACACCAGCCTATACTGGCAGGATGGTCTGCATGTGTCCAGGAAGGGAACAAGTCTTTTGAGCAATCGGTTTAAATGCTTCATTGGCAAGCTTTTAAACTAGTCAAGGGGGGAGGCACTGATAAGCTGCAGGAAAATCCCAGCCTCTCCCTACAAAACAGGGTACTAAATGAGAAAAAGACTGAGGTAGAAAGGTCAGTGGGGGATGCTGCAAAAGAAGGTAAAGCCATAAAAAAAATGGAGAGCAATGAGTACCAATGCCCGTAGTCTGAGTAACAGGCTTCCTGAATTAGTGGCCTTGATGAAGGAGGAACATCTGGATATCGTGGCAGTCACAGAAACATGGTACACACAAAACCATGACTGGGACGTAAACATACCAGGATACACTATCTACAGGAGGGACAGGGAGGGTAAAAGAGGAGGAGGAGTAGCTCTTTACATAAGGGAAGGAATCAAAGCAACAGAACAAAAGGGAAAACAGGGAGAAGAAGAAGCACTGTGGGTAAATTTGGAGACCAGCAATGGCACCACAATCCGCACAGGGGTTGTATACAGACCCCCTTCTCAGGGGGAGGAAATGGACAAGGAAATGATAGAAAGTATACTTAGAATGGCAGAAAAAGGGGAGATATTGCTGATGGGTGATATGAATATGCCAGATGTTAACTGGAGTGCAGTTGCAGCAGCCACTTTGAAGAGTGGGGTTATTCTAGATGCCCTACAGGGGGCATTCCTTAGACAACTAGTATTGGAGCCCACTTGAGAAGGAGCAGTCTTAGACCTGGTTCTCTCAAATGGAGATGAAGAGAGGATCACAGATGTAGAAGTGGGTAGCCATCTGGGAACTAGCGACCATCGAACAGTATGGTTCACAATAAACACAGCAATAGAGTCAAGCCATACAAAGGCAAAAGTACTGGACTTTAGGAGGGCTGACTTTGCCAAAATGGGTGAGTGCCTAAGGAATGCACTAGCAAATGGGCAGGAAGGAGGGGTGGAAGAACAATGGGGAATAATAAAAACTGCCATCATAGAGGTAATAAGCCTTTGTGTGAAACAAATAAACAAAACAAAACAATATAAGAAACCACTATGGTTCTCAAAGGAAGTGGCAGTGAAGGTTCAAGAGAAAAAGAAAGCATTCAGGAAGTACAAGGAATCACAGAAGGAGCAGGACAGAGAACTGTATCAGTTAAAGCAAAAAGGAAGCTGGGAAGGCAGTCAGAACAGCAAAGGCCCAAACCGAGGAAAAGATAGCCAACTCAGTTAAGAAGGGGGATAAAACCTTTTATAGGTACATCAGGGAGTGAAGGAAGACCAAGGGAGGGATAGTGAGGCTTAATAAAGGGAGGGAGGGTGGGCAGAGGGTGACTGTGAAAAGGCAGAGATACTAAACAAATATTTTTGCTCAGTATTTACAAAGGAAGAGGGGGAGGTACCTAAAACAAACAGTAGAAACACTCTGGATAGAGAAGTTGATACCAGCCCATTTACAGAAGAAAGGGTTCTGAAAGAGCTCTTAAAACTGAAGGTGGACAAAGCAATGGGGCCTGATGGGATTCATCCGGAATTCTAAAGAACTAAGGTAGAACTAGTGACACCACTGACTACCCTCTTTAACAAATCATGGGAGGATGGGGTGGTACCCGAGGACTGGAGGAGGGCAGATGTGATTCCCCTTCACAAAAGTGGGAGCAAGGCAGAAGCAGGAAACTACAGACCTGTTAGTTTAACCTCAGTGGTAGGGAAAATGATGGAATCACTTCTGAAGGAAAGAATTGTTGAGTATCTAGAGGCCAGAGGGGCACAGGACCCAAGGCAGCATGGATTTACAGCGGGAAGGTCATGCCAGACAAATCTGATAGATTCCTTTGGGTGACCAAAGTAGTAGATCAGGGAGGGGCTGTGGACATGGCCTACCTAGACTTTAGCAAGGCATTTGACACAGTCCCACATAAAAGATTAATATACAAGTTAGCCAGCCTGGGAGTGGGTCCCAAGATGAAAGCCTAGGTAAAGAATTGGCTGGAGAATAGGACACAGAGAGTAATAGTAAATGGAGTCCACTCTGAAGAAAGGGGGGTTACTAGTGGGGTACCGAGGTTCAGTATAGGACCAGTCCTCTTCAATGTCTTTATAAGCGACATTGCAGAGGGACTGGAAGGAAAAGTATGTCTCTTTGCAGATGAGACAAAGACCTGCAACAGAGTTGATGCACAAGGTGGGGTGGAAAGGACGAAAAGGGACTTGGCAAGGTTAGAGGAATGGTCAACTGTATGGCAGCTTAGATTCAATGGTAAGAAGTGCAAGGTAATGCACCTGGGAAACAAAAACCCAGGGGAAGAGTACACAATGGGGGGTGAGATACTAACAACAACAAAAATGGAAAGGGACCTGGGGGTAGTCATATCAGATGACCTAAAGGTGGGCAAGCAATGTGAGAGGGGAGCAAGGAGGGCTGGGAGGATACTGGGATGCATAGGGAGAGGCATCACCAGTAGAAAACAGGAAGCTATTGTCCCTCTGTACAGACAGCTGGTGAGACCCCATCTGGAGTATTGTGTGCAGTTCTGGAGACCCAATCTCCGCAAAGACATAGACAGGATGGAAACTGTCCAGAGGAGGGCAACTAAAATGGTGCAGGGTCTGCACCAGAAGACATATGAAGAGAAACTTAAGGAGCTTAATATGTATAGCCTTGAGGAAAGGAGGGAGAGGGGGGACATGATAGAAACTTTCAAGTACCTCAAGGGAATCAACAAAGTCCAAGAGTGTAGCATCTTTCAAAAAAAGTGGTGCGCAAGAACAAGGAGGCACAATTTGAAGATGGGGCGGCTCAGAGGTCATTTAAGGAAGTATTTTTTCACAGAGAGGGTTGTGGATGCATGGAACGGCCTTCCGGAGGAGGTTGTGGAGTCAAAAACAGTGGTGGAATTCAAGCATGCATGGGACAGTCATAAGGCAATTCTAGAGGGTGAGGGCAGGAAGAAGTAGGCTGCTGGTTAACTAGGATCTGCAGCTTATCCACTAGGTAAGGAAATGGGCAGACTGGGATGGGCCAAGCGGTTCTTATCTGCCGTCAAATTCTATGTTTCTATGTTTCATTACTCAGTCCCAGAAGGTGATTCCACGCAGTGACTGCAAAATCACCTTTTGGGACCAAATAATGATATGACAGAGACTGAGTTCATGAGGTGGGGTCCCAAGAATACCATATTGAAAATTTGGTGCCAAAAGTCACAAAAATGATTGAGATATCCACCTAAGTTGACCCCCCACCATTTATGTCATTATACAGCTTACTGGCATTTCTTCAGTTTGCAGTCAGCTTTGAAGAGTGCAGATGTCTTCCTGCTCCACCAAAGACTGTGGTGCTGGACCTCCAGAGGTAAGTGTGGGGTGAGGGGGGTGCAGGGAGGTGGGGTACACAGAAGGTGGGTGTAGGTTGGGAGAGGGGCTGCAATGCAGTAGACAACAAGGAACCGTTTTCTTGTTTACCGGTAAAAAAAAAACTTTGGGGGAAGTTTTCCTTTTTTCCAGGTACATTTGGCATGCTGGGATGGGCTCTCAGTGTGCCACCTGAGTGTTTTGGGGGGGGACTGGAGCCAACAGGGATTGGACACCCCATCAGCAAAGAAAACGGGTCTGTGTTTGGGGGGCGTGATGACGAGGGGGATTGAGCACCCCCTCAGCAGAAAAATTCAACTACAGGGACATCTTGCCGATGGGGATTGGGCTCCCCCCCATCGGCAAATGAACTGGGGAGGGGGCATGCTGACAGGGGATAGGGCACCCCCAATGTCGGCTTTCATGGGACTATGAGAGGCGGACGGCGACAGCCGCTGCCATGTTTATTCAAATGTCACACCGAGCAAGGCATGCCCTGCAATGAGGGGGTGCTCCCTCATTGCAGTGGTGAATTTCTTTCAAGTTGGTGGCATGCTTTTGAGCTGCTGTCATAGACAGCATGCTCATTCATTGGTGCCACAGAGACAAGCCTCAAAAAGAAGTGGCAGCATTGGCCACAACACTGCCACAACC
This sequence comes from Neoceratodus forsteri, assembly GCA_016271365.2. Lineage (NCBI taxonomy): Eukaryota > Metazoa > Chordata > Ceratodontiformes > Ceratodontidae > Neoceratodus > Neoceratodus forsteri. The sequence continues at coordinate 81,172,102 of CM057457.1, forward strand.
TCCACAACCTGCTACTCCAGCAAGCTGTCATAACATGTTTATTGCGCATGTGCACAAGCAAACATAAAAATGGTACAAAGGACCAAATGAACAATTACTGGCATATAAGCCTGATGTGTGATGTTGGTAAGCTGCTTGAGAGTGTTATAGAAGATAGATTGTTGGCCTCTCTAAGTAACAGTGATCCATTACAACATGGTTTCACTAAAGGTAGAAGCTGTACTACAAATCTACTAATATTTTATGATAAGATTAGTGAACATCTCGATAAAGGCATTCCATGTGATATAATATACTTGGATTTTGCCAAAGCTTTTGACTTTACGCCTGATTGCACAATTACAGAAAAATTAAAAAAGCATAAAGTTGACAGTTCTTAAGCTCTCTGGATAGGCAACTGGCGAGGGAACAAAAAACAGAGTGTTGTAGTTAATGGCCATATCTCTACTGTGGGATCAGTCTTGAGTGGAGTGCCCTAGGGTTCAGTGCTGAGTCCAATACTTTTTCATATTTTTATTTCTAGTATAAGAGCAAAAGTTTTTTCATGGAGTATAAAATATGCAGATGATACAGAAATTACTACATGATAGATGGTGACATACTAGAAAAAACTAAGAGTGAGAGGGATCTGGGAATTAACATGGGAAATGAGTTGATGACAAAGGAGCAAGAGTCAAATGTCATAAAACAAGCTAACTGAGTTGTTTACTTGATCAAATGAAACACTGTATCTAGATTAAGTACTGTTTTGGTGCCTCTGTATAGAGCTTATGTACAGTATGTCTTCACCTAGAATATTCCTCTCCGATATGGAACCCCTATAAGAAAGGGGAGAGGATCAAATTTTAAAAAGTATAGCATAGATATATTAAGATGGTCCTATACCTAAAAGAAAAGAATACAAAGACAGGCTCCACTCTCTAGGTTTTATGTCCTTCGAAACTTGCCGTGCTCATGGTGACTTATTACTAATGTAGGATATTATACAGGAATTCCAATTAATGTGTGCTTTAGGCATCAAATTTAAATATTCAACTAGGGAAACTAGAGGTCATCCCCTTCAAATTAAGGGAAGAAGATTCTGTTTCAGTACCCAAAAGTACTTTTTTACCAGCAGAATAGTAAAACAATGGAATGAACTTCCGATAGAAGTAATTATAGCAAACAGTAAAGCCAGTTTTAAGAGTACACGGGATAGACTTATGTTAAGGAGATCATTAAGTTATTTTACATAAAGATGAAGCACTAATGGGTTAACGACCTCTTGCTTCTATATCTACCTTAGCATGAACCTTAGTAGGCATCCACTGCTGGAGGGACATTTCATTCACAGCTGAATAATTTGGGGATTTACTTGGCCAGGAACAGTACTTGTTTCTCTGTTGCAGCAGCCATGGCTCCATTGATCCTGAGGGCATCTGCTCCATGCTAAGTCAGTCTCCTCTCTGGAGCCAGGTCTCCCTTGTTGGCAGATACCTCACTTCACAACCCTGCTACTCACCAGATGGTGTGCTAGCAGCACACACTCCAGCCTGCCCACTAGCAGTGTCTGGCCATTGCTTCATCTCCTCTGTCAGTTGTAGCAGCTCTGGTATCTATCCCACTTTGTGGATCTTCCATCATGAAATATTGGCATATCTTCTACCTTAGTCAGCAGTTTTGTATCTCTCGCCAGATCTCTTTCAATCAGTAGCTTGTCTGCCAGCATTAGTCAGGCACAGGACAGAAACACCCCTAAAGGTGAAACCTTCTCTTCTGGGGACCCCTCTTGCACCACAAGGTGTCCAGGAACTCCCCTTGAGGGGAGGACCCTCAGGGTCCCCACAACCTTCCTTTCCTGGATCTGCACTGCTGTCTTGGGCCTGTACCTGGAAGCACCCATGTACCTAGTCATCAAGTTGATCTGGTCTCAAAAGTCTGGATGCAACGAAGGCTGGTAAGTGCAATTTCCTTACCACCAGAGGGCAACTGCACCCAGAGGGAACCCTATTTTCTATACCAAAGCCCCTGTCACTAGACTAGCTAATTCAGAGATACTACTAGAAAGTTGGCTCTGAGTGTGACAGTCTGCTAACCAACCTCTTGCCCCCAGTAGTAGTAGGAGTTTTTATTTATTTATCTGAATTTTGAACACCGGGAAGGTGCACTGAAACCAGTCCCTTTTTCAGTGATGACCCAGGAGACAGAAGTGAGCATAATACAACCGATGAATACAGGAAAATAATACAAGGTACAAAGAATTAACAATGTTTCAAGGTAAAACAGAAGCATTCAAGATGTGCAACTTAATAAGCATCTAAATATTTACAATGAACATTGATCCTGGTGTTAAAAATTGTGGAACATGTGCAATATAGGACTAAGTGGTAAAATAATTACCAGGCACAAATATCATAATAACATACTATGGGCAACAGAAGGCACAAAGAAGATAGAGATTAGTTAAAGCAAGAGCTGGGGGGGGGTTAAGCAGATAGGGGGTAAGCTCTTTTTGAAGAGTGATAGGGTAGGGCAGAAGAGTAGGGAAGGGGGAAGGGAATTCCAGTCTGAGGTGGCTGAGAAGGCTAATGAATGCTTACCCGATAGACAGTGCATCTTCTGGATCACTAATAAGGGTAGGAAAGTATTTATTTATTTAGCTTTTGTTGACCGAGTAAGTGCACTAGACAAATCCTGCCTATTTTCAGGCACGACCCGGGGGAGGGGGATACAGATGAATTCCAACTGACCTTGAACCAGATTAAGCTGTTGGTGGTATTTTTAGTGAATGAGAGGAATTTGGCCAGGACTCCGGGGAAATTCCCCTTTCTTTTCAATAAGTGCCATGGGATCTTTAACATCCACCTGAATTACCACCAATCCAGGCAGATGGGACCTCGGTTTAACGTCTCATCCGAAAGACGGCACCTCAGAAGTGCAGCACCCCTCTCATGCTGCACTACAGTGTCAGTACTGGGATATTAACCCAAGTGCCAGATGTGGGAACTGAACCCACAGCCCTCTGATCTCCCGGCCTCAGAGGCGAGTGTGCTACCTACTGAGCCACTGACACTGCTAAGTAGATCTGAGTAGGTGAGTGAATGCTATGTAGTAAATTATATCTCTAAGGCAAGAGGGATTAAACAGCTTAACTATCTTGAAAACAATGTATAGAGTGTGAAACTGTAGCCTTGAGTCATAAATAGGCCATTGAAGTGAATATAGGGTATCGCAGTGATGCTTTCTGGAGTCAGTGGCTAGGGTAAATCACCCTATCCTATGATAGAGTTGACGCAGCTGGGCAAGGGAGGAGGACTGTGTGGAGAGTAGGAGTGGGGCACCATAAAATAATATAGGGAGAAGGGATGTACAGGCAATCTTTTTGCAGGGGAAGAGGCAGTATAGGAGCCCAAGTTTCTGGTTTACCGTTTTTGTAAGCTGAGTTACATGATGTTCCAATGAGAAGGAAACATCAAGGTGGATCTCAAGGTATTTGAAAGTTTTGACCATTTCTATGGGGCCACCTGACTGTGAGCAGATTTGGAGCAGTTTGATAAGTTTAGGGAAGGGGGTGGTGGAATAACATAGCCTTTGTTTTTTTTGTGTTTAGGATTAGATGATTATCAGAGAAAGAAGTTTCAAGCGTATTGAAGTCAGAATTTGGGCACTGGTTAAGCCAATCCATGTTGTTATACAAACAGTATAAGATTGCGTCATCAGCGTAAAGTTGCACAGACACACTTCCACAGCAATTTGTGAGCTCATCAATGAAGAGAGAGAATAATATTGGGCTAAGAATTAAACCTTGAAGTACACTGTGCGAGATGGATCTAAGGGAGGAGTGAGATCTGGACCATTTTACCCTTTACGATCTATCATTGAGGTAATCCTCAAACCTTGTGAGTGCCAGGCAATCTAGGCCAAGTTGATGTAGTTTACTCAGCAGGAGGTGGTGGTTGACTAGACAGAAGACCTTAGTCAGGTCAATGAACACTGCACCAGTTACTAGACCTTCATCGCTGATTTTAAGGATATCAGCCAATACTTTGACCAGGGTAGTGGTAGCACTATGGCCCTTTCTGAAGCCATGCTGGCAATCTGTGAGGAGCTGATGCATGTCTAGGTAGGACTGTAACTGATTGTACAGGATCCACTCTTGGATCTTAGTCAGAGGGCATAGAATAGAACTAGGCCTGTAATTTTCCATGGTGTAGATCCCTCCCTTGTGAAGGAGAACCACCACAGCCACTTTCCATAGACTTGGCACCACTCCAGAGAGGAAGGATCTATTTAGAAGTTCGCAGACTGGTGCTGCAAGGGCTGGTGCCCCTAGTTTGAGGAACCTGGTTTCTAAAGTTTCATGGCCGGGGGAGCTCTCTGCCTTGAGATTAGATAACAATTTGCAGACTTTCCATCTTGTAGTGATTTTTAGGTGGAAGGGACAGCAAGGGGCTAAGTAGGGATGGAGAACTCAGAGATTGGCAGAAGGTGAGCTGTATACCAATCAAGGTTGGTGAAGAACTGATTAATTCCTTCTGCAATGGAAGGAGGGTCTTGAAGGAGGTTGCCACCAGACAATATGGAGCTGGAGCACTGGGACATTTTATCTTTCATCAGAGAATTGCTAGCCTTCCAGAATTCTTTTAGCTTGCTGAGGTTATCAGTCTAAAGTGAGCAGTAATAGGAGTGTTTAGCACCCTGTATCCTGTTTTTTGCACTGATTTCTCAGCTAGCGATATCATAATCAATTGGAATGTAGGTGGCTGCATTTATAGGATTTTCAGGATGCATCACGATCTTACATAAGGGACCTGATTTCAGTAGAAAGTCAAGGGGCCTTGATGCCCCTAGAGCTGTGTTTAGTTAGGGGAGCATGTCTATTGATAACGTCTTTAAAGGTAAAAATGAAGTAGTCCAGAGCTTGGTCTATAGTGGGGAGGAGAATAAGGGGGATCCAATCAGCTTTACTAATAGAAATAAATTTATGTTAAACTGAGACATGTTCCTGGATTCATGAATTATTGGGGAGGGGATCAAATTGTTTCACACATGCAATAGGTAGGAGAGTGGTCGCTAATACAGTCAGGTAGCACACTGACTGTTTTGATCCTGTGAGGGCAATTAGATAGCCTCAATCCAATAGTGTTGCAGTACCGGTCTTGGAGTTACATCTCGTAGGCTCAGTGATATGTTGGGTACAATTGATGTCAGAGATGAATGCGTGTGCCTTGTTATTATGGGTGGTCAGCCAGTCATTGTTAAAATCTCCACAAATTACTGTGTCATGAGGTGGAAGAACCAACAGGGATGACATGAGGGTGTGCAGGTTATTGGCTGCAGCCCTAGGAGGCATGTAAATACAACTGATTAGGAGTTTCTTCACATTACCAAGAGTCAGAGAAATAAACAAAGATTCAGCCTAGGAAGGAATGTCAGTCAGGGGGGATTACAGTGACATGAAATTTAGACTTAACATAGAATAAGGCACCCCCCCCCCTTTTTGCCTGTATGGTCTTGCCTGAAAAAAGAATAACCAGGCAGATCAGCTTCACATTGTTGTACATGGAGCTTCAAATAGGTTTAGGTTATTCCAAGAAAGTCCGGGTTGTGATTAGCAACACAGGCCTGGAGCTCAGCAATTTTTGGCCGGAGGCTTTGAATGTTTAGATGAGCAATTTTGATGCCCTTAGCCCATGACATGTTAGGTGAGGATGTTGCGGCAGATGTAGAAAAAAGGGCCATGGGCCAGGATTTAATTCTATGTCACTAGCTTGAATAAGGAGTAGGGATAGGTGCAAGGCCATGGTTATTTTTAATGAACCTATGCCAATGGTGATGAGGCTGAGCCTACATACAGGGCACAGCGAGGACCTGATGCAGATCCCAAGGGCATAGGCATCCTTTTTGCACATAAGGAGAGTGAGATGAGGGGGAAGTGCAGTGTCAGAGTAGGTGGGGTTAAGATAAGAGGGTGAGGAATCATTGGACAGGGTTAAGCATAGGACAATAAGTTTGTCTAGAAGTGTGAAAGACAGAATAACTTTCAAAGCAAGAGCAATCCCCTGTCTGGCCATGCTGAGACCTAACAGTGAGCTTACAGCACTCGGTAGACTGCTAGATGCAGAAACTTAGTGATACTTATTGATCTTATTAAAATGGTGTGCACAGCACTACCAGGAATATACTGGGTCTAGAGGCCTCGATTGTGAGACTCACGGGAGGATAAGGAAGCTTGTTTCTTATTAATCTTAGTAAAATAGTTTGCAGAGGCACCACCAGGAATACAACTGGGCTAGAAGCTTTGATAGTTAAACTCACAGGAGGATAAAGGGACCTGTTTAGATAGCAAAGGCTTTAGAGTGCGTGGGTGTAGTAAGAGAAGTACGGCTAGGTATAGAGCCCAAAGTATATAATGGGGGTGAGCATCAAGGGAGGTGTGAAAGAGAGAGAATGACAAAGGGATGGAAGGATACCGAAGTGCTACAACTAAAGGCTAAAGCAGCTACAGTGAGAGAGAGGGAACTGTGGGGAGCAACAAGAGAAGAAATATAACAACAGAGAGAGAGAGAGAGGAGCTGTAAGTAGGAAGTCTGGGTCAACCAACTATGTGAAGAGGACAGGAGCCAATAGCTGAAAAGGAGAATTTAGGAAGGAGGGGCTAAGGTGTATTTAATAGAGGTCAGGGCCAGGGAGGGCAAGTGGGCAGGACAAAATATAGGGTGTTACAGTATAGGGAAGGTAATTGCAGTACAGAGAAATAAGTTTAAAAAAAGCCGGGCTCAGTCCAAACTGCCAAGGCCAATTGTGGGCCAGGAGTGAGATCAGCGGCCAATGGCATGGAAGGCAGAGGCCGCAAGGGCAATAGAATTCCTGGGTTTCAAACCTCAGGATGCCATACCTGGAGCCATATTTAAGCAGGCAGACAAAGGAGAGCGAGCGGCCAAAGGAGCTCCATGCCATGGTTGCTATGCAGCGGTGGATGCCCAGTCGGGGCTCGGACCTGCAAGAGGGAGGTAAAGGATAGGGTCAGCTACTGACAAGGAAACTGCTGTGGGGCTGGTGCTTAGGGTAACTGATGGGTGGGGCAGACAAGAAGCACCTCCTGTAAAACAATAGAGGTAAGAGGAACAGCGATTAAGTGAGCTGGGGAGCAGTTAAAGTAAAAGGCAGGGAATGGGGGGGAGGCAGCCTGGCCCCAAAGGATTGCAGGACGAAGAACACAGAGGGAAAGGGGAGGGATCAAGAAGAGAACAGCAAAGATGAGAATGAGAGATATGGTGGAAGGGTAGGGAAGAATCTGAAAAGAGGTCTGAGGAAAATTAGATTGTTAAAATAGGAAAGCGTAATCGTAGCAGGGTGGGGTATGGTAGGCAATGGAGGATAAGTGGGAAGTTAAGAGCAGAGACAGGGTAGCAAGTCAAATTCCTGACAGCTACAATCTGGCTTACTTTAGTATATTAACATAAAATTACAGCAGTTTAAACTTGGCATAATAACAGAAAATTACAGCAGTTTAAAATTGGCGCCACATAGGCAGTGAAAGATAGGAGGGAAGTTTAGAACAAAGACATCTACAATCAGGATAAGCTTAGTATAAAACAAAAAGGCAGTTTAAATTTGGTATCATAGTGAGAGAAAGAAGTTAAAGAAGCTGTTACAGAGGATATCAATTAATGACTAGCTAGCTGGCTAGTTAGCTGTAGAGATATTAATTTAGCTGCCTGTCTACTCATAAACATTAAATAGCGAGGTAAAGCAAAGTGGCAAAAACACAACCGAAGAATAAAATATAGGGTCTTACAGTATAGATAAGGTAACTGCAATACAGAGAAATAAGTTTAAAAAAGCTGGGTTCAGTCCAAGCTGCCACGGCCAATTGTGGGCTTGGAATGAGGTCGGCGGCCAGTGGCGAGGAAGGCAGAGACCACAAGGTCCAATAGAATCCCTGGGTTTCAAACCTGGGGATGCCATACCAGGAGCCATAGTTAGGCGGGTGGAGGAAGGAGAGCAGGTGGCCGGAGGAGCTCCACGCTGTAGCAGCTATGCAGTGGCAGATGCCTGGTCGGGGTTTGGACCTGGAGCCATAGTTAGGTGGGTGGATGAAAGAAGAGTGGGCTGCCAGAGGAGCGCCATGCCACAGCTGCTCTGCAGTGGTGGATGCCCGGTCAGGGCTCTGACCTGGAGCCATAGTTAGGTGGGCAGAAGAAGGAGAGCAGGCAGCCGGAGGAGCGCCGTGCCACGGCTGCTATGCAGAGGTGGATACCCAGTCAGGGCTCGGACCTGCAAGGGTTTTTTACACTTCTTCCCTGAAAAATTATTTGCATTCTCAGAAACAGCAGAGGTGGACTAATGCACTCACTCGATACACCACATGAGGGGGTACCACTCTTTATCTATTGACTCTCATGGACACCTTTGATGCTCACTCTTACCAGGAGATAATGGTCACAAAATATATAAATTGGTGAAACAAGCCAGTTGGAAGCAGTATAGCACAGTGGTTTAAGGCTCTGAGCTGCAAACCTGGAGACCTGGGTTTGAATCCCACAGCCTTCACTTGCATATTGTGTGACCCTGAGCAAGTCACTTAACTTCCTTGTGCTCCCAGGTCGCACCTGTAAACAAGCTTTCAGCTTTGTGTCTCTCTCCTGGTAAAAAAAAAAAAAAGAGAGACCAGGCCTGGTCATGGCAGTCATTTTCATTTCTACAGAGTTCCCTTTAGAATCTGCAACACTTTCCTCCATGTACGTCCACAGGTTGGGTACTTGTCCTTCCAACATGTATATACTGTGGGCACACTAGTAATATCTTTTATGACTACTCGACAATGAGACGTCTTGTGGCTGTCACAACAACACACACATGGCCCAGCATACACCCCCTCGCCCCTTCTGGTGGATAGCTGCAGCCAACCAACCAATCCTAGTATCTGTCCTCTTCCAGTGACCTGCTTCTGGGTCCTAGTGGGAGAATCATGCCTCCCCCGGGACATTTCCCATGTGGATTGTCCCATAAATATCCCTTGCTACTCCACTTCCCCACTTTGCCCCCAGGATGTCTGGCTCCACCCCCTCACAGCCCAACTAGCTACCATCCCCCTCAAAAAGAGAAAGAAAGAGAAAGAGTCTGACACAACATGCCTAGAAGTATACTTTTCCTTTACTAGGTATAAAAACTGTGATTATGATAAGCTGTCATTGGCAAATCAGGTATATTAAAACATTTGGCCCTAGACATTATGTCTCAGCATCCTTATTTTTATTCAAGGTTTCAGTTAACATGAATTAGTGATATGTAGATTGTATTATCAGTCTCAGCTCTCAGTAATGTCCCACCCAGGGTATCTTCCTGATTTTGTGTAGGTGCAAGAGGTGGACTTTCCTCCATACCAGGGAGACTTCACTGGCTCTTCTCCTTCAGCGAAGCACCATATCATTACTACTGGTCTTCCCCTGCAAAAACCAAAAACAGCACACACACACACACACACACACACACACACACACACACACACTTGCAAAATCACTTTCAAGTAAATCACTGGCATGTGCATTAGTGCTGAATGTCTTACATATGAATCCCAGTAAAGTCTATAAAACTAATAAACAATCTTCACCAATGGGCATCAACAGAGATCAGGTTCATTCTGGTATGCTGCTATGGAGGGCTACTGCCAAAAGGGCACAAACCAGTTTTTCCTGCATTCAACCTGTGGCACTTAGTATCAGCTCTTTGAAGCAACAGGTTGTGGGCACTCAAAGCTACTCTATGAAGGTATGCAGCTCCATTTGTATTGCTATGGGTGGTAGTGAGGTGGGTGTAAATTTTTTTTAAATTGGCCATTTTCCCAAACTTGGACAGACTTTTCATTTATGTTTCTGCATTGACTAGTGTAAACTACTTTGTGCATTGTAAATCGAGCCCCTAGTTATTGCGGGGAGTGCCACAGTTCCAGCCACCCACCCCACCCCACACTCTTTTAAATGGGTTTGCCACTGATAGGATCTGTCTATGAGCAGGAGATAGCTCAGCATGGGGTGGAGCAGGAGGGATACAACAGCTATGTACTGTATAAAGCTGAAATGATTATGTTTTAAAATGAAATGGCTATATTGATCGCAAGGGGATTCTAATCAGTATATTAGTATGTTAGTCTAATCAGTATGTTAGTCTAAAATTGAATCAATTATGTCTAAAAATGAAATGGTTATGTTGATCTCAAGGGGATTCTAATTAGTATGTTATGAAAACTATAAGAAACAAAAAGGAATTTGTAACTGTATGTTAACTTTAGGTTACAAAACAGAAAGTACTCAAGGGGATTCTAAGCAGTATGTTAGTATGTTAGTCTAATTAGTATGTTAGTCTAAAATTGAATCAATTATGTCAAAAAATGAAATGGTTATGTTGATCTCAAGGGGATTCTGATCAGTATGTTATGAAAACTATAGGATCTCAGGGGGATACAAATTAGCATGTTATGAAGACTATAGGAAACAAAAAGGAATTTGTAACTGTATGTTAAATTTAGGCAACAAAACAGAAAGTACTCAAGGGGATACTAATCAGTATGTTATGATAACTGTGGAAATCAATAGGGAACTACAACTGTGTGCTAACTCTAGAAAACAAAAAAGAAAGAGAAAGTTTTTGTTTCTGGCTAAATCACATGGTAAAGTTGGAAGGGCATAGTCAAGATTGTTGTAAAGGGGCATAGGACTTGTGTGGGCTTCTCTAGGAAACAAAAAGAAAGCAAAAAGAAAGGTGTACTGTACAGGGGCTTAGTAGGACTTGTGGTATGCTACTTTAGGGAACAAGATGTGAAGTGTGCTGTAAGCTAACTTTAGGCAGCAAAAAGATAATTTGTTTCTATATTGGCTTAGTATAAGCAGTAATATTAACTTTAGAAGCAAAAAGAACATTTGTGTCTATATTGGCTTAGTATAAGATAACATAGTACTGTAAAAGGTAACTGTGTCATTATTACACATTTAAAAAGTGAAAACGGGATAAGAAGAAGAATACTGTAGATAGCATTGGGTAGGCTAAGGGGAGTGGAGTAAAACCAGAACAGAAAGGATTATGCAGGAGTTGGGAGAAGGCAGAGGAGGAAGATTCCTGAGAGGAAGGGGAGTTCCAGGAGAGTATAGGTGACCTGGAAGAATAGTGGGGTGCAACGGATGTGGGGCAGCAGTGTTCATGGAAATGCTGTAGAGAATAAGGGGATGTCCAGTGTGTATAAGACTGAGGCACATAGAGATGGTGGTACATAATCTGTAGGGGAGGTGGTGAAATTGGGCAGGCTAGGGGGAGGGGGGACACCACAACTACAGAGGCAGCAGTGGGAGACGGGTGCTGGCATCAGTGAGAGTTGTGGGGCTGCAGGAAGGGAAAGTAGAAGAGATGGGAATAGATGGGGAAAGGGAGTGTTGGGGGCCAGGCCAGGTTGTGAGAGAAACAATGGATGGCAGGAAGTGAGGAGGAGGAGGAGGAGGAGGAGGAGGGGGAGAGGGGTTCAAGGGGCAGGTGCTCAGGGAAAGGGCAGTACCTGGACACATAGGGGCCAAAAAGCATCCATGGAAGGAGGTATTAGGGTGGTCAACAGATACTCACCATTATCAGATATGATGCAGCAGAGAGACGAGGGAAAATTGGAGAGCAAAGTGAGTAAGGGACGTGGAGCAGGGATGGGAGATGGGGAAGGGGAGGGCAGAGGAGAGGATAGGAGTAAATTGGCAAGTCAGGAGGTAGCCACAGAAAAACGGATGGGGAGGGGAGAAACAGGGGCAAGTGGGCTAGGAAACCCAATGGAGGGAATTGACAGAGTTGTGGGAGGAGGGAAGGAGAAAGACGATGCTGAAAAGGGGCAGAACAATGCCAAGGGGTGGAGGAAAGTGACAGGTACCCCAGAAAATGGGATGGACAGGAGTGCACATAGTGGAGTGGGAATGAGGGTACTTTGGGGGGGGATAAAACAGTGTGGGTAGGAGAAACTAGATGGGGCACAGATAAGTCTGGAACCCATAGACTGCAGGAGGACTGAGGATAACGTGGGAGACTCCATATTTAGAGGTATCAAATGGGGGAATGGAGGGAGCTCTATTGGGGCTGAGTGCATGCTGGGAAAGATGATGGTCAAGGCCAATCACTTTGTACACACCTTAGCTAGGAAACATGGGGGACCTCCCTCATCATGATGCATCTTGGCACAAATAGTCTTGGGGGAACAGTGTGAAGGAAGTGCAGGCTAGATTCAGGGAGCTGGAAAGAATCTGCAAAGAGGAAGAGAGCACATTGTCCTTTTCTGAAGGTACTTCTCTACTACTGAGACTATACAGCCCTCGCTCCCCACCACCCTTAGCCAGTTCCACTTTCATAGACACTGGATTTGACTGACAACAGGAACTTGCTGTTTGGGAGCAGGAAAGGAGTGATCACAGAGGCACAAAAGAGTCACCATCCTAGAAGGAAAAGAGTAGCTCTCTCTTCCCTTCTAGCTGCTGGAGGTCTGACTCAGAGCAAGTAAGAAGGAGACTACTGAGGAATACAGTAACTTCCTGTCCCAGAACAGAAAGGCCTGGAGCTATAAGGGCACAATGGCAGCAGGAAAGTAGGAGGAAAAAAAAGAGGAAACAGAAAGAGGAAAGAGTAAGCATACAAAGCAACAGGCAAGGGGCCACAAATAAGACATGATAGGAGTGCTGTAGTGCCATGGTTGTGGAGCAGCTGTCTTCTGGGAGACATTCTGGAGAATACAGTGTTGTCCCATCTTCAGGCACCTCTCTAGGTTGAGGGAGGAAATTGCTCATCTCCAGGATGAGTTGGCTAGGATTTGGGGGACCACCTCTCCCACCCAGGGACCACCAGGGCTGCTGCCACCCTCACTGCCTAAGAGGTTGCAAAGAAGGAGGAGTGGTTGGACCATGGGGGGCTCAGGGAGGGTGAGGATGGTGGAATAGAGGTGCATCCCTCCAGTTGTACCTCTCCACAATTCATATGCTATTCTGGTGGAGCGTGGTTCCTCTATGGAGGCACCTGCAGTGGAGACCAAGGAGGATGCTGGGAACCTTCACAAAGGAGGCCCACAGGAGGGTGGCATGGGACCTCACAGGGGAAAAAAACAACTCCTAATGGGGGACTCAATTGTTAAGCATGTAGAACTGGGGGAGAGAGGGGAGAGGGAGGTAAGGTGCCTTCCCGGTACCATGGCTTGAAGGGACAGAGAGCGAATCATCTGGATCGCTAGAGCAGCAGCACAGAAGAGGGAGCTGGACATCATTATCCACATAAGGACAAATTACCTGGCTGGAAATTGGATCAGAGCAGTGGAGGAGGAGTTTGTGGAGTTGAGGAGGGGCCTTAGACAAGATGCACCCACGGTAACCTTCTTGGAGGTGCTGCCTGTCTATGGCAAAAGTGAGGCTAGGGTGCTCCATACCATGGGATTCAATGAATGGTTGGAAAGCTAGCTGGTGCAGAGCTCAGGGTTTTGGCTTCAATGGGGACTGGAGGTCCACCTGGAGGGATAAAGGCCTATACTGGTGCGATGGTCTGCATCTGTCTGGGAGGGGAACCAGGATCCTAGGTGATAGGTTTAAATGCTTCATTGGAAAGCATTTAAACTAGCTAAGAGGGAGGCACTGAAAAGGAGCAGGGAAATCCCAGCTCCCCCCCAACAAAACAGGGTAGTTAGTGAGGGAAACACTAAGGCAGAGAAGTCCATAGGGAGAAGGACAGGGGTCAATGGAGAAAAAGGCAAAGATGGTAAGGGCAGGGATGGGCCTAAAAAGGGGTAAGGCCATAAGAAAATGGAGGGCAATGAGTACTAATGCCCATAGTCTGGGTAACAAGCTCCCTGAGCTAGTGGCCTTGATGGAAGAGGGACACCTGGATATTGTGGTAGTTACAGAAACATGGTACACAGAGAACCATGACTGGGATGTCAACATACCAGGGTACACAATCTACAGGAGGGACGGGGAGGGTAAAAGAGGAGGAGGAGTAGCTCTCTACGCAAGGGCAGGGATCAAAGCAACTGAACTAAAGGGTAATCAAGGACAAGAGGAGGTACTGTGGGTCACCCTGGAGACAGAAAATGGCACCACTGTCTGCACGGGGGTTGTATACAGACCCCCATCTCAGGGGAAGGAAATGGACAAGGAAATGATAGAAAGCATCTTTAGGATGGCAGAAAAAGGGAAGATATTGTTGATGGGGGACCCAAATATGCCAAATGTTAACTGGAGTACCTTTGCTGCAGCCACATCCAAGAGCAGGGTCATTCTTGATGCCCTACAGGGGGCATACCTCAGACAGCTAGTGTTGGAACCCACTAGGGAGAGAGCAATCCTAGACCTGGTACCCACAAATGGGGATGGACAGAGGATCTTATATTTAGAAATGGGTAGCTATCTGGGAACAAGTGACCACCAAACAGTGTGGTTCACGATAAACACAGCCGTTGAGTCAAGCCATACAAATGTGAGGGTACTGGACTTTAGAAGGGCTGACTTTGGCAAAATGAGAGACAGCCTCAGAAAAACACTAGGGAATGGGCAAGAAGGAGGGGTGGAGGAACAATGGGGAAAAATCAAAACTGCCATCACAGCGGCAACAAGCCTTTGTGTGAAGCAAATGAACAAATCATAATGAAGAAAAAAAACACTATGGTTCCAAAAGAGGTGGCGGGGAAGGTAAGGGAGAAAAAGATAGCATTCAGAAAGTATAAGGAAACACAGAAGGAACAGGACAGAGAACTGCACCAGTTAAAGCAGAAAGAAGCGGGGAAGGCAGTCAGAATAGCAAAGGCCAAAATTGAGGAAAAGATAGCCAACTCAGTTAAGAAGGGGTTAAACCTTTCATACGTACATTAGGGAGTGGAGAAAGACCAAGCTAGGGATAGTGAGGCTTAATAAAGTGGAGGGAGGGTGGGTGGGTAGAGGTGACAGTGAAAAGCAGGGATACTGAATGAATACTTCTGCTCAGTACTCACAAGAGATGAGGAGAGACCTAAACTAATCAATAGAGGCACTCTAGATCAGGGGGTCGATCCAGTCCATTCACAGAAGAAAGGGTCCTGAAAGAACTCGTAAAACTGAATGTGGACAAAGCAATGGGGCCTGATGGGATTCACCCCAGAATTCTAAAAGAACTAAGGGGAGAACTAGTGACACCACTGGGTATCCTTTTTAACAAATCATGGGAAGATGGTGTGGTACCTAAGGACTGGAGGAAGGCAAGTGTGATTCCTCTTCACAAAAGTGGGAGCAAAGTAGAGGCAGAAAACTACAGACCTGTTAGTTTGACCTCAGTGGTAGAGAAAATGATGGAATCACTACTGAAAGAAATAATTGTTGAGTACCTAGAGGCCAGCGGGGCACAGGACCCAAGGCAGCATGGATTGATAGCAGGAAGGTCATGTCAGACAAATCTAAGAGATGTCTTTGACTGGGTGACCAAAACAGTAGACCAGCCTACCTAGACTTTAGCAAGGTATTTGACACAGTCCCATACTAAAGATTAATAAACAAGTTAGCCAGCCTGGGAGTGGGTCCCAGGGTGGTAGCCTGGATAAAAAATTGGCTGGACAACAGGAAACAGACGGTAATAGTAAATGGAGTCCACTCTGAAGAAAGCGGAGTTACTAGCATGGTACTGCATGGTTCAGTACTGGGATTGGTTCTTTTTGATGTCTTTATAAGAGTGACATTGTGGTGGGGCTGGAAGGAAAAGTATGCCTATTTGCAGATGGCACAAAGATCTGCAACAGGGTTGATACACAAGTTGAAGAGGTGTGGAAAGGATGAGAAGGGACTTGGCAAGGTTGGAAGAATGGTCAAAAGTATGGTAGCTTAGATTCAATGCAAAAAAGTGCAAAGTAATGCACATGGGAAACAAAAACACAGGGGAAGACTACACAATGGGGGGTACTAACAACAACAAAAATTGAATGGGACCTGGTGGTAGTCATATCAGATGACCTAAAGGTAGGCAAGCAATGTGAAAAGGCAGTAAGGAGGGCTGGGGATACTGTGATGCATAGGGGGAGGCATCACCAGTAGAAAACAAAGAGTTCTTATCCCTCTGTACAGACAGTTGGTGAGACCCCGCCTGGAGTATTGCATGTAGTTCTGGAGACCCCATCTCCACAAGGACATAGACAGAATGAAGGCAGTCCAGAGAAGGGCAACTAAAATGGTGCAGAGTTTGCACCAGAAGCAATATGAAGAGAGACTAAAGGAGCTTAATATGTATGCCCTTGAGGAAAGGAAGGGGGGGGGGCATGATAGAAACTTTCAAGTACCTCAAGGGAATCAACAAAGTACAAGAAGGTAGCATCTTTCAGAAAAAGAGATGTCAAGAACAAGTGGGAGCAATTTGAAGATAGAAGGGGGATAGCTCAGGGGCAATGTGAGGAAGTATATTTTCACAGAGAGGGTGGTGAATGCATGGAATGGCCTTCCTGAGGAGGACATGGGGTCAAAAACAGTGGGGGAATTCAAGAATGCATGGGACAGACATAAGGCAATTCTGTTGGGGGTTAGGAAGAAGTAGGCTGTTGGTTAACTAGTATCTGCAGCTTATCAAATAGATAGGGAAATGGGCAGACTGGGTGGGCCAAGCGGTCCTTATCTGCTGGCAAAGTCTATGTTTCTATGTACTGCCAGTGCCAAAAGCTATCAAGGATGTGAAAGGGGAAACTGAAGAATTCAACTCATGGCTGAGGAGGTGGTGTAAAGAAAATGATTTAGGTCTGGTGGGAGATTGGGATAGGACATAGGACAACACAGAGCTCTATGCACCAGACAGACTGCATCTGAACAGAGGGGAGCAAGAAGGTCCTGAAAGGTAAATTGGATAGCTATGTAATAAAGGGACAGACTGCATTAAACTGAATGAGGGGGGAGCAGCTGGGAATAGCCTAGCTGGCACTCCTCCACATAAGGGGGCAGAGAAGGCAGTGAGGGTTGGCGTGGAGGAAGGGGCTATATGGTGGAAGGGATTATCTGCAAATGCTAGGAATTTGGGGAATAAAATGGTGGACTTGGAGACCATAACATTGGTGGAAGAGGGGCTGGACATTGTGGCTATAACTGAGACCTAGTGGTCAGAGCATCAAACTTGTGGAGTGGGTATTCCGGGGTCCAGCCTTTTTAGAAAGGACAGGGCTAGAAGAAAGGGTGGGGTAGCATTGTATATCAAGGACGACATTAGGGAATTGAAAGAGCAGGAGGAGCAAGGGGAGGCGAAGGTCCAGTGGGTCACAAAGGAAAAACGGACCGGTGCATCATTAAGACTGGGTGTGATTTACAGACTTCCTATTCAAGGGGAGGAACAGGATAGGCAGTTGTTGCAGTCAGTTCAATGAATGGCACTCAAGAGAGAGCTCCTGCTAGTGGTAGAGCTAAATCTCCCTGATGTGAACTGGGAAATTCCATCAGCAGCATCAGCCAGGAGCAGAGAGATCCTAGATGCACTCCAAGGAGCTGTCATGCAACAGATGGTTAGGGAGCTCACTAGAGGGGATAAAATACTTGACGTGGTCCTTACCAATGGGGAAAATGTGGAAGAACTGGTTGTGGGTGACAGCCTAGGTACAAGTGACCACAATACAGTGAACTTCAGGATAAGGATGGGGAAGGAAGTAAATTGGACTAGTACAAAGGTTCTGGACTTCAGGCGGACAGACTGCACCAAAATGAGGGAAATAATCAGGGAAGAAATGGAGGGGAAGGAGCATCTAGGAGATGTGGATGAATTATGGAATTCTATAAAGGGGGGTTACTGAAAGCCACAGAAATCTGCATAAAGAAGGTAGGAAAGAACAAGAAAAGAAGGAGGCCACTCTGGTTTAACAGGGAAGTGATCGGGACAATTAGGGAAAGAAAAAGGGCATTCAGAACATATAAGAAGACTCAGAGGAAGGAAGACAGGGAGACTTATAGAGAGAAGCCGAGGGTGGCAGGGGCAAAAATTAGAAGGTGAAAAAAAGATTCAGAAGACAGAAAGAACTGCAAGGCAGGCCAAAAGGGGGGATAAAACTTTTTTTACGTATGTGGGACAGAAGAGAAAGGCGAGGCAGGGGGGAGGGGGTGTACAAGTGGAGGGGGACATGGAGAAGGCAGAGGTGCTAAATAGCTACTTCTGCTCGGTCTTTACAGTGGAGGGGGAAGATTAGGGACCTGGGTTAATGGGGAGGGGAGGGGAAGGTAAAAGGGGGGATCCTAGACTGTTCAGTGAGGACAGGGTAAGGGAGGAACTAGGAAGGCTGAAGGTGGACAAGGCGATGGGGCCAGGTGGCTTACATTCTAGGGTACTCCGGGAACTAAGGGAGAAGCTGGCTACACCACTTGTCCCTGGATACAGGGTGGGTGCCAAGAGACTGGAAGAGGGCTGATGTGGTATCAATACATAAGAGGGGCAGCAGGGAGGAGGTGGAAAATTATCATCTGGTAAGCCTCACCTCAGTGGTGGGTAAGGTGATGGAGGTCCTAATAAAGGAAAAGGTGGTAAACTACCTGATAGAAAGTGGGCTGCAGGACAACAGACAGCATGGCTTTACAAAAGGGAGGTCATGCCAGTCTAACCTACTAGAGTTTTTCGATTGGGTGATGAAGGTGGTCGATAAGGGGGGGCGGTGGACGTGGCCAACCTGGACTTCAGAAAGGCCTTCGACACTATCCCCCACAGAAGGCTGGTAAATAAGACGGAAAGCTTAGGGGTAGGATGGAAAATAACTAAGTGGGTGGAAAACTGGTTGAAGGACAGAATCCAGAGGGTGGTGGTAAATGGGCTGCATTCCAGGGAGAAGACGGTGATGAGTGGGGTGCCCCAGGGGCCAGTACTAGGACCTATCCTTTTTAATATCAACATCAGCAATATAGCAGAGGGACTGGGGCAGTGGAGGCCATAAGGGAGGACCTGACAATTCTGGCAAGGTGGTCGAAAATGTGGCAGCTGAAATTCAATGACAAAAAGTGCACAGTTATGCACATGGGGTGAAAAAAACAGAAAGCCGTGTACTCAC
Source organism: Neoceratodus forsteri (assembly GCA_016271365.2). Lineage (NCBI taxonomy): Eukaryota > Metazoa > Chordata > Ceratodontiformes > Ceratodontidae > Neoceratodus > Neoceratodus forsteri. Next base: position 81,191,108 of record CM057457.1, read on the forward strand.
TTGGGGGGGGGGGGATTAAGCCAAATGAGAACAAAAGGGATCTGGGGATTATAATTTCGAACAACCTTAAAGTGGGTAACCAATGCAGCAAGACAGTGGGCAAGGCAAATAGAATACTGGCATGCATAGGGAGGGGCATAACAAGCAGAAGGAGGGAGGTGCCGATGCCTCTATAAAACCATGGTGATGCCGCACCTGGAGTACGGTGTCTGGTTCTGAGACCTCACCTATGCAAGGATATAGATGAGATTGAAAGAGTTCAGAGAAGGCAACCAAGATGGTGCATGGTATGAATAAGAAGCCCTATGAGGTGAGGTGGAGGGAAGTCTATCTGTACCAACTGTAGACTAGAAGGGAGCAGGGGGACATGATAGAAATTTCAAGTACTTGAAGGAGATTAATAATGTGAGGGAGGGAAGCTGATTCACAAGGCAAGAAAGTGCTAAAACTAGAGGTCATAGTCTAAGATTGGAAGAAGAAAGATTTAAGGGCAATGTGAGAGGGTGTTGTTACTTCACAAAGATGGTGGTGGCATCCTAGAACAAACTACCTGAAGAGGTGGTTGGGGTCAAAACTGTGAAAGGATTCAAGAGCGCATGGGACAGACATAAGGGGTTGATCAGGAGGGCAGAGTGGGATGTCCCTTGACAAAGGTGATGAGTGTGTGTGTGTGGGGGCTACGGGGCAGACTTGATGGGCCAGAGAGGTCCTTTTCTGCCGCCACATTTCTATGATTCTATGATTCATTCTGATGCACCTTCCCACACCTCAGGCTGCCAACATTACTTACACTCAAAACCCATAGTCTGCTACTCCTTCCACCTTTATTTCCCACAGCTTTACCTTGACCTCCCTCCAGAACTAAATGTCTCAGTATTTTTCCAGTTTTCTAGACCCATAAAGCCGTATAGGGAAAATCATACTTCCACAGCTCAAACTCCCCACGCACTGTCAGACTGCCTGAGAGTTTTTAACCACGTCAAACAGGCCACAACCCACATACAGCTAACAGTCTATGTCCTGCTTGCTCAGTGGCACTACCAACTCAAGCCCCAGCTGCAACAATCTAGCTGATGTACCCTGCCCCCTACAATATATCATTCAGTACTGTCTCTGCTATAGTTATGTTGTGGGATCAGTGGTAAACTGGGAGCATTTTTCCTCTGTAATCATCTGTGGCTCCAGTTGTGCTGCTCCCTCTTGGGCTCAGTGTTCATCTTCTTGTCACTGGTCATTGTGCAAGCAGTGACTGTTCGCAACCCACACATTGCTGTGGCCAGTGTGGAGCCCTCTCTGTGGATATAGTTAGTTGGCAGTGACCTTTAGAGGCACTTTCTTACAGGGCTGTGCGAACCTCTAAAAGTTCTACCTTGCGAACTTTCTGAGTAGAACCCAAAAAAGTTCTACCTGGTTCTACCAGGTAGAACCCAGTAGAATCGGGTTCTATGAGGTAGAACTGGGTTTTACCATTTATAATCAAGTTCTACCAAGTAAAACCAGGTTCTACCAAGTAGAACCTGTTTCTACCAAATAAAACTAGTTCTGCTATGTGAAAAAACAAGTTTTGTGAAATAACAAGTTCTACTAAGCAAAACCAGGTTCTACATGGTATAACAAAGTTCTATAATATATTACGCAAAAAAAAGTTTACATGGTTCTACTTAATTAAGAAATCCACAGAAGTATTGTTTTTTGTTTGAGAAAGTACATGTAGTATTTAGAATGGTATAAATAGTAAATACAGTTAAGTACTGCAAAGCTTTGATGCATAGGATTCTGTCTCGGTGCTCGAAAGCTTTGCAAAACTTACCATTCTTAAAGTTAGAATCGTAGTATTACATGTATATTCCCAAACATGCAAAATAAAATATGTGGATTTTTTTTTATAGTTAAATAGAACCAGGTGGAATGTGTTTACTGCTTATATATTATAGAACCACCTGGTTACCTAGCAGATGCTTAAAAATACTAGTGTTGAAACAGATTTAACAAGCTGTAAAGGTCAGGGATGATATATGACTCGTATATTATCCCTGACAACTTTAGCTTTTTAAATCTGGTTACAGGCAGCCCAAATGGTTAACCCCCTGAGCTACACCCTGTTACAATAATTTTAAATCTTCCCCCACTGTTAGACTCAGGTACTAATACAGCCCAGTACAAAAATAACTGGCACCCGTGGTATCTATAGCTTCAGCTGCTTTTGTACCAAATAAGTACATGGACAGAAATTTACAGTACAAAATGTATTTAATCCACACAATGTGGTAAAGCAAAATGCCACACTGCCCCAGCGCTTCTGTACCTTACCTTCCTCAGTACCCCGAGGAAGGCATGGTGTGACACTGGGGCAGTGTGGCGCTTTTGCTACCACATTGTGTGGATTAAATTATGTTTGTACTTAAACTTTGTCTGTGTAGTTATTAGTTTGGGACTTTCTGTTATTCTGAGTAACTGTCGATGTTAGTAATATATTACCCACCACACTCTCCTGCCCTGATCCCTATACCTCTCATAGGTAACTATGTCAATACTGTATTACTTTATTTGTCCCACCCTCCCAAACATCTGCCCCTTCCTCATCTTTATTCAGAATAATTGAACAACTCATAACAGTATACCATCTGCAAATTGTGTTTATTTATGATGCCAGGTCATGTGCATGGTTTGGTGTCTAACAATGGAGGGTGAATAGTACTTGTAAGAGGAAGTGTTCCAGGGGGTTTGGAGGGCTTGGAGTTTCGGACGGGGGCTAGGGTCAGATCAGGGATTTTTTTTATTGTCATGATAGTCAATTAGTGCGGTATGTGGGAACAGCATTTTGTAAAATCTATTTTTTTTTATTTTCATTTTACAGGTTATGATGAAAACAGTTTCTATCTGGTGAATGGTTCCTTCAGATCAAAACATTGGATGTCATTGTGTACAACATTGAAATTGGGAATGTATTGTAAAGTTGACATTGTACAGCAAAAAAACAAACAAACAAACATTTTGTAAATTAAATTCCCATCTGGAATTGAACCAGAAGAACAGTTATTTATTATTTATTTATTTTATTAATGTTTTTGTTTGTTAACAGCCAGTAATAATTATTCATTGAGTGTGTATTTTGTAATAAAAATCCAATAAAACAAATGGATGAAGACAGAGCTGTGTGACAATGTGTAGTCATTTCTGGTTATTTTAGCTGAACTGCCATATGCAGTGGTCCTTCAGTTTCTGGTGCTAGTCAGATTGGGCCTTAGTGGCACATGAGAATCAGCAGTGGATGTTTGTTTCTGAAATTAATGGAACTCAAGGATGAGGAGGAGACAGGGGGACCCACCAGTGGAGGAAAGACAGCTGGAAAGGTTAGTGGCTACTAGTGGCAACAGAATCCTTCACCATCATCATCGTCATCATCAGCATGGCATGATGCCATCTGTGTGCTGTCAACCTGCATAAATTTGGGACAGTTATGTTTTTGAATTGAGGCAGGTTCATTTTTAAAAAAAGTGAGCCTCTCTATATTCTTTGTGGAAAGACATGTTCTTTTGTCATTCACTATTGCCCCAGCAGCACTAAAAATTCTCTCTGAATATGTGCTGGCAGGTGGGCAACTGAGGTATTCAATTGTGATCTCAGTTAAAGAAGGCAAGATCAATTTTTTCTGTTGCCAATAAAGCAATGGTTCATCACCTGCAGTGAGATGTACAGTCTCCTCCATATAATCCTTAACCATTTTTGCAGCAGGGACTTCTGGTGCCACTATTGCCGCCTGAGCCTTCCCAGCTGTCTTTATTAGACCAAAGTCTGACAGCATGTCCCAAGGTAGTTTGTCCTCTTGTGGTGTAGCAGCAGTTCTGGTTTGTGTTTGATGAACCAAAACATCAGTAGTGGAGGCAGCAGCAGCAACAGCAGATTGTGCTCCCTCTCTCTCCACCAGATTTTGGTCAGAATTTGAATGTTGCCAAAATGACACTGATGATGTACTACTTTTCTGAACTATACATGCTGACACTTTCTCAATTAACAGTTCATGATAGTGTTCCATGTCTTTAAAGTCATGTAGTTTGAAAAATGTCTCAATTGTATCCTTAAACCGAGGGTCCAGAAGTGTAGCCAAAATGTAATGTTCTGCTTTGCACATATTTACAATGCGCTCGTCAGCCAGGAAGGTTTGTATCATTTTTCCAATAAGAGATGCAGCATTGATATTATCATTGTCAAAGAACTGTGACTCGAGACACTGCAGTATCATCCTGATGAGTGAAATTAAGGGTAGGATCTGACTTAGTCCGGCACCATCAGAGCTCACCACTCGGGTAGCCTCCTCAAAGGGTTTAAGGATACAACAAAGATTCTACATCAGACGCCACTGATTGGGGCTGACATTCACATCTCCTTTCTCAATGCCATGTTGGACTACATATTGATGAATGGCTTTCTTTTGTTCAAGCATTCTCTGCATCATATAGTAAGTGGAATTCCACTGGTTTGGAACTTCCTGTATCATCTGGTGAAGAGGGACGCTGTTTTCAATCAGAATCTGCCGCAACAACTTTCGGGCTTTCACAGAATGGCTAAAGTGGGTGCACACAGTACGGGCAGCTGCAATCAAGTTCTGCACATTTTGGTCCTCACTGATAAAGTCTTTTACCAAGTTACTAGTGTGTGCAAAGCATGGTATGTGTGTAAACTTACCAAGTCTTACTGCTTTCACAAAATTTGAAGCATTGTCAGATACTATAAACCCTGGTTGCAAGGACTTTGGAGTCAGCCACTCAGCAAACTTTTCTTCAAGGCCCTCCAGAAGATGTTCTGCTTTGTGGTCTTTTTCAAAACCATAAATACTTAAAGCTGCCTGCCTTCAAACTGTGAAAATCCCTTGCTTCTTGCTGCTGCTGCTGCTGCCACTGCCGGTGCCACTACATGATGATGATAATGATGATGAGGATGAGGAGGAGGAGGAGGGAGAAAAGTTTACCCAATGACCAGTCACAGCCATATAGTCAGTCATCTGACCACTGGTCCACATATCTGTCGTTACATGAACCTTTTTTACTCATTGAACCTTTCAGAGCATCAGACACACTTTTACGAACAGCATCATACAAGTCTGGAATGGCAACACTGGAGAAATATGTCCAGCTGGGGACCTGATACTTTGGGCTAGTGATTTCCATGAGTGCTTTAAAACCTGGATTAGCCACAAATGAGAATGGGAGCAAGTCAGTGGCTATCATCTCCCCAATTGCCTTTGTCAATCACCTTGCCTCAGGCCTGTTGGGCTTCTATTTCTGTGACGGCTCAAAGCAGTCTTTCAAAGAAATGTGATGCCCGCTATGCTTGCTGCTATCACCTCATTTTCTGGGCTGCTTCCCTTGACCTTTACCACCATGAGGGGTGGATGTTGTGGCCATGGATGGTATATGACTCCGGCTGGGCTGTGGTGGTGGACTCAGAGGGGTAAAGAAATGAGAAACAGAGTATGCTGTGCTTTGACTGGAAGGAAGGCTTTCATCATCCTCCACCTCTGCATCAGTTACTTCATCATCTTGGTAAACATCCATTACCTCATCCTCCTCAGCTGAGTGCAGAAGTGCAACAACTTTTGTGTGCTCCTTTTGTGCTTTTTGATACTGATAAATGTGAGACTTGTTCATATGTCTTATCATTGTTGATGTTCCCAGTCGAGTACCCACTTTACCACGACTTAATTTTGTTTTGCATAATTTGCAAACCACATGGCTGCCAGATGATTCATCTTGTGTGAAAAATTCCCACACAATGGATTTCACAGATTTTGCCGCACTGCTGCTTATAGGGAGGATAGGTTCATTACTACCACTCCACCACCACAGCCACTACTACTTCCACTATCTCTTTGAGGTCCTTCCATGCCCATCTGCATGTTATTTTCAACTTGCACCTCTCTGACTGGTTGGACTGTATCTATTTCTTCACCTCCTGAAGCCTGTCCGTCTTCTGTCCTCTGTTGTTCCTCTGCATGTGTGGGTGTCTGATTCTCCAAGTTATGCCCCACTATCATTAATGTTTTTTCAGCACCACAGCCATCCTTCTGAAAATTCATTTTTGTTCCTTTTCTGCCTCTGTATTCCTCCTCTTCATCCCACTCCCCAGAGCTACTGCTACTTGACATACTGACTGCTGCGTTATCGACTACAAACTCAGGATCTGTTCCACTGATTTCCCCTCACTCTCATCTGTTTTCTCCTCCTCCTTGTCATCATGCATCACTCTGCTTACTAAAACTGGCTGCTGCACTATTATGGCCCTTGTGCTCATCCTCTGAGTGGCATGGCGGGTTACTCCTGCAACATCCTGAATTTTCTGTACTGTTGTTACTGTTGTCTGGATTGCCTGAGAAGTGCTGCTATTTTTTTTTTACTACTCATGGCTGCGTCAAGTACTTTTACTAAGACACAGGGAAATTTACTCCAAGCAGGAAAATAAAGCACTGCTTGCTGCGTCAAGTCAAGTACTTTAAGTAGTAAGGCACAGGGATATTTCTCCCTAACAGGTAAATACAACACTGCTTGCTGTGTCAAGTCAGGTACTTTAAGTGGTAAGACACAGGGATATTTTCTCCCTAACAGGAAAATACAGTACTGCTTGCTGCTCCAAGTCAAGTACCTTAAGTGGTAAGATACAGGGATATTTTCTCCCTAACAGGTAAATACAGCACTGCTTGCTGCGTTGAGTCAAGTACTTTTAGTAAGACACAGGGATATTTTCTCCCTATCAGGTAAATACAGCACTGCTTGATGCATCGAGTCAAGTACTTTAAGTGGTAAGACACAGGGATATTTATTTTCTCCCTAACAGGTAAATACAGCACTGCTGGCTGTGTCAATGGGATATTTACTCCCAAGCTGGTCAGTACAGCACTGCTGGTGCTAGATGTGTCAAGTCTACAAGTCTGAACACAGTGAAATTGTTTCCCAGATAGGTCAGTAAAGCACTAGTAGTAGGACTAGAATACAATATGAAAGAAGGGATTCCTTCAAAGTAAACTCAGCTCTCCAGGTTTGCACTTGAAGCTCAATGCCCTCAACTACTGCTATTGCCTTCTCTGTATAATGTTTTTTTTTAAACTGTATAGCTTTTTGTGTTGGCTTTTTGTTCTACAGTCAGTGTAGAGACTACAGAATTACAGAGAGAGAGAGAGAGAGAGAGAGAGAGAGAGAGACAGAGATTTTATTTTAACAACACAGAGTCAACTCAGCAAGCATCATCAGCACTGCAGTGAGTATTGTACTACAGCACTGACTGGACTGCACACTACAGTAGCAGACTGCAGCATGAGTGTCTCTCTCTTGAGCCTGCCTGTACTTAATTAATTTCACTCCCCTGCTGCAGTGACTAGTACAAAAAAAAGTTTCAATTTGATTCACAGTCCACTAGCACATTTTCTGCTCTCCTCATACAGACTAGAGCAGCCATCAGCACAGTCAACTCTCTCATGCATCTCTCTCACGCACTAACACTACATATGCCACAAATGTGCAGCAAGCTGGCAGCATCCCACGAGTTTTTATGAGCTACTGCACCAGTCATTGCTAGTGTTGAATGCTTATGTAGAGGGAGAGGCAGAGCGAGATCACCCTTCGTCCAATGATGGCAAGTGATACTGAGGGGCAAGGGTGACTGACGTGCTGCTGGTGGTGTCCCACGACTCTCCCTCTGCTGCACCACATGATGTAAAAACTGGGGAGCTTATGGAACGTGCGCAGAGCTGCAGAAGCCACAGATGGCAAGGTAAAAAAAAAAATTTTTTTCAGTTACTGGAGCGAACCTTGCAACCAAAGTTCACATTTTTAGAGAAAATGTTTGAGCTAAGCAGACAGATGCAAACACAGAGAGTTTGCATATTTTATGGCCAAGAATGAACCGAACTTGCAGCCCTACTTTCTTATAGGACCCAGACGTCATGCTGAATGGCAAAACCAAAGTTTTTGTAGCAACTTCTGGTATGGTCTCTGTTGCACTCTTTGGGTTGCTTTCAACATGAAGTAGATTACCTTCTTTTTATTCTTTGCTGGGTGAGGCAATGGCGATGGCCTCAATGATTACAGTACCATCGCTGGTTGAATCTGATTGTTCTCTTTGCACTTTCAACACTGGTCCCATTTAACAGTGCTGGGTGGGTGTCTGGGTCACTTTCTGCAAACTGATGCCATTTAATCAGCTCTGGCTGTTGTCTCTGGTTACTGTCAATCAGGGGAGCTTGCTTCTTATCTCCAGCCTGCAAACTTGGCACAGCACAATGGTCTCACAAACATCCTCTAATGCTTGTATTGCTGGCACCTTGACAGCCATGAACATGATAAGAATCAAAGTCCTGTGCTGGATTCTACTCCTGGACTCTCAAGGACAGGTCTCAGTACTCTTGCTGTTTGTAAGTGCAAGCAGTTACTGCCTAGAGACATCAATCTTGATGCTCAATTGAGAGGTTCAAAGCTCAGTTGGTTGGAACCATCTCAGAAGTGAAGAGTTTTTCTATTTACCAGCAGTGCTGCATATACCTTGTATTCACAGCTTTTCATGCAGGCCATGCTTTCCCCCAACAATCACAGCATCCCAAGGGGTCAAGTAACTCCTCCCAAGAAATCTTAAGCCTGAGTCACTGTATGCAAATTAGCTAAGCTAATTTCCATATGTTTGTCACTAATTCTTGAAGTTTTTGTGCTGGTCAGAATCTTCATCAACTTTTTCCTTGTACTCAAACGTAGACACTTCAGTTATGACTGATTTCCAAACTCATTTTTTCCATCCATCTCAATGCAGTAGCTTGGCTACCACTCATAATTAGGGATGCACAGAATCAAAATCGGGTTCCTCAGATTTAATTTGTTTTCAGTGTTTGGATTTTTGGAATCTATGGCTGAAAATCCAAATACTGAAAATACTGTCTGATAACTGGGACAGTCAACACCAGTTATCAATAAAATTATTAGTGCACTCCCACTCCAACACCCCCAAGCACTGCCAAACTGAGTTTACTCCAGATCCTGAGCCCCCCTGACATACTCTCCTGTCCCAGTTCCTGTCACAATAACTGAACCTACCAGCACAGTAGAGCCACAGCCAATGCCATTCCCTTCTATCCTTTTGTCAACAGACACTGTTCCTGGCCAGCCAGTCACCATAGTAAAGGCAATGACCTCAGACTACTGTATGACCTTTGCCAGTGAGCACTATGCAGTTCATACACTCCTGCACTGGCACCTGGCAGTGTAATCATGGCTCTCCTAAGGGGGAGGGCAAAAACTGGGTTAAGGCCAGAGACAATGGGCAAAGGGCAGGACTGTGGCCAAGCACTACAGTTCTCCACAGTCCCGCAGACTAGTGGAGGAGGACATGAGTCATTGGGGAGTTGTCACCTCAAGGAGAATCAGACTTAGAGTAAGGCTAGACTGTAGATGGTAGACTGGTACAAGGACCTGGAGGATGGTGGCAGGTGGTAGTGAGCATAAGGAAGTCCAAATCCAGCTATGGGTGGCCCAGGGTATTAGATATGTATGAGTGTAAGAATGCATTTGGCACCAGCATCAGATACAGAATACATTTTTGAGAATTTCCAATTCCAATTTCTGAGAGCTGACTGGAACTGGAGTTTAATCAGACTCAGAATCAGAAATTCCAAAAAATCCATAAGATGCACGGCAGAACAGAATCTGCTGATTCTAAGCATATCTGCTCATGATGTCAGGGACCTAGGTTCAGAAATGAGCCCAGGACACTGGAGGATCTGTGGGGGAGAAGATGTCAGAGCATGCCACAGGACACTTTCCTCCTGCGTATGGATGGAGACTGACCCCCGCTGCATGAGCACTGCCAGGAGGTGCAAACCAGATTGGGATGGAAGTGGGAGGAAAGATGCACTAGCTTCATGACATACACATACCCACTGAGTAGCGCACGCACTGCACATCTGCAAGCCAAGTGTCTCGGGAGGGAGAAACAGTGGTAATACCCCCCACCCGAGCAGGATGACACTGAAAGCACTTGGGCTTTTCACCACCTGCCTGCCCAGCATGATGGAGCTGTCCTGCCATCATATTTGGCAATGTTCAGAAGTAATATGACCACCCCTGAAGGCCTTACCATGGGTTCCCCATGGGGCAGGTAAGAAGAGCTTCCTGGGGTCTGGGTTTGTACTGGAGCGGGGTGCCTGCTGGGCTGATTGTGGTGAGGCAGGGCAGTTTGGGAAAGTAAACACTAATTAAAAAAATTATTTTTTTCTATTCTTCTTACAGTTCTCTGTGCATGAGGTTTGGGGGCTGTCCTGCACCCACAGGCCAGTAAATCATCCCCACAACTCCTCAAGACCGCATATGAACCTCCATGTTGTAACCTGCTATTCTCCTGAGTACTCCTATGAAATCGTACTGCACACCTCTTGCTCCACTGGGCAGTTGGTATGGTGTGCATGATCCAGGGAAACCCACCATGTTCAAGGGTAATGAATGCATGCTCGCTGAAGGGTACCCTACAACAGCACTCACAGTCACTTCAGTCCCCCCACCCCGGTTCCCAACCATGGAGCGTTATACAACTCTGACTTTTGTTCTGAAAGGAAGAAGTCATTTGTACTCAGTGGAATAAGCAGGGGTCATACTTTACTGACATGTCAGTGGCCGACAGTCAGAAACAATCTCTGATCACTCTTCACACTGACATTGCACAAACAGGTTCAGTCCTAACCCTTGACATAAGTTAGGACCCTTCAAGCTCCTTATTTGATAAGGTGATTCACAGCCACGCAAGGCCTCTATTCCTTTTACGCTTGGATGCACACACCAGTAGTGAGTTAATACCTAGGGTCAGAACCTGATCTACTGTCTGAATTTCATTATGTACTCCCACTGTAATACAACTTTACTACTGTAACTGGTTTTCAGTAGGTTGTGAAAATAATGCCTGGTCAGCAAGTGATACAGGAGGCATCCACTGCTGGAGGGACAATTCATTCACACTTGTATGATTTAGTGACTTACTCAACCAGGAACAGTGTTTGCTTAGCTGTTGCAGCATCCATGGGTCCCCTAGATCCTGAGGGCATCTACTCTGTGCCAGGTCAGTCTCCCCCATGGAGCTAGGAGGCTACCGCTGTTGGTGGGTGTCTCACTTTACAACTCTGCTATTCACTGAATGGTGTGCTGGGCACAGTGTGGCAATGCATAATTTGCCTGTCCACTAGCAACGGCCGGACATCACCCTAGCCCCTCTGCCACCAGCAGCTGCTCTAGTACCAGTTCTGGTTTCATATCTTCTTTCATGAACTGCAGAGAAATCTCTCAACTTAGTTGGCAGTCTTGTATCTCTCACAAGATCTCTTTCCATCCTGAGCTCAGCTGGCAGCATTACTCAGACACAGGACTGTGACTGGATGCCCCCTGTCATGAGATTGACCCTAGTAAGAAGACAAAGGTCTGCCTTGTAAAGTTACAACCCCCTCCTCATGGTACTGAAGGCTTAGCAGTCTGAACAAAGGGTCTCCGATGCAGGTTAAAGAAGTACTTTAAATGAGCACTAGTGGTTTAGAGCTACAACATGCTGCGAACCAGGAGGTGTGTGCGCACATTGTGGCTGGCTCCCGAATAGGGAGAGGATAGTGGAACTGAGTACATTGGTAAAATAAAGGTCCCCTAGTAGTCCTTTAAAAAAAATGAAAGAACGTGCTCTAGAACAAGAAAGTCCTAAAGCAGGGTTCCCCTTTCAAAACAAAGTATTTTGGAGATTTGAGGAAAAAGTACAGGGCTAATAAAAGCCACAAAGAAAAATGGGCCAAAATGAAATGTGAAGGCAACAGTCTGACATTTCAGCCTTCGATCAAGATAAACCTGCACTTGCGAATACAGCAGTTGTGCCCTGCAGCTTTTCTATATAGCAGCACAAAGGAAAATAATAGGGCTTGCTATTTGAGATAAGGCTTTTAGGCTGTGTGGTTTCTAAATGAATAAAACATGTTTTCAGGTTATAAAATATATGTGGAGATACTAAAAGTCTCTAAGATGCCTTTCCCTTTGCAGTAAGCCCTGTAAGAAGTGTTTGGAGGGCTGTTTCTTCCAAACAAACAGACAAACATAAAGAGCTGTTTTATGCAAATAAAGGAATGAAAGCTGCAGGGTTAGACAGAAGCAGCCTAGCCCTTCCTACTGAAACAAGTAAGAGGTTAGTATCTTTTGTTTCAAGGGTCATTCTGTGTAGGTTTTGTTGGTAAACTGTAACTAACACAGGAAGAAAACCTAAGTGTCTTACCTAACTGCAGGAATGCATGTGGGATTTTCTTAAGGGGGCAGTGCCCTCTGCTGTCCTCTTCTTATACCACTCCACCTGTCAATCAAGACTAACTAAGGAGGGTTCTTTCCTGGTTGCTATGTACAGGAATTAACTCTATTTTAGGCTTTAGTAGCCTTATGTTTAACTTATAGGAAATAAAGGGTTTAGAAAGACTTGGGGTGTCAAAAGATACATGTATGGTGGGTCACAAAATGAAGCTAGACTAACCCAGAGAGTTTCTTTTAAGTATTATGAGTTAAGGGTCAGGTCAGGTGTCTCCACCAAACTGTATAAAAGCCTGCCACTAGAGGCACTGAGTCACATAGGGCAGTCAGTTGGAGGCTGACTGAGGTGGGAGTAATACCTCCTGATGGTGTGTGCTTGCACATGGTTCATTTTAAAGAATGGCAGAGATGCAGAAACTATGATGAAAACAGTTATTCGATTTGTTTTGATTGATCAGTTTACTTTTGACTTTCTGTTCATTTTGTCTATTTATAAGAAAATAAAATGACAAATGCTCTCTAGCTTTTTTTATGCACCTAAAAGTTGTGTGACGTTCTTGAAATCCCACACCCTTCAACAAGGACTGCAAACACCCCCAGTGGTAATGCCTTCTCTTCTGGGGAACTCCACCAGCACCACAAGGCCTCCAGGAACTCTCCTTGAGGGTAAACACCCCAGGGTCCACAGACACTCCCTGTGTGTCCCCCTCACATATCCCCTCTAATTAAAAGAGATCTATATTTGTTCTGCCAACTCAAACCAAGCAGCTATTTGCCATTCACACTCACATACACACAATAACAAAACAATAAGTACAGCAAGCCAAAGCTTTATTATAGCAAAATATAATACAAAAGGTTATACATCACCGATTCAAAAAAGCATCATCCAAGCCCTCTTCCAATGGCTGGGAAGCCCCCTTGTCAGCCTGGCTAGGAGTCTCTCGAACCGGGAACTGGCCCCACAGTGATGCGTCCACCCTGCAGGAGAGGCTTCAAACCAGGCATTGAGAAAGCTACATTTATATGTTTTCTCTGGTATTTAGAAATGCTAAACCATCATGTCCTAAGCACTGGCCAGGTGCCCAGAACATCACGAGTTCAGCATGACAAACACCACTTATTCTCATAATAAATAGTTGGCATTCATTAGATCATCATGCCCTAAGCACTGGCCAGGTGTCCAGAACATCATGAGCCAAACAATGCCAGAGATTCTCACAACATCTTGTATCGACCTTCAAGTCAGCAAAATACACTGTCTGAAGCAAAACATAATAATGAGGCTATCTAAAGAGCAAAACACCAATTAAATGAAGCAGCATGTAAAATGGAGTCACACAATACAAAATGGAGTATGAAATGACATACATTACATGAAATAGCATACAAAATGGAGTAACAATAATCAACATATTATACTATCACTACAATATTAAATACCCCCACGATACCTGCCTTGGATGTGCACTGCTGTCTTGGACCATGCATGCTCCTAGATGGCTAAGAACCAATTTAATCTGGTACGACAAGTCTCAGTCTAATGGCAGCTAATAAGTGGGAAGTCCTTGCCACCTCGGGGCAAAGCTCCATGAAAGCAATCTAGCACCCTTCTTTTTATTACTAAGCCGCTCCCTCTGGGCTACCGAAGTCAGAGTCACTACTGGAAATTAGGGTCTGGGTTTATCAGTCAGGTAACCAACCCCTCTCTCCTAGTGGTAGGAGGAGATTGTCAAATACATTAAATGATAAAGTGTCAAAAACATAGTCAACAATTACCCATTACCTCCATTCCTCCTCGCCCTTTCTCCCCATTCTGCATTTGACTAATCCCCCTGCATGCCTCCTATAGCACCTACCCTTGCACCTTCTATTAACCCTTCAACACCTCAGTACTTTTGAATTATACATCTTGAATGGCACCCCTAAAGCTGTTATTCCCTTCCAGATCTTCACTGCATAGTTTACTTTCGTCATTCTTACATAAATTGTCTGTGTATTCTACCTATTTTGTAATTATTAATTTCTGTAATTTTTGTTCTTGATTTCTTCATCGCCCTCCTTTTCCCCCTCCTCCCAGGATATATCTGGAAATTAGCTGTTATCAGCTCAGTATATGTTTCTTGGTGAAACTTTTGAAATAAAAAACAAATAAAACAATAGTGTCAAGGAGTCAAAAACATTTCAAAAATACAGTATAGTAAACAAGAAAGAGTTAAAAATACAATAAAACTTAACGTATGAAATATGAGGTGCATACACAAAAGGCTAAATTCAACAATGTAACAATTTACAAGTGTTACAAAGGTAACCTGAAAAGTCAGGACAAAGTTGTAGTGGCAAAGTCCAGGGTAACAGGGTGTGCCACGATATAATCTGGTAAGGTTTTGGGAGAGGATGGGATCCAGTGGGCTAGAGATGAGTCTAGCTACAGTTGCATGGGTTGGAAACATGCGACAGTATGTGTGGATTAAGTCAGTGAAGTGAAGATGGGAGTTGAATAGGGAGAGGGAAGTTATTTCACAGAGTTGGAAGGCATATAGAGAAGGCAGACTGGCCAGGTGTAGAATTGCAGCAAGGAACATAGGGAGAGTGTGCATCAGATGAATGGAATTAGTAGGACGATGGGATGAAGGGGGCAAGAGGTGTGGTGAGATAGGAGGCAACAGTAGCAAGCCAGTATTTAGCCAAGAAAGAAAAGCGGTGCAAAAGGTGATAGGTCTCTAATGAGGGTTGAAAGAAGTTAGCACACAATGGGAAGTGACAGGTAAGAGGTGGGGGCATTCAGGGAAAAAAAAAACAGGAGTTGATATTAGGGTCCAGTCTGGCAAGGTAATCTCATGGTGATGAAAATGCTGCCTTCTGTTTGGGGCATAGCTGATGCTTCTGGCAGCATCGTGTCAGTGTACTGTGAGGAAAGCTGGTGCCTCCTCACCTTTGGATTGCTCTGTATGGTAATGTAGTGTAGTACAGCATGAGTTACTGTTTTGCCTTCCAGGTTCAGTAACGAGGCACTGTGTCAGTAGTTGTGACACATACAGTACATACCTGGGAGGGTTTCAAGTCCATCATCCTTACCCTTCAGAGTAGGCCTTGAGAAGGGGTCTACCAAAATCTCCACAACTGGAGGTTATCTCTGAATCCACTGGGGATACACTCCTACCTGTACTCTGGGACAGGTGACTTCTCAGTGATGACCACCTGCAGGTCCATTGACTTGTGCTTGATGTAAGCCATGTTCTTCTAGGTGGCACCACCAGCATTGACAGCATTCAGGATGTCAGCCAGACATGTCTTTGGTCTCTCCTGGGGCAGGGATCTGCTCCAGCGATGTACAGCATGGCATAGTGGTGATGTATTTTCATCACATGAGGGCCCCCTATATAGAACCAAATTTTGGTGGTCTGGGTCTGTGGCATTTAATAAATCCTCCATGAACCTAACCCCTTACCTATCCCAAGTATGGAAAAGCTGCTGGAAACCTGCATACCTTATCTACGAGACTGCTGCTGCTCTATCATAGTGCCATTTACCCACGGCCCATGTAACAGGGGAGGAGGGCAACAGGTGCAAGGAGACAAAGAGAAGAATGCTGCATGCTCAGACTATAAGGATTGGTACACTATCAGATGAGAGTACCCATTAGCCAACAGACAGAAAATGACTGATTGTACACTCACCATATCATGACATAAAACAAGCCAGTCAGCTCAGTGGTGTAGCTGGCTTATTGGGCTGAATGATTTATTCCTCAGAGAAGTAATCAGCAAGATAACTATTTAGCAGTACAAAAATTACCCAAACTTATACCAACATGCTTGTGGAAAGCATGCCACCACCCTGGCACCTTGACCAATGGGGGTTCATCAAGTGGCTCCCTGATGAAGACCCAATTTGTCGAAGTGGTGAGGCTATTGGTGTCCTTTCTACAAACTCGCTCAGTAGGTGTCATTTTTTTTCCTGTTAAATTATGTTGCTGCTAGCTTCATTGAGGAAAAAAAATCACTCAACTCAAAGAACTGACTACATCTCTGAGCAGAATGGCTTATTTTATTTTCTGACTTGGTTAGTGCACAATAGTTTTTAGCTGGTTGCCCACTCTAATGTGACATTCTGACAGCAAAATCCCAAAACAGACCATTACAGTGACAGTCGCTGTAATTGTCTGTTTTCAACGATGCAGCTTCTCCTGGTGTTCTGCCCACTCCTGGGAACAACTCTAACCTGGAGTTGATTATAATTAAATATGGGGTGTGTGTGGGACATAGCCCTCCCCACAAAACATTGTCTTTAGGGGCAGCACAATACCAGTGTCTGTATTGTGCCGTCGCTGTTCAAGACATTGGGGAATTTTGTGTCGAGCTCAAGTGGTGCTTCCATTTTCATCCAGCAGGTGCACATAGTCTTGTATTGTGGGACCAGAGGGCAGGACACATGCCCATGTATGCTGTACACACCTGTTGATGCAAGTACTCACACCACATCCTTCTGCTGTATAGCTCTTGTGAAAAGTAAGCGACTGCTGGTGGTTCAGACTGATGTCTTCTCTTATTCCACAGGTCAATTGTTAGTGTGGATGGGTACATACTGGACTTCCACTTATCATTCTAAGATATCACAGTTCTAAAATTGTCTGCCTCTCTGGAATAACATAGTAATTTCTTTCCAGCCCCTCTCTGTGCAGTTTTGAACAGTGTTGCCAGCTGTACAAATCAAGCTGAGTTATGTGTAATTCTTTTACTAACCACTACAACAAACTCTGTCCAGAGCCGGTACAGCTGCAGCCGAGGTCATGGAGAAACACGGCACTGTCCGCATTGTCCAAGATGGCCAACAGAGTTCTCTGCGCATGTGGGATGACTTGCGCATGTGCACTGAACTCTGGGGTTATGTACAGCACAGTCTGCTGTGTCCAAGATGGCCGCCGAAGTTATCTACATATGCATGACGACTCATGCATGTACACTGGGTTCCAGCAGCCATCTTGGACAACTTATATTAAAGATACAACTGCAGTACTTAAGAAGTTGCAGGATTTTGTTTGGTAACCAACCTACACTTGGTTAGTGTCGGATGTAAATTCTTCGTACACTAATATTGATCATGACAAGGGTGTAGAAGCAGTAAACATGATGTTAACTGATTCCAAAAAGGCGTTATCTTGTGCCTTTTATAGTTACAACATGTACCCCCTCTACATGGGGGGGTAGGGATTTTGGAACAAAAAGAATCAAGACTAATTTTTTGTTTAAAAACATTAAAACCAGCAGGATTTGATGATTACATGGACTGGAAACCCTTTTTGTGAAAGTTAGCAGGAGCAGTGGATAGTTCTTCATGGAGCATTATATTTTGACTTTGTTTAAGAGCAGGCTGTATGACTCCTTAGGAGTATAAAAAAGAACAGAAGATGTGTTTTGATGTTTATATTTATTATTTTATTTACATATTTTTTTTTAAGTCTGTCTCATTAGGTGGGGTGAGAATGTGCAGTGTGCTGTCTGGCAGTTTGATTTGAGGCTTGAAGTTTGGAAATATTCCATTAAATTATGCCCCAGATGGACTAAGGATAGCCTGGCAGCACAGTGGACACACCCACCTCCCTTTGAGTGAGCTAAGGATTTTTTTCAAAAGGAACTGAATTACTCCTTATGTACAAGATGGTTGTTAAGCACTTCAGTAATCAGTCAATTAGTATATAAAACTGACTTAGCTACATATTGGTAACTATGGAACACAGAGTGTTTTAATTAGGCTTTAAAGATTATGAGGGATAATAATTGAATGCAGCTGGGATTTAAACACTATATAAAGGTGTATACCAATAGAAGGTGACACTCCTGATAATGAGGTCTTAGTTGCCTTGAAGCGCTGGGCTGCTTATACTGACATGGTATGTGAATCTTGCACAGTAAGTTTTTTGAATTCTGATCACATATTTATATGTATGTATTTATTTAAAGACTGCTTTTATATTAATGATATGCTTTTGCCCTCCTTGGACCGGCCGCCTGGTCCCGAATCCTGGACTACACAGAAAAGATCGGAGCACCCGGAGCGGCACACGGCACAGCAGGCGGCGCCTACAGCTGTCTTGTCGGCCACTGCCTCTCCAGACTCTGTAGCCCACCTTGGACTGGCCACCTGATCCTGACTCCCAGACCACATAGGAAAGATTGGTGCACCCGGCGCACAGCACAGCAGGCGGCGCCCTACTGACGTCTCCGCCACGGCCACCGCCTCTCAATTCATAGCCCTCCTTGGACCATCTGCCTTGTCCTGACTCCTGGACTACACAGAAAAGTTAAGCTGCTGTTTGAATCTTGGATCCAGGCTGTTTCAACAGCTCTCTCATTGGCTGTGGCTTTCCCTGAAGACTCTTGATTGAGCCGGCCGCAAGGAGCAGCGCTCTCAATTGGTATGCTTTTCAGCCAACTTCTGTGGCTTGCAATCGGGTATCTGGGGGCTTGTAGCTCTGTCCTGCATGGCTTTTTGTCCCACCCCCCTGCCCCCTCACAGGCCACCTTTAAATACTCCTGCTGCTCCTCCTTCTCCTGAAAATCCCCTCCCCACTGGCTCTAATCTCCCTGCTGACTCCTCTGGATCTAGGGCTCCAAGATTAGGCAGAACACTGCCACTCTGCTCGCTGCCTGCTTGCACAGCTTGACATGACTGCCATAATGGGCAGTATAACTTGGTTAGTCTCACTTGCTTGTCTTATTGCTTCAAGTTGGTATGGAGACTGGGTGATAGTTGGGGCCCTCCAACACCCAGCGGGTGAATGTTCACCTCCCCCCCAGTTCACGCTGAACCAGAATCCCTGACAATACTTCTCCACATCCCCTGTCTGCCCAAATATGATACAGCTATGCTAGGGTACTGGCTGCATGAACGACTCTTTGCTCCCAATGCTACCTCTGTCTGTGGAATATTTTCTACCGGCACCTTGCCCTGGGTAACTGTCTCCACTCTCCTCCTGCTGCTCCAGGCTGGGGATATTGAAACTAACCCTGGACCTACACTTCATTCTCCCATGACCCAATCTACAGCGTCTATCCCTCCTATGAAAGGCCTAAAAATAGTCCACATTAACATTTGCAGCCTACGCCCCAGAATGGTCAAATTGGAAGCCTAGGCTATACAAATGTCTCCTGACATCCTATGCATATCCGAATCCTGGCTAAAACCTGTCTTCAAACAGCATGAGGTGTCCCTTCCAGTCTATGGCAACTTTACACTTGATAAGATAGGCAAAAGGGGGGAGGGGTAGTGATCTACTATAGGACAGGCCTCAACATCACTCTCCTCCCCACTCCTGTCTCCTCACCTCCTCTCGTAGAGTCCCTGTACGTCAAACTTATGCTTGGAAACATTAAAAAACTCATCATAGGGTGTGTGTATATATATATATATATATATATCTATATAGATATATATATATATGCCCTCTAGACTTGCCACTGCTAGCCTGCCTCATCTCCTTGCATCCTTAGCCAGCCTCCCAAAGCATGATCTCATCCTGTGTGGGGATATCAGCATTGACTGGCTTCACCCCAATATTGGTAATACCCATGCATAACTTGCTGATGGTAACCTCACCCAGTTAATCCACGATCACACATGAGTCAATCCAAAATCTGGCAACCATACACTACTAGACTGGATGGTCACCAACTGCCCACTTAAAACCAAAGCTGCTGGCATGCTCTCAGATTGCTTAAGTGATCACTCTCCCACCTTCTGTGTGTGGAGAAACAACTATACCAACCCTCCACCCAAGATTTCCCTGGTGCGGGATATGACTAAGTTTGACATCAACAGATTTCTGTCATCCATTGACACTACAGATTGGGGCCCCATTAATACACTTCCTGACATAAACCTAGCCCTAGACTTCCTAATCTCCACTCTCACCAAAATAGTCAATCAACACGCCCCTAAGAAGAAATGCAGATCCAAGGGTGTTAAAGCCCCATGGCTCTCCGGGGATATCAGATCCCTCATGACCCGCCGTGACAAAGCATGGCAAATGTATCAACAGAGTGGCCTCCCCTTGGACTGGCTTATTTACAGATAGTTCAGGAATAAATGTAAAAATTCTGTACATAAAGCTAAGAGATACCATCTTAAATCTCTCCAAACTGAGCACCTTAGTAATCCCAAGGAATTCTAGGGACAAATTAACTCTCTAGTAAAAGGAAAGGCTGTAGAAAACCCAAGCTCTGTTTCTGTCAATGACTCCACCCTTGATGACCCACTCTCCATAGCCACTGAATTTAACAATTTCTTCATTGACCTACAATAATACACCTCAATCTTCCACAACTCTCCCTCTCTTCACATGACTCTCCCGCCCAACCTAGGGGACCGTCCTGAATTCCATTTGAAACTAGCCACACTCAAAGAGGTGCTGCAACTTTTATCCAGCCTAAAAGCTGAGGGCTGTCCCAGTTATGACTTGCTGCAACCAACATTTCTTAAGCTGGGTGCCCCTGCCCTAGCTCGCCCCATCCATGACTTGTTTAACCGGTCCTTCCTCTCCAACATTGTGCCAGATAAATGGAAGGTGGCAGTAGTAGTCCCGGTCCACAAAGGGGGACCTAACTCCAAAATAGAAAACTATAGCCCTATATCTCTACTCTCACACCTGGCAAAAATACAAGAGTGTATAGTGTATAATCATCTCCAAAATTATCTCGACTTCCACAATCTGCTATCACTCTGTCAACACGGCTTTAGAAAGAGACACAGTACTCTCACTGTACTTATAAAAGTAACATCTGACATCTTCCATGCTATGGCTAAGGGCCAGGCCATTGGAGCCATATTCATGGATCTCACAAAGGCATCTGACCTCATGAATCATGGGCTTCTGCTTCACTAGCTGCATCTACTTGGCCTGGACCACAGTTCATTGCACTGGATCAAGAGCTATTTGTCTAATCAATCCCAGAAAGTTAAGTGGGAAAGCTCCCAGTCTGAACAAAAAACAGTTTCCGATGGTGTCCCACAAGACTCCATTCAGGACACCATGCTATTCTCGCTCTTTATCAATGACATCTCCAAATTCTGCATGGGTGCCACAGTTCATCTTTATGCAGATGATACCATCATCAACCGTTCCTCTCCAGATACAGACCAAATCAACCGGGACCTTGCCTCAGAATTCATCTCCTTGGAAGCCTGGATCCAGTGTAATCATCTTGTTCTCAGCTCAAAAAAAAAACAAAATGCATGGTCCTTACTCATCGCCCTGAGCAAAAGCCTAATCCACCTACCCTTAGCATCTCCACTGTCAAGTGAGACTCTTTAGAGGTGGTCCACTTCTTCAAATACCTGGGTGTTACCTTGGACACTGCCCTCTCACTCAACCCCCATGTCTTGAACACTATCAAAAATCTCAACCAGAAACTCAGACTCCTCTATTGCATTCACCCACACCTCACACTTGCCTTCTGCCAAAAAATAGCCTCCGCATCCCTCCTTCCCCTTCTATCATATGCTGCACCCCTCCTCCTCATCACTAACTCCGCCTCCATGTTCCTCCTCTCTCAGGCATACCACCGGGTGGGTCGCGTTGCCTTGGGGACCCCTGCCCGCTCTTACCATTGTGATATTCTCACCTCACTGGGGTGATCCTCATACGAAGCAAAATTGAGGTACTCCACCCTGAGCCTCATGTTCAAGCTCGTCCACAAATTCACTCCTCCTTGCCTCAGAGAACTTATTTGCCTCAAACCAACACCACATACACTTCGCTCAGCCTCTCTCTCCCTTCTTATTGTTCCCAAATTATGTCTTGCTGTATCCAGATGCTCCTTTTCATATGCTGCTCTAACTGACTGGAACTCCCTCCCTCCCTCTCTCTGTTCTCTCCTGCTCTTCCCTCTCACAATTTCAGTCACATTTGTCTAACTTTCTACAGTATCTACCTCAGCTACCTACTCCTGCTTTCGCAAAAGGGTGCATACCCAGAAACTCCCCCACTTTACACACAGCTGCCTCCTCATGCCTTATCCTTCCTCTCACTCCATTACTGCTCCCCCTAGCATAATATGAGAGTAGTACGTGAAGAATCTCTGATCCTAGCCATTCCCATGTTATATTACTACTGTTTAATATGAAGTTTGTACAATAACTGCCCTGTATATAGCCTACTGTTTAATATGAAGTTTCGTACTAAAACTGCCCTGTATATAGCCTCCTCCTCTATCTAGGCTTGCATTGCTCGCCATAAGAAAGTATGTAATCGATTGTTTATGTACTTGCAATATTTTTGTCTTGACATGTACTCTGCCTAATGTCAACTTTGTAACATGAGAACTGCATTGCTGATTTCACATGTAACTACGTGGTTGTTTCTCAACCCCGGGTCGACCCTGGAAAAGGGACTGTAATTGTCTCAGTGGACTTACCCAGTTACCAAAACTCAAATTTGTCTTATTTTGAGGCAAATATGAAAAAGTAAAATGATTCTTAAAAGATTTAATACTGCCTGAGTACCTTTTCTTGTATATAGCCATCTTGGACATGGCAGACTGTGCCTCTGTGTTCCGGAGTTCAGTGTGCATGCACGAGTCTTTGCTCATATGCAGAGAACTCCGGTGGCCATCTTGGACATGGCAGACTGTGTCGTGTTCCACTGATGGACAAAATAGTGCGGTGGACATACAGTGATTGCCGTTCACCGCCACTATTTAAAAGTCTCTTCGGTATCCAGTAAGCTCCCTTTTCTCTACTGTGATCACAAGATGTCTGCAGGGCTATGCTTACTGCAGCTGTAAAAAAGGCAGAGATCTGTTGAAGACATATTTTCAACATTCCCAGGATGATTTTGATCTTTTTAAGACCGATGTGTTTTTTTTTGCATGTGTGTGAGTGTTTTGGGGGGTGCAAAATACAGAACTAATTCTGCGTTGAGTACCTCTGAATGATTTTAGTTTCTTGCATGCTAGCAGAACTGCTTATTTAGTATTGCTGGAAGTGTACTCATTACAACTGGAAAGGGACCCTGTGTTTTTTGTGATACCGCACCATTATTGCATCTGACAATTTGCACTTATAATTTAAAAAATAGATCAGATTCAAAGGTCTGAAGCACACAATAAAATGTACACTTGTTTCAACCTTTTTTCTTGGGGCAAGAGGACTCTGACTGCAGAGGTCCTCTTGTGCCGTCCTGTGCATCTGCATCATTCTGTATTTAAAAACATTAACACTCTCTTTTATGAGAGAGTCTGGAGCCCTACTTAATTACTTGATACAACCAGTAAGTTAGGTAGAGGGGTTGTAGTTCACATGGGCTTGTGAGTGAACTACAAGTCCGGCCAGGGGGCTGTAAATTTTTACTATTTGGGCACAATTGTCTACACGGTTGCCAGAAGCCATGCATGAGTGGTTCTCACCCGGCTGGACTGGACTAAAAACATTGTTATATTTTAATAAAGAACAGCATGTCGTGCTTAGTAGGAGTGACCCTTGGAACATCTTCTGTTTCATCACTGACTTTTTAACATGCCCTGCTATGAGCAGGGCATGCTCAGTGCGTGTGGAGAAGCGTGGGTAGCGTGGAAGCGTTACTTCCCTCTACACATTGATTACAGCAAAGGTAGGCCTTCCTTTAAATGTATTTATTTATTTGCTTTTGTTTACCAGGTAAGCACACTAGACAGCCAAGTGCCTGTTTTCAGGTGCGACCCGGGAGATTACAAGGTACATTCAAAAACATCAGGCATATCAAGGTACATACAAGAACAACAGGCATATACATTACAACAGACGGTAGATGACAGCATAGTACAGGCAATGGACGACAGTAATCTGCATATAGGGTCAGCCATACCCACAGGTGGGTATGGGTAATGTATAAATTGTAGGAGAGAGACCTAAGAAATCATGAAATAGAATAGTACAAGTACTCTTTACATGAACAGTTGGGCAGAGAAAGGACTCAGTACATTTAATACATTTGACAGCAAATAAACCACTATTGATTAATACCATCCAGTAAATATTAAGTAAGCACAGTATAGAGTACCCGGTAGTAATAAAGCTCTGAAAATTTTCATTGGTCAGCTCTACCTCCTGGTTATTATAGGATCGAAAATTTCTGACACAATCAGGACTTTAGAGGGTAAGGTGGGTTTCCTATGCTCAAAATCTCTTATGTATCTAATTTCTTCTGAGCCTTTGCCCAAAGATACTTTTATCTCTAATAAATGTGTTCTGAATGAACAAATGAGTATTGAGATATTATTATTATTTAATAGCAGATTAACAGCACTCAAACAAAGTCTACAAAATATGGCACTTAGATTTAATGCCATAAATTGCCCAGAGGACTCTGCCTCTATAGTTCAAGTAAAATGGTTGTGTTAGCCAGCTATTCAAACCCAGGCCCTTATTGATCCAGCTACTTGTGCACCCCTTAACACATTTGTCAATGCACCTAAGTCTACTAAAACTTGCAATGATATAGTACCCAGTGACCCGGATATTTACAGGGGTTGCGCATGGTGCAACAGAGTTACGCTGGCGCAACCCCGCATCGTACCCCAGTGGGATATTGAAAGGTCTGCCAGGCATAGCGCAAATGCCCATGCACTGGGGCACAATGTAATTGTATGCAGCACAGGTGCAGGGGGGCGTGCCCATGTATATCCGGCACATCCCGATATTCAGCCCAGGATGTGTGGCGCATGTGCTGGTGCAACCCTGCAGTGCACCGCATAGGGGAGCTCAAAGTTGAGACCATGAAGAGTAGGAGAAACTACAGACCACCCACAAGGTCACGTGATGCTAGCTTGCTGAGCAGCAGCAGGGGCTTGGAGCTCTCTACTCCCATCAACTTTATCCACTTTAATCTGCGATTTCGCGGAAAGCAACTCCAGCAATTTACATCTCATCCGAACGACTACACTCCACCTATTGGCCTCAGGGCATTCTCTTATTATAATCCTCGATCTTATAAGGGGATGGAGGTGGAGAAAAAACAGGCCGCAATTAGGCACACGCCACCAGCCACTCCTGAAAAGATGCCTAAAAAACCGAGGAACCAACCCGGCTCTACCTCTGATAAAACGAGCGATAAAACTCAGCCGTCTAATCCTCTCACCGAGGAGAAATTTCTACAGGAACTAGCTCCACTGAAGGGACGTACTGCAAACCATCACTTCAGACCTCAGATCTATTCGGGAGGACCTCTCCTCGCTCACCACGAGAGTGTCTGATTCGGAGGCTAGAATCTACTCCCTAGAACAGTGGAAAACCAAAGCGGAATCCGAGCTGACCACGCTAAATCAACAGGTCAAGAAGCTGCAATTAAAAGCGGAAGACCTGGAAGGTCGTAACCGGAGAAACAATCTGCTCATTCTGGGTCTGCCGGAGTTTAAGGAGGGATCAGACCCCATCGCTTTTCTTCAGAAATTCCAAACCAAAACTGTGGGCCCTTCACCTCTTAACCCCCACTACCACCTGGAGAGAGTGCACAGATCTTTGAGACCCAGACCTCCGCCGGGCTCCCCCCCACATCCAACAATTATGAAATTCCTTAGCTACATCGAAAGACAACATGTCCTTACCAAATCCCGAGAGCTACAATCCATCATGTGGGGACAGGCCAAACTTCGTATCGCTCAAGATCTCCCTAAAGAAACCAGGATGAAGAGAACTGCATTCCACTCCGTCGTCCAGAAGTTAATTGCGGCGGACATTCCCTTCCGAATGGTGTATCCTGCTACCCTCAAGGTTACCATTGGAGACAACTCCCAAAGCTATGACTCCCTGGACTTGGCCTATAAAGACCTTTCTGCCAAACTTCCCAATATTTTTAAAACAAATGGCTGAACCCTTAACCCCTAGTTTCAGCTCTAAGGCGAGGCCTTAAATCGTTCTTTCTAGATTTTGGTGCTCTGGTTGTCTCTTTCTTTTTTGTATTTGTTTGTTTTACCTGAGTGGCCAATTCCGATGTTGCTGTGGTAAGCGGTGACCTTCAGTGGACCGGGCGGAAGCTGGGATAAGCCGCGACGCTTCTGGTTCTCGCTATTTACCCGGAACCAATCAGGGGTGGTTGCAGGTCTCAGCCTTGCTGTTTTCAGTGAGGGATAAACCTGGTCCCACCCCAAAATAGCTCCCCGGGGAAACAATTTGGTTTTGGTGGGGTAGCACCTCCATCTCGAGGCCCATCCTGCCATTCTCCTGCCCTTTTTCTACAGCCCGGTTTAGGTGGTGAGTAAACCCCTTTCCTTGGGCTTCTTTCTTTTTTGAAAATATTTGGGATTTATTCTGTGGAATCGCAATCCCAGTATAATGATCACAAAACTAGTTGATGGGGGGATTACTCCTGAGCCCTTTGTAACTGCTGTAAGTTGCATTGCGAGCTTATAGAAGGGGGGTCTGTAAACCCAGTCCCATATATAGGGTTATCCTTGTTTCATCCGGTTCGGATGGGAATCATTTTTCTGTCTTTGCTTTTGGTGTCTTGGAGACCTTCTAATCTGAAAGATCCTAATAGCATAGGGTTTTCTGGGTTTGCAACAGGGACCTGGTTCTCAGGCTTTCGTCGTAGTTGCTCTCACTTTATGAATGTTCAGGCCTGGCAGCAGGATGTATATAGTTGGTTTGTCTTATTCAGGGGATTCAATAGGGGAGGGGAGCTGGGAGGGTTGACCTGTCTGCCTCTTTATATGTACTGTTCTAAACCAGATTTGTTCTGTTTGTTTAAGACACTGCTATTTTTGGTAAACTCTTTATGGCAGACCATAGCGGGTTGGGGTTTTGGGTTTCGAGTGTGCCTTTCCTACTGGACTATAGTTGTGAGTTCTAGTAACTGTCTTTCTTTAATCCTGTTTTTGAAATGGCTGTAAGCACTGTCAAAATTGCATCATGGAATGTGCGTGGGCTCAGGGAGAAAGTCAAGAGGAATCAAGTATTTAACCATTGCGAATTATTTCAGACTGATATTCTACTATTACAAGAAACCCACTTAACCAACTCAGAGGCTAAATGGCTGTCTCGATCTGGTTTTTTCACAGGTGTTTATAGCAAATGAGTCCAGTTCTAGTAGAGGCGTCGCCATACTCATTAAAAAATACATCATGTTCCTGGTAAATACAACAATAACTGACCCAGAAGGCAGATTTATATTGATCAAGGGTTCCCTCAACGGTGGTACTGTTGTTCTAGGCTCAATCTATGGTCCAATAGGGGGTAGCTCCGAATTTTTTATGACCCTAGCAGATAAAATAAGTACCCTACTTCCCCTCCCAACTTATACTAGGAGGTGACTAGAACGTTCCACCATCTCACCTATTAGACAAAGACCCTCAATCAAGCCATCCGCCTACTCTGGTTCAAAGGTCCCTACTAGATTTTCTGCACATATTAGGGCTATGTGACCCCTGGCATCTCTCCAACCCTTCCCTTCGATCCTTTTCCTTTTTTTCTCAACCCCACAGATCCTGGTCTAGAATAGACTATATCTTGATCAGTAAAACCCTTCTCCCTGGTCTCCTCCAATCTGGTATCGAGCTGATTGTGCTCTCCGATCATGCAATTGTTTGGGCAAGAATTTCCCCAGACCCGAATTTCCAAAGGGACAGTATCCGGAAGCTTAATACTCAACTCCTTAAGGATCCCCACTCAGTGGCCCACATCAAGACCCTCATTTCTCACTTCCTTGAGAACAATCTTAGATCCACCTCAAGATTTGACATCATCTGGAGCTCCCTAAAATGCTATCTAAGAGGCGAATTGATCAAGCTAGCCTCAGCGAGGAAAAAAGCTAGACAATCTCGTGCCTCCCTGCTAATGAACAAAATCAAGGAGCTTGAAAGGTCTCATTCCCCTTCCTCTCCTTTGTCCTCCCTCGAAGCCCTCCTGGCAGTCAAAAACGAGTATACTGATCTTCTCAAAGAAAAAGCTGAATATTGCCTTTTTAAGACTCAAACCAAATATATTGAGCATGGCGAGAGAAGGCCGGAAGGCTCTTGGCCCTAAGACTTCATACACTAGAAAGTTCCAGAATAATCCCGGCCCTACAATCTCCTGCTGGCTCCATTAAAACCTCTCCCAGAGAAATTGCACAGATTTTTGAGAATTACTATAGGAATCTTTATAGTATACCTTCCTCTTCCGCCTCTTTCTCAGACATATCAGCCTATTTAGCAGATCTTGACATTCCCCAACTTTTGCCCTCTCATAAGGAAACCCTGACTGCCCCCATCTCACTTCCCGAAGTAGAAAAAGCCATCGCCTCTATGGCCCCAGATAAGGCACCAGGTCCAGATGGGTTCCCCTCAAATTTTTACAAGGTTTTCTCCAAAGAGCTTGCCCCCTTTACTCCTCAAACTATAATATTACCTCTTCTCTTCCACCACTGTGGACCCCACACTTCTCGAAGCTACCATCATCCTAATTCTTAAACTGGATAAAACTCCCACTGACCCAGCGAGCTACCGACCCATATCTCTCTTAAACTGCGACATGAAAATTCTCTCTAAGGTCTTGGCCGAACGGATTAAGAAAATCTGGACCCATCTCCTTAGCCCAGAGCAGGTCAGATTTGTACACTCTTGCTCCCCATCAGACCACCTCAGAACCCTCTCTCATATTTCTCATCTCGCCCAATCATCCCACCTCCCAATGGCCCTGATTTCATTAGATGCAGAGAAAGCATTCGACAGAGTTGATTGGTCCTTTCTCTGGGCTACGATGGCCAAGATGGGCTTCCCAATCCCTTTTCTCAAATGGATCCAGGTTTTATACAAATCCCCCTCGGCCAAGATATATTGTAATGGTGTTTTTTCCTCACTGTTCCAACTTTATACTGGTACCAGACAAGGCTGCCCTCTTTCACCCTTTTTGTTCAACTTATATCTCGAGCCCCTTCTTATTAAGCTTAAGTCCTCCCCACTTATTCAAGGTTGTCTGGTGCATCAGCATGAGTTAGTCCTCTCAGCCTATGCTGACGACATACTTCTACATGTTACTCACCCCGCCATTTCCCCAGAACATGCACTGCAACTCATCATTCAATACGGCAACCTTTCTCAGTATAAATTGAATATATCTAAATCTGAAATATTCCCTTTAAATACCTATACATACAAACACGAACTTATTAAATTTGGCATGAGATGGTCCCCTAAATCGATCAAATACCTAGGTATTCACTTTACCTCAGATCTTTCTTTACTCAGGAAACTCAGTTTAGATAACCTCAAGACCCACATCCAGCAAGATTTGCAAAGATGGTCCAATCTTCCTATTTCCCTGTGGGGCAGGATTAATATTATTAAGATGAATATTCTCCCCCATATCTTCTATCCTCTTAACCTACTTGGTCTTTGGTTGCCGCTCTCTTATCTACAACAGTTTCACACAATTTTCTCGAAGTTTGTCTGGCGGGGGAAGGCAGTTCGTCATTCATTTCTTAAACTATCTCTCCCTAAGGATAAAGGTGGTCTTAGACTTCCCAACATCGTATTTTACTATTGGGCTGCCCACCTCTCTAAGCTAGGTAGATGGTTTTCAACCCACCCTGAACCCTTTTCCCCGATTTGGCTCCAAATTGAAAAATTGATCCTTTCGGAGTCTAAAATGGATCCCTATGCAATTTTCTACACTCCTGCCTCTGTGCTTTCACAGTGGATAACTGACCAAACAATTCTCACATCCCTTAAATCTCTTTCCCAATGTCTATATTTCCTAAAAATTTCTCCTAAAATGGATCTAGCACAACCTATCATCCTTAACCCCAATATCAAGCTGGGCAACTCGATGATTACCCCTGAGTGGCTCCCACAAATTAAAGAAACTAACTTAGAACACTACTACGATCAAGGATCCCTCCTTTCATCATCTGATATTTTAGCTAAATTCGACATTCCCAATAATAAGATTTTTAATGTTTATCAATTAAAGCATCTTATTGCTGCAAATTGACTCACAGTTTAGAGAACCCAAGGTTCAACCCTTTCTTTCTCACATCTTTACCCTCGCCTCTAAACCACACTCCATTTCGCTAATATACTCTTTCCTACTGGATTACAAATTCCCGAAACCGATCGAAGGTTCTAGCATCTGGCTTTCCTTACTCCCAGATTCCACCCTCAACTGGGCCCATATTTGGAAGGACCTGCACAAATACCATTCCCAAGATAGGCTTAGACTTACCCAATATTATATTTTGAATAATATGTACTATACCCCTAAGAAACTTTTCCGGCTTAAAAAACTAGCTCTCTCTCTCTGCTCCAGGTGCTCACACAGTGAAGGGAATTCCCTACATATTTTCTGGTACTGCAATAAGATTGCCCCTTTGTGGTCTGCTATTCAAGACAATCTAGACCCTCTACTTGGCCTCACCAACCTTTTTACTCCTGAAATCTGTATTCTAGGGGACTACTCGGACATAGACTGTTTAGAACGCCGATACCATAACGCCCTTGTGTCTATAGTGGTTAAGAGACTAGTTCTTAAGCATTGGACCGACCAGCTGATCCTGACTTATTCTGAATGGTTGGCGGAGCTCTCAGCCCATCTTAACATGGAAAGGCTGATAGCCAGCTCACGGAATTGCATGGATCTGTTTCACAAAAAATGGGGCAACTTGTATGCGCTATATCTGCACCAATGATCTCTTGGCTTCCTCTCTTATGCCCACTGTGGTTTTCTTTGTCCCCTTTCCCTTTCCCATCTGCTTTCTCGGATTTTGAAGGCAGGACTGAGTTTTGATGTATTTATGAACTCGCTAATAGGACTAGTTACATAGTTATGTGGCACACTCTGTGGGTTTTTTTGGGGAGGTAAGGTTTGCTTTGGGGGGGGCTTCCTTTTTCCCCTTTTTCTTCTTTTTTCTTTATACCATGTATGGATACCTGGCATAAGCTATGTAATAATCTTGTTCATGTTCGCTATGTTAAAATCAATAAACTTGAATTTCAAAAAAAAAAAAGACCACCCACAGGTGGGCCGCTGTGTTGCAGGGTGCAATACAGCAGCCACCAGTCATGGGTGGTCACCCACCCATGCTGAACACCATCCACAAGCACACATGGCTCCCTGGTAGTCTAGTGGCCTCCCCACCCATTACTGCGATCACGGTAAATGTATATGATCCCATACCCTAGTAGTCTAGTGGTCTGCCACACCTCCCGAATCCCCAAACACAGTAAATCCCTGTTAAATAAAGCCCTGGTGGACTAGTGGTACCCCCTCCCTCCCAAATCCCCGATTGCAGTAAATCCCTGTTAAATAAAGCCCTTGTGGACTAGTGGTACCCCCCCGCCCATTGCTACGATCACTGTACAGTGCCAGGACAGACTTCCCTGGTGATCCAGTGGCACCACCACCCCCCACCCACACAGATCCCTGTGCCCACCCCACTCCCCTTGTCATTGTCGGGTGGCTGCAACCCACCTGCATACTACCTGGCTGCCCACCGAATGACAGGTACAGTATGGGCTGTAAGCCCATTGGTCTACATTAATGGACCAATGGGCTTGCAGGAGCATACTGTACTAGACAATTCAAATATGTGAACTACTTCATTCACATATTTGGCACTATCTAATACAGTATGTACAAGCCCAGCCCATACTGTACCTGTTATTTTGGTAGGTGGCTGGAAGTGATATGCGGCAGGTTACAACCATCCGCGTGATGATAGAGGGCGGGGGTGGGCAGAGAGCTGTGTAGGTGAGGGGTGAGAGGCACTAGATCTCAGGGAAGTCTATCCTGGTGCTGTATGGTGATCGCAGCAATGGGCAGGGGGTACCACTAGTCCACCAGGGCTTTATTTAACAGGGATTTACCATGTTTGGAGATTCAGGAGGGAGGTGGGGACCACTAGACTACCAGGGTAAGGGATCATATACATGTACCGTGATTGGGGATTCAGGAGGGAGGAGGGTCCACTAGACTACCAGGGATTGTTGCAATATACAGTTACCGTGATTGCAGCAACAAGTGGGGGGGTACCACTGGACTATCAGGGACTGTGTTACAAGGCAGATACCGGTGATCAGGGACACAGGAGGGTGGGGGATCCATTAGACTACCAGGGACTGTCATATGTCACATTTACTGTGATCATGGCTACAAGGTAGGGGATGCCCCAGGATCCCCACTGCACACATCAGTCTGTGCAGGGCGCCAGGTGCAATTCATTGGGCTGCCCTGCGCAAGGAATGTAAATGGGGCCATGATGACATGCAAATGGCTCCATTTGCACCTTGCATATATTATGGCCTAATTTGCATGGCCTCTGCTGAATATCATGGGTGATGCGCCCAGCACAACTGCATTTGCACTGGCGCATCCCTGTACTCCCCATCTGTGGCTTGCACCAGTGCAGTGCCACTGAGCCATGTGCAGTGAGTGTGCTGTCTGTGCCATATTCAATGGTGCTGCGCCATGGCACATCTCTGTTAAATATCACCTAGCCCTGGCCCCAGCACATCCCAGTTGCTCTGCGCCCAGGCTTGTGCCGCTGCCTGGCACAGTCTGAATATCCGGGCCAGTGACTATAGCAAGAAAAAACATGCAGGAGATGGCAATTCAAGTGAGGATCCAGACAAACATTGGTATGAGGTATAAAGTGGGAAAGTGTTTAAAAAGGGACGGAAGGCTAGTATTTTTAACCTTCCATTATTCAACAGATTCGATCCTTTAGACACAGCACAATCTGTTGATCTGAATCCAGCCAGCCCTGACTCTCCCTTAGTATCTCCATCAACACAAGAGAAGCACTATTCTGACCCTTACCATTCTAGATAGTCAGGCTACTGTTCTCTCCCCCTTCACTCCTAACAACATCCCCCTTCTTGATACATCCCAGGCTCCATCTATTTCAGGTTCAATAGGCCCACCTGGTATTCTGGGTGATACTAAAATCACATTTGAACCCACTCCAAGATTACCTTGTGCTATTATACCGTGCAACTCTAATATTGATTATCTCACCACGCTAGTGGAGATTTCTGATGGTATTATTCCTAGCAATACACCATCATTACAAGCGATGGAAATCACCACTGATTCTGCTAACTCCCAACCTCATTATATTAGACAAGTATTTGTTATTGGTGACTCTATTATTAAACATATAGAGAGAGATATCTGTGACCATGACAAAGCTAATTGCAGCTGTTCTACTTTTCATAGTGCTAAAATTGCTGATATCACAGCCAGGTTGAAAAACACTCTTTATGAAAAAGGGGTTATTCCACTTGTCATTATATACATGGGAGCCAATAATGTAATGCATGATGACTTATTCAGTATTAAGCTTGATTTTGTGGCATTATCTAAAACTCATGGACCTAGGTTGCCAAATTGCTTTTTCTGAAATCCTTCCCATACCCGGAGCCTCCTTCAAGATGAACCAAAAAATAAAACACCTTAATGACTGGCTCAGGAAGTGGTGCCTTAAACAAGATATTACTTGCATCACCCATTGGGAGGAATTTATTAACAGGTTTGAATTATACTGTGTAGATGGGTTACACGTAAGCAGGCGAGGTTGCTCACTCCTGAGCAAACAAATTGTAGCCTCAATTAATAAATGTTTAAACTAGTAAAACTGGGGGAGAGGCAGGGCATACCTGCCTTTTTTAACTCTTCCAGAATCAATAAAATGGAATGTACTAATTACCAGATAAACTTCCTCTACTTTAATGATAGATGCTTAAACAACAAACTTGATGAACTAAAAATAAAGTCAAGAGCAAATCAATATTGCAGCTATTACCAAATGTTGGGTGATGAAAAAGCATCATAGGATTCCATCTTACCAGACTCTGTCCTGTACAAACTTGATAAATGTACATGTGCATGGGAAATTAGGTGAGGAATTCTTATTTGTTAACAGCAACCTGAGAACTATCGATATCTTAGACAAAATAAAAAAACATAACTATACCGTACTACAGAATCCATCTGGATAAAATTATTATTAAATGACTTGGAACATACTGTATCATACTGGGTATTTGCTACCGCCCTCTTAATTCAACATCTGAAGTATCAGATGTAATTCTAATGGAAACTGAATTATCAAGTGATTTGAGCATATCATATGTATGGTGGGTGATTTTAACCTTGGGGAGATCTCCTGGTATGATTCAACTGCTACTTCTCGCTGTGGTAAAAAAACCTTTAGCCACTTGTCAACAGCATAACTTAAACCAGTACATTCATCTTCCTACCAGGGATGAACGAATACTAGACCTAGTGATTCACAGTGATCAATTAGTCATTAATAATGTGTCTGTACAATCTCCAATTGGTAACAGCAATCATAACTCTCTCTCTATTTCACTCTAGTTACTAACTATACTTATAGCTCTAGCACTACAAACAATCTGACTTTCTTGCCTCCAACTGCTCCCTCTCACCCATACAGTCAGGCTTCAAGAAAACACCATTCCACCATCACCATCCTTCTCCATGTGACCGACTCCATCCTCTCTGCCGTAGACAACAGTTAAACCACGGTCAGCTTTTTCATAGACCTGGCAAAAGCCTTTGACTCTGTTTCCCACTCGCTGATGCTCCACAAACATAGTTCTTTTGGCATCGTCCAACCTGCCGTCACCTGGTTCCACTCCTACCTCCATAACAGACAACAATCTGTCCAAATAGGCAACACACTCTCCACTCCTCTCCCTATCTTATCAGGTGTCCCCCAGGGCTCCATACTTGGTCCCATCCTCTTCTTTCTCTTCATAAATGACCTTTCCTCCACCTGCCTCTCCTCCAATGTGCATCTTTATGCTGACAACACTATCATTTTTGCCTCAGGCCCCTCCTTCGACAGTGTATTCCCCAATCTCTAAAATGACTTTAACAGAGTCCAATCCTGGTTCCATGAGAACCTGCTTACTCTAAATGCTAAAACAAAATCATCATGGTCTTTGGCTCCAGGCAGAAACTTGATACCCTCCCAGCCCCTTTGCGATCATCACCTTGGATGGCTCTCCCCTGGAGCTTGTCCCTGACTTCAAGTACCTAGGAGTATGGCTGGACAACCACCTAAACTTCTCCACTCATGTTGAAGCCATTTGCACTAAACTCTGGCCCAAACTCACCATCCTCAACCACCACAAAGAGAGCCTTCCCGTCCCCACCCATTGTGAGCTAGTACGCAAAACTATCCTGCCTGTAATAGACAGCACAATATAGTCTATGGAATGGCCCCAACCTCCTCTCTCTCCAAACTTGACATCATCCTCAACTCTTTCTGCTGCTTCGTCACTTTCTCCCCCAACTCACTCACCACTGCCTACTCTACGCTACACTCTCCATTGCCCCCCTCTCCCACAGGAGGACCATCCACAGCACCTCCTTCATAGCGAAATATTAGCTTGGTAGTTCTCTTCCCCCTTACCTCACCTCCTGCCTTACCCCAGCCTCCTCCATGCACCTTCAACCTACCCCATCAGCACACTCTCTCTGGCCAAGCTGCTTTTTCATATCATCTCCCCCTTCTCTGGAATAACCTTCCCTCCAACATTCACCTGGCCCCTTCTCGTCCTGCCTTTACTCTACTCCTCAAGCTTCTACCCACCCCACACTGCCCTAAATGCTCAAATGTTCCCAGCACACAAGAGAGGCCCCTGCAGCCTCCACTTACTTTCCCTAACCCCCAACGGTAACCCTGCCTCTTTCCGCTCTTTTTTCCTTGCTGGGAAATTAATTATACTATACTGTTGTAGTTCTAGTCATTCTTGTAATATGTCTGTATATAGTGCCAGCAAATTGTAAAATGTCTGTACATACTGTTGTATTATATCTAGATGTTATTCTCTATACACTCTGTACCGAGGTCACACCTGGAAATGAGCCTCGGCTCAGTGTGCTTTTCCCAGTCACCAGAATTTAAAATAAAATAAAAATATCTCTATGGACTAGTGGATTTATACATGATGAATTCAAAACTGGCATCCATAAACCGGGGAGCTATTTTTTTCTAACAGAATGATACAGGAGTGTTGGGAATTCTTACATCACACTATCATTACTTTAAGGGATACACATATTCCCTTTAAAAACACAAATAGTGGCTGAAAACTTAGCCCTAAATGGATGGATAAGACACTTCGCAAACTTCTGAAGCAAAAAAAAAAAAATTCTAATTATCTAAAATCCTGCACACCTGACAATTGGGCTTCTTATATAAAAACTAAAAAAAAAATGCAAAATAAAAATAAAAAAAGCCAAATCAAAATGAGAATACAATCTTGCACAGACTGCAAATAAAACAAATAGTAAACATTTTTATTTGTATATAAATTCATTAAAAAAATCTATATGTCAGATGGGCCTACTTCTAACAAATAATAAACTGGTGCATGAACCTAAAGAAATGGCTAATAGTCTGAATACCAAAGTTTGTGAAATATTTCATCCATCTAATATTATCAATCCAGGCATCAGCCCAACCAAGGATGAAATAATAAACCTATCTGATGATTTACTACACAAAAAATTACTATCCCTTAAAGGAAAAATGTGTCCAGGCCCGGATGACATTGCCTGCCATCTCCTATATTTACTTGCACATGTCTTACTCACCCACTTAAACTGCTTTTTGAAGGTTGTCTCTTCAACAAGTTTATTCCCTCTGCATAGAAAACAGCAAATGTTATACCAATATACAAAAAGGGACCCAAAAACAACTGGGAGAATTACAGGCCTATTAACCTCACTTCATCAATCTGTAAGTTATTGGAAAGTACAATTAAGGATTTAATTATCCCAGTTCTTGACAATGAAGACCCAGAACAATATGGGTTTAAAAAAGGAAGGGTTTGTCTTACCAACCTCATGTGTTTTTATGAACAAGTCAGTTCACAGTTGGATAATCGTACTCCCTATGACATCATATTTATTGATTTCAGTAAGGCATTCAACATAATGCCTCGTAAGGCTTTAGTTACTAAACTTCATAAACCAAAGATTAACAAAAATATAATAGACTGGATAGAACATTGGCCCAGTCAAAGGTCTCAAAGAGTTCTAATTACTGGGCAATTATCTGAGTTAGGTATGGTGTAATGCTCATACCATTCCACACCCTGCAGCTAGTGAGTGGCATCGAGGTATGCCTTGAACTCTTCGGCCCCAAAGTTCACCCCATTCTCCTATACCACACCCATCTCACTGTATTTCTTGATGGAATGGGGTGTGCATATGGGCCAAAGACCCCAAGGCACACCATGACACTTGTCAGTGTCTGCAGGGTAGGGTGTGGTGAAATGGCGTGGCCGTTATGCCTGACGACCTAAAGGCACACCCTTCACAATGCCTGTCAGTCTCTGCAGGGTAGTGGTGGGGTTGGCTTCAGTTCAATACTTCACTGCCATTCCTATTATGCAGCTCTGTAACTTTTACATTACCAATGCCAATGCCAGGAAGCAAACATTTGACATTGACAAATGCTTGTCTGAGTTAGGTATGGTAACTAGTGGCATTCCCCAAGAGTCAGTGTTGGGCCCATGTTTATTTTGAGTGTTTATTTCTGACCTGACAAATAATTGTATACCTTCTGCAGTAAAATACTCAAATGATGTCAGAATTGGAGGTCCATGTAGTACTAATGAACAAACCCTAATTATCCAAAATGATCTTAATAAAATATCACAATGAGTCACTGATTGGGGTATGAAAATAAATAATAGCAAGTGTAACGTTATGCACTTAGCCGTCAGAATCCTTTAGCAGTATACTCTATTGGTAGAATTACTCTGGACTCTACCACAGAAGAAAACAATCTGGTGGGGGGGTTATATCTGAAGATCTAGGCAACTCAAAAAAGATAAACGAGGCTATTAATAAAGCCAACCATGTCATCTGGTCCATTAAAAGCAACATTAGATCTATGACCCAAAAGGTGATGATGCCTCTTTATAGGGCTTACATTAGACCTGATCTAGAATATGCCTCCCAACTCTGATGTCCCTACAAAAAAACTAACATTACACTATTGGAAAGGATCCAGAGAAAATACACTAGGCACATATCTGGGTTGTATAATATGTCATATGAAAATAGAATCAAACTGTTAAACCTCATGCCTTTGGCAACTTGCTGCCTTAGGGGTGATCTCATCTTTATGTTTGATCTCATCCAGGATCCTTACTTACTGACAGAGTTGGGTTTTGAATTCATAAATGACTTACACAGCACTAGAGGCCATCCATTTCAGTTCTCTAGGAAGAGGTTTCATTTTGTAACTCGTAAATTCTTCTTTACTCAAAGAATTATAAACCCTTGGAATAAACTCCCAATTGATGTGATTGTGAGTAGAACTAAAATTGAGTTCAAACATCATTTTGACAATCTTATACTAACTGGGTTTAATATTAGTTACTATAATTAAATCCACAAGTGCAATTATGGGCTTATAAGCCTCCTAGTACCATATTGACCTTAGTATGAACTATCACTTTAACAGGGCGAACATTACCTAATTGAGAGTAAGAGAGTGGAGAATTCTCCTTTTATTCATTTTACTGGTGACCTGGAATTTCTGGTTTATATCACTCACTGAATGGCTGATGCCTTTTGAAAAGACCCACAAAGGTTCCCCTTGGTGATCTATAATAAAAACCAAGGTATTCTGTTACGAACAAAATAAGAGTTGCTCAGATAACCTACAACAAGAAGAGGAACTCCCCAAGAATAAGTCACTTTTCACCTACATTCGACTGCCCAGACTGGACAATCAGGTGATTGTTCACCTAATTTGGGGTATCTGCTCAAATCATGTAATATTTTTGTATGCTGCCTAGATTCATGCAGACTCTGCAGATAGGGATCTGGTTAGGGTGGTATAGTTGTGCACCGTCTAGGCATCTCTAGAACATTATAAATCATGATATTATTGTTTGCCAATCAGGATTTTTTTTATTTCTAAAATTCTAGACACTCATTTAACCATAACAGGGTGTGTCATGCCAATAGTTCCCATAGATAGTCTATGTCTCACACAGAGGCTTCTCTAATTTTCAACACAATCAACATTTTAGGATGGATTTTTGAAAAGGTGTATGTCAATGCAAACTCAAGTGCTTCTTGTGTCTATATCTGCATCCACTTGAATGATACTATAAATAATTTTCTGGGTAATATATTCCATATCCCAACAATGTGCTATGAAAAGAAAAACTTTCAGTTCCTTGTTTTACATTTTAACTGCCGTTTGTGCCCTCTTGTAACATTATTGTTTCCCTATAGTTCGAATCCTTGTTCCTGTAGTAAGCCTTCATTGTGTATGATATCAAAAGGGAACAAGAGAGACCCACATCCTCCCCATTTCAAGGTGTTTGCATCCTGTCACAAACTTTGGATGCTGTTAGTTTTCATAGATGTTCATTTTGTAAATAGTGGCAGACATACCTTGGATGAATCCTTTTGGAAATCGGACCCTTTGAGGTGTTTTTTTTTTTCTTTAAGAAACAGAAGTATTTCACCTAGTTTATAACACGTGCATAGATGCAATCACAGCATCTATTGTGGTTTTAAGAGTGCCTTCTCAGATTTTTTGTGTGCAATCACCCCCCCCCCAAAAAAAACAACACAAGAAAGCTATTCAATAAGTCTGAGATGATAGTGGCTGGGACATGTGACTCAGTCCATTCTCCTGATGTATGGTATCAAAAAAATTAATTATTCAAGCAATCAATCAATGAGCTGCAGTAATTGTACTGGTAAAATGGGTTTCTGAATCTTTTAGAATCATAGCACCTTCAAGGACAATGACCCACTCCCGGTTATGGGATTCTTGACAATTGATGCACTTAGAGAGTATGCTGAAACTCACTCGGCCATTTTTTTTTCTTGTGCCTTCCAATTCATGCAGTGCTAGGGTTACCTGTCCTGATTTTTGCAGTACAGTCCTGATTATGCCTCAGTAGCACTTCTCATACAAACCCCATTCACTCTGCCTCTACCTCTCCCCCTACCCTTACCCCTACCCTCTCATAGCCACTATCCTTTCCCCTATTTTGCTCATCCCCACCCACCTTCCCTCCCCTATCCTCCCCCCGCTACCTCACCTCACTTCCACCCCTCCACCTTATCACCCTCCTATCACTCCTGTTTACCATCTGACAAGGCCTCCTGGCTGCCGCATCTTGCATTCTCCTTACCTTCTACCCCTCCCTCCCCTACAACCTACCAATCTTTCCTGCTACCACTTGACAAGGCCTCCTGGCTGCCTTACTTTGTTCTCTTAATATACTTTGTTTACTTCTTTTGTGTGTGCTTAGAATGTTAATGTGAAAACCTGTTCCCTGGCATACATGGTACAATGCCAGATAATGATGCTTATCTGTTTTTTTTGTAATACCATGAGTTACTGTACATCCCTTAATTTATATTTCTACCTTTGTAATTCCCTCTGACGTGGACCTATGTAAAAGAGTTCATGCTCAAAGGTGTTTAATCTGAGATCTTAATAAAATAAAAATAAATAAAAAATTTGGGCAACTGTGTCCTGCCAAAGAACATGAAAAATACACATAACCTCACCTTACAATAGAAAAAATATTTTTTAACTTTTCTCTAAATGCTGCAGAAAACTATAATACCTTAACAAAAATACCTTAAAATAAGAATAAAAACAACAAAAAGTGCATTACTTAGTCTTAATTCTGGTTTTTTAGAGTGAACAAATCTGTTGCATTGGTTGAGATTACATATTACCCTGCAAAAAATTATGTTTCATTAAGAAGTGTCCCACTTTGGGCTTCTTAAAAGGTGATAATCCTATCTGGTGCATGCATTTATTCTCTAGAAACCCATGCCCTTTTATAGGCCATTGCTTACTTATAAACATACAAATTACACTGAGGTGTCAGCCTGCCTCTGTCTCATTAGTGTGAGATGCAATGCTTAAAACTCAAGTTGTATGACAGTCTTTAGGTGTTGTTTCACAACTGCCTAATTTCACATAAAAAAACCCCATAGAAATGTGAAATGTTTACCTTTCTTATCAGTAACACAATACAGTTTCCCTATAGCAATAATTGGCATTTATGAACAAAAAAACGAATTTCTGTGCTGCCAATTAAGGATACCAGTTCCATCTCTTCATCTGATAGCACTTTTTAGAAAAAAAAAGCTATTTCCCCGGCAACCCACGCATTATCATATTGCAATATTAGAGTTTCAGTTGCATCCTAAGCCTAACATAATTGACTCATTTTATTTGAAAAAGTACAGATAGAACAGAACATCCTATTATGGCTAAAACATGGAACAGGGATCACTATTTCTTTAACTGCACAGTGCAGTAATGACTTCATTTCTTCCATCCAGTCCAGGTCTCCTCAGACAGCCAGCCAGGGAGTATAGTGCTTTCAAAACAGACTGACTGCTACCTGTGTCACATACCGACACACAGCTCTAAGCTGTGTCACAATTAGAGTCAGGGTTAAAAGTCAGGCTAGTCAATCAGATCATGCTGTCACTTTTGTTTGTTTATCTTTTTTTTTTTTTTTTTGTTACTGCGTCATCCTTCAATAAAAGGATAATTCCTCAGGTCAGTTATGCATTTGATAGAAAGGTGTGAGAAAGAGAGAGAGAGAGAGAGAGAGAGAGAGAGAGAGAGAGAGAGAGAGAGGAGAGAGTGAGGGAGAGATAGGGAGTTAATAAGTGAGAAGAGAAGTTAGCTAAGAGTCTTAGAACATGTTGCTTTACCTTCCTGGAGTATGAATATTATGGCTGTGCTCTGTGCCTTTTACATCCTTCTTCTTGCTGCAATTGTAAGTATGCTGCATCTATACCTCTATATTATTTGCTAGTTATTCTTAACTGCAGTGTTTTAGGAGTGTATTGTTACGGCAGGAATGTTCTTGTATTA
Source organism: Neoceratodus forsteri (assembly GCA_016271365.2). NCBI lineage: Eukaryota > Metazoa > Chordata > Ceratodontiformes > Ceratodontidae > Neoceratodus > Neoceratodus forsteri. The sequence continues at coordinate 81,233,273 of CM057457.1, forward strand.
AAACTATGTGAGAATGTTTATGAAACGGTAATTGACAGAGCCAATAAACAAAACTATGGCAGTGATTCATTGGTGTTTCACATTTAGACCGGCTTGAAGTCTAAACCTCAGCTTCCCACCTTGAGGCTGGGCATTTAGTCATTCCTGTGTCATTACATACTACAACACTGGTCTTTAAACAGTGGCATTCTGCTGCAAATTTCCATGTGACAGTGTAATGATACAGCAGGTGGCACAGTATGAAGGTCAAAAGATCACTGCCACACAGTCTTGGGATTCTTTATTTTTTTTTTATTTTAATAAGTCTAGGATTACAAATACCTTTGAGCCAAGGCTCTTTCACAAAGATTCCACGTCAGAGAAATACAAATTATGGGGAACATCAAGACAGATATTACAGCAATGTGGACATTTCAAACAGATTACAGATCAATACAATTCAAGGGTAGCATTGTAAGCAAGGCAGCCAGTGGCATTTGTTAGAGAAAACAGACAAGAGATAAGAAGTGCCAGAGTCATGGGGAGAAGGAATTTAGGTAGGGTGGGGAGAGGGTGAAAAGTGCAGCATTGGGGTACCAAGATGTGAGGGATTCTGTATTACAGTACAGTCTGGTAGTCCTTTCTCACGGTCTCCCCCTAAAAATCCTACTGTTTGTTATAGAACAGAAAGTGGAACTCACATTCCAAAATGTGACATACCATCTTATGAATTTTAGTGCACTTGCATTTCTATGTTTCTTTATCTCTGAATCTCTTACTGGATGTTTTAGCAATGGGCACTGGGCAGGTATTGTGTATGCAGAAGGTTACAACTTAGGTGCCACCTGCATGCTCCTACAAACTGAAGTTCATCAATATGAACTTTGAGGAATGGTCATGAATAGTTCAAGAATAGCCATCAAAGTTCATTACCTGAAGCTGGAGCTTCAGAAGAGTGCCAGAGTGTGTGACCTGATCATCCCCCATCCCTAATGCTTGGGACAATAAGTTAGACCACTTAAAAAATGGACTAATTCATGTGCACAGTTGCAGTGAGCTGCATAGTTTTGGGAGCATTGAGAGGATGCATATGTCAATATATGCCTCATGCGTCACTATCAAGGCCACTGATTTGTGGTGCTTGAAGTAATGACAGTCTGTTTTAAAGATCTGACATTTCAGGATTGCACCAATGATTGCTAGTCTAATTAAGCAATAAGGCACAACAGGGTGTGGGTTATTAGGGATTTACCCATGCCTTGTGTGGTGTGTCATGAGGTGCAGTCGAGTGATTTAACCACACAAGAAGTGGGTAAATCACTCAATAACTCACACCCTGGAGTGCCTTATTGTGATTATACAATGGACCCTGTATAAAATAAATTTAAAATGAGTTTAATTATATTTTTTATAAATGCCATTCCTCAGCTGTGGGTTATGCAGGATTTACCAATAGTCATGTGCCATGTTTTGACCAATGAAGTTACAGGATTTTCACACACCACTGTATAATGTCTGAGATTCTACTGTTAAACTTTTAGTATATGTATATAGTGGAGCCCACCAGGATTAAAAAATTCTGCAGCAGTTACTGCAAGAAACAAGATTAATCCTTAATACCGTGAAGTATCCTGTAACACTACACACATCCTGGCATGTTCCCCTGTACATAAACAGAATAGAAGAAGGAATAATATACAGCAAAGTCAAAAAAGCAAAATGAACATAGTACAGGAAGCAGTTTAGAGAAAAATATGAGTTCTGTAGATTCACTGATCTGGTACAAAAATGTAACATTCCATGAAATTCTTTGTTTTTGGCAGTGTGCAGGCAATCCAGATTCTGGAACTGTACCAGGTTATTTGAGTGGCTGTGGTCATTATTGTGCCATAAAGAAGTGACAAGTGCCATAAATGCAGCAACATGTTTGACAGCAGCATCCAAACATTTTGTCACATTTGGGTGCTGCAGGAGCAGTCCAAATTTGGGAATTGTGCCTGCAGCATCCCCAGTGAAAATCCAATCCCTGTTCTTCAACCCAGCTCATGGACAAAGCTCATGACCTGCTCATTAACTGGATGCTGGTGAAGTTGATGAAATTGAGGGCCATAATGAACTACCATGAAACTGAAATAAATTGGAATAGCTATTTTGCATATCAAAATGCTCTTTGCCCTACCCTCAGTGATTTAATAAAATCATAAAAGTGAGAACTACTAACTTGGGAGTGGAAAATACTATAGTTGCTACATGCAAATGAACTGTTTGAGAGTATAAAGGGATTAACATTTGAAGTCATTACACCTTACAAGGGTTTCAGTTTATGATGGTATGAACAGCAATGAAATCTTACCATGTAAGAAATTAAGATGCGTAAAGGTTCAATGTAAAGGAACACTAACAGAAAAATAAGAATAAATAAAGCTTGCCTTCTAAAATATGTGTCAATGAGATATTCATTAGAAAAAGATGAGTTTTCTTTTGCAAGAGTTCAGTTACCATGGGCAATTACTTAACAGCAGTAGCACTTTTTCATTATGGAAACTGTCAGGGCCTTTCTGAATTGTACAGATTAGTCTGCCTCCTCATCATGTACATATAAAAAAGTATTTTGGGAACAGAGCCCTACGTGTTGAAACAGTGCCACTCTTTGAATTAAAAATTGCTGTAGAATCAAGTGACATTACTGGTCACCAGAAATCATTGATGAGCTGTTGTAATGAAAGTTTGCTGGAGGAATTTCATGAATTTTCTTTTTTCCATATTGTTTTTTTCTGTTTTTTACAATTTTTCTTCCCTGTACACACCTTCCCTTCTTGCCATGAACATGTGTGTACAGAGGAACGCGCACGTCACTTCTCCGTGCTTTTGTGTCTCCTGACCTCTGATTCAGCCCTCTGGCCTCCACCAGGGGGCAGCCAAGGAGCGGGACGATAACCCTTACCTCCCCAGAAGAGGAGAGTAGTCCATCAGATGCATCGATCCTTGCCCTCCCCTGCCAACCCCCCGCAATCCAAGGTCACTGCCGACCCCAGGGCGCTGGCGTGGGTGTGAGGTATGGTGTCCAGCATCTCAACTCTCAGCACCACTAGGCTGGCCCAATTTCATGAATTTTCAAGAATCTTTGTTATATCAACAAACATTCCTGAGCATTGGAGGGCCACTGAATGTTCTTAAACATATAGAATAACAGATTGGTAACTGTGCACAGCAAGGCTGTGTTTCCATTGAAGGAATTTGATAACATTATAGACCCTAAGAGCACAGCTTGAGAGATCTCTGTGATATCATCAAATCCCCAAGATGGAAACACAGCCTTGTTTAAGCACATTTAGCTATTTGTTGTTTTTTATAGCATCTGCTTGCAACTTGCAAGTGATATACAAAAAATAAATAAAATAGTGTTTCTTAAAAACTGATCGTAACCTTCCTAATGCCTCCACTCTGCCTCCTGTGCCTGCCTCACACACGCACCACGCTTATTGTATTTGTTGTAAAAAATTGTATCAAATCTTTTGCAAGTGCTTATTAGGTTTTGGTTCTCCTGGTTGCTATAAAAGTTTGCTGGTCTGTCAGAGGCTTGGAAAACACTGTGCTGCCATCGCAGTGTAGTGAGCATTGTCAATCTTTGAATTTCTGAGATTGGTGGTTGGTGTGTGATGGAGACAGAGCTTGAACATAGAATGCAAAAATTGTTGTACCATAGTAGTAATGTAACTAACTTTTTGACCTCTAAACTGTGGTACAAGATTTTTGAGTGTATGGAAATCCATACACAATAATACTCAACCATATACTATAATCAAGACCCCTGGAATTCTGCGGTTCTGCAGTTGCAGAATTTGCCGCAGAATTTGCATCATGCCGCAGAATATATATAGTGCCGCAGAATTCATTGTTTTTGGTGACTTTTCATATAAATATACTATTTTTCTTTAGTGTCAGGCTTTCTTTCCCACCTTATTTATCCTGAAGCCCCTCCTCTGTGCTCAGCATATGATGTCTTCGATGACATCACATCATATTTAGCCAATGACAGGACTGCATTCTGCCAGAGAAATGAATAAATCATGCCGCAGAAATCAGAAAATGCTGCCGCAGAACACCAGGGGCCCTGACTATAATTCATGCACATACATGGACTATTTGATATACTTTGATGAACATTCATTAACAGAGTTCATGAATTATTCCTAATGTATGCCAGTTCTGTCAGGGGAGAGATGCACCAGTTTAGAAATTTATTAACAGGGCACTGACAGAAATTCCTGCTTTGTGTGGCTATGCGAAAAAGGTTGCGTTTCAAGCTGAAATATGGAATGTGTCATGCAATGTGGAGCATTTGAGTATGATTTTGGTAGAACAAGTCATCAGTATAAAGAGCACTGGGGTCAGGTAACTTCTTCCAATTTGGCTTTAGTCGTTCGAAAACAAAACTGAAACTGGTTCTACCCCAGCCCTTTAAAAATATATGATTAATATATTAATTTTAGATGAAATCTACTGATATGCACATCTAACTGACTGCAGTTGTTTTTGACAAGGAATTCATTTTGAGAGTTCAGAAATGGTCAGGTCAAAGGGAGTTGTCTTTGCTCCCTTCCAATGTGTCCATTCTTTAGCACTGCTCAAAAATGTGACCTGTTTTCATTGGGGGCAGTGAAATGAAATGTGACTCTGAAGCTTATCATGTTTAATTACCTTTATTGTAACAGCAATAACCAGCACTACTTTTCCTATTGTCTTGTTTTTTGTGAGTTAGTCCTTGTTTTCCAATACTAGCCTCTTATACCTGACACAATATTTTACTTTGTACCTCTGGTACTATGCTCGTTGTAGCCTCTGACCTTTTAACAGTCTTTGTTCTTTTTACATATTGTGAAGTTTTTTCACACAGGCAATTGTAACTCTATTGCATGCTGCTGCTTTTCACGAATTGCCATTTGTATTTGCAATTTATTTGCACACTTGTATCCTTTGCACTCTCCCTGTCCCATTCACAGTATATTGCACTATCTCCTATGCTTCATCTATTGTATTTGTTTATTATTTGTGTATGTCTGTATTACATATATTTGTTCCTCTCTTCTGTAACATCTGCCCACAGGTTGCACCTGGAAATGAGCCTTGGCTCAATGGGCCTCTCCTGGACACCAATATTCAAAATAAATAAATTGCTTTTGGTATCTGTTGAGCCTAGACTTGGAATGTAGCACATTGTCTGCTCTTGTCACCTCATCTGGCAGTCGGTTCCACAGCCCTGTTACTTTCTGGAAGAAAAAAACATTTACCTAAAGAGACTGTAACATCCATGAGAAAATTCAAAAACATTTAATGCATAACACAAAGGCCTGTAGCACGGCGTCACCAGGGCTATCAGGGGAGTGTGAGACTGGAATACTGAGAAAGGTTGGGGGCACATGACATGTTTGTCACGGGGGAGGCTGAGGGGGGGCATTGTCTTGGGCTTCTGCACCCTTGGAGGTGTAGATGGGACTGAGTATGTTAAGGTGTTTGTGCTAGTGCCCTCTGCTGGGGCATTGGGTTGCACCCTGGAGCTTGAAGATGGTGGATTCAAGGGTGATGTTTGAGATGTGCTTCTTCTTTTTAAAGTTGTTGGGTCTGTGGACAGCTTGCTGGCAGAGATAGTGGATGCGGGGACAGTGCAGGCCTTCAGTGTGGTCACGGACTGTTTCTGTTTGCTGGGGGATTGTAAGCAGGTGCCTACATGGTGTAGTGGGTAGAGGATCCTTATGAACTAGGACATGTTTGCGCAGCATATGTTTTTTCATTCCTGCGTGTGATGCTTCTGGGATGGACCTTCCTATGGGGAATTATTGTGATATTGATTTATTTATGTCTTTGGTAACTGGGTAGGTGCACTGATCCAAAGGACCATTTTCAGGCATGACCCGGGCCACAGGGTGGCAGCAAACAGGGAAAAACAAACAAACAACAAGCGATACATACAGTCAGGGAATACAAACCCCGAGCATGAGGTGGTGTGGAAAATGAAAAATATACAAGTGCATAAAATATACAGTTGATGACATTCTTTACAAACAATATACAAATGTATAGAGATCTCTACAATAAAACAAATGTATAAGTGTATAAATAAACAGTTGATGATGCTTTTCATCAAACCTAGTAGAGTTAGACTAGAGGATAATGTGAGACAAGCATGATTGTGCAGAATAACGGATAATGGCAAGGATGTCTAGAAGATAATTACTATACATTAGAGCTAGCTTGGGATGGGGAGACACACCTATTTTAATGTATTAACTATATACAACAGTACACTTTCTAGGCCAAGGACAGAAGCCCTATATCCTTGTACTAAATAAACACAACAGTACTGGTCGATAGTTGCTAGGCCAAGGTAAGAAGACAGTTTCAGGGTTAATGCAGGAAAAGAACTACATAGGTTCAGAGTAAAGCATTGCTACTGCTGAAGGTAGGTGAAGCTTCAAAGTGTTAGCAGGCATGGGGGGGCTTGATAAGATACATAGATACATAGACAGTGTCGGCAGATAAGAGCCTATGGCCCACCCAGTCTGCCGATTTGAGCTTGTAAGTTCAGTTTATGTTTTCCTAGAAGTCTGTTGCCCCTTACCCCTAACCTCCAGAATTCCTTTATGTCTATCCCATGCATTCTTAAATCCCATGATTGTTTCAGCCCCCACCACTTCCTCTGCCAGGGTGTTCCACTTGTCCACCACCTGTTCTGTGAAGAAATTCTTCCTCACGTTTCCTCTGAATCGTTCTCCCTCCAACTTCATCCCATGCCTTCTAGTCCTGGAACATCTTTTTCGCTTAAAAATAGTGTATTCCTGCACCCTGTTCCTCCCTGTAAGATACTTGTATGTGTCTATCATATCTTCTCTCTCCCTCCTCTCCTCCTGGGAGTACATGTTCACTTCCTTCAACCTGTCCTCATAGGACTTGTGATGCAATCCATGTACCATCTTTGTTGCCCTCCTCTGAACCTTCTCTACCCTTTCTATGTCCTTACGTAGGTAAGGTCTCCAGAACTGTACACTGTACTCCAGGTGGGGCCTCACTAGTGTCTTGTATAGTGGAATTATGACCTCCCTTTTCCTGCTGGTGATGCCCCTGCCTATGCATCCCAGCATCCTATTTGCTTTACCTGCTGCCTTGTCACACTGTTTCCCTACCTTGAGGTCATCAGAGATGATAACCCCAAGATCCCTTTCATGCTTGGTGCATGCTATATCCTCACCCCCCAACTGATATATTGTGCCAGGGGTTTTGTGCCCCATATGCATTATCTTGCACTTCTTTGCATTGAATTTCAACTGCCAAACCCCTGACCATTCTTCAAGTTTCTGCAGGTCCCTTCTCATTCTGTCTACACTCTCTGGTGTGTGTACTCTATTATAGAGCTTTGTGTCATCAGCGAACAGTGAAATTCTGCCTTCTAGGTCCTGCGCAATGTCACTGATGAAGATGTTGAATGGGACCGGTCCCAGCACTGATCCCTGTGGTACCCCACTGGTCACTCTTCCCTCTGTGGAGTGACACCCATTTACCACCACCCTCTGTGTCCTGCCGCCCAGCCAGTTACCTACCCACCACACTACTGTCCTGCCCACACCCATATTCCCCAGTTTGTGTAATAGTCTTCTATGTGGCACAGTGTCAAAGGCCTTGCTGAAGTCCAGATAGGCCATGTCCACTGTCCTCCCCGATCCACCTCCCTAGTTACCCAGTCAAAAAATTCAATGAGGTTGGTCTGACATGATCTCCCCCTGGTGAAACCATGCTGCCTTGGGTCCTGAGTCCATTGACAACCAGATGTTCAACCAATCTCTCCTTCAGTAGTGCTTCCATGATCTTCCCCACTACCGGTGAGGCTGACTGGTCTGTAGTTCCCGCTTCCTCTTTGTTCCCACTTTTGTATAAGGGGACTACATCTGCTGTCCTCCAGTCTTTGGGCACCTCCTGTGTTTCCAGTGATCAGCTAAACAGGATAGCCAGAGGTTCAGCCACCACCTCTCCTAGTTCTTTATGGACCCTGGGGTGCACCCCATCTGGCCCCATTGCTTTATCAACTCTTATTACTTCCAGTTCCTTCAGGACGTGTAAAGGGACATTTCTGCACCATTCTCACCCCTTGTACTTCCTTCAGACCCATTACCCTCCTCTTCCTCAGTAAAGACTGAGCAGCAATACCTGTTCAATATGTCAGCTTTACTGTTGTCATCCTCCACGCGGCTCCCATCCTCCCCCTTCAGTCTCACTATTCCTCCCTTTGCCTTTCTTTTTTCACTTATGTACCTGTAAAAGGTTTTGTCCCCTCTACCCACTGATTTTGCAATGTGTTCTTCTGTCTGAGCTTTGGCTTCCCTTACTGACCTCCCTGCTTCCCTTTGCTTCTCCTGGTACTTCTCCCTATCCCCTTCTGCCTGTGTCTTTTTGTATTGCCTGAATGCAATCTTTTTGGCTTTCACTTTCTTTGCTACCTTTTTGGAAAACCATAATGGTCTCCTCTTCCTTTTCCTCTTGCTAACCTGCTTAATGCAAAATTCTGTTGCTCTTGTAATCCCCATTTTAAATACTGCCCACTGTTCCTGAATCCCTGATTCCTGCCCCATTCTGCTTAATGCCTCTTTCAAGTACCTCCCCATTTTCCCAAAGTCTGCCCCCCTAAAATCCAGGATACATGTTTTTGTGCGGTTTGGTTCTGCTCTTTCTGTGATTTCAAACCACAGTGACTGGTGGTCACTGTTCCCCAGGTGCTCCCCCACTGTTACCCCCATTGCACTGTCCCTGTTTGTGAGCACAAGGTCCAGTATTGCCTTCTGCCGAGTTGGTTCCATGACCAGTTGCTTGAGGAAGGCACCTTGAAGGGAGTCCAGGATAAATCTGCCTCTAGTTGATGCTGCTGCTGGGATGCTCCAGTCCACGTCTGGAATACCGAAGTCTCCAACCAGTACTACCTCACTCTTGTCTGCCATCCTTTGGATGGCTGGCATCAGCTCCCTATCTGTTTCTTCCTCCTGGGCTGGTGGTCTATAGACCACACCTGTGTGGATGGCTGGCCCCATTTTCCTTTCCAGCTTAACCCACAGTATCACTCCCCAATTTTGTTCCTCCTGGATCTCTGTGGCCCTTATGTCATTTTTCACATACAGTGCCATTCCTCCTCCCTTTCTACCTGCCCTATGTCTTCTGAATATGTTGTAGCCAGGTATGGCCATCTCCCAGTCGTGGTTATCATTACACCAGGTTTCAGTGATGGCCACAATGTCCAGGTCTGACTGCACCATGACAGCCTCTAGATCTTCCATCTTGTTACTAAGGCTCCTGGCATTGGCACACATGGCTTTCCATGATCTGACCTCCTTAGACTGTTTCACTGTTCTACTCCAGCCCCTTCCTTGGTTGTCCTTTATCCCTGGTTCTCCTTGCTGTCTGCCCTTCTGCTGAATTTTGCCCCTTTTCTGCCCATCCACCTCTTGGGTGCTAATCTCCATCTTTCACACACTGCTTTGTAGAGATAGCCACTCCTCCAGTTCACTGGTTCCACTGCTAGATGTGGAGGGTGAGCAAGTAGGTACCCTCCTTGCTGGCCTGCCACCCCCTTTGCTGGTTTAAATGCTTGTCAATGTAGCATTTAAACTTATCATTGAGTGCTTGGATTCCCCTCCAGGATGGATGCAGGCCATCAGGCTTGAACAAACCTCCATCCCCCATAAGGTGTTGCAGGAGTGGTGGTGGGCAGCAGAGGAGGGTAAAGATCCTGTGGGTTGAGGGTGAAGGCATCTACACTTTCAATATTATTTTTGAGTGCAATTACAGTGGGCTGTATTTGATAGCCAGTGTTTCAGATTCTACTTGAAGGCCTGGTGGGTTGGAGATGAGTGGATGGACGACAGTGGGAGTTTGCTTCACATGGAGGGGGCCGAGACTGAGAACGCTCTTTCACCCATGGTGGTGGAGACACGGGGTACTGCTGGAGGTGGGACAGAGGACACTCTGAGAGATCTCAAGAGTACCCTATCCACCAAGAGTTTTGAGTAGGGGACAGATCCTGGGTTCTGAGTGAATTGCCCACTAGGCAGCCCATCGCATAGTCAAAACATCCTTGGAGAGGGAGCCACCCCAGGGACTGGTAGAGTGAGCAGTGGTGGGTGCAGGTGGGTGCTTGGAAGACGAACCAACAAATTGAGTTGTAAGTAGTGGTTAGGTGTGAGTGCAAGGAGGAGTAGATGTGGGAGTAGACTGGGGAGTAGTAGTCAAAGAGGGCTAGGATGTTACCATAGGCAATAGCAAGGAGCACTTTGGTAGACAGTAGGTACTTTAATTGAAAATAAGCCTCTAATTTTTGGTGGATTCTCTGCACAGTGCTGTTTACATGTTCAGTAAAAGATAGATAGTGGTCAACAGTGACCCCTAGGTATTTAAAGGAGAGCACATTTTCTAGAGGGGGCCTGTGAGGGTGAGAACCACAAGGGTGGAGTTTGAATTGGCAGCTTATGTGAGGAAAGGTATGGAGCCAAAGAGCATGGATTTGGTCTTTTTTTCATTGATTAGAAGTTTGAGAGGAACCATTGGTGAGCAGAGCTGTAGCTTTGCATCAGTGTGAGGAAATGGACTCAACTGATTTATCACTATAATAGATGACTAGATTGTCTGCATAGAGAAGTGCTTCACAACTAAGCCATCTGAGGGGAGCACATTAACAAACATGGAAAAGAGCAGGGGTCCAAGTATGGATCCTTGGGGAACACCTGTGCCAACAGGTAGGGCAGAAAGAGGACAATTTACCTATGACAACAGTCTGAGACCAGTTGGTGCGGTAGCTGCGCAACCACATAGCGGTTTCAGCAGAGCATCCAAAGCAAATCATGTATTAACATGCAATTCTATTTATATTTCACATATGTTTGGTATTTGTCTTCCTTCCTTCCTTTCTTTATTACTAATGACAGTTATATGAAAATTGGACCCCTACCTTTCAGCCTTCATGTGCTTCTGCTTCTGGGCTACATGCCATTATCCTTGGTTTAAATGATTGCTATGGACATTACATTGATATCACAAGCAGCAGATTATGGCATGGACTATAGATAAGCAGCAGAAGCAGATGAAGTCCAGACGACAAGGATCATGTTATATAAAGTTCCTATGTTATGTAAATTAAGGGGAAGATTAACTCAGAAGATGTAGGACATAAAGTTAAAATTATCAAACTATAAATGAAGAGAAATGAATAGTTCTGCTGTTCTGGATTCCGCTAAACATTCAGCCCCTAGTCAATGTTTGTACAGTGTAACCTTCTTGATTTTAAATACTGTACCTCAATTGAACCACTGTACTTTAGTTCCCACATACTGTTCACTTGACCCAGGTCCTACCTGGCTGCTTGTGAGTTAACAAAGTAGAGAAGGAGGGGCTTCCAGGGACTTGGTGTTCTGACTTCAAACAGCAATTAACTCACGGCAGAAAGCAGGCACTTGAAACTGATTTTCTGCTGCACAGGATAAAAGGTAAAAAAGTGCCATGCACAGTACCTTTCTACCAGCTCAATGTAAAAACTTAATCATAGCAAAAAAACAAACAAACAAAAAAAACCTTCCAGTTGTGTAAGTCCATAGTGTTGCAGCAGGAACGCTCAGTTGAAACAAGGGGCCAGATTTCAAGACAGCAGGTACAGCAGCGCGCAAATTACGCCATGGTGGAAAGATACGCCAAAATCCCTATGACATGTGAGTTGCACCAGATTCCAAGACAACTGCCAGATACAACAAAAAATGCCAAAATACACATATCACAACTAACGCCATCTGTCCATGTCATAGCCTGCAGTTTGACGTAGCAATATGCATGTCATAACCCTACAACCATAAAGGTGTGTGCATGTCACAGACATGTCGTAAGGGCTATGAGATGTTGGGTAGCGGGGAGAGGTGGCAAGCAGGAGCAAGAAGAGGAAGAGGAAGAGGAATTTTACATTTGAAGAGACAGACGTGCTGTTGGAAGAGCTAGAGGCACAACCAGACCTGCAGTTGGGGAAGGGAGGTGAGCAAGAGCAATGACTGCAGAGGAAGGTGGCATGGGATGCAGTTGCACAGAAGGTAAACGCAGTGGCAAATGCGTGTTGCACTGTGTGTGACCTGCAGAAATGGTATAGTGACCTAAAGTTCCATGCAAAGGCAAAGGAGACCCACAACAAGTGGCAGGCAACTGCCACAGGAGTAGGGTCACAGGAGGTGTGACCCCTAAGCACACATGAGAAGAGGGTACTGGCATTCATGAGCCAGCACAGCGTCCATGGGGACTTGGAGCTGGATATGTTCTGGATGGATGCAGGGACAGGGAAGTGGAAGTGTGAAGCATGGCAAAGTGAATATGATCATGGAATGTAATAATGGACAAGAGGGAGTGTGGCATGCTGAGTGCACAGGCAGTGTACTGCAGTACAGTAGGAACAGTGAAGGCGGGGCACAGCCATGCAACGTGGAACAGTGCACAGACAGGAGGGACTGTGTGGGACCTTAGCCTGGCATGGGGCACAGCCATGTGAACAGCAGGTGGTGCAGCCACCACATGGGCAGGCAGCACTGATGCACTGTCATTCCCCCCCCCCAGGTGCATCCGCAGTGGACACAGGGGCAGGTAAGGTGGTGGCCAGTGCCACCTGGCATGTGGTGGACAGTGACACAGGGGCATGGATGGTGGTATATATGGTGGACATGTAATGGTGTGTTAGCACTAAAGCACTGTCATTCACCCCACAGGTGCAGAGCCAGAGCACACAGGGGAAAGTAAGCCAATTGCCGCCTGCGCCCACACCACACGGGACGGCACTGCAGGGATGTGGCCCGTGGCATGCATGGTCATCACGTAATGGTGCAGCAACACTGATGCCCTCACATTCCCAAACAGGTGCAGAGGCAGAGGACAATGGGACAGGTAAGGACATGGCCAGCACCAACCCCAGTGTGTGGGACAGCGATGCAGGGGTGGAACGGTAGCAGGCATGACACGGGACATACTACTGATGCACTGATGTCTCCCCACAGGCACATCAGCAGTGGACACAGTAACAGTGGACAGTGCGCACACCACTGCAGAGCTGGCCCAGCACAGGACACAGCCAGGACACTGGTGGTGGAGGAGCAGGAAATGGCAGGGGAACAGCAGTAAGAGGAGGTGGAACTAAACCTCATTGACTTTCTCAGTTGCGGTAGCCTGGGGGATGACACTGCACAGGACCTGAGCCCTGCATCCTACTGGAGTCTGGAGGAGGCTCTGGATGGGACATCACCATCACCGGAGGTGGACAGACTGTGGACACCAATAGACTACACATGGTTCTGCCAAACCCTGGTGACCGCTCACATGGAACAGGCTGAGATGCTGGGCTGCATAAGGCTCAGCATGGAGGACCACCATGCAGGACTGCAGGAGTAGACAGGCACACTCATAGGGGTGCTGGAGACTGGGGTGCAAACCACTGGTTCCACCATGGAGCATCTTGTGGAGGCCATGGCTGCCACACAGGCCTGTGTACAGGCACAAACATGTGCCATCACCTGCCTGTCTATGGTCGTTGAGGGGTCAGTGGCACAGCAGGCAAGGCAGACAGATGCACTGATGGCTCTGTTGCAGGCCACACATGCAGGTCTGCACCCACGGGGTACTGCTGGGCATGATGCATCCACACAGGTGGCACAGGAGGAGCAGCCGGCACCAGCTCCATCAAAGGCACCAGGAACGGAAACGGAGACCACACCACCACTGCCAAGGGCAGTGGCATTGGCAGTGGCACCCACGCCACCACCACCACCACCACCTTCGGCCATGACACTGCAGGTGGCCTCACCACCGCAACCACAGGCACCACTGCCACAGGCTTTGCCAGAGACACTGCAGCCCCCTGTTCCACCAACATCCACAGCACTGGGGTGACACCAGCCAACGATGGACACCAGACATGCACCAGTGGCACCACAAGCTGCAAGAGAGGCATCCAAGAAAGCAGCAGCAACCCTCACCACCAAGGGCATTGAGTGGAAGGCACTGGGCACAGGACCAGTGGCTCACGGAAGGAGGTAGCACAGGCTGTGGCACAGAAGAAGCCCACGGACAGTGGTGTGCCTAAGAGAATTGGATGAGGGACAGCACCACAGCATGCGCCACCTACACCCAGGAGACACAGCAGAACTCGGAGGCCAGTGGTGCCAGTGGCACCCAGTGACAGTGGCGGCACAGCTGAGTTGCAGCAAGTGCTAGGTGAGCCCAGTGCCACCACAGGGACTGCAAAGCGGAGGAGGACTGGGTGCTAGCAGCAGATGTATGACAGACCTGCACCCATGGCATGCCGCTGCTAGTAGTGGGCAGTTGTGGGGGGGGAGTGTTGCACACAGGGTGGGCACAGGGTATGTCTGGCTGCTGCATGTGTGGGTTGTGCATGGCATGTCTGTGTGGGAGCATGAGGGGCACTGTTTGGGGTCACGTATGAGCTCTGCACAGTCACTGGGTGTTGGTATGTGTGAGGGCTTGTTACGTGTACAGTATTGTAATGTACTGTGTCACCTATGTGTGTCTCACCTGTCACAAGTAAACATGTTTGCACAAAACGCCTATGTGATCTCCCTCATTACCATTGTCGTAACCGGATATAACACATCACAGACTGCATACCTCAAATCGCATTTGCATAGCATATGCATAGGCAGCAAGTGCGTACAGGCCGCATGTGCATCCCACAGTTGCGTATCAGTGGTATCACCGACCACAACTGTGCTACTGCATCCTGCAATGCACTTGTTGCTTATACGTGTGCAATATGCGTCTAGCACATCGGCGGAAGCTTGGCTGCAGGATGGACCTGCAGGTCATGAGCAGGGGAGCAGGCTGCAGTGCAGACAATAAGAACACACAGTGGACAAGAGACCCAGGTGGGAATACCACTACAGACTGGTAAGTACTGGGACACAGCACCTCCAGGCATCATGCTACAGACAATATGACAGCCATGTGCTAATTCATGTTTCCATTCTGTTGCACCAGGGAAGACACACCCAGATCATATGTTAGTACCGGACAGTGCACAACATGCACATTTGAATTGCTGGTACTACATAGTGACCCTAATATAGCTCTACCATTCCCCTTGTGTAGGAGTCATCCACACTGTACAGGAGCAGGTAGGTGGACACTGCAATACCACCTGATGTGCTGAGGTCAATGTTTGTACTGCTTGCTAATGCTGTTTTGCCAGTTGCCCATCCAGGTGTGCCACCATAGTCATCAGTGCCACCCATGGGTGCACACATGGTGCACGGGGAAGGTAGGTGTATTGCACAGAGTTACACTGTCTGCATGTGGGGGCCATGTGACTGCACCCTGGGCATAGGTAGATAGGTGCTGTGGGGTACACCCCTGTGCAAGCGGCTGTTCAGACATATGGCAGGGTGGTGTGTAGTGATGTTGGCCAACACCCACACTGTACACAGCCCTGCTGTAGTGTGCCATGGAGACGATGGCTGGCAGGTGCACAGCTGTGGGGTGCCATGTACCGGCTGGCTCCATGCAGCTGGCATACCTGAGGGCATGCCTTTGCTTGGGAATGGCAGCCTGGCATTACACTGCTGGGGTGGGGTGTGGCAGTGTGGGGCAGTGCGATGTGTGCGCATGGCACCACACTGCTAGGCCATGTTGCCTGCATTGTGTACTGATGGCATGGACACCTTCAGTAGGGAGCATGTCCTGCAGTGCTATGCCTGTGCTGGTCCACACCACTGTGCCATATCTGGGGTGCGATGCGCATGATGCAGTACCATGCCCAGTGGCACTGTGTCCCAGCACTGTCCACCATGCACACCAGCGTATATCCTGCTGTGCAGTGGGGGAGGTTGTCAACATGGACACCTGACCACTGTGCACTGACACGTGTGATATGCCTTCCTCCCCTGCAGGTCCATACCACATGTCCACAGGACCCTGTGACAGTCCCACGCCCCTGTCATGCCCCAGAGAGTGAACCTGAGCAGGCGGGCTCCAAATTTCACACTGCTTCAGACCACCATGCTGATTAACTACATGCAGTAGTGGGGGCAGACACTACTCCTGCCGGGATGCAGGAGGCACACCGCTGTGGAGCGGGAATGGGCATGGAGGGCCGTTGGGGTGCAGCTGGGTGCCAGCAGTGGCATGCCCAAGACAGTCCACCAATTACAGCACCGGTGGCAGGACATGGCACGGCAGGACCTGGGGCTCCTGGAGCAACTGCTGAGCATGGCACAGCATAGGGATGCCAAGATGAGGACAGGCCAGGACATGGGTGAAGTTGGGTATACTGTACATACAGCTGTCCATACAGTGTTGCAGTGCTGACACACAGGCCATGACCTGCAGTGGTACACATGTGCAACCATGATCCCTTTCCCTACAGGTACATTATGTGGAGACCAGGGTAGGATGGATGCCCGAGTTGGGGAACTCAGACAGGAGGCGTTGCAGTGGAGGGCAAGTAGGTGCATGAATTTTGTGCTATGCGTTATGCCCATGCTGTGCTGGCCCATGGTGGCACATGCAGCGAATGTGTGTGTCTTGTGTGTGCATGACACGTGTCCAGGACCTGAACTGACTGCAGCCTTTGCGTCCTTACAGGTGTGCATAGCTGTCTGACGCCCTGACAGAGGGCTCTGCTGAGGGCCGTGGCAGAGGTGAAGGCTGCCGATGCAGTGGAGTACCACTGCCACACCCAGCGCCGCCAGTGGAGGGTGAGGATCCTCCCACCTATGTCATCATCATCATCGGAGGAGGAGGAGGATGTGGCAGAGGTGCTGGTGGTGCAGGATCCCACAGATGGTGGGCAGCAGGGGTCTGACTTACAGCTGGTTGCTGGGGTGGACACAGCCCAGAATGCTGCGGGGGATGTGGCCTGGATGTGCCAACTACAGTGCCAGTGGTGGAGGTTGCAGCAGAGCTGCAGCAGGAGGTAGCACTGTCATCGACCCCTGAATGGTTGCAGGACAGTGGCAAACCAGCGGCGGTTAACCCTGGTCCCCAGGTGGACGGCAGTGTCCTGGGCCAGCAACAGTCAGGTGGTCAGGACGGCAGCGATGGGGCACCTCGGGGTCTGCCCAACCGGGGGGGGGGTGTGCTGGATAACCAGTGGCTGATCTAGCTTGTCTCAGCCATACTAGGGGACGCTGCACGATTGCACTGCTCCCTGGGTGCCCTACTGGAGGAGCTGCAGCGGCGCTAGTGCCCACATTGGAGGACTGTGATGTGCTGGAGGGGTGGGGCTGTATATATATATGGGGTGGGGCCTGTATATAGGGGTTGGCGCAGCTGGGGGGGGGGTGGCATCCTGGACTGGTGGGTCGGGGGGGCTGTGCATGTGGTTGGTGTGGGGGGGCTTCTGATGTTGTGTTGGGTTCTTCCATTGTTGTTCTTGTTATTGTTATACCCCTTTCCTGCTGTTCTACCCCTTTCCTGACATTTGTGCCTGTTCACTACTATTTGCCCTGTGTTACTGCTTTGCCATACTGATCATTAAATACATTTTGTATACACCTGGCTCTGCGCGTCTGACTCTGATGTGCATGGGAGTGTGCATGTGTGTTACCGTGCACATGTGGCCACACTTGTGGCAGTTCATGCCATCCCCAGTGTGTCCCCACCATGCTCCTGGTCTGTGTGCAGGTTGTGCAGCTCATGGCCTTTGGCATGCTCCAGTGGCCACGTCTGCATGGTGTCCTGTGTGCTGCAATGCACCATGCCAGGTCCGGGCTACATGCTGCCACACATTGCATGTCCTGGCTGTGTGGCAGCCTTGGATCTGTATAGCTCCCTTCCACTTATGGGATCAGTGGTTCCTGTGGGTGGCACCAGTGGCACAGGCAATGGTGCATCTCACCGCCATATGTCTACAGGTCTGTGCCAACCAGTGCTGTGTCCCTGTTGTGGTTGCACTGTTTACTTGTATCAGTGACCATGGCAGGGGCATTGTGCCTGGTGGCACCATCCTCCCGGCATTGTGTCTGTGGCCTGTGTGTGCCCTTTGCCTCCTGTGCCACCCATGCCCATGGCATGTGCATGCTGTGATCCCCTGTGTGTGCCTGTGTTGTTGTGCAATGGTCATGGTCCTTCCTCCTGGCTGCTGTTCAGCATGCCTGGGCACCATTACTGCTCCAGTGCAGTGGCTCGTGTCACCAGCCACCTGGCAGCTGTGGTTGCCACCCCTGGTGGCACAGTGGCATTGGCCTGTGTGCCATGCCATTGCCTGTGCTGCATTGTGTCACTGTATGTGCCCCATTGTGCTGCTGGTGTTGCCTTGCTGCTGCTGGGAGGGGGGCTGTGGTGCTGCCTGCACTCACAGGCCTCCACCATCCCTGTACCACCCCTCTTGCCACCTGTGCTGTGTGTTCCTGTGCCTGGCTGTCTGCTGTGCTTCCCTCCAGACTCCCACAGTGCTTTACACTGTTCCCCATTGTTCCTCCCATTGCTGCTGTGTGCAACATGGCATTGCCCTGTCCCACAGTCTGTGTTGGCCTCTTGTTGCTGCTTGCTGTGGTCCATGTTGCACCTTGTCCAGTGTTCACTTTCTACTACCGTGTTTGGCCATGCTGCTGCTGCCCCTTTCACTCTGTCCTGGGTGTCCTTGGCACCTTTGCTTGTGTGTCCCACTGTTTGCATTGTGCTCCACGTTGGGGGACTACTGTTTGTGTGATGTGCTGTTGTCTGGCTTGGGGGGGGGGTCCTCTGGCCTGTGCACTGTTTAGGACAGCTGTTCCCTGTTCTAACTTACGTGACCCTCCTCTGCCGTAGTTCTGTACAACAACTGTTTTGGAATAGCAGTTCCGTGGTGCTGGTGTGTTATGCCTGTCGTAGACATTATTTGGTGTAACTGCGTCGTATCTTGTGTTTGCCATTGCGGTTGTGGGTTGCATCATAAGTGTTCTTTTGGAATCGTGCTTGTCGCAACTCGCTGGCGTAACTTGTGTTTTGCACTATCTTGGCTGGTGTACTGCATTTACACCGGGCGTAATTGTCATGGAATTGGGCCCCAGATCAGCTAATGTTTTTCACCATGAATCTCCTGCGCTTTCTCAAAGGTAGTAGCACATGTGTACCACACTTACCTTTAAACATAGAGTTTAAAGGTACACACATCTAAATGTGCTATCACATGACCATTTTTCAGGAAAACCAGAAGTGACTTTAAAGTGCATGAAGTAAAATTAAAAACATTAAAATCATCATAAAATCAGACAGCAGATATTTGCTTTCTTAGACAACTGATTTTTACAAACCAACTTTGGGATGACTTTACATAACTCAGAGATCACTTCAAAGTGCAGATTGTCACACAGTATATCCGAACATGCTCGATGCCATCCACCATAGTGTATACATTAAATAGTTCACTGAGTTTTAATGTCTGTTCTAGTATACAGTACAGTCCTTTAGGTCAGTACTTGAAGAAATTATGCTCTTTCCTCAGTTTTATTTCTTGATTAACAATGATGCAACAGCCATCTGTAGTATCTAAGCCATAAGCCATGACAGGACATGTATGTGTGGTACATTAATACTCATCCCAACTGCAGTGACAGCCATAAGGCTGATAACTGAGTAACTTATTCAACCAGAGCATACATTAATTCAGCATGCACCCATGCCCTGAAGTGACTTCTTGCACTTACAGTATGAAATGCCAAGGCTTTTGACACAGTGGACCATCAACAGCTGCTTTTGAGATTATCTGAGGTAGGGATGAGCCATCTAACCTTGGACTGGTTCATTTCCTACCTTATGGAGAGATATCAGGTAGCGGCTGTCTTGTGTTGGCGTCACAGGTGGTACGGAGAGGGGTACACCAGGGATCTGTTTTAGGTCCCCTTTTATTTTTAGTTTATTTAAAAGATCTTGGTTCTCATGTGGGGGCATCTCGCTACCACTTGTATGCTGACGACACCATTTTGTACCACTCAAGTGCAACAGTCCCAGAAATCCAACGTATACTCCAGGAAAGTTTTGATAGTATGGAAATGTCTTTTGCTAATTCCCAAGTTAAAACTCAACTCACCTAAAACTAAATGTATATTGTTCGGGTCCTCCATCAAATTAAAAGAGAATTTGGATCTGGAAATTGTTGATAGTAAGGGGATGGGTTTTGAGTCAGTTAATCAGTGCAAATATCTGGGATTTTGGTTAGATAAATCTGGGTCTGGTAATATACATGTTGATAATTTAATTTCCCAGGTTAATAAATGTGTGGACTTTCTTGATAGGAATAAGAACTGTTTTGAACCAGAAACTTTAAATTCTATTGTTAAGGTGCAAATTTTGCCACTGATAGATTATGGGGATGTTCTTTATGCTGGAGCTACTAATGATCGATTATCTACTGTAAATTAGATGTTCTTGTAAATTGTTTAGCAAGATTGGTACTTAAAGGCCCCAAACTTACTCAGCATTGTGAACTATACGAGAGACTAGGATGGATATTTTTGAGTAGGAGAAGAAAAATACATAAACAGTTATTTGTCTACAAATGTTGGTTGGGTATGAGCCCTTCATATTTAAGGGACAGAATTTCTTTTAGAGAAGTAGAACTATCCCCGAGGAAATCAGCTGAGTTAGAAATGGTTGTACCTTTAGTTAAAATGAAGCATTCCCAACATCTTTTTAGTAATTATATACCAACATGTTGGAATGGTCTTCCCCCTGAATATAAACAAAAGCATGGTAGGCCTCTGTCTATTTTTGAATTAAGAAAATATTTGTATTATTCACAGGAACCCTATAAATGTTATTAATGTTATTAATATTGATTGTGTTTTAATTATATTTATTTTGTGTTGTATATGTAGGTATGTTTCTTTTGTAAAATCACCATTGTGAATGAGTTTTATACTCAATGGTTTTGCAACAAATAAACAAACAAATGGGAAATACTGTATGTTGATGATAAAATAATAAAATGTAGACCGAAAAAAGAAGCTCTGCAGGCTTGAAGCAAGATAGCAAGTACTCACTCGGTTATTTTATAAATGTTTAATCAGCTGAATTAAAAAGTATAGATCACTTCACATTTCAATTAGTGCTGTTTGCCTTCCCATACTCCACTGACATCGACAAATGTGCCAATGCTAATGTTCTTAGAATTTGAAGCAAAACAAGGAATGCTAAAAAACTTTACTCTTCTTCACTGTTCATGTGCTAGATTCTAAGGTGCTGCATGTAGTAAGCCCCTAAAAATTTAGAATTTCTTTGACCCCAAATCCATAGGCGCCAATAACCATTTCACTGCTTGATGCATGAAAAGCGTGTCGTCGCTGATACTGTGATATAACGCATCTTCTTCTGCAACCCCCTGGCTAAATGCTGTTCTTTTCAGGATGCTACACCAAACAAAATGTGAGGTCCCACTGATCACTGATGCATTGGTTACTAACTCAGTTAAATATGACACAGTCTCAGTTGAGGGAGTCATCTGTTCTCATGAAAGGGAATGATAAGAATGTTAATGCAACCTGTCAGTGAGGTTTGTTCAACGACATAGTCTAATATTTGAGTTATTTATGCCTCTTTTCTGGTTTCCAGGGCTCTACGCAACTGTATATCAGCTCTCTTGGATGGTTTGCCAGAAGATTTCCCAGCATATAACCTTCCTCCTTTCAATACTTTAACATCCTCCTTTTTATGGCTGCATAGCTAAAAGCTATGTATGATGTAGTGCTATGACTTAGGAGAGTAGGACTGCGGAAGCACGTGACTGTACGTCTACAGTGTGTCCTTCCATCAATTGAGATGAATCACATGCAGTCAGTGCTGTTTCTTGGTTTGCCCACTGCCTCTCCCCTCCATGAGTGCACTATTTTGTTGCTGTCCATCATTTCCGGCTCACTTCTGATTCTCCATTGCAGCAGAAAAAAAAAAAAAGAGAGATCCATATCTGCCCTACTGCTGTCCCCTTATCCTGCTGTTTCCCTAGTGTCTAGTGGCACCCCCACCCTCCCTCAATGTTTTTTCTTTTTTTAATAAACCTGTAAACCTGTTGCAGTGGAAAATAGAAAACAAATGAGAGATCTGTGTCTGCCCCACTGCTGTCCCCTTATCCTGCTGTTTCCCTGGTTTCTAGTGGCCCCTCATCCTGTCCCCTTATTGTAATTAGAGATGTGCATCCTTGGTGAATATTTTCCATGAATCCATGAATTATCTAAACTCAGTCATAGCACTATCATGGTAGTGGGCCATTTAAAGTGTGGTCACCTATCGTCTTGCTTGATTACTGTAGTCACACAGAATATCACAAGACTGATACAGTAATGAAGGAAAAAATGCTAAAGTGCTAGATACCATGGGCCGTATTCAGAGAAGCCAATGCAGGATGCAAGGCAACTTGCATTGGAATATATGGTGCAAGTTGCACTTGTGTCCTGTGTGACGTCCCCGTGGGATTCACATAGGCAGCCTGTGACATGCGTCAGGCTGCCTGTGCTCAATAGTACCTATGCACCTGAAACCCCCTTGCGACATGGCAGAAGGCAGTTTCTGGCAGCATTTGCACCCTATTCAGGTAGGGTGTCCATTACATCCACTGATGGGATTCAGAGACATCCACCAGTGAACATCTGTCAAAGACCAGTTACGCCAACAAAAAGGTGGTCTAACTGGTCTTTGCTGTTCACTAGAGGTTGCCACTGTGCCCCAGCCCCACAACCCCTGTGGGTTATGGACCCCCCATGGGCTCCGGATCCCAGACATGGTACGCACGGTGCCAGGCAGGGTGTGTGGCACACCCCCAATGTCCAGACCCCCCCACACACACACATTGTGAGCCCCCCATGCCCTGGGGCATGATGCTCCTGCCATCCCCATAACCCCCTGGTAGTCTAGTGGCCCCAACCCCCCCACCATGCGAGTCCCCCACACCCCCAATACCCCACCAGCGACTGGCACAGCCTCCCTCACCACCAGGGCCAGTTGCCAATGCTCCCACCGGGTGTGTGTGTGTGTGTGTTGGGGGGGTGGGGGACCACTGGGCCACCAGGGCAGGTTTGGGTCCATGTTCTGGGGGAGGTCCATGGCAAGGTGGCTTGGGGCTGGTGCCCACACCATATGGGGCATTGGAGGTGGGCATGGGGGTGTCATGGTGGTCCTCTCCCATCGCAACTGTGGTTCTGTGACCTGTGGCATTCCCAGTGCTGCTCCCTACCTTGCACAGCTATCGCAAGTCTCAGAAAGCAGACCGCTGCACCCGCTCCGATCCTGAATCGGGTGCATGGGCCAGAGTGCAGGGCAGGTTGCTGCAAGCTGCCATTGCTGCAGCTTGCAGTGGACCTCTCTGAATCCAGCCTCATATGTCAACCTTCACACAAAGTGCATTTTCCATTATAAGGTTTTCTCTGGTGTCTAGTGGTACCCCCCGCACCCTCTGATCCCCCTTATCTTATCTACATGTTTCCCTGGTGTCTAGTGGTGCCCCCCACCCTCCCTAAAATTTTTAAATAAACCTGTAAACCCATTGTGGCAGAACAAAAATGACAGATCCATGTCTGCCCTATTGCTGTCACCTTATCCTACTGTTTCCCTTGTGTATAGTGGTCCCCCAACCCTCCAATCCCTGTCCCTGTATCTTCATGTTTTCCCTGGTGTCTAGTGGCATCCCCCACCTTCCTATCCCTATTCCCTTATTGACATGTTTTCCCTGATATATTGTGGCACCTCCCACCCTCAATCTCCATTCCCTTATCTTCATGTTTCCCAGGTGTCTAGTGGTGCCCCCTCACCCTCCCTCAATGTTTTATTTAATAAATCTGTAAAAAAGAAAATGGTCCCTTACTGATCTGACCCCTGCCTCCCAACCTCCAGCTCAGGAGTCACCACATCACACCCCCAGTACACCCCCTCACACACCCTTACGCACTTGAACAGATCGCATCACAAAGATCCACGCTGTGATGGAAGACGCATCTTGCTGCTGGAACTGCCGACTGCAGTATTAGAAAGTGAGATAAGTGCAGTTCAATACACTTTTTCTCTTTACAGTGGCTTTCTTAACTGAGAGTTGATACCAGTTTAAGGCCTGAAGGTAGTGGGACACTAGGTCCATCATGTCCACTACCTGCTTCATAATCCTGAAACCGAACCTTTACAGAAGGTAAAATGAACATAAATGTAGGATGCCTAAGCTGTTCACCTTCAGTTTACTTATAGTGTTATTACTTACTGTTAGATGTGCAATTTTCATGTGCAACCCATTTTTAAGTACATGTTACCTTTTGTGAGCGCTAGGATGTATGCAAACAAAGGCTGACCGCCAACATCTCAGATTTTCCCTACTGGCATCTGCTGTTTTTAGAATAGGTCCAGGCAGGGAACAGGTGCAGTTTTATTTACATTCAATTGATACTTTTCTTTATGTTGAACTTATCAGTTTGATAGTAAGCTATGTTGCTGTGTTGTGTGAGTGTCCTTATTGTGGAAGATGGCAAGACCATACGCCACATGTCATATATGCGTGCTGTAATTTGTAAAGTATTCAAATGATTAGTTGGGAATCACTCAGATCTGGGTGGGCAGAGAAATATCATTTTTCCCTATATGCCTAGTTCAACTTAGCTGGGGGTGGGGAGGGAAGTGGGCAGCTTTCCTACTACATTTCAAACATGTGCAAGTGTAATTAATGTTTATTATCCTCCTGTACAGTACCACTAGTGTTAAAGTATTTCCAAGCATTTTGGTGTTTTTTTTTTCTGATGAAAACACAATGACTGGGGCTTCACATCCTGTCTTATTTCTTTCAATCCCAGTGTCCTTCCAGTTTAGTTTGATGACTCTAGTGCATCCATCAACAAACAACCTTCCAGGACTTCAAGTAGCTGTGTGCAGACAAATCAAAATAAAGAGGCACGGTTTGGCAATGAACCATTCTTCAACTCTGAAAAGCTCTTAACATTGAGAGAAATTGCAGTGAGCCATTATGCCAATCCAAACCAATCAAAATAAAGGAAGTGTAAATTGGGAACTTTGAAATGCCACAGTGGGTGTAGCAAAGGAGAAGGGTTAGCAAAAACAAATTAGGGCCGTGAAAAAAATGATCTCCAGGATTATCCTCTTCTTAATTGACACTGTAAGAAGGTATGGACTGAGGTTTCACTGCTATGCTGATGATACCCAGCTCTACCTTTCCTTTGCACCTGACCAGGATGGAGCTCTCTCTGTCTTTAATAACTGCCTCAAAGAAATCCAGGAGTGGATGGACTTGTGTTGACTGAAGCTGAACTCAGAAAAGACAGAGGTGCTGGTTGTGGATCTGGAGCATTGGATAGGAGGGCGGGGGGTTGGTTCACCCTCCGGGCTTTATCTTGGGGGTGTATCACTCCCGACCTCCAAACAGGTGTGTAACCTGGGGGTAATTTTTGATGAAGGGCTGGCTCTGCATTTGCAGGTGTCTGCCGTCATCAAGTCCTCATTCTACCACCTGAGGAATATCTCCAGGATTAGGCACCTTGTTCCGCCTGGCGATCTTCCTACCCTGGTCCATGTCTTTGTGTCCTCGTGCTTGGATTATTGCAATTCCCTTTACCTAGGGCTACCTGGGGTAGAAATCCATCGCCTGCAGCTGGTGCAGAACGCAGTGGTCCGACTTTTGACTGGGACTTCCTGGTCCAGCCATATTTCACCGGTGCTTTGCAGACTGCACTGGCTGCCAGTACAGTGGTGGATCACCTTTAAAGTCGTCTTCTGACTTTTAAAGTCCTGCATGGACTTGGCCTGGACTACCTGAAAGAGCTGCTGGTTCCTTACTGCCCTGGGTGATCACTCCACTCTGCTGATGAGGGGTTGCTAGAGATCCCGAGGGTGTGCTTGAAATCTTCTGGGGCCCGTGCATTTATGCATGCAGCTCCTACCCTCTGAAATTTTCTACCCCTTCAGTTACGGGAGTGCGTGACCATGGAGGGATTTAAAAAGGTCCAGAAAACATATCTATGGTGTCAAGCCTTCAGTGATTGATTTAATTTTTCTAATTTAAACAGCTGTTTTATATATTTTAAGATTTGAAATGCTTGATGTGTTTTTAAACTTTGTAAGGCGCCTTGGTTTTTGAAAGATGCCATAGAAATAACCCTTTATTATTATTATTATTTAATTTAAGTATGTACATATGTTTATCTTTATCTGTCAGTTCGACTCAATTAATTCATTACTTTGGCTCTGTTTTACATGAATGTTTATGAGATTATAAGGTCACAAGAGGTCAACATGAAGTTTTTGTCACTGGTACATGTTACTTCCCCTGGATAAAATGTACTTTTTGTTATTATAACTTAACTAACAATTTTAATTGTGTGGAGAAAAATAAAATGCTTACCACTCCTGAAAAATGCCCCCTCCCCACAAATCTGATGATCGGCACATGTTGATCCTTGGATTTTAGGGTGATATTGATCCTCGAATTGTGGGGAGGGCATTGTTCTTTCCCTAACTATATATTGGGAATACCCATCACTCCTTTTTATGGTTGCATAGTGGAACTATGCACGATGTCTTGCTATTACACAGAGAGAGAAGGGCGCTCTGGAAGGATGTCACCAGATTATGAATGAAGCATAACATGATAAAGTTGAAGCATAATCACTCTGCTACTTGAAGCACTCCGCTGTCTCCATTCAGTGCTACTTCCCCCCCAACCGCTACACCATTTTCTTGCTGCCCACTATGCTGCCTCCTTGAAACTCCATGGCATGGCTCTGCTTTGATGTGAACACATGCAGACTTTCATGTCTCTCTGTAGATAACTGTAATCTACTTTGGTAGTTCATGGAAGAGCCAGTGGCGGGGCCACAACTGTGGCAGTGGAAATTGTTTTCCAGTTTGCCACTTGATTGTGAGGAGGGGCCAACAGCGGCTAACCACAATATTACTGCACAGATGCAGGGACCTTAGATTTTTGCTTGGCGGTGTGAACAGGGAGTTGAAAAGGCAGCTGATTCACAAGTCCTGAGAATGACACTGAGTGGCTGGCAGACATTAACTGGGCCAGTAGTGTGTGCTGCTCCATCCACTCTCTCAATTGCATGGAGAGACCACCTGTCTAAGCTGCTGCTGCTGCTGCCAGACTGACAGCCCCCCCAACCCTGTAGATCTCCTTCCTGTCATTCCACATGCTTCCTCATAGTTGCTGAGTGATCAGCCAGAACCCCAATCACCATCCCTGTCTAATTTCATTCCATCCCATCTGATATAATGCACAGTAAAAATGCTGCTGTGGTGATTGGAGTACTGACATTCCTTGTCAACCAACACTATGTGGATTACTGTAATAAATAAATACACAAATCTAAGCCAGGCTGTCTCTGCACTGCTGCTCCTTTGCTCCATGGAGAGTGGGAAGGGCTCAAGTTACTGCTGCTTTGCCGTGCTGTGCTAAGTTGTGAGTGAGAGTTCCAAGTGACAGTTGCTGCACTCAGGCGCACTCTGTTATGCCCCACCACAAATAAAGTGATTTCTAAATAGAGGGCAGTTCCCTGAATATGGCAAAAAAGTGCTGTGGTAAAAAGAACTCTGTATCTTGTTAAACTCGAAGTTTGAAATGTAAAGCCTTGACTCTTACCATACGCATTACTGTTGCCACTAATGTGCGTGCTCAGTCACAGCTTTACATTTCAAAACACTGATTTTAACAGGTTACAGTGCTCATTTTAGAACTACCCTTATTTTGCAATGTTCAGGGAACTCTCCTCTATTTAGACATCACTTTGTAAGCAACACGTTGGAAAAATCAAAGTTTGTACAGTATATGCATGACTTTATATGAACTGAGGCATGTATAGAAGGAGCGGACAGAGGAGTGAACCAGTGGAGATTCCATCAGATATGAGAACTATAGCAAACAATGATAATAATGCTCCAAATGAATGATACATTTCAAGCAGGAACTACGTATTGCATTTCAGTAATAAAGGTGCCTGCTGGCACTGCTTTTTAAGAGGAGTCCCAAAAAAGAGTTAGCTGACAGTGTCCCTTTAAGCCCCCCATGCAGTAGCACATGTTGTGGCTCTGACCAGATCTTGTTTGGATATACCAGTGTCAGCAGCTTGCAACTTTCGTCTAGGTATTCCTCTGCAATAGTTTCAGCTATGAGAAGAGTCTAGTTGCTGCACTGCTCTGTGGATCAGGTTCCCAAGGTGAACTTGTATGGAGTACCTTTTACTTGGTCCAAAGTTTGATAAGAGTATAAAAGATATCAAAGACAAGAAGGACAAGTTGCCCATTTCCAAAGATCAGCAAAAGTTCAATAATCCTTCCTGGGGAATTTTTTTTTTGATGTGTTCAGAGTGACAGAGGTATATCTTGTTACTTCCAAGCTACAGAAATCAGAGAGTGAAGTTCATTTTGCTGGTTTCAAGTTCTCTCAGAGTAGAGGTTTCCCCTTCTGCATAGACACCTAAGGAGCCAGCAGGAAGGGCAGATTCTCTGCATGTGGATTGGCAGGCCCTACTTGTCCCTAGGGCTGTTGAGGGACACCTTCATAATGTTTTCAAAAGATGGGCACACACCATGACAAACTCATGGGTTCTGTAGATTCATTCTCTCTCAGGAATGCAATGGAATTCTCTGCCATGCCTGCAATGGTCCAGTTTTGTCAGTCTCTTGAATTCAGAAACCCAGTGAAAATAAATGTGGAGGACCATACCTTGAATCATCAGCCCCAGATAGGTGGGATAGTTCTGGTACCCCCTCCAAAGAGGGTGATGGGGTTCTACAGGATCTACTTCATGGTCCCAAAGTTGCCAGGAGTATGTTACTCAATACTAGAGTTGCAGACTCTGAACGTGTTTGTGAGGCAAACCAAGTTCAAGATGGAGTCCCTCCAGTTAATTATTAGGGTCATGTAACAGGTGGACTTCCTGGCTTTTTTTAGGGCTGTCAGATACCTGTCTTCATATTCTGATCCACAACGCTCACCAAAAATTTCTGTGTTTGCCATTCAGAATCAACATTTTTAATACTGGGCTCTCTCCTTCAGCCTGTCATCATTGCTAAGTGTCTCTACAAAGGTCCTGATAGTGATAGCTGCCTCCCATAGACAGAAATTTCATCATATTTACCATTAAATGGGTGACATCCTGATCAGAGTTTCATCAGAGCACACAGCAAGGTCCTTGGTAGCCATGGAATTACAGAACTTGGTGCAACAGAGATGGAAAGTCAACAGAAAGAAGAACTCTCCTACTCCATCTCAGAGACCTGAACAATCAGAAGCTTATTTCCAAATGGATCTGCTGAAGGTCTTCTTACACTTATCCAGAGTGGAAACTTTTCAACAGAACATTGGCCATCTGAGGTCTCAAAATATGGTTTCTACTGATCAATGCATTCCAACCTTAGGTTGAATGACTGCAACTATAGAACTAGCCTATAGTGGCAGCCTTTCAGAGGAGGTGGTAGGGACCTGTAGAACCCCATCACCCTCTTTGGAGGGGGTACCAGAACTATCCCAAAAAGACAGTGGGAAGTATCATGCATGGATGGGATATGCATAAGGGTCTAATAAACAGAGGTAAGGGAGAAGGGAGGGCTATCCGCGACCAAATAGAGTTCGAGGTGTAGTGCTAGGCAGGGAAGGTAGGGCAGACTAGATGGGACTGCTGGTCCTTTTCTGCCAACACAGTCTATGTTTCTATGTTTCTAGTCTCATGGGCTCACTGCCATGTGTAGCCTCTCCAACCACACCTTCTGTCCTCCTGATCTCTGTCATCAGAATAACACCAGATCCCTATTTTGTTTCCCCTCGGTTCACCAGTCACTTGCCTTTTGGGAAGATTGAATGAATATTATGGAGTGATCCCCAGATTTTTTTCTCCTCTGGTGTGTAGTCAGTCATTGTCAGTGGCTCAGCAGGTTGCACACTCACCTCTGAGGCCAGAAGATCAAAAGGTTGTGGGTTCTAGCCCCACACCAGGCACTTGGGGCAAATCACAGTATGGACCCTGTAGTGCATCACAAGGAGGATGCTACTGTACACTCCTGAGGGGCTGTCTTTTGGATGAGATATTAAACCGAGGTCCCATCTGCTAGTTCTGGTGTTTGTTCAGGTGGATGTTAAACATCCCTTGGCACTTCTTGAAAACAGTAGGGGAATTTTATTGAACAAAGTAATATCAAACAACACAGAAACATACAATATTCATATTCCCCAAATTAACCAAGATCATATAAATGTGTCCAAAAAGAAATGAGCAACCAGATATCACAAAAAGGTTTTATCCAGTGTTCAGTATGTTGCAAACAACCCAAAACAATAATTTCTGTCATTGCGGAGAAAACCTGCTAGCTAATCTGAGGGGAAAGGGCACCCATCATCCACAAGTGTCCACGTTTACAGTGACACATTACCAAAACTGAAAGAGATTGACTCTATAGGTGTTCTCCCAAAAGAATTATGGTAACAAAACCCAAAGAAAAACATGTACAGAAAGGGTGTTAAAAAAAAGGTGAATATGAAGCAGTCCAGTAGAGGGCTTCTCTTATTCAGCCAACTGTACTTATACATAACACTATTGGAACACCTCAGCACAAAACCCCAAAAAGCAAAACAAGAGGGATGAAAGGAAGCTCTTGTGCCAGTGATACTGTACATACAGTAGCCAAAGCCTTATAGGAGTACCCATGAAAGATCCTTTATAGTGAATGGTAGGACAGAGTCCCCTACAGGTCCTAGAAGACCAGTGACGCTCTGGCAGCACACCTGCCCAACACAACGGGGATGGAAAATCTAGGAAAACCCACATATGGGTCATTCAAATGGGCAGTAGCAAACTGTCATGCCTGCTGTGTACACAACACACAAAGAAATGTGTGACTATTGAAAGGCAGCATGAAAGCCCTGCCAAGTCACACGAAAAGTTGGTGCAGAAATTGAAACTCTGTCCTTAACATACAATAATTTCAACCTGACATACACCATATGCTCAGCAATCTGTGGAAGTATGCTCTTCTGTAGTAACATAAAAACACATCTGGTTTGCCATATTAAATATTTACAAATGGCAAAACAGACTTGGAGGGTGCGCATGGTGAACCCTGACCATGACCTTGGATACAGGCCAAGGACAACAATCTTGTATGCAAAGGTATTACAAATGGGGCTAAACAATTTGTTGCTAAGATTACTCCAAAAGTCTTGGCTACAAGGACTCTCAAAGAGAAACTGTGATTGTGTTTCAAAGAGATCCACACATGTAGATCTTGCACACATTCTTTCCAAAAGTGCCTTATGTTTATGGGAATCTGGACTGCGATTTTGTCATGTAGGCTTAACCACAAGATATTTCACATGTAAAATGAAATAGATGAATTTGTTAACTGAGATAACACCAATGACGTAGCTCAAGGGGACAAAATTTCAAAACTACTGGCAAAATATAAGAATTGTCTGATATTAATTGACAAAAGGACTTCCTTGGGTGGATGGTACACTCAGTGTGGTGTACTCACTACTGAAACAATTTGTTGATGACAGCCAACACATACTCTGCTACCCAAGGGGTGCAGTAGTGGCCTGAAGATCGAGCCCCATGTGTGTTCCAATGTGTCAGGAAGGGGACTAGCCATTCTTCAATTAAGTGAATCCACAGCTTCTGCCCACCCCCTAAAACAGGGGCAAAGTTACTAGAAAAAAAGATACAAAAATAGAAAACTATAGGGTTCACCATATGTAACCCGCCCTTTGGTTTGGGCAAGTAGGTAATATTGCAAGAGATAGGGTTTAGTTTGGAGCCCACAAACCTTGAAAAAATATGCTATACAGCTTGACCTCAAGAGATGGAGGGGTGGGTAAACATAACTCAGGTGAGTGAAACATGCCAACAATAATGATTTAATAAGGCGTACCCTCATCAGCTTAACCAATGACCTCAGTTTCCACTGGGCCAAAACACCCCCACATGTCTAAGTCGGAGCATCCAATTATGGACCGCCCCTTCCTTGTGGTTGTAATTAACACCCAATAATTTGACAGGCTCATGACAGACTAGGATGTCAGTGCAGTGTGACTGCTGTGACATGATTGACTCCTCCAAAGGGATGGCCTTTCTTTTTGCTAAATTGATTTGGACCCTGACAGTTGAGAGAAGGTGGCCAACAAAGACCCAACCTCCTTCCCTGATGTAGCCTCTGCAAGGAATATGCACACATCATCTGCGTATGCCAAAACCCGAAGTGCAGGGGTGTCTGGCGTGAATCATAAGCACCAAACTGAAGTGGATAACTCTATTAACTGCAAAATGGGATCAATATATAACACATACAATGGGCTTGGGGGCATCCTTGTCTAATTCATGTGGTCTATTTCAGTGAAGACCCTACACAGGAATTCACCAGGGGGAGCAAAGTGGTGCTGGAGTACATTTGTTGTATCAAGTGAATAAACTAAACTGGGATGCCACACTGAGCTAGAATGACAAAAAGGAAAGGAAAATGCACTCCATCATAGGCCTGTTCCTGGTGAAGGGAAAGGACATGCCTATTTGCAGATCCTCTTGTACTTCTGTAGAAAACTTCATGTATCAGTATGTGATTGTCTAAAATATGGCATTTTGGAACCACATAGCACTGGACACTGGAAACCAGTATATTAGCTGTCACAGCCAGGCATTTTATTAAGATTTTGATCAATATTTTGTGGTTTGTTTTCATTAGGCATAGTGGTTTCCATTTGTTCAAAGGAGTACGGTCACCCTTTTTAAATAAGAAAATAAAATAGGCCTCACCTGTGTTGGGATCCGGAGTCATGGAACCTAGGAGCTGTGTAAAATACACCTGCAGATTACTGCCGAATGGTTAATAAAAAACTTCTAAAATTACAAAGGAAGACCATCAGGTCCCAGGGCTACATGATTGGGAAGGCACATAATGGCCTCTGTCACCTTCTGCACCATAACTGGGACAGACAAAGAAGTGCCTTCCTGTGCAGATAAACAGGGGACATTAAAAATCTTTTTAAAGTCTAACCACCACATCACTAAATTATGGAAGGCCGCTACTATGGACCAATGTGCATGAAATGCATTCATCCATCCTGCAACACATGCCTTCTCTCCCAAGAAGGCAGTGTTCAGTCTCCACAGATGGTGTTGTGTAGATGTATTGTTGTATTCCAAGCCACAGGTGCATAACAGGGCCAAATGGTCAGATGTCTCCTCCAGGATGATCTGTGACTTTGTAACCCACAGGTCTGGTGATGTAAAGAAGTAATTAATTTGTGTAGTGTGGGGATCTTTAATAAAAGTGGGATTGGCAGTCCCACCAACGAATCCTGACTATCATGAATCCTGGTCAGTTTAATCATAGAGCTAAAAAAATTGGAATCAGAGAAAATCTTTATGGTATGGTCACCCCTATCTTGATGTCCAAGGCCATAGTTAAAATCACCGTCAGAACCACTAAGCGAGAGGTAAAAAGATAAGGCCACTCCAAGGTGAAGAGGTGAACCCTTTCTGCTTTGGACTGTGGGGCATACACGTATATTTATTTATTTGTATTTATTTATTTATTGAAATGTTTCACCAGGAAGGCACACTGAACAATAAGTTGATCGTCTCCCGGTGTGACCTGTGGGGAAGGGGAGCAGGGAAAACACAAACAGTAAAAATGTAATACCAGTTATTACACTGGGTGAGGCATTATAAAAAAAGAATTACAACAAAGGCAGAAATACAACATACAGTATATGCTACAATATAAGCTGTGCAGGAAAACAGTGTGCAGTACAAAATACAGCAGTGTAGGAAAGCTGTGTGTAATACAAAAAAATACTAAAATACAGCAATAACAATATACAGTATGCAACAGGCTGGAACAGCAACACTTAACTGAACATTTAAAGTGCTAGTACTTTGTACTTGAGTGCAACTGAGCAGAGAATGTTACAGTCCTGGTTAAGCGGTAAGGTGTAAGAGAGATGTGGAGCCTTAAAAATGAGGAAAACGGGTGCAATTAGAGGAGAGGAAATTGTGAAGGGCAGTGGAGAGGGAGTGGGAAGGTGAGGAGTGGTGTATTTACGAGTGAAGTGCATTCCAGATTTTAGGAAATTGGTGTATAAAAGCTGACTGGCCTGCAAGAGTAGAACAGTGGGGTATAACAAAGTTACATGAGTCAGTGGATGTTGGCTCCAAATTCACATCCAACAGCAGGGCTCTATCAGGTAAGAGGTCCACCAATCGGTGAAGCTGAAGGTCAAATTCTCGACTGAGGACTCCAAGGCCATCACACTTGTCCATTCCTTTGCACTGGTAGGAGGGACCTTACACCCACAATTTTCCTGCTGACGGTACTTCATAAACAGTCTTAAGGTGTGTGTCTTGAAATAAAGTAATAGTACTCATTAAAGTATGCAAGAGGGAAAAAGTAACCATCCTCTTTTTGTACGAATTAATGTAATTTAGATTAAGTGATAAAAAGGAGATGAACAGCATGGAGAGCAGGCAATTCATGGGGGTTTATCACCCCCTGCTGCCATTTGAGAACATGTGTGCCCATGGACTCGTTTCACTTTTTGGGGGCCCTGGGAGTCTTCAAATTCTGACTGTTTGTCCTTCAGAGAGGAGGCTATGGAAAAGTCAGATATACAGTACCACCTTTATCCTCCATATCCCCTCAAAACCTGAAGGAGAGGCCAGGGCAGAAAAGGAATTGTGTAATGGAGTGCAGGGGGATGCAGAACATTTGCCTTTAACTTTGCCCTGCTGTGCATGGTTCTTTGCAGGGACCTGAAAAATATCCTCCTGCGGCAGCGTAAGTGGGGCTGGCAAGGACACAGGGAGTGAGGGGAAGGTCTCTTGAGTGCCAGAGGATTCAACAAAGACTGTGTTCATGCAAATCGGGGCATCTCCTGCTGACCAAATTAAATCAGCACACTGAACCTCCATAGCTAAAGGAGGTCGTGGAATTGCAGAAAGGACTTCAGCAGGTAGGGTGGGGGTAGGTCTATGGATGGGGGAGGAGATCTTCTGGAGCCTCCTGGGTTTGGCCTTGTGCTATAATAGCATCCTGGTTTAGGCAATCATTTTGATTATGAGAGGCCCATGGGTAATCCTGAAATGAGTGGCCCTATGTCAAACACAGATTTCATCTGTAAGGGTTGGGGCACTCTCGAATGAGATGTCCATATTCCAAACATTCTGAGCACTGGGCAGCGTCACACGTTGAGCTGAAATGAGTCTGAGCTCCACACATATGACATGTTTTAGGCTGCCTGGGGTAGAATCAGACTCCTTTATCTCTGCCAGTGTAAAAACTTTCCAGCAGATGTTCAATGCCTGACACCGACTGGGGCAGCTGGACTTTTAGTTTCCAGCCCACGGTCCAAACCAGTTCGGAGTCTATAATGGGGTTTGGGGAGTCAAGCACCTCGCACCTTTTCTTCACCCAATATAGAAAATCCAAAATGTTAACACATTCGTTATGAAATATAAGGGTCACCGTCTTGACTGTAGGTTTAGTCAATGGGTTAGTGAGGAAAGGGGGAAACAAGGGGGAACTTTTAATCTTGTCATATTTCAACCAGAATCTAACATGACAGAAGTACAGAAACGAATATCAAATGTTTCCTCCCCCACAGAATGGGTTCCTGTGCAGTGGAAAATAAGTCCAAAATTTTTTGGGGAGGAGGGCAAGATTTGCTGCAGCCGGAGGTGGGGGGCATCTCCCTGATCTGGCCCCATGTACCTGTAGTAATCTGAGTTCTGGATACAGGTGTAACATAAAACATAGAAAGTGACGGTAGATGGGGATCAAAGATCCATCTAGTCTGCCCCGAGTGCCACACCCCTTAAAATTTCTTACTGACAATCTCCTTTTGCCTATCCCAAGCAGATTTGAATTACCCTACTGTTTTGGAGTCAATGACTTCTGCAGGTAGGCTATTCCATGGAGCTACCACCCTTTCTGTAAAGAAGAACTTACTCATGATACCCCAGAACCTCCCTCCCCTTAATTTCATTTCATGACCCCATGCCCTTGTGGAGCTATTGTTCAGAAGGAGTTCCTGGGTAGGGACTCTTTATGCCCTTTAGGAACTTGAATGTCTCTATCATGTCACCCCTATCTCTGTGCTGCTTCAGTGAGTAAATGCTGAGTTGCTGTAATCTGCTTCCGTATGGTAATTCATGGAGCCCTTGTACCATTTTTTGTTGCCCTCCTCTGTACCATCTCTAGTCTATCCATGTCCCTCCTGAGATAAGGCCTCCAGAACTGTAGGCAGTACTCAAGGTGGGGCCTTACCAGGGACTTGTATAGTGGCACGATCACTTCCCTCTTTCTACATGTGATGCCCCTTCCTATGCATCCCAGCATTAAGCTGGCTTTTTGCACTGTTTTTTCACATTGTATGTCCACTTTTAAGTCATTAGAGATGATGACCCCAAGATCCTGCTCCTGTTTAGTGGCTGTTAGCTGCTCCCCTCCCAGACAGTAGACCATCACTGGGTTGATCCTGCCCAGATGCATCACTTTGCATTTTTTTTGGATCAAATTTTAACTGCCACATGTTGAACTATTTGTCTAGTTTGAGCAGGTAACTTTTCATTTGTTCTACTCTATGAGCAGTGTCCACTCTGTTGCAGATCTTTGTGTCATCTGAAAACAGATGTACCTTCCTGCCTAGCCCCTCAATGATGTCACTTATGAAAATATTGAAGCGTAAAGGACCCACGACGGACACCTGTGGCACCCCGCTGGTCAACCCATTATTCCCTGATGCTGACCTATGACCAACACTGTCTGGTCCCTCTAACTAAGCCAGCTCTTATCCCATGATACCACTTTCTGTCCCACTCCTGTATGCTTGAGCTTATTTAGTAGCCTTCTGTGTGGGACCGAGTTGAAGGCTTTGCTAAAGTTGAGGTAGATAACATCCACGGCTCCCCCCAGGACCACTATCTTAGTAACCGATTTGACAAACTCTATCAGATTAGCCTGGCAGGAATTTCCACCATGAAGCCATGTTGCCTGCTGTCCAGCTGCCCAGTCTCTTCTAGTAAAGTTAAAATTATTTCCTTTAGCAAGGTTTCCATCATCTTGCCTATCACCAAGGTGAGACTGACAGGGCGGTAGTTACCTGCCATCTCCTTGCTCCCTCCTTTATGTATGGGAACCACGATTGCCCTTTTCCAGTCTTGTGGAACAATTCCCTCTCTCCAGGATCTGCTAAAAAGATATGCTAGATGTGCTACCAATTTATCCCTAAGTTCTCTCAGTATGTGTGGGTGGATGCTGTATAACACACCCTTCAGGGGACTTTGCAGGCATCCAAGCAGAGGAGCTGGCTCGGACACTGTCTGACACATGTAAACGGTCAGCACAATCTTTGAATCCAGGTACAACAAGGACAGTACTTGTAGGGTGTATGGGGTTTTGCTCTAGCACCCGGGTGATCCCATCCAGTGCCCTTTTCCACCCAGCCAATAGGGCCTCTTCTGCTGACCATGGCTCTGAGGATGCTTGAGTTGTGGGCATTGTGGGCTGAGATTCAGTCCTCAGGAATCTGGAAAATCCCACCCGCTGTGCCAAATGTCCTGGAGTAAAGTGATCCTCAGATTCCCCTCCCATGATGGGAATTAAAATGCTTGGTAATAATGCAGAGTCAATCTGGTAGGGCAGCAGATTTTCTGCATTTGAAAACTCCCTGACTGAAAAGAAATGGCAGCCGGGGCACAATCAGTATTGTCTTTGGTATCAGATGCAGCCCCCAGACCTGCCTTCATGTGTCCACTAAGTCAGTGGTTTTGAACTGTGGGGCATGTGGAGGAATCATTGTCCTGAAGGGCTCCTGCCACTCCATTGGTAGCTCATGCATTTCACGATTGCATTCATAAGACACTCCTGCTGTCCCAGAGCTCTCCATCAGTCACACTAGACTGTGGGCATGTGGCAATGCTCCTGGCTGTATTTGTCATTTCAGCCAATGGTATCCCTTCCTGACCCTCCTGTCATAGGAATATAGTTGAGGGAAGGACAGTACTACTTACTGTCATAAACCTCTGTGCCTCCCAGAAAGGCAGGAGCAATGTAAGAGATAGGAGCAGAGGTCTCTGGTGACTTCTGGCAGACAGCCACTTGAGGCAAACAAACTTCCTCATCAACGAGATGTCGGGTAACTGATACTCAACATGAATCAGTATCACCAGTCATTTGCAGGGGATAGGCAGGACAGGAGGATAAGGTATCACAACTGGCACTGTCAATAGGGAGCAAACATAGTGGCCTACCTTCCATCTCTGTCCAATCGTGCAAAGTCTCTTTCAGCAAATTCAACCCTGCAGCTGGCATTATATCCTCATCCTCAAGTAGCAAAGGCAAGTTCTACTTCATCATATTCAATTGGTCATGCAAGCTCCATTCCTGAAAATGCCATGCCTTTTCAAGTGGGTGGTCCTTCAGTATTGTAGCAGAGTTGTTTGTCTCATTTATAACCTTCCAGGTCTGGGGGATCGTGTTTCCCAAAGTTTCTTCTGCCTCTGGATGGACTGAAACTGGGGAGGAGTCCTTTCCCCAGCTCCTGACGGTGCAGCGTTTACCTTTGCTGCTACCGTTGCCATCTTGGCATCGAGCTTGACAGAATAGGGACCCCTACTGGAGAGAAAGGGGAATTTTTATTAAATTACCAAAAACAAAACAAAATTGCAGTTCAGAGCTTTTCACACAAACCAAACATTAGTTCAGAGATCATATAAGTGCACTGTATCTACCAATGCTTATTAGCCCAGCAATGCAATATTTGCCCTCAATCTTCTACATAGTTAATCTCCCATCCATTTCTTTTCTTACACATAAATTTTGTCCAGTTCATCTTGAATTCTAAAGATCAAGTCCATTAAGGTCATTGTTTTCTCTTGTAATTGTCTTTGGCACCTTGCTTGCCAAATAGTCCATTTCACGGTGGCTAAAAGCACATTTATTATGTTTTTATTCAATTTCTCCCACTACCTAGGGAAATTATCATATATTAGTATTTCATATTTCATTTCCTTAAACAATGGTTCTCCCCATATCTGTGATAATGTTTCCCATAAGGGCTGCACGAATACGTATTCAAAGTATAGATGTCTCATTGTTTCTAACTGGTTTACACATTCTGTTTCTTCACACATTTTTTCTGATATCTGTTTATGTTTTTGATTGTCTTTAACATTTGGTTTGCCATGAGCACACATCCAGATTGTATCCTGTATTTTTCTTGGAATTCTTTTCTCTTGCATTGCTTCTAATATCCTGTTTTTATCTATTTCAGGTGAAACATGAAAGACTGGCTCTTCACAATAGTACACTATAGTTTCTTTATAAAATTGCTTCCTTGAGTATTTCTTCAAAGAAGCCACTGGTATTTTCCACTGTTTCAAATAGTATAGACCAGTGGTAACATACAGTATTTTTGTACCAGATTGTGTGTACCTCTACTTTTTAAACACCAGTGTTTATCAAAATACGCTAGCCATTCCAGAAAGAAGGGTTTCCAGAACTGCTGCCCCTCCCCTAGACAAGGCTTACTGTTTACATTAACACAGATGCTTTGAAAGAAAACTATTAGATTGATCATGTTCACTCTACCCACTTGTTTTGTTCTATATGTAATGCATCGTTTGACTGGATTTAGTCTATTCCCCCAAGAAAAGATGGAAGAAAAGCCAAGGCAATTTCAATTGCATTAATACTGGAACCGGGTATACATATGCAATACGTAAAAATATAGGAATTACAAAAGCTTTTAACAACTGCATTCTTTTTCTTCTTGTCATTATGTAAGTCTTCCATCTTGCTATTTTAGCTTTTGCTATATTGCACTTTTCCTCCCAGTTATCTTGTGGAGCATTTTCTGTTCCGAAATTTAGGTAAAGTAAGGTAAATTTAATTTTTCTGGTGCCCAATCCTGGAGGCTCTGGGCGCCGTACAAAAAACAGAAGCTGAATTTATACATACAAAACTATATCATTATACAGATCACATAAATATATAAAACCCTCTAAATTTTAAAAAGGACTAATAACACTGGTGTCAAACAGAGTCTGAGAAAATCTGATTAAACAAATAGAACTTCAGGCAGGTCTTAAAGACCTCTACTGATGGGGCCTCCCTCACCAAGAATGGGAGCGAATTCCATAAGACAGGACCGGTGACACTGAAAGCTCGATCGCTGGCAGTTTTTAATCTTGACCTAGGAATCGTCAGGAGACCCCCTCGAGGAGGACCTGAGAGGCCAAACCGAGGCAGCAGGTGTCAAAAGATCAGCCAGGTAACAAGGGCCCAATCCATGTAGGGCCTTATAGGTGAGCAAGCCCACATTGAAGAGCACCCTCCATCAAACTGGCAGCCAGTGAAGTTCAA
Source organism: Neoceratodus forsteri (assembly GCA_016271365.2). Taxonomy (NCBI): domain Eukaryota; kingdom Metazoa; phylum Chordata; order Ceratodontiformes; family Ceratodontidae; genus Neoceratodus; species Neoceratodus forsteri. The sequence continues at coordinate 81,273,635 of CM057457.1, forward strand.
GCAGCACTGGGGTGACATGGCAGTATTTCGACTAACCTGTCAACAACCTGGCAGCTGTATTCTGCACTAGCTGCAGTCGATAGAAGGTGCCTCCCGAGACTCCGAGGTAGAGTGCATTACAGTAGTCTAACCTGGATGTGACAAATGCATGTGCCAAGGTGGGGAGGTCCAGGGGCGGAATCAGGTGCCTAATCCTGGTGATATTTCTCAGATGAAAAAAGCTTCCTTTATCAATGGCAGACACCTGATATTCCATTGACTACGCACCTTAGAGGAAGCCTTCAATGGGACTGACCCTAGAACAAGGCCAGTGTCTGCCCCAGGGGGCAACTCCACCCTCCTCCTGTTCGACTCCACCACCAGTACCTCAATCTTTTTGGGGTTCAGTCACAACCAGCTGGAGACCATCCAGTCATTGATCTCTGCCAGACAGTTGTTTAATACACCCACCGCATTTGATGTTCCAGGGGCAAAGGATAAGTGCAGCTGAGTATCATCGGCATAGCAATGAAATCCCAAGCTGTACTTCCTAATGATCTCTCCCAGGGGTAGCATATACACAGTGAACAATATTTGTGATAACACCAAAACCTGAGGTACCCCACAAGACAGAAGACTAACAGATGAAGAAAAATTCCCCATCACCACCATCTGTCTTCTGTTCATCAAAAAGGACTCGAAGCAGTGAATGACAGTGCTGGTGAGTCCACAGAAGTCACTCAGATGGTCCAGCAACACCCGATGGTCCACCGTGTCAAAAGCTGAGGAGAGATTGAGTAGAATGAGAATTGTCCCCTCCCCTCGATCACTCACCCTGAGGAGATCATTTTGCACTTGAAATAATGTGGTTTCTATTGAATGTCCTGCACAAAACCCTGACTGGAGTGGCTCATAGATATCAAATGCCATGAGGTGAACACCCAACTGATGTGCCACAATCTTCTCCACTACCTTTCCTAAAAATGGAAGGTCGGAGACCAGTCGATAATTCGCCTTGATGTCAGGGTCCAATGATGACTTCTTCAGGAGGGATCTCACCAGTGCTTCCTTCAAAACATCTGGGACAACCCCCTCCAGCAAGGAACACCAGACAAACAAGGCGAACACTGGTCCAAGAGTGTCGACACTTCCCACTAAGAAATGCGTCAGCGCTGGGTCCAGTTCACAATATGTGTGCTTCAGTTTTGAGATCACCTCAATGACATCAGCCACCTCCACTGGTTTAAACTACCCCCAACCGGGCGGAGTGCTTTGTCGACCATTCTGGCGTCCACTGTCGGCCATAGTATGGGCCACTGCTAGAACACCCTGCCTGATGGCAAGCACCCTGTCTGAGAAAAAACAAGCAAACTCATTGCACAAGGCCTCAGAAACTGCTATTTTCAGCTGAAGACAGGCAGGATGTAATAACCTGTCCACAGTCCGAAAAAGCATTGCTGGGTACCCCCAATAATTTTATGTTTCCTGCAGTTTTTGTTATCTCTTCTTTAATGTTCATCTCAGCCTTACCTAATACTAAGATTTTACTTTTCTGTTTGTTTATTTTAATGCCTGTTGTTTTTTTGTATTTCTTCTATTATGTATAGTGCTTTTCTCCCAGAATACAAATCTTTTGTCATTAATACACAGGCATCTGCATATGCTATGATTTTTTACTAACCTGCCCACCCTTTAAATCCAATGGCTGTATATTTGATTGTTGTTTGATCTTCCTTAGAATAGGATCTAAACTAAAAATATATAGTAACAGACTTAGGGGGCATCCTTGCCGGACTCCATTACTAACAAAGGTAGGTATTCCCAAGTGTCCATTTATTAGAGGTAATATTTGTGCTTCCTTGTACAAAATGTTGATCATGTTAATAAACTGTTCAGGAATACCACAATGTTCCAAAGCTGCCCATAAATATTCGTGGTATACTGCATCGAAGGCGTTTCCTGATTTAAAGAATATACAGTATATAACCCTCTGTTAAATTTTTCTGCCCTCGTTCCACTAGTTCCCTAACATATATTAGATTTTGTGTTATATTTCTTTCTGGAATTGAACTTGTCTGAGTTTGCCATATTAACTTATCTGCTACTGTCATTAGCCTGTTGCTTATGATTTTGGTTAAAATTTTATAATCACTTGTCGGCAGGCTTAAAGGTCTCTAGTTTTTAATTTGAGTAGCCTCTCCTTTTTTATACATAAAACAAAAATATTCCTTTTTTCATACTCTCACTTAAACATCCTTTCTCCCTGATCATTTTGTACATTTCCTTTAATATAGGAGTCATAAAGTCTATAAATATTTTATAAAATTTATTTGGAATTCCATCAATACCAGGGGCAGTGTTTGTGGATGTGGACTTAATAACTATCCTTATTTCATTTTCTGTAATGTTTTCCGTTAAAGTATCTGTTTCTACTTTTGTTAAAGCTGGCAAGCATATTTCCTCCAAAAAGTTATAATTTTGTATTTTATGCCATTTTTTTTAAATGTTTGCTTCACATGTTCCTGTACTACTAGTTACATCTACTTTTTCTGTCTGAATTAGCCCTTCTTTATTTAGTAGTGCTGTCATGATCCTACTTTTTATACTTTCATGGCAATTTTCATACAGATTCTTATGGAATCTATTTCCTTGTTTACCATATTTTTGCTCCATGAGCAGTGATTTTTCTCTGTTGTATTGGTACTCTTTCATCTTCTGTTTAATTTCCAATATTTTAGCTGACTTATCCTCCCCTAGGTTTTTTGCTTGTGTCAATAATTGTAATAGTTTCCCCCTATAACTGAGGTATGTTTGATACTCCGTCTGATGCTTGTGCCTCGATATTTGTATCATCAGCTCCTTAATTTCTCTCTTAGTATCATCCCACCACTCTAATGGATTTTCGTACAAATCATACACAGATTCTATTGCATATAATAGATCTATTAATTCTTCTTTGTTTTCTTCTTCTTCTTGTAATAGTTTTAAGTTCATTCTCCAAAAGCCGTTACCTATGTTTGGGCTTTTCTCTAAATTAATCACAGTCTGGACACCAATATGATCTGATGTTTCTATTGGGTGCTGTGTAATGCTAACACTATGTGTGCAAGGTGGAATAAACCAGAAATCAATATGTGTGGATACTCTGCCTTTAAAAATAGTATGTTCAACCTGTTGGCACTTAATATCATAGACATCTTCCAAATTTGCTTGCTGCAAAATACTATTCAACTTATTGGTATCACAAAAACATCTTTTCAGTCCTCTTCCTCCAATCTCTTTTTGATCTTCCACAATTAAAATCTCCTCCCCACAAAACTAAATTGGATGTATGTAAATATGGTTCTATTTGCTGAAAAAGGCTATTCCTTTCTGTTCTAACCTATGGACTATAAATGTTTATAAGTCTCATGTACCTGTTGCCCAGTATCACATCCACCATAATCGCCCTCCCTGGATATGTGTCCACTACTTTTTGCATTTTAATGTGCAGACTTCTAAAAAGTAACCCCACCCCAGAGCATGCTTCTTCACTTATTGATCAGAAAGAAGGGCCTCATCTCCATTCCTGTCGTGCTAATTTGATTTCTTGAATGGTATGCAATCTTACATCTTAAACAAAAAACATATCTCCTCCTAAACTCCCCCAATGTCCAAATGTAGTCATCCTTTTTCTACCATTCTTATACTATTTGTGTTTAAAGTAATACATTTAAAAATTTCCGTCATTTTAGAAAAAGGAATGGGGGAGATACATGTTTTATGTCTCATCTTTTTTCCCCTTTTTTCTTGTCTTTTGCCTTCCTTTTCTTTAACTTCTGTGTGTCAGTTGATTGATAGTCTGAAGACTGTTCTGGTTGAGAGGATTGTATGGAAGACGTGTCTGATTCATCTCCATCATCTCCCAGCACCTCATATTTATTTCTGAGATCTAAGAGTTTTACTTCTTTCCTTTGTACCTTAGATTTCAGTTGCTGGGTTGTCTTTTTCCCTGATCTGGTGACTCCTCTGAAATATGCCTTCTGGTGGAACCAGGTGAGGTGCATAATTTCTGAAGGTTTTCCTTTTTCATTATTACTCTAATGTTTTTCAGTATGGGACTGTGGTAACTACTCTGAATTTCTGTCCTAATTTTGTGTTGTCGGTGCTGTATCTCTGTCTGTATCCCCTGCTACGCTTTGCAACTGTGAAATATTTGCTTCTTTTTTCAATTTTGGCCAGGGTAAAATATGAATCCTGCTCTGCTTTTCCAGCTGGGTCTGGGCTATTATGTGAAACCCATGGGCAGTGTTTATATGTATGTCGTTTTTTTTCACATAAATTACATTTCATAGGATTTTTACACTGTGCTCCATAGTGCCCTGTTTCTCCACAAAAATCACATTTTATATTATTGCAAATGTTACTGAGATGACCCTTAGCTCCACACCTGTAGCAGGCCTGGGACTGGCCTGCATAAAACTCAACTCCTCTGTCTCTCCCCAAGAAGAAACAGTTTGGCAGTCAGTCATTAATGAGTCACAAAAAGTGAAAGCATGCACCTGGAAGCCCAAAAGTCTTCAGTGGGCTGAAAAATAATCTTCTGTCTCTGTCCACCATTCTTTTAGAAGGGCATCTAAGTATTGAAGCAGATTGGCTCAGCTGCCAGACAATACATTTGGGGGAGTGGTCTCTAAAACTGGAGGTGTTCAGTCTTCTGTGCAACCATTTTGGAATTTCTTTGCTTCTGGTAGAATTTCCAGGCTGTCTGGTTCTTCAGTTGGTTCCTAAGTCAACTGATTCTATGTCACAATAGTGCAAGCATAATGGCACTGACAAAAAAACAGCACATGCACATTGCCAAAATGCAAAATGGTGATCTGCACTACAGTGACTCTCCCAAATATTTATTGGTGTCCGCACTGGCTAAAAACAACACAGCAAACCTTTTTTTTTATGCGGGAAGGCTTAACCCTCCTACACCCCCAATCTTATAATCAACTCCAGTGGGGCATGACAGTGGGATGGAGGGGAGAACTTGGGAGGGAGCTACATTGGGGGACAGCAGTTGGAAGGGGTAGAACATTGGGGGACAATCTAAGAGGGGAGAGGAACAAACTTGGGAGAGTGGGAAAAAGGAAAGTGAAATTCGGAACCAAAATTACAACCCGGGCTGCTCGATTCTAGAGTGGTGTCCCTATTCACCACACCAGATGGCCAGCTTGAAATTAGCCCCACCAATAAACCCTTACATACTCACCAAATGATCTCCATACAGTCTGTGCTGATGTTACAATGTGCTGTTCAGCACATAGCTATAAACTGCTCCTTGCCATTTTAATATTCACTATTTCAACATCACTCATGTTTCTTCACTCAAAAAGACTCATCCTCTTAATGGATTTCCATGTCAACTAGCAAGTATAGTGGACACTGTATTCCAAAAGTGGATCTTCAAAAGGGCCTACCAAGGCCACGGTTCTCAGATTTGCAAAATCTTGCAATTTAGGAACCATTTCAGCTCCTTTACTGCAGAGGAATACTATGTCAAGAATGAAGTTTTCATCCAATCCCAGATTTGCTCTAGTTGGTGGTCTCACTCTAGAGATGAAATGGCTGCTGAAGCAAAGCTTTTCCAATAAGGTTATGGACACTCATGTTGTCTATAGAATGTTTAGCTTCCTTTCCATAGGACTTGGTCTGGAGTGCTTTTACCTCCTGGGCTCAAGAATTGAGGCTGAAGTCTAACATGGCTACTATCTCACAGATGTTAGATTATCTGCAGTCAGGAGTAACAAGGTCTTAGCCCTCAACAACCTCCAGGGGCAGATCTCAGCTCTAGGAGTTGTCTTGGGTCCTCTGGATGGGTTTTCTCTATGTACTTACTATGACTTCATTTGTTTCCTTCAAGTGGTTAGACCTTCAAGTTGCTTCCCAATCTCCCTAATACACCTGAATGTGATTCTTACAGCTCTCCTCAAGTCACATCTTGAACCCTTATTCTCAGCTGCTGATGTTATCCTCTCCTACAAAATGTGTTTTTTGATATTGGTTTGTTTCGCTTAATGTATCGGTGAGCTTTAGGTTCTCTCTTGTAAGGGATTGTATCTCATTATGCATAAGGACAAGAGAGTGCTCTGGACAGTTCCCACTTTTCTTCCCTAAGTTCTCACTACTTTCCACATAAACCAAGAGGTGTGCCTTATTTTCTTTTGTCCAGAGTGGGCTTATTAAGAAAACAAGTCACATAAGCTGGACATCAATGTAGTCAAAACATAAAGTATCTCAAAAGATATGTGAATTCTGTTTGTCAGACAGTTTGTACTTTTAGGATCAACAAAAAAGGGTCAAAAAGCTTCCAAGGCCACTTTGGAAATTTCACAGAGAAAGCAACACACTCCAATGAATGGTAGGAAATGGTGCAGAGCAAGGCGGCCAGCCTACACAGACATGAATTGAAGAGAAACCCCGCAGTCATCAAGTCAAATAACATCATGCAAAAAATAAGTCTGAAAAGATATTTATTTCAGCACCATGGAGTTTCAGACTTGTACCCTAATGCCCCATGGGGCCATGGTGCTGGAAAAAATATATTTTCAGACTTCTTTTTTGCCTGATGCATTTTGACTCGATGAGTGCAGGGTTTCTCTTCAATTCAAGGCCACTTTGGCAGGGTGGATCAGATCTTGCACAGTGAAGGCTTATGTTGCAACTAAATTGAATCAACCAGCATTAGTCACAAAACACTCTACCAGAGCTATGGTAGCTTCCTGGGCTTAGAAAGCATAAGCATCTGTGTAAGAACTGTTTGGGGTTAGGCTGGCCCCATGGCATGGAGGGTTTAAACATTAAATGCCTTACCTCCTGCCACAGTGGTAACTCATGTTCAGTAGCAAACAAGGATTTCTGGGGGTTGGCTGAGTGGCAGAGGACTGAGCATCTGAGGAACTGCTGTACTGTCCTGGGGAGGGGTGGCCAGCTGTCCCGGCCTCTGACTGTGACCAATGGAAGCCTGATGGTAGTGAAGGTCAGTGCATGGCTTAAAAGGAAGGGCCATGGCTCTGTAATTCATGCACACAGTGGAACAGGAACCTGACAATTGGAGAAATGCAGGCATGAAGCCCTGTCCACCCTCTCATGGCCAGCACCACCATCTGAACACTTGGTGAATCTGGATTTGTGCACCAGGGAAAGGAGGGCCCTGCCTCTCCTGTACCCACCATTGAGGACAATCTGTGGGGGAATTAGCCTCCAGTGGCTTGAGGGAGGCAGATGCTGGTCAGGAGGGGTAGGGACAGCACTGTGAGAACCTGCCTAACTGCCTCCTAAGGTAAAAAGCTTTGCAGGAAAAAAAAATGTTTGGAATGGCTACATGGTCTTCCCTCCACATCTTCATCAAAAATTACAAGTTTTATGTACAAAGCTCAGCTGATGCAGCCTTTGCTCCCAAAGTGCTGCAGGTAGTTAACAAAAGTTAATAAAAATGTCCCTTGGGGGACATACAGTATACTGTATATGACAATGTTCTTCTTTTCCCAGTTCTGAATGGGTACTGGTTCTTAGAATCCCTGTGTAAGTAATTCCCATTGTCAACAGAAAGTGATACTAAAAGAAGAAATTCTAACACACTTACAATAATTTATTTTCTAGTAGCTACAACTTTGTCAATGGGGCCATACCCAAGAGTTGTTTTACACACACACACACACACACACACACACACACACACACACACACACTAGGGCTATGCAGATATTCGGTATTTGGGTCCAGCATGACTGAATATTCAGCCGAATATTCAAATTCAGCAACAAAATATAACACCCTTCCCCCACCCTCAGATAGCAGCCAAACCCCCCTCCCCCCAAGTTTCCCAACCACTATTACAATATTAAAAAAAAAAAAGCAGCATATTCTTTTGGGGATGGTTGGCAAAACCCCACCCACCTCCATGGCCAGCCTCCAGTTTCATTAGTAAATTAAAAGTCAACAGTCCTCCCCATGTCCCCCGGGTAGCCAGCAGCAGCCCACCGCCTCCCCTGCACCCTGCCTGCACCTAAACAAGATATATAAATGTAAGAAAAAGACAGCTGGCACAGCCCTCCCTTCTCCATGGCCGGCTGCCTCCTTGTGAATGAAACCATGCCTGCTTGCGCATATATAGAGAACGAACTAATCACGTGATCAGCTCGTTCTTTATATAAGCGCATGTAGGTGAGGTTTCTTTTTTGTATCACACAGGTATGAAAACGGCTTCATAATAGTAAAAAAAAAAAAATTCCAGGGGAATATCTGAAACATTGAAGTGCAGATTGCACCTAAGGGGGTCCCAATCAGCCTGCTAGGTGTGGTGGTCTCTCTCCAAAATGTCATATTTGTGGCTTTTGAAAAATGTTTTTATTTTAAGAAAAAACAGAAACAAGATGGTGGCAAATGAAAAAGGAATTTTCCCAGATGAAAAAGGATTCCTTTTTGGTTTCATACAGCTATCTTTTAGTGCTTACAGAGCATGCTCAGAAATTATGTTTTCAATTTTTTTTAATTGCAATAACTTAAAAACGACTTATTATTTTTTCACCAGACTAGCAAAAGGCACATATGTGGGGTAGTTCCTTTCTGCCCTGAAAATTTTAGACCAAAAAAACCAAACCATCTGGGCTGTAGGCAAGTACAAGGAAAAATCCCAGCAAAGTCAATGAGCGAAAAAATGCTTTTTTCACCTATCTGGAACTCGGAAACCGCATATCTGACTGGAACGTAACTTACCACATCCAGAGATCTACCATGGCTGCTGGTGCATGCCAGTGTTCATTCAAATCCATTGAATGGTTGCAAAGTTATTAAAGTGCAAATCTGTGAGTTTAACATTGAAGTTCCTACTCAGCCCTAACTACAGGGGCGCAACTGTGCCCCTATTATATTTAGAATTTAGTGATTTGGTGTTCTAAAGACTTAATATACTGATTTTTTTCATTAGCTTAATACACATGTGGGACTCATCATTTCTTGTTACCCTGTAGAATCACACAGTGTCTTCTTTTACTTGGAAAAGTTCTAGAGTTATTGGTGCTTACTTCAAAATCCTTTTTTTTTCTAATGGTTCTTTGGCTACAGACTGAAATCTGAATGGTCAAAATGAAGTGAAGCTTAAGACAACATCTACAAATCATAGAAAACATGAATGTGAGTGTTTCTGTCTTGAAGAAAATACAGCACTTTAAAATATTTTTTCCTTATTTACTATGTCGTTGGTGATACCAGTATTTATGCAGACCAATTGGGGGTGCTGTTTGTCTATAATTAAGTGTATGGCAGTTTTATGGAATGCCTAAAGTGAGGCATTGGAACATTTGTGACACCAGCATTCTCTACTGTTAGGGACAGCCCTTAAAGCTATAGCAGTACCAGTGAGTGTCTCGTTAGGGTTCATATTACCCATTTGTGAGTCATTACCATTGACAATGCTGGAGTTAACAAAATAATTACAGTAAGTCTGATAGAATTTCATCTTTAGCCACTTTCCAGTCACTTTTTTATTGGTGGAGATTGGTCACATGGTAATACTTTTAGGTGTGTGTGTACATACCTTTAAGCAGTGTGTTTAAAAGTAAGTGCAGTACTTATGGGCTACTACCTTTAAGAAAACCCATGGGACTCTGGGCAAAATGAATCAGATGACCTGGTTATGGCTGTGGGCGGAGCCTATAGCCATTTTCCTTTCACTTGAAAAAAGGTGTTTCCATGTAACACATCTTTTAGGAGTTTTCAGTGTATCCTTCCATCAACTGCAAAATAGTGTGCTCCCTCTCTGATTTTTGTTATGGGCTGCTATGCCTTAAAGGCAGGGGGGGATGCTACTGTGCCTCCCAACTTCTCAGGATATAAACAAAAACAAAACCTTTTGAAGCTGCTGTCATTTAACCCTTGCAGGGCTGCAGATGTGCATTTGTACAGCTCAAGTCAAATAGATTAATTCCGGTTCTTTCAGCAGCCTAGGGTTTAACTCATTATCTCCTTATTTTGACTAAATACTGACCCAGTAGCACATGGCTAATTAGGCACATGTGTTATGTGGGAGACAGAGCAATGTGAGAAGTAGACATGGATACCCCCCACCAAATCCTAGCCTTGAAGCTGGGAGTCATCGTGTAGAAATATCTACTGTCTACTGCTGTCAACACTTTCACATGTCTAAGTTATATAGTTGAAAAATAAATGAATGCTCTGATATGCCATGCAGCTTCAAATATCAGTACTAAAGCAATGTTATCAATGTGTGTCCATTTGCCTGTTGCAGTAAGGTTAAACTGATTCCATGCTAAAGGAAGCACATTCTGTAATTGGACACTGTCTAGTCTGCTTCACTCTGGGATTCATTTTAACTGGAATTTCATGTACAAAAATAGGGTTTAAGTATCCTTTAAATTATGTTCTGTTATTCCCTCTGCGTGCAGTTACTGTCAATTTACATAATGTATCTCCATGGTGTCAGCGTGGCTCAGTTGGTTGCACATCTGCCTCTGGACCAGAAGGTCGTGGGTTCTCATCCCACACTGGGATTGGACTTGTACCTAAAAATCGCTGGCATCCGAGTGCAGTATTGGGGGGTGCTGTACTGCTGGGGTGTGCCGTCCTTCGGATGAGACGTTAAACCGAGGTCCCTTCTGCCCATCCTGGTGTTGTCCTGGTGGGTGTCCAGGTGGAAGTAAAGAACCCAGGCACTCTTCGCAAAGAGTAGGAACATCCGTGTCCCGGGCCATTCCCCTTCCCATAAACCGTTCATGCAATTATCCAGGCTGTGTGTGGGTGATGATGTGCGACATGGCCGCCACCACACATTCAGTCACTTCACTACCAGTCTAGCATTGCTTGTAAAGCACTTTGGATGTATGAAAAGTGCTATATAAATGCTGATTCTTCTTCTTCTCCCTGGAACCAGTTTAACCTTTCTGCAGCAGGGAAATGGACATACATTCTACAGCAAAATGTATTCAGCTCAGATTTACAAAATAGATATATGTGCACAGATTCTATTTTGCAAAAGTAGCCATGAACATGATGAAAGTAGCCCTTATCTAACATAAGTGTTCTTGGGTCATCACATGTAAGTGGCTCTGGTGGGATTTGAAGCAGGTGGTTCATTTATCTCAAGCCATGTAAAATCATTCTAAACATAAGACTGCAGAATACTGTTTTCTGTTGTGCCATAAATCTTATGTACCACATTTTACTGTCATGTTTTCTGTGACACATTTCAGATCACATTACAAAGATAGGTTGAGGGACCTCAACATGCACTCTTTGGAGGAGAGAAGGGAGAGGGGTGATATGATCAAAACCTTCAAGTACTTAAAGGGCATCGACAGGGTTAGTATCGAGGGCATGTTTTGATTAAAGGGAGAAGGAATTACTAGGGAGCACAGCCTGAAGTTGGTGGGGGGTAGTTTCAGTAGAGAGGTGAGGAGACATTACTTCACTGAGAGGGTGGTAGGGGCGTGGAACGCACTTCCTGAGAAAGCAGTATCTCTTAAAACTGTGAAGAGCTTCAAAAGGGGGGGTGGGACAGGGTCAAGGGCAAGATACTAGTCAGTGAGAAGTTGGGGGAGAGGAGAAGGAAGCAAGGGGTGGAGGGGGAGCAGCAGCAGAAGCTGTGTGTTGCACGACTGAGCAGATGCGATAGACCATTTGGCCTGTATCTGCTGGCATTTTTGTATGTTCGTATGTTCTTATCACTACATTTTCTTACTTCAGATCTGAGATTTTGACTTGCTACTGTTATTGCTGAAGATACTAATAGTTAAAACAGTGATTAAGTTATCTTTCTATTATGACAGGTTTGTACAAGGGGTAAGTGTGGTCATGTCAGAAATTAAAACTATAGATGGGATTACATTCTAATACACAGCACCAAGCAAGATGGATTATACTAAAATGTTTAGTGTCTGCAGTGTACAATCAGAGATTATGTCTTCTTCTCAGTTAGACTGCTGGAAGCCATGCTAAGATAACAAGAAAACAGGCATTTGTCAACGCTGAAGGTTTCCTTGCATGGTGTGTGTGGGATGGCATTCAGCAGCACTCATGGTGCTTGTTACTTGGAGCTTCTTCAAGCTCCCCACAGCCATCTCGGCTCTTGCTAGAACTTGTTCTTATCAGGGGTTCCTGCTGCAGCATTATTCACCCACATTTGTTTTTTTCATACAAAATAAAGGTTTCCCTTTGACCTGCTAGAAAGGCACTGTGCTTGGCCTGTGTTGTTGCATGCATGTCAACTTCAAGTGCTGACTTTCTGCCTTGTGGAGTCTGCTTTTCAGTTGCAGAGAGACCCTGGATCCTTTTTTTATGGAGATAGAAACATAGAATTTGATGACAGATAAGGACCGCTTGGCTCACCTAGTCTGCCCATTTCCTTACCTAATGGATAAGCTGCAGATCCTAGTTAACCAACAGCCTACTTCCTCCTACCCCCCACTAGAATTGCCTTATGTCTGTTCCATGCATTCTTGAATTTCCCCACTGTTTTTGACTCCACTACCACCACGGGAAGTCCGTTCCATGTATCCACAGCCCTCTCGGGGAAAAAAAAATACTTCCTTACATTACCTTTGAGCCATCCCCCCTCTATCTTCAGATTGTGCCCCCTTGTCCTTGCACATCTCATTTTCTGAAAGATGCTACCATCTTGGACTTTGTTGATTCACTGGAGGTTAATGAAAATTTCTATCTTGCCCCCTCCCCTTTCCTGAAGGGTATACATATTAAGCTCCTTTAATCTCTCTTAGTATGTCTTCTGGTGCAGACCCTGCACCATTTTAGTTGCCCTCCTCTGGACAGCCTCCATTCTGTCTATGTCCTTATAGAGATGGGGTCTCCAGAACTGCATGCAGTACTCCAGATGGGGTCTCACCAACTGTCTGTACATAGGGATAACAACTTCCTGTTTTCTCCTGGTGATGCCTCTCCCTATGCATCCCAGTATCCCGCCAGCTCTTCTTACTGCCTTCCTACATTGCTTGCCCACCTTTAGGTCATCTGATATGACTACCCCCAATTCCCTTTCCATTTCTGTCATTGTTAGTATCTCACCCTCTGTTGTGTACTCTTCCTCCGGGTTTTTGTTTCCCAGGTGCATTACTTTGCAATTCTTTGCACTGAATCTAAGCTGCTATACATTTGACCATTACTCCAACCTTGCCAAGTTCCTTCTCATCCTTTCCACCCCACCTTCTGTATTGACCCTATTGCATATCTTTGTGTCATCTGCAAAGACACATACTTTTCCTTCCAGTCCCTCCACAATGTCACTTACAAAGACATTCAAGAGGATCAGCTCCAGTACTGAACCCTGCGGTACTCCGCTAGTAACCCCTCTTTTTTCAAAGTGGACTCAGTTTACTATTACAGATAGCAGATTGTCAGGTGTTCCCTGAAGGAGGGTGGCTTCCCAGGTGCACTGTAAATGACAGTAGAGAAATGCCTCCTGATAAAGCTATCTTTGGACCTTGTTTTTCTCTCAAACTATAGACTGGTTTCAAACCTTCTCTTTTTGGGGATGGTAATTGAGAAGGTGGTGGTACAGCTGGAGATGCACCTGGAGAATTATGACATTTATAACCCCCTCCAGTCAGGACTCAGGACTGCCAGAAAATGGAGGCAGCAGTGGGTAAGGTGTTCAATGATCTGCTTATGTAAAAAGTCATAGGTCCATCTTGGTTGTCTTGGCTCTCTTATTGGTGTTTGCCAAGGTGGATTATGGGGTAGTGTCAGATCACCTGAGACCAGATTTAAGACTCACTGGCATGGTGTTGTGATGATTTGAGTTCTACCTTACTGGCAGAGCAGTGACAACAGCCTCAGGTAATTTCATCTCTGAGGTAGCTGTGCTGGGCTGTAGGGTGCCACAAGGCTTAGCCTTTAACTCTGTGCTATTTGCAGTGTACAGTGGAACCCACCAAGATGTAACACACTGTCATACATTCCTGCATGACAAAAGGGATTAACTGCCATTCAAACTACCTTGTTTCCTGCAGTAAGTCTGCTGCAGAATTATGCAGTATTGCATTGCATTCTGGCAAGCTCCACTGTACATGCTGCTTTTGGGTGATCACATTAGATGGTACCGTCTGTGGTTTCATTTCTATGCTGATGTTACCCAGCTGTACCTGTCATGTGCACTGAATGTGACTGATGCAGACTTGGTACTGAGCAGCTGTCTGGGGAAATCAATGACTGGATGGACTCTAGTTGGCTTAGCCTCAGTCGGGGTGGGACAGAGGTGTTACTGAGTTGGATCCAAATGGATCAGCAAGGACAAGTAATAATGGTGTTGTTCCATCTCTAAATGACAGTGCACTTGGAGCTGTAGATAGGGGGAAACAGTTGGAAATCACTATGTACTTCAAGCAGACTTTGCAATATCAGGCATCAGCAGTAGTCCACAGTGACTTTTTCTACTTTTCTAACATTGTCCAAATTAAAGCAGATCTAGCACCAGGGGACCAGCTCGGGACAGTGCACACCTTTGTTAAAGTCGGACTTGATTACTGTGTTGTTCTTTTTCTAGGTTTATCTGGGGGTCTTAAGTGTCACCTGCAGGTGGGCCATAATGTTGTGGACTAGTTGCTTGCTGGGACTGTACGACTAGTGCATATTACACTGGTGCAATGTGATCTACACTGACTGCCTATCTCAATGTCAAAATGTCAGTTTACAAGACCCTATACAGTTTGAGTCCCAGCTACCTAGAAAACCTTCTGTCCACATAAACACTCCTTCATCCTCTCCAGTCCACCCTGGTGGGTTTGTTGTCTGTACCTTACTCCAGGCTAAAGTTATCTGAGGACAGATCCTTTGGGGTGAATGCCTCACTGGATTGGGATGCTTTGCCACATTGTGCCTGTCATGCCCTTTGCTGGAGGCTTTCCAAGAAGCATCTAATTTCCATCTGTTCAGTCTTGCATGCAGCAGTTCTTTGTAGCATGTCATACGTGTACTTTAACTGTCTTTATGCAGTTTATTTTGCTGTAAGGTACCCTGACCCTGATGGATAGGGTGTTATAAAAATAAAATTGCTTGCCTTGCCTTAGTTGTAGCTCACCTCAGTCTCCTTTTGTCCAGGGAGAATCATCCTAATTACTATATGCTTTCCTTATATTTGATGTTTATCTTCTTTGTAGTGCTTAATTGCTCTGTTGTTTTCAGCTCTTTAATACCTTTTTTTTAATTCAAAGCCCAAAACTGCATGAGGGCTCTGCAGATAATGACTATTAACATAGCATTAACCCCTCCCCCAAAGCTAAGCCCGATTCCATTCATGATAGTTACATATCCCTTTTATTCAAGTCGGTTTCTTGCGAGCTCCTGCTCCTTGTGGATCTTAATATAAACTGGCTTTCCAGCTCTGCTAAAATACTGCATTTACCAACTGAATCCCTTAATCTCACACAGCTCATCACTGAGCCTATCTTCACACACCACTGTATTTTCTCTGCCTGTGTAGTGTCTCAATTTACTGAGGGTGCTTCAAAGAATACAGTAGCTTCATTGTCAGGGATCCCAGGGATGCAGGGCAAACCAGGGAGCTTGGGGACTCTCTTTAGGGCCCATTTAATTAGACAGATAGGTATCCAGGACTTAGTTAGTGACATCTGATGCTGGGCCCTATGCCCACATACCCAACCAGCTGCCAGCAGAAATCCCTGCACCAGATTCTGTTGCAAATCCCAGAGCAACTAAACCCCATATGCAGCCCATACCACATAACCAGCAAACCCCTTCAGGCACACCAGATTCTGCAAATTGTAAATCTATACTAATGCTCCACTTTTTTAAAAACTGCACCATGCTTTATACTTGCTATTGTTATAGTATTCGTTTTACATTCTGAGTTGTGCCTGAAAACAAGATTCAGCTCAGTGTATCTCTCCTGCTCAACAAATTTCAAAATAATCCATTAAAGTAAATTAAAAAATTCCGGAATCCTATAGATACTGGACTATTCTTTATTCATATTTGTATAACACACATCAGGTCTGGTATGGTAGTCAGGAATATGAATTAAGTTTAAATACAGTAATCAAGGACTTGTAGCTCTTCACCAGGTGACCAGGGCTAGTTCCTTGCCCCCCATCTGGATCACCACCCTCAATGATTCCTGCATAGAATAAACCACTGTCGGCCCCTTCCCCACACAACCCTGTCATTCTAAAACTAACCCTGCCAAATCTGCCCCAAAGCCCCTGTAACCAAAAGGGCAACTAACCCCATAAATATATTCACTTTGACTTCTAATTTTTGATTAGGGCACAACGAGTTGTATATTTAAGTGTGCTGTGTGCATATATAACTGCTTGGGCAACTTGTGATGCCTTTGCTCTCTCCTGACACTGTCATTCAGATGGATTCCCAACCTGCTTTCTACTCCAAACAACTTAATAGTTAAATGTTATACTTTCGTTTTTGAGAGGAAGTGCAGTAACTAGATACACAGGGCTCAATTCTCAAAAGTCAGCGCAAGCCATGACCAAAGGCGGCTTGTGCCAATTGCCAGTGTGCCAGGGGCCATGCTCCCGATTCTGTATCAGGTATGGTCCCAGAGGCTAAGTCCCATGACTTGCAGCAACCTAGAGATCCACTAGACCTCCAGAGATCTATTTTATGAACATGTCTATTTACAGGCATATCAGGCTGGGAGGTGGGTGGGTGTGACCACTAGATCACCAGGGGAAATATTTCTTAACATCTTTAATGACGGGCATATGGGGGACTGCTAGACAACCAGGAGAAATATTTATTAACATCTTTAATTAAGAGCATGTGGGGGAACTGCTAGATCACCAGAGATATATTCTAGCTAAGCAATAATGTATGACAAGGGTGTGTGTTGTGCTGGAATAACATCACACCTGTGGTGGTTGGGCATGGGCTGCAGGCTGAGTGCATCCAACACCCCAGAAGTGATGTTATCCGAGCACAACACACACCCAGGAGTAAATTATTGCTATTATACAATAGTCATTTTTTAAAAAAGAAATAAAAAGATAAAAAAATAGTGTTTTATAACTATTTTTAGCATTTTTTTATGTGTAAATGTATATTTATAAAAAGATGTTATTACAGCTGTTGGCCCATAAGTGGCAGTGTTGTTATACTCCTGTTTCCCCGTTTCAACCTCCCTGTACTGGTTTTTTGCTCTTTGTCTTTTATGCCTCTCACTACTTGTTGAACCCCCCCCCCCCAGCCAGTCTGGTCCCAGACTGTGGTAACTTATTTTTTGTACACTGGCACTCTATGAAAGAGATTAGGGTGGGCTGCTGAGTTACAATTTCATCGCATTGCATCACAGCTCTTAATCTATCACAACTGATTCATGAGTCAACCCATCTAAATACTAAAACTAGCAACCACTCAATTATCAATTGGGCCCTAACCTCACACATCCACAGAGTAATTAAATCAGGCATCCTCCTGGACGCACTCAGCGATCACCATATGATCTACATGGTCCGCAGACTTCACTGCCAAAAAAGCCCCACACAAAACATAACTAGTTCACTCATATAGGTCCCTAGACCTCACCCACCTTCTAAATAAGTCCCTAGACCTCACCCACCTTCTAAATGATCTAACCCACACAGACTGGATACCTAGCCCCTCTGCTACCACAGTTAACGAAGCCCTAAACTACTTCAAAGACCACTTTCTTAACTTCTGGAACAAGCACGCACCCTCATAGATTTCTTTGACTGGATAACCAGAGTAGTGGACCAAGGGGTAACCAGAGTGGTGGACCAAGGGGGAGCAGTTGATGTCCCTTACCTTGACTTTAGCAAAGTTTTCGATACTGTTCCACATAGAAGACTGATTAATAAGCTTGGTAGGCTTGGGGTGGGTCAGAAGTTGGTCAACTGGGTGACAAACTGGTTAGCGGGCAGGAAACAGAGAGTGGCAGTAAATGGTATACAGTCAGAAGAGATGCAAGTCACAAGTGGGGTAACTCAGGGATCAGTCCTGGGGCCAGTCCTCTTCAATATCTTCATCAGTGACATTACAGATGGACTGGAGGGTAAGGTTTGTCTGTTTGCAGATGACACCAAGATCTATAACAGAGTAGATGATTCAGATGGAGTGGCAGAATGAGAAGAGATCTAGATAAACTGGCAAAATGGTCGTAAGAGTGGCAAATGGGGTTTAACGAAAAGAAGTGCAAGATCATACACATAGGGAAGAGAAACCCTGAAGCCACCTATAGGTTAGAAAGGAAGTTGCTGGCAATTACAAGGGAAGAAAGAGACTTGGGCATCATTACCACAGATGACCTGAAGTCATCCAAGCAGACCACTAAAGCAGTAGGCAAGGCTAGAGGGATGTTGGGGTGTATTAGTAGGGGTATCGCAAGTCGTAAAAGGGAGGTAATAATCCCTGTTTACAAGACACTGGTTAGGCCCCATCTGGAGTACTGCATGCAGTACTGGAGGCTGCACCTGCACAAAGACATTAACAAAATGGAGGCAGCCCAGAGAAGGGCAACCGAAATGGTGCAGGGACTGCATCAGAAAACATATGAGGACAGATTAATGGCACGCAATATGCATACCCTAGAGCAAAGGAGGAAGAGAGGTGATATGATCAAAACATTCAAACATCTTAAGGGCATTAACAAGGTGAAAGAGTCTAACGTGTTTCAATATAAGAAAAATAGCAGGACAAGAGGACACAGCATGAGATTAGAGAGAGACAGATTAAGGAGTAATGTGAGGAAGTTCTTTTTCACATAAAGGGTGGTGGATGCATGGAACGGCCTACCTCAGGAAGTGGTGGATATGAATACAGTGCAGGGCTTCAAATTGGCATGGGACAGGCATAAGGGAGCAATACAGATGAGTATGAATAGATAGGCCATTAATAGAGTACAGGCTTATGGCACATTCATAAGGTAGAAAAAATGGGCAGACTGGATGGGCCTTGTGGTCCTTATCAGCCTTCAACTTCTATGTTTCTATGTTTAAGCATACAAGAGTTCATGGAAACCACCTCCCGTGGATCACACCCGAGTTGATGACATGTATGCAAGCTCATGATCATGTTTGGAAGGCTCACAAAGTCCTTAAATTACAAGTTGACCAGACAGATATAGTGCCCTCAGAAACACCTGTTCAAAGGCTATAAGGCTAGCTAAGGCTGAATACTTTAGGTCCACCTTTGATACTAACATATGTACCCCATCAAAATTTTGGAAAGTTATTCACTCCCTTTTCTTTCCCTTACCCAAATCCCAAACCCCACTCATTTATGTCAACAATGTTCTTACATCTGACCACCTCTCAGTTGCTTCTGAATTTAACTCTTACTTTACCTACTGCACTAATGCTGTCCTTGTCTCTATGGCTACCTTGATTCCTTTGTTAGATTTTGGGGATATTATTTATACAGGGGCTACCTCAACCCAGTTGGCTAGATTAGATGTTTCCTTTAACAAGATAGCTAGGTTTATTTTAGATGTTCCTAAGAGAACTCATAGGAGAGAGTTATATCAATCTTTAAATTGGATGAGCCCTAATGATAGAAGGATATTTCATGTTTTGATATATATGGTTAACTTAGTTAGGGTAGGGTACCAGATTATATTATCGAGGAATTTCAGCTTAGGATAATTAGAGGAGGGTTACGTTCTGCTGAGGGATTATGGAATTTGTTTTGCCCAGAAGAAGGGGCATTTGGGTAGAGAACATTTTTCTATTTGGGTCCTAACCTATGGAATTCACTCCCAACTTACCTGAGGCCAATTGGATCCAGCCCTATTTGAGTGAAATAAAAGCTGGTTTAAATCTGAAGCTGTTAAAAGGTTAAATGATGAGTAATTATGTAGGTTTTGCCTTATGTCTCGCCCTATAATAGGGCATATAATTGCACTTTAAGTATGTGTTTTTTGCTGTATGTTGTATGGATGCTTGTGTTATTGTAAATAATTTTATGTCTGTGGTATTTTTTTTATGATTCAGTTAATTATGTATGTATTTAAGTATGTGTTAAGGACCTCACTGGAAATGAGCTTGTCTCAGTTGAGCCTCCTATTCTTTTGCTTGTCAGTTGAATAAAAATTTTTACTACTTACTACTACTATTGTCTCTTTCCCTACTACCCCTCTGGATGTGTCTGCCCGCGTTAACTGATACCCAAACACCCGCTTAAGGAACCTCTTCTTCTTCTCACCTGTCTCACCTCATGATACTCTAAAAGCTCTCCTTGCTCTCAACCCGTCTAAGGGTTCCTCACCTGATGGCCTTGATCCCAAGTTCCTTTTCCTTTCTGCTCATGCTATTGCTTCCCCACTATCTGCCTTACTGAATCATTCCTTCTCCCTGGCCACAGTCCCTGACTCTTGGAAGCATGCTGTAGTTCTCCTTCTACCTAAGACAGGTGACCCCTCTACTCCTGGGAACTACTGTCCAATGTCTCTCTCTTACCAATTCTCACTAATCATCAGGAGCACCTGGTCCTCTCCCAACTCTCCTCTTACCTCTCCAACTCAACCTTTTTCACTCCCTACCAATGTGGTTTAGGAAAGATCACTCTACCACCACTTCCTTACTTAGGCTCACTAGTTCCATACTCTCAGGTATGGACAATGGTCTAATTATATCTGCGATCTCTGTCAACCTCGCAAAGGCTTTGGACATGGTCTCCCACCCCTTCCTTCTTGATAATTTGTGATCTACTGGCCTGTCTGAATCAGCCACTACCTGGTTTAGCTCCTACCTAAGAGGTAGGACACAGTCAGTCAAAATTGCTGATTCTACCTCCCCTCCACTCCAGATTAACACTGGAGTTCCCCAAGGCTCCCTCCTTGGCCCTCTCTTATTCTCCATATTCCTTAATGATCTCCCATCAGTGTGCACTTCCTCCTCCATCCATATGTATGCTGATGACACCATCCTTTCCTACTCTGGTCAGTGACCACCATATGGCCTACATGGTCCACAGACTTCACCACCTAAAAGCCCTGCACAAAACATTACTAGTTTTCTCACATAGGTCCCTAGACCTCACCCACCTTCTAAATATGTCCCTAGACCTCATCCGCCTTCCAAATGATTCAGCCCACACAGACTGGACACCTATCCCCTCTGGTCACTCACCATCTGATGTTGCTTCCACGCTCCAGAATGACTTTGAGAAAGTTCAGCTGTGGTTAAGCTCCCATCAGCTTTTCCTCAATGCCAAAAAAACAGTTTTCATGACCTTTGGCACCAGGCAGAGATTCTCTATGCTCTCTTAATTGCCCTCCTTCCACACCCTTAATGGCTCTAATCTTGAGGGCACTACCTCATTTAGGTATCTCGGGGTCTGGCTAGACAAGCACCTCATGTTTTCTGGAGACATAGATGCCATCCTGAAAAAGCTGCACCCCAAATTATGTGCCCTTTCCAGGAACCGAAGCTGCCTACCTCTACAGGCCAGACGGGAGTTTGTTCAGAAAATGATACTACCCATCTTTGACTACTGTGGCGTAGTCTACAGTGCCACAGCAAAGCCATTCCTAACCAGATTGGACACACTTTTCAATGCTTTCTGTCTTTTCTTTCTGGATGCCCCCCTCCCTCACCCACCATTGTGACCTATATCGCTCTCTTGCTTTTCCTTCCCTGGCAAATGACTGACTAGCCCACTGCATGAAATTTGTCTCTAAATTCTGGTTCAGTACACATCTTCCCTACCTTGCCTCCTCACTGTCCTTCCACCCTTCTGCCCCTCTCTCCCTTAGATCCAGCGAATCCCGCACTCTAGCCCTCCCACGGCGTACCACCTCTATAGGCCTATTATCATTCTACTATAGGTTCCTAAAACTCTGGAACTCAGTGCCTCATCAAATCAGTCACTCCTTCTCCCCGTGGTCCATCTCTTACTCCCTCCCCAGCTTCCTCTTTCCAGCCTGCAACTGCTCCTAGTCTCCAGCCTGCAACTGCTCCTTATCCCCACTGGCCCTCCCTCCTCTTCCGCTTGCCTGCCTAGCACTTAACTAGAGATGAAACAATGTGTTCTATTACGCTTCCAATGTCTGCACTGTTTTAATAGGTCTGCTTTGTATTATATATATTACCTCTTGCCTCCTGCACAGCACAACCTGCAAATGATGTATTATTACTTTGGATCTGTTGTCTTTCCTGTTCTTTATTACCTCATGTTCATTGTGTTTTGATTGTTGTAATGCTATAAAATAATGTACTGTATACACTGGATCTGTTGTTCATGTTCTCTATTACCACATGTAAATGTGATTTTGATTATTGTGCTCCCATGCCCCCATTCCCCCAGGGCGCTCCATGAGACGAGCAATTTTATTTTGTTCAGTGTGCCTTTCCTGGTGAAACTTTTCAATAAATAAGTAAATAAAATTTCAGATCTTTCAGTGTCGTTATGTTGGGTGAACTGGTAACTGCAGAATGATATGACAGGTATATAACGTTCTCTGCTGAGTGCTTACTGGGGACTGTTGGGAGGACTCTAGCTTTTGAAAGAATTAACAGATTCCATTTAGTAGGGAAAATCCAGCATGTCGCTAGATAAGTAAAATATTTGAACAGTACCTTTTCGTCCTTAAACCAAGTGGTGTCAGTGAACCGTGCAAGCGGCAGTTATGGTCGGCACAGTTCAGGGAAGCTGCTCATCTCAGAGAAAAAAATAGGCCATGACAATTCAGTTTCTTTTGTGTTCAAAAGTGTTGTGTTTTTTTTATGGTCACATTCACTTACTCATTGAATTGCTGTTTGGGAGGGTGACTTTGTGGGGGGGTTGAAGTCATTTATGGTGGGAGTTCAGATCAGCGGTAACTTCAGGAGGGGATGCAAGATTAGTCAGTCTGTACTGTGGTCATGTTTGTGCCTGGACTTCATACAGTGATGTTATACTGAGATAACAACACTGTCCGAGGCATCCACTGACCAATCAGTGCCAAGGGATTCTTTTTGCCATGGTATAATATGGGGGGGGGACTAGACTACCAGGGACAGTAGTTTCTTTCATACAGGAGGATTGGGGTTGGGTGGACGAGACACACTGGTGCACATTTCACAATCCTCCCAGAAGGTTTCTAAGTACTGTTAGATGACATATAGACATTTGTCCTCTGGGAGAGTATTGAGAATGGCAAATTAAGGGATGTGGCAGCCTGTGTCTTCCATAAACCCCCTAGTACCATGCCACAGCCCATTGTGTGGCACAAGGCTGGTGCAAGCCCCCCTTTAGTGCATGCAGCCTGCATTTGCTGCAGACTGCTTTTCAGAATAGCCCAGGGCACAGTTTTTGATGCAAGGTTCCACTTGCATCATTTTTGTTTAATGCAGGCACCACATGTCAGTCTAAAGGCTTTGAGAATTGGTCCCACAATGTGCTTTTTTAAAAAGTCAATTAGTACTTAAATATTTTTAACTAAACCCAGCCTTTGAAAAGAACTCTTTAAAAACATTTTGAAAATATATGCACTGCCCGAAGATGCTGAACATTACCTTTGTGCTATATTTCTTAAGTACGACAGCCACAACATTTTTAATCCAATGAAGTACGAAAACAAGCAACTAAAAAAAAGCATTGCAGGCTTGTTGTACTACAACATAAGTAATAGATGAACAAAATAGTACTTATGTCTCACTTATTGCTCTGTGTATGCACGTTCCACTTTTTGTCCACTTATAAATCCTACGGTATCTGTTTTTATTAGGAAATGTGAGCTGGTTTTAGAGAATTTAAAAACTGGGCAGGAACATAATATCTTTAACTGTACCAAGGAAGAATGCATGGCTTTGAATAATTTAGCAGACAATCAAGACATTGTTATATGCTCAGCTGATAAGGGTGGGGCAGCATTTATTATGAGTAGAGATTACTATGTGGGGGAGATTAAATGACAGTTGTCTGATGTAAATGTTTACACCAAATTGAGGTATAATCAAACAGTTCAGTTTAAGACAGAGGCAGATGAAAAACTTAATTTGAATTTTGTGCATGGGTATTTATCTGGGGCAGACTACAAGGCATTGACAGTGGCACATCCAGTGGTCCCCGTTATATATGCTTTGCCAAAAATACATAAAGATGTTGAGCATCCTCCAGGCAGGCCTATTATTTTGGGGAAGGGCTGGTTAACAGAGCCACTGTCCATGTATGTGAACTTATATCTATAGCCCTTGGTTAAATCAGTGAGGCCATATATTGGGGACTCGATGGATGTTATCAATTTGGTGGAAAATTTGGATTTTCAGGATAGTTGGCTATTTGCCACATTGGACATTGCCTCTCTATATATGGTTATTCTCCATCAAGAGAGTTTGGAATCGATTGAATTTTTTTTGAATCTGAGGACTGAAGAGAGTCAGGTTTCCATGCCAACATGGTACTTAGTTGAATTAGTACATCTGGTGCTGACAAAAAATATGTTCATGTTTGAGAGAGAGTGCTTTCTCCAAGTGAATAGGACTGCTATGGGGGGCCACTATGGCCCCCAGCTATGCCTGCTTATATGTAACATTTTGGGAATGGATACTGCATAGCACTGCCTCAAATCCATTTTTTGAATATCTGGATTTGTGGCAGCACTATATAGATGATGTGCTTATTGTCTGGAGAGGTACACAGGAACAGTTTGATGAGTTTGTGAGTTGGTTGGAAAGTACCAGTTTTTGTCTCAGATTTAAAAAGCATACTCATCCGAGTGAAATTGTGTTTCTGGATATAAAAATCTATAGAAACACATATGGAGAGGTCTGTACCACCCTTTTTCAGGAGGAGACAGATGGTAATCTTCTTATGTTTGATAGTTGCCACTCGAGCCATATGGCCTTCAATATTCGAAAAGGGCAGTTAATACATACAAAAGTAACTGTACAGAGTCTGTACAATTTGTCAGGAAACATGCAAAACAAATATTGAGGTTTAAGGAAAGGGGTTACAGTAATAGATCAATTACCAGTGCTTGTAACTGCAGTTTCAGATAAGGATAGAATGCAACTATTGAGTCCACAGGTAAAAATACAGAAAAAAGGAATGTTCCCCTTTGTTACATCTTTTTCCACTTGAGGTGGTGAAGTGAAAAATATTATTAAAGAAAATTGGGGCATTTCAGAGTTGGAACCGAAGTTACAATATATAGTGGAACAGGGTCCAAATGTAATGTTTCAGAGAGCTAAACATATCAAAGATTTGGTTTCACCAAGCATGCTCCCTGCACTACCAGCCTGCACAAATACATGGTTGCCTTCCCTCCCCCCAGAAGTAACTTTAGATGTGGGTCTTGTATGCACTGTAAATATGTTAGGACATGTAAAACATTTGTTAACCCTGTTTTCAACAAAGAAATTGAAATTGCACATTCGATTGCATGTAGGAGTAAGGGAATAAGGGAGGTTGACCAAAGTAATAGACCATGGAGGGGCTGTGTATATGGCCTACCTAGACTTTAGCAAGGCATTTGACACAGTCCCGCACAAAAGATTAATAATCAAGTTAGCCAGCCTGGGAGTGGGTCCCAGGGTGGTAGCCTGGGTAGCAAACTGGCTGCACAACAGGACACAGAAGGTAATAGTGAATGGAACACATTCGAAGAAAGGGATTACTAGTGGAGTACCGCGGGGCTCAGTACTGAGTCCAGTCCTCTTTAACATCTTTATAGGTGACATTGCAGAGGGTCTGGAGGGAAAGGTATGCCTCTTGCAGATGACACAAAGATCTGTAACAGAGTTGATACACAAGGGGGTAGAAAAGATGAGAAGGGACTTGGCAAGGTTGGAGGAATGGTCAGACATGTGGCAACTTAGATTCAATACAAAGAAGTGCAAAGTAATGCACCTGGGAAACAAAAACAGGAGAAAATTACACAATAGCAGGGAACTAACAACAACAAAAATGGAAAGGGACCTGGGGTAGTCATATCAGATGACCTAAAGGTGGGTAAGCAATGTGAAAAGTCGGTAAGGAGAGCCAGGGGATACTGGGATGCATAGGAAGGGGCATCACAAGTAGAAAAAGGGAAGTTGTTATCCCTCTGTACAGACAGTTGGTGAGACCCCATCTGGAGTACAGCGTGCAGTTTTGGAGACCTCATCTACACAAGGACATAAACAGGATGGAAGCAGTCCAGAGGAGGGCAACTAAAATAGTGCAGGGTCTGCAGCAGAAGCCATATGAAGAGAGACTGAGAGAGCTTAATATGTATACTCTTGATGAAAGGAGGGACAGGGGGACATGATAGAAATGTTCAAGTACCTCAAGGAATCAACAAAGTCCAGGAGGTAGCATCTTTCAGAAAAGAGATGTGTAAGAACAAGGGGCTGAATTTAAAGATAGAGAGGGGACGGCTCAGGGGTAATGTGAGGACATTTTGTTTTCACGGAGAGAGTGGTGGATACATGGAACAGCCTTCCTGAGGAGGTCATTGGGTCTAAAACAGTGGGGGAATTCAAAAATGCATGGGACAGACACAAGGCAATTATAGTTGGGGGTTGCAGGAAGTAGGCTGTTGGTTAACTAGAATCTGCAGCTTAACCAGTAGGTAGGGAAATGGGCAGACTGGGTGGGCCAAGTGGTCCTTATCTGCCGTCAAAGTCTATGTTTCTATGTTTATAAGTAGTTTATCTATTGAGTTGCAGTTGTGGGCATTTTTATGTGGGACGCGTGACTAGAATGTTTAAAACCAGGACTGGTGAACATGTTCGTGCAATTGCAAACTCAGATAAAAGCTATGCGATTGTGAAGCATATTAATGAACACAGTCAGATTAAGCATGCCATTGACTTTATTGGGATAGAATTGGTGACCCTCAGTGCTAGGAGAGGAGATATTGAGAAAAAAGTAGGCCAAAGGGAAAACTTTTGGATTTATCAACTGAAAGCAAGAAGTGATCAGGGCTTAAATGATGCCTTTTATCTATTAGCCTTTTTAAATAAATTTTAGACTGTATCTTACGAAGACCATATCATGTTTATAATATGCTATGTAGTATCTATTCTGTGAATGCAATGAGTTATTGATGGGGGTGCAAAAATATAACACAAGAATATAATTTAATAATCTGTACACATAGTGTTTCACATATTTAATTAAACAGATCATAATGTAGGTATCCCATAGGATTCAGTATTTGCTGTAATAATTTCATAAATGTTTCTAATGAACTGTAATTGCCTTTTATACAATGTTGGCTGGAGCTGATCTCCTGAACCTCTTTGCAAGGAGCTAGAATTGACTATGTATGTAGCTAGAGTATAAAGTTCATATTATGGGCACACTATAAGGTTCAGTACCTGTTGCAACAATTGTTAAATGTGTTCAATGAACTCTAATTGTCTTTTATATAGTGATGGGTGGAGCTGATTTTCTGAACCTCCTTGTAAAGAGCCATAATAGATTATGTGTATAACAAATTTATTGCTGTGGTAGTCTCTAATATAATTAAAATAATCATTTATGTACTGCAATTGTTTTGAGTTAGTGCCTGGCATATTGTGCGTTGCTTCTGCCACGTTTCATGTGTTTTAATGAAAAAATGTGTTGAACTGTATTTGTGATTGTATAATTGAATATGGGTATTCTATATAAGCACATGTATATTTGATGCACTTTAGCGCTGATGAAGCAAGGATAACCTTGTGAAACATAAGCATTTTTTTCTGGTGTACTATGGTTTTTAAACTGGAAAAATGCACTGTGTTATTAGCTGCTTGTTATATGAATAAATAAAAAAGAGATGGAGTAATCTAAATCATCATGCGGATTTTGGCTTTTTGGTAGGTGCTTGAACCTTTTTCTTTTTTCTCTGTGTAAGACCCAAGCAGCCCTGTACATACAAGGTTTGGACCAATATGAAGGGCCTCAATTGCCCTGCACATGCTGCTTTTTGCAGGGCACAAAGTCCTATGTGGAAAGTATTGTAAGTTAAGTCACCTCCTACTTAAGATTTTGAAAACCTATATATTGTGCAAAGCTTTTTACTTAGTGTTAAAGTGCTTCATGAAAAAACACTTTAAAGTCAGATAATCTATTAAATGCTTAAATGTTAAAAATGATAATTTAGTTTTTGTGAGGAAGGGGAATAAATAGACACATAGGCCCCAATATTCCAAGGTTAGTGCTGGCACAAACGTTATTTGCACTGGAGCTAACCAAGGTTTGCACAAGTGCTCTGGTGGGACCATATACAGAGGCCCCTGGAGTGGCCCTCAAATCCATCAATGCCCAGGTGCTAAAATACTACTATGCCTGTGCAAATAAGGGGTTCCCCTCATGCATACTGATGTAATGGAATTTCAAAAGGCTTGCAGTAATGGTAAACAGCCACCCCAAGTGATGCTGTTTACCACAGATGAAAATCACCTCTTATATGGGTGCAAAACCCACCCCCATCCCTCTGAAGGCAGGAGAGATGTACCACAGCTACCCGCCCCTGTATCAAGCTGCCTTTCAGTGGTCCAGTACATGGTTTTCTTTAACTCCCTGGTGGTCCAGGGGCCTCCCTCTGATCCTCCAGTATATGGTTTTCCTTAAATCCCTGGTGGTCCAGTGGCCCCCCTCCAATCTTCCGGTACATGGTTTTCCTTAAACCCCTGGTGGTCCAGTGCCCCCCTGATCTCCCAGTACATGTTTTTTCTTAAATCACTGGTGGTCCACTGCCCCCCACTAATCTCCCAGTACACAGCTTTCCTTAAATCCCAAGTGGTCCGGTCCCCTTCCCCCACCACTGATTCTCCCAGTACATGATTTTCTTTAAATCCCTGGTGGTCCAGTGGTTCCCTCATCCCTGATCATTAAGTACATCCTTTTTATTTATATCCCTGGTGTCTATTTCCCCTGAAAAAGAAGAAAATATGGGTTATGTAAGCTGGCTTATCAGTGCACTAGCAGGGCTACCACTTGGGATGCGGGTGATGCGGGCTTGGGAACAAGAAGGGTCATGAGATCCAGCCTTGGGAGGAGGATCAGGCATCCCAGTGAACACTCTTCTCCTCCCTGGGTGAGTGGGTGTCAGATGCCACAATATGAGCACCATCTGAGTGACCACAGTGGACTTGTACTGCAGTACTGTGGGGAGAAAGAGACACCTGCTAGTGTTGCATACTCATGTTTGCATATGTGTGCGTGTGCTCCTGCTGCTTCACTGCCAGTGTCCCGGGGATAAGAAGAAAAAATGTGAAAAAGCCCTGGATACAGTGAGATCATGCTAGGATATTCACTGGTCCCACACTATTGACTTTCACTCCCCCTCTATTTGAAATTGGTCTGTGCTGGGAGGTTGTGGGTCCCCCCTGGTGGCCTCACCCTGGAGAGCAACCCACAGAAGATGGGGGTAAATTTGGGAAGAAAACGGGTGATGAGGCTAGGGGGTCCTGCAGAAGGGGTCCAGCCAGCTAATCAGGGAGTAAATAGTAATTAAAAAAGAAGGGTTATATATAAACATTTGTCCTATGACAAGCTCAATGAATTTCTCATGTAATAATATCTGACAAAGATATTTCATGGGGATTTGTTTTATTCAATTGCTTCAAAGACAGATTTTCATCTTTTGGCTAATTTGTTTAATTAATTGCATTGTTTTTATGTTGCCATGTTCATGTGATGAGCATTGTTACTTGATGCATAGAGATTTGGGTGTTGTGTACTTTGAAGCTGGGAGAAATTGAAATTGGCTTTGTTTCCTTGACAAACAGTCTGAAGGGGAGGGTATCTTTTTATCCATCAAGACATTTTTTTCAAGTTGGTAAGAGAAACTAAGAATTGTGAGTTGTATTACGTCTGATCACTTGACCATGTCTTATACCAACACAACAGTACAGGTGAAAAGTACTTAACTTTCTGAATTTCATTACTGTTTTAAGATAAAAAATCTGAGGTCCCATTTGCTATTCCAGCTAAGGTACTACAGGGTGTGTGCTATTGTGAGACAACAACATTTCTCAGGTGTCACTGAACTTTGCCTCATGCCTCACTTCCAAAGGCATGCTGCTATTCAACAACAGCACACACCCTGACATGTCTTATTGCATTATCAACTAATATTTTTGTGTTTTTAAACTCTATAAATGAGAATGGAGTAAGAAACAAGCTTGTTTGCTTATATGCTTCAATTTTTGTTTTACAATTTACCGTATGTGCCAGGTCAGCCCAACTGAGATGCAACATCTAATTAATATCACAAGGTCGCAAGGGCCTGCCCTGAAGCCCTCCCTGCCCGCAGAAGCCCTAACCCAAGACTCACCAGGTAATTGAATACCTTGAACCAGGCTGTTGCGATGACCGTTGGCCTTCTGGTGCCTTATTTCAATGGCCACAAGCCCCCAGCCTTGCCGCATGAATCTTGGCCAAAGAAGCTCCCAAGCACCTCGAGTTGCTGCCCAGGCTGAGCCCCACTGAATGCTACACGTTCGGCTCCCCGCCGCCCCCACCACCACCCTTGGTCGTCTCTTGAATTTATAGCCAGGGTTAGTCAGGTGACCAGGTGAAAATAACCTATCAGCCCACTTTTCCAGCTGCAGGTTATACAATTCTAACTCTAGTGGCCGCTGTAACTTTCCTCTCACTTAATTCCCACACAATGTATTCCCTACTTATAACAGCATTACTGACTTCCAGGATCACACTACTTGCTCTACAACATCCCCCCCCCGGTGCTCCTATACCACACCAAATTGTCTTCTACCCTAATCTTTCAGCTATCACTGATAACTACTGGCCCAGTCCCTCCAACTTCTCACATCCATGCCAAATTGACCCCAAAGACTTTTACTCACACACACCCACATAAACATCCACACTCACTAAGGGTATGCATTGTACCTCAGCTCTCCCCCACCTCAGACCTCAACCCCCCACTAACCACGTTAACCCAACATTTGTCCCCCTCACTTCCCTCTCCCTTCTACCCAGCATCATTTCTAGTCTCCCAGTACCCTCCTACAACAACAAAAAAAAGTCACCCTACCAATCCCAGCGTTTGTTTCCCAAACTCTGCAGGCTGGCCCTCCTGCGGCACACCCTCCTACTTCTACTACTATCTGGCAATATTCAACCCAACCCAGGACCTCCCAGCA
The DNA here is from genome assembly GCA_016271365.2 of Neoceratodus forsteri. Classification (NCBI taxonomy): domain Eukaryota; kingdom Metazoa; phylum Chordata; order Ceratodontiformes; family Ceratodontidae; genus Neoceratodus; species Neoceratodus forsteri. The sequence continues at coordinate 81,304,666 of CM057457.1, forward strand.
CAAAAACCTCTCTGAAAAACCTCAGGGGAGACTGCTGCTAGCCTCACTAAATATTTGCAGCCTACCCAAAAAACGCACCCCTCTACAAGGATGGATTGTCCAACACGCACCAGACATACTAGCCCTCTCTGAGACCTGGCTTTCTGATAAAATCCCCAATGATGCTGTCTCCTTAAGTAATTATACCATTTTTAGGGCAGATAGGACCAGCAAGAGAGGCGGTGGCTGCGCAATTTATATTAAATCACCACTCAATGCCACTGAAGTACATACCCCCACCCCACAACATGGACCCCAGACACTAACCATCAAACTCAGTCTGGGTTCCAAAACACTCCACATCATCTCGGCCTATATCCCCCTGAGAAACCAAAAACTCGCATTTGAGTCAATCCTTCACACTATCTCCCACCTACCAAATACTAGTGAAATCATATTAATGGGTGACCTCAACTTCGACTGGCTATCCCCAGCCGCATCCAGCTACAAAGACACTGCCCTGGCATTGGATCTTATCCAACTAGTCACCTCCCCAACCAGGCGGGACTCTAGATCCAGGATCTCAACCATCTTAGACCTCATTTTCACCAACAGGCCACGAAACCTCTCCCAGGCAACTGTGCACCCTGACTCTATCAGTGACCACTCCCCAGTTACTTGCTGGTGGTTGGGTAAACTACCCCCTGCCCCACCAAAAAACCTCTTGGCAGTGTAGGCTCAAAAAAGGAGGCCTAGAGAACCTCAAAGTCTATCTATCCAATAGCTACTGGCTCCCCATATACACCACACAGTCAGTAGACATTGCTGTCACCCACTTTATAACCACCTTCAACAAAGCCTGTGATATATTCACTCCCCTCACAAAGCAAGTTGTGAAAACCCGAACCACCCCCTGGATCACACCCTCTCTCCTAAACCTTATGCAACAAAGGGACAACCTTTGGCACAAGACCATTGACTCCCAATGCACCCAGGATAGACAGCTATACAGGGAGGCTCGTAATAAATGTACATGGGCTGCACGGCAGGCGAAAGCTAATTATTACCAACAAACCATTACCTCCTCCTGGAGAGACAGAAAAAAATTCTGGAACAACATAAAAGAACTCAGTGGTAAATCCTGCTCCCCCACCCCTACCCAACTCAATCTAAATGGGGATGTCACCCAAGATCCCGCCACTATCGCTGAAGCCCTTAACTCCACCTTCTCGGACCTCTCCCATATCCTCCCTCCTAATTTCTTCCACCCTACCACAACCCCCGAAACCCCGTGTAATGTCAACTCGCCTCCTTTCCGGCTCCAAATCATCCCCTGCAGTGAGGCAAAACGGCATATCACCAAAGCTATCGCCAATACCCATTACAGCAATGACTCCCTAGACCTTAAACTCATTAGGCTTACCCTTGATGTCATACCACCTCACCTTACAAAAATTCTTAACCTTTCGCTATGCCTCTGCCAGTTCCCCTCAACCTGGAAGAAAGCCATAATCACTCCCATTCTGAAGAACGGTGACCCCACTAACACCAGCAACTATAGACCTATCTCAATTCTTCCTCCTCTCTCCAAAGCACTGGAAAAAATAGTCTTGGACCAGCTAACAGAACATCTAACTAAACACAACCTTCTCAGCCAGGAACAGCATGGTTTCTGGACTGGCCATAGTACCATCACTGCACTTACTGAGCTCACCATGTTCATCCATGAGGCACTTGACCAAGGCTCAATTGCAGGGGCAATCTATGTGGATCTGACCAAGGCATTTGACACAGTCAGTCACAAACTACTGCTTTGTGTCCTTCCTCAACTAAATGTGGTCCCTGAGGCCACTGCCTGGTTCAAGGATTACCTCTCAGGACGGTCACAGCATGTCAGGATAAACACTACCATCTCCACCTCCAAAGCAGTTTGTTCAGGGGTCCCACAGGGGTCTATACTTGGCCCATTGCTCTTCACCCTCTTCTTAAACTCTCTCCCTAAAGTGTGCAGCAGTCATCTTCTACTCTATGCTGATGATGCGGTTCTGTACTGGAAACACCCTCAACTGAGCGCCCTCCAACTGGCCCTTCAGGGTTTTTTTCGGGGAACTAGAGAACTGGTTCACTGATCACCACCTGATCATCAACTATAGCAAAACTAAGTCCATGATCTTTGCGCATCGCCAAAGCCCACATAGTCAAACGGCACTCCAAATTAAGAACTCACTAGGCATCCAACTGGAACACGTTACACACTTTAAATACCTGGGTATCACATTGGATACCTCCCTCTCCTACCATAGTCATGTCCATCTTCTCTCGTCCTCAGTCAACACTAGAGTGGGCAACCTCTACAGACTCAAAAACTGCCTACCTGCATAGACCATGCAACTTGCAGTCACCTCCTCCATCCTCTCCCTAGTCGACGATGGGATAGTTATATGCAGCTCAGCTAAATCCACCATGCTAAGCAGTATAAACGCTGCACTTAATAAAGCCTGCTGCCTAGTTACAGGCAGTGACAGACTAACCCATACCTGCGATCTTTATACACTGACTGGTTTGCTAAACTTCCAGCAAAGACTAAAATACCACACCTGCATTCTCGCAAAAAAGATACACCTTCAGCTTGCCCCCACCGGCCTACTCCCCATCATCTGTGCAGCCCCCATCAGGCATAATACAAGACTCACAGCTAAATCTTCTTTCCTGGTTCCCCTTTGTAGAACATCCCTAGGGCAAAGATCTTTCCGCTACCATGCCCCTCTCTGGCTCAACACATTACCCCCCCACACTCTCCCAGTCCAATAGTATCTCACTATTCAAATCAGGCCTTAAAATCCAACTAATGGAGAATGCTAAATGTAACTGTGGCTAATGCTGCCTACCCTCTTCTATCCCAAATCCTCCACTTTCCTGACATAGGGACTCCCTAGACCCTACGAAACGGCATCCTACAAATCTCTGTCTAGGGACCCCAGGAATGCTTCTTAATTACCACACCTGCTAAATAAGTTCTAGCCTGGACTGCTCTGTCAGTACTGTAACTGTAAATACTGCCTGTCAATGTTAGTCTTATACTGTATTTGTTTTTCCTTCCCCCCCCTGTAACCGACGTGGAGCCTCTTCAAAAAAAAAAAAAAGTTACTCTACCAGCACTGAAATTGTAAATACTGCCTGTTCATGTCTGTCTTTTACTGTATTTGTCTACCCTCCACCCCTGTAACCTGACGTGGAGCCTTTGCAAAAGAGTCTGTGACTCAAAGGATTGTAATTCCGATTGTACTCAATAAAATAAAAAAAAAAAATATGGATGAAACAAATAGTATTTTTTTCTAGTTGAACAAATACCTAATAGTTACTGACAGTAGCTGTTGAATAATAAATATGAACAGTCAATGAATAAAAACTAATGTGAATTTAAAACAGACCACACCACAGCTGGTGGGTGGCAGCGTAACTCGGGCAAGGTTTAAGAAAACAGATATTGACAAATGTTTTGGGATAGTAGTGGGAAAATCTTGACCTCATGGAATGAATTATAGCCTTTGGCTTTGGGCAATATAACAATTGTCAGGCAACAGTTCAACCGTCATGGTCAATATTTTCCTACAATGTATCCTTCGACTTTGGTCCACATTCATGCAATACTACGCTACTGTGAATTCCTTAGAATTCCTTTTATTGTACATTTGTACCAAGTACTCAGCTAATTCTTTTTCTCTGCTGCATTACATGGTATTGCTATTTGTTTACCCTACTGACTATTTATGTCCCACCATTGTAACCACCTTCCCCAGAGTCATTCCTGGAAGCAAGCTTCAGCTCAGTGTGCTTTTTCTAGGTAATTTTATTTAACATGATTGCCTAATATTAAGGCTGGGTGCCATTTCCTGCCAATGTTACTATGATGCAGTGATGGAATTGGAACTGTACTGAATTAAAGTGTCCTATTCTATGTTATATATTAAAGGCACTGTGTAACCTTAATACGTTCTTTATACAGTAAGTATTGTGCAAACTTTTGTATCTACTGTAAAAACTATGGTGTCATGAACGACACCACTGAAAATGACCCTTGGGTCAGTGGTTTGTAACATTATTCCTCAATTTTCCAATAAATATAACTGATGATTAATGATGATTATCAAATAAATCAAATAAACAAATAAATAAATAAATACCCCAGTTGTACTGCTTCTTTTGAGTCTACCCACCCTCCCACTTCCACCCACTGTTGCTGCAAACTACTTCCGGTCTAGAGCTTCCCCCTGGAGGCTAAGGGGATGCATGCATCCTGAGCCTTCCTGAGATCAACTGCAGGGATTGCTACGGCAGGACAAAGAGTGTACTCTAATGAGGGTAGTGAGGTGGCTCAAAATTTATAAGAGGATGGGTCCAGGTTGAATGCAACCATTTTTTATTTGAATTGTTGATCATCAGGCATAAAAGACCTCCTGGAGCCATACAAATTCATTTAAAATTACAACTAATTGTTAAAACAGCCTACCTCAACAAATGACTACCTCATAAAACCCCAGCACTTTGCTCTTACAGAAGGTTGCTCAGGGGGCAGTGGTTTACAGTAACTTATTCCCTTTTATAGGTATCAGTTTGCACGTGGATAAAAATATCACCATTAATATTTTAGCAACCAATTAAATTGTGGACCAGAATGAAGGTTCAAAGTCCCGGCCCTTTGTTCCCTCAAGGGACATACAATCCATTAAGAATGATGACAATGAGAAATTGACCCATATAAATTGCAAGTGAGAAAATGCTATGTGCAAAATGCATATGGAAAATAAAAACAAACCCAACAATCACAGTGGAATGATCACTTCTGTAGTTTCTAATTATGTTAATTTTACTGAGTGATATTCATTATCACTTGGATCAACATTGCAGTGTCAGTGGCTCAGCAGGTTGTACACTTGCTTCTGAGGCTGGAAGATCAGAAAGCTGTGTGTTCTATCCCCACAGCAGGCAACTGGGTTAGATCCCAATCCTGACACTGTGGTGCAGCATGAGGGAGGTGCTAAACTCTTGAGGTGCCGTCTTTCAGATGAGATGTTAAACCGAGGTCTCATCTGTCTGTTCAGGTGGATGCTAAAGATCCCATGGCACTTCTCAAAAAGAGCAGGGGAATTTTTACTGAAGAAAAACATCATAACATACACAGGTACATAACAAAATATCAAGAGTCAAGTACAAAACATAATGAATCAAAGTTAATCAGTCTCGACCTTAGAGTAAGTGAACAAGAATACTGATAACCTGTGTAATAAACCAGGAACCAGTGGGGTGGGGGGATAAAATAAAAAAAGAGAACAAAAACTCCCAAAAAGAAAAGAAACAAGCATTTGTCAATGCCGAATGTTTGCTTGCTGGCATTGGGATTGGTAGTGTAGGAGTTAGACAGCTACATAATAGGAATGGCAGTGAAGTATTGAACTGAAGCCAACCCCGCCACCACCCTGCAGATACGGACAGGCATTGGGGTGTGCCTTTGGGTCATCAGGCATAATGGCCATGCCATTTCACCACACACCACCCTGCAGACACTGACAAGTGTCACAGTGTGCCTTGGGATCTTTGGCCCTTATGCACACCCCATTCCATTAAGAAGTACGGTGAGATGGGTGCGGTATAGGAGAATGGGGTGGACTTTGGGGCCGAAGAGTCCAAGGCATACCTCGATGCCTCTCAGTGACTGCAGGGTGTGGAATGGTATGAGCATCACAGGCAAGAATCCCAAGTCACACCCCTGATGCCTGTCATTCTCCATAGGGTGGGGCATTATAGTTGAAAAGCCTAATACCTCAAGCATTCGTTGGTATTTTCACTCCAAATTTTCAACATGTTTGTTTTGTGACCCCACCTCATGAACAGGGGGAATATCAGTTTGTTAGCCGAAAGCTGCTTATGCACAGTGACTACGGCATTTAGCAACACAGGTGCAAAAATATTCCGAACAGGATGTCAAAAATGACAGCTGTACTCTTTCATGGGGAAGTGTAAAAAATGGCTATGTTGCAAATGTGTAGTAAAATATTTAAAAAAATGGTGAAGTCACGAAGCGTACATAGAAACTGTGCAACGCACACCCGTAATATAATTAGGTTGGGGATTTCTTACAGCAGATTGTCAACTCAGGCATTTTGGTGCCTCGATCATGAACAGTGTCACTGTGATTTTCTTTATCTGTGCCGAACAATGATTTCCCACAGCGACCACGCATCTCTGCACTGAAAGTGTGAAAACACACTTCGGTCATGTTGTGAAAAATGGCAGCTGTACTGCTCATAAGGAAGTGTGGAAAAATGCCACTGGTGAAAATCTGGACTGAAAATATTACAAAGTCATGAACTAACGAGGGTGCATGGAAACTGTGCAATGCTCACTCGTAACACAGTCATTTTATGGACTTTTGTCACCAAATTTTCAATATAGCCATTTTAAGACCTCTGCTCATGAACAGTGTAACTGTGATTTTCTTAATCTGTCCTAAACATTGCTTTCGCACACCAACAGCACCATTGTGTGCTACATGTGCGAAAACACATTTTGGGCGACATATGAAAAATTGCAGCTATACTGTTCATAAGGAAGTTTAATAAAATGGGCATGTTGAAAATCTGGAGTGAAACCTGGGAAACAAAAACCCAGGGGAAGAGTACACAATAGGGGGTGAGATACTAACAACAACAAAAATGGAAAGGGACCTGGGGGTAGTCATATCAGATGACCTAAAGGTGGGAAAGCAATGTGAGAGGGCAGCAAGGAGGGCTGGGGGGATACTGGGATGCATAGGATGAGGCATCACCAGTAGAAAACAGGAAGTTATTATTCCTCTGTACAGACAGCTAGTGAGACCCCATCTGAGTACTGCTGCAGTTCTGAGACCCAATCTCCGCAAAGACATAGACAGGATGGAAGCTGTCCAGCGGAGGGCAACTAAAATGGTGCAGGGTCTGCACCGGAAGACATATGAAGAGAGACTTAGGAGCTTAATATGTATAGCCTCGAGGAAAGGAGGAGAGGGAGACATGATAGAAACTTTCAAGTACCTCAAGGGAATCAACAAAGTCCAAGAGGGTAGCATCTTTCAAAAAAGAGGTGTCAAGAACAAGGGGCACAATTTGAAGATAGAAGGGAGGTCAGATGTAATTTAAGAAAGTATTTTTCACAGAGGGCTGTGGATGTATGGAACGACCTTCCAGAGGAGGTTGTGGAGTCAAAACAGTGGTGGAATTCAAGCATGCATGGGACAGTCATAAAAGGCAATTCTAGGAGGTGGGGGTAGGAAGAAGTAGGCTGCTGGTTAACTAGGACTGCAGCTTATCCATCAGGTAGGGAAATGGGCAGACTGGGTGGGCCAAGCGGTCCTTATCTGCCGTCAAATTCTATGTTTCTATATTTCTATGAAAATATTAAATTTGCAAACTTACGAGCATGCATAGGAACTGTGCAACGCAAGCTCGTAAAAGTCATTTTTAGGAATTTTTTCACCAAATTCTCAACATAGCCATTTTAAGACCTCTGCTCATGAACAGTGTCACTGTGATTTTCTTAATTTGTCCTGTACATTGATTTCGCACACCGACTGCGCCATTGTGCGCTACATGGGCGGAAACACATTTTGGGTGAGATGTGAAAAATGTCAGCTGTACTACTCATAAGAAGGTGTGGTACAATGGCAATGTTGAAAATCTGGAGTGAAAATATAGAAAATTTGTGAACTAACAAGCGTGCGTAGGAACTGTACAACGCACGCTAGTAAAACAGTCATTTTTTGAAATTTTTTCACCAAATTCTCAACATAGCCATTTTAAGACCTCTGCTCATGAACAGTGTCACTGTGATTTTCATAATTTGTCCCGTACATTGACCTCGCACACCAACTGCGCCATTGTGCGCTACATGGGCGGAAACACATTTTGGGTGAGATGTGAAAAATGTCAGCTGTACTACTCATAAGAAGGTGTGGTAAAATGGCAATGTTGAAAATCTGAAGTGAAAATATTGAAAATTCACGCCTCGAATGTAGCGCATGAACTGCGCAAATGCACACTCGTAAAACAGTCATTTTTAGGACTTTTTTCACCAAATTTTCAACATAGCCATTTTAAGATGTCTACTCATGAACAGTGTCACTGTGATTTTCTTAATTTGTCCCGTACATTGATTTCACACACCGACTGCGCCATTGTGCGCTACATGGGCGGAAACACATTTTGGGTGAGATGTGAAAAATGACAGCTGTACTACTCATAAGAAGGTGTGGTAAAATGGCAATGTTGAAAATCTGGAGTGAAAATATTGAAAATTCGCGAACTTATGAGCGTGCGTAGGAACTGGCAACGCACGCTCGTAAAACAGTCATTTTTGAATTTTTTCACCAAATTTTCAACATAGCCATTTTAAGACCTCTGCTCATGAACAGTGTCACTGTGATTTTCATAATTTGTCCCGTACATTGACCTCGCACACCAACTGCGCCATTGTGCGCTACATGGTCGGAAACACATTTTGGGTGAGATGTAAAAATGTCAGCTGTACTACTCATAAGAAGGTGTGGTAAAATGGCAATTTGAAAATCTGGAGTGAAAATATTGAAAATTCACGCCCTTACGAGCGTGCGTAGGAACTGCGCAATGCATGCTCGAAAAACAGTCATTTTTAGGACTTTTTTCACCAAATTTTCAACATAGCCATTTTAAGATGTCTACTCATGAACAGTGTCACTGTGATTTTCTTAATTTGTCCCGTACATTGATTTCGCACACCGACTGCGCCATTGTGCGCTACATGGCCGGAAACACATTTTGGGTGAGATGTGAAAAATGACAGCTGTACTACTCATAAGAAGGTGTGGTAAAATGGCAATGTTGAAAATCTGAAGTGAAAATATTGAAAATTCGCGAACTTACGAGCCTGCGTAGGAACTGCGCAATGCACGCTCGTAAAACAGTCATTTTTGGGAATTTTGGCATCAAATTTTCAACATGGGGTTTTTGAGACCCCTTCTCATGATTGATGTCACTGTCATGGTGTTATTCAGGTCCAAAGGGTGATTTTGCAGACACTGTGCAGTCACTGCGCGAAATCACCCTTCGGGCCCGAATAACACCATGACAATGACATCAATCATGAGAAGGGGTCCCAAAAACCCCATGTTGAAAATTTGGTGCAAAAATTCAAAAAAATGCCTGAGATATGCAATAAAGTTGAAACCCCCCTATCTAGCCCATTATACAGCTAACCGGCATTTCCTCAGTTCGCGGTCGCCTTTGAAGAGTGCAGACGTGTTCCCGTCCACCAAGATCATCGCGCCGAGGTCCAGAGGTAAGTATGGGGTGAGGGGAGTGGGGAGGCTGGAGTGAGTGGAGGGTGCGGGTTGTGGGAGGGGGGAGACTCACGTGGGACCATTTTTCTTCACAGGTGAAAAAAACGGACAACGTGGGATGTTTGCCACGCTGGGGTGGGCTCCCAGCATGGCACAAGGACATTGGGGCGGCCGTTCAGCCGGCGGGGGATTACACCCCGCTTGGCTCACGTAACTGCTTACACGCTAGTGGGCTCCCAGCGTGGCACCTACCACTGGGGGGAGGACAGTGCAGCCGACAGGGATTGGGCACCCCATCGGCTATATGATTAGTTGCCATGCTGGGGTGGGCACCAGCATGGCATTTATAGCGTTTGGGGAGAGCGCGGCAGCGCGCACCCTCGGGCGTCTGTGGGGGGCTGCGTGAGCAGCCTTATCTTATCGCTGCTCACTCAAGCGTAGCTCCCCCTTTCAACTGTATGCCACTGCATTTTGGAGCGTGTCATAGACAGCTCCAAAATGCATTGGCTTACAGGAGCCGCGCCTGCCAGCACACTGACTGAATTGGAGGAGGAGGTGACACACCTCCGAAATCTCCGATGATGGCACTATGTTTCTTTCACATGCGTGCAAGCAAACATAAAAAAGGGGGTGTAAGGGTAGAGGTACTTATTTAAACAGAATAATTGCTACAGATCCCCTTTTAGCATCTGTTTCATTCACAGACCCTGCAGAACCCAATAGTCAACTAGTGAATTTAAAAATGCATTCCTTTAGCTGATTAAATCAGTGCACTGATTTATCCCCCAGAAAGGTCATTTAAATTTAATGAAGAAGGAAAATCCTTTCTACTACTTTAATACTTTAGCTGATGAATTAAATAATATATCTTGTTGATACACTTTACACAATGCATTTTCATATTGAACCTTGAGAGTTTCCTGAGACATGAACCACTGCTGCAACACCCACTGGCATCTTCTTTGCTATAAATAAAACTTAATGCAACAGAAAAACACTTCTAATGTCTCCAGTGGTTCACAACATGCAGCCCAGGGTCCACAAATGTCCCCCACAGCAGCTGTCTGTGCACCCCCGAGGAGTTAGCAGCTTGACTTTATTTTGTTTTTGTTGCTGTTTTACTTCCAGTAACATGTTGCTAAATAAGTAAAAAAATAAATAGATAAGCATATGTTTCAATTTGTTTTATGTGTACATTTAATAACATCTTGCTGGACATTTGTCACCTCAGGCCATTTCACAGTGGCCCTTGGCCCTCAGCCTTCACTCAAGTCTCCAGTCTGGTCCAACACAAAACAAAAGTTGTGCACCACTTCTATGTGGAATTTATATGGCAACCCAGAAAAATCTCCTAACACCACAATGTCATATGAAGGTTGTGATAACCATGGAAGGTGCCAAACTTTTGCCAGATAGTACCATAAGGATTTCACATAGACACAAGTAAGAAGAAAGTGTTCCATCATTTCTTCTTGTGTTATGCAAATGTTAAAGGGGCAGTATCTTTCTTCTTGCACCTTATGCTTACTGTTTCCTTTAAATTAAGCCTTCCTGAAGAGGTTAACCAGAGTATTTCCCACACGTGGTACGGGATGCTACCATTATTTAGCTGGGAAAGAACTCTTGTATTTAAGTGAGATGGGCTATTTTAAAGACCGGTTCTATAGGGTTAATTTTAACCATAACCTGGTTATAAAGGCTAGGCCCTGATTAACCTAAAATCAGGGATTTCTAAATCCCCCATTTAAATAATTTTTGAGCAGAGGGTGTGAAGTAAGCAGGAATGTTCAACTTAGGTACAGCCCTGGTGGGAGAATCAATCCACTCCTGAAAAGGTCTATAAATTGTTCTGAATCCATGTTTTTGTGAGGCTATTAGAAGAAGAGAGACCTATCTTTATGGTTTGTGAAAACAAAAGAGTATGGAAGAAAGAACAGGATCAACCATTCTTAGACCCCCTTTATTTTTAGGAAGATAGGTAAATGCTCTCTTAATAGGATTCAACCTATTACCCTGTAACATCTGGAAAAAGCACTATACAGTCGAGTCTCTAATGCTAAGGGAAGGGGAGATATCATAGCCACATATAAAAGGCATGGAATCAGAAATGTTTTGATAATATATATACTATTGATCTTAGAGCACTTCCATCCCTTCTAATACTGAACTTTATTTTCAACCGTACTTAGACTTGTCCCCCAGTTCTGAAGAGGCAAATTAGTTGAAGCAAACTGGATTCCTAGAATTTTAGTCAGATCATTAGAAATTGGTATGTCATAAACAGAATGGCTTGAAGGGTATAGAGGCCCTATGAATAATTCTTTGCTTTTATTTAGATTTAGTCATGCGTTAGATAAGGAAAAGTATGCAGCTATTTCTTGCAGTAGAACAGGGATATCCTAAGGATGTGAAAGAAATAAGTGGATATTATGCTCTCTTGAGGAGGTGCCTTTGTAAATGAGTCTTTGACTCAAAGGTCTGTAAACTGATGATCTAATAATTAAATAAATAAATAAAATAAATAAGCTAGTACTTTAATTTCATCATTTAGTGCATTCTCTGTGAGGCCTTGTAGTAAAGGGTTATCTACCTGTTTCCTGAGTAGAGGATCTAGGGAGAAAATGTACAGAAGAGGACTTTGTGGACAACCTTGTCTGACACCAACTGAAAGCTTAAATCCTGAGGATATATGTCCTTTAATTATGGAATATGCTTTAGCAGAGACATATAGACAAATTAACCATGCAATAAACTGGGGAGGGATGCCATATGCTACTAAGGTGACAAACAGGAAGGAATGGCTTACCCTGTCTAATGCTTTGCTCTGGTCAAGTGAGATTAATAAACCTTTTTTTTTATTTTGGGAGTTATAAAATTCTATTAACTTCCTGATTGTAATAAACAAACTGTGATTATAATTATTTCTGTTGGCAGACCACAAAACTGTATTGGATGGATCAATAAGTTGGCTACTTTCCTTAATCTTAAATTGAGTAGTTGGGAAAGGATTTTAAAATCAGCATTCAAACGGCTAATAGGCCTCCAGTTTTGAATGTTATACTTATCTACCAATTTAAATAGAAAAACAATAACTCCATGTGTGAATTCCTCAGGAATTATTGAATTATCAAGAAAGGCAGAAAATACTGTAACTAGACAAGCTGCAATAGTTGTAGAAAATGCCTTATAAAATTCAAAAGGTTGTCCATCCCTGCCAGGTCAGGCTCCTGATTTCTGGGAACTAATAACTGGCTCCACTTCTATAACCTAGATGGGGGATACCATAGCCCATGCTTCCTGAGGGGGAATATCCTGTCTAATGGAATGTAAATACTAGGATATACTTACAGTAGGTCTGTAGGGGCTGTCTCTGTGTTAAAGCTGTGAAAATGGTCTGAAATTATTTCCCTAATTTGAGGCTCTGAGGAAACTAGTATCCCATGTGAGTTCCTTAAAGTGGAAAAGGAAGAGGCTTCTTTCCTTTTGTTACAGGCCTCATAAGGGTTACCTACAGATGACGTTTGTGTCCCATATTGTAATTCGGCCTGTATGGATTCTGCCCTATTATATTGAAACTTTTGCATTTCCAGTTGTATGGTATCAATCTGAGCTGAATAATCATGCCTGGAAGTAACCACTAGTGAAAATAATTACTGTAGTTGGGTGCATAGCTTTAAGTATGTAAAAAATTTAGTCTGTGCTCTATTTCTCCCATAATGCTTAAACCAAAATTGAATATCTTTCTTGGGTCTGCCCACAAAGCACCATGTGGTCACAAAAATCACATACAGATGTACGTGCCCATAGAAGCTGTGTGATACTTGCCTGAATCTCAAGATCTGACTATACAGAAGAGTTTAGTTTCCACCTAGACTGTTTAACAGTTTATATCTGTAAGAACAGATGGTCTGAGAATTCTGATGGAACAGTAGCCATGGAGAGTAGCTGTCCATTTTTAGAAATAAAAAAATGGTCAATAGTGTCACATAATTACCTCTCTTATAGGTAAATATGAGTCCTGATGCCTGAACAGAAGCACAGTTCACTAAATATGCCATCATTATACATTTTCTAGGGCATTGGAGTCATGATGCTTTTTTCCTTTGAGACAATTACCTGAGAATTATAAAACCCACAATTAAAGTCTCTTCCAAGGAAAATTTTTCTAGTTGTAATAGAAAGGGATGCAGCAAGGTCAAAAGGGCAACTCGTTCTGCTTTTGACTGAGGCCCACAAACTGTAATAAACCTACAAGGTGTCTGTTCCTAGTTCCCATTTAAAATTAGCAACCCTCCTGGAATGGCATCAACTAACTTAGAGATTGAAAAGTTGGTATTTTGGAAAATAATAGCAACCCCGTCAACCTTATCACAGCCAAAGGACCAGTAAGTGGGTCCCCAACACCACTCAAATTGGAAGATCTTAATCTGACCTAAAGTGAACATCCACGTTTCCTGCAGGAAAAAAGACAGGCATATTAGTTTTGTGCAAAAATTGAAATACTGTATTCCTCTACATTTAAGAGGCTGCAGGCATTTGCAGATAACAATTTAGTTAGTGACACTGATTAGTGGAGGAGGTTCAAGAGCTCTTTTTTTTCTTTTTTTCTTTTTTCCTTTGTAACCCAAAGTTTCACTTTTTGAATCTGGGGGTCCAGAAGTTTGTGGGGCTGAATCCAACTCCCCCAACTCCATGTCAGAGTCTCCCCAGTTTGTGTTGTCAAGGACTTCAAATGCATTTTCCACCTCTACCTCAGGTGGTTTTGGCTCATTTTTAGTGTTCCTGGTGGGACGACATCTCCCAATAGGAGCAGACTATTGGTTTGGGTGAGGCACTGAGACAGGTGTTGTCTGTTGTCTCTGTTCTTTAGGAGACAAAGGATCCATAAAGCACACAGGCTGAATATCCAAGATACCTTGTTGAACTTGTATTTTGTTCTGTCCATTCAGGGACTTTTTCTCAGTATCTGAGGGAATAATTTGTATGACTGTCCCTTGTTCTGAAATACTTGGCACACAGGTAGAGTGCTCTGTAGGAGGATCCTCCCTAGCAGGGGTAGTCATAGCATCCTGTGTTTTCTGGAACAAGAAAAGGTGAAGGCGGCTCAACAAAAAAGCTAAAAGTAACTCACATGTGTAGAGTCGGCACACGGCTCCATTCCCACTGGATAAATGTCAGATATCAAACACGGCTGCTGCTTCAAGGTTAGTGTTCTTTATTGGAATCTGTATAAATGTTCATCAGAAATAATTCACAAAAGAAACAATGAAGCCAAATGGTTGAACAACAAGAGCCAGTAGCTGACCACTCCCCACTGGAGCCTCACTCCAAAGTGCCAGTTGAACGTTTTTGCGCTAGAATAGCACTTTCTCAAGACTCAAGAACATTAACCTTGAAGCAGCAGCCATGTTTGATATCTGACATTTATCCAGTGGGAATGGAGCCATGTGCCAATGCTACACATGTGAGATCCTGTGCTTTCTGAATGAGAGAGTCCAGGTTCATCGGATGAGATTTGTTTTTTGCTGCCCAAGGGCATTCTGGGAATGTGTGGCCATACTCCTCACAGAGATCAAATCTTGTATGATTGCAACATTGTATACTTAAATGGCCAATCTGTCCACAGTTGTCGCACCTTGGTTTATCGCACACACTGGAGAGGTGTGTGCATGCCCCACATTTATAGCAGGCCTGAGGTTGACCTGCATAGACGCAGACCCCTCTGTTTCTACCTAGGAGGAAGGAATTTGGGATGTGACATATTCCTTCATCATCCTATCTAAGTTTCACTTTATATTTCCAACCTCTTGTCCAGAACATTTCTGCATTAAGAATGGCTTCTGGCATACTCAGAATCTTGCACTTTTGACTTAGCCAATAAGTTATGTCCCCAGTATGTATCCCCTCATTGCAAAACATCACAGTCACAAATTTAACCAGTGGCTTCATCAAGGGGATTACAAGAAAGGGGGTCCACAATGGAGAGAACATGACTCTGTTGTATCTCTCCCAAAACATCTCAAGAACATGGGAGGTATGAAAACTAACGTAGTTGTCTTCCCCTGACACATTAATGAATGCAAAAACTTCAGAAGGGGAGAATTTTAAGGAATTTTTAAAGAGTTTTTTCCCCACATAATGCCTGTGTGGCCTGTCCTATAGGCCTCCTTTATAATGAATCCTCACCGCATTCTGTCTTGTTGCTGCTTCTTTTTTAGTTTTGGAAAATAGTTTTGACAAGAGGGGTCTTTGTGCTGGGAAGGGGCAGGTAACGGTTTCTGATGTGGAGGAGACTCAAGAGAGCAATAAAGACTGCCAAAGATAAATGTGCCAGATGGGTCAGCAAAGCAAAAGGAAAAATAAATCCTCTATGGTTTTTCAAGGACGTGGCTACCACAGTCAAAGAAAAAAAGAAGGCTTACAGCATATACTAGGAAACTAAAACTCAGAAAGACAGGGAGTAGTTCAAAGAAAAAATGAGATAGTCTAACAAAAAAATTAGAAAGGCAAAAGCCCAGACAGAGGAAAAAATAGCAGAAGGGGCAAAGACAGGAAACAAATATTTTTTTAGATACATTAGGGAACATAGGAAGGCAAAAGGCGGGGATAGTAAAGATTGCTACTGAAGAATGGAAATGCACCAAACATGACCCAGAGAAAGCCAAAATTGTAACTGGCAATCCCTGGACCAATCCTCTAATCTTTTAAGGTCAGCTTCCATGTTGTCTGCTCCTTCCCTTGTGTCTACTCTGTTGCAGAGTTTTGCATCATCTGCGAACAGGCGCACCTTCCCAGTTAGTCCATTCGCTATGTCTGCTATAAATCTATTAAACAGGATCGGTCCTAGTACCGATCCCTGCAGAATACCACCGGTCACCCTACCCTCCCTTGACAATGATCCATTGATTAGCACTCTCTGGGTCCTATCGTTCAGCCAGTTCCTGATCCAGCTGACCATCTTCTGGCCAACTACCGTATGTTCCAGCTTGTTGGTCAGCCTTCTGTGAGGGAAGATATCAAAGACCTTGTTTCTATGTTTCTATGCTTCTATTGATATAGCAAACTAAGAGAAGATGAGAAACCAAACAGTAATATACATATGATGAAAAAATGACAAATAATAGTAAACTTGACATTTCATTGACTCTTATCCCTAAAGATACTTCTGCGTTTATGCTACAACAAGGAAAAGGAGGTGGGGGTTGAGGTGATGAGGGCAAAAGAAAAGTGAAAAAGGGTGAAAAAAGGAAAGAAAGAAACGGGGTGGGGAGGAGGAGAAAGGGGAGTGTATGTAAAGGAAACAATGGAGAGTCAGAAAAGGGGAAAATAAAAGGGGTTTTGGGAAGACGGGGAGAAATGCATGCACCTGTTGTATAAATTGTTATTGAATGTCGTGAAGTGTTTCAAGGTTTGTACTAATAGATTTGAAAATAAAGAAGACTTATGAGAATATGGTAAACTACGCTAAAGTAATAAAGACTGCAGTAAGAACTTTTCATTGTGTGAGTGCACTACACTTGGAACCATCGCGGTCTGTGGAGGTTCTCTGATTAACTGGTTTTTGGCTAATTCCAGTGTCAAAATAGTCCATATGGTAGGACTGAGTGCTGGGATTTAGAGGCTGTGTGTGGCAAGAAACAGGATCGTGTGTGAGCAGTGATATAGAACAAAGCTGTGTTTGAATCAAGAGGTTTCCAAGGCAACAGGAGACCTTGAGAGCACAGCTCGAGAGGTCCCTTTTAGCATGGAAAACTTGAGATTCAAACTCAGTCTTTTATGTATGTGGCTGCTCATACACATTCTTTTATAGTATGGGCAACCATAAGATTAAAACAGGAAGAAAACGATGATTTTAAAAAAGAAACTGGAGTGTGAGTAAGTCACAGCTGCCATCATTCTCTGCCTCATTAGAGCTGATTAAAATGGACAAGATGACTTGACTGCTAACAATGGCAGAACTTGGATCGTGTACTCTGAGTCACGTTTTAGTGTTCTAATCTGTTGTGCTGTAGTAGTGATGTTATTGTGCAGCACAACAGAACTGAGACATCCCAAGTGCAGCACAACAAGGACGTTCTACTAAAAAAATGTCATTGGCAACAATGCTCTCCCATACACTAGATTTTATTGTTCATGGTTTACTGTCAAAATGTTCCCCCTTTATAGTGAAGGGGGGTAGGGATCTGGACTCAAGGGATAGAGAAGGTGCATTTTCTTATTATTCAAGAATAAATGTTATTATACCAATTCAAAATAACTTTACTATTACAAAAATAGTTTGAGGTCCAGGTCTACTTTAAGACCCCTAGTTTTAAGGCTTCTTTTTTGCCTAAAAAGTAATTAGGTAGGGTTGGCAAGGCCAGATATGCCAATAGGCCTTTTTTGCCATAAGTTTCTATGTTTCTGTGTTTATAAAAATCCGCACCCTGTACTCTCCTTTTGTAAAAGTGCCCTCAAATGGTTACCTCCCCTTGGCTGTGGCAGAATGTGGTCCAAGCAGTAGACCCCTGATTCTTATTCATTTACTTATTTAAAAAATTTTACCTGGAAAGACATACTGAGCAGGTAACAACTCATTTTCAGCTGCAACCTGGGGAGAGGGGTGATAGGAACAGAACAATAAGGTACAACTAGTATAACAAGTACAAACATACAACAATATAAATGTTAAGTAAATAAGCATTAGAAAAATAACAGTTGCAAAAAGGCAATAATTCACTGTTAGTAAATACACAACAAAGCTCAAGAAGAACAATTAGCAATGTGCTAAAGGCAATATAGAGTTCAGGGTAGGAACAATGGTTGTGTTTTAGGGATGGTATAGGCCCTACACCATCCATAAAATACAACCATTGTAGATGATGGTGAAGGGGCATCAGAAGTTGGAGTGTGGCGGGCAACAACCCAGCCCTTTGTCCATGAAAATTATGAAAATGTGTCCCCAATGTGTGCCCTCTCTTTGTATTGTGATAGAGTGGAGGTGTTCCTGTATACGGGTCTTGAGAGAGCAAGTGGTCCTCCCTACATATACTTCTGACATGGACAAAAAAAATGAAATAAGCAACAAAATATGTCACACAATTTATAAATTCCATTGATTCAAATTTCTGACCCGTGGCAATATGTTCAAATTCCCTGCTCCATTTTCCATGCACACAAGCACTACAATTAATAATATACTAATGGAAATCACTAGTGGCCGGGGGTAGCAATTGTTTTCCACAGTTGGTCTGGTTATGTCAGATCTACTGTGTGCTTACTTATACCAGATATGGTTCCCTAACTAAAAGAAATTCTGTGACCACTTCCAAAAGTTTGTTCCAAAACTACATCTTACTGTAAAATTGGTCCATTTTTGTACAGTGTTAAATTCAGTGACAAATGTCATTGGTTCCTCCATTGTAGCAAACATAGAAAAAGGCTGCACTAGGTGAGGCGATGCTCCATTGTAGTAAACACAGAAAAAGGCTGCGCCAGGTGAGGAGGTGCTCCACTGTAGTAAACACAGAAAAAGGCTGCACCAGGTGAGGATGGTGCTCCACTGTAGTAAACACAGAAAAAGGCTGCGCCAGGTGAGGAGGTGCTCCACTGTAGTAAACACAGAAAAAGGCTGCACCAGGTGAGGATGGTGCTCCACTGTAGTAAACACAGAAAAAGGCTGCGCCAGGTGAGGCGGTGCTCCACTGTAGTAAACAGAGAAAAAGCTGCACTAGGTGAGGTGGTGCTCCATTATAGTAAACATAGAAAAAGGCTGCACTAGGTGAGGTGGTGCTCCATTATAGTAAACATAGAAAAAGCTGCAGTAGGAGAGGTGGTGCTCCACTGTAGTCAGAAATTCAATTACATAGAACATGGGCACTCACCAACAAAAATCGACATCACACCGGCTCCAAGTAGATTCCATTAAAAGCTGTTTTTATTCCAAAACACACATGCTGCATGCTTGATGTGTTTTGGACAAAGTTCTTTCTCAGTAACAAGCAAACTTATATATAAAACTTGTAATTATGTCACAGTGGTGTCACTTATAATTACACAGATTAATCTAGTTGTATTAAACACATACCCCACTGTCACACTGTGATTGGAGTAGGTGTAATTGACAGCCCACCTAAATGGCAAAAGATAAATGTGTATGTGTGTGTGTGTGTGTGTGTGTGTGTGTGTGTGGGTGGCGGGGGGGGGAGTAAAAGGGAAGGGAGATAAAATAGAAAGATAAATATTAAAACACCACAGTGCTACTTAAATACTTAACAATTCCAGAGTTACATATAAAAACAGAAATAATTCATGTCCTTTCTCTCAAAAAAGGTTTAAGATTGAAGCCAGTATTCAGGCCTGGAAACTGATTTGCCTTGAGATTGATACTCAAAAAGGCTTCTCTCTGTAAAACTAAGTCATTATAATTTCCACCTCCGAGTGTGGGTTTGCTCTATCTTTAGCAATGAATCTGAAAGTATGAGCAGTGTCATCAATATTATGTTTAATATGGTTTGCTGTGGCATATGTAATGTCCTCATTATGTATTGCCCTGATATGTTCATTGATCCTACCTTTAACATTTCTAGTTGTCTTGCCAACATAGAAAGCCATGTAACTACAGGTGGCTAAATAAATAACACCATTAGAATAACAAGTGGTAATCTGTCTTATGTCAAAATCTTCAGTAATACTTGTGAATTTTTTGTCCGTCTCCACAAACTTTCCCTACTAAGTTGTGCCTATTCGTTTGCTTCATTCAATACCTTATGTGGAAGTGTCCTGGCAATCACTTCTTCCCAAGACTGTGAATGCTGCCAATGACAGCTTTTTTCCCCCCAATTGTTTAACCAGGTAAGACACACTAAACTGAAAGCTTGTTTACAGGTGCAACCTGGGAGCACAGGGACGTTAAGTGACTTGCTCAGGGTCACACAGTATGCAAGTGGGGGCTGTGGGATTCAAACCCAAGTCTCCAGATTTGTAGCTCAGAGCCTTAAACCACTGTGCTATACTGCCTCTTTCTTGTCTCTGTGGTCTCCAGACAAGCAGGGAAAATGGATAGAGCTAATCTGCTAAGCTACAAGGGTAAGTGTGTAGTGCTGATCCACAAAGTCATGAGGGTAAGTGGTTAGGTTAATTGGTACAGTCACAAGGCTAAGTGAGCAGGTACATCCAGCAAGTCATTAAGTTAAGTGGGTAGCATTGATTTGACTAGCCATGAGGGTAAGTGGGTAGGGCTGATTTGACACACCATAAGGGTAAGTGGACAGAGTTTTCCACCAACTTACAAGTTTAGGTGGATAGGGTTTATCCAATAAGCTATGATGTTATGTGAGTACATATGAACAAATGAAGAAGCTAGCAGAAGGTCATTTGGTCTACCAAGTCTGCTCATGTTGAAGGATCCACAGCTTGAAAAGGGAACAAAGGGGACATTGTTTAACCAGGAGTAGCACACTAAGCCAATGCTTGTTTCCAGATGTGACCTGGGAGCACAAGAAAGTTAAGTGACTTGCTCAGGATCACACAGTATGCACCTAGGTGGCTGTGGGATTCAAACCCAGGTTTCCAGATCTGTAGCTCAGAGCCCTAACCCACTGTGCTATACTGCTTCCTAAGATTCTAAGCTTGAGCTAATGTTCCTGCCCTCCCTCCCCACTCCTCTCATCCTCCCTATCCATGATTCTTACCTTTCCTCTATGCCTATCCTAGCCTCTCTTAAAGCTGCCCACTGTCTTCAAGGAGGTGACCTCTACTGGCAGCACATTCCAAGTGTCCACCACCCTCTCTGTGAAGAAATGCTTCCTGAACGCCCTCCTAAACTCCCTGCCCTTCAGCTTGAGACTGTGCCCCCTCTTGTTATGCTTGCCACTCAGCTTGAAGAGCCTCTGCTTAACAACCTTATTTATCCCTTTCAAGTACTTGAAGGCCCCAATCATGTCCCCTCTCTCTCTCCCTCCCTCTCTCTCTCTCTCCTGTCTTTCAGGGAGTGCATGTTCAGTTCCATTAACCTCTCCTCATATGCCTTACACTGCTGACTCACTATCATCTTTGTAGCCCTCCTCTGTACCTTCTCCAGCAGGTTAATGTCTTTTTTGAGGTGTGACCACCAGTACTGAACTCCATACTCTAGATGTGTCTTACCAGTGACCTGTACAGGGGTAGTATAACCTCCTCCGTCCTACTACTGAGCCCCTTACATATGCATCCCAGCATCGTGTTTGCCTTTGCTGCTGCTTACTTGCACTGCATGAAGTACTTCAGGTCACTAGTAGGTTGAGTGACCTAGTTATATGGCATGTGGGCAAAGCTGAATCTCCAAGTTCCAAGAGTAAGTACAGTAAGTAGATTTGATCTGCCAAGCCAAGACAGTAAATAGATAGGGTTGAGATGCAAGCATAAATGGGAAGGGTTAATCCTGCTGATAAAGTTGACAGTCCAAGTTAACCCTCCTCAGAGAAACAAAGTATACTGTAAGTTTTAAAAGAGGTGGGTGTTTGTACTGCAGGTGAAGAGCCAGTTTAACAGGCTAGTTCCTGTTTTTAAACAATTATTACAGCAACCTTTAGATAATGGGCACTGTGGCTGAACCTAGTTATACATTGAAACTGTTCATAAACTAGGATTGCAGAAAGAGTCACATTAGGCACATGCATTCTCCTATATACAGAGATTTTCTGGCACACAAGGTGAGAACAGCACTAAAAATAACGACAGAAGTCATAACTACATAAATGCAAAGCAATAAAATATATTGAGTAAAGTATACCCATCTGTGTATTAGAATACTTGAATGCTATTGAGGTGTTATGGTGACATCACACACCAAGAGAGCGAAGTTCAAGTGCTTTATCAATCATACCATAAAACTGAAATAGAATTACAGCCTTGAACACAACTTACATAAGTAGTTGTAGTATACTGTAGTTTTCAAAATACATTGTTTTTCAATAAAATAAGTTCAGCCTTACAAAACAAAACAAAGCACAGGAAGGTTGTTTCCAGTACAGAGACCATTTTGGAACCTCTACTTTAGATTTCTACAGTACATTTTATTTCCTTAGATGCTCTCATTGATGGCTCCCATACATGCTCGCCTTTATCACATGCTTTAACACCTCCATTCTTTTGAGCCAGATCCTGCAGCTAAGGTCACACATCAGGCCCCCTCTGTGGGAAAAAGACAGGGGAAAGCCCTACTTAATCAGCTGCCTGATGAGGATAATCACATGACCGGAGATTCTGCTTCATAGCAAAGCTAGGAGGGGATATGTGAAGTAGTGTGTTTCTAATTATGACACATGTAGATTATTGGGTAATTTCAGGTGGCTTTCTTCCCATGGCTTCCAACTGAATAAGACTGTTGAACTCAGCTTCTTCAGCCAGACACTGGTTTAAAATGAATACAGTGATAAGGCTCAGCACCCTGCCAAGGCACCACAATACAAACATATGAACATTCCAAAATTGCCAGCAGAAAAATGCCTTAGAGGTCTATCGAGTCTGCTTGATTGTGCAGCTCAATCTATTATACTGGAGCTGCCCCAGCCCCCTCTTACCTCCAAGAGCAATCCTCCCCCCTTCCCCATCCCCCCTTCTCTCTCCCGCTGCCACTGTTATTTTCACCCATTGTTTCCAAAGATACCACCTCCTCAGGCAGTTCATTCCACTTTGGCACCACTCTTTCCACGAAAAAGTGCCTCCTCAGTTCCTTTTTAAATCTACACCCACAGGTTTCAGACTGTGGCCCCTAGTGGCCCCCTCCCTGTTTAAATTGAAAATGCCCACCACTCCAACCCTGTTTATACCCTTTAGATACTTGAAGGTATCTATCATATTCCCCCTTTCCCTTTTATCCTCCAATGAATACATATTAAGCTCCCTTAACCTTTCATCATATGGTTTGTCTCCCATGCCCTTGAGCATCTTAGTTGCCCTATGCTGGATCCCCTCAAGTACTTTTATGTGCTTCTTCAAATAAGGGCACCATAACTGCACACAGTACCCCAAGTGTGATCTAACCAATGATCTGTCCAAGGGCAGAATGACTTCCTCTTTCCTGGAGGTGATTCCCCGGGAGATGTTCCCAGCATTTTATTTGCATTGGTTGCTGCTTTACAACACTGCGCAGAGTGTTTCATGTCACCCCTATCACCCCTAGATCCTTATCCTCCTTTGAAATGGACACCTGTACCCTCCCCCTTTCCAGCCAGTAGCTGGCCTCTGGGTTCCTAGCTCCTAGGTGCATGACCTTGCACTAAGCAATCTATCATGTGGCATGGAGTCAAAGACCTTACTGAAGTCCAGGTATAGTACATCCACTGCCTGTTCTTTGTCTAATGACCTTGTGATACAGTCAAAAAATTCTATCATGTTTGTTTGGCAATAGAACTGAAAAAAGAAAAGGTTACAAACTGGAAGTACATGTAAGGTTTCTTTCCCCAGTATGGTCTAGCTGTAACCTCATACTCACTTTAGAATACATTTCAGTCAGATAAACAGTCTGCATTGCATTTTAAAGTTGTAGGAGAATAATCAACTGTTCAGACTCGAGGATGAGAGTAATGAACGACAGTTTTATTCTTTTTTTTTGTGACTCTTTTTCCCTCTGGTCACTGACTTCTGGGGACACCCTTAGTTGACTCCCTGCTGTTTCCACCCTCCTGTGTCCTCTCTACCTTGGGAACCCAACCTCTGACCCACTTGCGACACATCTGCAGGACACCCCTTGGTTTGAGCCCCAGAGGCGGGAGTGGCCTTCTGCTCCTTGATGCTTCCTTACCTGAAATCCAGTGGCCTGCAGGCGGAGGTGAAGATCGGAGGTGGTTGGGACCTAGGAGGGCAGAATTTGGTGGTGGGCATGGGGCTGCGGAGTCACATCCTCCCCCAGATGTCCAGGCTTTTCCTTGTTCTTGCCCCCCCGCTGGTAAGTGTGGACATGCAATGATGTCCAGGGGGTGCACATGCTCCTGTGCATGCCACTCAGACATCTGCCATGTTCCACCACCCACATATGCTGAAGACTGTTGGCGCAATACCCCTGTCCACCGCCAGGAGGTATACTATTGCCAGAGCCCTCCCTCCCCATAGAAGGTGAGCTGTTGTTGGATGCTCAAAGCTTCTCCCCCCAGCACCTCAGGCTTGCTCCTGAACCCAGGTCACTGGCATGATGTGAGAAGTGGTGTCCAGCACCTCAACCCTCAGCACCACCAGGTTGGCAACAGTTTTATTCTTGATGTCTGTTGCAATGAAAATCACAGGAAGTTACCCTTTTCCTGTGAAAAAGGTTAAACGCTACTCAGCAGGTGCAATACTCACCCATGTGGATCCTTTGAAACATTACTTTCCTGCTATAGCTACCCCTTTTTTGGGGTGAAAACTATCATCTGTCCACAATTTAACAAGGAAACATTGCTTCCAGTAATCAGTCACTATTAAATGTATTACACAATCATTAAAGGTTAGTTTGTTGTAAGCTCCTTTGATTTGAATGGTTAATACTTTCCTGTATCATCTTTTGGCCCACGTTATTCACAGTTTTGCCTTCTTGCTAACTTTTGCGTGTATATTTCTGCCATAGTAATTTTGAACAGGACTTGTAACTGATATGAAATTCTACTTGGTGGTTGACACTCCCTTAAAGGGTACCTAAATAAGTATTTTTTTAAAACTGCAAACTCCAAAATCTGGCTTTATAACAAGGTAAAGTAGAGGCTGCTGTTTACATTTATGCTAAAACTGCATTTATGTAAATAATATAAATGCAGTTTCATAGCTTTTGAATAATGTAAACATCAGCCTTTCACTTTCAAAAAACAGCCTTGGTTTCTCCCTAAGATGGCTGCCAAGTCTGTTAAATGATGAGTCATGATGACATCATCTGAGCCAAAGACAGAGACCCACATACATTTCTATAGTGCTTACTAGTTCTTCTTTCACTCTTTGTTTTGAATTGTTGTACCAGAATGATCAACACCATGTATTAACTCATGGATTATTTTGATCAGTACACGTTAGGCTATGATTTCGTTCATTTAGTTTACTTTAATTTGTGGAAAATGTTTTGCGATCCAGCTGACTTTTTCCTTGGTGAACTACATTACAGTACAACACTTCAATTACCTGATGATCTAGTGGTTATGTGATGCACTGAATTTTGTTTTTTGTTCGCCAGGAGAGACACACTAAGCTGAAAGCTTGTTTACAGATGTGGCCTGGGAGCAAAAGGAAGTGTAATGACTTGCTCAGGGTCACAGAGCAAAGTACTGGTCTGGTTCAGTTCCAAAGCCCATGCTCTCTTGTTAATACACAAATAAGGCTTTCTTTTTCCATGTGAACTCCCTGCACCTAGCCTGCCTTCTGTTGAACACCCCACCATCCATACCTGTGCTTAGTATTGCCTGGTGCCGCGTATGTGCTTATGGTCTCATGAAGAGAATTATCATACCTCAGATTGTAATCTTTTACCTCAGAGAGTTGCGCACACCTATACCAATATACATCATCAGCTGGCACTGTTAAAAAATGCCTCCCAAGTCACTCTTCAGTCCACATTCTCAGTGTTTGACTTCTGCTCCCACAGTAAACATTGAGTGGAATGCCACCCTTCTGCACAGTGAAGGTAGTATGTACAGTTCCCCTGTTGTGTTTTTCCCACTTCATTAACCAACAGCTAGGTGTTCCTGGAGGGCCAAGCAATAAGCATCATGACCCATCAGAAAAACTGCTGTTCATGCCCTCATAAGGGCTGCACTAAGAATGGGTAATGATATTATTAGCAGGAGAGGCATATTAATACCTTGAGCAAAGCCACCCATCTTCCATTGTCAGTCTACTCCTTTACCTGTGATCTGCAGAACCCTGCAGAACAGTTCCCATGAATTCTTCTCCAGTACTTTTCTGTGCTTTAGTCCACAGTTCGAGTTGACTGGCTACCACCCTTCCAAATCTTGAATGAGCTTTCACAACTCCCTCAATACTGTCCTAACAAACGTCAACCCCCCCCCCCACCTGAGGGTAATCTCCCTACACTGAATTCAAGTAACAGTTTACGTGCAGCCCTGCCACTCTGAGTATTTGTCATCGCTGGCTACTCTCATCCACTGTCAGGTAGTGATCACGATGTTGGCAGCCCCACAGTTCAGATCTCACAGTGATGTGCTCAACGTCCTCCTTCATGTCTTCAACTAACCTGAATATAGCTATACCCCACTGGAATGGCCTCTTCAGTCCCTCTCTGGCATTCATTCTTCTCACCTGCTCCCCACACCAAACACTGGTGAGTTCACTACCCTTCTGCATCATGAATATGGTTAGTACAGTCTCCCATGTTATTTTTACATATTAATAATAAACATGATCTTCTGGTAAGCCAGGCTGATAGCTGCACTGCACAAGTGGAAAATAAGCTTCCTATCCATTAAGACTTGTTACTCATGATTAGGCACTATTAAATGACGTGGCATAATGATGTGCGTGACCTCCATCATTTAATAGTGCCTAATCAAAGGTAGCCTAGATCATTTAAGGATAGATAAGTTCATCATTCCACTTGTTCCTGTTGCTATCAGCCTGACTTACTAGAAAGATATGTTTATATTTGATATGTCAAAATAAAACAGGGACTCTACTACTTGCATTCATGATGCAGAAGGGTGATGAGCTCACCAGTTTTCAGTGTGAGGAGGAATAGTGATGAATGGATACCAGAGGGGGACTGAGAAGGCCACTCTTGCAAGGTACTGCTGTATTCAGGGAAGGGGGAAGACGGAGGAGAGAAATATGAGCAGATTACTGTGAGAAATAAGATGTGGGCTGCCATCACCTTGATTGCTACCTGACCCTGTTGTCCTGGCCAACATTCCCCTTCCCATAAAACCAGTTCATGCAATTTTCCAAAGCTGTGTGTGGATATTAATGTATGAAATGGCTGCCACTACATGTTCAGTCACTTCACTACCAGTCTAGTATTGCTTGTAAAACACTTTGGGATACAATGTGTATGAAAACCACTATATAAATGCTGATTCTTATTATTATTATTATTTCCCATGGAAAAAAGAAGACAAGACAAGCATATATTTGAGTTTTGAGAAAGTATGAACTCTAACATTGGACTGAACAAGAACTTTGCTGCAAAAAAAGTGGTGTCTCTAGGGGGTGGTGAAGGGTGTGGCTGCACCCCCCACACACATAGTAATGTACTTGCGTACTGCTGCTGCATTTCACTTTGTTGAAGAAGTCTGATTTATTGGTTGTACAAATGTTTACATTCAAACTATGGATTACATTTGTAGGTTCTGTCAAAAACGTACTAGAAAAGAATAGCAGAAAATATAAAGGTTTAATAAAAATACTAAAAAGTGTATATTAAGCACGCACACCACCCCAGCACCCCCACTGTAGCATCTTGGACCCACCATAACCACTAGACCACCAGATTATTCAAGATTTGTACTGTACTGTGGTTTGCCACAGAGAAAGTCAGTTGGATTAAAACACAATTTCAGCATGTTAAAATAAACAAAATGAACAGAACCATAGCCTAACATGTGTATTATACAAAATAATGCACACGGTTTTGACCTTTTGGGTGAAACAATTCTATACAAAGGGAAAAAATAACTAGTTAGCACTATAGAGAGCCATATATCTTTCTGACTTTGGCTCAAATGATGTCATCACATAACACATTTGGCGGCCATTTTAGGAAGCAGGTAAGACAGTTTTTTTGAAATTAGAAGGCTGATTTTACAGTATTCAAATGCTCTGGAACCACATTTAGGTAAATTATATATATATGTAGTTTTAGCCTTAATGAATACAGCAGTCTTTCCTTTAGTCACCTACGGAGTCAGATTTTTGAATAGTTTGTTGTCAAAATGTTGTTTAGGTATCCTTTAATGGACATCTTCTTGGTGGTTCAGGTGACTGGATCTGATATGAGGTATTAGACAATTGGGATGGCACCTCAGGCTATTGACATCCTTGTTTGATATCTGTATGAAGTGAATAAGAGGAGGTTGGACTGAGCTCCACTTGCTCATGGTGATACTTTGGGCACAGGACAGAGGCTATATTGTTGTTCTGCAATGGTATAGTGGTACAGCCATCACATGCAGCATCAGCTGTCATTTCGTGAGTGCTTTGCTTGCTGACTGGTACCATGTTTATACTCAACAAAGATGATTGTATTCCAGAGTGTCAGGAGTATCAGCTGTAGTTGGCTGAGCAGTATCATCTTGGTCATGGGTAATTTCTGTCGAGGTTTTAAATACCAGCACATCATCAGATGACTCACTGTCAGAAGTATCACTGTCTGCTGCCTCAGCCATGGGTAGAGGGGTATTTTCTGTATCTTTTTTACTTTATTCTTTTCAACTAGGAAGAACCTACATTGGGTTAGAAGACTATGGTGCACAACGTGCTCCTTTGGACCATCTTCAGGATGCACAACATATACTGGGATATTGGTCTGTTTCTTGTTAACAACATATGGTTGAGACTTCCACATGCCAGCTAACTTTTGCCTTCCTTTAGTGTGGGTTATTTTAACCAACACCCAGTCTCCTGGATGGAACAGTATGTCTCACGCCTTATGGTCGTACTGCCATTTTTGCTGTTCCTTGGAATTCCTTGACAAATGATTTGACTGCTCATATGCAAATGATAAACAATCATGGAGTCTATGAGCATACTCCACATTCTACTGCAGCTTCCTCAGGAGCAAAAACTAAATACCAAGTCCACAGGTAGCCTAGCGTGCCCCCCAAACATGATAAAGAAGAGTCTACAGATTATAGACTCATGATGGGTGAATTGTATGCATGTGTCATAGCATCAACATAATCTTGCCAGTTAAGTTTCAAGTTAGGAGGAAGGGTACCCAACATATCCAAAAGTGTTTAGTTGAACCCTTCTGTGGTCCCATTCCCATGTGGGAAATATCTTGTGATGTGGCTTTTAAAGATCCCAGCATCTTTGCATAACTCATTTACCAATGCACTTTCAAAATTGTGACCTTAATCTGCATGAATGCTGTAATGAAGTCCAAAGTGGCATAGAAAATTGCACCAAAGTACCTTGGCCACTGTACTGACTTTCTTGTTCTTTGCAGAGTAAGCTTGTGCAAACTGAGTGAAATGATTGGTTACCACAAGTGGATTCTCCACACCCTCCTTTGGCCTCTCTAGAGTAAGAAAACCAATGCATATGAGTCCCAGAGGTGCACTGGTGTGTGGATACTGACTAACCATGTCCAAGTACCAGCGATAGGTATCTTGCAAAGCAGCATCTCTCACATTTCTCACGTCAATCCTTTATGTCTTAATGCATTCTGGGCCAATAAAATCTCTCTTAAATCAAGGCAAATGTCCTTTTTTTAGGCCAAAATTACCTGCATCATCATGAAGTCCTTGCTTGGCTACCACTCTGAACTTTTTATGGGAGAACCAACTATTTTGTCACAATTCCATGACTGCCTCTATTTCTATAATTTAGCATTCCATCTTGTACCAGTAACTGTGGCCACTCCTTTATTAACTACAGGACATCTTTAGACTCACCAGTTTGCTCTACCTGTTTTGGCTTTTGTCCATGCATCCTGTAGAATAATGCTTTTGCCACTCTAGGGTCCTGTTTTTGTCCAGCACCAATTTCTTGCTTGGTCCTTGAGGGAAGAACATCAGTTCTAGCAGCTGTAAATGGCTCTTGTGTTCCCACCTCGGTTTCTCCAGTCACTTCTCCAGGTCCGAAAATAACTTGGTTAGAGCATCTTAAGTCCTATGCTACTAATGACTGCTGAGGACAAGGAAGAGAGGGTTGTTTATGGAAACACATGCTGGGGGCATGTTTGAAGGGCTTCCGTAACTTCCATTCTTGGTATTCTGGACAGCCCATCAGCACTGGCATTCATCTTTCCTTTTTTATATTGAATGTCAAAGTCCAGCATGGCAAGCTGGAATACATATCACTGCCCTGTAGCATCCAGCTTGGCAGATGTCATCACACATTTCAGTGAGTTGTTATCTGTTATGACTGCATTTATGCCTGTAGAGATATCCATAAATCTTCTCTGCGGCTGCCCAATTAAGGGCCAAGAACTCCAGCTTATGTGCAATGTAATATGTCTCTGCTGGACTTAAGCCTTGGCTAGCATGTGCTATCACCTTTTCAGGCCCATTCTGAACTTGGGCCAGTACTACTTCAAGATCCTCACCAGAGGCATCAGTCTGCAATACAAAGAGTAAACTGTAATTGGCATATCCCAACGCTGGAGCAGTGGTAAATTTCTCATGGAGGGTTGGAAATGCATTTTCACAGTTATCTGTCTAAATGAAGGGGATTGCGGTTGTATCAGTTTTCTTAGATTCTCTTCTCTTTATGTGGTGGTTGTCAGGTGTCTGGTGGTACAAAGACAATGCAATCGCTGCATATCCTTTGATCAATCTCCTGTAATGTCCATAGAATCCAACAAAGAGTAAACATTCTTTCTGGCTGGTTGGTCTGTTTCATTCTTTTACCTGTCTCACTTTACCCTTAGCTCCTGACTAATGATTTTTCCCTCATGGCTGTTTTTACTGTTTTTCATCCTCCTCTTCTGTTCCTTTCTTGACAAAGGCATCTGAGTACCTCTAACTACTCTAAGTCTGCTTCCTTCCCCATATCTCCTTCTTCCCTTCCTACCTTGACCATTCCTCCAATGTGTTTTTTTTTTCTGTGATGTACTGTATTATACTGGCTTATTGAAACCTTTATAATTTGCTAACCATTCTATGTAACATGTCTTGTTTGTTTGTACATTGATGATGTGGAACCTTTGTAAAAGAGCCATTGGCTCAAATGTAATAATTTCTAGAACAATAAACTAAAAAAAAAAAACTAACCTGTCTCACTTTACCCTTATCGTAAACTATGTGACCTAGATATTGAACCTCCTCCCTCAGGAAATGGCACTTCTGGGGCTTTAACTTTAGTCCATGTAGGTGCAATCTTTCAAATACAAGCTGGAGCTACTCCAGATTTTCTTCCAAGGTCCTTGAAAAACACAACAATGTCACAAAGATATATGAGCAAAGCGGAAAAATTCTGATCTCCACGCAGCATGTCATAAGCCTTTGGGAGGTGGAAGGGGCATTCTGCAATCCAAGAGGCATTCTGTTTGCTTCCTTTAACCCATAGGTGTGCTGAATGCAGTTTTATATATGTCTTTCTTAGCTGTCTCCACCTGCCAGTAGTCTGTAGCTTGCCCCAGTGCTTCCAGTGCCTCTTTAATTCACAGGAGAGGGAAGGCATCTCTGGTACTGTGGAAATTAAGCCTTCTGTTGTTAATACAGGTCCTCCGGGAGCCATCCTTCTTTGTGACTACAACAATGGGAGACGTAAATGGACTCTTGCTGGGTGGGATAACTCTAGCTGCCTTCATGTCAGCAATCTACTTTCTTACTTCCTGGTATTGGGAAGGGGGTATTTTTGATAAGTCAGATGAAATGGCTCTGACTCTACTAGTGGAATTCCATACTGAATTGTTGAGGTGCAGCCATAGTCAAGAGGTTACTAAGAGAAGGCATCAGAATTGTTTTTAAGTAAAACATTGCACTGAGCTAGTTGTTCCACATTCACCATCAGACACTTGGATAAATCCACTGCGGGTATTTCAGCATCCACTATGCCTGATGGAACTACATTTTGACTCTGACAGACTTTAGGTAGCCTTGCTCCTGAATGAGGATCCTTACTGACTGGCTTCTGGCTGTTCCCAGTTTGAAAATCCTCTGGGTTGCTCAGTTCCCCCACACTAGCAATTTCTTCAATGGCTGTTACTATGAAGAGTTCTGCAAGTTATGTATTTGGCTTTATAATTGATGATTATGCAGACAGGTTGCACACCCAAACTGGAACATGTCCATTTGTAATACCTGTCAAAACACAACCAGTGGCTAGGTCTCCACGAAGAAATGCTAACTGTTGGCCTTCAACCAGTGCAGTATAGGATATCCCACCCAATCCTCTTGGAACCTCGCATTCAATATGTGCTTCTTGACCAGTCGGAATGACATGAGCACATTGGCCTGTATACTTTTCCTGGCCCACCTTTCCTTCAGCTCCTCCATACTGAATTTTCTCAATGCCCAGATAAGCTGCATACCATTCTGAGGACTGTTGTTTCTCTCTGGCTAGAAAACCCTTCCCATGAGTAGCCCACAGATGTATTTGACTTGTTCTATAACATTGGTCCCCATAAGTAAAGAAACATCTATTCAGTACTCTGTGGCTTGAATGTGGGAAAATTTTAAAGTGTCTGGCCAAGGAGATTTAACATGAGCTGCAGTACACCATGGTGAGGGACCTCCTGTGCTGCAACACCTTCAATAGGGACATTTGTGGGTGTCAGTTCTTGTTTGCTCAGACAAGGGTGCTGCCTCCAAAATATGCCTGTAATTGTTGTTACTTGAGAGCCTAAATCTATCAAGAGCCTTGTCAAAAGATAAATGTGATCAGTTTGCTTGCTTCTTTGCAGATAATGTTGATGACATTAGATCAGAGATCCATGTAGCACGTTCCAATGGGCAGTGCAGTGATCGGTGGGAGGTTGCTGAGCTTCGGTTTGGCTGGTCGGTTTTTGAACAGCTGGTGATTGCAAATGTCATGAAGATTTTCCAGAGTATGCAGCTGACCTGCTGTAGTTTGGACCTGGGTCCAACCCCCTTCCTTATGGTGTGCGTTGAGGTTATTGGCCTGGTCCTTGCAGAGATAGTCTAGTGCTCATTAGAGACTGGTGAGTTCCCTGACTCCTTGAAGGAGGCGGTGGTGATTCCTTTGCTTAAGAAATCTTCTCTCAACCTGGACTGTCTCACTAACTACAGACCAGTCTCTAACCTGCCCTTTGTGGGTAAGATTATTGAGAAGGTGGTCTTGCTGCAGCTGGAGGATCACCTTACCATCCATTACATCTATGATCCTCTCCATTCAGGATTTAAGAAGAGGCACATCACTGAGACCATCCTGGTTTGGATGCTCAGTGATCTCCTGTTAGTGAGAGATCGAAGATCTTGTTCCATCTTAGTCCTCTGTGGTCTTTCTGTGGCATTTGACATCATGGATCATGACATACTGCTTGAGCACCTGCAGGTGATCTGTGGACTGTCGTGGACGGTCCTCAGATGGTTTCGTTCATGGTTTCAGAGAGTAGAATTGGGAATTTATTCCTCTGACACTTTCTCCCTGTCAGGTGGGGTTTTCCAGGGCTCTATATTGTCACCTATGCTGCCCGCGGTGCACATGCTGCTGTTGGGAGATATTGTAAAATGGTATGGACTGAGTTTTCACTGCTGTATAGATGATAGTCAGTTATACATGTCCTTTACACAAGAGCAGGATGACATGGTCACCTTATTTAATAACTGCCTCTCCGAGATCCAGGAATGGATGAGTGCTAGCTGGTTGAAGCTGAATCCTGGCAAGACTGAGGCTTTGGTGGTGGACCTGGGCCATTCGAGTAGAGGGGTCTTCGGCTGGACAGGCCACTGGGATTTTGCTTGGTGGTTGCCAGCTGATGACCTCTGAATGGGTGTGAAGTCTGGGCATTATTCTTGACAAGGGGTTGACTCTGAAATCTCAGGTGTCCTCCATGTTCAAGTCCTCATTTTACCATCTGAGGAATATTGCCCGGATTAAGCACCTGGTTCCGTCCGGCAACCTTCCGACTTTGGTCCATGCCTTTGTGAACCCTCACCTTGATTACTGCAATGTCCTGTAGCTAGGGCTACCGGGGGTTGATATGTGCTGTTTGCAGCTGGTGCAGAACGCTGCAACCAGGTTGTTAACTGGGCTGTCTCACTCTAGCCATGTCACACCTGTGCTGCACGAACTGCACTGGCTGCCAGTTCAGTGGTAAATCACCTTTAAGGTCAGCTTGCTGACCTATAAAGCCCTACATGGACAGGGATCAAGCTACCTGTAAGATCTCCTTCTTTCCTACTGCCACTCCACTGATGAGGGATTGCTGGAGATTCCCAGGGTCTGTTTGAAGACCTCTGGGGCTTGACCTTTTGCATTCACGGCCCCTACCCTGTGGAATTCTCTACCTCATCGGGTTAGAGGGTGTCTGACTGTGGAGAGCTTTAAAGCAGCTCTAAAAACTTAGTTATTCTCTCTAGCCTTCTTAGATGATTAATATTTGGCTGTTTGTTGTTAAATCAAGGTATTTCTATTACTGATTTTATAGTTTTTTAACCTTTGTAAAAACGCTTTGATACCTGCTGAATTGCACTTTTTATAGATAGATTTATTATTATTAGTAGTAGTATTTAATTTAACTAATCATTCATTACTTGGGCCTACCAATGGTGTACCCCCTTTTTTTTTGCTTACAGTGTTGCTTTGGTTTATCACTTCCATGTGCAATCTCTTTAGTGTGAGGACTTAATTGTAGGGAAATGCCTGTAGGTGCCCCAGTGGCCACTGGCTCCACTAGTTTACATATTGCACCCCCAAAACCATTTATCTATTATGTTAGTCCCAGTACTATCTTGTAGACTGGCTTGACATACCCTGGAGATGTGCCCTTTTTGATCAAAGTGGTGGCAGAAATCTCCCCCTGACTTTTTTGTGAGTGCTGATACTGACCACCAAGCATGCAAGATACTGGCCGTGGGCTCTGTTTTGAAGTAGAGACAAAAGAGGTAACCTGTGCCTCTTGCTAGCTAGCTAGCTGGCATTATGCGCTTTGAGTTTGCCCAGTTTGCAGAGATAATTTGTATGCTAATTTTTTTGTCCTCCATATGCAATGTTTTGCCATTCTGTCTACACTGCATTCAACTTATGCACTTTATGTTCTACACATTGTAACCACATCACCTAACTCACTGTATTTTGTTTGTAATTGTGCTTCTCCCCGTCCTCTTCCCCCGGGTCACATCTAGAAATGAGCTTCGGCTCAGTATGCCTCTCCTGGTTACCAATTTCAAATAAACAAAAAAAAATAAATAGCTGTAACAGTCTGGTTGACTGTGCTTCCTGTTCTATAGTTAGCTTTCTTACTAGCTCCAACAGTTCAGAAAGCTCAGAAGTTTGCTGATGCTGAGCACTGGATCTGCCTTCATTGGCATTTTTACATCCCTCCTCAACCCTTGTAGTCTGAGGCTCTGAAATATCTGAGCCTTGGTCTGAAGTGAGAACTTCCTAGTCTCCCTTGATAGGTCTCTGGGCTCCCCTTGTAGTTCCCAAAAACTCATTAACCTGGATTTCATAGATGCAAACCTCAGATAAACCCCCCTTATCCTGCAAGCCTCTCATGAATTGCCATGTTAACTTATAATTCTGATATGAATGGGGGGATTACCATTCTGCTTTTCTTCAGATGAGCATAATATAGCTTCAAGGATAACTGCATATGAACAGGGTTATTCATCATGGTCTTTTGCCCTTTCATAGAACTCTGCCATGGGGTCCAGTGATAGCTGAGCCATTGTATTCTTCTCATAGTTCATTGAATGCTTGGTCTGGGGTTTGCTCGTTCAGTGGCATGTTTAAAACAAGCTTTTGCACCAATCCACTGAGATGTCTCTCTATAGTTGTGAATGGAAGACTAGGTGATTTAGCACCTGCACTGAGCAGATACTGCATGTCCTCTATCCAGTCCTCTACCAAAAGTTTACTATCTAGATTACCATTAAATAATGGTACACTCTGCAACTGGTGTGATGATGTGAGGGTATAGGGTGGAGCATAACTCTCAACCTTTTGTCACTGAAATGAGGGACATGGACATTTTTGGACACTCAAAATGAGGGACAATGAGGGACACAGACACTCAGAATGAGGGACACATCCTCAGACGTGGAGATACAAGATCAGAACACTGTGAAAACCATAGTGTTTACTTGTACAAGGTTTAATTTGGATTTAGTATTTTAGAATATTTAGAGTTTCTGCTTTAAAATCTGAATTTACAGCACATTCTCTGTGTAGGCAGCACCTTTCCATGAGGGACGGATACGGGACAGAGCAACTTTAAGGGGCGAAATGAGAGCTGTCCCTCGTAATGAGGGACACTTGAGAGGTATGAGGTGGAGTTGGTGTGTAGAAGGAGGCAGCATTTATCCATTGGTCACTTGAGCTAGATGTTGCCAGTTGGAAAGTCATGGAAGTGTTTGTCTCTGAAAGTTGAGAGAAATGCACTGAACCTTCCAGACCATGAGACAATGAATGACCAATGGGTAATGCCCCCTATCACCTGATCTTGTTAAACTGGTCACTGAATTTTCTGTGCCATTTATCAAAAAGGATGAACCTAATGGAGGGATAGGCTTGTAGCTTTCTGGGGGAGCATTATAGTGACTTACTCCAGGTTGATAATCACGCTCTTAGCAAACTCCAGCAGTCTCATATACAGGATAACCTGGAATGAAGAAACGTAGCACTCATAGACCAACATGAAACTTCAGATTCTTTATTGCATTGTCATTTTAATTAGTTTTTGCAGACCATCACAATTAAAATCACAACAGTAACAGCCAGGTTAGAAAACCCAAGCACTTCAAAGCTCCACCAGCCTCTTCATCAGGTGGAATGCTGCAATGCTCCCCATATCCTTATTTAAGTGTCATTACCTTAATCACTCCCAGGTACTTTAATTATTACCACATGATGGTGTTGTGGGCAGAAACTCAGGTCCACGAGTGTAATTTCTTTGAGGGGAGCATTCCTGCATGCAAACCAATTAATGTATACACACTACAAGTTGCTATTAAAAGTTCCCTTTACCCATTTCACACACCATATAATATATTGTCATTCAGTTGAATGCCATTCATACAAATTGAATGAGTTATCTCCTATACTTCTTCACTAAAATCATTTTCATTATGAAATTATTTGTATATCTCTAAATCCTTCAACAGCAGCAGCCAGGTTAGAGAACTCCTTCCCCTGATCTGATACATTTGAAACTGCATAAGAGGGAGGTAGAAAGACAGGAAGGGGGAAACGAGAGTGGGGGAGGGAGGTAAACAATTCAGATCAAGCATTTGTACATGCTTGAGATAAAAATATGCAATACATAATTATGTCCCCCCCATATATTGTTCACCACAAAGTTATATTATACAGATAACTACTTCTCCATTATCCAATCCTGCTTCGCATCATGACCAGGCACCCATCCAAATATCCTAACGCTCAAATGGTTTAAACATCTGGAGCTGAACCTTTTGCCAAAGTTAATATTTAAAGAATTTGTAATGATAGTTTCCATTCCATTGTACTGATATAAACAAACTTCAAAATTTGAATAAATACATATAACCATCAAGGGCTCGTGGGAGCTGCCAGACTGAAACGAATGACTATAAACAATCACTCAAAAATACTAAAATCCATTTAAAACATACCATGATGTATTCATGAGTGGCAGTCAGAAATAGTTGCAATGCTGTCCATATTGACCATTTAATAAGTCAGGCATTTTTCCTTTGTGTTCTGCATTTTCAGCACCTGTTTCTACCTCCACATTAATTCTGCATATTTTCTATATTGTGGTGATACTTTCCATTTCATTTAGTTATTTTTTAAGAAGCTCCAAAATTTGATTAACTATAAATTAATAACCCTCAAAGGCTTGGGGGAGCTGCCGGATTGGAATGAGTGATTATTAATGATTGCTCAAAAATGCAAAAGTTCATTTAAAACCTTAATTATTTATTTATATGCAGAGTTTAGACATAATTACAATACTGTTCTTAATGATTGATTTACAAAACAGTCATATTTTCATTATGTTCTGCATTTGCAGCAACCATTTCTGACTTCCACTTTGATTCAGCTGTCTCTTCAAAACCTTACTTAACTTTTACAATATAAATTTCCCAGTTATAAAACAATGGTGTCTTAACCAAAAATGTGAATGTGCATTTTTCCTAATCCTGCATTTGCAGCGTCTGTTTTCATTCTCTGCAATAATTTGGCAAGTCAAACTTGACTGAGTTCACCAGTTAAAAGGATAAGAATTGTCACTCCTGTCCCTGTTGGCAACTGAGATCCATCCTGAGTTGAGTCTTCCAATGGCTGGAGTCCCTCCCATTGATGTAATACTGACAGACTAGTCATGAGTTGTTCTGATCTGGCTCCCTCAAACTCCTCTGCCAGTGTTAGTTGAATAACTGTACTTTTTATTTTAACTTGCATCTAAGTCATTGCACCAGACAAAAGGCTGCTTTCCCCAGTATGGCCTAGCTGTAACCTCCTACTCACTTTAGGAGCACTCCTGTGTAGACTTTCCCACTTGTTTGCAAGATATATAATAAGCCTGCAATGCTGAGGTTTGTTCGGCAAATACAAGATAATTCTTCAAATGTGATTAAAGCATTTTTATTGTGTGCCATACAGTGCAAACAACTGACAGCTAGCACAAATACTAGCCACACTGGCCCTTGTGCTTCGAGTCCAATTATTCTTCCTCAGAGGATGTGGCTAAGTGAATTAAGTGATTATCTTAAATGATGATGTCAATTAAAACAAACATTAACAAGAAATTCAAGTGCCCCAATTAAAAAGAAACAGTGTTGTGACGTCATGTGTAATGATCACTTTAAATGAAAAAAGGTTATTTCTTAGAATGAGCAATACAGATCATCTAATGAGCTGCTGTATTAAGCGCTGCAGTTTGAATATAACTCCCATCCTTACTTCTGTTTTTGCTGTACACTGCTTCAGTTCTAGGTACCTTACTTTATTTAATGTTTTAAGCAACTTTGTAATGAGTTCTAAACGACTGATTCTTATTTCCAAACATTAATTATATATTATTATGAAAGAGATCTATTTCCTTTAAATGTAGTTCATTAGTAAATGCTGCTTATAAACAGAAACCATAATAGATGTAAAATATTTTCACAAATAATATACTAAGTAAATATTTATCATGTCTGTGTCGAACAAACCTCAGCAATGCATGTGTATTATATGTCTTGCAAACAACTGGAAAAGTCTACACAGGAGTGCACCTAGGTTGTCTGGAGTTGGAGTATGTTTGAGGGTCACCCCTTCCCCCGCATGGTGCATCTGCCTGACTATTGGATTCACGGTTTAAGCTCTTTTTGGATGTATTTAGACTCACTTTAGGATACAGTTAAGTCAAATAAATACTAAGAAACATATAGTACTAAGGAAAGAGAGGAGCGAGAGGGAAAGTTTGCCCATAGATGCTCCTATTATTACAAAGAATAATATTGAAAATTGCCCTGAGAGTAAGAAATTATCCAAACGTGTCTTGAATTTACCCTTTGTTATGCTAAAGATCACCTCCAATGGTAAATGATTCCAGGGGTTTGTCACTCTTAGAGTAAAGAAATATTTTCTCTTTTGGGTAGTAAGCTGTGACTTGTAGAGGACGACCTCTAGTGTCTCTTAAGTTATTTTTGAACTCTATTCCCAGTTCAGACATTATATATGGGTCATTCACGATATCATACAAGTGTAGCAAATCCCCCTTAATCATCTTGTTTTGAGTGACATTAGCTTTAGTAATTTTAGCCTTTCTTCAAATGGTATTTCACATACTCTGAAAATATGTTTAGTATATTTTCGCTGAACCCTCTCCATTTGCCTGCAACTGGATTTCTTAAAGGGACACCAAAATTGGGCAACACACTCCAAATGTGGTCTGGAGAAGAACTGGAACAATGTCATCAGAACTTTGACATTATTTGATTTGATATTTTGCTTGTTAGCCCATATAACTTTATTTGTTTTGTTTATCGTTTCATTCACCTGTTTTGTATTACTTAGATCTTGCTATATGAAATCACTGAGGTCTTTTTCATTACTAGTTATAGCTAGTGTTGTACTTCCCAACTCATAGAAAACATTTAAGTTGAGCCTACCCAGGTGCTTAACCTTGCACTTCTTTGTGTTTAGTTTCATGCCCCAGTTATTTACCTAATCAGATATTTTATCAAGGTCTCTCTGAAGATCATGAGCTTGTTGGGCTGTTATACATGGGCCATCTATCTTAACGTCATCACTGAACTTTACAGAAGGTGATAAAGTCTCACGAGTTATGTCAGAAATAAATGCCTGAAAGAGGACTGGGCCCAAAACAGAGTCCTGTGGCACTTCACTAGTAATACTCTCCACCTCTGATAGGTAACCATTAATCATCACACGCTGAGTTCTCCCTGACAGCCAACTTCCAATTCACCTTATGATGGCACTGTTGATGTTCAGATTTTTAACTTTTTTTTTAATCAAGGCCCAATATGGCATCACAACAAAGGCCTTGCTGAAATCAAGGAAAATAATGTTGCAAGGTACTTTTTTGTCTAAATGAAAGCAAGTGTTCTCATAAAAGCCCATGAGATTGGATAGACATCCTCTTGCTTGCACACACCCGTGTTGCTCTGTATCGTTAGTGTTTACTACTTGGGTTATTAGGTCTTTAATTAGGCTTTCCAAGACTTTACATTCAGATGAGGTGAGACTGATAGGTCTGTAATTTTCACATTTAGTTCTAGAGCCCTTATTATATATTGGGACAACATGCACAGATCTCCAATCTGCTGGCACAAAGTTGTTACTTAAACAACCCTTAAATAACTGTTTTTTAATGGGTAAACAAGTTTATCTGACAATAAATGCAGCACATGGCCAGTTATGTTCTCTGGTCCTAGTGTAGTTTTCCCTTTTGTATATCCAACTTATTTTTTGTATGATCCACTGTGAAAAACAGATCGTTAGTTTTCAGGTGGTCAATGGGAGGAACAATGCATTGTTTGGGGCTGTATATTCCTCAGAAATGATCATTAAATACATTGGTCATTTGTAGCTGATCATGTATCAATTCCTCATTAAACATAATGGGCCAACTTGGCTAACTGTTTTTTTAGTGTGTTCATAAAACATAAAAGGTCTTACTACTATTTTTATTTGCAGTTTCAGTCAAGCGATACTCCCATTTTATTTTGGCTTTTCTGGTAGTTTTTTTTTCTTTTACTTTTTTTTGTATTATCAAATATGCATCCCAAGCTATACTTGTTTTTTTGTTTAAGAAATTCATGGTATTTTTTGTTCTTACTTTGTAATAATCTTTTAATTGTCCTATCCATCCATTTGAAGTGATGTTTTATATTTTTATATTTAAATCTAATTGGTATATATTTATTGCATACGTGCATAAGGTTTTTGTTTAATTCCCAGCAGTCATGCATTGAACAGT
This sequence comes from Neoceratodus forsteri, assembly GCA_016271365.2. Taxonomy (NCBI): domain Eukaryota; kingdom Metazoa; phylum Chordata; order Ceratodontiformes; family Ceratodontidae; genus Neoceratodus; species Neoceratodus forsteri. The sequence goes on from CM057457.1 coordinate 81,346,188, forward strand.
TTTGAAATTCCTTGTCCCAATCAAGTTTGCTTAATTGATGTTTTATTTCTTTTATTGTGGCTTTCTGATATATATATATATATATATATATATATATATATATATATATATAAAGACTTTAGTCTTACCACTGCTATAAAATAGGTCCCTAGTATGGGAAAACATAATGGCATTGTGGCTGCTATTTCCTAAGGGCTAGGAAACAAAGCAGTTTATTTTATAGATAAACTATCTGTGCTTAGCACCAAATCCAAAATCTTTTCACCCATTGTAGGTGATAGAGCGTGTTGTTTTAGGCGAAGGTGATCACAAATAGGAAGGAGTTTTTTTTGACATTAAGACCAAGTGGCAAGTTGTTTTCCCAATTTATGTCTCTCATATTGAAATCACCAATGACCAAAACATCTCCCAAATTCCCAGCACAGTAAATTTATGTTAAAATAGCATCATATGTATAACTTGGACAATCAGGTGGACAGTAACAAGTGCCCAGCAAAAGTGAATCAGCTTGATTAAATATGAGTTTGACCCGGGAGTTTCAGTATTTATACCATGATTTTTTACCTTGGCTGTCATATCTACAGATTTAATTTTATTATTGATGATCAACACAGTGCCACCTCCTTTTCTAGTAACACAAGTTTGTTTCATCATAAGCAAGTAATTTAAAATCCCACAATGATTTAGTGTCCCACCACTTTTCAGTGATTGAGATTATATCTTTCTTGGATGGTCCCTATCTTAAGTTTATTGGCCTTGTTAGTAAGGCACCTAGAGTTACATGACATAAACTTTAGTTTTGTATCATTCTGTGTGTTTATATTTGGTCTCTGTAAGCCATTTGGTGCATTTCTAGTGTAATCCACCAATGAAGTCAGTTTAAAGTAGACTCATCCCGATACTGTTCAAAGTTTACAGCTAGATTTTTTGTACCCAGTTTATTCAAGTGTAATCCATCCCTTGAGAAAAGTTCTCTTTTATTTACAAAGGAGGCCCAATTCTGCATCAAATGAATATATTTATTGTTGCACAAATTGTGTACTCTGCTATTAATCCTAGAGATTGTTTTGTTTTTCTCTGGATGGGTGCTGGGTATGGGCAAAATATCAGAGATGACTACCTTGTGCCCCTTTTCCTTTGTCCCCAAGTTGATTAAATGCATACAAATATCCTTTTCATGACTCCTGCCCACATCATTTGTCCCAGCATGAATGACAATTGAAGAGTTAAGAGGAAGGTGTAGCTTATCAATACAATTGCTGACATCTTGAATTTTAGCACCAGGCAGGCAAGACACAATGTTGTTCAATTTGACTTTTCTAGAAATGTATCAATTGGTGTATTTAATTTTAAATAGTCTTTGTTGTGTTTTAAAGTCATAGGAGAATAATCACTGTTCAGAGTCAGGGATGCAGGCAAATAACAACAGTTTTATTATGTTTGCTTGCACGCATGTGCAAGAAACATAGTGCCACCATACGAGTTTTCATAGGTGTGCCTCCCCCACTTCCAATGCCCTGCTCCCTTTTGCAGACACGGCTGCACTCTGCCAATGAATGTCTGAGCTGTCCATGACAGCCATTCAGATGCAGTGGTGTACAGTTCTGAGGAAAACACTGCCACAGAAAGTGGTGGTAACATGTAGGCAATTTGCACATTGCCGTCAGCAGTATGCAAATTGCCTACACGTATGTCAACACTGCATCTGAACTGTCACAGACAGTTTATCCCTCCTGAACACTATGTAGCATGCTGGGAGCCCACCCCAGCATGCTCATGGGCCCCCCTCCACCCCCACACACTGTATGACCAACGGGGGTGCCCAATCCCCCATTGACTCCACTGCCCCCCAAGCAGACTTCTAGGTGCCATGCTGGGAGCCCACCCCAGTATGGCAAAAGTCCTTATGGCCAATGGGGGTGCCTAATCCCCCATCAGCTACACTGTACCCCCCCCAAAAAAACACAGACTTCTAGGAGCCATGCTGGGAGCCCACCCCAACATGGCAAAAGTTGTTATGGCCAATGGGGGTGTCCAATCCCCCATTGGCTCCACTGCCCCCCAAAATAACCTTCTAGCTGCCATGCTGGGAGCCCATCCCAGTGTGGCAAAAGTCCCGTCGTCTTCCTAAATAAGAAAAACAAATTGTAAAAAAAAAAAAAAGTCCCCCATTGACTGCCTTGCCCCCTCCCCAACCCGCACCCACCCACTGTGCACCCACCTCCCCACACCTTCCCTGATCCCATACTTACCTCCGGAGCCCAGTGTGATGATCTTTGGTGGACCGAGAACACATCTGCACTCTTCAAAGCCGACCACGAACTGAAGAAATGCTGGTAAGCTGTTTATTGACATAAATGTTTTTTTTTCAACATTGGTGCATATCTCAGCCATTTTGAGGAATTTTCACCAAATTTTTAACATGGGGTTCTTGGGGCCCCACCTCATGAACTCAGTCATTGTCATTTTGTTATTCAGCACCGAAAGGTGATTTCGCAGTCACTGCGTGGAACCACCTTTTGGGACTGAGTAATGAAATGAAAGTGTCACAGTTCATAAGGTAGGCCCCCAAAACCCTATGTTTAAAATTTGGTGAAAAAATTCCCCAAAATGACTGTTTTACTAGTGTGCATTGCACAGTTCCTACACATGCTCATAACTTCGAAAATTTTTAGTATTTTCACTCCAGATTTTCAACACTGCCATTTTACCACACCTCCTTACGAACAGTACAGCTGTCATTTTCCACATCTCACCCAAAATGGGTTTTAGCGCATGAAGCGCACAATGGCTCAGTTGATGTGTGAAAACAATGTTCGGGACAGATTAAGAAAATCACAGTGACACTGTTCATAAACAGAGGTCTTAAAATGACTATGTTGAAAATTTGGTGACAAAAGTCCATAAAATGACTGTGTTACGAGCTTGCATTGCGCAGTTTCCACGCACCCTCGTAAGTTCACGATTTTGTACTATTTTCAGTCCAGATTTTCAACACTGGCATTTTTCCACACCTCCTTATGAACAGTACAGCTGTCATTTTTCACACCCTGGCCAAAATGTGTTTTCGCACTTCTAGCGCAGAATTGCGTGGCCGCTTTGGGAAATCAGTGTTTGGGACAGATTAAGAAAATTACAGTGACACTGTTCATGAGCGGAAGTCCCAAAATGCCTGTGTTGACAATCTGCTGTAAAAAATCCCCAGATTAATTACATTACGGGTGTGCATTGTGCAGTTTCTATGCACACTCGTGACTTCACTAGTTTTTGTGTATTTTCACTCCAGATTTTCAACATTGCCATTTTTTACACCTCCCCATGAACAGTACAGCTGTCATTTTTCACAGCTTGTTTGAAATCTGTTTTTGCACCTGTGGTGCCAAATGGTGTAGTTCCTGTGCAAAATCAGCTTTCTGCTAACAAACTGATATTGCCACTGTTCATGAGGTGGGGGTCACAAAAAAAAACATGTTGAAAATTTGGAGTGAAAATACCAATGAACGCCTGGGGAGTTAGTGTATCTGACCATAATGCCCCACCCTGTAGAGACTGACAGGCAGTGTTGGGTAAGTTACTTTTTCTATTACTTTCTATTATGTTTGGAAACTTGTTCCAGGAAGCTCTGTGCTGTCACTAGCAAGGATGGAGAAGTACTAGAAAAAGTAATACACCTTACAGTTATAGTTACTTATTTCTTTTTATACAAAAACAATGCAAAAATAATAAATAACTATAACAGATTACATTTTTTGAAAGTAATAGGTTAGTTACTAGTTACTTTCAGATAAATGTAATCAGTTGCAATTACATATTTCTTTTGTATAAAAGACATAAGTAATTGTAACTGTAGGTGTAATACCAGTACTTCTTCATCCTTATGAGAATGCTTTCTGGAACAAGTTTCTGAAAGTAATAGAAAGTAATAGAAAAAGCAACTTACCCAACACTACTGATAGGCATCAGGGGTGTGACTTGGGACTGTCGCTTGTAATGCTCATGCCATTCCACCCCCACCCACACCCTGCAGCCAGTGACGGGCATCGAGGTGTGCCTTGGACTCTTGGGCCCCAAAGTTCACCCCATTCTCCTATACTGCACCCATCTCACCAAATTTCCTTATGGAATGGGGTGAGCATAAGGCCCAAAGACCCCAAGGCACACCATGACACTTGTCGGCGTCTGCAGGGTAGGGTCTGGTGAAATGGTGTGGCTGTTATGCCTTATGACCCAAAGGTACACCCCAATGCCTGTAAGTCTCTACTATTATGCATATGTCTAACTTCTACACTACCAATGCCAATGCCAGCAAGCAAACATTCGACATTGACAAATTCTTGTTCTTTATGTCCTTTGCAGTGAAAACCCGATACCCTCTTCCTGTAAAAGAGGTTAAAGGCCACTCTGCTCGTGCAATACTCTCCCATGTGGATCTTTTGAATCATTACTTTCCTGCTACATACAGCTTTACTACTAGTATTCAGTTTACTGTACATCCTTACATAGGCAGTCTTCCATGGAGCACACTCAGTCACCAGAACAGTGTTCAGCTTGATTCCTCCTGTATCCCATTCATGTGGTTCCCTGTCTCTACCCTAACTGCTCTCTGATCTGCAGACTGGTATCAGGCTTCAAAAGAAGTTTTATAAGAGGAGATTAGATGGGTCATGTGGATGTGAACTAAATACTAGAAGTAGAACCATTGTTACAAATACAGGTATGCAACCTATTATTCTAACTGCCTAGATTCGGTTCACTATCCACAGTTAGACAGGCTCTTAGCAGTCCTCTGAAAAAGCATTATCCCAGTAACTGTATATGCTGATGTTATAATGGGACATGAACCTTAGACCAGGAAGCAGCCCTATAAATCTCAGCAATGAGGAAGATGCAGGCAGCATTAAAAGTGGCAGCAAAATGTTAGGTAAAGTGAACCATTAAGCAATCCATAGGAACACATTGTGGCACATCTTCTGCAAAAAAAAAAAAAAATAGAACAAACTAGGAGAGATCTGATTCATGAGGGAAGCCCATCTCAAAATGTACAGTATTCTTGGATATAACAAGACTACTCCACGTAGACTCTTTACAAACTCCAAAATTTTTATTTGAAAGAGTCAAGTCTCACCACAAAGTCTATGTGACAAAGTCCACTATATTTTGGATTGCAATATTGTTTCTTGTGCATCTTCCATTGTTTTTCTCTGTACAGCTGCTCTTATTGTAATTTGTATGTGTTCGCATGTTTCACCAATTGTGATCAGCACAATATTAATTTCTCCGCCAATTTTTCCACTCTGTTGTTTATTTCACAGTATTATATATTTGCTTTTTTATCTTGTTTATGTTTGAATCTGCCTGTATTTTCCTTGATGTGCAACCTTTGTAAAAGAACCCCTTCTTCAACGGTATTGTAGTCCTAGTTATAAATAAATAAATAAAAGTCTCAACACTATATTCATTATTTCACAGTTGTAGTGCTGCTTCAACAGGTCAGTGATGAGATTGCAAAAATATAAATAGTCATCTGTTTAGATATGGAAACAGTGACTCTTTTGAATAACCATAAAGTCTGAAAAATGAATAATTGTTATGGCCTGATGTATAATCATGTGGTACAAAATTATTAAAAACTATCACTGGAGCTGGCCAGCTGATGTGGTATGCTAAGGCACCCTTTACCACACTGGCAACCTTGATTTGGGGAGGAACCAAGGTCACTCAGGGGCCAGCTGGTGGAAGGAGGATTCAGTGTCTATAGATGACTCTCCACTGCTGGGGATGGGGGTATAGCACATATCACTTCTTGGCTGCCACCTGGTGGAGGTTAAGTGGTGCAGCAGCAGTTTGCAGTTGTCTAGTTTGGCAATTGGATGTTGAGGTGTGCAGTGTCTTCAAATTGTACATGCACACCATTGCATGTATGCTGGCTCCAATTGGGGGAGAAAATGGGAGGAAGAACTCATTTACTGACAGGATGAACTCAGCACCCAGCAGGCTCTACACTACTTACCAAGCACCAGCTCACCCACTGAGGAAAGCAAGTAGATGCAGTAAGTCCCGGGGTGGTGGGTGATGGGGCTAGGGGTCTCTGCCAGAATTATTTTTTGTATATTGGACTTTTATTCATTTACCTTTTATGCAAATATATTTGTAAGAGTGCAACATTAATACAAATGTCAGGTTGTGAAAACAGAGCTACAGCCTGGACAGGGAGATGAAGTATAAGCCCATGGAAATACATCTCTAATTTTGTCAGGGCAAAGAAAAACAAAAAAAGCAAAAAATAACATTTCATCCAGCACAAGAAAAAAAGAATCAAAGGAAAAATAGGTAACAAGCATTATGGTATAAAACTTTTTGAAACAAATTCAACAATAAAACCTTGTCTAGACATTATACCACAACCACCTGAAGCAAATAAGCTATGAAATACTAGTACTTTGTAATACAAAGGGCTCAACTCTAAAAGTAGGCTTTGAGCTGTGCAATCTGTTGCAGCCTGGTGCACCAGGGACCCTGTTTCTGATTCTCTAATGGGGAGGGTCCCTGGCAGCAAAGCCCCATGGCTTGCGGCATCTGTGGTGGTGTGCCAAACAAAGGGTGCACCCGGAGGGTTAGCTGCAAGCCGAGGGTGGCCATGAACCACTCTAGTCCCTGGTAGAGTAGAGGTCCCCCTCCCTGATCCCCACTGTTGTCCACAGATGATTTTTTAAAAGCACCCCCATCCCTGGTGGAGTAGTGGCCCCCCCTCCCTGATCGCTGATGTCCTTGAAAATAATATAATCAAAACACCGTTGCTGGTATAGTGGTCCCCCTCCCTGGTCTGGGATGCTGCTCATTATGAAATATATGTATAACTTCCCAATCCCTAGAGATCTAGTGGCCCCCCAACACTGATCCCGATCTCACCCATCACTGTACATAATATATAACTCTTATGCCTGGTGGTCTAGTGGACCTCCAACCCCGCGGCAGGTAGTGCCCTCTCCCACCTCCATCCGACACTCCAAGCCGGCAAACAGCACAGCCCTTCTCTCACCACCATGGCCAGCTGCCAACTGACCTGTCAGTGAAGCATGCTGTTTAATATAGTACGTACTCATTGACTGACAGCTGGTTAGCTGTCAATCAATGAACACGTACAGTATTATACAGTATGCCTCACTGAGAGGTAAATTGGGAGCCGGCCATGGTGGTGAAAAGAGGGCTGTGCCAGTTGCTAGCTTGGGATTTCAAGAGGTGGTGGGCGCTACCTGCCAGGGTGGGGGAGGTGGGGGTTCACTAGACCAACAGGCATCAGGGTTATATATTATGTACAGTGATGGGTGAGATCGGAATCAGTGTTACAGGGTCAATGAACAACTCGGCACAATGTAGGAAGGCAGCTGCAAAGGCCAACAAAATGCTGGGTTGTATTGCAAGGGGTATATCCTCGAGGAGGGAGGAGGTGATTCTGCCACTGTATAGGTCATTAGTTAGACCACACCTGGAGTACTGCGTGCAGTACTGGCGTCCGTATCTGAAGAGGACATTAAGTTACTGGAGGGTGCAAGCATGAAGCGACAAAGATGATCAAGGAGCTGGGGGACTTATCATACGAGAGGAGGTTGAAGGAGTTGAACATGTACTCACTGGAGGAGAGGAGGAGACAGGAGTGATATGATTGAAACCTTTAAATACATGAAAGGAATAAACAAGATGGGTACAGAGGGGCTGTTCAAAGTAAGGGTGGGGAGGGCCACCAGGGGCCATGATATGAGACTGGAGCAAGGAAGGTTCAGGAGGGAGATGAGGAGACACTTTTTTACAGAGAGGGTGGTGGCTGGGTGGAATGCGTTACCTGCTGAAGTGGTATGCAGTAGAACAGTGGACTGCTTCAAATGAGGATGGGACAGGACAAGGGGGACGGTTAATGAAGGGGAAGGGTGGAAGGGAGGGGCAGCTGCAGAATTAGGGGTGCTAGCTGCACATTAGAGCAGACTTGATAGACCTCTAGGCCTTTATCTACTGGCAAATTTTGTATGTTCGTATGTACAGTGATGGGTGAGATCGGGGATCATGGTGGTGGCCACTAGACCACTAGGGATTGGGGAGTTATACATATATTTCATAACGGGCAGCATCTGGGATGCGGGGAAGGGGGGCACTACACCAGCAACAGGTTTTGATTATATTAATTTCAGGGATTGTGTGGATCAGGAAGGGGGTCGGTACTCCACCAGGGTTGGAGCATTTTTTAATAATTGTTCTATGGGCAAAAGCAGGGATTGGGAAGGGAGGGCCACTGAACCACCAGGGAGAAGGACGGTATTTTTTTATTTTATCATTATGGACACATCGGGAATCAGAGCGGGAGGAGCAGTACTACACCAGGGATGGGGACATTTTCAATAATTCTACAGGCAACAGTGGGGATCAGGGAGGGAGGACAGCTACTCCACCAGGGACAGGGGCATTTTTAATAATGCTTCTATGGACAAAAATGGGGATCGGGGATGGAGGGCCACTGGACCACTAGGGAAGGGGACAGTATGTTATTATTTTATCATTATGGACACATCAAGGATCGGGGAGGGAGACCACTACTCCACTAGCAATGGGAGCATTTTTAATAATTCTTCTATGGTCAACAGCAGGGATCAGGAAGGGGGGCCACTACTCTACCAGGGATGGGGGCATTTTTAATAATTCTTCTATGGGCAACAGTGGAGATCAGGAAGGTAGGGCCACTGAAGCACCAGGGAAGGGGACAGTATTTTATTATTTTATCATTATGGGCACATCAGGGATTGGGGAGGGGTGACAGCAGCACATTGCCACAAAAAGGAAACTCTCCCAGAGGAGAATTTTCTAAGTACCCTTAGACCAGCCCTGGCTGGTCTATGGATACTTAGAATTTCTCCCTCTGGGAGAGTTCTTAGAATCCCACATTAGGGGATGTGGCAGCTTATGTCTGTTACATGTCCCCTAGCACCAGGTCACAGCCTGTTTTTGGATGCATGGGCGACACAAGCCCCCATTGGGGCAGGCAACCTGCGGTTGATGCAGGCCGCCTTTGTGAATAACTCGGGGGGCAGTTTTTTGATGCAAGATGCAAGTTACACCATTTATGTTTGGTGCAGGCACCTTGCGCCAGTCTCAGGGCTTTTAGAATTGAGTCCAAAGTCTTTAACTTGGAAATAACACTAGTGTGCATCTGTATACAAGAATGACATACACAAATTATAGAACAATAAATGTAAATAAACACTTGTCCTATTGAACAAAGGTGAAGGATGGTATTGCTGCAAGCCTTGCTGTATGATATTGTGTAAGAGAAATTGAATGCAAGATCTTGGTGGTGTAAGCTGCTTTCAGGGAAAGAAAAGAGAGGAAATGAGCTGTTAAAATTAATGTATCCCTTTTATAACACCTGTTAAGTACTGAGAGACAATTTCTCATCCTCTAATTGCACTATAGCACCAGAACATCCGTGTGTTGATTTAGTTAAAGATCAGACAGCCTAGTGGTGAGGAGGGGAAGGGAAAGTGGAGAAAGTTACTCTTTGTCCCCCTTATTCGGAGCTCAGGTAGGGAAGGGTCTATCTGTGGTGCCTTTGACACTAATCCCTTTCCCCTACCATATTCTCTGTGGCTAACTTACCCTATTAGGTGTGTACTCCTAGACCTACACTGTGAAACCATGGCTGCCACTGCTCATCACGTTTAGCTAAGCATCTTCTCACTTTATATTGCACTCTTATGAAGGAATCTGTTCTCGTTACTTCTGTTTCCCGGTCCAGGAGATTGTGTGTGGGGGGTCTGACTGTCTCCATTGCATCAGAAGTTACCTTTTGGCCTCCATGGCTATGGCGTAAATTAGTGGGAGAAACTTAATTTGGACCCCCTGAAGCAGAGGTGTGTCTCCAAGTACCCATGGGACATTTGACTGTGGAAGTGAGGTAGCTGTAATGTCTGTGGCTTTTTGTCTAACCCCCATCCAGAACTGAATTACTTTAGCGCACTTCCATATAATGTGACCTATATGCCCAGGGGAATGGTAGCATCACTAACACTCATTTGGGATTTGGATACCCATCTTGACTAATTTATCAGGTGTCCAGTGCCAGTGACTTAGATGTTTTTTTATGGATGAGTTGGTATTGGGGGTCAGTGGAGCCTCTGAGTGCTAGTTTCCAACACCTGTCTCAAGTAGGTGTGGGTATATCTTGGCTTAACTCCATTTCCCATTTAAGCCTATGTAAATCCCAGTTCTGATGTCTCAGGTGCTGTATATGTTTATAGAGCACCCACCTGTACTTGTGTCGGCCAAGCCCACAGGCCCCTGGTCCTGTTCTTGTCCATGGGCCAGTAGGTATAGTTAGGTCCTAACCAGTCTTAAAGTGCATGGCTAATCTGGAGGTACTTCCAATGATCTGAGGGTGGCAAAATAAATTCTGCCTGAATACAGCCAAAGGATTTTAAAAGTATTACTTTGTGGGGAGATCAAATGGGCCAATGCATATATACCTTTCTTAGTCCATTGGCTCCAGTGAGGGCATTTGCCTCAGTCATGAGCGTAGGGTTGTTTTATAGGTTTTCATGCAGGCCAAAAGAAGATTTAGCCCAACCAGCCACAGAACCATTTTCAGAGCATCATGCGTATATGTGAATGTGAGTGGGAACACTTTAATGAGCTTATGGGGGAGCCCATGACATGAGCATCAGCGATTGAGCACTTGCAAAAATGGTGACAAAGTCCTGGCACATGTCGATGGGGTTACTGCTGAGGAAGGGTGACTGGATGGGGGAGGTGGGCTCATATAGCAACAGGACGTCGCTATATGTATATGTGCGCAGCGGGGGAGTGAGCGTGATGAAAAGGAGGGAGGGTTGGCCTGGCGTGGTAGGTGTGGGGCTGCTAAGCTGGCCCAGTAGTGTGGTGGGTGGGTGGCAGTCTAAGCTGCGAGGGTTCCAGGTTTGGGTCCAGGAACACCTACATTTTTGTGCACCCAGCCAGAAATTATTTTTTTGTCCAGAGTTTGCACCTCCCCAGACATGTACGCCCCGGAGGTGAGAATCGTTTAGTAGAGGGGTACGGAGGGACAAAGCATGAACATTTCAAATCTAAGTCCCCGGTGCCGTTTTCTTGTGCACTGGGGGTGTACATTGCTGAAACTGATTTTCAGCGATGTACACTCGCCCTGCCACTGATCATGATTGCGCTTTTGCCCTAATCACATAAATCTGCTTATAGTGACCTTTAGTCTTGCTTGTAATGGGATGTCCTCCAAAAGTTCCTGCTCCACTTGCAGCCTGAGGGGTGTGCGTACTCCCCCTTGTATCCACAGTAGAGCACTCCTGACACCATTCCCTATGTGGTAGGCCTTGAGCTATGGGGCATTCCACCCTCCTACAGAGGCATGTGTTCTTAACCACCATTTCCCAAACCTCGATCTCTTTTGATGCCATAAGAACCTAGAAAATATATTAACTTTTGCCACCATTTGGCTGGGATTTGGATAAGGAGGTTAGTTGTGCAATAGTTTAGTTTTGGGGGTGCCATCATTTTTAGGGCAGTCATTTTCCCTGGGATAGAAAAGTTTAGACTCTACAAGCAGCCCATAGCACATTGGAGCTCATTCAGCAGTGAATGGAGGTTGGCAATTATCCATTCCTCCTCTTTAGGTTTTATAGTCATCACCAGGTGTGTGATCCCCTGAGGGGACCAGGTCAGGTTTTTATTTATTTTATTTATTTATTTATTTTATTTAGTTTTTGTTGACCGGGTAAGTGCACTAGGTAAATCCTGCCTATTTTCAGGCACGACCCGGAGGAGGGGGATACAGATGAAAGCCAACTGACCTTGAACCAGATTAAGCTGTTGGTGGTATTTTTAGTGAATGAGGGAAATTTGGCCAGGACACCGGGGAAATTCCCCTACTCTGCCTCCGGGGGGCTTTGCCGTCTGCTGCAGACAATCAGTCTCTGCTTGGCTGATCATGGAGCAGGACGTGGCTGAGAGTTGTGTGCCTGCTGAGTTGCCTGAGTTAGATGGCGTTACTTTGGGAGTGCTACCTGTTCTGGACTCTGTTTCACGTTTACCAGACGTTACTTTTGTGCCTGATTCAGATCTTTTGGATGTTCCTGCATTGCCTGATATGGATTCGGGACCTGTTGTCTTACCTACGAGTCCTGCTGATGGTAAGTCAGTTTCCTCTCTGCTTCCTCTTGCCGTGGTTCCAGTTGAGCCTGTAGCGGCTCGTCCTCTCATTTCCTCATCGAGCCTGCCTGCACCGGAAGGGATTGTGGAATTTACTGGGAGTGGTCTGGCTCTGATGCACCCTCAGAATGCTTCCGAGTTGGGTGTGGAAAAGGAACTCTCAAGGTCTACTTCTGTGTCCATGCTGGTGATTTTTCAGATGGAACCCCTTAGACAGGATGGGGTTTCCACTTTTTTCTTTCCTGCATCTACTCGTACGAGTGTAAAATCAGCCCCGAAGAAGGCAGCCTGTGCTCCGCAGCAAGAACTAGCGGCTCCGAAACAGACTTGGGCAGACTCGGGCCTGACCCGATAGAAGGGTGGTCGGTGGAGTCTTCTCTTCGGTCAGCGGGCTAAGTGCACTCACCTGACTCACAACACTGGACTTCAGGTTTTGCACCAATTCAGATTCGAGGAGTGACACTGCATTTACCATCCTCAGTATCCTCCACTAAGACTTTTCAGACTTTACAGCAATCCTCGGGTGAAGTATCGACTTTTCCTTTAGACTCTGAGTTAGAACTTACCCCCAATCCAAAACTGATTTTCCCATTGCAACCCGTTCTACCACCCCTGAATTCTAAATGTACGAATCCTCCTGTTCCTTCGGGTGATGGTCGTGTGGTGCCCCCCCCCTCAATGTTCAGGCCACGGTTGTTTCTGCCAGGACTTTAGGGGGTGACTCTGTGACTATTCTGGGGAATGATATCACTGGTGGCTCTAAATTGTATGCTTCCTTTTTTAAGAAAAAGGTGGTGCCAGCTAAAAGACATAATGCTGTCCATATTGTGTATAAAGGGGGTCTTGAATTGTTCCCTGATTGGGAATATGTGGGGAAAACGTTACTGAAACACAGTTTACATTTTTTGGCTACTGAATTGTATGCTCTTATTCATGTATCTGGAGAACGTTCGTTTGATGTTAGTTTTAAGTTAAATGCTGGGTTGGAGGCCTTTTGGAGTAGGTATGGGAAGGTAAAAAATACTCCACTGTGGGCCCCTTTTGAAGTCCTTCCTCTTACAAGACCTGCTCAGAAGTCTGTTACGGTTCTTTTTCATAATGAAGGTGTCAGTGTGACTGACTTACTTTTTTGGCTTCAGCAGCGATGTACTGTTTTGGGGTCCCCTGAGGCTATTTTTGATGGTGAGGGCATATGGACAGGGGGGGCTGGAAGTTTAGGGTCATTCTTAGAAATCGAACGTTTCTCTCCAACATCTGCCGAATTCTTTTTTTTGGGGGGGTGACCGTGGTGTTTTGTTTTATCCAGGCTAGCCTAAATCATGTTATAAATGTGGTGCTCCGGGACACCTTAGTGGTGTTTGTGACAAAATCCGTTGCTCCCTGTGTGGTATGCTAGGTCATGTGTCCCAGCATGGCTCTGAACCTGTTTGCTGCAACCTATGTGGTTTGTTAGGCCATACCTATGGGGAATGTACCCAGGCTGCTTCTTCTAAATCTGGTTCTGGGGATTTGGAGGAGCAAAGATTGATGGTTGCACTTGCTCAACAGATGCATGTCCGGATGGGGGATGCTCCCTTACCTTTAGACCCTCAGCTTTCTTCAACCCTGTCTATGGTGCCTCCTCCCCCTGAATTCTGTTCTGATCTCCCTTTGGTAGTTCAGAGGCCTCAGGAGGTTCCTATGGTGGTAGAGCCTGCAGGATCCCCTCCTGTAGTATTGGATCCTACTTTGTAGGACCCTAGGCCTGGGCTGGTTGTTTCCTCTCTCGATATGCCCCCTCCACCTCCTCCTCTGGTCCTGGCTGTTGATCCTGAACAATGGGTAACGCACCGCCGGAGCTGGAGAAAACTGGCCCCCCCAGGTTCACAAAATTTCAGAAACTCAGACTTCTAATCGTTTTCAACCTCTTTTTTTGGACACTGAATTTTTGGAAAAAACCTTCGAGGTTTCTTCGGAAGGTTCCCTGTGTGCTAGTCCTGGCTCTGATTCTGACACCAGTGTGGTGAGTGAGCAGGTAGTGGGCCCCCTGAAAGGCACACTTACCTCTAAAGGATGGAAGATGCGGGCCTCTGGTAGAGAGAAATTATTTAAGCCCCCTTCATTTTTTTCTCTTATGACTCTTTTTGCCCGACTTACTTTTTTAATGATTAATGTTAATAGCATTGAAAATCCTAAGAAGCGTGGTGGTGTTTTTTCTCACCTGATGTCCATCCCCTGTAGATGTTTTTTTTTCTACAGGACACGAGATTACATACTGCCTTGGAGGTTCGCCATGCTAAATGTGGCTGGTATAAGGGTCCTTCGTACTGGTCTATTGGTCAGGGTGCTTGTACGGGGGTAGGTATTTTGTTTAACCTTCCTCTCCAGCTCATAAAGCTGATTGATTTAGTACCGGGAAGGGTTCTTTTGTTGGACGTTAAACTACGTAATACTTATTTTCGCCTTATTAATATTTATGCCCCTCAAAAGAAAGTGGACAGGGTGGACATTTTTTCTCAGCTTTGGCCTTTCCTTTTTTCAGCACAACCTGTACTTTGGGGCGGTGACTTCAATTGCAGTCTTATGCTTCAGGATCGTGGTGGTGGCACCTCTACAAAAAAAATATTCTGTGATATGTCGGCATTACAGTCTACGGTTCGATTAGCTCATTTTAAAGATGTGTATCACTCATTTCACTCTAAGGGGCTCCCTACTTTTCGGTGGGGTACGCATGCCACTCATATTGATTTCTTTTTTCTTAGTAATCGGGTTCCTTTACTTGATGCACGAGTAGATTCAGTGGCCTACTCTGATCATAATGCCCTTTCAGTGGTGGTAGGGGAGTGGGATTCTCCTTCTGGCCCCGGTCTTTGGAAGTTCAATACGCTATTGCTCTCTAGGGGTTCCATATCCCAACAATTAGTATATTTTATAGAAGGTAAGAAAACTTTATTCCAGTTATTTGATAATCCTTTTCTTTGGTGGGACAGTTTGAAGTCCGACTTACGACTGTTTTTATTAAGTGAGAGCAAATATTTATCGGATTTGGAAAAGGTGACATACCAAACGCTCAGACAGCAGTTACAACAATTGATGAGTTTGGTATGTAGTACTACACATGATTATGGAGATCAAATTTGTTCTATTAAACAACAAATGCAAGACTTTCATGTGAAACAATTGGCATCTTTGACTATGCAACAACGTTTTGGGACTCAGGGGTCTTTTGTGGAAGTATGTCCTTTTCTGAGCTGTTCTTCCCGCATTCAGCGTAAAACCATGTCTGCTGTCTGGGATTCTGATATGGCGACTGTTACGAAACAATCAGATATTATGTCAGTTGTGTCTACCTATTTAGGACTACAATTTGATACGCAGGGTACTAATATTGCTGCTTTTTCCCGTTGGTTGCCTTTTTTGAATGTTCCTGCCCTCTCTAATTCTGTGCTCACTGCCCTTACCTCTGCTATTTCCCTCTCGGAGGTTCAGGCAGCTGTGGCTGCTTTGCCCAAACAAAAGGTACCAGGTCTAGATGGCCTCCCATCTGAATTATATGCTCTCCTGATTCCGTATATTTCTAATGAATTGGCACAAGTGTTTACTTTTATGTTGCAGGAGAGTTGCTTTCCCATTCCTATGACTTTGGGGGTTGTAACCCTGCTGTATAAGAAAGGTGATAAGGAAAATTTGGATAATTGGAGACCAATTTGCTTGTTAAATGTGGACTTTAAAATTCTTATGAAAATATTAGCCCTACGGTTATCCAAAGCTGCATCGTGTGTTATTTCCTGTACGCAATCTTGTGCTGTTCCTGGCAGGGTAATTATGGACCAGCTCATTGTTTTACGGGAAATTTTTGAATCTGGCTCCTTTTCTTCCACTTCTGGATTGGTGGTGTCTTTGGATCAGCGGAAAGCTTTTGACTCTGTAGAATTCGACTTTTTATGGCAAACTCTTTACAGATATGGTATTCCGGTTTTGTTTATTTCTTGGTTACAGGCTATTTATAATTGTCTTTTTATTAAACCTCTGGTGAATGGCTTTTTAGGGCCTTTGGTTCTGGTAAAATGTGGTGTACGTCAGGGGTGTCCCTTGAGCCCTTTATTATTTGTTTTTTGCATTGACCCTTTACTTCGGTTATTGAATGATGTCCGCTTTTTCACTTCTGTTAAGCTTTCCGGCCACCATGCTCCTTGGACCGCTGCTGCGTATGCAGGTGATATTTGCTTATTCTTACATTCAGAGACGGATTTGGCTAGTGCTTTAGAGTTTTTTAATTTTTATGGTAATGCCTCTGGCATACACCTGAATAAAGATAAATGTGTTCTCCGATGCTTAGGGTTAGCCGTTTCTACCACTCATATGGCTGATATCCCAGTAACGCATGGTCCTATTTCTATTCTAGGAATTGTCTTTGATACTGGTAGGCAGGATTTAGTTAATTGGGATTTAAAACTTGCACGGGGAAAAGCATTAGTGGATGGATGGATGGAATAAGTGTACTATGGGTAAGCTCAAATGGGTATACATGATTCGGACTTATTTGTTGCCTTTATTTTTACATGTGAGTGTGATTTTTTCCCCCTCCAAAGGAATGTGATGCTACTCTTTTTGGTTTATTTTTTTGGCACTGTGGTGTAGTCGATTGAATCCTATTAAACGTAAGTGTTATATCTTAAGGTGGTGGATGGTGGCTTGAATATGGTAAATCCAGTTCTATTTTTGTTTATTCAATTTTTGTTTGCTAATCTTTTTCCCATTTGTAGTGGATGGACTACTAGTTGGTCGCCCCTGTTTTAGTCTCATATTCGGGCATGGTATGATGGTTGGGTTTCTGATTCCTTGAAGGTTTTTAAATCGGTTTCTTTTTCTCCTGATTATTATAGTTTTTTTTTGTGTGCCTTAAACATTGGGGCATTACCTCCAACTTTATTTTAATTTATTCAAGAAATTGCTATATTCAATGGTACAGGATAAACATTTTCTGGACCCCATCACTTTACCTCTATGCTTACAACTCTCTTACACCTGATGTTATCTGATTGTTTCATAATACAAAGAGTGCCTTGCAAATTTCAGGATAATTTGTGGCTTTGCTGCCACGAAAAGTTGAATGTTAAGTCAAATCAAAAACATAAAGCGTTAGATGACAGATTTTGTAGCAGGCCTCAATGTGTGCAGCAATATGAAACCATGTCTTATTTGTTTTTTATGTGTTTCTTTATTCAATCTTTTTGATCCTATGTGGCCCTTTGTTGGAATATGGTTCCTTTTCAGAATGTTTCTTATGAAACTTTGATTTATGGTACTTATGGTAGGGAGTGGTCCTCTTGGGACTCCAATACCTTATCTGTGTTGTTTTCTATTCTTAAATGGTATATTTGGAAGGCTCGTTGTTTGTTCACATTGCAACAAAAACTTTTGACATATGATGACATCGTGGGAAATGTTTGTAAAGAAATGCGATGTTTATATCATAAGGAAAAAGCTTTCCGAACGGCTCAATATATTCGCAATGTATGGCATAATCTTCCTTGGATCACTGATTCTGATGTTCCAGTGACGTGATTTGTGATTTTGTTTGTTTTTTCTCTTGTTTTTGTTTCTAATTTTTTGAAGTGATGTTGTACAATACTTAATAAAAACAAAATTCCCCTACTCTTTTCGATAAGTGCCATGGGATCTTTAACATCCACCTGAACTACCACCAATCCAGGCAGATGGGACCTCGGTTTAACGTTTCATCCGAAAAACGGCACCTCAGAAGTGAAGCACCCCTCTCATGCTGCACTACAATGTCAGTACTAGGATATTAACCTAAGTGCCAGATGTGGAAACTGAACCCACAGCCCTCTGATCTCCCGGCCTCAGAGGCGAGTGTGCTACCTATTGAGCCACTGACACTGCAATTGTTATGACCTGCAAGGTTATGGGTGTGGACTAGCGATGTGTTCACTGCATCCCTTTACTGGCAGTATTTCAGTTTTGGATCAGTTGATCTGGAGGCCTGAATATTCACCAAATTTAGATTTCAGTGTGAGGGCTGTGTCTAATGATTGAACCACTTTGGTCAGAGTAACAAATCATCCACATACTGCATAGTCTTGCTGGTAATTTTAGCCAGTGTTACCTCACCAATATGGAGGTGTTTCCTCATGGCAGCTACCAAAGACTTAATAGCCATAACAAACAGGAACAGGAGGGGAGAAGGTGGACACCCCTGCCTGGTACCTTGGCGGAGTGGGAATTGGGATGAAACCAGGCCATTGTTGAGCACAGACACCTTGGGAGAGATGTACAATAGCTTAATCCAGCTGATGAAGTACAGGACTATACTGAAACTTATCATTACTGCAATGAAGAAATCCCACTCCATCAAGTCAAAGGCCTTTTCTGTGTAAATGGCCACTAATGCTGCTGATTCTACCTGTGTTTATACTTTGACCAGGGTGTTTGTCAAAACTCTGAGGTAATCTTGTCCTTGTTGACGCTGAATGAAACACATTTATGCCAGGTGTATAATGTATGGCAATGCATTTTCCAAACGGTTAGCCAGAATCTTGGCAAAGATTTTAGTGTCAACATTTATTACTGAGACTGGCCTTTTGGGATTCTTGTTCCCTATGTGCTTCACGTCTCACTTCTTGATGTTGAATTTCAATCTGCCAAACCTTGAAGCACCACTCTAACCTTTGCTCATCCTACAGCAACTACCTTACCCTTTCCTTGCTGTCTACCCTGCCACAGAGCTTAGTGCAATCTGAAAAGACAGAGCTTGCCCTGCAACCCTTCTTCTGTGTCACTGATGAATAGATTGAAAAAGACAGGAACCAGTACTGAGCTCTGTGGCATCCCACTCATGAGCTCCATCCCCCCTGACTTGACACCGTTTGCCACTACCCTCTGCTGTCTCCTGCAGCCAGCTACCGTTCCATCTAACTAGGTTCTTCATTGCATGCAGATCCTCTAACCTTTCCAGCAGCCATTTGTGGGTCATCAAATTGAATGGCTTGCTTAAGTCAAATTAGAGTAAATCCACTGTTTGTTCCTTATCTACTGCCCTAGTTATCTGGTCAAAGAAAACTGTCAGGTTGGTCTGAAAAGACCTCCCTGCCAGAAACCTTTCTGCTTACTACCCCAGAGCCCATTTCTCTCCATTTAGTCCACTACGTCCTCTTTGACTAGTGTCTCCATTACTTTACCCATAATGGAGGTAAGACTGACTGGTGTATAGTTTCCCAGTTGCTCTTTGTCTTCCCCCTTGTGGAGCAGGACTATGTCCATTACCTTTCAGTCTTTTGGAAGGACCCCTGACTATCCTCAGCTATTTAATACCCCTGCCAAGGTCCAGTTAGTTCCAATGCCAGTTCCCTGAGCACCCTCGGGTGCATCCCATACAGTCTTGGAACCTTATCTATTTTCAAGTCTGCAAGCTACTTTCTGACCATTTTTTTTCAGAAATACCATCCACTCCATTTGTGGGATCCTCCTTGCATCAACCTTTATGCCACTTTCAGGCAGAGGCCAGCAATCCTCCAGTTTGAACCCTGAATGGAAATAAAGAACAGCTGCCATCTGCTCATCTTCCTCTATTACCCTGCCCCCCTCTGTCGTCCTAACAACTTCCCCCTCATCTTCCTCTATTACCCAGTCCCCCTCTGTCACCCTAACAACTCCCCCTCACATCTTCCTCTATTACCTCTGCCCCTCTGTCATCCCAACAACTCCCCTCATCTTCCTCTATTACCCTGTCCCTCTCTGTCACCCTAACAACTCCCTCTCATCTTCCTCTATTACCCTGCCTCCCATCCCAACAACTCCCTCTCATCTTTTTTCCCCTAATGCATCTAACAAACTGTTTTTCCCCCTGCTTGATCCCCTCCATAATATGCAATTCTGTATCTGCTTTAGCATCCCTGACTGTTTTCTTGGCCTCTTTCATCTTTCACTGGTATTTGCTCCATTCATTTTCTTCCTGATTCTCCTTGTATCTAAGCAAGGCCATTTTCTTGCCCTCACTTCCTCCTTGAAAAATGTTCCCAACTGTGAATCAAACCCAGGCCTCTTCCAACTACTATCCCTTTGCTCTGCCACTGTGCTGTCATTCTACATAATGTTGTTTATATATATCCAATAGAATCAGATACCATTGGATGCCACCATTTTTCTCAGATAATGGATGGCATTGGATATCATTGGTATCTGACACATGGATCCGTTCTTAGTTATTTATTTTATTTATTGAAAACTTCAGAGATTACCTTTGAGCACAAGTGCTCATTTACAAAGGTTCCACATCAAATACATAGTCATAAAAAACATTACAAGTAGAATAAGCAGTTCCAGAGGAAATGTAGTCATCAGGATCAAAGCACTTAAAAGAGAACAATTACATGCAGTTTTGATAAAATACATACAGTTCATTGTATAAAAAGTCATAGAGTGTATACAGAGAGAAACCAAATAAAACAGTTAAATGGTTATTTCTGCACTGAACTGCACTGGCAGATTGCAAAGAATTCTTAACTGATTAAACTTGGGGAGATTCAGCAGTGTATTGGGCAGTTTGTTTAATTAATTTCTGGCCCTGGTAGCAAATGACTGCTTGCCCAGCTGAGTACACCAGAAAAGAGGCTTAAGAGCATTCATGTCTATGTCCCTGGTGTTGTACTTGTTGGAAACAGTTAGTTAAAGCAGTGGGTGTTTGGCCCAGGAGCGCCTTTTTTGGCTAGCAAACAAGTCTGGAGCTTTAGTCTGTTGGGTAAAGGTAACAAGTTAGTACATAGAAACATAGCCACTTTCAGCAGATAAGGGCCTATGGCACACCCAGTCTGCCCATTTGAGCTTGTAAGTTCCCTTTATGTTTTTCTAGAAGTCTGTTGCCCCTTACCCCTGACCTCCAGGGTTCTCTTATGTCTATCCCATGCATTCTTAAATCCTGTGATTGTTTCTGCCCTCACCACTTCCTCTGGCAGGGTGTTCCACTTGTCCACCACCCTTTCTGTGAAGAAATTCTTCCTCATGTTTTCTCTGAATCACCCTCCCTCCAACTTCATCCCATGCCTCTAGTCCTGGAACATCTTTTTCACTGGAAAATAGTGTATTACTGCACCCTGTTCCTGCTGTAAAGTACTTGTATGTCTCGATCATATCCCCTCTCTCCCTCCTCTTCTCCAGGGAGTACATATTTAAGTTCTTCATTTTGTTCTCATAGGACTTTTGTGATGCAATCCCTGTACCATCTTTGTTGCCCTCATCTGAACCTTCTCCACCCTGTCTATGTCCTTATGTAGGTAAGGTCTCCAGAACTGTACACTGTACTCCAGGTGGGGCCTCACTAGTGTCTTGTATAGTGGAATTATGACCTCCCTTTTCCTGCTGGTGATGCCCCTACCTATACATCCCAGCATCCTATTTGCTTTACCTGTTGCCTTGCCACACTGTTTCCCTACCTTGAGGTCATCAGAGATGATAACCCCAAAGTCCCTTTCCTGATTGGTGCATGCTATATCCTCACCCCCCAACTGATATGTTGTTCCAGAATTTTTGTGCCTCATATGCATTATCTTGCACTTCTTTGCATTGAATTTCAACTGTCAAACCCCTGACCATTCTTCAAGCTTCTGCAGGTCCCTCCTCATTCTGTCTACACCCTTTGGTGTGTCCACTCTGTTACAAAGCTTTGTGTCATCAATGAACAGGGAAATTCTGCCTCCTAGGTCCTACACAATGTCACTGATGAAGACGTCGAATAGGACCAGTCTCAGCACTGATCCCTGTGGTACCCCACTGGTCACTTTTCCCTCTGTGGAGTGATAGCCATTTACCACCACCCTTTATGTCCTGCCACCCAGCCAATTACCTACCCACTGCACTACTGTTGTGCTCATTCCCATATTCCCCAGTTTGTTTAATAGCCTTGTATGCGGCACAGTGTCAAGGCCATGCTAAAGTCCAGATAGGCCATGTCCACTGCCCTCCAGTGAATTAATACAGTGTATGGGAAGAGTTATGGTAATTGATTGAGGGATCTGAACATGTACTCAATGAATTATAGAAGAATGAGGGGTGATCTATGTCTGGTTTTTGTGCATCCAGAGATAGTTATTTATGGGAAACCATTGGTCTAATATTGCAAGTCTCTGCTAAGAGTACTGGTACACATAGAATAAAGATTAAAGAAGAAATATGTAAAACAGACAAAAGAAAAATATGATTTTCCCAAAGAGTAGTAGAAGTATGGAACACCCTACTATAGTCTGTTGCCATGTGTATGACTGTGGAATCCTTCAAATTATCCCTAGATCAATACATGGGTAACATGAAATATGAGTATCACCACTGAAAAATGGCTAGCAATAATGGGTCTATGGACCTACCTGCTTGTATTAACCTATAAAGTTATCCACCTCCCCTTTTCATCCAGTCAAAAAATTCAATGAGGTTGGTCTGGCATGACCTCCCCTGGTAAAACCATGCTGCCTTGGGTCCTGTAGTCTGTTGGCAACCAGATCTTCCACCAATCTCTCCTTCAGTAGTGCTTCCATGATCTTCCCCACTACCAACATCAGGCTGACTGGTCTGTAGTTCCCTGCTTCCTCTTTGTTCATGCTTTTGTTTAAGAGTACTACATCTGCTGTCCTCCAGTCTTTGGGTACCTCCCCTGTTTCCAGTTATCGGCTAAACAGGATTGCCAGAGGTTCAGCCACCACCTCTCTTGGTTCATTTAAGACCCTGGGGTGCACCCCATCTGGCCCCATTGCTTTAGTAACTCTTATTCCTTCCAGTTCCTTTTGGACCCTTTCCTGTGTAAAGGGACCTGTGTCCATTTCTGCACAGTTCCCACCCGTTGTACTCCCTTCAGGCCCATTACCCTCCTTTTCCTTAGTAAAGACTGAACAGAAATATCTGTTCAGTATGTCAGCTTTACTATTTTCATCCTCCACACGGCCCCCATCCTCCCCTTCAGTCTCACTATTCTTTCATTTGCCTTTCTTTTTTCACTTATGTACCTGTAAAAGGTTTTGTCCCCTCTACCCACTGATTTTGTGATGTGCTTTTCTATCTGAGCTTTGGCTTCCCTTACTGCCTCCCTTTGCTTCTCCTGGCACTTCTCCCTATCCCCTTCTGCCTGCATCTCTTTGTATTGCCTGAATGTGATTTTTTGGGCTTTCACTTTCTCTGCTACCTCCTTAGAAAACCATAATGGCTTCCTCTTCTTTTTCCCCTTGCTAACCTGCTTAATGCATAATTCTGTTGCTCTTGTAATCCCTGTTTTAAATATTGACCACTTTTACTCCACCCCTGATCACCTCCCACTCCCATTAGTGCCTCTTTCAAGTATGTCCCCATTTTTCCAAATGGGAAATGCGTGTGTAAAAGGTAAAACTATGAGTGTGGTTCTCTGCACCAAGTACAAAGTGGAACACCTTATTACAGATCAGATTTATTCTGTTTACCACTCTGTCATAGGTAGCTGAGTAGACAGCGAGGCCATAGTCTACAAGTGACAGAATAAGCTGGCCACAATAAGGCATACATCATCCTCAGTGAGATTGTTCTGGTTACGGTACAGGGCACTCAGTCTTTTATTAACTATGGCCATCAGATTTTAATGTGGGATCAAAATATAGGCTGTCATCCAGAGTTACTTCAATGTGTTTGAAGGACTCCAGCTGTTCAAGGTTTTGCCCTTGGCCATTTCAGATGACTAAGGGTGGAATTTTTTTTGCAGTGAGAGGCTAAAGAAAAGTGTGGTCTTTTTTTGTAAACTGAGGACCAGTTTGTTGTTGGAGAACCATCTTTCTAGTGACTTATATACTAGTTACTTAGGAGAGCAGCAGTAAGGCTGTCAAGGTCAGTGTTTTTAGTTCGGACCCATTTGTATACCAACTACCCAATGTGACTATTTAGGATCCAATGGATCTGAGTCAGACATCTGACATTGGATCCCATTGTCCAACCTCAGATCCCACTATCTGACCTTGGATCCCATTGTCCAATCTCAGATCTCACTATCTGACCTTGGATTCCATTGTCCAACCTCAGATCCCACTATCTGACCTTGGATCCCATTGTCCAACCTCAGATCCCACTATCTGACCTTCGATCTGAAATACAAATTGGGTCAGAAAGGATCTCAGATCCAAAACAAGATGGCTTGAGTATCCATTTGATCCCACTGTGATGGTGAACAACATTATCTCTGCATCAACTAAATGCAGGAAACCCACCATTTTAATGCTAGCAATCAACAATGTTGAGTGACATACTATTTATTACACCATCTGTCATAGTATCACTGCTTGTCTTTCCAAGTAGTGCCAATCAAATAAAAAAAAAAATTCTGAGAATAAAGAACAGATTCTGGAGGAAAGCAAGAAAGAGAGCTAACTTAGAAGGATAGAAACTTAAAAAAAAATGGTGAAACAAATGTATAAGTCAAATAAGAGCAGCAAAAAGTTTATATTACAAAAACAGTATTGAAGAGGCTAAGGATCTAAGAGAGTTCTGGAAATGTATAAACCAACACCAGAACCCTGTTCATCCAAAGACACACAGAATTGCTGATAATGGAAACGTTGTGAGCGGTCAGTTAAATGTACTGGAGATATTGAACCAATCCTTTGTTGAACTGTCAGATTTAGACTGGAGGATGACATCTTAAATTTCAGAGGTGGGTGGTATGGGAGCCACTCTGTGCACTAGATGTGGTTTGGACAGTGACACAAGGGACCATATTAATGCTCCCACAAATCCCATTTTAAGATTGAAAAAAATACAAATAAAGAAGTCCTTAAAGAGTTGAATAAATTGAATGTGCATGCTGTAAATGCTCCCTTACTAATGCTCAACATTGTTTGAGGAAGAATCATGGGACAGACACAAATGTGACTCATGTCACCTCCAATATTACTGCAATGGATCATGGTATGGCCACGTGTGCCATTTTTGATGACCTCACAAAAGCTTTGGATTTGATAGATTATAGTCTGTTATTAAAAAAGTTTCAGGACCAAAGGTTAGATGATCTTACTTGCAAGTGGTTTTATAGCTACCTGTCAGGGTGACAGCAGTGCATCAAGTGGCAAGGTAGTGTCTCCTACCTTAGTCCAATCACTGATGGTGTGCCCCAAGGATCAATACTTGGCCCTCTGCTCTTCTCCTTATTTATAAATGATCTGCCACTTAATTGCGGTGGTGCTTCAGTGCAACTGTATGCCAATGATGTTATAATCTACAGGTCCTCACATTAACATTTTGGGACTGTGTAGTACAGTATGGTTTGCATGCCCATTGGCCCACACTGTGGATCAATGAGCATATGGCCATACTGTACGCTGTCAGTCGGTGGCCGCCAAGCAGCTTGTGAGTGAGGTCCTGCCACCCACCGCTGAATGGTGGGTTGGGGTGGTGGGACTGAGTGGATGGGTTGGGAGGGGGTACAGCTGGACCACCAGGATTATTTAATATACTGAAAGCCCGTGATCGGGCTGTTGTATTGGGTCCACTGGACCACCAGGGATTTACACTTAATGAAAGCCCACAATTGGGCTATTGAATTGGGTTCACTGGACCACCAGGGAGTTTAATTCATTGAATGCCAGTGATTGGGCATTGAGTCACATTGACCACTGAGGGGCATGGGGCGTCGGTCCCCGACGTCTGCAGCCTGGCAGGGCACCAGGTGCAAGTCACTGGGGATCGGTGCACCTGCGTGCAAATGGGGCCATAATGACATGCAAATGGTCCCATTTGCACCTTGCATGCATTATGGACCCATTTGTATATCCACTGCTGAATATCGTGTTTGTTGAAAAAGTGAAACAAAAAAATCAAATTTTCTGCTGTTGTTTGCCAATTATAAAAAAAGAAATAAAAGGTATCTTAAATGAAACACCACTCATTTTGTGAACATTTTTGTGTTGAACAATTTCTTGCTCACAGTACTGTGCTATCATTTTTCGTTTTAAAGCTATTCTTATTTGGTTGTTGAAAAAAGTGAAAAAATAGAATTTTCTGCTGTTTTTTGCTAATTATAAAAAAATAAAAGGTATCTATAAATAAAATACCACTCATTTTGTGGATATTTTTGTGCTGAACAACTATCGAGCTAACAGTACCATGCTATCATTTTTTGTTTTTAAGTTATTTGCATTTGAATACGGTTAGTACTGCTACTGAGGCCGAACATTCTAAATGAGTTCTGAAACTTTGTGACATACCCAGCATGAAGATATCACTGATATCTCACTAGTGGCCCATGAGATATCAGCGATATCTTCATTGATACAGAACCACACCTGTTGTATAAATGGCAATAATACCTTACAGAAGTGTGTGGCAAAATTAATTGCGGATGATGTGAGAGCAAAGAAAACACTGAATGAGTTTCAGGCTGCTTTGAAGAAAACACTAATGTCTCCATGTGAATATCTTAAGTGAAGTCACTGGATGTGTATCCCTGTATGTTCATATTTATAGGGAGTTATCTGTTGTTTACAGCTTATGCAGCACCTGTCATTAGAACTAGCGACTGAGCATAAACTTAATATAATAACTGGTGATCACTTATATCAACTTGCTTATTGAAGTTTTCAAAAACTGTATCAACCCGGTGTGATGTCACAACAAGTTGATATGGCAACACACTGAGATGATACAGTATCACACTGAGTTGATATGGAGCCAAGAGGATGCTCATTTGTGTCAGTGCTACATATTTTCTGTGCCATACTCAAACAAGTAGTTGAGGCAGTATGGTGCAGTGGTTTAAGACTCTGAGCTGGAAATCTGGAGACCTGGGTTTGAATCCCACAGCCCCCACTTACATACTGTGTGACCCAGAGCAAGCACTTAACTGCCCTGTGCTCCCAGGTGGCACCTGTAAACAGGCTTTCAGCTTAGTGTGTCTCACCTGGTTAAACAATTGGGAAAAAAAAAGACAAGTTCTGGTCAGAGCTTATATGGCTGTGGAGAGCCTTTGGGATGCTTTTACCCATTATTTCTAATGAATTTGCAAATGCGGATCTACTGAAAGGCAGTTTCAATGTGGTCTTCCTCTTTCACATTTTTGCAATGTGTTTTCCTAGAGTATGGCTGCTGATTGCTACAGTATATATTTAGCCTGGATAGTTCATGAAAGACATGGCATCTTATTTTCAGTGTGGCTCTATATCTACATGATATTTTGCTGCATTGCATAAAATCAGAACACACTGAAAACAATATTTTACATCTGGACAAGTCTACCATGAATAAATACATTATAAAAACTATAAAATCATGACCCCACTGAAAACAAGATATTGCATCTAATCTGGGACATCATGAGCAAATACAGTACAAAAATGTGTAAAATGAAGATCCCTATGACAATGGGGATGTTGCATCTCCCCTGCGCTATCCAGGGTACGAAATATAGGATAAGATATATTTAAAGGACATCTACTGTAAACTGAACTCCACTGTGTTCACTGACATAAACAGTTTCTTTATTGTTTTATAACATATTAAATTACAGTAGTTATTTTGAATGTTGTATCCATGAGGATGGTGTGTACAGTATATGTATGTGCGTGTGCATGTGTGCGTTTACTGTAGCTCAATATATTGCTTCCCCAAAAAAAATAGTAGAAAATGCCTGCTGATTGCTATATATTTAGCCTAGATAGTTCACAAAAGACCTGGCATATGTCTGAGACAGTACTTATCAGATAGTGTCTTAAGAGATTAATAAAACAGTTTAAATCTTTTTAGATTCAATGCTGGGAAAGGATGACATTTATGAGGTATGAATCTTTCTCAAAAGACAATACCTGCCTAACTGAAGCTAGTAGCAAGAACATGTTTAAATGTTGCTAAGTATTTAAATGTGCAAGTTGTTGCATTCCGAAGGGGTAAACAAATCTCCACTTTAATAGTCAACCAATATTTAACAAGCTGTTTCAGTTTCCTAATGGCCATCTGATAAGCAGCTTGGAGTTCTGTCTCCACCGTTCTAAATAGAAAGAAGGAAGTATTTTATATCAACTGGCATAGTGATTTGTAGTTGCTGAAGGACACATTGCAGACTCCAAAAATGTGTTCCACAGTATTCCATTTTTCAAGCTACAGGAAGCAAGATGGCTGTAGGCTCTGTCCACAGCCATAAAATGGTTTCATGTGGTGCAGTATATAGCAAAGAGTTGGACAAACATATTCATTTTCTTAAACAAGCGCTGTAGTTAGTTTTATTTTGTCTGCATAACAATAAAACGGTACTTTGGGCATGCACATTATGCATTCCTCAGCTCAGCACCACACTAGTTCATGGTCATGAGGAGCCAACATTTCAGATGGACTGCATGTGAAATGAAGTTTTTACAAATTTTAGGAGTATTTAGGCATTTTACATTACTAAAACTAACTCCTCACACCTTTGTTTTTACTCTCTCAAATTCAACGAAAGGCTAACAGTGTCCCTTAGTCTTGTATTCATTTCCTTTAAAACAAAATAAAAAATACACCGGTTATTATAAAAAATGAGTGATAATATATAAATCTCAGCTTCAATCTCAAGGTTTATATAGCACACACCTTGGGTGTGTAAAAAAGCATATCACACACCCACATATGCATTATTCTCTCTTAAATATTGTGCCCAAACACGGGGGCAGTAATGAGCATATTCAGTGCAGTGCTATATTTTCAAAGTGTTCCCATTGCGCTAATGGAGTGTAGCACAGCATCATAGCGAAGCACAAGTAAGGACCAGAAACATCAGGTCTTATTCTGGGGCAAACCCCAGAGGTGGGGAGAGGCACTTCAGCACACACACACACACACACACACACACACACACACACACACACACACACACACAACACACACACACACTAGAAAAAAAAGTGGCACACATTGTGCACCCCATGCAATCAGTCATGAAGGATGAGTGGCAGGCTCTGGAGGTGCTATGCTGCAAGCAGACAGTACCATTCATTAGTCACATTTGAAGTCCTCAGTGATGATCAAGTCATGGGCTGATACCGGCTCAACAGGCCCATGATCATGCAGCTGTGTGGGCTGCTGCTTGATCAGCTCTGGACAGGCACCCACCACAGCCATATAATTTCCATAGAGCTCAAGGTGACAGCAGCACTGTGCTTCTGGGCCACAGGAACATTCCAGTCACTGGTAGGGAACACCATAGGTATCACACAGTCTGCCACCTTGCGTCAGTTGGGACAGCTTCTAGATGCCCCGCTGGCACATGCTGGGAGTTCATTGTATTCCTCACCACACCAGTAGAGCAAACAGCAACCATTCAGCAATTCAACTGATTTGTGCACCTATTGGCTGTACTGGGTGCCATGGACTGCACCAATGTTTCCATCCAGGCACCCATGGGCAATGGAGTGGCTACATACTTGAATAAAAAGGGCTTACACTTCATCAGCTGCCAGGTGGTGTGTGATACAACAAGTACACCATCAGTGTCCTGGTATGGTATCCTGACAGTACCCATGACACCTTTATCTGCCACAAATTCATACTGTACCAGTGGTTTGAAGGTAGACATATATCTAGTGGGCACCTTCTCAGTGAATATACACCCAAGGCCTCCCCTGGTACCACTTATGTCACTAACCAATGCCCTTTACCTACACAGGGGACAGTGCATACCCTCTGTGTCCCTGCCTCTAAACACCTGTCCTATGATCCGCATCCATTGCAGAGAACAGGTACAACATTACACACATGGCTACACACAGAGTCATCAGGTGGGTCTTTGGCATGCTCAAGATGTGGCTTAGGTGCCATGACCATTCCGGTGGTGTTCGACAATACACATCTCAGAAAGTCTGTGCCATATTCCTTACCAGTTGCATACTATGCAACATGGTACTGAACCATGGGATATGATTGCCGGCCCCAGAGGGAAACACTTCAGTGAATGCAGAGTCAGTGGACCTGGGGATGCAGAAGCAGCTTGACAGACATGACCCCAGGATGGCCAGGAGATCACAGAAGTATAGAGCTCACCTCATCACAGACCTCTTCAGACACAGATGGTGAGTACAGCCCACAAAGCAGACTGTAATGTGTGCAAAAATGTATTATTATGGAAATAATAATAATGATGCTCATGAACAAATCAAATAACAAGCTACACAGCTGGTTGGAAGGGGGCTGAAAAAAATAATAAGCCATTCCTGCAGGGGGTTATTATGTTAAAGGGGTCTGAAAACAAATAAGAAGCAATCCCATCAAGGTGGAGTTAAAGATGTATGAAAACAAATAAGAAGTTATCCTGGCTGGTGGAGGGTGCAAAGGTGTCTGAGAAGAAATTAAGGCCATCCAGATAGGGGTTGGGGAAACATGGTAATGTGAGGCAGGGCATGAGGTGGACCATGTGGCATAGGGCTGGGGGGGTGCAATATGCACTCTAGGTGTACCCTGTACTGCCTCCTTGGTGACAGACAATGTACCTGCACTGTACCCAGTAGGGTAGTGGGGGGGCATCATCCACACAATGGGGGAAGAGCATGGGGATGGTGTTAGCCACACATGGCCACAGCCACACAGGATGCTGAAGCCACCAGGGAGCAAGCCATTTCCAGGGGTGCACAATGTCCTGTGCATCCTGGGTGTGCTGGGTATCCAGATGCCTGCACTACAGGGGGTGGCAGTAGGCTGAGGCATCCGCCATGGGGTGATGGTCCCCCCACTTGAATGTCCAGGGCTTCTGTTGGTCCTCATGGTTCCTGACACCATGGGTGCAGCCTCCAGCACGGTGGCAGCCAGTTTGTCAAAGCCAGCATTCATGCTGGCAGATGGAGACTGCTGCAGTCCAACCAAAGCCGCCTTGTGCACTTCATGGTGGACCCCTACACACTGCTCGTTATCCTGCAGTATGTGGTGTATGTGCGAACGTTCAGCCTGCACACCCTCCTGTGCCCCCATGGCTGACTGCAGCAGCTGCCTGTTGTCCACCTCCTGCTGTCTCCACAGAATGCCCAGGGGACAGAGTCAGGCTGTACCCTTGGCCATTGTGTTGCCCAGGTTTGTACTGTTGTCAGTGTTGCACACTGTTATGGTGACTAGTTCCTATGGGATTAGCCTGGGGGGTAGAGTGGTGGTTGTGCCAGCAGCAGGGTCTATTGGTGGCACAGCATTGGCTGGGCGGGTGGAAATGGCCTGGGGAGCAGGGCGTCAGCTGTCCCAGTCATTGGGTCCTGGGGTGGCACAGTGATGGCTCTGCCAAGGGCAGTAGGAGGGGGTGGCATGGTGATGGCCATGCTTGTGAGAGGAGATGGCTGGAACCTGCTGGTAGGGGGGTCAGCATGGGCATTCAACCCTTTCTGGTCTGATCTTTATCCCTCTCTACTCCACTTCTCCACGAAGGTGAAATCTTTGTCATCCTCATCCTCCTTGTTGGAGTCTGAGTGGGTCCCAGCATGGGTAGTCAGCAGGGGCAGTACCCGCCTTGGTATCCTGGGCCATCTTCATGTACAGAGTAATCTATGATGGAGTGTTCTGTTGAGAGAAGAGACGAGGAAAAAAGATATTTCAGAGTAATGTACATACCTGTGTGCTTAGCATGGCAGCATGCAGGCCCAATGTAATGTGTATTGACACTCATGCTGCCTTTGCAGTGCAGTCCTCAAACACCCTCAGTGCCATACGCATTATACACCTCATTATCAGAGTTCACGCAACACACATGTGACGACACACATGTGGCACAGTAGGGATTACCTCATAGACGACCACCCCACCAGGATGCCTGGACACCAGCATACAGCCTACATTCATTGTGTAACACATCCAACAGTCATGGTCTGCCCAGGGTAAGGGGTGCCCAACAGCAAAGGCGATGGAGTGGACAACTCAGTATATTAATAGGGAAAGGAACAGGGAGATACACACATGTGAATATGACATGTAAATATGATACACTAGCTCTGTGCGTCCCCCATAACTACAGCATGGAATGATCATGGCTTCCTGGTGGGCCTGTCCAACCCTGCAACAGGTACATCAATACAGACAGGACATGTAGCAGTTGTCATACAGGTGCTGTGTCTCATGGACCCTGCAGGATGCATGACTATGTCTATGAAACTTGAACCTATGTCTGTTGTTGGATGTGTACACATACCACAAATCTGTGCATTACATTCTGTGCCTCCACACTGTGCCTGTCTATCTGGAACCACCAGAATGACACCCATCCCCCCACGCATACCTCAACACCACCAGTGTATTTATGCACACACAAGCCCAAAGTGAGGGGTCAAACAATCACTCACATGGCTGTGCTGGTCTGACCTGACTCTCATAGCCATCTCCTGGCATACTGGTCACCTCAAAAGCCATAGTGGTGGAGGCTATCACATACTCTGTGGGGGATAGGAAGGCAGCTGCTGTGGGGCCACCATCTGTTGCATGGAAGTCCTGCCAGACCTTGGCTAGGACCTGTTTTGCATGCTGCTTCATGTCCATAAGCCTTTTAGTGACATCTTGGGTGATGCAGAATCATCCCCCAACTGAATTCACTGCCTCCATTATCTCCTGTCAGGCTACAAACATTTCAGCCCTGGTCCACCTCCTCCTGGCTACAAGGCCCTCATGGGCCACATAGGCCTGGGCCAGTAGCTCCTCTTCACTGAATTTCCTCTTGCACAGCCGATCAGACTCCTCCATGGTCCCTGCTGGAAATTAGGAGAAAGAACAGCTTTGAGCTTCGCAGGCCTACTGCACAGCACAGAGCAAAGGTACAGTGGTGTGAAGACTGTTCTGTGCCCTGACTGATACACATACGTGTTCTTTCATGGCCAGTCAAATCACACAGCAAGCTGTCTGCCTAACACAGCCCTTGGCCATGTGCAGATACAGCAATAGTTTAGTACAGATACAGCATAAACATAGTGCTATGATCACCCATGTACCTACTGTAGGCCATTCCACAATACACTTACCTCTAGCCACTAGGGCTGTGTGTATACCTTTTCCCAAATATTTGGTCAAATACAATTTGGAAGCCAAATATTTGGGTGTTTGACATTTGGATATTTGAAATCTCTCTGTCTAAAAAGTAAAATTACAAGAACACGCTTCCCCCATCCTTGCTTTGCTCAGTGTCTCACCAAGCCATCATTTACCCCATACCCCCACCTGTTGTCTATACATGCTCTCAACTTCCTCCACTCAACACCCACACAATATGCTAAACATTATTTTCCTTTCCACAGTGGATAAGCAGCACAACCCACATACCTCTATGGCCGGCTGCCATGTTGCTCGACAAAAAGTTCATTTGCTCTATACAAACTAAGCATTCCCCCATCCCTCCACCCTGACAGGATCCTTATTCCACCCTCCTCCTCCCCAGCACCCAAGCAGCTGCACTCCAAAAAGGCTACCGACACAACCTACCCTCCTCCACAGCCTTCCACCTTCTAATAAATGAACATACTCACTCTGCCGTTATAGAAATCCAGCTAATGGGGACACAGCTGTGAGTCATAAAATAACATTTAATATATTGCATTGGTGCTGAAAGGGAAGAGGGTGGGATCAAGTACAGACAATGGGGGAGGACTGGGGGTAATAACTGAGAGACAGTCAAGGGTGGGGGAAGGGTGTTTTTGTTTCCACTTTCAATTAGGAAAGAATAATAGATCCTGAATATGAATAGTCCACGATTCAGGAAGGGCTCCCAAATGTTTGGGAGCCTTACTATTCATGGTATTCGGAAAATACTATTCAGCCCCTGTACGGCCCTATTAGTCACCTGCAGTTTATCTGTGGAATCTGTATGGTGTCCTTTTCCCCTTTTTTATGCTCTAGGCACAATGAGACATGCAAATGAATAAATACATTCTAATAATGACATGCAAATCCTGAATTTGCTCTCTGACTGCAAAATTAGCTCATTTGCATACAATGATCGAATACTCTAGGCTTGCCCCAAGCGCTGTCATATTTGCGCTATTGCTAGCACTGACATTATACTAGTGCTACATTCATATGCAGTGCAGACATAACGTCACACTTTGGGAGTGAAGTCATGATACAGTGCTGGCATGTGAGTTATGATGTCATGCAATGGCATTGCACATGTGCAGCCCTAGAGTGTGCATGCATACCATGCACATGTGCCACCCCATTCCTGCCATATGCAGATGGGCTACCCCCACTGGAATCATACACAGTGCTGCACTTGTCAATGTTAGTGCTGTGGTAACATCAAAATGTATTGTACAAATGGAAGACTTTACCCATACAGCCAGGAACTTGTCTCTAGCTTGGTACTTGGCCTGGTACTAGATACTAGAACAATGGCTGACAGAAGGAGGAGGGCAGTCATGCAAAGGGACACCAGGTGATCCACTACAGACCTGTTGATGGTCAGGGAGGATCAGCTGTTGGGTGAGGGGGCAGTGGCTGATAGTCACAGGTACAAGGTGTGGGCCTCCATGGGGAGGCAACTGACATGCCACATAAGAGTCACACAAACTGGGAAGCAATGTTAGCTCTGGTACAATGATTTGACCTGCAGGGAACCATGCCATTTGCAGCAGCTGAGGGTGATAGTGGAGTGTGGCACTGTGCCAAGGCCAGGTGAATACAGGTGGCTCTATGTATGGTTTTGGTCATGTCCTGTGTGCAGTAATGTTTCCATGCTAATATACCTCTTGGTTATTGTCTCTGAAGGAATGTGCACTGTACCTGCCTGTCCCTGTTGTGTCCCCTTTCTCTCCTATGGGACATGATCCACTGAATAGCCTGATCTTACCAATACAGGTGTATGGGACCACTTTCTCAATAGATGTCCCCGCTGCTATTCTATTTTTAACATTTATTCAACTTCTTCTCAACTTTAATTCTATTTTATTAAAAATATTACACATGAGCCATTTTCTAATACACTCCAGGGTGGGTGATATAGGGTAATACTGGACCTTCCAGGGGCTTAAAGGCCTTCCTCCTGTGGTGTTTGGCTTCATTATGCCCCTGGGTGGTCTAGTATTCCCCAAACCACCCACCCTGTCAGGTAGTATTGCTTATGTATTGTCTTAACTTGACATGTTGTGTTCTGCAAATGAGACTTGTATCTCATAGAACTCATGCTGAAATTTTGAACTTTTAAATACAAATAAAAAAACATTTGCATTGGGACTGGTGTCATGGAAGCAGGTTCCACCTCTGCTGCTGCTTCTGCTGGCTGTCAGTGGGATAAGAATGCTACCTGCTGCCCCCACATCCATCTGGCCTTACAGTCAGCTCCCACATCCACAAAGTACTGCCACCCACTGCCACTAATCTCACCAACTCCTAATTGCTTTCCTGCAGCCCCCCCCCGTACATATTCAAAATCCTTTCACCAACTGTCACCAGTTTTGACAACCTCTGTTCATATTCCCAAATGCAGTGGTCCACATAGTTTTGCTAGCACTGCTTGGGTCCATCAGTGACTCTGAAACTGCATTATTGGGTTTCACACAGAAACCGATGGGATATAACAGTAACAGCCTTTTTTGCATTTTGCTGCTGGTAGAGTGCTAGAGGCAGCAAAAGCAGAAGCTGGAGATCTAGATCAGGATTGGAGGGAGACGGAATTAAGATCTTGATCAGGGATGGAAGAAAGGTAATGTAATGATCCAGGGGCAGCTTGGTAAGAGAGACCCGTTTTCACAAAATATCAATTACAGACACACACTGGATGCTGACATTCTGTGTGAGTGTTGAGGAACTAAAAAGCTTCTGTAACCCCTGGACATGTTGCAAACAGCTTATCTCCTGGCCCATAGGGTCCCTGCACATACTATACACAGCAGGACTCTTGACTGTCAACATGTGGCCTCTGTAACACGATGCACACTGCTGGGCTTTCAGCTGCCACCATGTGGCCTCTGCATGTGCTGTACACAACTGGCCTCCTGGTCTGTGAGCTCCTGGACATGCAGCACACAAAGCTGGGCTTCAGGCTGTAAGACAGCTGGACTTGCTGCACACTGCAGGGCTGCCGCCATTACTGTGTGGTCTTGTTTATGCTGCACACAGTTTGGATCCTAGTCTGTGTATCCCAGATATGCTGCACACAGCTGGGTTCTCTGCTGTCACTGCATGACTCCTGACTGTGCTTGACATACATATGAGATCCTGGCTAAGGGGCTCCTTTATGTGTTTCACGCAAGCTGGGCTCCTGCAATCACCTCATGACCCCTCAGTGCACCGCACACACCTGATCTTTGTGCTGTCAACAACTGGCCCCTGGCTATACTGCACACACATATGAGCTCCCTGCCATGAGGCACCTGCATGTGCTGCAAACGCTGCAAACAGTGAGACTCTCAGATGTCATTGTGTTGCCCCTGGACATGCTCCACACAGATGGGCTTCTGGCCATGGGCACCTGGAAATGCTGCACAAAGCTAGGCCCCCGATCTTTGTGGCCCCGGACATGCTCCACGTGGATGGGCTCCTGGCCATGGGCACCTGGAAATGCTGCACAAAGCTAGGCTCCTGATCTTTGTGGCCCCTGGACATGCTTCACACACAGATACGCTCCTAGCTGTAGGACCCTAGCATGTACTGCACATAATACTGTCACTTCTTTCATACTAATGTATTTTTCTTTTCTTTAACAGGTTTGACTGGAAGTCAATGCCTGTATATCAGATAAGTAGTGTTTTATTTTTATTCTTTCTTTTATTTATTTATTTATTCATGTCTCTAAGAACCATGGATACTTTGTGACCCCCTTGTTGCTTTCTTTTTTTACAGGATGGCACTCTCCCCTGCAGGATCTCTGCAGAGGATCCCACGCCTGTACTAGTAAGTACCAATGTTTGGTGCCCAGGCCACTCTTAACAATGGAGTTTAAATGCCCCAGATTACTCCTATAAATGGCTATTTAATTCTCCAGTAAATATTAACCTGGTTAACAAATTCCCAATAAATTCAATGCGTTTCCTTAAATAGGGGGAGATGAAAAACAACTATGGGCCATAACAGAACATCTGTTGCATTCTCCTCCGCAAAATTCAACATAGTTGTCAAAAGCCAGCAAGTGTGTGTCTATGTAAGGATGAACAAATGTGTCTATGCATAGATGTAGTGTGCATGTGTGTTTACATGTAGTGCGTGAGACTGGGAATGAGGTGTGAGAGAGCTGGAGTGATGATCAATGGAGTGTGGGCTGAACCTGCCATGAAGCCTCTTTATAGATACTGAGGCCTAGGGAGGAGGAGGAGACAGAGAGGTGAAGATGGGCAGTGTGAGCCATTACAACACATAAAAAAAGCCATGCCACACACACTTAATTCTACATCCCCTATCAGGTTACTGCATTGGAAATCATTTTTACTCTGATCGCGCTTGTTTTTTTTTTTGCCTGTGTGTTATCCTGCCAGCCAGTCAATGAACAGAAAGTGAAGTGAACTGCTGCGTGAAGCAATATGTCTCTCAGTGGGGTGGGGTGCTGGTGTGTCAATGGAGTGTGGATGTTGGTGTGAGGCCTGGTGGTGTCACTCTTATTCATCTCCTCAATTCCTGTTCCTTTGCAAGTTGAGAGACAGAGCACTGTGTGTATTTACCATTGTGCATCATGAGGACATCACAAAATCAGGGACAACTGTTGTGAATAATCATAGTTAGTGTTCCGCTACATTGTGCCATCCTCTGTAAAGTGGGTGTAATCTACATGCATAGAAAATATGAGGGAAGGAACAGGATGAGAAAGGGCAGCAGGGAGATTGAAAGTGACGTGATATGAACTTGCAAGCTAGATGCATACAGTATAGGCCTATACAGGATCGCTCCTGCAGGGGACAACTATACAAACAAGATGGCTCTGCAGCACCACGATGTTTGCAAAAAGGCATGATTTCTGCTTTTTCTATATGAGGCAGCCCTGCGGGTGGCAGAAAGGTCAAGAGATGGTTACTAACAGTCAGTCTGTTGTTTCTGTAGCAAGAAAAAACAGCTTTGGCCGGTCCAGCCAGGTACCTTCCTCTTTTCCCTCTGAGCATGCGTTAGTTCTGAAAACCAAGTGCAAGTTCTGCAAGCAGCAGCAGTGGTGGAGAAGGTCATGGTGGGAAAGAGACTGGGAGTTGTAGCCATAATGCTGTGAGGAAGACTATTCCACTCTTATGATCATGGATAAACCATGGTTATACTTGGGCTATACGTGGTCAGTGACCATGGTCATTCGAGGTTTGTCCATGATTTTAACCATGGTAATACATGTAAAAACACTGACAGTGAATGGCCAAGGGACAGACCACAGATGACCTTGGTCAGTATAGTCTGAGAATTATTTAAAGTTGACCATGGTTATCCATGGTTTTCAATTTTATAAGTTTCAGGAACTTATTTTTCCAAGAACTTTAATGTTTTGTAATGAATACATACCATACATATATATATATTGGATCGCAGTACAAAATGGT
The DNA here is from genome assembly GCA_016271365.2 of Neoceratodus forsteri. NCBI lineage: Eukaryota > Metazoa > Chordata > Ceratodontiformes > Ceratodontidae > Neoceratodus > Neoceratodus forsteri. The sequence continues at coordinate 81,384,809 of CM057457.1, forward strand.
GGCCATCCTGGGTCGGTCGTCGGACGCTCTTTAGAGTCTGTTAGAGTTTTTCGTTTATTTTTATGTTCATTTTAGTTATTTTAATTGTTTTAAATTAACCGTTTGTGTTATCGTGTCGCCGTGTTTTGGGATTACTGATCTGTGGATTATTTCGGGATTGTCGAGTATCTTGTAACTCAACACATTTTGTTGCCCGAGGGACTGTGTTGGTGATTGCTTGGTGGATGTCAGTTTCCTTTCTGCCCAAGCAACCTGTTTTTGAGCCGCTGAGTGATTTGTGGACTATTTGGGATTTTGTGACATGAATCAGTTGCTGCTCGAGGGAGTGTGTTGGTGTTCGCTTGATGGATGTTATTTTCTTTTTTCCCCAAGCAGCCTGTGACTCTGAATAAGGAAAATCAGTGGGTGCATTTTCGAACCACCTTGGAGTCGAGTAGTGGTGGTGAGGAAGTGTTTTGGCAGGTACTCAGTTTTTCGAGCGTTCGGTGGCTGCCTGTAATGAAATAAAGTGCTTGTTCAGTCTGCCCTCAAAAGACTCTATGCTGTCTGCTGAGGAGAGTTCATGGGCTGGAGTTTGATGGATTTTGGAGCTGACTATATGGATTTGAAAGAATTGTATACAAACTTTATGTGTCCTGGATCTGTAAGCAGGAAAGATAGTGTGCAGTGAGGTCCGGGAGCAGTGCTGTGTTGTATTGAGGGCAGGGGGGGTCCTCCCTCCTTGTGCCTGGGGCCCCGGACTGTAAAGAATTGCACTGGCGGGGTGAATTGCGAGGGCTATGGAAGAACTGTGAGCCCTTGGACTTATACTTGATTGGGTGACTTCCCTGATCCCTTTCTTGTGCACCTTTTGAATTTTGGGTGACAACTGGTGGAGTACTGTTGCTTAAATTTGCCTCTTCATCCTCTGACTTTTGCTGGGTGTTTTCTCTGTGGAGATTTACTGCACCATGGGGGTCTTGGTGTTGTCACCCAGCTGGGGAGTCGGCTGGGGTATCTTGCTCCCTTAGACCCTTGGAAACAGCTGCAATTGTGGCCTTTCTCTTGATCTTTTGGTGTTGGGTTGTTTTTCTCCTGAGAGCTCCTGGCAGTAAGTCCAGGGATTGTTACGAAGGAGTTTTTTCCAGCAATTGGTAACACTGTATCCCGATTCAGCCTTTGGACTTCTGGTGGTTCCTGGTTTCGGCTGTATTTAATTCTGGGCTTGGATTAAAAGAGACTGCTGACTTCCTCCTTTTTTGTGGATTATTTCGTTTTTCTGCCTGGACGATGGGGGTGGTGAGAGGACCCTGCGTCCATGTACTTTATTTATTTATTTTTATTTTGTTGAAAGTTATAGTTCCTTTCCTGGTCAGTGAAGAAGATTGTAATTTTCCCTCTCACCGTTTGTGAGAGATCTGGGGCGGGGGGGGATTTTTATAGTTTCATTGCTCGCTTACTTGGACTGGAATAATTCAGTTTTGTTTTTATTTGCTGTTATATTATTATAATTTGGATTAACTGTTTGGCAGTGAGAGTGCCTTTCTATTCTCTTTCCCTAGTGGTGAGAGGACTGGGAGGGGGATAAATTATTCATTGTTTCTTGTTATATTACGTGTTGGGTTTGGGGGTGAGAGTCCCTAAGCTTTGTTTGTTGTCTATTTGTTTTTGTGGGTTATTTTGTACTAATGGGGGGTTGTCAGGGTCTCTAATTTCAGGCTCTGAATTGATGTTAGCTAACCTGGGAGCTGGGTGGGGTTTTTAAACCATTTCTTTTTTGTTTTAGGGGGGTATTATTAGTTTGTTAGTTTTGTTCCACGTTTTGTTTATTGTATCTTTATTCTGCAGTCTAGCTTACAGCATGTGTTGATCTTCAGCCCCCACAGTTATGCGCTACTCATCCTCCTCTCTTAGTGCCCTTCGCCCTTTTTACTCTCCCCCTCTTCAATTCGAGTTCTACCAGAATTGTAGAGCACTGGGTATTGTGCGTAGGAGGGGGAGAAGGGTGTGGGGTTGCGAACAGGGGAGGATGATCGAGGTGGGGGTCATTGTATTGGGGTGGTTGGTACCAGAAGGCGCCCTGGAGCGAAATGGAATCCTGATCGTGGTTTTCCATGTCTGGTGCCCATACCCAAGGGCAACACCGACTACGGTGGGCAGATGGCCTGTGCGGCCCATGAGGTTCGTCCAACTCGGGCGGTGTTGTGCAATGCCAGATCCATTAAAAACAAGTCCGCAATTATTGTTGATCTTGTTGGTGCAGTGGGCCTGGCTTGCATTACTGAGACCTGGTTGGATTATAACTCTGGCCCCATTTTGGAGGCTATGACTCCAGCCGGGTACTCGGTGTTACACTGCCCAAGATTGGATCATGTGGGGGTTGTAGTCTGTTTCAAGACTGAACTCGGCCTCATGGAGGTCCTAGTGGGGGGGGGGGTTGAGTCCTTTGAGTGTATAGTTGTAGTAGGTGTAAGCTTTCGAATCGCCCTCATTTATCATCCACCCAGTGATGAGAAGCGATTCCTTCAGAAAGAGGTGAACTTTGTCATTGATATGGCGTTCGAGTCACCCAGATTGACGGTTCTGGGCAACTTCAACGCCTGGGTCGATGACGAACTCTCGCAATTTGGTCAACACTTCCTCCAGTTAATGACAACGCTGGGTCTTACACCGGTGGTTTCCTCTGCTACACATAAATGTGGATACTCTTTGGACCTAATCTTCCTTCTAGTGGTCGAGGCATCCAATGTGGGGGTGGAACCCATTGGGTGGTGAGATCTTTACACCATGGAGTTTAGTTTTTGCTCCCCTTCTACAAGGCCTGCCCCTACGGAGTTGGTTAGGCACTGCCCTTTGCGGGATATAGAACCCCAAGGCCTTGCGGCAGTGCTTGACCTCTCGTCTCCCACGTTGTCAAGCAGTGATCCAGAGACCCTCGTGTCGGCCTATAACACAGCCATTGTGGGGGCTCTGGATTTCATTGCTCCAGTTCATGTTCACCTCCTCTCCCTTTGCTCCAAGTCCCCTTGGTTTGATGGGATATTGAGGGAGATGCGGAGACAGGGGAGAAGGTTAGAGTGTTGCTGGCGAAAGTCTTCCCTTGATGCCAACCACCTTAGATTGATGGATCATTATTTGGTCTATCAATCTGCAATCACTGGTAAGAAGGCAGAGTTCCTGTCCAGGGAGATTGCGGTTGCTCGGAATCGACCAGCTCAGCTGTTTCGAACTGTGGACAGACTGTGCAACCCAGCCTGTCTGCAAGTTCGGAAAGTTTTTTTGCAATTGGGATGCGATGAGATTGCTCGGGTCTTTGTAAATAAGGTGGCCGACATTAGGGCCGAACTGCTGCCATCACACTCTAGGGAGGTTGCAGTGAACCGGTGTGAGATCACGGTGCCTCAGTTTTCCTGGAGTTCCTTTGGTCAACTGGAGTTCATTGATGTCATGAGGATCATCCAGCATGTGCACCCTACATGCTGTAGTTTGGACCCTGGACCGACCTCCCTAATTTTGGGTTGTATTGATGTCATTGGTCCAGTCCTTGTGCAGATAGTCAGGTGCTCCCTGGAATCTGGTGAGTTTCCCAGCTCCCTGAAAGAGGCGGTGGTGACACCCCTCTTGAAGAAAGCTACCTTGGACCCTGACTGTCTCGAAAACTACAGACCCATCTCTAAACTTCCCTTTGTTGGGAAGGTGATTGAGAAAGTAGTGACTGCACAACTGGAAGACCATTTGACCATCCATGATGTCTATGAACCCCTCCAGTCTGATTTTCATAAAAGACATAGTACTGAGACAGCGCTGGTTTGGGTGCTCAATGATCTCTTGATGGCTAGAGATCGGAAGAGTCGTTCCATTTTGGTTCTCCTTGACCTTTCTTCAGCTTTTGACACTGTAGATCACATGGTGTTGATAGAGCGCCTGAGGCTGTTTTGTGGAATATCTGGAACCGTCTTAAAATGGTTCACATCATTCCTCACTGGGAGATCACAAAGAGTTGTGTCCAGGGTTTTTTCCTCGGATTCAACGGCTTTGTCATGTGGGGTGCCTCAGGGTTCAGTATTGTCACCCATGTTATTTGGAGTGTATATTCTACCCATCAGAGACATTGTAAGGAGGTATGGGGTGAGGTTTCACTGTTATGCAGATGATACCCAGCTCTACCTTTCTTTTGCCCCCGACCAGGAGGGAGCTGTCTTGGTCTTTAATAGCTGTCTAAAAGAAATCCCGGAGTGGATGAATTCTAGCTGGCTGAGGTTGAACTCTGGTAAGACTGAGGTACTGGTTGTGGACCCAGGTCAACAGATAGGGGGGTTGGGTGCTGGTTCGTCTTCTGGAATTTTTCTTGGAGGCATTTCTCTCCCGACCTCTGAACGGGTGCAGAACCTGGGGTAGTTCTTGATGAGGGGCTGACACTGCATTCGCAGGTGTCAGCAGTCATCAAGACTTCCTTTTATCATCTTAGGAACATCGCCAGGATTCGGCATCTTGTTCCGTCTGCTGACCTGCCAACGTTAGTCCATGTCTTTGTGTCCTTGTGCTTGGATTATTGCAACTCCCTTTATCTAGGGCTTTCTGGGGTTGAAATCCGTCACCTGCAGCTAGTGCAGAATGCTGCAGCCTGGCTTTTCATAGGTTCTAGTAGATCCTGTCACATTACTCCGGTGCTGCGCGAAATGCACTGGCTGCCAATTTGGTGGCGGATCACCTTTAAAGTCGGATTGATGACTTTCAAAGCTCTACATGATCTGGGCCCAGTCTATCTGAAAGAACTTCTTTTCCCTTATTACCCTAATCGATCACTCTGCTCGACCGACGAGGGGTTACTAGAGGTTCCAAGGGTGAATTTGAAATCTTAGGGTGCTCGGGCTTTTGCGTATGTGGCCCCCACCCTTTGGAACTCTCTACCCTGTTGGTTGCGGGAATGCACTTCTGTGGAGGACTTCAAGAGATGTTTGAAGACTTTTTTGTGGGAAACTGCATTTTTAGAATACTGATTGAAATAATTGGTTTTATCCAGCTGTATTTTTTAATGATTTTTATTGTTTTAATCTGTTATTTATGTACGGCGCCTTGGCAATTGAAAGGCGCCTTATAAATAAAATCATTATTATTGTTATTTTTTATATATATATGTGTGTGTATATATATATATATATATATATATATATCTACTTTTGAAATACTGTAGCTTTCATTTACTTACCCGTTGCTGCTGTCATTCCTCTTTGTAATGGATTCTCTCTTCGGTCTTTATGTAATGTGGAACTCTGTTGTCTGAATTAGTGTGGAATGGCAATTTCACTTCTGAATTGCTTTTTGGATTTTTTTTTATTCTGTGAAATAAAAAAAAAAACATTTCTGCATAACCCATGAAATAATTTTCTGCATATCATGTAAACCACAGACTATTTCTACATGGATTATGAAAGATGAATGTGCAGTTTATGTTCATCCGCAAAAACTATTTTGCATGCAAAATATTGCAATTCCACTACTGACAGAATCACAGAGAATTTTGAAAATTCCACTGAATTCCATTCTGTTGGAATTTGAATATTCTGCCCAGCCCTGGCCTTTCTTCATTCATATCATAGAATGGCCCAGCTGATATTTATAGCACCATAAAATGAAACTGTTAAGGTGTGATGGGTTCATCTATTAATTTGTTTGTGCTCAAGTAATTAATTTCCTTGTGTAAACCTTATATTATCTTTGTGAATTGCAAAAAAATGTTATTATTGTAGTTATTGATATTAGTTTAACATGTCAAATTCTGTGTCCTGATGTGCAAATAAATCATGAAAATTTGGTTCCCATTCCATGCTCTTACAGCCATTGACAAAGAAGCATGGTCAAACATGGAAGAACTATGGTTGACCATAGTTGAATGGGAAATGCCCAGACCATTCAGAAAACATATTGGCAAAGGCCGTAATACATACAGAATGCTTTTTAATTTATTTATTTATTGACATCTTGGATTAACACCTTTGAGGACAAATGAATTACATAGGTTCCACGTCAGAGGATAACAAACATTAAGACATTGTACAGATTGGTAAGAACAAATAAAACACAATTGAACAATGATGGTTATAACTAGTAGAAAATCACAATCATAGGCTGTGAACAATAGCCTGAGTTACTTATGAAGACTTAGAGACATTAACAGGATGTGAGACAGAAGATGACAGACTGGGCTACAGAAGAGGGGGAACCTAAACGTAAACCCAATGGGCATCATTGCTGAAAGAAAAGTGGAGATAGCAGATGGGAGGGCTCAGGTTGCTTGGCCAGCATGGGAGGCAGAGGAGAGGGCACATGTTTTTGGGTCAGTGGGAGGTAATGGTTGGGGATATGTGAATTAGGGGAAGGGAGGGAGGATAGGAGGGATCAGGGGTTAGTGGAAGGAGGATGACAGTTGATGAATGAGCACTCCAGGAAGCAAGCAGGTGGAGAATAAGAGCATAGGAGGTAAGTTCCAGGCACTTTGGGGCAGGAAGCAGGGGAAGGAAGGAACACAGATGCAGTAGGTTGTGAAGTTTGTCAATGGAAGCAATCACAGCTGGCATTCACTGATAGCTGTTGTCTCAGCCTTCTTTTAAATAGACCGATCGAAGTTAAAGATGTGATGTCAGTAGGTAGAGAGTTCAGCCATCCTGTGGTGTGATAAGCAAAAGACCTTTGACCCATGGAGATGCGACAGTGGGGAATTTTGAATATTCAGCTGTCCAAACTGTGGTTACAGTGACGATTATCATTGTGGGTGAGAAGATTCTGTACCCTTGGGGGCATCAAGCCTAGACTGACTTTTTTTGCCAAAAGACATGATTGGTATTGCACTCTGCCTGAGAACTGTAGCCAGTTGGTATGGGCATACAGGTCACACATATGAGTCAACCGGGTGGCTCCTGTGACAAGCCAACAGGCTTTGTTTAAAGCAACTTTTATGCAGCATAGGGTGGTGTCTGTGCCTGATCTATATATTACCTAGCTTAAGGGCCTCTGGAGTTGGGCTATGCTTGTATTAACGGCTTTAGCGACTTTGTTGATGTGGAGGCCGAAAGACATTTTGCTATCCAGCATAACCCCCAAGTATTTGAAATGTTGCACAAACTCCGGGTGCCTACCATGTTAGTGATGAAAAGGGGATGAGTTCTATACTGGTTTTGGGCAGTGGAGAACAGCATTATTTTCATCTTGGAATAGTTCATCACAAGTATCTGTTCTTTACACCAACTTTTGACTGCTAAGAAGTTGTTCTGGAGTTTAAATTTGAGAGCAAGGGGATTTGGGTAATTGATGAACAGCGTCATCAGTATATAGCAGTAGACGACATTGGCAGGTGTGCAGTAATTGGTTTAAAAAACGCTAAATAAGAGTGGGCCCAGAATGGACCCTTGTGGAACACCGGAGTTGACTGACCTACTATCAGATAGGATATTGCCAATCTTGACTTCTTGTATTCGATTCTGTAGATAGCTGGTGAACCAAACCACAGTGTCAGGCGAGACCAATGACCTCAAGCTGTTTGATCAGTAGCGCGTGGTTCACTGTATCAAACACCTTAGATAAGTCAATATGGGCTGAACCAAGTAGACCTTGGTCGAGAGAGTTGTGTATGTAACCAGTAAATTCAAGCAGTGCTGTTGTGGTACTATGGCCTTTTCTAAACCGATGTTGCTGCGGTAATTGTAGCTGATACTTTTCTAGGTATTCGCCAAGCTGGTCTGCTACTATTCTCTCAAGTGCTTTTTAAAGAGGTGGCAGAACGGAGATTGGGTGATAGTTCCTACTAAGTGCCCGATCTCTATTCTTGAAGATTGGAGTCACTATTCTGGACTTCCACTTGTGGGTGAAGTGCAAATACCTGAGAGAGACGTTGAGAATATGGGTGAGTGGGGCCAATATGTCGTCCAAGGTCATTTCGACAAATTCCAGATCCAGGGAATTGCTGCTGTACCTTGATTTTCCCAGAATCTTTTGGAGGTACTTTCAAGCTTCCTTAGCAGTGAGGAATTTAAAATAGAATGGGGGGTAGGAGGGGTTCAAGACTGCATTTTCTTTGACTTCAGTGGCGCTGGGCTGACAGAAGAAATCTGGAGGAGTACACCACCCAAATCCGTGAAGGTATTGTTAAACAAGTCTGCACTTGTTCTTGGATACAGGGAGGGTATACCGTCAATATTGAGCATAGTGGGGAGAGATTTGCAGTTTTTACCAGTTACTTCCTATAAGTTGTTCCAAAATTTTCTGCTATCACTCCATATTTTGGAGAGGGCTTCCTTATAGTACTGTTTTTTTGCTGCATGTATTACTTGAGTGCAGTCATTACGAGCTTTCTTATAGCTATGCAAGTCAGCCTGCTTACCTGAGACCCAAGTCCTCTGCCCAAAGTGGGCCGTAGATCTCAGTAAATCAAGCAGGTCAGGGTGAACCAAGGGTTACAATGGCCTTTGACTTTCCATCTTTTCAGCTGGGCATACCAGTCACAGATTTTCTTAAAGTGGTGAATAAAGTGGTCAAGAGTGGAATTGATATTGTGGGAGTTGTAGACTTGAAAAATTCTATAGCAACTTCGACCAAGAATAGTATACAAATTGAACCAAAACAATGTATCACAACATGGTCTATTTATGAACAATGTATAGATGTTAGGAATACATCAGCTTTGAAAACATACCATTTCGACTTCTTCTTAAGCTTCTGCTTCTTCTTCTTCTTCTTCTTCTCCTCCTCATGTGGAAAACAAACAAACGGTGACTGTACGTTCATTCAGTATATGATACAGATTTACAATGATTTCTGTTGAGAAGTAATGCCTAAGTGGAGTATGAACTTTCTTCATGTAAAATTTGAAACTACAGTATGTATTGTGATTTTTCTCGAGCAAACTGAGCTGACTAGATGTGATATGGGAGCTCAGTAAACCAAATCTGATTGAAGAATAAGGCTCAGCTTTAAAAATGTTTGAATGATCACCCAGTTTGAACCACAGTAAAACCCTAGATCGTGAAGCACTATGGCATACAGTTGGTAGGAAAGGTATCGTATACAGCAAGATATTTATTCTTTCTTCAGGAAAAAGTAACTGGGTTTGTACAAAAGATACAGTAGCTGCAGTAATAGCTCAAATGAAAATCAAATGCATCTATTTTATTGCAAATACGTCAATTTGTAGAATGCGGCTAAAAAATCCTTTCCCCTAGCACTCCCAATGTAAACACATTTCAAACAATTGTTTTAGAATAGTTTAATATCTAGTAAAGTGCAAGAAACATTTTCTCACCAAAAAATACAGTTGCTGTAGTAATAGCCCAAATGAAATTCAAATACGTCTTATTTTATCGCAAATGCATCAATTTGCAGAATGTGGCTACAAAAATCCTTTCCCCTCAGCAAATGGCAGGTTCAGTGAGCTTGTACAATACTATACACAAAGCAGAAAGATTACATTTTTATGTTTATTTGCGCATGCATGTGAAGCAAACATTTTGTTAGGTAGCACACTTGCCTCTGAGGCTGGGAGATCAGAGGGCTGTGGGTTCAGTTCCCACATCTGGCACTTGGGTTAATATCCCAGTACTGACACAGTAGTGCAGCATGAGGGGGCTGCTGCACTTCTGAGGTGCCGTCTTTCGGATGAGACGTTAAACCAAGGTCCCATCTGCCCAGATTGGTGGTAGTTTAGGCAGATGCTAACGATCCCATGGCACTTAACGAAAAAAGTAGGGGAATTTTTTATTCCTAACTTGAAAGAACACATTAATAAATCAGTATTTCATCATACAAATCATAAAAGGGAGAAAACATAATCACAAAACGTATTACTGCATACTTTAAATTCCAAACATAAATGACATCCTATATACATACCCCCTCCCCCTCTCTACTAAAAGAGTAGGGGAACATTTTATTATAACTTAAAAGAAAATACATACAAAATAGTGTTACTCTACACATATCATAACAGAACAGACAGGAAACATAAAGATGTATTTCATCATACATCAAAAGCTAAAGATTCCTGTTTAAAACTTCAAAAATAAACTGTAGAAACTGAAAACACCCCCCCAAAGAAGTAGGGGAACATATCATTCATAAATCAAAAGGGAAATGGCAGACAAAATAGTATTACATCTTACAAATTCTTATGCAGAAAGGACACCCAGAACTAAAAAAACAGAAAACAGTAGTTACAGACATTACCCAGCTACCCACTACTTCTTCCTCCTGAAAGAGTAGGGAGAACATCTATCTCAAAACTCAAACAAATAATCTAAATTAGATGAAAATAAACAAATAAAACAGAGAACAAACCTAGAACAATCCACAAGCAGCGTAACCAAAATTACACTTGAAATCTATATCTGTTAAAATGATACCCCCCCAAAAAACATAGATAATACAAAAATTGAAAATAAGGAAATGTCACACACTCCCAGACAGTACAGTAGTATTAGCAGGAAAAAAACAGGGAATCCCTACCCTACCTACTACACCCTACAACGAGTTCCTCCCTCATCCAGTGTCCAACCAGATCATGTGTCTCCACCATAATTTATACAGATCTGGGGACATCCATTATCTCTCCAGAGCTTGTCACCTAAGAATATCTTTACGAATCAGAAAAAGCACCTGTTCTCCTGTTTTGAGTTGCTTCCTCAGAGTCAAAATGCAGCGGGCTTGCCACAGTTGAAAACGAATAAATCCAACCAGGAGTCACATGGTGCAGGTATCATATTTAACCCAGGATCTAGGAAAAACTCCCTCCACCCAGATGTCTGTGGTTTGATTTCTAAAAGGATTTAAGGGCCATTCTGTATGGAACCTGTCCCAAAAGGAGACAGCAAAGGGACATTCAACAAAAAGATGCAACATTGTTTCAATAACTCCCTCACATGCCCCACCCCTGGGGCATTCTCTATCAATAATTTCTTTGTGTTTCATGTTCCCCCTAACCCCCAACTTTTTATGTGTGCGCAACCATAAGAAATCCCACATGTACGAGGGAACCCTTTTACTATTTAGAAGCTGGGTAATAGAATTCTGGTCACCACTGGGTAAATCTACAAACCAGGGAGCTTGTAAAAAATGGGAATCCATAATCCACCTATACAATCCTTTCTGAGTGCTGGAGCACAAAAGGCTCTGGACATTCTTCCAGACCTTTAGTTTTCCTATTGCATCCCTTAAATAAGTAGGCAGTGTGGCCATCCTAGTTTGTTTAGTAATGCACTCAGAAAGTTCCCAAACTTCCAACAAAGGCCCCACCTCATCCAAAACCCAGGGAGTCTATGATTTCTGAACTTTTTTCAAGAGAGGCACAAAATTATAATAAAAAAAGGTAAACAAAAAAACACTTGGTTTACCATACCCAACCCACCCATGGTTTTTGGGAGATAAGTAAGCCTACATTTCACTGGATTCAGTTGACTCCCCCACAAACACTGGGAAAAAAACACTATACACTGAGGTTTCCAATGATTTTGGAGGAGGGAAACCACTGCCAAAAACAAAAAGAATGATAACAAGTATATCTTTATCAAATATATTCTCTTGGCCTTGGACATGTGCCATTTATTCCAACTCATCACCCGTGCTTTCGCTTCTATCAATTTTTGTTCCCAATTATACACCTGGGGGTCCACACCACCAAAATAGATTCCCAGTATCCTGCGATAACCAGTATCCACCAGCCGAGACAACTGCTGCATCATACCCAATAGGCGGTATACTGCTTTTCTGCTGATTAATTACGGATCCAGTCAGGTCTGAAAAATCTTGCAGAACCTTCTTCACCTCCCTGGTGGAATTCCAATCAGCTAAAATGAGTCCCAAATCATCCGCATAGGATATTGTAATTATCAGGCTATCTTCACAACCAACCGAAAGACCTACAATAGAATCCATACTGTTTAAAGTATGCAAGAGGGGGGTCTAAGGACACTATATATAATAAAGGGCTGAGCGGGCAACCCTGCCACACCCCCTCTGCACTCCCACAGCCTTTCCCACCCATCCATTAATACTTGGTAAGATACTGAGTCCCCTGTAACAGATCTGTAGCCATGCTATAAAAACCTCTGGAAAACCATAAATCCAGAGCATTTCCCAGAGATATTCATATTCCACCTGGTCAATGGCTTTTGACTAATCTAAACTTACCAGATGCCCTGTCAATTCCTGAGTATCCCCTTTGTGAAGGATTTCTCGTAAACGAATGAGAGTAACCTGCAATTGTCTCGATGGGACTCCACTAAATTGCGTGGGGTGGATAATATTATCCAACACACCTTTCATACATTTTTCCAAGATTTTCATTAAAATTTTGCTATCCGTATTGAGGAGGGAAATCGGTCTCCAATTATTCAAATCGCCCCTCTCCCCACCTTTAAACAAAAGGATCAAAATGCCTTCCAGCATACTGTCCGATAACTTCCCTGAAGTCAGACCTGCATTATAGCACTCCTCTAACTCGGGCGCTAAATATTCCCAAATGCTTTTATAAATTTCATGAGGGAGTCCATCTGACACTGGTGTCATTCTCAAATTCAGTGACCAAATGGTTTCCTTAATTTCCACCTGTGAAATGGGTTCAGTTAATAAAACCCTGAATTCCACCAGGAGTTGTGGCAAGCCACAGGTAGTTAACCTTCTCTTCATATCCCCAGTGGGCAGCTTCTGACTGGCGAAGGTCTTTACAAAATATTTATTTATCTCATCCAAAATGTCTGTATTATTGGTCACCATGGTACCCTCTGATGTCAACAAATAGGCCATATTTCTGTTTGCTTTGAGAGCATGAGTCAATTCAAAAGGCAAAGTCTCCGTCCGTTTCCCCGTTACCCCATACATCTGTTTTTTTTCCATACCTTTCAAAACCTACAGTTGTAAAGCTGCTAATTCCACCTTAAGCCTCTTAATTCTCTGATGACAATCCCTGCCCATCTCCATTCTTAATTCCATCCAGAACTGAATTTGTTACTGTAAATATTGCAATCTGTCATGTTTCAGTTTACCATTAATACGTCCCATTTTCTGAAAATATCTCCTTATCTCCATCTTAGTTTCCTCCCACCAGGTGTTCTTATCTTCATAGAGAAAAAACATTGATTTCCTCACCTGTAGAACATAGGCAAACCCCTCCTGTGTCTGTGGGATATCCAACAGGGTAATATTCAATTTCCAGATTCCATGGCCACGTCTCTGCTCGGGGTGACTACCAACCACGAGCTGCAGGAGTCTGTGGTCTGACATTGCAATATCAGTAACTTTGGCTGATTACAATGTCAGGGATGGGGAGACAAAAAAATAATCTATTCTATAAGCCCGTGATCCACAGAAATAGGTGTAAGGGGCTACTGGGTATAAAGTCACAAACACATCAGTGAGGCCTACTTCCTCAATTAGTTGCTGGAGACAGTGTGTGTCGCAGTATATTTTTTTCGATTGTAATGTGGGAGCCTGGGTAGGAAGGGCACAATTAAAATCACCCCTGAAGAGGACTGGATGGTTTGTAAAAAAAAAGGGTTTAATAGTCTGAAACAACTTGACCCTGTCATGTTTGAGCTGTGGGGCATAAACATTGACTAGGCATAATATCATCCCCTCCCACTGTATATCCATCAAAAGGGCCCTTCCCTCCAACAGATCCAACCGCTGAAGCACTTGTACTTTAGAAAAAAAAAAGCACATTCCAGCCACTGAGCATACCTCAGTCCCTTATGACCAGAAACTATCCCCCTAAATCCAGCCCTCTGAGGCCGCAGTTACAATTACTGGGGAGTGTAGTCTGACACCCTGTAAAAATAAACAATCCAGTTTCACCTTAAGAAAGTGGGCATGTGTACTTGAACATTTAACAGCAGGCTGCATACTGTTTGCGTTCAATGATGCCACTTTAAAATTATATAATGCCAGAGTCAATTTTAAGCATTAGTCTCACTTGACTTTGCTAGAGGCCCTCGTCACCCTACCACTCTTTATTGATGCTGCGCCTCGATCCTACAAAACATCCAAATCTGACTGGACCCCCCTTCTGTGATGACTGAACAGACAGATTTTCCACATCTCTGTCCATATCCAATTGCTCGTCCAATAAAACTGTATACAAGTTAGGATCCTCCAGTATTGTTTCAGGAGGTTTCTTCTTAGGTTTTGACTTTTGCTTTGGACCCTTTCCTTTTTTTCCTGGAACAATTGTGAACACACCGTCTGGAGGCACTTGATCTGGGGGAGCCGGGGGGGGCCATGTCCACAATTGTAACTGCGGTGGTCATTCTCTCAGCCCGTGGAACTGAGTCCAAGGTCTCCTGTCTCTCTGGGGGTATAACCGGGATGTCTGTTGTGGAAGCTGCAGTCGGCCTCCCAGCAGGGGGAACAAATGCTTGCCGGATGGCAGTTCTAATATAGTGATCCTGTACTCCATAATTGGCATCTTCAGTATTTCCTGCTGCCCAAGGGCAGTCTGAAAAACTGTGACCCAATTCATTACAGAGATTACATCTCGAATATTGGAAACAATGAGCACTGGGATGTCCTGTTTCCCCACAATGTGTACATTTCAGTATCTCGCAAGTCATGCTAATGTGTTTCATGGACCCACACTTAAAACACACACAGGGCTACCCAGGATAGAATAGGAAACCCTTATTTCTCCCAATAAAAAAACAATTTGGAAGATGTATGATAACCTGATCCATTTGTTGCAATTTTATTTTAAATTTCCACCCCCCATTCCAGAAACCCTCCTCATCCATGATTGGCATTGGGTTCCCCTGGATTGAACAGTGTTTCTCCAGCCAGTGTACAATATGTGTAATGTTCACTCCTTCATTCTGAAAGAGGACAGTAATAACCTGGAAGGGCTGTTTAGTAAGAGGAATAACAATAAAATCCACCCATAAAGGGTTAATCTTAAGATTTACATACCTGCACCAAAAAGTTTCCAATAGAGCAGGAGTTTGAAAGCTAATATCAAAAGTCAATTCCCCCTGTGCATGTATGAGTGCATAGAATTATGAGGGAAAAAACCCCATTGATTGCTTCAGAAGAATTTTACCCGCATAGAATCTATCGGGGGGTGTTCTCGCGGCCCTACATATCGCAACCTGGTGGCGTTTCTCCTTTTAGCCAGCTCGATGGGTTTGTGAACATGACTCACAAAGATTGGTTTATCAGGACCTTGGTTAGTCATATTGGGGTGAACGTCTGTCAAAGGGTCTGTAATAGGCTCCCCAAACTCTGCAGTACTTGGCAAACCCTCCATCCCAGAAACAACATCCGGGAGAGAGTCTTGATGTGCCAAACTATTTGCCTCATGAATAACATTTGTAGGAATGGTTTCAAAACACTTTTCACTTATCTGAGGGTGCAGGGATCCTCCCAGTAAAGGGATTTCCAGATCCGGTCTCCATGCGAATCCAACAGGCCCCATGTAGGGCCGTGTCAGGCGACCAAAAGGTTTTGACCTCCGCTCTCCATTCGCACCTTGAGGACTGCTCCAATACATCCAGAGGTGATCTGAGCCATTCTTCAGCCACAAGTAACTTCGTAGGGCCAGCGGAACTGTCACTACCTGGCGATATTGCTGAGCATTTCCATTTTCGATTGTCTTCCTGCCGTTGGCGCTCCTTGGTAAGTTGCTCACTGACTTGCTGCAATTCTGCTGCCAAACACTGTTTTTGTTCAAGTCTTATTTGAACTGTGCAATTTTCTTGTAAGGGACCACTGTCTCAGGCAATTTGCTGGCCACCCGAAGGGTGCCTCCCAGCCGCCACCACAGCGGATCCCATGACCTGTGACATCTCCAAAGTCTATGTTGCTCCTGTAACACAGTATTCAGCTCCATCTATGCTCGACTAAGGTCTGCTGTGGAATTAGCTCACTCCACAGCGATAAGGGTCCCCCTACTAACAGAGTAGGGGAATTTCCCCGGTGTCCTGGCCAAATTTCTCCCATTCACTAAAAATACCACCAACAGGTTAATCTGGTTCAATTTCAGTTCTTACCATCTGTACGCCTCTCCCCTCGGTCGTCCCTGAGAAAGGGACTTCTAAGCCCTGTGGACTTACTGGGTCAAAAAAATTCAATAATAAATAAATAAGAATGACATTTCAGAGGTGTGTCATTGTCTGGTTCAATGCAGCACAACCTGCAATGGACTCAGTAGTTACAGATAGTTACTGCTTGCTGGGTGGAAACTTCTTATAGTTGAAAGGAGCCAGTCACTCCTATCAGATGGTGGCTGGCTTAATTCATCTATATAATTCCACCCAGCAATCAGCTGAGCAGCTTCATTACCACCACTACTCTTGCAGGTGGCTTGGCTGTAGTCAAATTTATTTTCATTTTCAGAACTCCCTCCTGACTGGCAGACACCTAGTATTGGCTGTGCTGTCGCAGACTGACAACTGCATTGGCTGAGTGCTTAGTCATGCGACAGCTTTACATTCATTCACCACCTGCCCCCTACATCCAGTGTCACTGTATTAGCATCATCACATGGTATTAGCAGGGGCCAGTACCCTCCACCTGGCCCATTTTCACTGTACAACACCAGGGAGCCACCCTGGTGCCACCAAACATGACACTGACACTGGGGTGCCCAATCCACAGTGTAGGTGCCTGAAATAAAGAAAACCATCCCTTGTAGTCTTTTTTAATTTTTTAAATGCCTGTAAAAAGGAAAATGGTCCAGTGATGTCTGTTTCCACCACCCCTCTGCTGCTGTTACCCTACCACCACCCCCACTGCCCCACACCCCTCCCTACGCCTTACTTACCTACCAGGGCTCCAATGCTGTTATCCTTTCTGGACTGGAGACACATTTTCACTCTTTAACAACAGTTCGAGAACTGAGCAAATCAGGTATGCAGTCAATGCACTTCAATGTGTTTTGAACTTTTACTCTTAAATAGTAATTATTTTATATTTTCCCCCAAATTTTCAACATGGCCTTTTTGGGACCCCACCTCATTAACACGGGCGGTGACATTCTTCAAATCCAGGCCAAAAGATGATTTTATAGTCAATCTGCAAAATCACCTTTTGATTGGAATTTGAAAATTTTCACCTACTGGGTTCATGAAGTGGGGTCATAAAAAGGCTATGTCGAAAAATGTGGGGTAAAAAACAACAAAGCTATGAGTGTATATTAAATATTTCAACACTCATAATGTTGTCAATTTTCAATATTTTGACCCCAAATTTTCAACATAGCCATTTTTCACACCACCTCATGAACATGACAGCTGTCATTTTTTAAGTCCTAGCCAAAATGTGCAAAAATGACATTTTGATTGGGATTTGAAAATTTTCACTTTTTGGGTTAATGAGGCAGGGCCATAAGAAGACTATGCTTGAACATTTGGGGTCAAATTATTAACAAAATATTAACAAAAAAAAAAGTTAAGAAAGGTGTGTTGACATTTTTCAACACTCACTCATAATTTTGGTAATTTTCAATATTATGACCCCAAATTCTCAACACAGCCATTTTTTCACATCACCTTCTGAACATGACAGCTGTCCTTTTTCGAATCCTGGCCAAAATATGATTTCACACTGACACCTATCATGTTCAGAAGAGGGGGTCATAAAAAAACTATGTTGAAGCATGGAACAGCCTTCCTGAGGAGGCTGTGGGTCTAAAACTGTGGGAGAATTCAAGAATGCATGGGACAGACATAAGGCAATTTTTGTGGGGGGTAGAAAGAAAAAGGCTGTTGGTTAACTAGGATCTGCAGCTTATCCTGTAGGTAGGGTAAATGGGCAGACTAGGTGGGCCAAGTGGTCCTTATCTGCCATCAAAGTCTATGTTCTATGTTTCCATGAATTTTTGGGTCAAAACTGTTACAAAAAAATGATTAACTAACATTGTTTGGAGGGATGGCCGCCATCTCAGTGGGGACCATGTTGCCTTCCCATGCCAGTCACATGAGTTCAGGTATGAGCTCAGTTAGTTGGTGGAATGGGCTGAAGCTGCGGAAAAGCACTGTAGCCTGCAGCACTGATCCCAGCCTGAGATGGGACAGAACAGTGTTCTGCACACACATAGCACCTTGTGGCGGGCCAGGAAGCCTTCACTCACAAGGGGTTGACGTACATGTCAAGGCCTGATGGGCCCATGCTCTGTGTCTGAACAAGTGCGTCAGCCTGACAGTTTTAAATTACAGTGCAGGTAAAAACCTACAATTAGTAGGAAGTCAGGATCCACCACAAATTACTTATCTCACTATGCAGGCCTGTCACACACACCATACTCACAAACATTCAGCATTGACAAATGCTTGTCATCTCAGTATGTACTGCAATTTCTTGCCTTGTATTATAGAAATATAGAATTTTATGGCAGATAAGGATCAAGTGGCCCAGCCAGTCTGCCATTTTTTCCATTGCTATACTGTCATCCCAGACCTCACTTGATTTCCAGCTCCCCCTTGCTTTCCCCTAAGATTCTCTTATGCCTATCCCATGCAGTCTTGAATAACACGACTGTTTTCACCTCCCACCACCTCCCCTGGAAGCCTATTCGAGGCATCCACCACTCTTTCAGTGCACATGTACTTCCTTACATCGTTCTTCAATTTACCACAATTCCAGCTTCATGGTATGTCCCCTTGTTCTTGTGCACTGTTTCCTCTGAATATGCTTCCCTCCTGTATCTTATTTACCCTGTGAGGTATTTATAGGTCTTAGTTATACTATTTTTTTCTCCCTACTCTCTTCCAGGGTCTATATATTGAGGTCCTTTAATCTCTCCTTGTAGACCCTGCACCATTTTAGTTACCCTCCTCTAGACAGTTTCCACTCTTTCTATGTCCTTCCTGAGATGCGGTCTCCAGAACTGGACACAATATTCCAGGTGGGGGTCTCACAGTGATCTATACAGTAGAAATATCAACTTCCCTCCTTCTGCTGGTGATGATATCCCTCTCTATGCACCCCAACAATCCACTGGCCCTACTATACCAACTGCCTTGTAGCACTGCCTCATCATCTTGAGGTCATCAGATATAATTACTCCCAGGTCCCTTTCCTGCTTGATGACAATCAGTTCTTCTTCCCCCATTTTGTACTCAGCCTCTGGGTTTATGTGCCCTAAGTAAATGATTTTGCATTTTTTAAAACTAAAACCTAGCTGTCATGCCCTTGACTACTGCTTGAGTTTTCTCAGGTTTCCTCACATTCTTTTCACCCCTTCTGGAGTGTCCACCATATTGCAGATTTTAGTGTCATCTGCAAAGAGGCAGACCTTCCCTTTCAGCTCCTGTGCTGTGTCATGTATAAAGACATTAAAGAGGACTGATCCCAGTACTGAGCCCTGAGGCACCCTTCTGGTCAGCCTCCCTTCCCTAGAGTGAACTCTGTTTGCCACCACCCTTTGTTGCCTATACCATAACCAGTTTCTAACCCAGTGCACCACCTTAGGATCCACCCCTAGGTTGCCCAGTTTTGTTATGAGTCTTCTATGTGGAACAGTGTTGAAAGCCTTACAGAAATATATGTAGGCCATATCCTCTTCCCCACCCTGACCTATTTCCCTGGTCACCCAGTCAAAGAAATCTATCAGATTGGTCTAACATGACCCCCCAATGAATCCATGATGCCTTGGGTCTTGTAACCCACTGGATTCAAGATACTATACAATCCTATGCATTAACAGTGACTCCATTAACTTCCCCACCACTGATGTCATGCTTCCTGGCCTATAGTTGCCAACCTCCTCCCTGCTACCTCTATTATGAAGTGGGATTACACCTGTCCTCCTCCAGTGCTCTGGAATCACTCCTGTTTCCAGTGAGTTGTTAAAAAGGACTATAAGAGGTGCCAGTCCACTGATGCAGTGGTAGTATTAACACTTGCAGTACCGATGACCTGGACTCAGAACCAAACTCAGGGTGTGGAAGGGTCAGCCTTGGAGAAGAGGATCAAGCATCAGTGGGACTGATCTCCTCTAGGGGTGGAGGGATGTGTAACCTGGCATGTGCCTGACACCAAGTGGAGGGAAAGAAGTCCATGGCCTCAAAACATGTACAGAGGTGTGATGTCTGTTGATGTACATCCTGCAGGAACATGTAATGTGTATCATGATGGCATTGCCTGCCTGTACCTTCTCCTGGGGAGAACAGTGGAAAAGTCTGACTGGTAGCACGACACCAGTCACCCACAGGCCCCACACCTGGCTATCCAGGTCCTGTGCAGGGAAACTGGATCAATTCAGAGGCAGGGGTTGAGAAACCATGCTGACCCCACTGAGGGGGTGAAAAGCCTGGAGCACATACAGACAAGGTAGGCACTAGTGGATGCCAGGGTGGCAGGGCTGAGGTGACCAGCTGAAGGGGGCCAATCAGACAGGGGGCAGAAAAAGAATAACAAAAGGAAAAAGACTGCTAGAGGAGCAACCAGTACCTCCCTGAGCTCCCTGAACCCATAGCTTTGTCTACTTTCAGATTTGTGAGTCTCTTCAGGGCCTCTCCTCTGCAAAAGGACTGTGTCTCCTCCCTCCCTCCCTCCATCCCTCCCTCAAGTGCTCCCGTGGCCCTTCCCTTCCCTGTGAAGACTGAGCAAAATTATTTGTTCAGGATAGTTGCTTTTTCCGATCCTTCTCTGTACAGTCCCCTCCTGCCCTTCTTAACCTCACAACCCCTTCCCTAGTCTTTCTCTTTTCACTTATTTACCTAAATATGTCTTGTCCCCTTTTGATATCCACTGGGCTATTCTTTCCACAGTTTGTGCCTTTGTGTTCCTTACTCATTTCCCTGCCTCCCTTTGCTTCTCCTGATACATCTCTGTGTCCTCTTCCCTCTGCTTCTCTTTATACTTCCTGAATGCTACCCTTTTAGCCTTTACCTTTGCAGCTATCTCCTTTGGAGAACCATAGTGGTCTCTTTTTTATGACCGCAGGGTGAAGCTTTGCAGACATCTTACTATCACAGTAGAAAAACGGAGCTCTCTAGATTCTGAATGGATTAGACAAAATGGTTCTATGTGATAACAGTGACCACCGAAAGGCGATTCTTATTATCGCGACCTGCATTATCGTCAAAAACATTTTCAGCAATATGCAGTAAAAGGCGACCGGAAACTGTGCATGCGGGGGGGGGGGGACTCACCCCCCGCACCCTCTTAAGTAAAGATTCTCAACTCCAGGGGGTGCATGTAGGGGAGTGGGGCACAGCCCGGTTTAAAAAAAAAATTAAGTCCCATAGCTGCAGGACGCAGCAAAATTGTACCCGTCCCCAGTCCTGAACCCAGGATCTGCTCCATCAGAGCCAACCACCCTACCCACCACACCACATGGTTAGCTCAGCGGAAGCAGGAACACTACAGGGTTACAACCCTGTTCCCCATCCCTCCATGTCCTGTCACCCACCCTCCCTTCCTGTCACCCACCCTACCCTTGCGGTCACAACATTCGCTGTCCCCCTACCATTGCCCATGATGATAGCACCGTCATATGGGTCGCTGTTTTGACAGTCCCCCATATGCGGTCGCTATCATCACAGTATACCGACAAAATTGGAGGTTAAGTGTAATCACTCTGCTAATTGAAGCAGTCTACTGTACTCATTTAGCTGAGCAGTGTTGCACCACAGTATTTTGTGTGATAACATGGTTACTAGCTTCAATCTGGATAGTATTCTCTTTCAAGAAAGATTCATAGCTCGTAAACATGTCAATTTAGTCAGCCTTTCCCAACTACAAACTATAATTGAGATTGAGGAAGAAGGTTCAGGTTTCAGATGTTATTGGGAAAGGCCTCTGATTAACACAGAGTAAGGTGTTGTTATAAGTTCAGGAGATCTGTAAAAATTATAAAAAAGGACAGCAGTAAATAACACACTAACATATGTAAAATCATTTTATGAATTTTTTATATTGGTTATTGTTCCTATTTTTGAAATTTACTAATGAAAGTTAGTTCAGCAAAGAAGGCCAAGAAAGGGATGTTGCATGCAGGCAGAAACAAAGGTCTCTAAATTCTGCTCACATCATGTAGAGAAATGTGTATGTATATGTGTGTGTGTGTGTGTGTGTGTGTGTGTGTGTGTGTGTGTGTGTGCTCGTTCGCCACTCTGTTAATTCTTTCCTGGTACATTAACCTTTTCCTAGTCAGTTTACAAATGACTGTAATGCTATACAGTAGTACAGTGTACTGTTTAGAACTTGAAGCAGTGCATGTGTGTTGGTGTGTCACAGTGCCTATCCTAAATACAATAAAAGTTAGAGTTAGATGTATAAGTAAATATATGACATTTTAAAGGAGTGTATGTGTTATTTGTCATATAGCAGTTAAATGAGCACAGACAGTCCCTCACATTTCCTCGACACACAGCACAGAATTGTGATGGATGCCATGTCGCCCCTCTAGGTTCATGCAGTGCTTCTGAGCATCACTGTCCTGTGCAGGCAGTCCCTCACCTTTCCCCAGTACACAGTACTCCACAGTGATGGGTGCCATGTCTCCCCACTGTGTTCATGCAGTGCTTCTAGGATCACTCTACAGTGCAAGCAGTCCATTGCCTTTCACCAGAATGCAGTACACAGCCTTTGTGGGTGCCATGTCACCCCACTGTGTTCATGCAGTGCATCTGAGCATCACTGCCCTTAGCAGGCAGTCCCTCACCTTTCATCAGCAAGCAGTACACAACAGGGCTGGGTGCCATGTTGCCCTTCTGTGTTTATGCAGTGCTTCTGAGCATCACTCATCAGTGCAGACAGTCCATTATCTTTCAACAGCATGCAGTACACAACAGGGATGGGTGCTGTGACTCCCCACTGTGTTCATGCATTGCTTCTGAGCATTTGCTCCCCAGTGCATCCAGTCCTTTACCTTTCACCAGTACACAGTATGCAACAGGAATGGGTGCTGTGACTCCCCACTGTGTTCGTGTAGTGCTTCTGAGCAGTTCTCCCCGGTGCATCCAGTACCTTACCTTTCACCAATATGCAGTATGTAACAGGGATGGGTGCCGTGACTCCTCACTGTGTTCATGCAGTGCTTCTGAGCATCGCTCCTTGGTGCAGGCAGTCCCTGACCTTTCAACAGTACATAGTACACAACTGTGATGGGTGCCATGTTGCACCATTGTGTCCATTAAGTGCTCTGAGTATCACTTCCCAGTGCAGACAGTCTCTCATCTTTAACCAGTATGCAGTACAGCACTGTGATGGGTGCCATGTCACTGCACTATGTTCATGCAGTGCTTCTGAGTATCACTCCACAGTGCAGACAGTCCCTACCCATTCACCATCCCACAGTACAACACCATGATGGGTGCCACGTCACCCCACTGTGTTCATGCAGTGCTTCTGAGCCTTACTCCACAGTTCAGACAGTCTCTGACCTTTCACCAATTTGTAATACACCACCATGATGAGTGTGATGTCACCCTACTGTGTTCATGCAGTGCTTCTGAGCATCACTCCATAGTGCAGGCAGTCCCCACCTTTCATCAGAATGCAAGTGCAAGCAGTCCCTCACCTTTCACCAGCAAGCATTACACAACAGGGCTGGGTGTCATGTTGCCCTACTGCGTTTATGCAGTGCTTCTGAGCATCACTCATCAGTGAAGGCAGTCCCCCACCTTTCATCAGAATGCAGTACGCAGCTGTTATGGGTGCCACGTCACCCCACATTGTTCATGCAGTGCTTCTGAGCATTGTTTCCCTATGCAAGCAGTCCCTCACCTTTCACCAGCAAGTAGTACACAATGGGGATGGGTGCAGTGACCCACTGTGTTCATGCAGTGCTTCTGTGCATCACTTCCCAGTGCATCCAGTAGCTTACCGTTCACCAGTACACAGTATGCAACAGGGATGTGTGCCATTACTCCCCTCTGTGTCCATGCAGTGCTTCTGAGCATTGGGCAGTCCCTGACCTTTCACCAGCACATAGTACACAACTGTGATGGGTGCCATGTTGCACCACTGTGTCCATGCAATGCTTCTGAGCATCACACCACAGTGCAGGCAGTTCCTCACCTTTAACCATCATGCAGCACAGCACTGTGATGGGTGCCATGTCACTGCACTGTTTTCATGCAGTTCTTCTGAGCATCACTTCACAGTGCAGGCAGTCCCTACCCATTCACCATCCCACAGTACAACACCATGATGGGTGCCACGTCACCCCACTGTGTTCATGCAGTGCTTCTGAGCCTTACTCCACAGTTCAGACAGTCCCTGACCTTTCACCAATTTGTAATACACCACCATGATGGGTGTGATGTCACCCTACTGTGTTCATGCAGTGCTTCTGAGCATCACTCCATAGTGCAGGCAGTCCCCCACCTTTCATCAGAATGCAAGTGCAAGCAGTCCCTCACCTTTCACCAGCAAGCATTACACAACAGGGCTGGGTGTCATGTTGCCCTACTGCGTTTATGCAGTGCTTCTGAGCATCACTCATCAGTGAAGGCAGTCCCCCACCTTTCATCAGAATGCAGTACGCAGCTGTTATGGGTGCCACGTCACCCCACATTGTTCATGCAGTGCTTCTGAGCATTGTTTCCCTATGCAAGCAGTCCCTCACCTTTCACCAGCAAGTAGTACACAATGGGGATGGGTGCAGTGACCCACTGTGTTCATGCAGTGCTTCTGTGCATCACTTCCCAGTGCATCCAGTACCTTACCGTTCACCAGTACACAGTATGCAAAAGGGATGTGTGCTATTACTCTCCTCTGTGTCCATGCAGTGCTTCTGAGCACTGGGCAGTCCCTGACCTTTCACCAGCACATAGTACACAACTGTGATGGGTGCCATGTTGCACCATTGTGTCCATGCAATGCTTCTGAGCATCACGCCACAGTGCAGGCAGTTCCTCACCTTTAACCATCATGCAGCACAGCACTGTGATGGATGCCATGTCACCTCACTGTGTTCGTGCAGTCCTTCTGAGCATTACTCTACAGTTCAGACAGTCCCTGACCTTTCACCAATTTGTAATACACCACTATGGTGGGTGCAGTGTCACCCTACTGTGTTCATGCAGTGCTTCTGAGAATCACTCCACAGTGAAGGCAGTCCCTCACCTTTCACCAGAATGCAGTACACAGCCATTATGGGTGCCATGTCACCCGATTGTGTTCATGCAGTGCTTCTGAGCATCGCTACCCTGTGCAAGCAGTCCCTCACCTTTCACCAGCAAGCAGTACACAACAGGGCTGGGTGCCATGTTGCCCTACTGTGATTATGCAGTGCTTCTGAGCATCACTCATCAGTGCAACCAGTCCCTTACCATTCACCAGATGCAGTATGCAACAGGGATAGGTGCAGTGACCCACTGTGTTCATGCAGTGCTTTTGAGCATCACTCCTCAGTGCATCCAGTACCTTACCTTTCATCAGTATGCAGTATGCAACAGGGATGTGTGCCATGACTCCCCACTGTGTTCACGCAGTGCTTCTGAGCATCACTTCATGGTGCAGGCTGTCCCTGACCTTTCAACAGCACATAGTACATAACTGTGATGGGTGCCATGTTGCACTACTGTGTTCATGCAGTGCTTCTGAGCATCCCTCCACAGTGTAGACAGTCTCTCACCTTTCACCATCATGTAGTACACCGCCATGATAGGTGTGATGTCACCCCACTGTGTTCATGTAGTGCTTCTGAGCATCACTCCACAGTGCAGGCAGTCCCTCACCTTTCACCATCATGCAGTGCACCACTGTGATGGATGCCATGTCACCCCACTGTGTCCATGCAGTGCATCTCAGCATCACTCCACAGTGCAGGCAGTCCCTCACCTTTCACCAGCATACAGTACACCACTGTGATGGGTGCCATGTCACCCCACTGTGTTCATGCAGTGCTTCTGAGCATCTCTCCCCATGTAGGCAGTCCCTCATGTTTCACCATCACGCAGTACACCACTGTGATGGGTGCCATATTGCCCCACTGTGTCCATGCAGTGTTTATGAGCATCACTCCCCTGTGCTGGCAGTCTCTCATCTTTTACCAGCACACAGTAAACCACTGTGATGGGTGCCATATTGCCCCACTGTGTCCATGCAGTGTTTATGAGCATCACTCCCCTGTGCTGGCAGTCCCTCACCTTTCACTAGAACACAGTACACTACCGTGATTGGTGCCATGTCAACCCACTGTGTTCAAGCTGTGCTTCTGAATATCACTCCACAGTGCAGGCAGTCCATCACCTTTCACCAGTACACAGTACACCACCATGATGGGAGCCATGTCACCCCACTCTGTTCATGCAGTGCTTCTGAGCATCACTCCACAGTGCAGGTAGTCCCTTACGCAACTATGATGAGTGGCATCATGCTCCACTGTGTTCATGCAGTCCTTCTGAGTATCACTCCACAGGGCAAGCAGTACTTGACCTTTCACCAGCATGCAGTACACAGTTCTTATGGGTGCCATGTTGCCCCACTGTGTTCAAGCTGTGTTTTCAGCATCACTTCTCAGTGCAAGCAGTCCCTGACCTTTCACCAACACACAGTACACAAGCATGCTGAGTGCCATGTTGCACTACTGTGTTCATGCAGTGATTCTGAACATTGCTCCCCAGTGCAAGCAGTCCCTCACCTTTCACCAGCACACAGTACACCAGCATGATGGGTGCCATGTTGCACTACTGGGTTCATGCAATGATTCTGAACATTGCTCCCCAGTGCAAGCAGTCCTTCACCTCTCACCAGCACACATTACACCAGCATGATGGGTGCCATGTTTTCCCCATTGTGTTCATGCAGTGCTTCTGAGCATCTCTCTACAGTGCTGAAGTCCCTCACCTTTCATCTGCATGTAGTATGCAGCTCTTATGGGTGCCATTTGGCCCCTCTGTGTTTATGCATTGCTTCTGAGTATTGCTCCCCAGTACAGGCAGTCCCTTACCTTTCACCAGCACATACTACACAACAGGGTTGGGTTCCACGAAGTCCCACTGTGTTCATGCAGTGCTTCTGAGCAATGCTCCTCAGTGTAGGCAATCCCTACAAATTCAAAAGTGCGCAGTAAACCACCATGACGGGTGCCATGTTCCACAGTGTTCATGACATGCTTCTGAGCATCACTGCACAGAGCAGGCACTCCCTCACCTTTCACCAGTGCACAGTACACTATTGTGATTGGTGCCATGTCACCCACTGTGTTCAGACTGTCCTTCTAAGCATCACTCCACAGTGCAGGCAGCCCCTCACCTTTCACCAGCACGCAGTACACCACCTTGATGGGTGCCATGTCACCCCACTGTGTTCATGCAGTGCTTCCTGATGTTAGTCCCTTTTGTAGGCATTCCATCATCTTTCACCAGCAAGCACTACACCACTGTGATGTGTGCCTTGTCACACCAGAGTGTTCATACAATTCTTCTTAGCATCGTTACACAGTGCAGGCAAGCCATCACCATTCACCAACACACAGAATGCAACCATAATTGGTGCCATGTCACCCCACTATGTTCATGCAATAGTTCTGAGCATCATTACTTAGTACAGGGAGACCCTACCCATTCACCAGTGTGCATTACACCATTGTGATGGGTACCATGTCACCCCACTTTGTTCATGCATTGCTTCTCAGCATCGCTCCTTCATGCAAGCAGTTCCTTACTGTGTTCATATGGTGCTTCTGAGCATCATTACACAGTGCAAGCTGTACCTCACATTTCACTAGCTCACAGTACACCACCTTGATTGGTACCATGTCATCCCACTGTGTTCATGCATTGCTTCTCAGCATCGCTTCTCCATGCAGGTAGTCCCTTACCAATCACCAGCATACAGTACACAACCGTGATGAGTGGCATGTCGCCCCACTGTGTCCATGAGACAAAGCTGTTTATCTCCTTCAGCACCCTGACTTGCCCCCATCTGGGCCAGTCTTCCTAGTCACATCACACGCCTTCTTTGGGACTTACCTTTTCTGGTGGTTCTGTTACAGGACCTTGGATAAGAGGTGCCTAGTCATCAATGTGTGGCCTGGTAAAAGGCAGGCCATCACTGTTCTACAGTCAGAGGGTTTTTCCTACCATTTTCTCCCCTTTTGGGCCTGGCCATTTGTGTACCAACCTCCATAAAGACACCGCAGGCATCCATGTGTGGGGTCCCTCCCTTCCCATGCTGTCCCATGCTACTGTCACCTAGATTCCTCTTCCTGTCCTATAGATGTGCATTCTCCCTCCCAGGCCAGTCCCCAAGCAACCCAGGTCCATTCTTAAACCCAGGTTGCTGGAATGGCAGTTGGTGGCAAAAAGCCTGAAACAGAAATATGAAGACAAACCTAGAACTGGAAACCAGAACTACACAGAGTAATGGCCCCATATTAAAAGGTATCAGGCAGCCACTTGCAAAGTCCCTTTCATCAGTGCAAATTAGCGCAGTTCATTAAATTTGCTATACTCAAACATGTTTGGAACAAAGTGCAAATGCCCCAAACATGTTTGAATGCAGCCCTCCAATGCAAAAATAAAGCACTAAAACATGCATTCAGCACAATTCACATCCCCCTGTTGGCAAAAGAGAGACACAGTATCTGGTCATTGAAAACATAAAGGCTGCGATGGAGACAACTCATTAAAGGTATAGCGGACCTATTAGCGCTAAATAGGTGCAATCACAACCTTACTGAGAATGAGATACTGCATGTTAACTGACCTATCCTGGGTAACTATGTTGCAAAAATTTATAAAAGCAGAACCTCCATAAAAATTAGATTCTGCATTTTACCTATGCTAACTCCACTAAATACACTGGTAAAATGTGTAAAAGCAGGACCCCACTGAAAATGAAATATTGTAGTTGATCAGTCCTACTATTGACACTCACATCCTATGTGTGTGCACAGCTGTCATAACAGCTATATGTGTGTCTGTGTGTGTGTGTGTGTGTTGTGTGCATTTTCAAGGGCCTGTGTATGTCCGGAACCAAAAACACTTTTCACTGCATTAGTCTGATGATTATGGTTTTGTTTTTTGCTACTATTGTGGTTGAAATTTGGGACTTTTGCATTATTTATTTATGTATTTTTTTCAAACATTTTACCAGGAAAGACATACTGAGCTGAAAAATAGTTCATTTTCAGATGTATCCTGGTGGGAAGGGGGAAGAGAGGTACAAAAACAACATAGAACAATGACTTATACAATAAAACATCATAAAGTGATATAAAATAAACAGTACAAAATGAACATGAACGAGTTTCATCAGACAGGTAACATTTTAGGCAAAACTTTTACAAGGACATGGCAGGGAATCCTTCTCATGGGTACAAGCAATGGTACATTTCAATGGTAAGGGCACTAGGGGATAGGGCGCTAAAGAAAGGAGCACAGATGGGGGGAAGGGAAAGTGCAGACAAGTGAGGGATGAAGAAGAGAGGAAGAAAGGTTGGTGATATGGGTGGAGGGGCAAGGAGAAAGTGGGGAAGATGATAAATTGAGAGGCATGGAAGGACTATGACTCAAGGGCAGCTGCATGAGGAAGTGGTGTGGTCATGGAGAAAGAGGGAAGAGGGTAAACTGAGGAGTGGGGAAGGGCTATGACTCATGGACAGGCACAGGAGGTAGTGGTGTGGTCATGGAACAGAGATGAGAGACAGCATTTGGAGGAGGCAGAACTAATGGTTGGTGGGGGGAGAGGGTTTTAAAGTTTAGGAAAGCAGAAAGAGAAGGCAGCCTGACCCGCAAAGCATTTTACATCACAGTAATACAACTAAGTCACACTTTAATTCTATATCTCTTCTCCTGCATCAGTCATTACCCTAGTTTTTATTTTGATAAGTTGATAACTATTTTTGTTCTTTGGTCAGTTCCACAACTTGTTGCTTGGTAACTTATTTTTTGTCAGTTTATTCTTAGACATAATTATCCTCTTTATCTTTGTTACATTTGTTCCATTTCTATGTACTTTATATTCTGTATTTTTTATCTGTTATCTTTTCTTCTTTCTCCATCCACCAAGACAGATCTGAAAATCAGCTGTCACTAGCTCAGTGTATCCTTCCTCATAAAAGCTTTGAAATAAATAAATATTTTATCATATTAATGCATTAGCAGCGGTTGTGACTCTGACCATCTTGTTCATGTTGCTTTTTCTCTCTTCCTTTTTGTAGACGTGTGCTGCCTTCACTGTGCCTTCCCTTAGCTCAGCCCACTGTTCTTCCACCCCACCCAGGCCACCACCCCTGTGCTAGGTTGTCTCTGAGGCATTCACTCATTTTTTTAAAAATCTGACCTCCTGAAGTACAAGACCCTCTTTTCTATGTTGTTCACTTCCACTGCCATCCTTATTTTGAACCACACTGTAAGGTGATCACTGATTCCCAAGTGGCCTCTCACCTTGATGCCTGCCATACTGTCCCTATTAGTGAGCATGAGGTCCAGTACCACCCCATCACAAGTGGGCTCCCTGACTAGTTGCCGGAGAAATGCCCCCTGCAGGGAGTCCAGGATGTCTCTACTTCTATCTAAATTTATTTATTGAATTTTGTTGACCCAGTAAGCACACTGGGCCTAGAAGTCCCTTTTTCAGGGGCGACCAGGGGGAGGAGGGATACAGATGGTAAGCAACTGAAACTGAACCAGATTAAGCTGTTGGTGGTATTTTTTTTTAATGAATGGGAGAAATTTGGCCAGGACACAGGGGAATTTCCCCTACTCTTTTTCGATAAGTGCCATGGGATCTTTAGCATCCACCTAAACTACCACCAATCCAGGCAGATGGGACCTCGGTTTAACGTCTCATCTGAAAGACGGCACCTCAGAAGTGCACCACCCCTCTCATGCTGCACTACAGTGTCAGTACTGGGATATTAACCCAAGTGCCAGATGTGGGAACTGAACCCACAGCCCTCTGATCTCCCGGCCTCAGAGGCGAGTGTGCTGCAGTACCTACTGAGTCACTGACACTGACAAAAGCTGATAAAGCTGCAGCCTGTGAATCCAATGGATGCTCTGCATAGCAGAAATTTATCCCAACATCCCAATCCTACACATGGGGACTCCTCCACACATTTGCATCACTCATCCTCTCCCACATCCCACCTCTGCATATACAGAGTACTCCTAACTCCATTCCACATTTGCACAAGGGAGCACTCTGCAACAGCCAGAGACATGGATATCAGTCAGGCATCTGCCTTTCCACACCTATTCCCACTCCACATGATAAGCTCCAAGTCGGGCAGAACACCAATGGGGTTGAGATATAATGAGTGGGTTGCCCTGGGAGATGGTGCCAATACCCTTTACCACCTCTCTGAATAAGAGACGTCCTCCCCCCCCGAATCAACCTTTATTCTTTTCTCCACTCATCACTTTTCTATTGATTATTTTCCTGTTTGCTTTCCTTACTAGTCACTCCCCCCTTCCAAGACAGGACTACAGGCCACTAGGCCAGGGTAGATTTTTCCTCGACCTCTCCTGTCTTCTCTTCGGACCACACCACCAGTCCAACCAGAGTCCAGCACAGTCAAGAAGATGCACTGCATGTTACTTGCAGCTTGGCACTGAAAGGGTCAGTTCTTTCTCTAGTAGACCATACTTTTTTTTTTTTTTTATTTTATTCTTTGGTAACCGGGTAAGGCCCACTATGCACAACTGCCTGTTTTTAGGGGGTGACCTGGGAGCACTGGGTGGTTAAGTGACTTGCTCAGAGTCACGCAGTATGCAAGTGGAGGTTGTGAGAATCAAACTCATGTCTGCTCTGCTGGATGTATCAAGCTTGTTCACACCTCATTCCTCTAACCTCTAGGCTATACTGCCAGCCCAAACTTCAAGTTCTCCCACAGTTCAACTGAGGCTAGAGAAGAGCAGCACATAGTCCCACTCTACTACAATGGCAGTCAACAGGACACCACAACTTACCTGGCGCTGCACAGATGATGCAACACAGCAGCACGTTAACTAGTCCATCTCACCAGGCTTCTCCTGCTCTCTCTGTTGATGATGCCTCCATCTGTCCTAGCCATCAATGGTCCTGTGCATGCACATTGTGTTGCAGCTAGTTCCAACCACTATGGAGACTGCTGAGACACTGAGCTTTTTAGCAGCTGAGCCTGAGCCAACCTGAAAATAAAATACAGGAATTTTAAATTTTCTGATGTAGTTTTGGGAGGGGGGGTTGAACACCCTGAATACCCCCCTGCCCATGCCCATGCAATCCATAACAGTTCAGACACATGCAATACTTACACTTAAAGGCACTCCTCCCAGTCCAGTCAGCCCCCCTGCCTACCCCTTCACACAAATGAACACCAACCATGACCCCTCCCACTTCCTCTGCAAGCAGTGAGGATCCCTCACGCTCAAGCAGTCAGTCTTGTACAAGTAGTAGAGTTGGGGGTCCAGGGCTTCAGTCAGACCTGCTGCTGTAATGGAGCTCAAGCCTGCCTGAAAACAACATAACAGCTAAACTGCGTCCCCTTAATCCCTACAGATAGAGGGCTGCTGCACAGATGTTTACTACAGCCACTCAGGCACCACTGGGGAATTAAAACAAGAGCTGGACTATGGTAGGCAGCCTACAATCCACCTCCTCCTCCTACACTGACTGCTTGCAGCACTTGCCCAGCTCTTCCTCTGCTACCAGTGCCCACCAACAGTCAGCAGTGTCGGTGGGTGGCACCTGTGTTGACTAAATTATTTAATCGAAAGATTCCACAGAAATAATAACACCTGTGTTGACTTAATTATTTAATTGGAGTCTCACAGAACAAAAGTTTCCTGACTTTTGGAAAAAAGCTAAGATTATTCCTATTTTCAAAGGGGGTGTAGCTGTAGAACCAACAAACTATGGGCCCATAGCTCTGTTATCCACGGTGTCGAAGGTAATGGAGAGGTTAGTGCAGAAGCAACTAAATGAACATCTAGAGAAGAATTCATTGTTGTCCTGCTATCAGTCCAGATTCCAGAAGGGCTACTCCACGGACACTGTGCTCACCGACCTGGTGGACATAATTGCTTCACAGTTGAATGGGGGGGGGGGTCAGTGGGCACGGTGTTTGTGGACCTCTCCAAAGCCTTTGACACCGTGGACCACAGAATATTGTTAGATAGGATGAAATCTATGGGTTTAGATGATGAAACATTACTGTGGTTCCAGTCTTATTTATTCAATAGAACACAACAGGTGCAAATAGGTCAGTATCTATCGAACCCAGTTAAAGTCCAAAGGGGAGTTCCACAAGGCTCAATTTTGGGGCCAACATTATTTCTAATATATGTAAATGATATGGTCACAATAGCTGAACATACAAAGGTAAGACTATATGCTGACGATACAGTATTAATTGCTCAAGGTAAAACACCACAAGAAATGGAACTTAGGCTACAGACAGACTTCACAAATGTGGAACTATGATTGCAAAAATCAAGGTTAGTTTTGAACAGTAAGAAAACTAAAGTTATGAGTTTTAAAATAAGCAGAGGGAAGGTAGATCAACAAACACAAATACAGATAAAAACACTACAAAATTGCACTTTAGGACAGG
This sequence comes from Neoceratodus forsteri, assembly GCA_016271365.2. NCBI lineage: Eukaryota > Metazoa > Chordata > Ceratodontiformes > Ceratodontidae > Neoceratodus > Neoceratodus forsteri. The sequence continues at coordinate 81,418,257 of CM057457.1, forward strand.
AGACAAGTTATAAATATCTGGGTATTTGGTTGGATGAGGAATTGAAATTTTATTTTCATATAAATTAATTAATAAAGAAAACAAATAGAAAACTAGGTGTCTTTCACAGATCAGGATTCTGTTTAGGCTTAAAAATGAGGACTAGTGTAGTAAACCAGCTAATAATCTAATGCTTAGATTATGAAAGCCATATATACGGACAAACAAGTAAACTGAATTTAAAACATTTGGATGTAGTTTATAATAATTTAGCAAGATTTATTCTAAAGTGTGATTATCGCACACACCATTGAGAAATGTTAACATCTTTAAACTGGTTACCTTTAGATTATAAAAGAGACCTGAAATGGACAGGACATATATATTCGGTAATACAGGGTAATAAACCAAAGTATTTAACAAACAAATTAAAAACTAAAGAAACTAAATATAACCTAAGAGATGTAAATAATAAATATTCACAAGCTAAAATTAAGAATAGATTTGGGAATATGACTTTTATAGCCAAGGTAAAACAATATTGGGAACCCATTGATATTAAATTAAGATATAGATTACAAAGCTCCAAATCATTTGTGAGCTCTCTGATAAAAAACTCTACATGGGAATGCAAATGTTATGATTAGTAAATGGCCATGAACAAAAAATGAATAACTTTGGATACCCTGTCCTACCGAATGTCTAACATGTTCATCATGTTCATAACTGTTTAAATTGACGGATTTACACTCTATAATAGTCTAAGCGATGTTAATCACTTAATTTATATATTTGTATGATGGTTGTGAACCCCTTAGGAATTGTGTTACTGATTAATGTAAGATTTGTCATTATGTATATTTTTTGTATTTTGTACTTTTTTGGTGTTTCTTGTATGTTGGAACCAATGATTGCTATAACAGTAGCATCTTGAAAATGGGTAAATGACCCAATGATGTAAAAATGGCATCTTTCCTGTATAAAAATAAAAGTTTTACTACTGTTGGAGTGGTCAAGTGAGCTCCTTGACTTGTTACTATCCCCGGCAATCAATACTCCTGTTTGACTTCCTTCTGTGTCTGGTTGTATTTGCCTGTTTTCAAACACCCAATAAGCTTTTTTTTTTCAGTGTCTACTTAGATACAGAATATTAAATATATCAAAATAAAATATAACTGATTCGAAGAAGATAGAAGCCTTTATTATGGCTTGGTTTTACTGTATGGTTGGAGAATGCTGTAATCTCATTTTGATTGTTTTACTTCTTCATTGCTATTTTGTATTTTCAGGATAAATCAAATATAGTAAAATATAATTGTTTTTTGTTTTTTTGAGAAGATAGAATCTTTTATTATGACTCTTTTTGGTTTGATCCACCCACACTGAAACATTTAAACAGTGAGATCATGATGATTTTGGCAGCCTTGCACCATTCCCCTGATCCTAAAAATATGTATCATAATGGTTGTATAATTGTAGGTCTGTATTAAAATGACTTTAATTCATTATAATTACACACCAAGAAGAATGGTCTTAATGAGTTAATTTAAGGTTTTGTAATTTGACCTTTTGCAATTTTAATGACCTCCCAATCCTGGAGTCTTCAGTTTGTTTTATCTAAACATTTCATTGCTCAGTTCATCAATAGTCCAATAAGATTCAGAATCAAATTACTTTAGAACAAAAACTGTATAAACTTTGGGTTTGATTTTGGCAGAAGACACCAGGAGAAAGGACTGCTGTGTGACTGGACTTCTCTACTGGGACTAAAGAAGTAGAACTCTTGTACTTGGACCTTTAATTTAGGGTAAAAAAAACTAACAAACAAACAAAAAAAAAGTGTGTGTTTGTCTGAGTTAACTGAACTGAATGGTTATCTGAACAGTTATCTAGGTGTAAATCTCAGTTGATTGAAAGGACTTGATAGCTGTGAGATTTAAATTACTTGTAGAAAGATCTAGCAAGTAGGGGGAGTGGTTTAGCTAGAAGGAAGCTACATTTAAAGACTGCCTTAGAAAGATTGTCCTAGTAGCTTAGCAGAAGACACCAGGAGAAAGGACTGCTGTGTGACTGGACTTCTCTACTGGGACTAAAGAAGTAGAACTCTTGTACTTGGACCTTTAATTTAGGGTAAAAAAAACTAACAAACAAAACAAAAAAATAGTGTGTGTTTGTCTGAGTTAACTGAACTGAATGGTTATCTGAACAGTTATCTAGGTGTAAATCTCAGTTGATTGAAAGGACTTGATAGCTGTGAGATTTAAATTACTTGTAGAAAGATCTAGTAAGTAGGGGGAGTGGTTTAGCTAGAAGGAAACTACGTTTAAAGACTGCCTTAGAAAGATTCTCCTAGTAGTTTGGCAAAAGACACCAGGAGAAAGGACTGCTGTGTGACTGGACTTCTCTACTGGGACTATATTGCCCTCCTTCCACCCCCTCCACCCTCCCACCCAAAGCTAGTTCTACTTTTATAGGCACAGGATTTGACTGACAACAGGAACTTCCTGTTTGGGAGCAGGAAGAGTGATCACAGAGCTAGCAAAGACCCACCATCCTAGAAGGGCAAGAGTAGCCTCCGCCCCCTAGCTGCTGGAGGTCTGCCTCTGAGCAAGGGGTCTACTGAGAAATATAGGATATTCTTGTCTCAGAACAGAACAATCAGGAGCTTAAAGGGCACACAGGCAGAAAGTAAGGAGAGAAAGAAAAAAAAACAGAGGAAAGAGTAAGGATTTCAAACAGTTAAGGGGCCAGAAATAAGACATGATTGGAGTGGTGCAGTGCAGCAGCTGTGGAGCAGCAGTCTTCCGGGAGATGTTCTGGAGGATGCGGTGTTGTCCCATCTGCAGGCACCCCTCTGGGCAGGGTGAGGGAGGAGGTTGCTCATCTCCAGGCTGAGTTGGCAAGGATTTGTGGGACCTCCTCTTCCATCCAGAGACCACCAGTGCCACTGCCGTTGCCTCAGAGGTTGCCAAGAAAGAGGAGCGGTTGGACCACAGTGGGTCAGGGAGGGTGAGGGTGGTGGAACAGAGGCACATCCTCCAGCTGTACCTCCATACCCTATGCTATCTGGCAAAGTGTGGTTCCTCCATGGAGGCACCCGCAGTGAGACCAAGGAGGATGTTAGGAACCTCCACAAAGGAGACCCACAGGAGGGTGGCAGGGGACCCCGCAGGGGAAGGAAACAACTCCTGGTGGGGGACTCCATTGTTAGGAAGGTAGAACTGGGGGAGGAAGGGGAGAGGGAGTTAAGGTGCCTGTCTGGCACCATGGCTTGGAGGGACAGGGAGCGAATCCTCAGGATTGCCTGAGCAGCTGCACAGGGGAGGGAGCTGGATGTCATTGTCCACCTAGAGACAAATGACCTGGCTAAGAAAGGGATTAGAGAAGTGCAGGAAGAGTTTGTGAAATTGGGAAGGGGACTTAGACAAGTAGCACATACAGTAACCTTCTCAGAGTTGCTGCCCATCTATGGTGTAGGAGAGGCTAGGGTGTTCCACACCATGGGATTCAATCAGTGGTTGACAAACTGGTGTGGAGCTCAGGGATTTGGCTTCATTGGAGACTGGGGGTCCACTTGGAGTGATGCAAGCCTATACTGGCATGATGGGCTGCATCTGTCCAGGAAGGGAACCAGGATCCTAGGTGATAGGTTTAAATGCTTCATTAGCTAGCATTTAAACTAGCCAAGGGGGAAGGCACTGGAAAGGAGCAGGGAAATCCTAGCCCCCCAAAAAATTACGGTAGTAAGTGCAGTAAACACCAACATAGAGGTGTCGATAGGGAGAAGGGCAGGGGTAAATGGATAAAGGGACAAAGGCAAGAAGGACAGGGATGGGGCAAAAGGAGTAAGGCCATCAGGAAATGGAGGGTAATGAGTACCAATGCCGGTAGTCTGGGCAACAAGCTCCCTGAGCTGGTGGCCTTGATGGAAAAGGGATGCTTGGATATCGTAGCAGTCACAGAAACATGGTACACAGAGAACCATGACTGGGATGTTAAAACACCAGGGTACATAACCTACAGGAGAGACAGGCAGGGGAGAAGAGGGGGAGGAGTAGCTCTCTATGTAAAGGAAGGGATAAAAGCAACTGAACAAAAGAGTAAACAGGGAGGAGAGGAGGCACTGTGGGTCACCTTGGAGACTGGAAAGGGCACCACAGTCCGCACAGGGGTTGTGTACAGACCCCCATATCAGGGGAAGGGAATGGACAAGAATATGATAGAAGACCTGTATCATGTTTTATGGACATGCCTCAAGATTCTCCCTTTCTGGAACTCAATCCGCACTTCACTGCAATCTGCATTAGGATTAGAGACTTTTTTTTTGTACCGGAAATCTGTTTACTCAACGTCTTCCCTAGAGAGATGGGTAAACAGAGGAAAGCGTTCATGGCCACTGTATCTGCAGCTGCGAAAGCGATTATCCTTAGGCATTGGAAAGAGCCAAATACGCCATCAGTACTCAAGTGGCATAGAGAGATTATGATGGCATTACAGATAGAGTGACATATAGCAAGAATGAACAATAAACTGCAATCCTATAATACTAGATGGGGACCGCTGGATGCGATATTGGCTGCTCGGAAATTTTAGGCTCTATCAGGCAATGTAGTCTCATCCTTAATTGGTTATGATATATTTTTGAGCCCCTACTCAAAGGATTCATGTGGCTCTCTGACTCAGTAGATGCGCGGGTGGGTAGGGGGGAGATATTAAGCTTTAGGGGTAGATAGATAGGTTTTGTTATTTGAATGTTTTAAAAAAAAAAGGCTTTCTTGAAACTGTTTAACTTCACTGTTATTATACCAAGCTTTGCCTAAAACACTATGGTTGTTTTGTATGTACTGGCTGACTAGGCCATACTTCAGCTGTAAAGTCAATAAATATATTAAATACAAAAAAAAGAATATGATAGAAGGCATTCTTAGAATGGCAGAGAAAGGGGAGATACTGTTGATGGGAGATCTGAATATGCCAGATGTTAACTGGAGCACATTTGCTGCAGCCACATCCAAGAGCAGGGCCATTATTGATGCCCTACAGGTGGCAGGCCTCAGACAGCTAGTTTCGGAACCCACTTGTGAGGGAGCAATCTTAGACCTTGTACTCTCAAACGGGGGCAGTGACAGGATCTCAGATCTAGAAGTGGGTTGCCATCTGGGAACAAGTGACCATCAAACAGTGTGGTTCATGTTAAACTCAGCTACAGAGTCAAGCCATACAAAAGTGAGGGTACTGGACTTCAGGAGGGCTGACTTTGGCAAGATGGGAGAGTGCCTCAGAAAAGCACTAGCAAACAAGCTAGAAGGAGGTATGGAGCAACAATGGGGAATCATCAAAACTGCCATCACAGAGGCAACAAGCCTTTGTGTGAAGCAAATAAACAAATCAAAATGAAAGAAAAAGCCACTATGGTTCTCAAAAGAGATGGCTGTGAAAGTCAGGAAGAAAAAGATAGCATTCCGGAAGTATAAGGAAACACAGGAGGAGCAGGACAGAGCTGTACAAGTTAAGGCAGAAGGAAGCAGGGAGGAAGTCAGAATAGCAAAGGCCCAGAATTGAGGAAAGATAGCCAACCTCGGTTAAGAAGGGGGGATAAAACCTTTTATAGGTACATCAGCGGCGTGAGAAAGACAAAGGGAGGATAGTGAGGCTGAATAGAATGAATGTGGTGGGCAGAGGAGACAGTGAAAAAGCAGGATGCTGAATGAATATTTCTGCTCAGTATTCACAAAGAGGAGGGGAAGTGCCTAACCCAATTAACAGAAGCACTCTTGACGGGGGTCGATCCCAGTCCTTTCACAGAAGAAAGGATTCTGAAGAACTCCAAAACTGAAGGTGGACAAAGCAATGAGGGCCTGATGGAATTCACCCCAGAATTCTAAAGAATTAAGGGGAACTAGTGAAAGCCACTGGCTACTCTTTAATAAATCATGGGAGGATGAGAGTGGTACCGAGGACCGGAGGAAGGCGGATGTGATTCCCTCAAAGTGTGACCAAGACAGAGCAGGAAACTACAGACCTATCAGTTTGACCTCTGTGGTAGGGAAAGTGATGGAGTCACTTCGAAGGAAAGAATAGTTGAGTACCTAGAGGCCAGTGGGGCACAGGACCCAAGGCAGCATGGGTTCACAGCAGGAAGGTCATGTCAGATGAATCTAATAGATTTCTTTGATGGGTGACCAAATAGTAGAGCAGGGAGGGGCTGTGGACATGGCCTACCTAGACTTTAGCAAGGCATTTGACACAGTCCCACACAAAAGATTAATAGTCAAATTAACCAGCCTGGGAGTGGGTCCCAGGGTGGTAGCCTGGGTAAAACACTGGCTGGACAACAGGACACTGAAGGTAGTTGTAAATGGAGTCCACTCTGAAGAAAGAGGGGTTACTAGTGGGGTACCGCATGGTTCAGTATTGGGTCCAGTCCTTTTTAATGTCTTCATAAGTGACATTGCAGAGGGTCTGGAAGGAAAAGTATGCCTTTGCAGATGACACAAAGATCTGCAACAGGGTTGATACAAGAAGGAGGCATGGAAAGGATGAGAAGGGACTTGGAAAGGTTAGAATGGTCAGAGATATGGCAGCTGGATTCAATGCAAAGAAGTGCAAATACACCTGGGAACAAGAACCCAGGGAAGAATACAACGCGGGGAGGTAGTAACAACAACAAAAAAGGAAAGGGACCTGGGGGTAATCTTATCAGATGACCTTAAGGTTAGCAAGCAATGTGAGAAGGCAGTAGGGAGGGCTGGGGGTATACTGGGATGCACAGGGAGAGGCATCAGCAGCAGAAAAGAGGAAGTTGTTATCCCTCTGTACAGACAGTTGGTGAGAAACATAGAAACATAGAACATAGAAACATGGAAACATAGAAACATAGAAACATAGATTTTGATGGCAGATAAGGACCGCTTGGCCCACCCAGTCTGCCCATTTCCCTACCTAATGGATAAGCTGCAGATCCTAGTTAACCAGCAGCCTACTTCTTCCTACCCCCACCCCCTAGAATTGCCTTATGACTGTCCCATGCATGCTTGAATTCCACCACTGTTTTTGACTCCACAACTTCCTCCGGAAGGCTGCTCCATGCATCCACAACCTCTCTGTGAAAAATACTTCCTTAAATTACCTCTGAGCTGCCCCTTCTATCTTCAGATTGTGCCCCTTGTTCTTGCACACTCTTTTTTGAAAGATGCTACCTCTTGGACTTTGTTGATTCCTTGAGATACTTGAAAGTTTCTATCATGTCTCCCCTCTCCTCCTTTCCTCGAGGCTATACATATTCAGCTCCTTAAGTCTCTCTTCATATGTCTTCCGGTGCAGACCCTGCACCATTTTAGTTGCCCTCATCTGGACAGCCTCCATCCTGTTTATGTCCTTTTGGAGATTGGGTCTCCAGAACTGCACAGTACCCAGATGGGGTCTCACTAACTGTCTGTACAGAGGGATAATAACTTCCTGTTTTCTACTGGTGATGCCTCTCCTGCATCCCAGTATCTCCCAGCCCTCCTGCTGCCCTCTCACATTGCTTGCCCACCTTTAGGTCATCTGATATGACTACCCCCAGGTCCCTTTCCATTTTTGTTGTTGTTAGTATCTCACCCCATTGTGTACTCTTCCCCTGGGTTTTTGTTTCCCAGGTGCATTACCTTGCACTTCTTAGCATTGAATCTAAGCTGCCATACATTTGACCATTCCTCTAACCTTGCCAAGTCCCTTCTCATCCTTTCCACCCCACCTTGTGCATCAACTCTGTTGCAGATCTTTGTGTCATCTGCAAAGAGACATACTTTTCCTTCCAGTCCCTCTGCAATGTCGCTTATAAAGACATTGAAGAGGACCGGTCCTAATACTGAACCCCTTCGGTACCCCACTAGTAACCCCCCTTTCTTCAGAGTGGACTCCATTTACTATTACTCTCTGTGTCCTATTCTCCAGCCAATCTTTACCCAGGCTGTCATCTTGGGACCCACCCCAGGCTGGCTAACTTGTATATTAATCTTTTGTGTGGGACTGTGTCAAATGCCTTGTTAAAGTCTAGGTAGGCCATGTCCACAGCCTCCCTCCTGATCTACTACTTTGGTCACCAGTCAAAGAAATCTATCAGATTTGTCTTGCATGACCTTCCCACTGTGAATCCATGCTGCCTTGGGTCCTGAACCCTCTGGCCTCTAGATACCAACAATTCTTTCCTTCAGAAGTGATTCCATCATTTTCCTACCACTGAGGTTAAACTAACAGGTCTGTAGTTTTCTGCCTGCCTTGCTCCCACTTTTGTGAAGGGAATCACATCTGCCTTTCTCCAGTCCTCGGTACCACCCCATCCTCCCATAATTTGTTAAAGAGGGTAGTCAGTGGTGTCACTAGTTCTACCCTTAGTTCTTTTAGAATTCTGGGATGAATCCCATCAGGCCCCATTGCTTTGTCTACCTTCAGTTTTAAGAGTTCTTCAGAACCCTTTCTTCTGTAATGGGCTGGTATCAACTTCTGTATCCAGAGTGTTTCTACTGTTTGTTTTAGGTACCTCCCACTTCCTTTGTAAATACTGAGCAAAAATATTTGTTTAGTATCTCTGCCTTTTCACAGTCACCCTCTGCCCACCCTCCCTCCTCTTTATTAAGCCTCACTAGCCCTCCCTTGGTCTTCCTTCACTCCCTGATGTACCTATAAAAAGTTTTTATCCCCCTTCTTAACTGAGTTGGCTATCTTTTCCTTGGTTTGGGCCTTTGCTGTTCTGACTGCCTTCCGAGCTTCCTTCTGCTTTAACTGATATAGTTCTCTGTCCTGCTCCTTCTGTGATTCCTTGTACTTCCTGAATGATTTCTTTTTCTCTTGAACCTTCACTACAACTTCCTTTGAGAACCATAGTGGTTTCTTACATCGTTTTGTTTTGTTAATTTGCTTCACACAAAGGCTTGTTACCTCTGTGATAGCAGTTTTTATTATTCCCCATTGTTCTTCCACCCCTCCTTCCTGCCCATTTGCTAGTGCATTCCTTAGGCACTCACCCATTTTGGCAAAGTCAGCCCTCCTAAAGTCCAGTACTTTTGCCTTTGTATGGCTTGACCCTATTGCTGTATTTATTGTGAACCATACTGTTCGATGGTCGCTAGTTCCCAGATGGCTACCCACTTCTACATCTGTGATCCTCTCTTCATCTCCATTTGAGAGAACCAGGTCTAAGATTGCTCCCTCTCAAGTGGGCTCCAATACTAGTTGTCTAAGGCATGCCCCTTGTAGGGCATCTAGAATAACCCCACTCTTTGAAGTGGCTGCTGCAACTGCACTCCAGTTAACATCTGGTATATTCAGATTACCCATCAGCAATATCTCCCCTTTTTCTGCCATTCTAAGTATTCTTTCTATCATTTCCTTGTCCATTTCCTCCCCCTGAGAAGGGGGACCCTATCTGGAGTACTGTGTCAAGTTCTGGAGACCCCATCTCTACAAGGACATAGACAGGATAGAGGCAGTCCAGAGGAGGGCAACTAAAATGGTGCAGGGTCTGCAAGAGAAGCCGTATGAGGAGAGACTAAAGGAGCTTAATATGTATACCCTTGAGGAAAGAAGGGAGAGGGGGGACATGATAGAAACTTTTAAGTACCTTAGTGGAATCAACAAAGTCCAAGACTGTAGCATCTTTCAGAAAAAGAGATGTGCAAGAACAAGGGGACACAATTTAAAGATGGGGGGGCAGTCCAGGGGCAATGTGAGGCAGTATTATTTCACAGAGAGGGTAGTGGATACATGGAACAGCCTTCCTGAGGAGGTTGTGGGGTCTAAAACTGTGGGAGAATTCAAGAATGCATGGACAGACATAAGGCAATTCTTGTGGGGGAGTAGGAAGAAATAGGCTGTTGGTTAACTAGGATCTGTGACCTATCCTGTAGGTAGGGAAATGGGCAGACTAGATGGGCCAAGTGGTCCTTATCTGCCATCAAAGTCTATGTTTCTATGTTTCTATATTAACTTCTCTCTGAGTTGAAAATGCATAGGAGATTAACTGTACATACTTTTGTATTTCTCCACACTTTTACTGTGGAAATTTGTAAAATAAATATGAAAAAATAACACCTGACCTTTTGCACAGGTCTGGACCTCCCATAAAGGGATTGGCTTAAAACTTATTTAGGAGTCATTCAAGAGTTATCCCAAGGTCAAGATTTAGTAAACTAAACATTTTATGCATTTTAATAATATAAGTTGCCAAACAGGACATAATAAATGTAAACTGAACTTCACTGTGTTCACTGATATAAACAAACAGTTTCTTTATTGTTTTGTAACATATTAGACTGCAGTATTTATTTTGAATATTGTGGCCATGAAGATGGTGTGTACAGTGCGTGTGTGTGTGTGTGTTTGCTGTAACTCAATATATTTTTTTCCCAAAAAGCATAGTAAAAATGCCTGATGTTTGCTACAGTATATATTTCACCTGGATACTTCATAGAAGACCTGGCATATGTCTGAGACAGTGCTTATCAGATAGTGTCTTAAGAGGTTAAAAAAAAAACTGTAAATCTTTTTAGATTTGCAAGGAAAGGGTGGCATTTATGAGGTATGAATCTTTCTTGCAAGACAATACCTGCCCAACTGAAGCTTGTAACAAGAACATGTTTAAATGCTAAGTACATTATTTAAATGTGCAGGTCATTGCATTTTGAAGGGGGTAAACAAATCTCCAGTTTAGTAGGCAACCAATATTTAACAAGCTGTTTCAGTTTCCTAATGGCCATCTGATAAGCAGCTTGGAGTTATGTCTTCAACATCCTAACCAGAAAGAAGGGAGTATTTTATTTCAATAGGCATAGTGATTTGTAGATGTGGAAGGATACATTGAAAATTCCAAAATATGTGTTCCACGATACTCCACTTTTCCAGCTACAGACAGCAAGATGGCTATAGGCTCTGCCCACAGCCATAAAAAGGAATGGAGTACTATGCAATAAATGAGATATAGCATATATGAAATCAACATTACAGACCTAATGAACATGCACTTGCTGTGAGATCTTGACATGTCTGAAAACAAATTCACCAAAATAAATAGAACCTCATTTTGGATTATGCAAAAAATTACACTCAGAGTACTAGAGATTATTAATAACCAGTACTCAACATCATGGCTTATAAAATAGAACACTGCCACATTTGTAATTATTAGAGGATTGCAACTGAAATGCACAGCTGCAGAAAGAAATGTTAGGCATGATGCATTATGTACCCATGTGCTGTCAGAGTAATGAATTTGTTCAGTCATATAAAATTTTAATATTAGTTACATACCAGCATACATTTAGATATGTTGTCAAAATGTAAGTCTCAGTAAATAAAAATGCCACATACAAACTTAAAAATCAAAACCAAAGTTACTTTGCACTTAACTTGCTTTCCAATAAATATATTGACATTGAGTCCTTCTTCAATTGTAAGTGAGCCAGGGGGACCTGTTTCCTTTTACCTTTCTTGAGGTAATGGGATCATGCTTACCACTAATTTTAATGAAGCTTGTTTTGAATTTGGAAGCTGCACTAACCTTATGAATCTAGTAACAGCAGGGCAGTCCACCTAGGCCAGATCATAGAAAAGAAGCCTAGAAAATTGCAGGTAGAAGCATGGTCATAGGAATACATACTTCAAGTAAGCCATGGCTTACAAGTCAGTTTAGGAGGGGCTGGCATTCTATGCCATGGCCAGTGATTGTGGTTACTCCTACTGCCTGATTTCCACCCCTACTGGTAATATGATGGCAGTGTTTTTCTCTTTTTAACTGAAACATAATGTTAAATGCATAAAACTAAGTACTGCTATGTTTTTCTCTTGTAATATAGTTTTTGAAGTACAATATGGGGTGTTCAAGGGGACTGAGTAACACATATGGGCATGTCCACAGTGGGGGAGGGAGCAAAGAGGCACCAACTGGTTCCGCCTTACAAATGTTATTTTCTTATCTGCCTCACTGAGCAGAGGATTCCTTATGTTTTAGATAGTCACTAAGGTCAGTAAGAAAGGATTGGAGCTTTGATTTGCATTTATTACACAGTTCTCTGTGGTTTTATCAAGTAATCCAACCTCTCTGTCTCTCTCTCTCTTTCTCCTCTCTCTCTCTCTCTCTCTCTCTCAGTCTTTCTCTGCCTCAATCTTCTGATCTTACTTATAGCAAAACATCATATTCCAAAACAAACAAAAGATCTGAGCTAGGGCTAGTTGCCATGGTGATATGGGAAATCTATGATTTAAAAGGCACTGATGAATTGCTTTGCCAGAGCTAGTAAATATTTTCTTCTGACCCTTTTATTGACTCTAACTACTGAAATGAAAAGTCACGTCTCCATGCAGTTCATACTAATTTTCACACTAAAAATGAAGGGTGAAAGAAGTCATTTCACCCATCGAGATCATCCCTTCCTTCTCATAGGGAATATTTATTTAACTTCCCTCCCACATATATTTATCAAGGTTTACTTTGAAAATATTTAGTCTTGGTCAGTTTATTAGACAGTTGGGGAGGCTGTCCAGAGTCCGCACAATATACTGAGTGAAGAAACATTTCTTCAGATTTGTTCTAAATGGTTTATGTAAGCAATAAGGCACAAAGGGGTGTGTGTAAACCATATTTTACAGCACAGCCAGGGGCATAGTAAGGCATGAGGCCAATGGCCGAGTGACTTCAGCTGCTGGCCATGCTATAAAATATGGTTTACACACACCCCGAGTGCTTTATTGCGCTTATAAAATTGACTCCTTTTTTTTTTTTTTTTACTTTTGACTATTGGGAAAAACATGTTTATATGTAGAAAAATAGATTTACTTTGTGCATTTGTGATAAAATAATCCTTCCGCCCACTGCAAGTGATGTCATTGATGATGTCATTGTATTATTGCCTACTTTCTTCTTCCTGTTTTTTTTTCTCTGTTGTTCCCCACATTCAAGACATGGAATGTTTATCATGGAATGTTTACCACAGAATATATGGGTTCAAAATTCTGCTTAGTTCCACTGGCATAGTGTTTCTCTCCCAACACATTAACCGGTCGAAAATCAATTTTTCACAATTTCCACAAGTTTACTATGTCTAGTTCACTACCTAGTACTTACTGTACCACAGGTAGAGATCTGAATTGAAACTTGTGAAAAATAATTGGTAAAACCAAGACTTTAATGGACTTTTGAACTGCGAGCAAAGGAGAACTCTCCAGAGCGACCGTTCAGTTAGGTGGAGTAAAGAATCTGACGGTTGTGCTTCTAAGTGCAGCAGACAGAGGTTTGAACCGAGCTCGAGCTCAATGTTCTATGCTCTGCATAGAAAATTAACCCTCTTCTCTCTGGGGCAGTTGAGGGCTGGGGCTAACTGCAATAGTCAGAATGCAGCAAGACTTCATGTGGTTTAAAAGGCCTTTGTTACAGCCAGAGGCTCAGTTATCTCACTGTCAGGGCAAGAAGAAGTGAGTTCCCTGATAAGCAGTTAAAGATAGAAGGGGGATTTTTGACTGTCAGCAAAGAAACAGTTGTAGTGAAAACTATAAACAATACTTATTGTTTCTAATTTGATCATGTATGTAAGGAGAGTGTGATAATCAGGGATACAGCATTTAATTCATTTTATTTTTTATTTAAGGTAGTTTTATTTTAGGCCCAGCTGAAGTTTTTTTACAGTGTAAAGGTAGCAGCCATATTTGTGGTGGAAGGATCCACGACGGGAATCCAATAAAAGTTTTGTCGAACACCCCGTCAGCGACACTGGCAGGTCGACCACATTCTGCAGTTGGCTGCCGGTTTCGCACTTTGTTCTGTTGCTTTCTTTGGGGGGCTTTGCCCCCTGAACCCCCCACGTGGGGACTGAGCCCCCCGCACCCCCCCACTTAAGGATTCTCAACTCCAGTCGGAGCTGATTGGGGGGGGGCAGGACCCCCGACAGACAGCGCCAGGTTCCAGCGGGTCTCCCACCACGGCTAGGTGCTGTAGTCACTGTGGGGGACTGCGCTGGTGAAATGTTGCTGTCAGGGGGGGTAACCGGTGGTGGAAGATCAGCTCTGGCAGTAGAGCACTAACTGAAATGCCTGTGTTTCAAATGCCCATGAATCTGTGTTGCAGACTCTTCACTGCTGAGTAGTCCTTTTTTTACCCATGTGTAAACTGTATTTTACACATTAATAAGAGCCAAACAGACTACACAATTTTACCCTGCCATTTTATAACAGTTAACTACCTGTCATGACCTCATAAATTATATCCCTTTGTTTTGAGTGTTAAGATAAGATATCATCATTAATAATTTTGCACATGGTCACTAGGTCTCCTCTTAGTAGCTCTCTTTTTAGACTAAATAGCCTCAAATCTTGTAATCTTTCCTCATATGACCTATTTATTTTTTGGAAATAAGTTTTGTAGCTGAACAATAATTGTCAAAGTAAGTCATTAACAAATTGCAAATTTCAAGCAGCAATTGTTAAATTCTGTCACAGAGAATAACACATTTATATTGGTTACAGCTTAAAGGCTGCCATGAACTATCTAACATCCCTTCTGGTAAAAATGAACTTCTCCTGGGTGACTTTGGTCTTGATTGGTTGGGGAATAACTCAGGCAAGTTTGACTCGGAGCTGTGGAAGCTCCACCTATCACAACTGATCTCCTTCCCAATATGAATTTCACCATCCAGCAATCACCAGTCTCTCTTAGAGTGGATCATTGTAAATTGGAACAAGCATGTGCTAGCTGCAGGTACACTGCTGGACTTCATCAGTGACCACTCATCCATTTTCTGTGTCTGCAGGGCACATACTCCTAAGATCCCACCCAAGAAAATTCATTTTAGAGACTTCTCTAAACTAAATGTTGGGGCCTTAATCTCTGATCTCCTCAATATTGATTTGTTCCCACTAGACCAGACATTGGACATTGAGAGCACCATTAATGTCTTCTTAGCCACTATACAGGCTCTGCAAGATAAACATGTTCCCCTCAAAAAGTGAAGAGTTGAAAGTATCTATTGCAGGCAGCTTCTCCAAGCATCTGTAAGTGATTTGCGAGGTTTTTGAAGCCACATTAAATCTTTCATGGGTCAGGGTAGTAACCACACATTGATATCCGACATGACCCTGGATATGGTTAATTGCAACAACACTGGTATGATAGGAAATACCCACAACTCCCATTTCTTGCATCTCATTGAATATATTAAGCTGACTGGTCAGGTCCCTATTCAAAATCCTGTTCTGAGGATCCAGCCTCCCCTCATTTCAATCTAAGGACTGTCTCCAAAACAAAGGTTCTTCATCTCTCAAAGACTATCCCATCTTGTGGCTCAGCTAGGTCACATGGGCTATTACCCAGATTTATAAAAACTGCTGCCCCTTTACTGGCTGCACTGATCATTAGGCTCTTCAGCCTAGCCCTGGTTTCTGGGTCTGTCCCAATGCTCTGGAAGATCACTCGTGTGGTACCTACCCATAAAAATGGAGATACTAAGAATATAGAGAATTACTGCCCCATAGCCATTCTATCAGTACTGAATAAGTTACTTGAAAAGGTTGTTGCCACCCAGGTAACTGAGTACCTTCATCTAAATAATTTACTATCCTTGGCTGAACGTGATTTCAGGAAAGTGCACAGCACATCCACTGCCCTCATTCAGTTTACAAATGATGTGAAGATGGCCATGGATAAGGGCATGCTAAAGAGCAGTTTTCATCGACCTCTCTAAGGCATTCGACCTTGTGGATCACCCCCTGCTGTTATCTAAACTAACAACCTTGGGCTTCTCATCTCCTACTACCTCCTGGTTTGTAAGCTACCTTACTGGTCGACAACAATTCATTCGGATTGAAAAAGTCACATCTGAACTCTCCCCCACTAGTGTTAGCATCCCTCAAGGATCCATATTAAGTCCCTTACTATTCTCCCTGTTTATCAATGAGCTACCCACAGTGGCTGGCTCTTGTTCAGTCATACTCTATGCTGGCCACATGGTGCTATACACTGGTGCCAAGGGTATATCCAACATTAATTCAAACCTGATTGCAGATTTTGATCTCACACGGTCCTGACTGAGGCAAAACAGACTCCTTTTGAACTCTAAGAAGACAGTCACTATACTATTTGGCTCAGCACCTAAAATAAAAGCATGTCCTCCACACTTACCATCCTTGGTACATATGGTACACCACTAGATGTAGTAGTGTCCTTTAAGTGTCTTGAAGTCATCCTTGACCCTGCTGTGGACTTCAGCCTCCATCTGGCAACCATCTGTAAGGCTGTAAATACAAAGCTGGGGCTTGCCTGTAAAATTAGACATACCCTTACTGCACTTGCTAGATTGGCTATCGTCCAGGGTGTCCTGTGGCCAAACCTTACCTATGGTCTGATAACCTACCTGGAGGCCAACAAAGGGATCCTAAATGAATGGAACATGTGCTACAACAATATTTGCTACTTTGTCCATCTGTGGCCTGGTGTACCAATTACTGCGTCCTCTACTCTAGTCTTAGATGGCTCTCCTGTCCTCCTATCAGCTTTACACCATAGGCTGTACTGTTGCTAGCATAATAAGAACTGGTGCACCAACTACACTAGCCAGCATGTTAAAACACACCCACAGGCATACTGCTTGTGGTTTGCAGATAGGCCTCTCCTGGATGTTTCTACATGTGCGACAAAGATGGGTGAGCATGTGTTCTCAGCTTTTGCTCCCAAGCTCTGGAGCTCTCTTCCAATGACCTTAAGGCACTCTCAATCTCACCAGATTTTTAAAAGCGACCTTTGTAGCTTTTTCATGTGCTCTGATATATGATCGTATAATTTGACCCTGCATACTCGTACTTAACCTGGTTTCATCATTTCCTCCACAGGTCCTTTTTTTTGCACTTAATGTAATTTGTCCCTGATCTGGCAGATGGATGGATAGATAGATAGATAAATAGATAGAGAGATAGATAGATAATTTTATTTATATAGTGCCCATCTCTGGAGGCTCGAAGTGCTTAACAATATAATTTAAAACACTAAAACATTAAAATACATAATTCAATACAAAACAGCAATATATAAAGAAAACCAGTTATCATGCAACATAGTAATTAAAAATCACTGAATGGCTAGTGAAATAATAAGGTTTTTAAATCCTTTTTAAAAGATTCCACCGAGGATGCCTCCCATAGTTGTTGAGGCAGAGAGTTCCAAAGGGTGGGCATGGCCACTGAAAAGGCTCAATTGCCAGAGTTCCACAACCTCACCCTAGGAACACTAAGGAGGCAACCCTCGGTGGAACAGAGAGTCTGGGATGGGCAGCAGGGCACAAGGAGATCTTGCAGGTAGACTGGTTCCAGACTGTGTAGGACCTTGTAGGTCAGTAATCTGATCTTAAAGATAATATTCCATTTAACTGCAGTTCATGGAGGATGTGCATTATATGATCAGATCTTCGTACGCCTGACATTAGTTGAGCCACTGCATTCTGTATCAGCTGCAGCCAACAGAGGTTACCCCCAAAAAGCCCCAGGTAGAGGGAATTGCAGTAGTCCAGTCCAGATGTGACAAAAGCATGTACCAGTGAGGTCAGGTCCTCAGGTGGTAGAAGGTGTCAAATCTGAGCAATATTCCTCAGAAGATAAAATCCACTCTCAATGTCAGCCGACACCTGAGCATCAAATGTCAGGCCATCATTGAGGATCACACCCAGATCCTTGACCTGCTTGGATTGGGCCAGAGGTACCCCCCCAGAACATGAGTGGGGGTCCCATTGTGTCCCATCCTCACCACAACAAATTGGATCCACCACCAGTATCTCAGTCTTGTCTGGGTTGAGTTTTAACCAGTTCTGAGACATCCAAGCCTGGATCTTAGCCAGGCAGTTGTTAAGTGTGGATTCCACCATCTGGTTACGAGGTGCACAGGACTCATATGGCTGGGTATCATCTGCATAACAATGAAAACCCAGCCCATACCACCTGATGATGTCCCCCAGAGGCAGCAAGTATACAGTGAACAACAAGGGTGACAAGACCACCCTCTGCAGGACTCCACACATCAGGGTCTTTGGGTTAGAGGAGGCAAGTCCCATCACCACCCTCTGCACCCTGCCTGTTAGGTATGACCTAAACCATTGGATGACAGTACCGGATAGGCCACACCAAAACCATAATTGGTCGAGCAGCACCTCATTGTCCACCATAGCAAATGCCACTGTGAGATCCAGGAGGATCAAGATGGTATGTTATCTCCTGTCCGTCGCAATTAGGAGGTCATTTAGCACCTTCACCAAAGTGGTCTCTGTGCTATGCCCAGCCCTAAATCAAGACTGAAAAACTTCATAGATGGAGGATGAGGCAAGGCATCCCTCTAGCTGAATGGCCACCACCTTTTTATAACCTTCCCTAAAAATGGGAGGTTAGAGACCGGTCAGTAGTTGCAGAGGTAGTCTGGGTCCAATGAGGATTTCTTCAGCAGGGGTCTAACCAAGGCCTCCTTCAAAGTCAATGGAAAGACCCCATTCCTCAAGGAGCTCTCGACAATCTCGGCAACCACAGGTCCAATCAGGTCCAAACATCTGACCAAAATAGGGTTGGACCTGGGTTGAGATCACAGTGTGTTGGCCACAGCTTTAAGACAACCTCCACCACATCCTCCACCCCAACTGGGTCAAACTCCACCCAGACAAGGAGAGTACTCTGGCACATCACCGAGTAAGCCTCACAATTCCCAAGAGAGAGACACTGGAGGATACCTCCGACTTGATGGAGGACACCTTGTCAGCAAAGAACAGAGTGAACTCTTCACATCTTGTATTAGAATCAGCTTGTCTCGCGTGGAGACAGGCCGGATGCAAAAGCCCATCAACCGTGTGGAAAAACTGAGCAGGTTTGTTCTTTGCCGAAGCTGTCTCCCTTGACAGAAAAGCTAACTTCTTATGGGAGATGCCTCCTGATAGTCCTTGTAATGGGATTTCAGGGTCAGCTTATCCTCCAACATGCCAGAGCCTCTCCAACACCTCTCTAACCTCTGACCCCTAATCTCCAGCTCTCGAAGCTCCTCACCAAACCAGGGAAACCTCCAATAAGAAGTTAGGGGTCAGACACGGATGGGTGAGACAGAGTCAAAAGCTGCAACAATGGCACTAACAGTTATTATTTTTTTTTTTTATTATAGTCTTTGGTAACCGGTTAAGGCCCACTAGGCACAAGTGCCTGTTTTCAGGGGTGACCTGGGAGCACTGGGTGGTTAAGTGACTTGTTCAGAGTCACACAGTATGCTAGTGGAGGTTGTGAGAATTTAACCCAGGTCTGGTCTGCTAGATATACCAAGTTCATTCACAGCTCATTACTCTTACCTCTAGGCTATACTGCTAGTCACTTTATATGTTGCCACTGCCTCCTCCACCCCCATTGCAAAACCAGCCCTCACCCCCGATACATCAAGTACTGCTGATAGACCCACTTTGGACAATCCCCATAATGGCTGGTACTGGATCATCTCCAGAGAGGCCGGGACTCCTGGGGGGTTGTTAGGCTGAACCTCATGATACAATGATCCTACCACACAACTGGATCTACTTCCAGGTCAAAGATCTCAAGGCCAATTGAAAATACCTAGTCCAGTGTGTGGCCATGTGAGTGGGTCCCTGATGTAACATTTTTCATCAGGCCCAGAGCCCCCCTAGTCCTAAGGAGATCATAACCAAATGATGAGAGCCCATCTTCGACTCAAGCATTGAAGTCCCCCAGAATTAACCATCTGGGGGACTCCAACAATAGACCGGTGATGAGCTCCTTGAATTCCCTTAAAAATTCACCCCAGAACCTGGGGGGTGAAAAACCAGGAGGACCCTGTAATCCACACCGGAACCCCCCATGCAGCCACACACTCATATGACCTGGTGTGGTGGGACCTATAGGCAGCATAATGAGGCCCAGGCTAGATTTAAGATAAAGAGTAACTCCCACCGCCTCTGCGATCCTGTCTGGGGGGGTGTATCACGGAGTACCCTGCTAACACTGCAGTCTTCAGGATGGCAGCTTCATTTTCATCCAACCAGGTCTCCATGATGCAAGCCAGGTCAACTGAGGAGGGCCACACATGAGGGGCACAGTCATAAGCTGGAGGGTGGGAGATTTAGGAGGAAGGTCAAGACACTCTTCTTCACAGAGAGGGCAGTGGACACTTAGAATGCACTGCCGGAAGAGATCGTCTTGTTGAAGACAGTGTACAGCTTCAAGAGAGGCTGGGATAGGCATGGGGGAAAGTAAGGATCATGGGTAGGGAGGTTGGGAGGAGTGGACAGGGAGGACAGGGACAATAGCTCAACCTGTGGACCCTGCAATATGAGCAGACTTGACCGACCAAATGGCCTTCTTCTGCTGATTTCTTCTTATGTTCATATGTATTATAGCAGTCTTGTTCCTCATTGACCTGGCATTGCACAACACAGCCTGAGAAGGATGAGGGGAGACTGCTGGATCAGCTAGCTGCCCATTGTTGTCAGTGGAACCCTTGGGTATGGGCACCAGACAGGGGGAGCCCCTCTCTAGTGTCCATTTCACCCCAGGACATCTCCTTGGTCTCACTACATGAATCCAGGACTCCCCGGCAACCACTCAGGTCGGCCCACCACCAGATCTCCTCTTATGACCAATTTCCAGTGCCCAACACATCCTATAGGTCTCAACACATCCAATCTGCTCATACTGTACAATCTGTTTTAGGGTACCTCTGTATTATATCAGACCATTGTTGATGTTTTGTATTGTTGTATCACCTGTAATTGCTGCGCATGTTGTCTGTAACTCTCCCAGGTTGTGCCTGAAAATAGGCAATGCTCTTGTTTACTGCACCTACCTGGTAAACAAAAACTGAATAAATAAATAAACAAACAAAACAAACAAATAAATAAATACACATAGGAAGATTGAAGTTTTAAGGATGTTTTCAGTTTGTCAGTTTAGAAGATCTGAGACCTAGTTTACCCTAATGAAATGATCAAAAATGCGAACAGCAATACCTAACAAGCATTTGTCAATGCCGAATGTGGGCTTGCTGACACTGGCATTGGTAGTGCAGGAGTTAGAGAGATGCATAATAGGAATGGTAGTGAAGTATTGAACTGATGCCAATCCCACCCCCAGCCTGCAGAGACTGACAGGCATTGGGGGTCTGCCTTTGGGTCATCGGCCATAACACTCATACCATTTCACCTCACCCTACCCTGCAGACACTGACAGATGTTGCAGTGCCTTGGGGTCTTCGGGCCTTATACTCATCCCATTCCATAAGGAAATACACTGAGATGGGTGTGGTATAGGGGAATGGGGTGAACGTTGGGGATGTAGACCCCAAGGCACACCTTGATGCCTGTCACTGGCTGCAGAGTGGGGGTGGAATAGTGTGAGCATTACGGCCAACGATCCCAAGTCACATCCCCATCGTCTGTCAGTCTCTACAGAGTTGGGTGCTATGGTTGGAAACCTTAACAACCTGGCTGTTTGTTGGTATTTTCACTCCAAATTTTCAAAATGGGATTTTGTGACCCCACCTCATGAACAGTGGCACTGTCATTTCGTTACTCAATCCCAAAAGTGGTTTTTCACAGTGACTGCACCATTTGGTGCCACAGATGTGAAAACACATTTCTAGAAGGATGCGAAAAATGACAGCTATACTGTTCATGAGGTAGTGTGAAAAAATGGCAATGTTGAAAATCTGGAGTGAAAATACGAATAATTGGTGAAGTTACGAACGTGCATAGAAACTGCCCAACGCACGCCTGTGACACAGTCAGTATTTGACATTTTTTCACCAAATTTTCAACATGGGCATTTTTGTACCTCTCCTCATGAACAATGGCACTGTGATTTTGTTAATCTTGTCCCGAAATTTGATTTCCCACAGCAACCATGCTATTTCTGCACCACAGGTGTGAAAACACATTTCAGGAAGGATGTGAAAAATGACAGCTACACTGTTTATAAGGAGGTGTGAAAAAATGGCAATGTTGAAAATCTGGAGAGAAAATTGTAAAAATTGATGAAGTTATGAGCATGTGTAGAAACTGTACAACGCAAGCTTGTAACACAGTAATTTTTTGGAATGTATTCACTACATTTGCAACATGGGCTTTTTGGGACCTCCCCTCATGAACAGTGGCACTGTTGTTTTGTTAATAGGTCCTGAAATGTAATTCTGGGCAGCGACCGCAAAATCACCTTTCAGGACCGAGAAACTAAATGACAGTGACATGTTCACGAGGTGGGGTCCCAAGAGCCCCATGTTGAAAATTTGGGGCCAAGATTCAAAAAAATGGCTGCCATATCAACCTAAGTTGAAACCCCCCATTGCCTCCCATTATAAAGCTTACTGTCATTTCTTCAGTTCGCAGTAGGGCTTTGAAGAGTGCAGATGTGTCCTGGTTCCAAATTGGACAGTCATAGTTGAATAACAGATTGTGGTGATATGTGTAACAGTGTAGCATACAAATGTAAATGTTAAAGGTATTTTGTACAATGCCAGTGCTTATTACAGCTCTAATAACTGCTAGGTTACAACTTAATAAGTGGCAGTTTGCTAGTGTGGCAGATGACAGGGAATATGCATTAGAGTATGTTCCTTGACCAGAACAGCATAACATACTGTGGTTACAGTACTGTCATGATGAAAGGGATTATGGGCAGCCTAGAGTATTTCAACAGTCTGCACTGTGGGATGTTAAAGCTTGGATATTAGTTTGTGCTTCAGTCTCTATACTGGAAGCTACTGTTTGCGTGTCAAAAGAAATACTGTATGTGCAGCAGCAGCAGAAAGACAGGACTGGAGTACATGAAAAATAAATGCGGTGTCATGCATACTCATACAGTACATGGCACAACACAATGGTCTGTTAAAAACTGGGGAAATTCAAATATGTTACAGCACCATCTTAGAATATAACACTGGAGAATCATATTTAAATAACAGATTGTGGTGATATGTATAAAGTATATAAATATAAATGTTGAAGGAGTTTTGTACAATGCCTATGATTATTACAGCTCTAGTAACTGCTAGGTTATAACTTAATAACTGGCAGTTTGCTAATGAGGTAGATGACAAGGGCTATGTATTAGAGCATGTTCTTTGACCAGAACAGCATAACATGCTGTAGTTACAGTATTATGAAGATGAAAGGGATTATGATTAGCATGCAGTATTTTAGTAGTCTGCACCGTGGGATGTTAGCTCTTGGGTGTTAGTTTGTGTTGCTATCCATATACTGGAGACTGCTGTTTGCATGACACAAAGCAGCTTGCACAGCACTACAAAGGCAGTTCTAGAGTGCATGAAAAGGAAATGTTGTTTCATGGATTCATGGTGCAACACAATGATATCCTGGAATCTTAGTGCTAGCGGCTGGCAAGATGGCAGCTTAACTTAGGCAGCTCCAGCTTCTGGGAATCAAATTGCCTTCAATCCGTCATTGCTGCTTGATCCCTGGTCAAAAAATGGATTACACCAGAGTGCCCCCATTGTGCTGTCTTTGGGGATACCTTTACTGACCGCTGCAGTTCTTGGTTTGTGTGGATTTGCCAGTTCTATTGTTTTACCTGCAGTTCTCCTTGGGGCCACCGATTGTGAAGGCAACTGCCATGAGGCCTCAGCTTCAGCAGTCTAGACAGAACATACCTCCAGATATCAAAACCTCATGGCTGCTCCAGCAGTGTCCCAGGATGATTTGGACAACATCCCTTCTTCAGTGGATCCCCTAGGACACTGCAAACTTTAAGGCAGCCAAAGCACAGATGAGCACAGATTGGGCAGTGTTGGGCCAGTGAGTGGATGGTATGGAGCAAAGATTATCCTGGATGGAGGAAACAGATGATGATCTCCATGGCTGCCTTCAAGAACAGGACAGGGTGATTAGATACCTGCTCTCGAAGATGGCTAATCTGAAAAATGAAGCAGGGAGGAACAATCTCCATCTGGTGGGCCTCCCATAAGGAGCTGAGGGCACACATATGATTTATTTTCTTCAAAGCCTTTTATGTTCCCTCCTAAATGGTCCAAACTGTCTATCATTGGAGACAGAGTGAGCACACAGGTCACTGGACTCCAGACTCAGGCACGGCGAATGCCCCAGACCTATACTCCTCAGATTGCTACGGTATACCATAAAGAGAATATTTTAAGGTTGGCACAGGAACAAGACCCTCTGTACAGTGAGGGCAACCAGAAATCATTGTACCAAGGTTTCTCAACTGAACATTTGTCTAAAAGGTGGGCCTATGGGCATGTAAAGTGGAAGCTTAATCACCTTGGAGCCCAAACCTGTCTGAGGTATCCTGCCTAGCTGTGAATCACCTAAAATAGGGTAACATACCAGTTTGAGACTCCTGAAGCTGTGGACGATTTCATATCCAAGCACTGGCCCACCTACAAATTTCCATCCTCACCCTATGATTCTGCTATGCAGCACCTCCATCAAACTGCTATGGATACTACCCATTCATGTGGTGCCCACCCTCCACAACTTCCCACACATAACTCACTTGATGACTCACAGTGGGTGCAAAAGAAACCAGAAAGAGGGAGAAAATGGCAGAAAGTGGAGGTCTGTTTAGGCTTAGGGTTACATGCTACTGGATCGTCCACATGTAGCATGGTTCCCTGTCCTCTAACTCCTCATGCAGCCCAACGACTGAGACATCTGTGCCAAGTGTGAACAGGTATTAGCCTTAACAACAAGTCCCTGCTGCCAGCGATCCATCTGCGGAGGTGAACCCCTTGCAAGCTCTGAGGAGATGAACCCCCCATCACAAGCACCCCTTTCAGCCATTGCTGATGCCTTTTTCTGGATAGACAAAGCAGCTACACACCCAGCGGAGCTGTGTGATTATCCCACACCATCAGCAGGACAACACTCTCCACATAAAAATGTAGGCTGAATCTAATGCATTGTGAGTAACTTGACATTTTCTTCTTGCCTGTCCCTACTGCTGCCCTAAATCTGCCTACTGGCTACCTGCCTTCCCTCTCCTCCATTGCGGGTTGGCCCTCATTGTCTGAGTCTTCCCTACTTGTACTTTGGGGTATGTATCTCCATTCCCTAGGTCAGATTGATTATAAGTGGGGCAGGGCAGGATGGCAGAACTACAGGTGGGAAATTGTAGCGGACTGTGATATGTCTCTTGTAGGAGACAGTATGGATTGATTTAGGCCCCCTCTCTCCTTCAGCTCCACTCCACAACCACCTGGAACTATATGGGTCCCATGCTCAACCCTTGAGGTGAAGAGCTGCATTCTCTCCTTGTCCAGGCAGCATGATTTATGAGGTGATTGGCCTCCCTCTTATGCTTTTAGCAGGGCAAGTAGTGCCTTATCATGCAACATAGTCAGATGCCCTGCCTACCCTTCCTCACTTGTGACAGTACCTTTAGGTGCTTCACCCTCCTCCACTTCTTGCCAGCGATCCTTCGTGCAACAGGCGATACTTCCAAACATGCCTCTGCTCTGCCAGCTCTGACATGCTTTGTGTCTCCATTGGATAGGGTGGTGGGACAGTGCAGGAGGTTGGGTGGAGTTGTGGGATGGCCTTCCCTGGCTGGTTGGTCACTGATTTGCTGAGGATGGGTTAAGATGCATGGGCCTGAGGTGACTATTGGGATCCCACTGGAGGCAAGTTTTGTTTAAACTTCTTTTCCCTTCTCAATCTGATTGCACAGTATGCCCATGCACATCCCTACCATGACAGATTTAACAACTGGTGAAAAGGATATACTGTAGGCTTCATTCATTGCAATGTCCTTTAGCTTGTGCACTGTTCCACTCTTTTTTTAAATTGCTCCACTTCCCTACTCATTTATGTGCAGTCTAAGTCATTGCAGAGGCTCCGCTCATCACCCTCCCCTGACTCTTAGTTTCCTGTGTTTCATTGCTCATTGCATGGGGCAGTAGAATGGACCCATTAAACAGAGGGGGAAGTAGGGTGGCCCTATCATAAGGCTTCAGTACAATGGTTCCTAGTAGGCTGGATGCCCTTTGGTGCTTACCTAACAGCCAAGGTCTCCTTGACATGACTATTGCACCTCATCTAGCAGAACTTTACTACTGACTTTTTAGACACAATTTGTTTGGTCATTGGACCGTCAAGAATGTTAGCCTCTTGTAGATCCTGGACCGTGCTGTTCTGACATGTATCTTTTTTGCTGCATTGATCCACTGTTTGAGAACTCTAATGTCTTGCTTATATGTTACTGTGTCTCATGGTTGATGGTGCTCAACACTCTTTTGGAGGCCATTGACATGACCTCCAGGCCTTCCCCATGCCTAGGCCAGCTTTATCTCAGCTCTTAGCTTCCCACTGCCTAACCACTCAGCCTGAATCCCTGGCTGCCTCCTATCTTCCTCTCCCCCCATTAAGCCCCCCTCCATTTTAATTGTTTCATTTAACTGCCCTCCCACTGACTTCCCAACTCCCATGTGAGGAGAGCCCTCCACCCACTTAAGGTTGTAAGCAGGCTTTACTTCTTTGTAGCTGCATTTCACATTTCCCTGACCAGCTATTCTTTGATGCTCCCAATTCCAGTTTTGCTGGCAGGTCAGTCTGGTAGCAGGGAGGGGAGGGCCCGCATGTATCACGTACCAGACGTAAGGTCCTGGTAGTTATATTGTAGCTAATTAATGAGGGTGTGGGGGTCACTCCTCCTTCTCCACAGGAACTTACTCCAACAGGGTCCACCAGAGAAATTAGGTGGTCCCCTTTTGGCTCCATCACCATCACCCTGGTCTAGCCTCCTCATTAGCTGTTGTGGGGACCCCCCGCACCCACACCACTGAGACCTGCCAATCTGACAGGTGTGGGAACAGCCTGCCTCCTAACCTAGGATATCTCTAATGTTTGCAGCACTTGAGGCAGCCAAGCCACCTCCTCTTGCTTCCCCAACCTTTACTCCCCCCTTCTCCCCAATATCTGCTGAGGTTTGATCAGTCCCTTCTCCCTTCTTCCTTTTTCTGAGTGTCCACCCACCTTACATAGGTCTTTCTAATATTTTTATTGTGTACCAGGCATGCATGCTAATAGTGATTTGCTCTACAGAGTTAAAGCAGTGGTTAATTATTTTTTTTAAATCAACTTTATTGTAATACAGCATAGCAGGAAAGTAGCAGATTCAGTCATAAGTAATACTGCATACAGTTGCGAGCTGTTACTGTATTAGTTTCAGTGTCAGCTTCTATCCCATGTCTTCTGGATATTCTTAATGAAATAATCAGAGCTTTTGCAAAATTATTTCAGCTCATTTCATTGATTCCACTGACTGCCTAGAGAAGAACAAAACATCAAATTTAATGTTTTGGAACATTGAACAATAACTGTGACCGGAGTCCTATCACCCTGCCTGTGTAACCATTGCCCATTACAAATTGTCTGCATGGGACCAGAGCTCTACTCACCACCCCTCAAATCATGCTGCCTGTGCCCTCCACTGGCTCCTCCCCTCAAATGTCAGAAGTGTCTGTCTGCACCCACCGTTCTGCTTATTCCAATTCCTTTACCTCTTCTTCTTCACCATGCAATCCCCCCCTTCTTTGTACCTGTGCCAATTAGCCCAGAGGGTTTCAAGTTTTTCTTTTGTCAAATGTAGTGTTGCAGTAATCTGCTCCATGCAGTATATCTCATCTATCCTAAGGAGTCAGGATTTGTGTGTAGGGGGGTTGGGATTGCAACCAAGTCACTGTTATCATTTTATGTGCTGCTACACAAAGGGCCCTGAAAAGTGCCTGTGCTTTGTTGCCCCTAATTTGGGGACTTTCACTCTCAGTACCATGTGCTTAAAGGAGTATGGGATTTAATCACTCCATATCCTGGAGAGGGTGTCATGGATCTTCCTCCAGTAGCACTGGAGTTGTGAGCAGTACCAAAACATATGTCCTGGCTGCCCACACCCTCTGTGGCACAAGTTGTTTGAGTTGGGATTAAAATGCTGGGTGATTAAAGGGATGTGGAAAAAATCCACCTGGCATTTCCATCAGAACTCTCTCCACCCCAACAAGGAGGTTACCATCCATCCTGTTGGCCACAAGTCCTTCCACTCTTCCTCTGAGAGGGTCACCCGAGCCTCTTCCTCCCAGAGTGTCTTGAACCTCAGCATTTCAGGGGGTTGTTTTCCTGCATTTGGTAAACACTCGAGATAATCCTGCCTCATCCAATCCATTGCTGCCCAGTACAGAAAGTACAGTACTCCAAAGTGATTAGTTCACTTGTGACCTTTTCCACCCTCCCTATTGCCATTAAATAGTGCATCACCTACAGCAATCTGAGAAAGTCCTGCTTGGAAAGTGCAAGCTATTGCTGGAGGTCAGTAAACGAGAGACATCCATTTTTCCTGGCCAGTTGGGCATAGCACACTAGCTATGGTTAATTCTGACTGTATGTTTGCTTTTTTCACTTAGTTTAGGAATTTAAGAATATTGACTTTTATTTGCCTCCACCTCCCAACACTGTATGTGTCCCGGTCTTGAAACCAGATGGCTTGCACCCAAGGGAAACAGGATATTCTGAAAAGTTTCTGCCAGAGCAGCCAAGCAGCCTGCTTTTATTTCAGTATATTGCTACTTAAGATTGGCCTCTTGGCTTTACTAATCTTATTGTTTGTATTTTGCTCATGCTACCAACCTAGACGGTCACAGTTGTGGTGCAATGACAGTTTGTATTAGGGATTTCAGGAGCACTCCTTGGCTTACATCTTTAGACCCCTCATTAATGGCCAGCTATATAATATACTCCTTTATTGCATCTGTACCTAACACTTGCTACCTATGGCCACCTTAAACTTTGCGTCTTGGAATGTCCAAAGTTTGAATTCCCCTGCCAAGAGGAAGTGTGTCCTCACCTGATGTAAGAGCTTAAAAAACAATATAGCTGTCACAAGAGACTAAACTTTACCCCAGTGAAGCTGAGAAGCTCAAAAGGGAATGGACGGGCCTTGAAATACGTAGCTGTGTCTCTACTTCCAAAGCTGGAGTATCCATACTCATTCACAAGTCTCTCCAGTGGTCCCTGGCCTCCCATAACGCAGACTCCAAAGTGAAGTGGGTTTGGGCCAAACTCTTCACCCCAGAGGGCCCTATTATCCTTGCCAATATGTATATTGCCATAATCATGATAATCCTGCCCTATACAACTCCCTCAGCAAATCCTTGATGGACAGTGCAGCCCCCAACACCCCTTCTACTTGTAGGTGACTTGAACCTCACCCTGAACCACTACCTAGACAGGAATTCAGGTAGACCTGAGCCACACTTCAGAACACTTTTAGTGGTCCAAGATTTAATGGCTGTATATCCATTGGTATCCAGATGTCTAGTGCCAACAACACCCCACAGACTTAGACTACTCCTGTTTCTCTACATCCTGCTTCACTTCTAGTTACACTGATTTTTGGTTGACATCCCCTTCTATGTCCCAGATGGTGTACTCCTCCCACATTGTCCCTCTCTGTCTGACCACATGCCTGTGATGCTCTGTGTGCTCTGGGGCCCTCCCTCCTCCAAATCATCAATCTAGCAGGTAGAACTCCTGCTGCTGCTGCAGGAGCCAGCCTTCTCTCCATGAGTCAAGAAGGAAGCTGTGACCTTTTTCAGCTGAATTACACAGGAGACAAATCTAAGGCCACCATATTGAAAGCCTTAAGTATACCTATGTGGCTGTTAATGGGGTATGTTGCTAGTCCACACAGGGTCAAAGAGAAGGAACTGAGAACTCTGAAGGCTGCCATAGTGGATAAAGAAAAATAGTTACAAAATTCATCTGCCTCTCAGTTGCCTTCTTCTCTTGTTAGAGACATCAGATCCTTCTGCATGCACCTTAATGCTCTGTCAACCAGGAAGGCTGAATTGGCAGGCCTGCAGCTGAAGCTTAAGTACTGGGATTGTGGGGAAAACACAAGTAAGCAACTGTTCTACAGGTTGCAGAAGCAGCAGGCCAACAGGCATGTACACATTTGGGAAATATGGCAGGGACCCTGCACTCATTGGCACAGTAAATTAATGAAGTGATGCACTCCTTCTATAAACAACTTTTTGCCTGTCAATGTCCTTTGGATGAGGTTATACTGAATGGTTTCTCATGTGGCCTGCACATACCACAGATGCCTGAACACATCAAAACTACCTTGGATGCCCACCTGTCCATCCAGGAAATCAGAACATCTATTGCTGCTTTGTCTCCTGAGAAAGTTCCTGGGATTGATGGCATGCCCATTGATCTGTACCAGCTTATCCACAACATTGTTTCACCTGTCTTGCAATCAGTGTTTCAGGAAGCCCACAACTGCACCTTCCTCTCCCCCGCTATGTAGGAGGCCCTAATTATGATCTTTCTCAAGAAAGGCAAGGACCACTCATATCCTGACAGCTACAGGCCCATCTTGCTTAGAAATGCAGATGCTAAAATCTTGGCCAACGCTCTAGCCTCCAGGCTGGAATCCATACTCCCTCACCTAATCCACCCTTCAGTGGTGGGGTTTGTAAAGGGCCAGATCAGCATGGATCACAGCAGGGTCCTGTTTTCCCTGATGACCATTTTGGCTGGTGTTCTTGCTCCATCCTCAGCCATAGCTATAGATTTTGAGAAGACCTTCAACTTGGTGGAGTGGGGGTACTTCCAAGCTGTGCTTTCCAAAACGAGCTTCAGTCCATAGTTTGAACAGTGGGTCCACACATTATACACACAGCCAACGATCAGATTCTTAATGAACTGGACTCTATCTGATCCCTTTGACCTGCAATGGAACACTTGGTTGGGATGCCCCCTTTCCCCCTGCTTTTTGTCTTAGCCATCAAGCCCTTGGACATCACCATCAGACAACACCCGAGGCTCCAAGGCATTGGTGTGGGCAAGATGGACCTTTGCACTCTGCTTTACATGAATGATTGTCTGGTTATTCTTCATGACACCTAGGCTGGAGTCCTCATGGTACTGGATATCCTGGGTCAGTTCCATGAAATCTCTGGGTTAAAGACCAACCCCACAGAAATGAAGATTCTTGCAATTAATAACTCCTGCACGCAGGCTTCGATGGCCCCTTTTAACTTGCTGTGGTCACCTAATGGTATTAAATATCTGAGTGTTTGGATTCATCTGGATTCATCTGGACCCTGCAAG
Organism: Neoceratodus forsteri; assembly: GCA_016271365.2. Classification (NCBI taxonomy): domain Eukaryota; kingdom Metazoa; phylum Chordata; order Ceratodontiformes; family Ceratodontidae; genus Neoceratodus; species Neoceratodus forsteri. The sequence continues at coordinate 81,449,366 of CM057457.1, forward strand.
AACAGTGGCAGATTTGTCCCCTATCCTGGAAAGGTTTAAAGATGATTGGGACTGGTGGAAACACTATCACTTATCCCCGCCTGGAAAAGTTGTGACAATAAAAATTATTATGGCTACAAAGGTGATGTCTTTCCCAGCAAGCTCTCCCTATTCCATCAACATGATTCATGAAACAAGACTCCCTAGTGGGGGATTTTCTCTGGGAGAGGAAGCCCCTTTGTTACAGGCACCCAGTCAAGTGAGCACTACCAGAATAGCACTGCAATTCACAGCACTAGTCTGGTAAGCGCTCACATGGACAGCGAGTAGGGATTTACAGCACTTGCTGTAAGAACATGCCTGGTCACTGTCCCTGGTGCTAAGGGCAGACAAGAGCACCGGGATCCAGGAGGCTGGCCAAGTTGCTCCTGTTGCGTGGATGACTGGGGCATTGAGCAGCTCAGCCAGCACCATTGGAGACCAGGATTCTAATCCTGTTTTCCAACAATTTTAGTACAATTGGGACTTAGACTCTTTTACATGGGGCCACGGAGACAGTATTCCAGGGCCTCATGATTTTTAAGTTTCCCCATGATCCACTCCCCGGTTAGAATCCTTTAGTCTGGGGGTGTGGGGGGCAGAACCCCTCAAAAGAGAAATCAGCGCTGTTATTCCCTCTAGCTCCTTTTTTTTTTTTTTAACTTTATTTATTCCTCTCATACCCCGGGCATCCTTCAGGAGTGCCCACCCGGAACTCCTCCTCTACTCCCAACTTGAACCCATCCGCATCTCCCCGACTGCCTCCCCCGAACAACCCCAGGCAGACCCGACCCCTGGTACCATCTCCGGGGCTGATTCCGCTCTCCCTTCAGTGGTGACTCCTAAGTATGAGGGGCCTACCTGAACATTGTCGGGTCCTCCGGAGGCAGTTCGTGGGCGCATCTGGGCCTGGAATTTGGGATGTGGGAGGGTCCACCGGGGCCACCGTCATCTCACTGGTGCATAGGAGGCATTTTTTCCACCTTTTGATTCCATCCCCTCAGAGCCCGGCTAGCACGGCAATGTAGCGCTGTAGCTCTGCCCTCCCCCTGGCATGCACCACGCTGTTCAGTGGGTGAACCCCTAGCTGCTGCCAGAGGTGTATCCCATCCCTTCCCCTGGAAAGAGAGATCGGTCCTCCAGACGCTCGATCTCTTTCCCTCCCGCCGACCCCCGGCGACTCTCGGCTCATTCCCGAACCCTGGTCGCCGGCGTGGCGCTAGGTGTGGCGTCCAGCGTCTCAACCCTCAGCACCACCGGGCCAGCTCCCAGCTAGCTCCTTGCTGACCCTATTGTTGTCAGGTCTGTTTGGACCCAGTGCCTTGCTACAGTACAGGAAAGCTTAGGGCTTCCTGGAAGCAAGGGGTCTGTGACCTCCTATGATTATATACCTGTTAAGTGGCCTTTAGGAGTTCCCAATCCCTTGAGTGGGTCGCTCACCTCCCCCGTCCATACGCTCTCTGTAGGCCGCCATCAAATACTTTGTGGGTCAAGCTGTGGACCCAGTTGCCAACCTTCTCACTCTGCTTCTTCCCTTCCTCAGAAAGAAAGGGACCACTGAATCCCCTTCCTTTAAAACATGTGAAAGATTGGAATTCTGGCTCTATGGGTTGCTTCTCACATAATCCATGCTGTTCTCTGGCTGAACCTTCTTGTGCAGGGGGGCGGCTCCCAGATAGTCTGGGAATCCTGGAGAAGCAAAGGCATCCATCAGCTGGTTGATTTCTGACAGCCCCACACTACCCATCTGGATTCATATGAAAATGTAATGAGGAGGTATGGGCTGCTGAAGCTGGATTTCTGGAAGTACCTCCAAATCCATAGCACTCTACAGTCCTACCTCTCCAAACTTCCTCTGGCACTCCCTGATCATCTTCCCTCAGCTACTCAGTCTTGTATTGTAGCTTCTAAGGGCCAAGCCAGCTTGCTATATAAACAGATTTTCCATGCCAGCATTCAAGTAAAAGGCAGAGTAAGCCAACATGGCACAATGATATATTGGAAGCCTTGGGAAGGAACTAACTGGCTGTTTCTACAGCACTAGTTAATGCTTGGCAAAAGTATATTTTAACAGCGTGTACAGTAGGTAGCATGGGCCATATAAAACAGTATACTGGCATCCTGTAAAAGCCATTTAGGATGCAGTGGTGAACCAAGGGGACAGACACACACTTTTTTTTTTACTAGCACTCTCTGCAGTTTTGTTGATGGAGGGTGGGTTCCTTTGGTCTGAAACCCACATGAACAGACCTTCGTATGATGAGATACTGTTGTAGTGAACCTTGAATGACCACATTACTAATGTCATGCTGGTTTGCCTAAACACAGTGATACAGTTGTCTCATTTGGCCTGAATATGTGCTGCATCTTCACATCTCACTCTTCTCTAATGTGGATTTGGATTGCTCTTTTGTAGTATACAATCCATAACCTGCATCCACTGTGAGGAGCAATGTCCCTTGATAATGAAATGTGGATGGCAAGAATGGTAAGGAGGTGTTTGGACCTTACATGATGAGTAGGGTCATTTGCATTTTATATACCAATATTACAGTTCTGCACTGCATCACTAATGAGTTTGTGCCTTGAAACTGCCCTGCTGGCTCAGAATGAAGAGGTGCTTCATGAGTGTTGTCACAACTGTTCATAGGTATTTTACAAGTTCAGTGAGCCGAAGGCTCTTTTGTGAACTCGCCATCCTACTCATGGGTGGAAAGCATACTTATTATTATCCATATATTTGTCCAATTTTTGTTTAAATGTTGTTATATTGTTGCTCTGCACTATCTGTTGAGGAAGTATATTCCACACTGTTATTACTCTTTGTGTGAAATATACACTTCTCTTGACTGTTTGGTTATTTTCACCTAGTAATTTATGTATTGGTTATTTTCACTTAGTAATTTATGTACATGTAATCTGGTTGTTTTTTCAACCACATGTTTCTTAAGTCCTAAGGTTTCCATCATGTACTGATCATTTATAACTTCAAAAATAAGACAAAGATCACCCCTAATTCATCTACATTCTGTTGAATATAAGTTAAGGTTGCTAAGTCTTTGTTTATATCCCAGATGTTGTGTGGAGTACATTTTTTTCGTTATCCTTCTTTGAACTCTCTCGATCAGTTTTTGGGATCTTATAGTCTGTGGTGCACAAAACTGAACACAGTATTCCAAATGAGGCTGGACCAGACTGGTGTAAAGGGGAATGATGACATTACTCTCTTTACTTTTAATATTGTTTAATATATAGCCTATAATTCTTTGGCACTTTTTCAGAGTTTCATTAATATGTCTGTCAAAGGATAAATCATTGGTAATAAGGACTCCTAAGTATTTTTCCTTGTTAATGTCTTGTAGTATTGTATTATTTAATTTGTATTGATATAATAAATTATTTTTACCCATGTGCATGACTTTGCACTTATTTACATTAAACTTCATTTTGTTGTCCTCTGCCCATTGGTCAAAATTTTCCAGGGTATTCTGTATTAGTCTAGTGTCTGCCACAGATTGTACTAGGCCCCCAAGTTTGCAATCATCTGCATATTTGCATTTCAGAAACATTCCCTGTTGTTTGAAGGGTAGGGACCATAATGTTAAACAAGGCTGGTCCTAGCACTGATCCTTGGGGAACTCCACTAGTCACCTGTCCCCAATTTGATAAGTGTCCTTTGATGGTAACTCTTTATGTTCTTTGATTTAGCCTTGATTTGATCCAGCTAATGTTGTTAGAATGAAGTCTGATTTTGGTAAGTTGCTTTAACAGTATTAGGTGTAATACTTTATCTAAGGCTTTGGAGTAATCTAGAAATATAATAACTATTGTGATATTTTTATCTATGGCTGCACTGACTGGTTCAAAAAATTGGATTAAGCTGGACAAACAAGATCTTCCTGGGATGAAGCCATGTTGTGTAGTATCAACAGTTCCTGTGATTACACTTCCACACAGGTTTGTGCATTGAACTGCTCTCACAGGGTTATATTGGAAACCTGATTGTGCTCAGAACAGTATTACCACGCACCTTCCAGTATACCTTCTGAGGTCTTATGCACACATTTGTGCACACTAACAGACCTTAGTGCCTGAGTTTGTGCAAGTTGTTTTGAATATACTGCCCTTGTTTCATCTTGTCTGCCGCTCCTGCTGGATGGTGACTATATCCCATTTGTGTATGGCTACACAGGGGGAATATTACCCTTGTTTATGTTGTGTAACCCTGAATTCCAATCTAAGGAATCTGTGTTGCCATACTTTATAAAACAGGTAGGAAAAATGTTGTGATCTGAAAAGGTTCGGAACCCATTACCTTATGGGTAGTCAAACACTAGGTCAGGAATGCTTTCTGCATTTTGGGAGCAGCGTATCTACATACTTGGCTCCCAGAAATAAAAAAAAGATTTATGACAGCTATGTTTGTTAGGCAACAAGCTTTAAGACACTAACATGTCATAACTTTAAGAAAAAAAACTAATTTTACCATGTTTTAGCCTCCCTTTCGTCTCACTAGCAACACCCTATTTATGAGAGTCATGACATTTCATCCCTCACCATAAAGGTTTTCATTTTCTGAACTCCAGTTCTTGCAAGCCTCTAAATCACCAATATCACCAATATTCAGGTCAAGAGATACCCTGTGACTATGATACTATTCTCAGGGCCCTTTGTGATCTGTGGCACTTTGTCCTAATTTCTGTGGCAGGGCTCCTAGGTTTCTGTGGCAGCGTTTTCTGATTTCTTCGGCATGATTTATTCATTGCTGTGGCAGAATATAGTTCTGACATTGGCTAAAATATGATGTCATGTCATGATGATACCACGTGCTGAGCATAGAGGAGGGGCTTAAGGATAAACAAGATGGGGAAAGGAGTGAGGCACTATAGAAAATATCTGAATGAATGTTCACCAAAAACAATGAATTCTGTGGTATTGTATACATTCTGTGGCATGATGCAAATTCTGTGGAAAATTCCATAACTGTGGAATCACAGAATTTCAGGGACCTTGACTATTCCTGTCTCTGCCTCAGTCTCCCACCTGGCCCTGCCCTGTTCCCACTCAAAGTAACTGCATCACTCCCCACTCAGTCACTTGACTGCTTGCTCTATAATTTCTTGACTGAAGCAACAATAAAAAAAAGACTGTTTTGCCGAGACTGGCACCACTTACAGTTCTCTTCAGTTCACTTCATGCAGAATGCTCATCTCTCTTTCTCTCACCATCAGCACTCAGAATGCTTGCACTCTCTACTAAACAGTCACTTCCTTCCCCCTCTCTTACTCATTCAACCACATTCAGTCTGTGTCTCAACCCCTCAGTAAGATGCAATATTAAGAGAGCAGCAACAGAAAAGCAGATAAACAATGAACAAATTTATGCAATAGCTGTAGACTGTCAAGGCTCCTGATAAACATGTTTATCAGGACAACTATATGAATAGATCGGTGATAACATCAATACTATACAGGTACACTTGTGGACCACAAATGTATCTGTATAGTACTGTCATCATCAGTGATTTATTCATATAGTACTGTTGTCATTAGCCTCCCCCCTCCTCACCCACCCACCGACTGGGACTACTTGCCCAGTAAAATGTAAAGATTCCAAGTGTGCCCACACTACTCTCTTTCATGGCTTGCTGCAGTAGCACGTTGCTGCCTCCAGTATCACTCATTTTGCTCCTGCCACCCACGCTTACCTCATCTCTGCTGCATTAATTCCATGTAACATCTAAAAACAGTACCTTTATTTCAAACAGTAAAACTTTCCATCCGACTCTCCAGGTCATGACTTGTACTCGCACCACTAGCATTCCTTCTCTGCTCTCTCTCTCCCTCTCTCTGCTCTCTCACATCCATCTTGCTCCTCACAACAAAGCTCAGTTTCACCTCACTCTTTTCTCCTGCTCCTTCATGGTCTCCTCAATTGTTTTAAATAATACAATAAAGAATGGCCTCAAAACAAAGTAAACAAATTAGAAAACTGCAACCACAAAAGGAAAAAAGTAATACTTTCATTCTTGCTCGCTTAGAGATGCCACCATTTTTCTCCCTTAATTATTCATAAAAACAGACACCCAACCAATCAAAACACACATTGTGTCTGTTAGGGACATTAGGACATTGAGGCATCACTCATTTTCATTTCATTTATTTTAAAATTGCATGTGGGTTCACTGGAATATACATTCCTTTTTCAGGTACTCCCTGAGGTCAGGTCAAGTATAAACTTCTAATACATACTGTGACTTTAAGGCACAAAATATCAAGTACATCAATACATTAATTTACATGTACATACATTTAGTCTTTTAAAATAACTGCATTGCACTGCAACTGCTTATACCTAGCAATCCTTCACTAACAATGCAATTAAAAAAAAATTCAATAACAAATAGTCCAACAAAAATAAAATACAATTTAAAAACAAAAATAAATACCTAAAATACGACTTCACCCAACAGCTACCACCTATTGTATAAATCAAATATGCGATGGGGGTAGCTGTCAGATAATGGATTTATTTTTACTCATTCAAAGTGAACTCGGGACCATCACTCATTGCTCCGCTTCACTCCACCACTCGTGAGGTTACCCAAATTCACTTTGAACTCGTAAAAATAAATCCATTGTCTGACAGCCCCCATCACATATTCCCCATATATAATGCACAAAATAAAGTGTACAGTAAAATGATATATACAACAATTGTTTAATATGCATTTTGTATGTATTTTTGGGAGGTTTATTAAAATCTTTTAAAATTTGACTCATAAGTACAACAAGACAGTTCAGAACATTGGTTGTCTGTGGTTAATGTATGTCCAGGTGTTGAAGACTTTCAACAGAAGCACCTCATGCCTCATTACACACCTGGGCATGCATTAACCACAGACAACCATTGCCCTGTCATGTCTTATTGTTTGGTTGAATGCCTGAGTAGTGCTAGCTTCCAAAACCTCACCGGAAAGCCAATTCCACACATCAGCATACCTCTGAACTGTCCTATATTATAAGGGACATCCATCAATTCACCCCTCAAAACTGCTGTGTTCCACATTCATCCCGCAAATTCAGGGGATAGGGTAGGCACAAACAGAATTAGAGCTGGTGCACTCAAAGAAGTTGGTTAGACTCTTACAACTAGAATGCTTTTCCCAAACAAATTAGAGTGCATTCTTGGTGGAGAAAAAAAAAACATATTGCTCTACTAGCTCTATAATCAAAGGCATACATTTACCACTATTTGTTGAAAAGTGTGAAACTTTTTTTTTTTTGATCACATTAAAGACAAATCACTGTGACCATTCTCACAATAAACAGTTCAGTAGCTTTCACGGAGTAGTGCATCTAAGCACACGGCTAGGTGTTAAAATATAAAGTGCTACCAGTGCCATTGATAAATAGACAAACTGTGCTTATCACAGTTCGATCAGAAAGCATTCCTCCTACCACCTGGCTGACAGATTTACCTGCACCAGTGCTTCACTGGTATGAGCTTCAAGGGACATGGTCAGGTAGTCAGTAGCTCCCCCTTAAATACCACTGTCCATCAGAGGGAAGTGGTGATGTAACTTAAGCTGGCAATATCCCCAGAAGTTAACTCTAGAGGTGCTACTTAAAATGAAATTGAGAGAACCAGATCAGATGGCTATGTGGAACATTTTGGGTCAAATTATACAAAAATGGCAAAGTTATGAGCATCCTTTGATATGTTTCTATGCTCGCTCATAACTTTGATAATTTTAAATATTTTGACCCCAAATTTTCTATATAGCCATTCTTCCACACCACCTCATTAACACGAAGAGATGACATTTTTCAAACTATGTCTAAAATGTGTTTTTGCACCCATAGTGTGGAATTACATTTTGGTGGCATGGAATGATGTTTCAGTGGGGATTTGAACATTTTTACCTACCAGGTTTATCAGGTAGGGTAATAAGAAGGCTGTGTTGTAAATTTGGTGTTAAAAAATGTAAACATGACAAAGTTATGAGCATACATTAACATTTTCTATGCTTGTGCATAACTTTTGTAATTTTAAATATTTTGACACCAGATTTTCAACATAACCATCTTTTCACATCATCTCATAAATATGACAGATGCCACTTTTTAAATCCTGGATGAGACATGCTTTTGCGCTTCTGGTGCAAAATGACATTTCAGCCAATATACTATAAATGCCGTAGGTTATGTTTATGAGGGAGTCATAAAACAACTATTTTGAACATTTGCATTAGAATTAAAAAATATGTATATAATTATTAAGAAACCTTGTGTGTAGTGCCACTCTTCACCCCAGCAGGTATACTTTTGTATTACATCCCACTGATCTGAGCTTGGGGTGAGCTCAGTGACTCAACCAGATGGGGTGAGGGTGGGGAAGGTGCTGCTATGTGATCCACCCCAGCCAGGGAATTAAAGATGCAGGGTTGCCCACATGGGTCCAGGTACCATACAGTGAAGACAAATGTTCTCTTGGCATAGCCCTATGCATTGGCTAACAGATGGACTCTTTGCCCTATGCATCTGTACATGGGCCACATGGAAGCACAGGGAACAGAGGGCTCTGCACTTCTGCAGCCCACCAGACAGACCCATGATTTATTGGCATCAGTCACTGCACAGAAGTGCAGGGCCAACAAGGGCCCTTCACTTCCATAGATGGATGGAGTCTTTCCATTTTTTTCTTTGGGTACCGCACATCCTCATCTGTTTATGCAGGTTCTTGGGACCTGCATGAATGAGACTACAATTCCACTATTTCAAAAAAAAAAAAAGGAAATTCTTTGCAAAAAAGCTGTGTTAATGCACCAGTTAGGGTTCAACTTATTGCCATAAAAGAAGGAAAATGTGGCATTAGGGTTTTCAAGCCTAACTCCCAACCCCACCTCAGCAGCTGAAGGAAAAAGCATTAGGGTTTTGGGTCTCCAGAGTCTTGGCGAATCAGTGGTTGGTTCTTCCTTGGGGTTGTTAACCCTAATGCCCACCCCATTCCCTGAGCAAACAATATCAGATGTGATTGTCTTTCTTCATGCCAGGCTGCCTAAAGAAAGCTACAACACATTTTGTTGGCAATATGTGGCAAGACATACCTAATTTTGAAGACTGTGTCACTATGAAGCACTGCCTTGGAGCCATACCTTTTGCTTCAGACATAAAGCTATGGGCTGTGGAAAGCAGTGAGCATTAAAGTCTTCAACCCCAAGTAAGACCCCACCACTGATTTGTCAAGACTCTGGAAACCAAAACCTTAATGCTTTTTCCTTTTGCTGCTCTGGGTGGAGGTGGGGAGTTAGGGTCCAAAAACCCTAACACCACATTTCCCTACTTTTGGTGGCATTATGTTGAACCCTAACTGGTGCATTAACACAATTTTTTGTGCAAAGAATATTAAGATACATCAGTACAATTTTCTTGTTTGCCTCTGCTTACATCCATGATAACAAGTCCAAAATGGCTGATTCAACTTTCCCCTCCTGCATAAACCTGTTCACCAGAGCCATAATGTATTTAACCCATGTGCGAGAATGGTAATTGACTGACTTCCTTTATCACCATACATATGTAAAGCAATAACCTGGGCGAGATTTGAACTTATTACATCAAAATACATTTACTTTAATAAATTAAAATTAAATGAATCAACTCAGGATAAATGTCCTTGCAATAGAGGATTCACTGAATCATTAAAGCATGTATTAATTCAATGCCCTTTATTTAATTATATTCATTCTAAATATTGTGGGAAAATTCTTAGTAAATATGCAAATTTAACATATGATGTGATATTCATATTGATGCACCCAATGACTGTTCAAGATGCAATACTGGTAGGGAATTTTATAATGTCTGTAATAAGTGTTAAGAAAAAAGTATACCGAAAGTGGTTCAGAGATAAATGAATTGTTTTTTATACAATCTGAAGAATTTTAACCGGCACACTTTCTTATGAGAGTTATTCTAATGAGATAAGGAGTCTGTTTAATCATATTTTTAATTTATTCTATATCTTGTATTTTTAAATTTAAAAATTGTAATGTCCATAAATTTTTCTAATTTATTGGAAGAACAATAAACTTGGCTTGACTTGACTGAGCTGTCCAAACAGCTCTGGTGTTCCTGGGTAGCATACAGTGGTAGAGTACCAAGACAGTAGCTGAACGAAACTGGGATTGAGTGCCAGTGGAGAACATTTGTTAGTACCATATATGAGCACGTATTATTGAACGACTCAATAAGAGCAACTCAATAATACCGCTGCTGTATAGGGTGACTGTTGCAATACAGCAAGGAATCCTGTATAGCGAGTGTAGCAGTGAACTACACTCGCTATGTCAGGATAGAAGCAGATGTAGTCCCAAACCCTGCCGAGCTGGTCATTTGGCATAATGGCTAGAGCCAATGCCTGCGGAACCAGTGGACCCGAGTTTGGGTCGAACAACGGAAAATAAAATTGGCTTTTTTTTAAGTCCAATACCCCAGGAGTTGAGAATATAATTTTTGGGGTGTGAGGGGGGCTTGCCCCCTACAAAAGGAGATGTGGGGACACAGCTCCCTGCTGAAAAAGAAGCCAAAGTTTGTGTCTGAGAACCATCGCTGTTTGCAGCAAGTTGTGTTGTTTTCAGTCACCCTTTTGGTTTAGGCAATATTTGCACTGCTCTTTGTGTGCGGTGCTCTTAGGGACTCACTTTCATCACATAATTCCAAACATTTTGGGGTGCTCATCTCTGGGGTTATACTCTGAAGGGGAGAGAAGTACCACATATGTAGGACCCTTGAGGAGCTCTACTTTTAATTGGTAGCAGAAAGAGAAGAGATATCTCAGTTGTGACACCCCACAAACCCATGAAATCCCAACAATAAATCAGAACTAGGTCAAAACCATGTGTAATAAAAGAGCGACAATGGGAGTTCAGCTGGTGATCATTCTACAATTTCTGTAAAAAACTTGTAATGTTTTATACAGAATTTGTTTCAGAAGGATTTTCCCTAATGAACTCTGTATTAAACAGTACACAGTTCTCCACTGTGGAGTTTTATTCATTAATTTATGTGGAGTACACCAGAGGACTTAGAACACGCTGTCTGTGCACAACCTCAGATTCCACATAAATTAATTATTCTAACTCCATGGGGGAAGAATCTCAGAAGAGTTTGTACAGAATTCATTAGGCTACATCCCCCCAAACAGAATTCTGTATTAAACATTAACAGTTTTTACAGAAATTGTAGAATAAGTGCCAGTTCAAGCCCAGTTGTCACTCTTTTAGTCTGCGTGGTTGTGACCGCCTTCCCAGCAAATCACTTTGTACCCCTGAAGGAGGCCAGGTTCCTGACTCCATCGGGGAAATTCCAAGTGAGTCTGGAAGAGAGGGCAGGAGGACTTGGTGGCACCCAGGGGACGCTAGCAAGGTGACACCCAGGGGAAGCACACAGGGGGATGCTAACAAGGAGTATCTTAGTCATAAAGGATTCAATGATTAGAAGGGTGGAGAAGGTTGTGGGTGGAGGGGAGAAGGGAAGGGGAATGTCAGATGCTTCCCTGAACATCAGCCAAATCAGCTATGGATAGGATAGGGAGGATGGTAGAGGAAGGTATGAGGGGGAGCTAGGAGTGCTGGTACACTTCAATACCATTGCTATGGTGAACCAGGAAGCAGTGAAGCATAACTTTTAAAGGCTGTGGGACAGACTGAAGGTGCACTCAGCCTGATCATTTTTTTCTGAGGTCTTCCCTGTGTGGAGTATAGAGAATGGAAAGGACAGAGTGAGGAAGGAGAAGGAAGCAATTGAGGAGTTTAATGGGTGGTTGAAGAGATGAGGAGAGGAGGGGGTACTGCTTTGTGGGGGACCTTGGAGGGCTTCTGGAACAGGAGGCACCTAAAATGTAACAGCCTTTACCTAACAAGAGAGGGGACTACTGCACTGGGCCAGAAAATTGACATCTATATTGGTGAACAGCTAAACTGACTATGGGGGAGGCGTAGGAAAGGGAAATCACTAAGAAGGGAGAGCAAGTGGGTAACCCAGCTATGGCTCCCCCTGAAGTGGAAGTAGAAACACTGGGGAGGGAAGCAGCACAACATGAGTTCATAAAAGGGTAATGAAAGATCCAGAAAGGGGGGGCTTGCTAAATCTGCAAAAAAACAGAAAAAGAAGAAATTAAGTAGGCTAGGGAAAAATTAGGGGAGAGAACCTGCAAAAAATAAAAGGGGTTTGGGCACAAGATCAGAAGTGATCTGCCTTAAAGCAGGAGCCTGGGAAACAAAATCAGTAATCCCCAGGCGATGGCAGCAGATACAGATCTGGACCTTGTAGCCATTATGGAAACTTGGGTTGCAGAGAATAATGACTGGGATCTGACAGTCTCAGGCTACACCATGTATAGGTAAAACAACAAAGAACTGCAGCAGAAATACCAGAGAAAGAGATAGGTAAAGGAGGTAGGGACACCCTCTATGCCAGGGAAGACACTGAGGCAGTGTAGAAAGGAGCCATCAGGGGAGGAAATGGGCAAATAGAATCCCTAATGGTTCAGCTCACAGTGTCATCATCTAAGACATTGCATATGGGAATGGTCTATAGACCACCAGGGCAGTGGGATTAGAGTGATAGGGAATTAGAGGAAGAAGTACAAGGTGGGGGTTGTAAAGGTGGAAGTGGTAACAGTGGGGGATCATGAGCTGCCAAACATTGATTGAGACATTCCAGCAGCTGGGAGCACCAGAAGTCAAGCCCTACCAGACACATTGCAGGACTGAATGCTGGTGCAAGTGTTCAAGGAACACACAAGGCAGGCTGCCATTCTCAGTGTGGTGCTTACCAGCTGAGAACGGGTAAGTGAAGCGTGGGTTGGGGAACCACTGGGGTCCAGCAACTATAACACCATATATTTTGAGCTGACTCTTGGTACCAGTAAGCTCTTGTCAAAGGCTGATTTTCTGGATTTCAGAAGTGCAGGCTTCATTCACATAAGGGAATTAGTCCAGGACAGGTTAACAAGAATGGACATTATCAGGAGAGAGAAGGAAAGATGGGGAGAAATGAACGAGGCCATTCTCAAGGCAACAAAAGTCAAGCTTAAGAATGGTTACCAATTCATTAAACAAATTTAAACCAGGAGTGATAATGCTGCAAGAGAATCATCTATCACCTTACTGAGCATGAAAAATTATCCAAATTTGGATTAAAAAAAAACTTGTTTTATTCTTCTTACCAGTCTAGCAGACAGTGGGGGTAGCTACCTTAGGATCCATGACAGGAGCTCGACAAAATTCTTGTTGAACGCCCCGTCAGTGACACCAGCAGGTCTACTGCATTCTGCAGTCGGCTGCTGGTTCACACTGTCCCCACTTAAAGATGATCAACTCTGAGTCAGAGCTGATTGGGGTGGGGGGTGCAGGATCCCTGACAGACAGCGCCGGGTTCCAGCGGGTTTCCCACAGTGGCATGGTGGTGTAGTTGCTGTGGGGAACCTCACTTTTGAAATTTCGCTGTTGGCGGGTAACCGGCTACCTTAATACCCAAGAACTCCCCGTTCGAACCACACACAACATATACAGATTCTGCAGGGTTTATGATAATATTAACTGGCAAACAACAAGACTCGGTCTATACTTTAATGAATCTTTGTCTTCCTCCTGGGGCAGACTCTATTTCTATTCACTTACTCTTTAATCAAATATTAAAGTATCAGATGGGAATATTATTATTGGGGGTGATATTAACATGGCACTTGACTTCTCAAGCTCAGAAAATGTTATCAGCTCAAACATATTTAAAAAAATTACTTATAGAATTAGAGCTTACAGATGTTTGGCTTTCTCTACATGCCCAACAAAAATGTTTACTTTCTACTGTCATGCCCACAAAATGTACTCCAGATTAGATTATTTCTTTATCACAACAGAATATTGGTCACTAGTACGGGACTGTCAGATAGGTTCTATCCTACTTTCTGAGCACAGTCCTTTAACTTTAACATTGCATACTCATCCAACCCAAAAAAAACTAGCTGGAGATTTAACTAAGCTCTATTGACTGGTCCTCAGTCTATTGAGTTGATGAAAAACAAAATTCTGGTAATATTACAGCACAATGCCTCTCCAGATGTTACATCAATTATGTTATGGGACACTTTAAAGATTGCACTTGGGGGGGGAGATAATAGCATATGCTCCACGTTCAAAGAAGCTTTGGGAAGCTAAACTAGATCAACTGACAGATGATCTGCAGTTCTATCAATTAACCCATCAACAAGGATATTCAGCTATGCTCCCAATGATTAAACAAATGCAAAATAAAATTCAAGATATATTAAATACTAAAACAGAAATAGTTTTACTATATTTAAAACAAAAATATTATGATGGGGACCCCCAAAGCCACGAGATTATTAGCCTTATGTTTATGACAACAAAAATGAAGTGCCTCCATAATTAAACTTAACAACCCCCTAATGCACAGCAAAGTATTCACCACCTCACATATTTTACAAGTTCTAAAAAGTTGTTATGCAGACTTACATCACGAAGACCCAGAACCGAGTCAAGAATATTATAAGGAAGTTTTTCAATCTTTAAAACTTCCTAAGGTAGAGGAGATTCAAAACTTAAAGTTACTTGCCCCTATTTCCCAAAGTGAATTAAAAGCAACTCTAGATCACACTAAATCTGGGAAATGTCCTCGTCCGGACAGTTACCCAGTCTTTAAGTCTGCCCTACTACCCACTTTACTGCAGGCATTTACAGCCATGCAACAAAGAGAAGCCTCCCCCCTCCTGGCAGTTTGCAACTATTTCTGCTATACTTAATCCCCCCAAACAAACTGTATATCCAGAATCTTATTGTTCGATCTCAGTATTAAATTTAGATTATAAGCTATATACTTCTACTTTAACAAAACGCCTTGAGCAGCTTTTATCCTTCTTAATACATGACAGATTGAGGACATGTGTGCTCAATGGCTTAGTCTCGGTGGTGAATGGGAGATTGCTTATCCCCAAACATCCAAGAGTATAATCAAGACAGTTCAGCACTCACTGGTACCTGCACATGTAAATCAACACTGGAGTCCCATTCAGGTTTTAAAATTCTCCAAAATTAAAATGATTTTGGTCAGATATACAGTTGATAGGGAAATACACAATCTAAACAAAAGTTTTCCTTCTTTAACAGCTAATATTGTTTTATTACTGGATTATCCACCAGAAACATTGGACAAACATCAAGCATATCTCTTTAGCATCCTCTTGACCACTGCCAAAATGGTAATAACAAAACACTGTCTGGCACCGCCAGATCTGGAGCAGTGGAGATATATATTGATCCAGGTCTATCAGTTAGAGAAGCTGACATACAAACTGCAAAATAGGCTTGAACTGTTTAATAATAGGTGGACGGGATGAATAATTTACATAATGGCACATCTCTCAGAATTCGTTCCAAGAACACGATGCACAGGTCACTTTAACCCTTTAATAATCTCCTTATTTGCTTTTCTTTCACATGGTATTAGATGAAGAATAAAAACTGTATCCAATGGGTAGATAGTATTCTTAAGTTAATCCTTTTCTTCATTTTTGTATACTCTGCATACTATCTCAGAAGATTTCCGCTGCAACTATTAGATATGTTTAGATTAAGCTTTTCAATTATATTTGCTGTTATTATAAAGGGAATTCTAAGGAAACAGGCTGCATTTTGTTATATATTTACTTATTGTAATAATGGCTCTGTATGTTGTAAAATTCATATATTGAAAAAAAGTTAAAAAAGAATGGTTACCAAGAGAAACAGGTACAATAGACCAATATAGTTCATTAAAATGGTCAGGGAGGCTGTTAGGGCCAAACAGAATCCTTCATTAGGTACAATGAGAAGTAACAGGATGGAGAATAGGGTGCATATCAAGGAAGGTCAAGACAGGCCAAGAGGGCAGTAATTAACATATAACTAGACACAGAATTGTATATTGCAAGTGATCAATGAGGGGGGGATAATTTTTCAGGTATTTACAGTAAAAGGAAAAAGGACAGGATGGGGAATTGTTAGGCTAACAGAGGGAGGACAGTAATAGAGGAGGACAAGCAGAAAGCAGCTGTTCTGAATGACAACGTCTGCTCAGTATTCACTAGGGAGGTCAGTAGGCCTTTGCCAGACAGCAGCATAAAGGCTGTTGAAAGGGGGGTCCTGGAAATTAGGCAGCAGGTATTTACTAGTGAAAGAGCCAGAATACAGCTAGCCACCCTTAAGGTAAATAAGGTCCTGCAGCGGGATGCAATGTATCTGATGGTGCCCAGGGAACTGGCATCTGATTTACCTGATCCCCAGGTAGGGCTATTCAATAGCTCTGTTCAGCCAGGGGTGGTTCCAAAGGACTGGAGGACAGCAGACATCAATCAATCAATCAATCAATCAAAATCTTTATTTAGTCAGGCGAACATTGAGCGTAGCTCATTTGCAAGATGGACCTGAGTGGTCATACAAATAAGAGTACAAGTGTTTTTACAAGGACATGAAAATAGCATAACATTAGTACAATGAAATAAATAAGAGAATATACAAAATTTACATATATACAAGGCACAGTAAAAATAACTTAACCTGTAAAAATGAAGGGGATAATAGATATAGCAGTGATAATGAACAAATAATAGGCTTTTGTTGGCTTTTATATGAATATGGTAGCTGACTGGATAATAAGGGAAACTAAACATAATGGATTACAGAAGCGGGGTGTAGGTTGGATGGGAGACTAGGCCTTATGGAAGCAGTTGCACAACTCTGGAAATAGGCGGTGAATAATCTTTGAAGGATGATAAGGGTAAGAGGGTATTTAGATTCATAGATTTTGGAGTGAGTTCCAAGTGACTGCTAGGGAATAGCTGATAGCAGCCTCCCAAACCGGCAGGTATTGGGAACCTTTAGCATGATGAGCTTACTGATCCTTAAGGTGTATGGCCTAGATGTGATTCGGGTGAAACAGTCTGTAATATAGGAGGGGAGTTTGCCTGATAAAGTTTTAAAGATCCAGATTGCAGCATTTCTTTTTCTTCTGTGTTGTAGGGATGTCCAATTAACTGCCATGTAAAGAGAGCAATGATGGGTGCTGGAGGGAAGGTCTGTGATAAATCTGATGGATCTATGATACAGGGTGTCCAGCTTATTTAAGAGGGAGAGTGAGCAATGGCCGTAGAGAAAATCAGCATAGTAAATGAGGGATAGGAATGATGCCTGGATTAGTCTTTGTTTGGAGTCTCTGGTAAGGTAGTGTTTTATTCTGAAAAATAGGCCAAGCCTTTGTCTCAACTTTTTATGTAGCTCTTCAATATGGACAGAGTAATCAAGCTTTATTGTCAATCCAGACTCCAAGATATTTGAATTTATCCACAAATTCCAGCTTCTCCATATAAGGTGGATAATTGTGGGGTGATGAATGATGGGGTAATGGCAGAGCAATTCTTTGTGGCAAAGAACATAGCTTTTGTTTTCTTGGCATTTAGAAGTAATTTTTTTTCCAATAGGTTGTGTTGTAGGATGGAGAATTTGACTGTAACAGTTCACATGCTTTTGATAATGAGGATTGCTGACATATAATACAGTATCATCAGCAAACAGATGAATGTTAGATTGAGAGAGGTTGACATCGATATTATTAATATAAATGGCAAGAGAATGGGGCCTAGAATAGAGCCTTGTGTACACCTCTAGCAGTGGTTTAGAGGTGGATAGGTAATTTTCATTTTACCAATTGTGACCTTCCAGAGATAGCACCTAAACCAATTGGGGAGAGTGAATCAAGGCCTCGAGAGCTAAGAGAGGAGATTAATGATTCATGATCCACTGTATCAAATGCTTTACTCAAATCCAGGAACACAGCACAGGTACTATTCTTCTTATCCAAGGCAGTCTGCCAATCGTTAGTGACTTTGGCTAGGACAGAGATGGTGTTATGTATTGATCTAAATCCAGATTGTGCTGGATTTAGGAGGTTGTTGGTGTCCAGATAGGCCCTTAACTGTGAATTTACTAATTTTTCAAGCATCTTGGATAGTACCGTAGGATGGAAATGGCCTATAATTGTTAAGGTCCATGGGATCACCTGATTTAAGTAGTGGAACTACTTGAGCTGTTTTCCAAATGGAGGGTATGGAACCAGTAGCTAGGAAAGATTGAAGAGGTGAGTGAGGGGGCAGATAAGGCGGTAATGCTATTTTAAGAAAGTAGGGATCCAGGAGTCTGCACTGCACTCTTCAAGTATCTAAATTAGATAGGAGGTCTTCTACTTCTTTCAAGGATGTTGGTTTGAAGGAAAATGTTGAAGCAGCCTTTTGTCCCATAGTGGATTGAAGGTTTAATGATGATCTCAAGAGATTTGCAGGTGAGGAGTCAAATGCTAGGCCAGCTGTGGTGAAGTGGTCGTTGAAGGTATTTAAAATTTCTTGCTTGTCAGTGATTTCTATGTCATTTAGTAGCAGTTTGGAGGGTAAGGCAGGGTAGAGTTTTGGCCTAGAATTCCTTTATAGTACCCCAAAGTCTGGATGGATTAGTGTGGATGCATCCAATTCAGCTCTGTAATAGCAGCTTTGGCAATTCTTATTTGTTTTGTGCATGAATTTCTTGCTTTTCTGAATTGAAGCCAGTCTCTAGTATCCTTTGTTTTCTTGCCTTTTTCAGAGTTTGTCTCTGGCTAACAAAGCTGATTTAAGGTCAGCAGTGAACCAACGACAAGATTTTACTTAGATCTGATACTGGTGATTGGTGCATGAATATTGAGGGCATTAGTGATAATGTCCTTTAAGATCTGAGAGCTGTTTCAACTGAGGTTGTAAGGTAAAAATCTTGCCAATATGTTGTATTGCACAAATCATGGAGATATCCTGAGATGTTAAAATTCTTTTTTGACCTTTTGAGGAGAAATTTTGCAGGGTTGGATGGCTTGAATGTAGATCTAATGCCAGCTATAGGACAATGATCACTGACATCACTGGTAGCACCCTGCATGTGAATATAAGTGAGGCTTGTTTACCAACATAATATCCAGGAGTGAGCTGTTGATAGAATTTTTTAGGTTAATCCTGGTTGGATCTTTGATTAATTGAGTGAATCCATAGGTGTCACAGAAGGTTACTAGGGGTGCAGATGCATTAGATAACCAGTTCAAATTCAAATCACCAAGGATGATGGTATCTTCAGGGCCTAGATTGAGTATTGATCCTAGGTGGGATAGGAGTTTGAGGCCTGCAGAGGGGGGCCTAAAGCAGCCAATCAATTTAAATGAAGACAAGTTCGGAAGGGATATTTTAATTGACAAGCATTCAAATTCCTTTGGTTTGGATGTATTGATGAGGCAGGATGCAGATATGGTATCCTTAATGTAGATGGCCACCCCACCACCCCTGGAAGGGCGATCTGACCTGAAGAGCTGATAATTGGGAAGGTTTATATCATTGTCTTTTGTTGTAGGTCTGAGCCAAGTTTCAGAGATAATCAGGAAGTCAGGTAGGGTATGTGCAACCCATGCCTGTATTAAGGAGAACTTTTTTAGGAGACTGCAGGCATTGAAGTGAAGGAAACTTAGGCCATTTATGGAGGTTAGATCAGAGGAGGATAAAAAACTTTCAGTGGGGCCAGGATTGATTTCAATAGTACCAATACAGATCAGAAGGAAGAAGATTAGTTTGAGGAGGGCACCAAATGAAAGGGATAGGGAGTGGTCAGAGCATTTCCTCCTCTTCTTGGGGAACCACTGTGTAATGGGTGAGGGTCCTGATATATAGGTATGGAATTTATCACAAAATAATAGTCTGATGGACAGGCATAGTGGGTTAATATAATGCCAAAATGGATGTAAGGTAATTGAGAAATGTTGTAGGGATAGAGAGCCTTTTTGTGGGATACCCCAGGGGTTGCAGTGCAAAAATGGCCGGATATAAATAAGGAATTGGTGGGTGGCCACTGGGGATGGCAGGGGTGGGCAGACCATATTCACTACATTAATCACCATGACAAGGGGTATATCATAAGTGTCATATGGGATTGAGGAAGATGAGCGCTCAGGAGCAAAAGGAAGCAAAGTAGCATTGTGGAGGTAAGATAGGGTTAAGTGAGAGAGGAATTAGCTATGGCGTGGATTAGAGAAATGGCGGGAGAAGGTGCATAAAAGAATCAACCGAGAGGGGGAGAGGCGGGCAAAATTTTGCGGCTTGCCCGTACCTTCTGCCTGCTTCTCCGGCCTCCTGGTTCCCTCGGTCGGCTAGACGGTCGCCGCCGGCCCGCTGGTGGCTCGGAGCCCCTCCGGTCTCTGGATCTTGAGGGCTGTGCCGGCTGCAAGGTAGGGGACAGAGGAGAAGGCAGTGAGCAAGGTACTTTATTGCAGGCAATCTGCAAAAAGGTGCTAAAGATCTGAATCTGCACAACAAAAGACTGGGAGGGTATGGGGGTGGTTAGGCGCCTAAGCGTCTAGCCCACACAGAACACAAAAAGGCTGTAATCACAATCTAACAAGATATCAATACAACCCTCAAATCGGGCACATTAAAGAGTAAAACAGCTCTTTTTAGGTGAATTTAAGAATAAAATAAGATAACAGAAATCCCGGCCAGAATAGTGTTGCAAAGTCCAGCTAAAGTCTATGGGAAAGGCACACCAATCGGAAGCAAGGCAGAGTCAGAGGTCGCTTTCTGATTGGTTTGCGGCTTTGCCCGTACCTTCTGCCTGCTTCTCCTGGCCTCCTGGTTCCCTCGGTCAGCTAGACGGTTGCCGCCGGCCCGCTGGCGGCTCGGAGCCCCTCCGGTCTCTGGATCTCGAGGGCTGTGCCGGCTTCTGCCTGCTTCTCCCGGCCTCCTGGTTCCCTCGGTCGGCTAGACGGTCGCCGCCGGCCCGCAGGCGGCTCAGAGCCCCTCCGGTCTCTGGATCTCGAGGGCTGTGCCGGCTGCAAGGTAGGGGACATAGTTCTGCTCCTCAAGGGTAGGGAGAAAGAGCAGTCGAGTACATACGAACATATGAACATACGAAATTTGCCAGCAGATAAAGGCCTAGAGGTCTACCAAGTCTGCTCGAATGTGCAGCTAGCACCTCTTATTCTGCAGCTGCCCCTCCCTTCTGCCCTTCCCCTTCATTAACCCTCACCCTTGTCCTGTCCCATCCTTGTTTGAAGCAGTCCACTGTTCTACTGCATACCACTTCAGCAGGTAACGCATTCCACCCAGCCACCACCCTCTCTGTAAAAAAGTGTCTCCTCATCTCCCTCCTGAACCTTCCTTGCTCCAGTCTCATATCATGGCCCCTGGTGGCCCTCCTCCTTACTTTGAACAGCCCTCTGTACCCATCTTGTTTATTCCTTTCTGTATTTAAAGGTTTCAATCATGTCACCCCTGTCTCTCCTCTCCTCCAGTGAGTACATGTTCAGCTCCTTCAACCTCCTCTCGTATGATAAGTCCCCCAGCCCCTTGATCATCTTTGTCGCTCTGCGCTGCACCCCCTCCAGTAACTTAATGTCCCTCTTCAGATACGGATGCCAGTACTGCACGCAGTACTCCAGGTGTGGTCTAACTAATGACCTATACAGTGGCAGAATCACCTCCTCCCTCCTCGAGGATATACCCCTTGCAATACAACCCAGCATTTTGTTGGCCTTGTAGCTGCCTTCCTACATTGTGCCGAGTTGTTCATTGACCCTGTAATGAGCACACCCAGATCCTTCTCCTCCTCTGTCTGGGCTAGCTGCACTCCCCCTAGCTGGTAACTCCTCCTTGGGTTCTTCATCCCAAAATGCAGCACCTTGCACTTTTTGGCATTAAAGCCCAGTTGCCCAGTGTCTGACCAGGTTTCAAGCTTTGCCAGATCATCCTGCAACCCCTGCCATCCCCCTAGGTCATCCACCACTGTGCCTACCTTGGTATCATCAGCAAACAGGCTGATCTTGCTCTTGATGTCCCATGATATGTCTGCAATGAATATCCCAAACAACACTGGTCCCAACACTGAGCCCTGTGGAACACCGCTTGTCATTGCCCTTGGGTGTGAGAGCTCCCCACCCACCACCACCCTTTGTTGCCTTCCCTGCAGCCAGTTTCCTACCCATCTCACCAGCTTTGCACCTGCCCCTGTGCCTACTAACTTCCTTCCCAGCCTTCCATGTGGCACTGAGTCGAATGCCTTACTGAAGTCCAGATACAGGACATCCACTGCATGGCCCCTGTCCAGTTGCCTAGTTACCCAGTCATAGAACTTGACTACAGAGTAACAACAGATCTGTCAGTCTTACTTCCATTATGGGTGAACTGATGGAAACACTAGTGAAAGAGGTCATACAGTAGTGGATTACTTGGAGAAAAAAGGGCTCCAGGATAGTAAAAAGCATGAGTTCATGGAAGGGAGATATTGTTAGAAGAACCTGATTACATTCTTTGACTGGATAACTTGGACAGTAGATAAGAGTCATAAAGTGGATTTGATTTGATTTATTTGTTTGTTCTGGTAAGTCCATGGGCCGCTGATCCATTTACATGGTTGACCGGTGTGCAGATAACAAAATACAAATAAATATGAGCCAATAACATAGAACTGTAAAAAAATTAAAAAAAAGGCAATATGAAAAATATAAAAAGCACAGGGTACAGGTTCAGACTAACAATGCATCAGTTATCCAAAGCACTCACATACAGTGCTACTAATCAGGTATTCCTGCAATAATTTTTTAAACTTACAAATAGATGTGGCTAAACAATCAATTTTTATGAAAGAGGAGTTAAAGAAACCTGGCAATTTAAAAAGCAAAGACCTTTGTCCCTTAGTAGTATTCATTTTGGAATGTAAAAATAGCAATGATCAGACATTCCAGTTAAGAGTGGGTTTGTATATTTTACAAATAGATGATGAAAATCTCCAGACACTTTATCTAATATAACCTTTTTTGCCAGCATAACCATCTGGATTTACTCTACCTCAGCTTTAGCACATAATTTAAATTGGTGTCTCACAGAAGGTTGCTGAAGAAGCTAGAAGATCGGGATGCAGTAAAGGACACAGATGAGTGAGAAACTGGTTGGAAGACAGACTGCAGAGGGTGGTGGTATACAGAGTCAGATACAAGGACAGGGAGGTCACCAGTGGGGTTTCACAGAGACCAGTCATGGATTCAGTCCTTTTCAATATGTTCATCAGTGACATAGGAGAAGGAATTCAAGGCAAGATGTATCTTTTCATGGATGATACTAAGCTCTGTGATGGGGTAGACAATGCTAAGGGGGTCAAGCTGATGAAGAGGGACCTGCAAAGTTTGGAGAGGTGGTCCAACGTTTGGCAGATGAATTCAATGCCAAAAAGTGCAACGTGAAGCACACAGGGGACAAATAATCCCAGAATGGAGTATTGGTAATGCTGGACACTGCTTCTGAAGAAAGGGACTTAGGAGACATCATAAGTGACTCCTTTAAACAATCTAACCAGAGTAACAACATGACAAGTAAGACAAATAGGATGCTGGGATGTATAGGAAGGGGTTTTGACAGCAGGAGGAAAGAAGTATTACTGCCTCACTGTAGATCACTGGTGATGCTACACCTGAAGTACAATGCCTAGTTCTGGGTTCAGTTCATTCCAATATTTTCATCAGCAACATGAGAAGGAGTTTAGGGCAGGCTGTCTCTCTATGCAGAGGACACTAAGGTCTATGGTAGGGTAGACATCAAAGAGAAGGTAAGGGAAATGTAGAGGAATGTGAAAACGTGGCAGATAAGGACCGCTTGGCCAACCTAGTCTGGCCATTTTCCAACCTACTGTAATACTATAGACCCTACCTGGTCTCCAGTCTTACCCTCCGTTTCATAATCAATATCGTTCTCTTATGCCTATCCCATGTGTTCCTGAATCCTGTTATAGGTTTTTGCCCCTACCACCTCCACTGGAAGGCTGTTACAGGCATCCACCTCTCTTTCGAGAAGAAGTACTTCCTCGCTTTTCCCCTGAATGTCCATGTTAAACTTATTCCATGTTGTAAGCATAGCCTATGTATGTTCATGTCCATGTTAAACTTGCACCTTGAACACTACGATGGGACCTGATTGAAAATGAGCTCTGCTCAACTGAATCCCATTCATTCATACTTTGGTGAGGAATAAAATATTGATTGATTGATTGATTGACTGAATCTAACCCCCCTCCAGCTTCATGATCCCTTGTTCTTGAGCACTTTTTTTTCTGAAAAATGCTTCCCTCTTGTACCCTGTGTATACCCGTGAGGCATTTAAAATTCTCAATCATATCTCCCCCTTCTTTCATCCAGGTTGTACATATGGAGGTCCTTTAGCATCTCCTCATAGGGCGTTTGATGCAGGCCCTGCACCATTTTAGTTGGCCTCCACTAGACCACCTCTACTCTGTCCATGTCCTTCCGGAGATGGGGTCTCCAGAACTGGGCAAAGTACTCTAATTGAGCTCTCACCTATGATTTATAGAGTAGTATCACTGGCTCCCTCTTTCTGCTGGTGATACCTCTCCCTATGCACTCTAGCATCCCACTAGCTCCCCCCACTGCCTTGTCACAATTTTTGTCCACCTTTAGGTTGTCAGATATGATTACCCTGGGTCTCTTTCCTGCTTGGTGGTCATCAGTATCACTCCCCCATCTTTTTTATTCATTTATTCAGTACAAATCGGGTTTACAACCTTTGAGTCAGGGACTCATTTACAAAGGCACCTTGTCGTGGGGGGGCAGACATCAAGACAGTTACTACAGTGCAGATTAAAACAGAAGATGACATTACAGTCGCAGTAAAAGGAACATTTAACATAGATACACGTAGGTTACATAATGTAGTAGTTTGTATTTTACTTAGGTTACATAATGTTACAAAATTGTGAGTTACACTCATGGATATAGTAGGTCCTCAGAGAAGACAGTGGGTTACATCCCTTTTTGGATCCAGTAAGGAAGGAGTGGGTCTGGGGGAGGGGGAGGCTGTCCAGTGGACATTGTTGAGCCAGGGGGCAAGGCGGGCGGGTACCACAGGTTACAACAGCGGGTAAGTTGCACCTACAACAGCGGGTATTAAAGATATGGTTCTGATGGGCTGTTTTGAAGGAGCCCATTTTTGGCAAGTTGGAGATGCAGCTAGGAAGGGAGTTGAACCAGGTGGGGGCTCAGTAAAGGAAGGATTTCTGGGCAAGAGAGGTCTTGGTTCTTGGCACCTTGAAAGTGACCTTAACAGAGCTACGGGTGGTGATGGACGATGATGACTGCTGTAGGGAGGTGGAGACCCTCGGGGGGGGGGGGAGTCCTAGCAGTGATTTCTTAGCGAGAAGGCAGGTCTGGTAGAGCAGTCGCCCCTCAAAGTTGAGCAGATTGGTGGTAGTATAGAGAAGGCAGGTGTGAGTTCGGCTGGGGGCACCGGTCAGGAACCTACAGGCCTTATTGATGGAGAGTTGGATTTTGGAGAGGGCAGTGTTGTCAGCTGTGGCGTAGATGGGCAAGCCATAGTCCACAAGGGACAATATGGAGGAGATGATGGCCAGCTTGAGGGCAAACTGAGGCAGGCAGTCCATGTGCTGGTATAGCAGGCCAATCTGAGAGTTAATGGTGGCTGACAGGGCATTAATGTGGGTGTGGAAGGAGAGGGCAGTATCGAACGTGATGCCTAGGTACTTGTATGTGGTCAGTTGTTCTAGTGGGTGCAGAGTGCTGGGGATAATCAAGAGATGGTTATTTTTAGCTTTATTTTGGTGGTGGGAGAAGAGCATTGATTTGGTTTTCTTTAGGTTAATGACCAGTCTGCGGTCACCGAACCACCTTTCGGCTCAGTTGTAAGCTTGCTGGAGGAATAATTGGAGGGAGGTGGGATTGGGATGTGAGGAAATGAGGACTGCGTCGTGGGCATAGAGGAGCATTTTACCAGTACATGAGCTGGGGAGGGTGTTGAGGTAGAGACTAAAAAGTATTGGACCCAGGATGGAGCCCCGAGGGACCCTGGAGTGAATGGGAAGAGTGCTGGAGAGAGAGCCGCTGATCTTGACATGCTGGGATCTAACAGAGAGGTAGCTAGAGTACCAGGAAATGGGACCGCAAGAGAAGCCAAGTTGGTGGAGAGAGTCGAGTAGAAGGGGATGACAGACAGTGTCAAAGGCCTTGGAGAGGTCAATGAACACTGCTCCTGCAAGGCTGCCAGAGTCGAGAGCAGCATGCAGGTGTTGGGAGAATTCCAGGAGAGCTGTGGTTGTACTGTGTCCTGGGCAGAAACCGTGCTGCTCTGGGCACATAATGTCATGCTTGGTTAGGTATTCAGAGAGCTGGATCAACACTTTTTCAAGGGCTTTAGAGAGTGGGGGGAGGATTGAGATTGGCTGGTAATTGTTGGGGGTGGACCGGTCCCCACTGTTATGTATGGGTGCGATTTTAACAGTCTTACAAGCACTTGGGAACTGACCCAGGCATAGAGACCTGTTTAGAAGGTCAATCGGGGGACTAGGACTTCATCCAAGACCATACGGAGGATCCTGGAGTCGAGGGGGTCACTGCTTGGGGTTATTGCTGCCTAAGGCTTTTAGCAGGTGTGACCTGACTTCTTGGGGGGATAGGGTGCACAGGTAGAATGGTGGGTGATGCAGGAC
This sequence comes from Neoceratodus forsteri, assembly GCA_016271365.2. Lineage (NCBI taxonomy): Eukaryota > Metazoa > Chordata > Ceratodontiformes > Ceratodontidae > Neoceratodus > Neoceratodus forsteri. The sequence goes on from CM057457.1 coordinate 81,476,010, forward strand.
AGGAGGGAGAGAAGTGGCGATTGGGTCAAAGAAGCTGCTGGGGAGGACCGAGCTTAGGTCAGAGAAGGCAGTGTTAAGGCAGTCGACTATGAGGAGTGGATCTCTGGTGGGGGTGTCATTGATGGAGAGCTGAGATGGTGGGGGGGAGCGGGACTTCTCATTTAGCTCTTTCATATTATCCCAAAAGGTCTGGGCTGAACCCCAAGTGGAAGCAAGGGTGGTCTGGTAGTGCTCTGCCTTGGCCCGCCTAATGGCCCAAGTGCACTTATTGCATTCTGCGTTGTAGGCCTGTCTATCAGATGCCTTTCCAGATTCTACAGCAATGTGCCACAGATTATCTCTGTTTTTGAGTCTCTGGAGGAGGGGTGGGGTGATCCATGGGGCATTGCATTTTTTGGAGCAGATCCTGATGAGGGGGCGAAAAGGTCACAAGCCTTACAGAAGGCATTTGTGAAGTGGTCAAGAGCTGAGTCAATGTCAGGGACATGCTGGATAGGGGACCAGTCTAGCTGGGTTAGGTATTGTTTTAATTTTATGAGGCTGCTGGGGGATAAACAGCAGCATAGAGTGGCTTGGGACACTGGCTTCAGAGTGGAGGATAACCAGAGACAGAGGACTGGGGAGTAGTCTGCCCCTGAGTTTCTGTGCACCAAGTGCATGATTTTGCACTTCTTCACATTGAATCTTAGTTGCCACACTTTTGATCACACCTCAAGTTTTCTTAGATTGCTATTAATTTTTTTGGTTCCGGGGTGGTCAGGGAGCTGGCAGCAGGGCGCGGGCAAATAGAGCACCAGCAGGAGGTCATTGGCAGGCACAGCGCTGGATCACAGAGCCGCTGAGGATTGGGGAGCCATCTGACACTGTGCAGGCACCTACAGACCCATCCTTGAATGCCTGAGAGGTGACAGGTGGCACAGCTACTCTGAGGTAGCACCACTGAGTGCAATCCACTAGAGACATGGCCCCCACAGATGCAAGGTGCATGGGACCAGGGCTCCATGCACATGTGCATGGGACCAGGGCTCCATGCACATGACCACATGGCATAACCACCATCCCACTTGCTCAGTGCCACAGTGCAGCTGTGTTGCCCACACTGTGGCCGTGTGCCACACACGGTCTACGGGCCATCATGCGAGGCAGCCCCCCTCGGGATGTGCAGCCAACCATGGTGGAGGTGGGCAGGGGCACCACGACACCCTACAGGGAGTGGCAGCACTCATATGAAGGGCACCAGCTGGGGACAGCAGGGCATGCAGCCCTGCAGCCAGCACCCTGACCACTCGGAACTTAATATGACAGTGCAGACCCCTAGGTATCTCAGAGTTGGAGGTGGTAACATATCTCCCATCTCTAACTCTGCTTCACACTGTGCTGTTCACATTCCTGCAAACCCTCTGCCAGCCATATGTCAATTCCTCAGCCCCCGTATCGGTGCTGAATTGTGCTCCTGAGCACTGGGTGCCCTGTTACACTGGCACCCTGATAGTGGGGGTGCCCTTGCTGTTCATACCCTTTCACTGGGACTCTACTTGCCGGCACCCTGCTCTGGCACCCTGACCACCTGGAACCAATTTTTCTCACTCCCCCCGGAGTGTCTATCGCATTTTAGATCTTTGTGTCATCTGCAATAAAGCATACCTTCCCTTCTAGCCTCTCTGCAATGTAGCCGATAAAGATATTAAAGAGGACCAGTCCCAGTACTGATCATTGTGGCACCTACTGACCACCCTCCCTTCCTCAGAGAGAACTTTGTTTACCATAACACTCTGTTGCCTATCCCCCAACCAATTTCTTACCCAGTTTGCCACCTTTGGACCCACTCCCAGGCTGCCCAGCTTGTTTACAAGTCTCCTATGTGGAACAGTGCTGAAGACCTTATTGAAATCTAGGTAGGTCACATCCATGACTCCACCCTTATCTAATTCCCTGCTTACCCAGTCAAAGAAATCTATTAGATTTGTTTGGCATGACCTCCTTGTTGTGAATCCATGCTGCCTTGGATCCTACAGCCACACCCAAGCGCAGGGTCATTCTCAATGTCCTACAGGGGAATGCCTCAGTCAGCTAGTGTTGGAACCCACTCAAGAGGGAGCAATCTTAGACCTGGTACTCTCAAATGGGTATGGAGGTATGGAGGGAGTATCTCAGATCTAGAAGTGGGTAACCATCTGGGAACAAGTGACCACCAAACTGTGGTTCACAATAAACACAGCTGCAGAGTCAAATCATACAAAAGTGAGGGTACTGGACTTTAGGAGGGCTGACTTTGTCAAAATGGGAGAGTGCCTCAGAAAAGCTCTAGCAAACAGACAAGAAGGAGGGGTGGAGAAACAATGTGAAAACATCAAAACTGCCATCACAGAGGCGACAAGCCTTTGTGTGAAGCAAATGAATCAAAATGAAAGAAAAAACACTATAATTCTCAAAAGAGGTGGCAGGGAAGGTTAGGGAGAAAAAGACAGCATTCAGGAAGTATAAGGAAACACAGAAGGAACAGGACAGAGAACTGTACCATTTAAAGCAGAAGGAAGTGTGCAAGGCAGTAGACCCCGGAGCAGTCATCAGCAGTTGAAATAGTCAGTTGCAATTCAATGCGGTTCCAATCAGTTGCAATTGCATTGGATTGCAGTCATAAAATAGTGGAGTTGAAATCCACTGCAGTTGACGATTCTTTGACCCATCTAGGTTTGTTTTTGTGGTGCACTACAATGTGTTTTCTCTTTTTTCTTTCCTGGGGGTAGGAGGTGGGGCTAGGGGGCTGTGAATATCTAAAGGCCCCCGACCACCGGCACCGAGCCTTATAGCCAATAAAATGCACCCCTGGCTCCTGGACATGAAGCATCCACCTATTAGGAGAGATAGAAGGAGGAGCCAGGAGCTTGAGAGTGTCTGTGACTGTCTGCATGAGGTGGTGGGGAGAGCATGCCTAGGTGAGAGAGAAGACTGTCAGGAGAGGAAGCATCTGTGTTGGTGTGTGGGCAACAGAGTGAGCAGCGTTTTTCTGCAGGGATGAAGTTTGGCAGTTCGGCCTTTAATTTAAATATGTTAACTGTGTCCACTGTCCTGACGTGTCCAGTGCCCAAAGAAAGACTAGTGTGTGGCTGTGTAGGTCCCAGTCAGTCCTCCAGCAAAGCCAGGCAGCAATCGTGTGAAGGCAGCAAGTCAATGGTCTGGTCATGTTTGGGATCAGCCCATGATCCCATCAGCTGCGCCCATCGGGCAATTCTCACTCAGTTTCTGTCAGGTCTTCAGAGTCGGCAAGGAGGAGGAGTGGTAGGTGCACTAGTTTCACTGCACGGAGTACCAGAGTGGGGACGTGGGTTAGGTTGGGACCGACTCTGTGAGTTGGGAGGAGCACTCAGCTCCAAAAACACCAACACCACCACCAAGTACTGCAGTAGTGGTAGTCTGAGCTATGGAGCCACCCGACACCACCGACTGAATCACCACCCGACACCTGACCGAAGTGGCAGGCAACAGGCTACTACGGTGAGCAGGGTTCTGTGTGGGATGTGTGTGTAAGGCTTGCCAGGGCTGGGCAGTAGGCAGTAGGAAGGAGGAGGAGGATGGTCTCTCACAGACTACTCAGTCTGTCTGTGTGTTTGTTTCATGCTGAGTTGGCTTTTCTGGCTGGTTGGGGGCTCAGGGACTGTGGGGCCAGGGGGGCTGAACTCAAAAAGCCAAGGCGATCGATCATCATCGATCTACTGCAGGTGGCCCTGCTGGGCTCTCTCTGACTGTGGTGGCATTTTGAGTAAGTCAGACACCCTACAAGGTAGTGGAGCAGAGCAGGTGCAGGTGGTCAGTTGGTGAGTTCCTTGACAATAGGAGGTTGGTGCACTGAGCATGGTCAGTCGGGTCCAAGGGACAAAATGTTTGTTGTTTGCCACTGTAGGAATTGGATAGACTAAATATTAAAGTCCTCACGGCAAGATAAATACAATTTTACAAAACACATTAGTGTACATGCTGAAAGCAAAACAAGTTCAGAAACTGTGTCAAAAATGTTTTTAATATGCATGAGGTTTTTTAGCTTTAAATTTAAACTATGGATACATCTCAGTTCTGGTATACCACACAGGAGGTATTTCAAGGGGTTCTCCCTTAAACTGTTTTTAGTCTCACAGATTCTACGACTACTAGTAGTACACTAACATATATTGATGGTTAGTTCCGTTTGCAAAAGGGTACCATCTAGCTTCTGTGGGGTGTTTAAGAGGCCCTACCTATACTATATTTTAGACTCACAGTTCTTTTTCTAAGTAACTCGTATTACTGCTGCTTATTTTTCTGTACCGTATACTGTTTTACTGCCCTGCTTCAGTATGTTACTTTCTGGGACTTAGTATATTTTGTTGATGTTTTTGACTGGTTATTGTGCTTTAATGGGTCCCTACTGTGTGTAGATTTGTTTCACTGCACTTTGTATTTGCATTTTTAAGAGCAGCCAGCTTCTTAGCTGCTTCTGACTATTGGCTGCTCCCTCTAACATACGCAATACCTCACCTGCCCCAGAGTTGAGGGGCATAAATAATTTCTTTTGTTTCTGCGCATTTATGAAATTATAATGCTGCTAAATCCCAAATGCTAAAAAGCGGAGCTGCTTCCTGACCTTACCCACCAACACGCCCCCATGTAGGCACATACAGCCCAGTTTTGTGATGTCAGAAGGTGAAGACTGTGTATCATCGCACCCCATTGATTTTGGGAGGAGGACTTTCACACATTTTATTAACTCTTATAGTTGAAATTTTAATTTGAAAAAGCTATGGGGCAGGATTCTAAAGGAGATGCCCCCAGTGCAACTCGGCTGTCCTGGTGCAGGGGAGATGCACTGAGTGCAAAATGGGCTATTCATAGAGGAAGCACAGGAAGATGCCCCCAGTGCATCTCCTCTGTGAAAACCACAGGTGCGCCCAGCCCAGGATGCCACCTTGGATCCCAGGCTGCTCTGGAGCATCCCCCATGACAGGCAGTGAGTCCACTGGGGCAGGGTATCTCAGGAAGCCCTGTGCCCAAAAACGTTTTCACAGCCAGGGGTACGCAAATGAGGCCATTAATCATGCATGGTGCAATGGGGCCATTAGCATGCCTTTATAGACCTATTTGCATAACGCCGGCTGGGATTCCCCAGCAGAATGCACCACAGTGTAACCACCGTCCCACCCCCGCCAGACCCCAGCCCAAGCCATGCCGCTTCAGGCGGTGTTGTATGTAATGGTCCCCATGCCTCCATAGTAAGCTGCTTCCAGCGGCAACAACAGTATCAAATCTCCCCCCTTCCCAAGCCCCTGTAGAGTGCCCCTCACAGCGGCAGTAGCAGCACTGTTCACCCCCCTGAGCTCCCGTACAAAGCTGCTACCGGCGGCAGTAGTAGTGGAGATGCCCCCCAAGCGCCCGTACAAAGCCACTCCTGGCAGCAATAGTAGTGGAGATGCCCACCTCTGAGCACCCATACGATGCTGTTCGCGGCAGCACTGGATTGCAGGCTGAACCTCCCTCAGCCCCAAGCCACCGGTACAATTGCCTCAAGCGGCAGAAGTGCAGACAACCCCCCATGTACCCCCCAATCCACCCCTCTCCCTCCACCCAGCAAGGACCCACTGTGGCGGGCAGCTCAACCACCCACATACCACCACGGCCGCCCGCTGACAGAGCTGTCTGTGAATGACAGCCTCCTTTGGCCAAAAGCACATCAGGCTGTGCTATAGCTGTCAGTTACAGACAGCTGTTGGTGGGTGGCCATGGTGGTATGTGGGTGGGGTTGGAGACGCACGCTGGACAGAGGGTCCTTGCTGGGGGTGGGGTTGGGGTACATGGGGGCTGTCTGCACATCTGCCGCGGAGGTGGCTGTAGCCAGGGGGCTTGGGGCTGGGGTTCAGCCTGCAATCCAGTGCCGCCACGAGCGGCATCATATGGGCACTCGGGGAGGGCATCTCCACTACTACTGCCACTGGGAGCTGCTATGTACGGGTGCTCGGGGTGGTGAACAGTGCAACTACTGCCACCGTGAGCGGCGCTCTACAGGGGTTTGGCGCGGGATGGGATTCGATACTGTTGTCGCCGCCGGGAGTGGCTTTGTACGGGGATTGGGGGACATGTCCATTACTGCCAGGGGCAGCATTGCACAAGGCAAAGGCCTAGGGCTCACTGGGCTGCCAGAGTGGGCAGGCACCTGTGCTGCTGCCCACAGTGTGGCGGCCAGCTTGTGGGTGGCTAACATAAGTCTAAATTTCTAGAATTATCTTTCTGTGGTGCATCCATGAACTTGCCCCGGAGTTGCACCACAGTACTGGGCTGTGAGTGGGGCTGCACCCAGTATGCATGGGCAGGTCCCTCCCTCACAACCCCTCTGGATGCACTGCATATCATTATGGGTGGTATGTGGTGCATTGGGGTTGCGCAGGCGCATAATCACCCTGCCTGAATTGCCCTTGGGCACATTTTGGGGGTGCCCTGGTGCATCTTGGATGCACTGGGTGCATCCCTTTTGTGAATCTTGCCCACGAAGTTTAAAAAGTATGACAAACTACTACATAATAAAATTCAACGATGGTGAAAGTTGAAAAAACTGGTTGGATTTTCTTCAATTAGTTGAAGTCAGAAATTTCAAACTGGTTTAAAAAATCAGTCATACTGTGTGGTAAATCAGTCATAATTGGTTTTTCAACTGACTCCGGCGACTACAAGGCAGTCAGAATAGCAAAGGCCCAAACCAAGGAAAAGAAAGCTAGCTCATTTAAGAAGCGGGATAAAACCTTTTATAGTTACATTAGAGAGCATAGAAAGACAAAGGGAGGGATAGTGAAGCTGAATAGAATGGGCGGTGGGTGGGCAGAGAGGGACAGTGAAAAAGTAGAAATACTGAAAGAATACTTCTGCTCAGTATTCACAAAAGAAGAGTAGGGGGAGGTACCTAATCCAATCAATAGAAGCACTTGCCTGATGCAGAGGTTTGTTGCATTCCTACCAGGTCAATACGTCATACACTTTACAGCGCATGACATAACCACGTAACAGGATGAGCGAGAGGGTGCAAAACTGCGAAAGGATGTATGTGTGGTAGTGCACCCCCTCACTCTTCCTAGTACAGAATACAAATCCTATTGGGACGAGGAACCACCAAGCAGCTGCCATGGCTCGATGGGATGAGCCACAGGCAGCAAGGGATGCATTGCATCCGTGGACTGGGTTTCGATTCCCGGTCCCAGACGCATGCAATTTTTATATTTTTTCGGTCTTCATGTGAATTTAAGTGTTAATCCCCCCAGAGTTAGTTATTTTAGTTGGGGGGAGTACAGGAGTCATAGCCCCCCACAAAACAAAGACTTATGCCACTGGCAATATATTGCGCTGTATTGGCAGCACGGTATATTGCTGCGGCATAATGGATTGCAACATTATGACCCCATACCTGTTGCCCTCACTATGGCCCATTTTATTTTCACCCACTGTTCCTCCACTCCACCCAAATCTTCCTTCCCCCCACTGGAGTATCACTGAAGCATTTCCCCATCTTTGTAAAGCTGGCCCTACTAAAGTCCAGTACTCTAGCCTTTGTCCAGTTTGATTCTGCCACAGTTCTTATATTGAACCACACCTTACAGTGATCACTGGTCCCCAGGTGGCCTCCCACTGTGACATCTGCAACACTGTCCCTGTTGGTGAGTACAAGGTCCAATATTGCTCCCTCATGAGTAGGCTCTCCTATTAGTTGCTTGAGGAATGCCCCCTGCAGGGAGTCCAGGATTTTCCTTCTCCTGGCTGTTGCTGTAGCTGGGATGCTCCAATCTATATCCAGCAGATTGAAGTCCCACACCAGTACCACCTTCCCCTTCTTCTGTCATCTTTTGGACATCTTCCACCAGAATCTTATCCATCAATACCCCCCCCCCCCGCTGGAGGTCTGTAGATCATGCCAGTGTGAACAGATGCTCCATTCTTCATCTCTAGGGTGACTCCCAGTACCTCCACCCCTCCCTGTGTTCTGAACAGAGTATTGCCTGGTATGGCTATATCCCAGTCATGGTTCTCATTGCACCATGACTCAGTAACAGCAACAGTGTCCAGGTCAGCCTCTGACATCATGGCCACTAGGTCTGGGATCTTATTTCCAGACTTCTAGCATTTGCACACAGGGCCTTCCAAATTCTGTTGCCACCCTTACTGTCAGCCACCCTTTTTCCCTTTTGCCTACTCTCCTTATCCGCTCTACCTTCATTCCAACCCTTCTTCATTTGTACCATTGTGTTTTTCTTAATAATAGGTACTCTTAGGGATTTTCTTCCCTTAGGATTCTACCTAATGACTACTTCAGTTTGTGGGGCCGGGGGGGTAGAGTTTATGTCACCCTGATTCCTACTTCCACCCCCTTTGCTAGTTTAAATGCTTACCAATGCAACATTTCAACCGTTCACTGAAGACTGCGTTTCCCATCCCAGGCGGATGCAGGCCATCTCCCTTGTATAGGCCTTTATGCCTCCAGGTGTTACTCCAGTCTCCAATGTAGCCAAGACTCTCCTCTCTGCACCACTCCTTCAACCATGAGTTGAAGCTCCTGGTATGGAGGACCCTATCCTCCCCCCCATCAGAGACAAGCAAGACCTCTGAAAAGGTCACTGAATGTGCTACCTGCTTAAGATCCCTCCCCAACTACCTGAAGTCCTCCTGTACTATCCTGTCCTCATCCCTAACCAGATCATTAGTCCCCGGGTGTACAACAACATTTAGCTCTCCCTCCATTACTGTTGCCATAGCGATCCTTAGGATACACTTCCCATCCCTCTGAGCTGTGGTACTAGGTAGGCACCTACCCTCTCTCTCTCTCTCTCTCCCTTTCTGTCCCCAAATCTATCCCCCTGACAATGGAGTCCCCCACTAAGAGATGCTTCCTCCTCCTCTGGGTCCTCTGTCACCCTCCTTGGGGTCTCCACTGTGGAGGACTCACACATCCTCCCTGTTCACTACTATATGTGCCTCCATAGGAGAGTCCCACCCTGCCAGAGCAGCATAGGAATTGTGTAGTGGTACCACCTGGTGATGTGTCTCTGACTCACCACCCTCACCCTTACCGAACCCACCCTAGTCCAGTTGCTCCTCCCCCTTGGCAACTTTTGAGGCAGTGGGGGCAGACTTGGTAGTGCTTTGGGTGGGGCAGAATTCTACCAACTCGGAATGAAGACAAGTAACCTCCCCCTCAGCCCAGAAAGGAGTATGCAGGTGATGTAGCACTGCAGTCTCCAGATTTCACTGAAAACTGTCACCCAACAGCCACTGTACTGCACCACTCCCAGCATATCTATTTTCTACCCTGCCTGTTTTTGTTTTTCTTGTACCCTTTTTTACCCTTACCCTAGATAGGGTGTTTCACCTATTCCCAAATTTTGCTTGCCTTAAACTTCCTGTCCTTCCTTCCCCAAATCCAATAAGAATGAGCTTTCTATAGTACGAGTAACTACACTACGTAACTTATACTTCCACTTTTTTAACAAGATATATGTTTTTTCTTCCCCCCTTGTTTTATATTAATTTGTTATAATACCTAAAACACTACAACATTTATACGCCCAAACTCTGTAGCCTATTATAATAATGTGGCCTTACCATTGCGTATACGCCATCAGTGAATAGAATAATGACAGAAAACATGTACTTACCCCAGCTGCTGACAGGGTTCTCCACTTCCCCTGTTGATGTCTGCTGATGTCTAAGGTGCCAGCCTTGTACCTGTTCCACTCACTTGATGGGACATTAATGTGTGGGACACGTTCCTTTTATCCACCCTAGTAGACCTACCCCCACACAGACAAAAATCCCTGATAGGATAGGAGCACACCTCCACACAGTAGCAAGCTCCCAATTGGAGCAAGGGCAAATGATGAGGAGAAAAGCCCAGCCCACAGGAAGTGGGCTATTTCTCCAGTTGGTTTGTACTGTGGCAAATCCCCCTTAGTGTTCAGAACCCGCCTGGCTCCACTGCAGCTCCTCGTCCACTGCTGTTTTCTTTTTTCAAGATACTATCCAAACCTTGCAGCAATTTTAAAAGCCATTCTGATGATAATTAGTCATGCCCTCACACAGTAGCAAGCTCACAATTGGAGCAGGGGCAAAGGAGGAGGAGACAAGTGCAGTGAACAGCAAGACTGATTGCTGACACTCAGCAGTCTAAGACTGCAGCAGTAGTTGTTAGTTTTCCTGTTGGGTTGTACTGTGGCAAATCCCCCTTAGCATTCAGAGCCCACCTGGCTCCGCTGCAGCTACTCTCCCAATGCTGTTTTCTTCTAGATACTGCCTGAACCTTGCAGCAGTTTCAAAAGCTGTTCCGGTGATAATCAGTCATGCCACTGCACAGTAGCAAGAGTAAAGAACTCTTGAATGGAGTATTGGATGGGTGAGGGGGGCTGTCAAGCTGGGCACTACTTCTGAGAAAAATGACCTAGGAATTAGTATACGTGACTCCCTTAAACAATCTAGCCTATGTAATAAGGCCTACAGTAAGGAAACAGGATGCTGAGGTGTATAGGGAGGGGTTTTGAGAGCAGGAGAAAAGAAGTGTTACTGCCTTTCTGTAGATCACTGGTGATGCCACACCTGAAGTACTGTACCTAGTATGGTGCAGTCTATTTCAATGTTTATCAGTGTTGTAGGAGAAAGAATTCAGGACAAGATGTGTCTCTTCAGTGATGACACTAAGCTCTGTAGTAGGGTAGACAGCAAAGAGGCAGTAAGGGAGATGCAGAGGAACGTTGTGAAGGCTGGAGAGGTGGTCCAAGTTTTGGCATCTGATCTTCAGTGTCATAAAGTACAAGGCAATGCACATAGGAAAGAAAGCAATGAAAGAAGTCAGCAGCCAGTCCAGGACTAATATCAAGGCAATTTATTCAAGAACAAAGTGCAAGTGCTAAGTGCAAAAACTGTGACTTACAACATCATTGTAACGGGCATGGCCACAAAGTCTTACATGTCACCTAGCCTACACCAGGCTTCATCAGAGATAACTAACTTTTCAGTACAAGAGATGTATATATATATATTCCAACATCCATGTGCTTATGTGAAATAAACGTGCTAATACAATAAATATAATGAAAAAACAATTGCAAACAATTGCACCAAACATCATTCGTGCAATGATTATTGAAGTAGTGACCATTTAGTACATAAAACACTGCTTACTGATAGGTCCAAATATATTGCCCAACAGCATTTATTTGATTATCTTGTTTTATTTTATCAATACCCAATTACTGCATATATTCAGTAATTGTAAAAGCAGTTCATTGTAACTATACCTGCTTCTGAAAGGGCCAGATGAACTTTTAACATTATCAATGCAAATCCAGTGGTAGTTCAAATTAAAAGTTTTTTTTTAGAATGTTTTGCTTTCTGTTGCACACCCCTTATTATAAAAATGCTGCCATGTCAATATTGTCATTGAGACCTTGTCTTTCCCTAGATTTTAATGCAAAAATCCCAAAACTCTCCCTTTGACAGATCAATTGTTTCAAGTTACCACCTTTGGGTCCTACTGTAACCTTTTCAATACTGGTGAATTTGAGTTCATGTTTAAGATTAGGGTTTGTACAGTTATTTTCATGTCTTACTATGGCATATGGCATATCTTTGTGTACTAATGCCCTCAGATGTTCACAGGAACATTGTAGCAAATACACAACTGCCATGATGGTATTGCATAAAATAAGGTCCTTTATTTTAAAGACCTGGAGCAGGATTCACAAAGAAAGCCAAAATTCCTGCAGCTGTGGGAAAAAGGCCTGCAGCACTGCAAAAATGCAGTTGCACGATATTCTGAAAGAAAATTTGTGCAGGTGTGGAATTCCGCATAAATCCCTGCAGTTGCAGAAATTCAGCAGCTGTGGAAATTGTGCAAGTGCTGAAAATCCACAACTGCAGATCTGCAGCTGCGGAAATGGCTTAGGAGGCACAACAACATTGAACCAAATTAGCTGGAGCAGCAGACTTTAACATTTCTGCCATAGATGTAGCTGAAAGTATCCACAGAGAGACCAGCAACCAGTCCCCAGCTGGGACCACTGCAGTACCACTGGACCAGCAACACCATGCACCACAGTGGCTGTCTGTCACTGCTGGTCATGTCCCTCCCTGGAGTGTTTCTGTTGCCTGCAGGAGTAGCACTCACTGCAGACTGTTCAGTCTATACTGCTTGTGGGGCTCCTTTATGGGCTATACTGGGTCTGGTGGTGGTTGTTTGTTGTCATTTAATGACAACATGTGCCAGTATTACAGTACCTACAGTCACTGATATACACCCACTGGGTTGCTATTACTTGTGCCTGACCTCCACTGTACTTGTATTTCAATTGTTGGGGCAATACTGCAGTTTGCTGAGGGAGTGTTACACCTCACTCTCATGAGTGTAACATTTTTTTCGCAACTGTCGAAAAAACCTAGCTGAGAATAGCCCTTAGGGGGATGTGCCATACTTATCAATTATTGTTTTTCCTCAGGAACTTCCGCAGCTGCACTTTTTTCCACAGTCTGTAGTGTATTTTTTCTGCAGCTGCAGAAGTTTTGTGAATAGCACTCAGAGCAATGTCCCCTTTTTTCCATAGCTACAGGAGTTTGGGGGACTTAGGGAAGGTTTTGCACCATCAGAAAGCTTTGTGAATCCCCCCCATGATCTGTAACCAGATTTTTAAATGTATTTGTTGTTTGTACATACAGACAGAATGTACATTTTCCACACCTTTTAGAACCAGATGGTGGATTTACTGACCATAGTGTATTGCTTTTTTTGTTCTGTGGTAAACAGGAGCTAACAACCTTGTCCTTTACAGTAAGAGCTCTTGTATAAATCACTTTTGGACCTTCTCCCACACATTGTTTTATTTTGTCATCTGTTTGTAGAATTCTCCAATTTCTTGTGAGGATTTCTCTCAATTTCTAGCACTGTACTTAGTTACAAAACCAATATCTTGGTATTTATTCTCTTTTATTTGTATACTTGATTTTTGTTTCAGTGTATCTGCCCATTGCATTTCATCAACTACTTCTACATCTTCTTTTATTGTGGCCCAGCTATAAACTCTTTCTTGAAACCATTGCACCTGCTATTTCCTCTGCCCTTCAAAATCTGTTATATTTGTACAATTTCTCAGAGCTCTAATCAATTGTCCCTTGGGTATGTTCCTTGGGATGTGTCTAGGATGGAAACTGTTAGCCAGGAACAAGCTGTTCCTATCTGTGGGTTTTGTATATAGGGAGGTCCTTATATTGCCCCCCCACCCATTTTAAAAATCCTCAGATCTAGGAAATTTACCTCCTGGTTGCTCACACATGCCTTAAATTGTAGGTTGCCATCTGTACCATGCAACCAATCAACAAATATTGTATATTGTGCTTACTATTGTTGCTTGTATCAAATCTGTTTCATATGTATTACTGTTAACTTGTACTCCACTGTCACCCTGCACCATGTGTTATGGCCCGGGTCGTGCCTGAAAACGGTCCCTGGGATCAGTGCACTCACCTGGTTATTAAAGTCATAAATAAATAAATTCAAAAAACATTTCTCTAGTCCCCTTCCAGACAATTACGATGTCATCAATAAAATGGCACCACAAATCCAGATATGCATGATATGGATTTGTGGTGCCGTTTCTCACCCAGTCCCTTTCCCACTTGCCAACAAATAAATTGTCATAATTGGGAGCCATAGTGTCCCCCATTGCTGTCCCCTTGATTTATTTGTAGTAGCTGCCCTGGAATAAAAAAATGTTTGAACAAAGTACAAGTTCTGACAAATAGTAAATATTCAGTAGGAACCCCATGTGGATAAGCCCTCTCATTTAGAAAATATTCCAAAGCCTCCAGACCACCTTTACGGGGAACATTAGTGTATAATACTTCTATATCCACTGCTGCAAACAACCACTTATCTCCCATATCTAGTTCCTCCACTATATTGATAATTTGTATGAAGTCCTTTATATAAGATGGGAGATTTTTCACTAAAGGCTAGAGAAATGTATCTACAAAACTGGACAAAGGCTCTGTGAGGGCCCCCCCCAGAGATAATGGGTCGGCCAGTGGGTTCACAAGGTCCTTGTGTATTTTGGGTAAACAGTAGATGGTTGGGACCACAGGGTGTGAAACAGAGCTCTAAATTGGACATCAGAAATATAACCACAAAGATGTCCCTCTTCCAATACACAGTCAATTGCTTTATTAAAATTCCCAGTAATATTATGTGACAATTGTTGGTAGAAATTAACATCAGAAAGCTGCATATCAATTTCTGAGACATATTTGATTTTATCCATGACTACAATTGCTCCCCCTATGTTGGCACTCTTTATTTCACCATTCTGATTTGTAGACAGATTATTTAAAGCAATATGTTCATTTCTAGTGCAGTTATTAATAAATTGTGGACAGGGTGAGTTCATGAGTCTATCTATGTCCATTTCACATTTTCTAACAAAGATTGTCATTGCAGGGCTTACATTAGGACAATATGTTGACCTTGGTTTTATCTGTACATCAACATTTATATTGTCCTCTGTACAGTTCACATCTTGTTACTCATCTGCATTCTCTGTATCATTTTTCCCATAAATTGTTTTATTGTGACTTTGCGGGCAAGATGATGCAGGTCAACAATGGTCTAGAATTGACTCAAGTCAGTAGTTAGGGAGAAGGACAGACCTTTATTTAACACAGTCTCTTCATCACCTGTCAAAGTATAGCTAGAAAGATTAATTACAGGAGATGATTGGGGTGCAGTATTCAGTTCCTGTATCCCCCTCAACGACCTCTTCCACACCTGCCCTCCCCATCTTTCTCTTTGGAAGTACAGCTCCTGAAACCTGGTCTTCTTCACACTACAATGGCATAGCGGGGAAGGGGTGGACTGGTATTGTGTATTCTGTGGAGGGTGTTGTTTCCTGTGCTCTAGAAAAACCTCCGGATTACTGTCGGTGTCACTGGGGCTGGACATAAAGTCCAAAATTGTGATATCTTCTGATGTACTACTATTCCGCAATATGGATTTTAGGCCCCCATGATCATCACTTGCTATTTGGTTATCATGTGTACTAACCGTTTTGTTATCACTCCAGTTAAACACCCTGCCTAATGTATAATCTCCTTTTTTATCTCAGGTAAATTCCTTTTGCTTTGCCTTTTTTATTTTGATAGTATAGCTTGCTACTTTATCTGTTAGTTGTTTTTTATATTTATCAAATTCCATGGAACTGCACAGATCTTTAAGCTCTTTCTTTTTGTTCTCAATGTCTTTAATTAGAAGTTCTCTTACTAGAGTGGCATGTTCAAGTATCAGCTGAACTGACCACAGTGTTGCATCCTCCATGATCTCGTGCCATTTTTTTCATGAAAACTTGATCCTCCATACCATATGCTGGCATATTCAGGATATGTGGACTGCGTGGAACCCTCTTCACAGACACATACGCCTCCAATGTTATTTTATGCCAATGCATTATTTGTCCCTTAAGGGCAATTTTTCCAGTGTCCTGAATATAGCTTTACTTGTGGTCTGCTGAGTTTCTTGTCCTGTAGCAGCTTATATCTGCATTAGCATATGCTGATTTGATTCTTTTTTCTCTAACTAAATCAGGGCTACAGAAAAAAATAGATTTATTATACAATCAAACAAAATATTTAAAATTAAAAATAAATATTAATAAATCCCAAACAATGATGTTTGGACCTACTGCAAAGTTGGTTAAATTTAATATAAGAGGAACAGCTCTGGAAAATGTGCAAGACTACACTTACCTAGGTCTTACTTTTTCACATGCAATGAAATGGACTGATCATTTAAGAAAACTAAGTGAATCAGCTCAGAAAACTGCCTTAGCACTAAATAGATTAAATTATAAATATGGGGGCTTGTCATTTGAACCTATTATAACCGCAATTAAAGTTAAATATTACTCACAACGTCTTTATGTGGCAGAGACATGGGGTGTTAGAAATTTTAATATTATAATGATTCCAGTGCATAATTTTCTGAGAAAAAGTTTAGGACTATCTCCCTCATATCCAGCACAATTTCTGAGAACAGAAATAGGCCTTGCAGATATAAACGCCTCAAGGGATTTATGGGAAATCATGTATTGGATCAAGGCGGCAAGGCTACCAACTAACAGGTTATCTGCAGTGCGTGAATGAACAACGAGATTGGATTAAAAGAGACTGTGCTGGAAATTGTTGGCTAAAAGGAATTTTCCAAAAACTGGATACATATGATCTTGATGTTCAGAATAGATACGTGGAAAGAAATATTACCTAAAGTTTAAAATACAGAAGCTATATTAAAAAGAAAATAATAAATTACTGGATTTCAAATGACAGGGAACTGATATGTAATACCAAGATAGAACCTTGGTATGTTTCAAATGTGACTGACCACTCATTTTAATATTATTTAACTTCATTAAAAGATCCTATATTACAGAAAGTTTTTACAAGATATAGGCTGGAATGTTTTAAAAGCAATGTTTTAACAACTATGTATAAAAAGCTTTCAGAATCTAAAATGAAATGTTTTTGTGGTATTGGATTTAAGTAATATCTCCTTTATGTGCTATGGGAAAGCACCTGGCACAATAAAGAAAGAACATTCTGGCTTGCACCCTTCATTACATACAGGGAGAATATAGGTAGAGAGCTACAAACACAAATACTCCTTACTAAACAGAACAATTGGGCAATGAACAGACTTGCAAACTTCTTTCTTCAAATAAGCAAGATTAGGCATATCAAAATTAGGAATATGAAAAATTAGATCTACTGTGCGTATGAAGTATTATAAAATCTGTGGAAGAGAACTTGCCTGTACTGTTCTTCTGTTGTTCATTCCAAGAGGGTTGACTGTCATTCTAAAGGTGTTTGTATAACATTATTTATATCAAATTGTATTTAAATCTTTTGTAATGCATCTTTCATGCAATTCATGTTTTTATGTAAAATTGTAAAGACCTAATGTGTTGAACAATAAAGTTTTTAATCTGAATCTGTGGCAGCATTTTCATTCAACAAGAGCTTGCCCCCTACTGGATTGCCAAAAACAGTCTCAGCAAAACTGGCTTCATTACTGGCCACAACTGTGTTAGTATCCAAATTCATCTTTGGAAAATGACCATTCCCACTTATATATATCATGAAAACACAAAAAATCGGATACTACAGAGCTAGCCAATTGCACTGTATTTAACACTTTAGAGTTAGTCTTTTCAAGCGAAGTTTGGCAACTTGTGTTTGGACATAGGGAAGAAGAATACCAGAACAGATTATTGGATGGAGGGGTTAATCTGGGCACTACTTCTGAGAAAAAGGACATACAGTAGGAGTCATCATACATGACTCTTTAAGGTAATCTAGCCACTGTAACAAGGCCTACAGTAAAACAAACAGGATGATGGGGTGTATCAGGATGGTGCTGACAGTAGGAGGAAAGCGGTATTACTGCCTCTCTATAGCTCACTGTTGAGGCCACACCTGGAGTATTATGACCAGTTGTGGAGTCCTCACCTAAGGAAAGACAAGGATAGGCTGGAGATGGCACAGCATATGGTAACCAAGATGATTCAGGGACAGAAGGGCAGATCCTAACTTGACAAGTACTTGCTAGAGGCCAGATGAGAGAGGGTGGTATGGTATAGACCTTCAAGTTCCTGACAGGAATGAACAAAGTGAATTGCAATGAACTATTCAACAGGAGTAGAAAATCTAGAACACAAGGGCATGAATGGAAGCTAGTGTGTGTGTGTGGGGGGAGGGGGCAGGGAGAAATTTTAATGTACAGAGAGAGTGGTAGAAGCAGGGAACAGTCTGCCACTGACAGTGAAGTGGTGGGTACCAAAACCATTAATGGGTTCATACATAGTTTGGACAGAGTTAAAGGCATAGTAGTTACTCAGAGGGTAATACTGAGACAGGGAGAAAGGGAGCAGATAGTGTGGACAAAAACTCTGTATTGACAAAAGGTCTTGGGGTATATTAGGGTGTTAAAGGTAGATTGGATGGACCACCAGTCTTTTTCTGCTGTCATTCTCTGTTTATATGTTTCCAGCACTTTTTGTTTGTTTTTGTTTATTTAAAATCTGGAAATGTTCATGAGCCAATGACCTGTTTACATGGGCGACCAGAATAATCAACAAGAATACAATACAAAATGATACATAATGCACAATACAACATTCAATAAATATATATCAACAGTACAAAAAGGCTAGCCACTGAAGCATTTACAATCCCAGCTGGAGAAAAGATGTTTTTTTCAGAGTCTATCTAAAACTGTGTATAGAGTTATTAACACAGGTTATTGTTGGTGGCTGTGTGTTAAAAAAGGCTGCCAATTTATAAAACAATGTTTTTTGACCAGTTGTAGTTCTCATCCTGGGGATACAGAATTGAAAACTTATACATAACCCGGTTGAGGCAGTACTAACATGTTTTTTTTAAATAGCATGAAATGAATTTCAGACTCTAGCTAACATTACTTTCTTGGCAAGGATACCTAGTTGGAGTAAATATTTCTGATCAAGTTGTAACCAACCAACATGTTTGCACAAGTCACAGTGGTGAGCATGGCGTGGTATGGCAAATGAGGTGCAAATCCTGCTATTTGGTTCGGTGAGGTTCTCACCTTATCCAATAACCCCTCACCAGTTGAATGGTAAAACAGTAAGCCATAATCAGTTACTGCCAAAAGAAAGCTCAGTAGCAGAAGCACCTTGTGAAAGGGACAAGTAGAGAATCCAGTCTATAGAGGGAACCTTTTCTTTGATGAATTGTTTTGACCATGAAGTTTATATGCTGATCATAAGTAAGAAGGTTGTCCAAAGTATCATAGGTATCATAGGTAGTTACTGAGCAGAGAAGACTTTCGTCCATTGCGCTCGCTTAGGCCCTAATTATGGTAACTCCTGATTTTTTTTGCTACACAATATTTATCCAGTTCTCTCTTGAACTCAAGCATGTTCTTACTTGCAACCACCTCTTCAGGCAAGTTGCTCCGGACTGGAATTACCCTAACACTAAACCAATGTTTTCTTTTTATTGTCTTAAAATGTTGCCCCTTCAACTGCAATGTGTGCGTCCTAGTGTTATAATACTGATCCCTAAGTGTAAGTCCCAGTTTCCCCCTTAAGTTGATGTCTTTAAGTGATCTATGCACCATACACAGATCTTCTCTCAGTCACCTATACTCCAATGTGTACATCCCCAGCTCCTCCAGTCTGTCTTCGTAATCTTGGTCCCTAACATCTGCCACTAACCTTGTTGCCCTTCTCTGAACCCTTTCCAATCTCTTGACATCTGTCCTAAACCCTGGTGACCAGAACTGGGCACAATACTCCAAACGCGGTCTCACTAGTGAACCATAAAGAGGCACAATCACCTCCCTCTTCCTACTCTTAATATGTTTCTTAATATTATTAAGAATACCACTAGCAGTCCTTATCATCTGGCTACAGTGTTGATGGAACTTGAGATCATTAGTCACTTTAATGCCCAGATCTCTTTCTTCGGTGACCTTCCCCAGCATCTGTCCATTTAGAACACAATCAGTTTTTTTATTATTTTTCCCAAAGTGCATAACTGCACATTTATTAGTGTTAAAAGATTACTCATAATCCCTCGCTTATCTTTTCATTTTAGATAAAGCATCCTGCAGCTTCATTGCATCCTCACTATTTTTGATGCTAGTACCAATCCTGGTGTCATCTGCAAATTTGGTCTCCCAAACATCCCCTCCACCAGTCAGTGAGTGTATATATATATTTATATTTATATATATATATATATATTAAAAAACAAGACCCAGTACTGATCCTGGGAACTCCACTTTCCACATTTAACCAATCAGAATATACACCCTTCAAACAAACCCTCTGCTTTCTTTCACTCAACCATGCTTTTACCCAACATGTAATATACCCAGGTATATTGTATTCTATTAAGGCATCCACTAATTCCCCATGGGGGACCTTATCGAATGCCTTTGAAAAGTCCAAAAACACTACATCCACAGAGGTGTCCTCGTCCAATGCCCTGCTCACATACTCCTAGAACTCCAGGAGATTTGTTTGGCATGATAAACCTTTCCTAAAACCATGCTGTGTATTATCACTTTCCCCTGCCAAGTTCATGAACTCCACTATTTGGTCCTTAATAATGGTTTCTAACATCTTCCCCAAAACAGTGGTCAAACTTACAGGCCTGTAGTTGCTCAGTTCTTGTTTTGACCCCTTTTTATAGATTGGGACAATGTTTGCTTTTGGCCAAACCTCTACCACCTCCCCTCTATCCAGTGATGTTTGGAATAGAACTGTTATGGGTGCTACCAATACTGTTGCCAGCTCCTTAAGGACTCTAGGATGGATCCCATCTGGTCCCTGAGATTTATTTGGATCCAGATGCATCAATCTGTCCTCAATATCCCCTTTATTCAAAGTAATTCTATAGCCTGCATTATACCGATGGTCCCTAGTACCTTCAGATTTGTCATTAAAGACCGAAGAAAAATAAGTATTGAAATGCCCTGCCATAGCCTGGTTGTCATCAACTAATTCCCCAGCCTGATCCTTAATAGGTCCTACAGTAGTTTTATACCCCTTTTTGTTATTCATGTAAGTAAAGAAAGATTTATGATTATCCTTAACTTTTGTGACCAGATTTAACTCATATTTTCGAGTTACTTGATTAACCTCTTTTTTAGTTTCTTTTAAAAGTTTTTTATACACCACCCAGTTTTTTGCACACTCACTTTTCCTGGCTTTATTATAAACTCTTTTTTTCATTTTAATCAATCTTTGAATTCTAGGGGATAGCCATGAGGGAATTTTACCCATTCTATTATATTTCATCCTGAGTGGTACGTACTTATTTAACAAACATATGATCTTCTTCTCCAAGATTACCCAGTTATCATTTAATGTTCTGTTTTCAAACTCTTTCTGCCATCCCCACTCCATGAGTTCCCTCCTCATTTTATTGAAACTGGTCTTGTTAAAGTTGCGAATCTTGGTTGAACCAAAAATCATAGTATTTACTCTCTTAAGTTCAAAACTAATCATACAATGGTCACTTGAACCAAGTGGGGAGGTAACACTACAGTGTTTAATTGAGTCCCCTAAATTACTTAACACCAGGTCTAATGTGTTATCCCCCCTTGTACTACTCCCTGTATGTTGATCCAGACTTGCTAATAGAAAAGAGTCCAGGTATCTTAACTCATTTGGTTTCCCTGCTACTTGCTTTGTCCAATTGATGCCAGGCAGATTAAAGTCGCCTAAAAGAATAATACTTTCAGTAGACTCTAGGAGTCCAAGTTAAGAACAGCCTCATCGTTTTGTGGGAAATCGAGGTGGTCGACACACAACCTAATTTTGATTTTTCGCCATCTAGTGGCAATATCTTAATCCACAGATGTTCAATTCCTGGTACTTGGGAACTTCAATAGCTTCTGATTTTATTGTATCAGATACATATAAGGCTACCCCTCCACCTTTTTTATTTATTCTATCCATATGATATAGATCAAATCCAGGTATATGATGGTCCCAGGTATCCTCAGGTGTCCACCAGGTCTCAGTTATGGCACATATCTGGACTTTTTCTATATTAAGCAGACGTACTAGTTCATCAAATTTATTTGTAAGGCTCCTGGCATTAAGGGACAGACATTTCCAGTCCTGAGATACATTAACCTTCTTAAGATGTTTGGGGATGCCTTCTGATGCCTGGAAAGCTTGGTGACCACCCCCTGCCCCCTTGGTATCTAGTTTAAATGGTTCACTACCTGTTGTTTTATTTCCCTAGCCAGTAGTCTACTATCATGTCTGTTTAGATGCAGACCATCATTCCCAAATAATCCTGGGTCCCTGAAGGTGTCCCAGTGGTGGATAAATGTAAAATCCTCCCTATGGTACCACCTTCTTAGCCACCCATTGAGCTGTCTAATATCTCTATGTTTGGCTACCCCAGCTCGAGGGATGGGAAGGATTTCTGATATCATAATATGGCACCCTTTCAACCTCAAGGCCTCTCCAACAGCCTCAAAGTCCCTTTGAATATCCAGCTGTGCACTTTCTCCAACATCATTTGTACCAATGTGTAATACCGTGACTGGATTTAGGGTATTGTCTAATAATCCTGTCAGCAGTTTACGGACATCCCCTATACCTGCCCCAGGTAGAGTACTAACAGTTGTAAACTCATTCCTACCCTGACATAAAGTAAGACCAAGATATTTGAAAGTTCTGACTTGTTCAATATCCAAACCCTTAAGAGTATGCAAGGAAAGAGCTGGTTCATCAATCAGCTTCTTTCTATGATTATAGAAACCATGGATTTGGTTTTCTTCTCATTCAAAACCACTTCACAAACCTTGCTAATATACCTCATTACAGAGCTGCCTCTCTCAGCTACCGAGCTGCTACCCTGCCTTGCTGCACTCCCAAGATCCTTCTGTACTCTACTAGTCCCTGCACTTTACCCTCCAACAGTAGCCAGCCCCTATTACCCTGTGGTCAGCCTCTGCCTTCACAGTCTGTGGCTGCTGCTGGTTTCAGATGCCCACCGATGTTGGCTTCTGCCTCTCCTTATGCTCTCATCTCTGTCCTTTTCTATCTGCCCTAACCCAGACTGAGTTAACCACTGTGAGAACTACTGACTTGAGCTAGCCTGATTAAACTAAAACATTGAATTCAACCCGAGACTAATGAACGATGTGTTGAGCTGTATGAATGTTGTAATTATCATATAATGTTTGGCAAAATGTTATCGATAAAAATCCAGCATTTTACAGGGTTGTTGTACCCTTGATGTGATGTCACATTGTTATACCATTATGGATAAGTCACATCAATGGTACAACAACATAGAACGGGTTCGTGCATGCACGATACACTACCCTCAGGGTTTCCTGAATCGGCCACGGTGGTGAAAGCTGGACGCAGGAGAGAGCAGTAGTGACTAAAAAAAACTTTTTAAGTAAGGATTCTGCCTCTTTTTTTTATTCTTTATGTGGACCATGCACTATAAAAGATAATGTATGGTCTACCATTGGCAACAAAGTGTGTGTTGCCATCTCAAGGTTTGCAAGATGACCGAAACCTCTCAAGCTTTGCTTGCAAGGCTTAAACGGTTGCTCTGGCAACCTCTCAGTGGCAACACATGCTTGTTACTGATAGCCGACCATACATTATCCTTTATATTACTGCACCAGTAACCCACTCATTTAACAAGTTAAGCCAAAGACCATAAGCTAACCATAAAGAAATAGACCATGGCATCCCTAAAGGAGAGGACAAGTGACTGATCTGCCCAGCTGATGCTGGTCCCCAGGATAAGGATGAGCCAATGGCTGCTCTGTATTCAATGAATGTGCCAAAATTTAGCACTTACACTTTTGATTCGGCCCTGTTGAACCGTCGGGCTGCTTCAGGGTCATGTTGAACAGTTAATAAAAAATAATAATTTTGCCCTTCCCAGGTGACCAGAGTTAGTCCCAATACCACCCCTTCATCCACTATTCCAATCATTTCCCACCTTCTTTCTCCCTCTTCAGACATTGTTTTCTAAAAAAAATATATATTTTCAACTCCTGCCACTGTGCCAGGTATTGAGGTTTTTTTTATATATATATATGACTGGAGAACCAGGAGAGGGTGGCAGAGGTTGAGGTTTACTGGGATGGGCAAGAGCTGTTTAAGTGATGTAATGCACCCTAATTGTAAGAAAATACAAAATCACACATGCCCCCACAATGCAAAGCATCATGGGCTGCATATGCAAATCACCACAGAATGTTATGCTGGTCCAACTTTAAGCAGAATTGCATGGTGCCGAAAGGAATGCCCTTTGGGGTAACCCTTGCCTCAGTGTTTACGCACAGAGATTCTTTGTCCCCTAATTGTAACCTGTTAAACCCCAATTAGTATGCCATTTTGCAGATGATACCAACATTTTTGATAGACTGGACAATCAGGGAGGTTGGAAAGAATGGGTAGTTTTCCTGGAAAAGTTGAGGTGTGGTTAAGAGCATAGCAGTTGGGGATCAATGCCAAAAAGGGCAAAAGCATGCACCTAGAGCTTAGGAACTCAGGAACTGAGTACTTGTTGGGGGGAGTACTGTCAGTAATTAAGCAGGAAAGGACCTTGGGGTTATCATGTCTAATGACGTCAAAGTGGCAGGGCAATGTGACAAAGCAGTGTGTAGGGCCAGTGTGATGCTGGGATGCATTGGGAATGGTATTTGTAGCAGGAGGAGGGAGATGGTGGTTTTGTCACTGTATTGATCACTTCCCTAGCCCAGTCAGATTGGTTTTCAATGAAAGATCGTCTATGTCGGGTATCTTCTATATCTATATTATAACATCAATTGTTTGTCGTTCTCAGTCAGTACTATGTATGATGTACACGCCTGTTTAAAATGCAATGTCTGTCATGGTGAAGGCTTTCCAGCCTACCTTACACAAGGATTTGCATACCCATGATACTGTGCACTGAAACTTCAGCTTATAGAGTATATGTGTGTGGTCTGGAGAGATGCACAGACATACACTATGGCATCTATATACAATATTCACTTGAAAAAAAAACTTTGTTAATGTACCAGTTAGGGTTAAACTGACAAAAGTAGGGAAATGTTGCATTAGGGTTTCCAACCAGGAGTCCTACAGTTGCCTGACTTACACAAGCCCTCTTGGAAGGCAGTTTGCTGAGGTGCTAATGCTTTCTACACTGGTGAGATACTGTGCTTGTAACCTGAATGTTTACAAGAAAAAATTGAACAACTTTGTTTGCAAAAAGAATTGACTACAGTATGTTCTTTGCTGCATGCTAGTAGTGCTGCTTCCCAGAACTTTGTTTTGAACTTCGGGCTGGCTGCCCATAGCAATGCACCACTCTCCATCCAGAGCACAGGTAACTAATCTTTTGGAACTGTTATACTTACCTGACAGACAATGAGCTGACACCACCTGCCTGACATACACTTGCCTGACAGGGGCATAATCCTGACATGCTGTTATCTGACAGGTGTATAAACCAGACATGGGATTGCTTAACAGTCAGTATGTCTGTGACCTGGAGTTAGATATATTAAGTGGGGGGGGAGTGGAGTCCCCTGCATGTACTGTGTACCTTAGTATGCGGAATAGTAGTAGGTCTGTTGGAAGTTGGAGTTGCTGCTGTAGTGGCTGTGTGCTGTCATAGCTCAGTCCATGTGCATTCATCTTTTGTGCATTTAGTATGTGCTGTCAGGGGTTCGAATCTATGTATGTGCCAATTAATTCATGTGTGAGTGGTTTAATAGTGATGCAGTGATGCTATGTGTGTTGTTTTGCGATGTGGGTATGTACATGTGTTGTAGTAAGTGTGAATTTATGCTTTGTGCCTGATTTTATGGGGGAGTCAGGTGAGCAAAGGAATGCATTTTATTTATTGAACAATTGAGCTTTAGCAGTTGTTTACAGGTTTATTTATTTCAACAGGGCGGTGTTATAGGTGATCTCTTGCAAATAGCCCAGGACTGTCTTCTAAGTTCTGTTGGTCAGGAGCGTAGCCAGTCTTGTTTCCTTGTCAGTGTATCATTTTTGGAGATGGAATCTCAGTGTGTCATTTGCCTGGCTGGTTGTTTGTCAGGCTTTTAAACCTGTCAGTATAGTGCATGTCAAGAGTATGGAGTCAGCCTTATATTTGTTGGGCAACTGTAAGTCAGGATCTTGTAGCAGATCCTTTCCAACTGTAACACCCAACCACACACCACCCTGCAAGCAGCAACAAGAAATAAACTCTACTGTTTTGGCTGCCCTAAGTCTTGGCAAATCAGGCCTGGGGTCTTTCTAGGGGTTATAAACCCTAACACTCCCCCCATTCCATCAGAAAATAAGCTAAAGTGTGCAGACTATATGAGAATGGGGTGAGCGTTAGGGTTGATAACCCCAAGGAAGACCCCATGCCTGATTTGCCAAGACTCAGAACAGCTAAAACAGTAAAGATTTTCCTTTTTGTTGCTTACAGAGTGGGGGTGGTGTGATAGGGTTGGAAACCCTAACACCACATTTCCCTACCTTTGTCAGTTTAACCCTAACTGGTGCATTAATGAAGATTTTTGCAATGAATTTCCTTACTTTTTCATCCGACATGAAAAGCTACAGGACCTGGGCTTCTCTGAGGACCCTTTGTACTGGTTTAATTCATACTTAACTGAGCATATGAATAATTGAGGTCCAACATCATTTATCAAAATCTCATATAGTCTTTAGGGAGTTCCCCAGGGGTCTATGCTGGGACCCCTCCTGTTTTTGATTTTCAATAATGATTTACCCTATGTGATACAACACATAACCATTAGGCTGTATGCTAATGATAAAGTGATAATAGCTTCAGGGGTAGATACCTTGGACCTCCAGTTAAAGCTCCAGGCAGATTTTGCCAGGGTTGAGGAGTGGTTTACCAAGCCATAACTGTTAATGAACTCAAAGAAAACTAAAGTGATGACATTTTTCTACAAAAAATAAAAATGTTACTCAGTTACAGATGTTCACCAGTAATCACACTCATATTGATTTAGTACCCAGTTACTGCTATTTAGGAGTAACTATTGATTCTCAATTAACTTATAAAGACCTTATCTCTTTGACTGTTGGAAGGACAATCAGGAAATTAGGGGTGTTAAGGAGAACAAATAGAGGTCTAAAACTCCAAGGCTGGAGAAGGATAGCTGAACAACTTATCCTGCCTATTTTAAAATATGGGCAACAAATCTACCAGACAGCAAACAAACATTTGCTGGATAGGCTTGATAAATTACAATGTAACATAGCGAGGTATATCTTGCAGTGTAGCTACAGGATGTATCATTGTTTGTTATTAAAGAACTTGGAATGGTAATCACTTGACATTGAGTTTTCCAGAAATTGGGTTAAATTAATTCATAATTATAAATGATACTATCCTGAACATGACATATCACAAATTCTTTTTCCTACTGCTATTGATAAAAAGAAAGAACTAACCAGGTCTGTCCACTTAAACAAAATTCAACAGGGTAAACATAACAACCAATATGGGGACCGAACACCTATTCTATAGTAGCTGTATATTGGAAGAAATTACCACCACAATTACATGTGAAAACTGTACACAGGGCTTTCCTAACATCAGTAAATGACCTCTTTTGTCTTTCTTGTCACTGTACTTAGCACTTTACCACTAAAATCTACATTATTTATATTCTGTAATTGTTGCATTTGAATTCTATATTTACACTTTTGCATACTGAACATATTTTATGCTGTTTATTCTGTACTTTGAATATTGTCATTTTATGTTAAACTTTTGATATTCAAATACAGGACTGTCTTGCAAACTGTACCTAACTGTCCAAATGACATGATGTTTCTCCTGTCTAAAAATAAAGTTTTACTTACCTACGTACCTACGTTTTTAGATAGTATAATAATATCCTCATTCATGCATGCAGGTCCTTTCGGGACCAGTGTGAACACATCCATGTGATAACAGTAGCACAGGGCCCAGAGGACCCTGTGCTTCTGTGCCTTCATTTATCTACTTGTGTATGTGGGTGTGAAAGTACAGTGCCCTTTGGGCCCTTCACTTCCATTGTCCAAGAATAGCAATTCATGTGCTTCCTTGTGATTTTTTTGGTAGAGATGGACCATTTTCAGTTCTGATTTCTTAAGGGCTTCACTTTGTACTAGCCATGAAAACCTTTCTATTGATATATACATTGCCCATTAACTCCAAAGACTGACAGACTTACAGCTTATTAAAGTTGCAATGTGATCCTATGGCAATTCTAATTTTTTAATTTTTATGTTTTTTTATGTGGCCCCTAATTTTTTTGGGGGGGGGTGTTAAGTGTTTGTGTTGTAGTACTCATTAGGACGTTTATTTTGATACATACTGTAGATTCGCCCATAATTGGATAAATTGATGGAGTTATGGTTTATTAAAATGGAAATGTGGAAAAAAACTAAGTCCAAATTATTTTTTCTTATGAAGGGATCTTTTTTCGTGAGTTGGTGCCATTCATACGAAAAAGATTCCTTCATACGAAAAAAGAATCTGAAAAAAACTAAGTCCAAATACTTTTTTGTTATGAAGGGAATCTTTATTTTGTTTGGCCCTTTCCTTTTTTTGTATGGCCATATGAAAAAGGAAATTCAGGTCACAAGATTTTAAAATGTGTTAAAAACACATTTCTGGGTGATTTTTTCCAAAAACTAACTACAGAATCCACCTAAGGGGAGCCTGATTAACAAGATACATGTGTTGGTGTTTCTGCAGAATATCATTGTTGTGGTTTTTCAAAAATGTTTTCTAGAAAAAAATGGAAACAAGATGGCAGCCATATGAAAAAAAAATTTCTCACAAAAAAAGATTACCCCACCCATACGAAGCAGAATCTTTTTTTTGTGTGGGCCAAATTTTTTTTTTTCATATGAAACAGCTATCCAAAAAGACCACAGTGAGCATGCTCAGAAACAAAATGTCAAATCCTTATTGCTCTAGACCAGATTAATAGTTTTGCACCAAACCAGCAAAAAGCACCATTGTGACCCAAGCCATTTCTACCCTAAATTTTAGAGAAAAATTCCAGACTATCTGGGCTCTAGGTAATGACACAAATAGCAAAAACCTTTGATTTTTTTCACTTTTGTTGATATCTACATCTCAGAATCTGCACAACTGATGGCCATGAAACTTGGAAAGTCAAGAGACCTTAGCTCTGAGACTGTATGTGCAAAAGTTTGTGCAAATCCATTGAACAGTGGTGAAGCTATTAAAGTGCAAAGTTAGGGGTTTAAAATTATACAGCCAACTCAACCCTAACTATAGTGGTGCTACCGCACCACAATAATCTATGTTGGTCCAATAAAGGGCATCATACTATTCAACAAATTCATGAATTTAACCAGGCTAAAAAGAAATATAAATGGTTCCCTCATAATGACAGCATAAAAAT
The DNA here is from genome assembly GCA_016271365.2 of Neoceratodus forsteri. NCBI lineage: Eukaryota > Metazoa > Chordata > Ceratodontiformes > Ceratodontidae > Neoceratodus > Neoceratodus forsteri. Next base: position 81,505,024 of record CM057457.1, read on the forward strand.
CAAGACTCTGAGCAAGAGATACAAACAAAGTGACATCACACTTCTAAGTGGTCTGGTTTCTTTATTATCCAGGTGTTTGCAGAACATTATCCCAATTGTGATCCTTCAATGGAAATGGAGAAAGATGAGCAGGAATGTCTAAAAGAAATTGAAGAAAATGAAAATGTGACAACTGAAGGTAAGTACAGGGTTAGGTCCAATTACACGCAGAGTTTCCTGAAAAATTAGATTTTTTCATGGGTACATCAGGCAATTTATGTAGAAATGCTTAGGCAATGTAATTTTAAAGACTGATTGAATGACTGGTAGGATGTTAGGTTCTGAATATGTTTGTAAGGAAGTGGGTTAGGGTATGAGTACAGTAAATGTACAGCAGATAAGTATGAATGCTTGTGCAATGTAATCTTGCCTGTTCACTCTCTTTGTTGCTGCTACTAGGGCTACTGCCCATTTGAGGTACCATGAAGGCACAGAAACTACTGATACTCTGATAGTCCTTTTGATTATCCTTATTGGATCCAATGGATAATCCATCTACTGTATCTGACTCAGGATCCAGAATCCTGTCCGACCACATTCAGATTTTGGATACAAGGTCCAAGGTTGGATGTCTGCCTTGTGTCCCCTTAATTCTGGATAGTCATATCCAGTAGTTGGTATCTGATTGGATTCTGGGTGATAGATTCAGTAGTCAGTAACCGTATCTAATGCCATCTGGTATCTGAGAAAATCATTGGTGTCCAACAGTATTTGATTTCTTTGGATACTATTAAAACAACATTAACATGAATCCTTTTTGAGGAGGGTTCCATCCCTAGAAGTACCACAAGTACAGACAAAAGGTACCATAGAAGAAATCCATCAGTTTCTTAAGAAAAAACAAGAACTGCTAGAGGAAGAGGGGAATATGGAAGGAGCAACTAAAGCAAAGCCTCCAAAGGTTGCTTCATAAAGCTCAGTTTATATGCTGCTTGGGGGTGGGTGTTGGTGTGTATCACCTACTGCCCCACCAATCTATAGCACAGCCCTTATAATTGCGTTTATGATTAGATTCTCTATTCTTTATTAATGTGCTATACATTACTACAGATGCCTTCTTACTTGTTCATTTTATTATACATACTTTATTTTACAAGAAAATACTTTGTGGTGACCTGGTTATACTAAGCCTATGGCATTAGGATCCATTCATGGAGGGCAAATGGTAGTGGGTGTTGTTTGCTCTTAAAGCTCTGAATGCTCACTTCCGGGACCCTACTGAGGTGCTAAATAGCAGGAACAGTATATCTGTACAGGCACATGCATTCAACCAGGGCTGAGATTATGTACAATCCATCAGCACTTGACCCATAAATGTAAACCAGAAGATACAGTTCTTAACCAATTACATTTTATTTTTCACACATATATTCTTCACATGTATTTTGGAGACAATGCACGAAATGCAAATAAGATGCATATTACCAAAATCCATAAAGCAGCAAGTCTGTCTTCTGGCTCAAGTTGCCTAATCCTAATTGTCTTCCATAATGCTTGATTTGAAATCAATATTCCTAATAAGGCTTTTTTTATATGGCATTTCTCCCCTCATCCTGGCTGGCACTGCTACTACCATCTGCTATCCCCCCCACAGTGCCATCTCCCAAGGATCAGGCCCCCTCCCTTGTCCTCCCATGACTTACCCTTCATAGCAGGGTGGTGGGGAGTGTCTCAACCCACCAAAAATGGATCCAGCCAGGAAGGTGCCTTCTTGGGAGTGGCACTCATGGGGGACAGTATCATGCTTCATGGCTAGGACCTTTTCTGGTTTTCTCCTGAGGTGAGGCATGCAATGACACCCACGGAAAGAGCACACACATGTCTGCATGTGCTCCTCCAAGCATCTGCTCCATCTCTTCCTCTTTCTGTAGCATCAGTGCACTGCTCCCCCAGCTGCCTCTAGAGGCCAGTCAGATGCCGACAGCTGGTGACCCCCCTCTCTGGAGAAGGAGAGCAGTACATTGGATGCTCGATCCTTCTCTTCCCTTGACAACCCCCCAGTGGCCCATGTTTGTTCCCAAACATGGGTTGCCAGTGTAGTGTGAGATAAGGCATCCAGCACCTCAGCCCTAGCACCACCGGGTCGGCCCCTTATAAGGCTTTTAGTTGAACAGACTGTCCCAGGATGGTGACTTCTTGACAAAGGGACTTGTGCATGCACTGCCACATGCACTACATCACTGCTGATGTTTCGGAGCTTGACCACTCTGAGTTCTGAGGAAGGAGTGGGCAAGCTCTGAAACTTGCTGATGCTGACACACTTGCTATACATTAACAGCAGTCATTTTCACAGTCACTCTAAAATCACATTAGCCCTTTTACCATTTGCTCTTTTACCTTTGCCCAAATTGACTTGTTCATATTGGTTCACTCAAATCAAAGGATACCCTTGCAGCTTTATGGATTTTGGTAATACATATCTTGTTTGCATTCCATGCACTGTGTTTGAAATATGTGCAAAGAATATATGTGTAAAAAATAAAATATAATTGGTTAAGACAGCTTTATGTCCTGGTTTACATTTATGGGTCAAGTGCTGCTAACACATTACATAATTTCAGCCCTGGCTGGATGGATTCATGAATCCTGTGCCCATTATGGAGGGCCCTCGGCACTTAGCAACATACTATACAGCCTAACGGGAGGTATAGTATAGGCTATTACCTCTGTGACATGCCTAGCTCTGATAATGTGAGGTAGTAGCAACAGTGAGAAAAAATATGTAGCACATTTTTTCAACATTTTTTTTTATTTAACAGAATGCCATACTTTATATAGTAATGTAATAATTTAGGGTCATAAAGGACTCCAGGGTTATCATGACTATTGCACCCTGCTTCACATGCAGGGATGAAATAAGCATGCTATGCAAACAAGTGGCAATTTATAGTGCCATTGGTGACAGGGGTTGTGACTGTGGTGCAGACTACTCTATGGAGCATCTGCAATTTTTGTTGTATTTTATTATTTTCACACATCTGTTCTGTCAAACACTATCTCAGGCAGTGTACCTGAAACAGTTTTATTTCTCTAAAAAATTGACAAAAAGAAAATAAAAACTACCCCCGTTCTTTCCCTTGGAATCTGTACCAGTTGCTAAGGATTGTGGACCATTGAAGGATCGCAGTAGCACAACCTTGATTGAGAGCTATTTTAAGAGATTCTTAACTGTATGCTACCTACATAAGGACAATAAACACCTACATTAAAGGGCACTCTTTAAGGCTTAGTAAATCATTTAGAAAGTAATTTTTGTACAGTTTGAAACTGGATGAACCAGAAGTGAGTGTTGGTTCCAGTTCTGGTCTACTGTATGTAAATGCTGGTGCCTGTTTGAGTATTCAGCAAGTACATGCAGGAGATGACACAGGCAGAGATCTGTCTGCCATGTCAGCTGGGTCATATTGGGTGACTGCATAAACCCCTGGTTGTTTTCTTCAATTTCTTAGACCAAGACCACTCAGATTAGCTCTGGTATATCAGGTATTCTACCTCTTCCTTTTGGATAAATCTACAGTAAGTGCCAATCTTCCTTAAAACTCAACACTGCTAATCACTGAGTCCAGTCTAGTATGGAGCCAATTAATACAGTGATATCAGCACATTGTCAGGAGTGTGCACTGTTTGACTGTAACCCACACTACTAGTCAGGCTACTCAGAGCCCAGTGATAAGGGCCACAACACAAAGGATCTTCAAGAAAAAGGTTTTTAGGTGCCAACAGCATAGCTCTTAGCACCAATTGTGGTCATGTGCACTGTTGTTGTGCATTTAATAAAGCATAAGGTTACATTCAGTGTGAGTGATTTGGCTTCATGGTGTCACTGATGATGTCAGTGGTAGGACTTTTAGGTCTTGGTGTAGGGTTTCAGACTACACAAACCTGGTTTTGATCCCCTGTACTGCACATTTTTTTTTATTATTTTTCATTACACATTTTATTGTATGAGAGAAATTGTTATGTGTTATTGCAGATACAGTGAAGGATTTCAGCACAGCTAATAAACTTTCGGATAATGGAACTTAGTTCTACAGTATGTTTTAATCAATTAAATAAGTCCCAGCTGAGGCTTGTCTGGGTTTGTATATAGTTTGTCACCTGTTTTGCAGGTTGTGACATAACATCTCCATCATAGGAACTGCAACTCACTTACCTGTAGCTCAGTGGTACACTGTATATGTGTTTGCTTAGCAGGAAAAGAATCACTGTTTCAAATCCTGGTAGGGACTTAATCATTGTTTTTTTTGTAATATGCAAACTCACTTGAGTGTGATTCATGGTGGTGTGGAGTTGGAATAGTAAATTATATGAGAAGTAAATTTAGCTAAGAATGATTTGGGAAGGTAAATTTCCTGCTGGGATTAAATCCCCAGTCCTCTGTTTTGCAGGTTGTGACATAACCTATACACCATAGGAAATGCAACTCACTTACCTGCAGATCAGTGGCACACTGAATATGTGTTTGCTTAATAAGCAAAGGATCAGTGGTTTAAATGTATGTAGGTATGATTTGAATCCTGGCAGGGATGTAAACATTTTTTTCAACTTATTTTGTAAGATGGAAACTCACTTGAGTAGCAATTTATGGTGACCCATAAATGTAAACCACAATGGAAGAAATTTAGCTAAGAACAACAATTTGTGAAGATAAATGTCCTGCTGGGATTAGACTCCCAGTTGCCTGTTTGCAGGTATGACATAACTTCTACATCACAGGAACAGCAACTCACTTACTTGCAGTTCATTAGCACACTGAATACTTGCTTAGCAGGCAAAGAATCAGTGGGTCTAATCCTAGCAGAGATTTAAACATTCTTTTGTAAGATGGAAACTCACTTGTGTGGCAATTCTTGGTGCTGTGGAGTTGGAATAGTAAATTATATGAGAAGAAAATTTAGCTAAAACAAGAATTTGTGAAGGTAAATCACCTGCTAGTATTAGATCCCCAGTCACCTGTCTTGCAGGTGTGGCATAACCTCTACACCATTGAAATTGTAACTCACATACCAGACATTTGGTAGCACACTGCATGTGTGTTTGCTTAGCAGACAAAAGGATGGCAGTTCAAATCTAAGCAAGGACTTCAGACTTTTTCTTTTTGTAAGATGGAAACTCACTTGGGTGGTGATTCATGCTGGTGTGGAGTTGGAATAATAAATTATATAAGTACATTCAGCTAAGAACAACAATTTGTGAAGGTACAGTAAATAACCTGCTTAAATTAGGTCTGCAGTTGCCTGTTTTATAAGTTGTAACATAACCTCTGCACCATAGAAACTTCAACTCACTTAGCAGCTCAGTGGCACATTGAATGTGTGTTTGCTCAGCAGGCAAAGGATCAGTGGTCCAAACCCTGGCAGGAACATAAACATATTTTTTTAAGATAGAAACTCAATTGAGTGTCTATACATGGTGGTGTGGAGTTGGAATAGTAAATTATATGAGAAGTAAATTTAGCTAAGAACAACAATTTATGAAGGTAAATCATTGCTGGGATTAGATCCCTAGTCACCTGTTTAGCAGGTTGTGACGTAACCTCTGCACTGTAGGAAGGCAACTCACTTACCTACAGCTTAGTGTCACACTGGATGTGTGTTTGCTTAGCAGGCAAAGGATCAGTCATTTACATTCAAGTAGACATAGTTTGAATCTTGGCGGGAACGTAAACTTTTTTTCAACTCTTTTTGTAAGATGTAAACTCAGTTGAGTAGTGATTCATGGTGCTGTGGAGTGGAATAGTAAATTTTATGAGAACTAAATTTAGCTAAGAACAACAATCTGTGAAGGTTGATTACCTACTGGGATTTGACTCCAGTTGCCAGTTTTGCAGGTGTGACATAGGAACTGAAGCTTGCTAACCTCCATCTGAGTGACACACTGAATGTGTGTTTGTTTAGCAGGCAAAATAAAATCAGTGGTTCAAACAGAGGTAGAAACAGTTTGAATCCTGGCAGAGTCTTAACTAGTTTTTTTTTTAAATTATTTTTGCAAGAGAAAAACTCACTTGAGTGGCAATTCAGGGTAGTGTGAAGTTGGACTAGTAAATTATATGAGAATACTTATTTTTAAGAACAACAATTTGTGAAGGTAAATCACTTGCAGGGACTAGATCCCTAGCTACCTGTTTTGAAGGCTGTGACATATCCTCTACATCACAGGAACTTTACCTCATTTACCTGCAACCCAGTGGCATACCACCTGTGTGTTTTCTTAGCTGGCTATAGATTAGTGGTTCAAATCCTGGCAGGGACTTACACATTTGTTTAAATGTTTTGTAAGATGGAAACTTACTTGAGTGGCAATTCATGGTGGTGTGGAGTTGGACTGGTAAATTACAGTGGTGCCAGCCAGGATACAACGCAGTAGTGTTTCAGTATATAATAAAATGCTGCAGTATGCTGTAAGAAACAATGTAGTTCAATGGCAATTAAGCCCTAATTACATGCAGTTTTTTCTGGCATGTCACTTACTGCAAGTTACTGCATTGCACTCTAGTTGGCTCTGCTCTGTATGAGAAGTATATTTAGGTAAGAACCACAATTTGGGAAGGTATATTGCCTGATGGTATTAGATCCCAAGTCACCTGTTTTGCTAGTTGTGACATACATCTACACCACAGGAACTGCAGCTCACTCCCTTGCACTTCAGTGGCATACTGAATACGTGTTTATTTAGCAGGCAAAGATCAGCAGTTCAAATCCAAGTAAACACAGTTAAACCATGGCAGGAACTTCAATATTTTTCAGGTTTTTTTTTGTAAGATGGAAATTCTATTTAGTAGCAATTCATTTTGGTGTAGAGTTGGAATAATAAGTAAATTTAACTAAGAGCAATAACTTGTGAAGGTGAATCACCTGCTGGGATTAGATCTCGAGTCACCTGTTTTCGAGGTTTAACCTCTACTCCACAGGAATTGCAATTCCCATACCTGCAGCTACATGGCACACTGAATCTGTATTCTCTAAGCAGGTAAAGGATTAGTGGTATTAATCCAGGTAAGCACACACTATATACATAATTATTATACACTTTACAGACCTTATTTGGTACCTTTAGTACCATCGGTCCTTTATTTTACTTCATACCCCAACATTGCATCCATAAAGGTTTCCTCAGGGGACATTAAAAACAATTACAAATATTTTAAGTACTTCATAATAGACATTCAATGCAAATAAAAATAAAGTTTTGCTTTTACACCAATACTGCACAAGAAGTTTTACCTATTCAATAGTCTTTATATATTACTTATAGCAGATACAGTCATCACATTTTCATGGCTGCCTCTACAGTGGTAATAAATATAAATTTAAATTAATTATTGTCTCCAATTCTAGGTATGAAACATATAAGCCAGTACCACCTGTACATTCCAACTCACCCATGTGTGCTGTTACTTGACTTAAATGTGTGCATGATCCCATGCTTCTGTACAATTTACCCACCTAGTCCTATAATCAGGACTGCCCCCAAAGTTTTTGTCAAAGACTTAAACACTCTTTTGTAACTGAAAAAGACAAAAATACACAGCTTTTACCTATGCTTTTTGTTGATTATGTACTTATATAGCATTGCCTGTGTTTTAAAAAGTAAACCATATATACAGTTGAAAAATAATAAAAATGAATGCCAGAGTTTTTTTCTTCTTTTGATACAAGTATGCTGCAGCCCTTCTTCAAACACCTATGGAGAATGGGGATTCTTTAGAATAATTCAGTACTACCTTAAAAGATGGGAAAAGATGTTTTGCAGTTTGCTTTATAGTTCAGAATTTTTAAATGTTCAATTTGTCAAGAAAAGCACTATATTAGTGTTTTATAACTATCTTCTTCATTCTAAATACTTCTGGTCTTGCTCACCATTTGTGCTTATTTCTCTTCCTGTGTTAAAATGTTTTATCTCTTGATGTGAGACTGCAAAGTTTATAAAAATCATATCCCATTCTCTTAATCTAACATCAGAATGTGTGCCCTTTGGAAGTGTTTCAAGCAGAATGGTGTGCATTTTTACCTTGGAGCTGGAAGCTTCTGTGACAATTCAGGTTCACTGAAGCAGCACGAGTGCAGGGCAGGCTTGACCTCTTATACCCCTGGCTGTGTGGGTGGGCAGATGTGGTGACATCAGCTGGCACCAAGACATTGTTTCAGAACAATGACCCTTGCTGCTGAAGTACCAGCTGGCCATGCAGCAGGTATACACAGCACTCTGAAAGAGTGTGCTGTCAAACAAAGGAAGGCTGAATTAAAAAAAAAATTATTTGCTACTTCTGTTATGTCAATTTTGAAAGAGCTCCTACAATGCTGTATTGTGCCTTAATTTCTGCCAATCTTTTAATCAGTTCTTCATTGTTGAATGCTGAAAAATAATACTAATAAATAAATAAACAAAACAATAATTATCAAGTTCAAAAATTGCCAGGGTTGTGTAAAGGGATATTGCAACTCCCCACATGTCAAATTTATTAGGAAAGGTGTACATGTAGGGATGTTGTCTTGGTGGGATGGCAGTGCAGGGGACGTTTTGGGGGTGGTGTGGGGGAGAAGTTTGTTTAGTGCAAAACATTAAAAGTGGGACATTTTTGTTTTGTTTGTATTAGGATCAGAAACAATAGTGATATACCATAAGCAGGAATGTGAAGGCTGAAAAGCTTGCACCATTTAAACTGCTAGCTGCAACTCTTTGCTAAGACCCCATGGGCTTTTAAATCTTCTCAACTCATGTATCCACCACATGTATGCCTTTTCAATAGCTTTGTTGTGGTTACCCCCCCATGTGGTGGTAGGATCTTTTGTAGTCCCCAAAACAGCCGAGAGCTGAGTGCTCCTCACTTTTAAAGTGATGAGCCACATTTGAGATTCTCATCCTGCCTGCATATGGAGCTTTTGTGCTTTGCAGCTACACTTCACCAGTTCCCAAATCATCTTCCCTACATAAAGCATCACATGGGCACTGAAGGACATAAATAACTCCCTCAGTTCTGCAAGAAATGTGTGATATGATCTGGTAAACCTTGCTTGTACTGGGTGTCAGAATTCTGTTTTTTTGGAAGTATGGTCACAGACTGAACACCTCCCACAAGATACTGTTACTTGGCAGAGTGGCCCAAGTAGCAGTTGTCCAGTATGTTCTTCTTGTGCTGTATTGTCGGCATGTACCAATGCACTTTTAATATTTGTTGTGCTCCTTGATGCCACAATTGTTTTTTTTTTTTTTTCTGTGAACACTGGTGTTGTGATTGGATGTTCCTGTAGCAACCTCCAATGCTAGTGGAGAACATTTCTCATATGCCCCATTTCTGAACAATGTGCAGCTGCAAAGACTACTGTCAACCTTGCTTGCATGTCTAGGTTTGGCAGCTAAAACGTGTTGCTTGGGGAGTGCATTAGCTCATTGAGCTACCTTGATAAGGGTTTTAGACCCGTACTCTGTGTTCAAAATCTGTCAATCATGTCATGCCTTTCCTACCTGTAGTTTTCTGCACAGTTGCAATTACAGTGCACCCTAACAAACCTGGAGTAAAGGATGCTGTTAATAGGTATTTCAGATGGAAACTTATTGCATCAAGCAGCGTGTTCCTGTCTGTGGGCTTCTTAAACAGGGAAGTATGGAATCTCTTTCCTACAATAAAGAAAATCCTTACATCCAAGAAGGACACCTCTGATTTACTCTAAGCAACTGAAAATTTTAAATTAATGTTCCTGGACTTTAAGTAATCCAGGAGTGCATCTATGGAAGTCTGGACAGAATTCCAGAGAAAAAGCACATTGTCTATGTATTGTTTCCAAAAATTAATATATTAATGATAGAGATTTGCATTTTCTTGGACATACTCGTATGGGGCCCCTGTTTCTTGGAACAATTTGTTTCCTCAGCTTAAAAACTCACCCTTCCTTGGAACTTTTAATTATGGTTTGAAAAGATTACTGCTACATGAACAATCCACTTGTAATTGTTACTAATTGTTTCTGTATATTTTTGCCTTCATTTTGTTATATTTATGACGTGGGACGCTGTGTAAATGAGACTTGCTTCTCAGAGAACTTATCCTATATTTTTTGCAATTTTTAAATAAAAAGTAAAAAAAACTCCATTGCAAACCTATTCATGTATGAACTGGTATATCCTGGTGGCATGGTGCTGCCCATAATCAAACCTTTATGTCACCTATAAAACTGATCTTTGAATTTGTTAAGTTCTGGTTACGGACCACAGCAGACATTTCTTGCAGGACCCTCATTGGAGGGTGTGTCCATTGAAGTCTTGTGTCCAGCACTAGGGCTATTGCTACTCCCTCATCATGAGGGATGGACATATGCAAGCTCTTGACATCTACTGTGACCACAGTGATGTCAAATACCTGGTTAGTGTGACTGAATTCCTGCAGCAGGTTCAGCACATGTGTAGTGTCTTGCAAACAACTCAGTAACTTCTCCACCAGAGGCTGTAGATGGATGTTTACAAAAGTGGAAAGGGGTTCCACAATGGAGTCAGTTCTGGGTACAGTTGGCTTACCTGGAGTTGGCACTATCTTTAAGGATCTTTGGAATTGAGTGGAATTGTGTAATATGTGAATGTTGGTGGATGTTGTTTCACAAGCCACTTGCCTCCCTACTCATTCAGCCACTAAGGAACACCATTTCCTCTGTGAATTCCTTGATTTTTCTTTGTAGCGTCCCCATTGGATTATGTTTCAAAGGAATATAGTTCTCCCCAGCCCATAATATTGCATTACACATATCCCTATACTGTTTAGAGTCCTGCAACACTATACCCCCCTTGTCAGCAGGTTATAAGATAATTTATTTTTCTTCTTGCAAAGTTTTAAGATCCAAATGTTGTGGCTTGATCAGATTGTAGTGCCATTTAGGTGCATATTCTTAATGATTTCCATTTAATTTTCCACCATACCAATATATGTTTCTACAGCCACATTTTGTCCTGCTTGAGGCATGTATGTGGAACAGATACCCAGTTCTCTTATTACTTGCATTTAATATTCATCCTGATCCTCTTCAAGTGAAAATGCTACCCTTAATCTCAAAGTGCTAAAATATTTTTTATGGTCACTTTCCAACTGAAAATTATTTCTAACCTTAAATGGACAGAACAAGAGACCCAAGAACAGCACCTTCATAAGATGCTCAGTTAATTGATTAAAGATTGCTAACTGCCCCTATTTGGTTTGCTGTTGCCTCTGTCTGCCTTACTGTTCCTTCTCCACCTGGCTGTTTGACCCCTTCCTCCTATTTTTTTTTTAACTAATGTTATTTTATGAACATCAGTAACAATACAATAAAAAACACCAATACAAACATGAACCAACAAGCAGTGATTGACATAAGACCAGGAATAAATGATGTAAAATATACAAATGTAGTACATTTATAGGTTCTGGGATTATACCATAATGTAAAACTATATAACAGAAAACAGAATGAATGTAAAGTCATCCAGTTGTAATATTGGGCATATAAGAACACTATATGAAAATCCATAAGCGCATTAAGAGAAATGTGACCAATCATAACCCAAGGAAGAATATCCCAGGGGTTATGGTAGGGTGCGTACTGTGTATAGCTACCCTCTAAGAGATCAATACAAGGGCAGGTAACCTCTTCCAGGATTTCTGATAATTTTTTGTTCTATATTATTTTTTTCCTATTTTTTCTTCACTTTTTCTCCCACTGTCCTGGGACCCCAGCACATGGTGATGCATGCATGTGGAGGCATGCATGTACCTCATGGTGCCAGTTACAGCCCCTTCCACTCCAACCTGGCTATTGCCTGTGCTACCTGTGGCTTGGCATTACCACCTGTCCTCCACCGGGTGGCAGTCAAGAGCCTGGGAAACCACACGTTCTTCCCCAGGAAAGGAGAGCTGCCTCAAGGCAATGTGATCCAACTCCTCATCCTCCCCCCAGCCAACCCCCAATGACCCAGGCTTGTTCCTGAACCCAGATCACCGGCTTGACATGAGGTGTTGCATCCAGTGCCTCAACCCTCAGTGCCACCGGGCCAGGCTGTATTTTCTGATAATGTTTAAGGGAGTGTCAAAGGCTGGCCATGGTTTTCTCCATCCTTAAGGCTGTAAGCATTTCTGCATGCCATTCCCTATAGGAGGGGATTAACTGATCCACCCAGTGATGGAGAATCACCAGTTTGGGAACTGACAGTGATAAGAGCCATATGATGCCTCTGCACCCCAAAGAGGTCATCAATACCCATCCCCAATAAAGAAAGCTCAAGAATAAAAACCAGATACAGAACCAGAGGAGGGTCATGGTGGGCCTTAATTTACTACCAAAAAGGCTGGGTTTTAGCACAATCTCAAAGAACATGCTTAAGAGACCCGATAGAGGTGCTGCATTTAGTGCAGAAAGGACTGGAGAAAAGATGCCACTTATGCAACTTCTGTGGAGTAAAGCATAAATTGTTAGTGATCTTATACCACATAAGATACAATTTGTCTATTTTGACATACAGTATTTGTGAACAAAGTCCCATAGGTGAGGGCCCCCTAAGTTATCAGTGAAGGTGGAAAATTCCTTTACGCAATAGAAACATGTTAATTGGGTATTGTTCCCTATCAGATGTCATACGGACTTACAGAGAATGGAGATAGTATGGTCACTGGAAAGCAAACTGACCAGGATTTGGTATTGTGTGTCATCAGAAAAAGACCAGGATCAGGGGCCAAATACTATTTGTAACATATGGGTTAATTGCATAAAGAGGAAAATGCTAGCATCAGTTAACCTATTGTTTCATTTAAAGACAGCAAATGTTATTAACTGATCATTCGGAACCATACACTACCCATTACCCATTTAAAATTGGGGTTAAGTCAGAGAGGTTAGGTTAAATCCCTACGGGGGTATATCTAAGAAGTTTACACAGCTGGAGGTTGATTTTAACAGATCACCATATAGGGGTGTGTTTGAGCTTTGCTGGCAACTTTGATCAGATGAAATGGGACACAGCTTTGTGGTCAACACCAGAAGCCTGGTAATGGTATAACTCGATAGCCTTCCATGGAAGGTGGTAAGTAGAGGGAGAAATGCCCACATCCAGAAGGCCCCAAGCAAGGAATTTGCTAGTGTGTGCTGTCAAATAATACCAGTGAAAGTTCAGGAGTTGCAAACCAACGTGTTCTTTCACCAAAGTTATCTTGGAATACACTATGTGGGGAGTCCTACCTTTCCACAAGAAATCTGAAAGGATCTTCTATAATTTCATAAATCAGGTGCTAGGTAAGGGTTGCCAGTTGTACTAAGGGGATAGATGATTCAAAAGGACATTCATTCTGATAACAGAATTCTGCCCCACAAAGAAAGGGGCAACTTCATCCAGCATTGGAGATCTTTTTGGAGTGTACAAAGCCATGGTGAAAAGGTCCTGGCTAAAAGGGAAGTGATAACTGAAGTTAGGTATATGTCCAAATACAGGAGTTTGTTTGAAGACCCAATTCCAGTGCCATCAGGTAAAAGTTCCTGTTTATAGGCCTTAGAATTAAGGGGCATTACTGCCATCTAAGGTTGAGTTTGAAATCTGAAAGTGTACCAGATCCAGAAAGGGCTGAAAAAACTGTCGGGATATAGCAGGCAGGTTGGCTGAGGTGGAGAAGGATATTATCCACATACATTGGTATCTTGAATGAATGCGGGCCAGTGGACCCCCCCCCCAATCTCTGCTTGTTGACTGATATGCCAGAGGTTAATGGCTCCAAGTATAAGTTAAAAGGATGGGGGGCAGGGGGCAACCTTGCCTAGTACCTTTTAATAAGGGAAAGTTCTCGGACAGAACCCCATTAGATCAAACCCGAGTCATGGGGCAAGAGTAAAGCAGTTGAATCCATTTGATAAAAGTAGCAGGAAAGCCAAAGTCTGAGAGACTATGAAAAAGAAAGACCTAAGACACTCGGTCAACACTTTCTCTGTCTTGAGTGACACCAGAGTGGCTGCTTCACGAGAGTCCCTGGACACTGAGACAGTATGAAAAATTTTACAAGAATAAGCCAAGATGACCTTGCAAAAAAGCTAACTTGCTCACTATCAATCAACAGTTGCCAGATTTTACTGATTCAGTAAGCTAAGATTTTGTCCAGAATAATATCAGTGTTGAGAAGTGAGATAGACCAATAATTGTTCACTTCAGAATGATCTTTTCCTGGCTTCAGGATCAAGGTAATATGGGCTTCCAACAGGGAAGGACTAATGCGACCTGTATGGTAGTAATGATTATAGAGATTAACTAATTCAGGGGCAAGTTCAGATTTAAGGGAGAGATAAAAATTGGGTGAAAAAATCATCGAGACCTGGAGCTTTGTCTGGGGGAACAGAGGGAATGGCTGCCTCCACCTCTGAAGCAGAGGCTGGGACAGTCAGTGACTCAGTGTCCTGTGGAGCTTACTTAGGGAGATAGGCTCTAGCCAAGTAGTTTTGGATTAAAGAAGAAAGGTTCGGAGGTGGGACCTCCACTGCATGAAGCTACTCGAAAAAAGTTTTGAACTCTGCAGCTATGTCTCTCGGGACTGTAAGCAGCCCAGGACTAGTCACCAACTGGATAGCTTTGATAAGATGGGCATTTTACTGTTGTTTAAGGTGTATGGCTAACAACTACTTGACTTTTTCACCATGGGCCTCGTAGTTAAGTTTAGCTTCAAATAGGACATGTTCAGCTTGCTCTCTATTAAGTTCTTGATACTTTGCTCTCTCCTGCTCCAGTTTGACCCAATCCTGTTAAGAGGATCCAGAACTGATGTTTTTTTCCTGAGAACAGATGGAGGCAAGGAGGTCCAAGGCTTGTTTCTCCCTCTGCTGTTTTTTGATAGTCACCATCCTTATTAGTTCCATTCTCACTGTGGAACCATTGCTATTCTTTCATTAAGCCCTGGTCATTTCAGTCCTCCTAGCTGAAAAACATACAGAAGTAATTTTCCCTTTTCCTTACTACCTGGACAAACCATCTGGTCTTTGTGGCATCCTGACTCTTTATGTCCCTCTACACTTGATTGCATGTTGTTGGTCACTATTGGCATCACAACTATGCTGTACCAAAAGGTTTTCCATAGCTGTATTCTAAATGGCTGTAATGTACTCAGCTATCCCGACTTTGATCTATTGGATTGTCATCCCAATATAATAGCCTCCACAAGAGCAGATAACCAAGTATGCCACTCCTGCAGCAGATCAAGTGATAAATCCTTTAAGTTTCACAGTCTCCCCTGTTTCTGGGTTAACAATTGCATTAATACTGAGAACCACTTTGCAACTTTTGAATTTTCATCATGAGAAGCATCTACCAGGTAATGCTGGTAGTCATGTTTATGGTCTAAAGGGTCATATTGATTGTAACATATGAGCATGACTATCCTTAAGATTTCTAACCATTCTGATAAAACATCCTTGGGGTGTCTCAATTACATTTTTAAGTAAAGGATCAGTATATAACATGGACAAATTATTATTCAAGATTTCCTCTACCATGTTTGTCTTATGGTTATAGGTCATAACAAAGAGAACCCTATCCAGGACCTTAATTTTGTCTATGATAGAATAAACAGCAGATATTTCTCTCCATAAATCTGGCTATCCCTCCCTACTGCTTCCCTCTCATAAATCCCTTGCTGGACAATTACCTTTTCTTACCACTTACCTAATATCTGGAACTCTCTTCCACTATCTATTCACTCTGCTCCCTCCAAATGCTGTCTTTCCTGTTTACTCCATGCTCACTCCACTTCCTCCTGCAAATGTCCATAGCCATGTCTCCTGCCTCCTCCCTCTTTTTCTCTTTTCCCTACCCACTTCCAGTCTCCTTCACCTACAGTTTTCTGCACCCTTCATTTTACTCTTACATGTAGTCTAACCTCTTATTTCTTATTCCTCTCCCCATCTCCTCTCCTCTCCTCCATTCCTATCTCCATCCTACCTTATCCTCCCACCCTCACTCCTTCCTACCTTCTCCATCTCTACGACCTCCTCCTCCTTCACATACCCTCCGGTTCAAGCTTCATGACTTCCCACTCTTCCTACTTTTATTTCTATGTTCCTGTGTTCAGTTTTTGGAAGTTCATTCTGGGAGTGCCTGGTGCCTCACACTCCTGATTTAATCGAATTGTTACTGCTATTAATTTGACTATACCTATGCTATACTGAGTATTGCTGTACATTATTATGCCTCTGTATTATTATATTTTGTGCTTCTACTTGTTATTATGCACTTATTCCCTCTCCCCCTTCCCCCAGGACACATCTGGAAATGAGCTGTATGACTCAGCATGTCTTTCCTGGTAAATCTCTTACATAAATAAACAAACAAACAAACAAATAAATAAATAAATATTTCCCTGGTAAGCAAGTAAGGATAAAACAAGGATATTTCATGGTCAGCAAAATAACAGAAATAATAAAAAACTATGGGCAGTGCTTCTGGTACATTTGAACGTTTTCCTAAGTAATCAAACATTGTTTTATTCATCAAAAGAGAAAGCAAAGAAAGAGCTTGACATTAGACTTTTACAACTCTTTGTAGGATCAGAATGAAACAATCAGATTAAAAAATGGCGTAGTCTACAAAATCAAATCATACTGTAATGGGACATATTGAAGGGAATGCGAAATTCCATGTTATGTTGTTTGAATTAGGAATGCTTTCAGAATTTTTATTCATTTACTGTTAATACTGTAATATCAGATGTGCTAATGGACAGAATTGGAATGGTGGGGGTTGAAGGAAGTCATGCACCTGCCTAGCATGCTACATTTAGAGCTTAGCATGTAATGTGCTTAAATCATCACAGTAAAACACTATAGAATTTATCTTGCAAAGAAACAGGCTGATATTGCATTTTTATGTGAAACATTTTGGGGCAACAAAATTAGGAAACTCTGGCGAGAGCTGATAGGGCTGCATCCGAGGAATGTGGGTTACAAATATTGAAAATTACCAAAGTTCTGAGCCTACATTAGCAAAATGTAATACAAGCTCATAAGTTTGTTGTCTTGTAGTATTTTTACACCAGATTTTCAACATAGCCTTGTTATGACCCTACCTCATGAAGAAGGGCAGAGACAATGTTCAGCTCTTGGCCTAAAGGTGATTTCATACTTGGACTGTGAAATCACCTTTTAGGATGTGAAAAACAATTTTGATCAGGATTTGAAAAAAATGACAGCTATCACATTCATGAGGTGCTGTAAAGATATGGACATGTATATTTGAGGTAAAAATACTGAAATTTACCAAAGTTACGAGCCTGCGTTTGCAAAACTCAGTGTACGGTAGGCTCATAACTTGGATATTTTTTTAATATTTTTTCACCTAATTTTCAACATAGCCTTCTTATGACCCCACCTCATGAAGAAGGGCAGAGAAAATGTTCAATTCCTGCCCAAAAGGGGATCTTGTGCCGGGGCTGTGAAATCGCCTTTTGGGATGTAAAAAACATTTTGGTCAGGATTTGAAAAATTGCAGCTATTACAGTCAATGGTTGCTGTAAATACATGGCTATGTTGTAAATTTGGGTTAAAAATATTGAAACTTACGAGCCTGCATTTGCAAAAGTCAATGTAAGTTCAAAACTTGGTAGTTTTTTAATATTTTTACACCAAATTTTCAACATAGCCTTCTTATGACACTACATCATGAATAAGGTCAGATCAAATGTTCAACTCCTGTCTAAAAGGTGATTTTGTGCAGGGACCACAAGATCACACTTCAGGATGGAAAAAAAACATATTTTGGCCAGGATATGAAAAATAACAGCTGTCACGCTCATGAGGTACTGCAAAGATATGGCTATATTGCGAGTTTGGGGGAAAATATTGAAATTTACCAAAGTTACGAGCCTGCATTTGCAAAATTCAATGTAGGCTCGTAATCTGGTTATTTTATAATATTTTTACACCAAATTTTTAACATAACCTTCTTATGACCCCACCTCATGAACAAGAGCAGAGAAAATTTTAAACTACTACCCAAAAGGTGATTTTGCACAGGGACCACAAAATCACATTTCAGGACAGATGTGTCTAATGACAGTGCAATTTCTCACGAGGTGGGGTCCCAACGAAGGTGTGTTGAAAATTTGGTGCAAAAATATGCAAAAATAGCAATGTTATGGCATTTAGCTCAAAAACCCATTGAAATACATTGAACTGAATACCTGTTTCCTCAGTTTGTGGTCCACCTTTGAACAGTGATTATGTGTCTGTGGTCCACAGAAGATTACAGCACTGGACCCCTGATGGGTAAGTAAGGGCTTGGGGGGTGTGGGGTGGTGGGTGCTGAGTGGGAGGGTTGGGTGTGGGACACTAAGGGCTGCAAAGGACATTGATGGATGGGATGGCTTTCTTTTTTCAGGTTTAAGAAAAAAAAAACAGACAGAGGATTCCTGATTGTGACACTGGGGAATTGGTCACCCCCAGTGTAAGTGTAATGTTTCTGAGGGTGGGGTGGGGTGGATGGTGCTGAGGGGGATTGGGAGGGAAGGAGGGGAAAAATATAAAAACAAAACACAGAAATAACTGTGTATGTGCAGTAGTGGATGGGGGGTCAGAAAAAAGGACATAGGATTTGTGATGTGATACTGGGGGATTTGGCACCCCCAGTGTCACTGATATGTTTTGAGGGTGGGGGCACTGTAAGGGAGCACTGTAAGGAAGGGTTGATGGGGAGGGTGATATTAAAAAATAAAACAAAAGCTGGCCCTGTGGCGCTGATGGTTGAGGCACTGGATGCCACACCTTGCTCCACACCTGTGACCCAGGTTCGTGAATGGACTTAGGTCAGCAGGGGAGGAGAGGAATTGAGCATCCAATGGACTGCTTTCCCTTTCTGGGCAGGGGGGGACTCTAGCTGACAGCGCATTGCTGGCCCCTAGCGGAGGCTGTCACTCTTGTTTAAGGGGGTAAGGGTGGGGTGGTAAGTACTAAGAGGAAGGGTTGGTTGGGGGGATATCTTTAATTTTAAAAAACAAAATAAATTGGTGGTCACGGCAGAACACAGCATACTCTGCTGTGTTTAAGATGGCTGCCACACTGTACTGCGCATGCACAGGTAATTGCATATGCACAATATAGTTTGGTGGCCATTTTGGTCATGAGGGAGTGTGTTGTGTTCCACCATGACTGCCGACATAGTAAAATAGTGCAGTGCTACTTCCAATTGAGACAATGAATGGAGTGTTTTACGGATGCGGAGGTGACTGTGGTGCATCTCAAACATGTTGTTCGGTTAGCAAGAGGTCTGCAAGGCTATGCCCACTGCAGCCATAAAAAGGAAAAGGGGACCAGGTCTTTTTCTTGGTTGGCAGTTTGCACTATCAAGAGGTTGAGAGTGACTGTCATAATACATAAACAATGATCTTTTAGAAATAAGAAATACGATGCCCTCAGTAGAGGAAATTTTATTGAACATATCGGAAATACCTTTGAGTCAGCGACTCATTTACAAAGGTTCCATGTCATTAAAGGCATGATTAGACAGGATAATACAGGGAATACTATACAGAGAGGTACAAAGTAGAATGAGACAACACAGCAGTGTAAGGTCAAACAATAGTCAAGTAACATACATCAATGATATACAGAGAGAGAGTACAATGGGGCACAGAACATAATAGCAGTGCAAGAATCATGAAAAACTAGGCAAGGGGTGCCCAGGCTTTTTATAAACAAATGAAATACTGAGCTAAAACTGGTAGGGCCAGCAATAGACAAGCAGGATAAGAATCCATTGTCTTGAGTGGAGGGGAATTGATGGGGGGGTGGTAGAGGAGGGGCAGGACAGGGGCAGCAGAGTTAGAAGCATTCACAGGTGCTAGATGATAGGAGGTGTTCCCTGAGGAGGAATTTGTAGTGGCCAAGCTTAGATTCTGTTGCTAAGATAATAGGGAGGGCGTTTGATCAGAGAGGGGCTCTGTAAGTGAAGGTTCTTTGCAGAAGTGAGGTGTGACCTGGGGGAACAAGGAAGTGGGATTTAGATGAGCTGTGGGTGTTTTTTTGGCTAGAGGAAGGTTGAAGCAGGGTGGATAGACCTGGGGGGGGGATAGCCATAAGGAGATTTTTTTAGTGAGGAGGCAAGTTTGATACTTAAGCCTGTCATCAAAGTTGAACCACCTGCACAGACTGTAGGGAGAGCAGGTGTGTGTGGAGTGGTCACAGCCCAGTAATAAGTGACAGGCTTTGTTCAGGGCAACACTTATTTGGGCTAGAAAGGTAGCATCTGCCGCACCATAGAGCAGCACGCCATAATCAATGAGGGAGAGAACAGATGAGGAGATAGCCAAACAAAGGACCTCGGGGGTCAGGCAATGCTTGTGCTGGTGAAGAACAATTCTGGTGTTGACTGCCGAGCTGAGCAGATGGATGTACTCATGGTAGTTGAGGCAGGAGTCCAAGGTAATGCCTAGGTATTTGAAGGTGTCTACCTGTACAAGGGGCTGAGGCTGGAAGTTAACGATATGCAGGGGATTGTTTATGTGTTTGTTCTGATGGTGAATGAACATCATGACCTTTGTTTTTTTATAGTTTAGGACTAGGTGGTGTTCTGAAAACCAAGATTCAGTGGCAAAGAAGGTGGTCTGGAGGGATAGCTGAAGCTCAATGGGGTTAGAGTATGTGGAGAAGTGAACAGCATCATCTGCATAAGGGAGTACACTCCTGGAGCAAGCTCTGGGAAGGGTATTTAAAAACAGGCTAAAGAGAAGGGGCCCGAGTATTGAGCCCTGGGGTACACCTGACCTGACTGAAAGGTGGGAGGAGAGGGTGTTGCCAATCTTAACCTGTTGAGATCTGTCAGTAAGATAGTGTGTGAACCAGCTAGTGGCATCATGGGAGAGACCAGAGCTGGAGAAGACAGACAAGAGGAGGGAGTGATTCACAGTGTCAAAGGCTTTCAACAAGTTAACAAAGACCGTGCTAGCTATGTGTCCTTTATCAAGCACTGAGTGCAAGGCTGAGGAGAATTCCATCAGAGCTTATATGGTGCTGTGAGATTTGCTGCAGCTGTTCTTGACATAGGAGATTGTACTTGTTGAGGTGGTCAGTGAGTTGGTCTGATATGATCCTCTCCAAGGCCTTGGAAAGGGGGGGTAGGATGGAGATGGGGCAGTAGTTCCCAGCTTTGGTGTGGTCACCACCTTTGTGGATAGAGGTGATGATGGCGGCTTTCAATTTAGCAGAGAACTGGCTAAGGCAGAGAGAGTGGTTTAGTAGGGTGGTTAGTGGGAAGAGGAGTTCATTGAGGGTCAGGTGAAGGAGTTTTAGGTCCAGGGTGTCATTGCTGAACATGGTGCTCCCGATAGCTTTTAGAAGGTAGGGTTTGGCTTCTGAAGGGCTGATAGCTTTGAAGTGAAACAGGGGGGTGGTGGAGGGGGATGAGCAAGAGCAGGGTTAGGGGATCAAAGAAGTGGGGTGGGAGCACACTGCTGAGGTCCGAGAAGGAGGTGTTAAGGGTGTCAGCTATGTGTAAGGGGTCAGTAGCTATAATGCTGTTAGAGTTGATTTGGGGGAGCACTGTTATCCCTTGAAGTTCCTTTGGATTGTCCCAGAACCTTCTACTGGAGCCCCAGGATGAGGTGAAGGATGTCCTGTAGTGATCTGCCTTGGCTTTCCATATTTCCCAAGTGCACTTGTTCCTGGCAGCACGGTAGCACTGTCTGTCAGCTGGTTTACCCGTGTCAATAGCTAATTGCCAAAAGGAGTCATGGTAGTGCATAAGATCAAGGATAGATTGGAAGAGCCAGGGGGAGGAGTGGCCCTTAACAATGTGTTTAGAGTGAGGGACATATAGGTCGCAGGCATGGCTAAAAGAGTGGATAAAGTAGTCATGTGCCGAGTCAATGTTGGGTGCATTCTTGATGAGCGACCAGTCCCAGAGGTGAAATGGCATTTTAAATGCTTAAGGCTTCCAGGTTTTAGGCAGCGAATAATGGTGAATTTGGGAGGTGGTTTTATAACCTTGCAAGACCAGGTGCAGAATACAGGAGAGTGGTCACTTAGGGCATTGGAAAATACAGTGATGCTGGTGAGTTAGGTATGGTGATTGGTATAAACCTGGTCCAGGAGGGAGGCAGACCCGGTTTTGATATTGTGTTGTGTAGGTGTGGTGTCAACTTGTGTGAGGTCTAGCTGCAATGGCATCTTTGAAGAGGCAGAAGAGCTAGCTTGCTGGTTGATATTGAAGTCATGAAGCATTAAGCATTCGGTTTTAGAATGGAGATGGGAGAGGTAGTTCAACGTAGAGTGGAGTGCAGGTTTGTGGTTGCGTGGGGGGAAGTACACGGAGGTGACAAGGAGGGGGGCATTGCGAGTGTTAACTGTAACTTTCAGGGTGCGAACTTGGGCACCATGATCCAGCTGGGCAGGTGGAAATGGTTGTGCTCGAAGAATGTCATGGAGGTAGAAGGCACAGCTGCCACCACGTTTACTGATCCTATCTGCATAGAAAAAGGAGTACCCTGGGACAGAGACAGCAGAGTCAGGGATTGCCTTGAAGAACCATGTTTCTATGAAAGAGAGTATGTCAGGTTGGTGCTGGACAATCCAACCCTGGAGGCAGTCCAATGTTTTTGGCAAACTTCAGATATTGATGGAGGCAATACGCAGTCCATCAGAGGCATGACAGTGAGGGTGGGGTGAGGGAATAGGGCCTGAGTCAGGGTGTATGTTACTTTATAAGAGTAGGAGAAGTAGAAGGAAAGCCCTCAGGAAGGTTTTTAGGTAGAGACTGTGGCATCTGGAACCAGGAGAGGAAGTTCGATTGAGGGTGGAGGTGACTGCTGGAATTCGGAGAACAAGAACTAATGGGGCTGTGAGGTGGAGAGGGTGTATGCTTAAGGGTGGAAAGGGAAGAAGGTAGTCAGTAAGGTGGTTGTGGGGTAGGGGGTAAGTCATAGCAGTAGAGTTGCTAGAGGGGCATGGATGGCTGGGTGGGAGAGACCTAGCTAGGCTTAGGGGGTGCCGACATGTGGGTAAGGGTCAGGCTGGGTAGTGAGAGGAAGGCAATAAGAAACAGCTTGAAGGCCAAGGAAGCCATGGAGCTGGGAGAGGGGAGATTGCACTGGAGTATATGTGGGCAGGAAGGTGGGACAGAGGAAAGGCAGGGATAAGTGGGAGTAAAGAACAGAGTCTAGAGGGCTGACAGAATAGTGCAGTAGTAGCGTTGCGAACTGTGGAGCAGAAAGTGCAGGGTTCTAGACTGGGGGCTGGAAACTACTAAAGGAGGGGCAGAGCAGACAGAAAAGAAGAGAGAAAGAAAAGTTGAGAAAGGAGAAATAGAGGGGCTAAACTAGGGAGCTAAGGAGGGAAACAATGACTCTTAGTCCCGGCTTGGTAGAATGGGCTAATGGAAAAGTGAATATTAAGAAATCTGACAGTCCAGAAGTCACATGACCAGGAGGGGCTACTAGAGGTAGGGTAAGTAGGTAGGTAGGTAAGGTGATTGCCCAACATTCAGGTCCTGAAGGAAGAGCTTTTGTTACTAATGAACTTATTTTTGGAAAACAGGTCATTTTAAACTTACCCTTCTATAGCCCTTTGAAGGAATATAAGATTCTTGCTTTTGCAGTGATAAACTCAAAAGTTGCTGCTTGGGGTATGTAGTCTATAGTTGTGATAAGAAATTTGAAATGTCTTCAGAATCCCATTAAAGACAAGTTAACTGTTTCACAGGATAAGAAGCAATCAACAATGTTTAACAGTTTTTTAAGTGCTTATAACCTCATTGATCATTGAAGGGCACAGCATCCAATAGAATCTGAATATACTTATTGCTCAGCTAGTTATGACATCTTAAAGAATTGATTTAGTATGCACAAGAGAGGGATTCATTAATATTGATCTAATTTAAGAAGAAAATGAACCTGTCTATGTGTTAGATCATATTCTGGTTTCAGTGACCTTTATACCACGTTGGCAAAATACTACTTTGATAACATGGGAATTTATCAACAGCTTGCCAGTACTGTACAGCAAACATTTTATTGTAAAATACAAGCTACTAAATTCTTCTTCTTACAAAAAAAGATATATAGATAGATATATAAGAAAGATTTATCATATTTGGGATGACTACCTTGAGAGGAGAATAATTTATTACACTACTTGGAATAACAAATGTATCATTCTGACTTAGAAAGATAATTACATATGCATGAGGTTGTAAAATGTAGTTGATATGAAGCACATAAAGAGAACTCTAAAACAGGTAAAAGGAAACTGAGTTAAAACTGGCAGAAAAACAATAGGTTGAAGAAAGACAAAACTGGTGTGAAAGATGGGAAACAGGAGGTTAATACTTAGCAATACATTTGAAACAATAGAAACACAGAAAGATAGAATTTGACGGCAGATAAGGACCGCTTGGCCGACCTAGTCTGACCATTTTCCTACCTAACGGATAAGCTGCAGATCCTAGTTAACCAACAGCCTACTTCCTCCTACCCCCCACTAGGACTGCCTTATGTCTGTCCCATGCATTCTTGAATTCCCCCACTGTTCTTTACTCCACGACCTCCTCAGGAAGGCTGTTCCATGCATCCACAGCCCTCTCTGTGAAAAAATACTTCCTCACATTACCTCTGAGCTGTCCCCCTCTCTATCTTCAAATTGTGCCCCCTTGTTCTTGCACATCTCTTTTTCTGAAAGATACTACCATCTTGGACTTTGTTGATTCCCTTGAGGTACTTGAAAGTTTCTATCATGTCCCTCCTCTCCCTTCTTTCCTCAAGGGTATACATATTAAGCTCCTTTAGTCTCTCTTCATATGTCTTCTGGTGCAGACCCTGCACCATTTTGGTTGCCCTCCTCTGGACAGCCTCTACTCTGTCTATGGCTTTATGGTGATGGTGTCTCTAGAACTGCACACAGTACTCCAGATGGGGTCTCACCAACTGTCTGTACAGAGGGATAACAACTTCCTGTTTTCTACTGTTGATGCCTCTCCGTATGCATCCCAGTATCCCCCCAGCCTTCCTTACTACCTTCTCACATTGCTTTCCCACCTTTAGGTCATCTGATATATTACCCCCAGGTCCCTTTCCATTTTTATTGTTGTCAGTATCTCACCCCCATTGTGTATTCTTCCCCTGGGTTTTTTGTTTCCCAGGTGCATTACCTTGCACTTCTTTGCATTGAATCTAAGCTGCCATACATTTGACCATTCCTCCAACCTTGCCAAGTCCCTTCTCATCCTTTCCACTCCATCTTGTGTATCAACCTTGTTGCAGATCTTTGTGTTGTCTGCAAAGACACATAGTTTTCCTTCCAGTTCCTCTGCAATGTCACTTATAAAGACATTAAAAAGGACGGGTCCCAGTACTGAACCCTGAGGTACCCCACTAGTAACCCTCCTTTCTTTACTGTGGACTCCGTTTACTACTGCCCTTTGTGTCCTGTTGTTCAGCCAATTTTTTATCCAGGCTACCACCATGGGACCCACTCCAAGACTGTCTAACTTGTTTATTAATCTTTTGTGTGGGACTATATCAAATGCCTTGCTAAAATCTAGGTAGGCCATGTCCACAGCCCCTCCCTGGTCTACTACTTTGGTCACCCAGTCAAAGAAATCTATTAGATTTGCCTGACATGACCTTCCCGCTGTGAATCCTTGCTGCCTTTGGTCCTGTGCCCCACTGGCCTCTAGGTACTCAACAATTCTTTTCTTCAGAAGTGATTCCATCATTTTCCCTACCACTGAGGTCAAACTAACTGGTCTGTAGTTTCCTGCCTCTTCTCTGCTCCCACTTTTGTGAAGAGGAATCACATCCACCCCCCTCCACTCCTCAGGTACCACCCCATCCTCCCATGATTTGTTAAAGAGAGTAGTCAGTGGTGTTTCTAGTTCTACCCTTAGTTCTTTTAGAATTCTTGGGTGAATCCCATCAGGCCTCATTGCTTTGTTCACCTTCAATTTTATTAGTTCTGTCAGAACCCTTTCTTCTATAAATGGACTGGTATCAACCCCCGCCTCCAGAGTGTTTCTCTTGTTTGGCTTAGGTACCTCCACCTCCTCTTCCTTTGTGAATACTGAGCAGAAATATTCGTTCAGTATCCCTGCTTTTTCACTGTCACCCTCTGCCCACGTTCCTTCCCCTTTATTAAGCTTCAGTATCCCTCCCTTGGTCTTTTTTTGCTCCCTAATGTACCTATAAAATGTCTTATCCCCCTTTTTAACAGAGTTGGCTATCCTTTCCTCGGTTTGAGCAACAGAAAACTGAAATCTTTATTGTTATTAATTAAAATGAAGTGAGGTTATATCAGCAAAATGAAACAGATCATCTGTTTAATTTAAGTCTTATATACTGCAGATGTACATTATAATGCAAGAGATATATAAAATGTTATATGTCATGTAGTCATCCCTTTGCTTAATGAATGACTTCAACACAACTTACTGTAGGATAAGTCAAAATAGACAAAAAGGATAAACAAGCTGTAAGGCCTATAAAAATGTAAAATGCCCATTATTGATGGCACTATTATTGAGTTTTTTTTAACTTTATTGATATTCTGGCACCTATATTGGTAAAAATGTTTAGTGAGATAACAGAGGGGACTAAAGTACTGATTATTTTTAATACCACTTTTATAACATTAATAGTTAAACCAGGTAAGGATAATAATAAGTTTGTGAAAGATAGAAAGTTTACAGAATGCATGCTAAAGTATTTAATAATAGATTGCTAAGTAATATTGCTAAAATGATATGACCAGATCAGAAAGGTTTTGTACCCAGTAGAAATACATGATGTACTGATAAAAGTTAAACAAATAATACAATATGTTAATCAAAAATCCTAATGCAATTGCAGTGTATTTGATTTTTTGTAGAGTTTTCAATAAAGTACAGTGACTTTATATTTTCATAAAAACAGAAAAATAGAACACAAATGCAAATAAGGGACTAGTGGCCTAACCAGTCTGTAAAAGACTGTCTAGTTTTGGGATTGCAACCTTGCAAGTTGTCTCTGCTTCCCTTATATGCCCCTTACTCACTGTTCTGATGTGCTTGTCCCATTCCATTTTGAACCCTCCCACTGCTTCAGCCCTGATGCCCTCCTCCAGATGCATGTTTCATCTATCAGCATTCTTTTGGAAAAAGTTCTACCTAACAAGTTCTTTGAACCCCCCACCCCACCCACCAGTTTTAGGGAATTACTCCTGGTACTCGTGTTACCACTCATTGTAAACAGTTCACTGGTACACATCCTGTTTATTCCATGGTGGTACTTGGACATGTTAGTCATATTGCCCTGCTTTCTCCTGTTATCTAGCACGTACATGTTGAGATCCTTCAAGTTCTGCTTGTAGTACCTACTAAGTTACCCCTGTATCATTTTGGTGGCTCACCTCTGCACTGCCTGTGTCCTTCCATAAGTGGGAGATCAACAACTTCATACAATACTCCAACTGAAGGAGAACCAAGGATTTATACAGGACCTGTATCATTTCCCTCCTTCTTCTATTGACCTCTCTCCTTATGCATCCCAGCATCTAATTTGCCTTATCCACAGTCCTGCTACATTTTGCCAGTGCCTTCATCTTCTCCAGCAGTAGCATCCCCAGGTCTCTCTCCTCTGATTTGTTTCCCACAATCACCCTATTCATCCTATACTCCATTCTTGGGTTCTTGGCCCCTATGTGTATTACCTTGCACTCAAGCCAGCACACTATTAAATACTGTGCCTGTTAAAGTTATGTGCCCTGACTGAAGTTCCCACTTTAACTTGCAGAATCTACCTTATTAATATAGAACTATCTACTTACCCCTTCTGGTTAAAAATGTTCTAGCTGCCTCGGTCAGCTGCAACCTCACTCTGACAGCAAGCTCACAGTTCTACTTAAGCCTACCCTGTCCTTCCTGAAGTATAGGCTCCACAATTGCAAACAGGACTCTAGGTATGGTTCACCAGGGATCTATACAGGAACAGTTTTACCTCCCTCTTTCCACTAATTATCTCCCTTTTGATGCATCCCAGATTTGACTTTCCATGACCCTGTTACACTGTGACAGTGCCTTCAAGCTGTCCATTATTATCATCCCCAGGTCCCTTTCCACCATTGTGCTCTCCACTACCACCCCATCCATCCTGTATTCCGGTCTGGGGTTCTTGGTTGCTGTAAGTAGTACCTTGCACTTTTTCACATTAACTTAAGCTTCCACACTCTCAACCACCTCTACATGTTTTACAGATCTTTCTTTATGGCCCTTATACCATCTGAGGTGTCCACTTTTCATAGGTCTTGGTATCATCTGAAAAGAGGCTCATCATTCCCTAAACACCCTCTCCTATATCACAATGAATATGGTAAAGAGAACTGGTCCTTGAAAAAATAATCGGGGCTCCCTGCTCATGGCTTTCCTTTCCCGTGAGGGTTCTCCATTTAGGAGCACACTCTGGATCCTCCCACTCAGCCAATTTTTCACCATCCCCATAATCGTGTCCCCATCCTCAGGTTGCCCAAGTTCTTTATCATTCTCATGTGTGGGACCAAGTTAAGGGCTTTTTTGAAGTCCACTCTTTCCTTATTTTTTTTTTGCTACTTAAGTGTATAATGGACTAATGCCTTGCTACGTTCTTCATATGCATATCAACTCCATATGCTGCCCTTATCTTTTTGTGATGTGCCCCCAGTCCTCTTTTGTCTGACTTGATTGTAACCTGCAGAAGCCTTCCATTTTTTTCTCTAACAGCCTCTGCTGTCCCATTTGAAAGCCAAAGTGGTTTCTTCCCCTCTTACATTTACACACCATCCTAGTGCAGAGACCTGTCACCTCTAGTATTCCCATTTTTATAAAGCCCCATTTGCCAGCTGCTCTTACTGTCACTGATGCATCCAGTAATTTCTCCTTCAAGCCTTCCCTTTTCTTCCCCAAATTTGCCCTTCAGAAATCCAGGATCTTAGTCCTGGAGTAGATCCATTTACTTTAACCTTACCTACAGTGTTCTTTGGTCACTGGACCCCAATGGTTCCCTTACTGAGACCTCACCCAGACTGTCTTAACTAGTCAGGATCAGACTCAGAATTTGTCTACTCCATAGTGGAGCCCATGACGCAAGTGCATCCTGAATTCTTTCCACAAGTAACAGGCATTTTGCACTTACTGCTGTTGTGATGTTCCAGTCCATGTCAGACAAATTGAAATTCCCAAATCAGCACTTCCCCTTGTTCTGTGCCAGCCCTTTTGATCTCTTCTTTAGCTCATCCTCTGCATTCTCTGCTGAAGGCCTGTATACCTCTCTCTGTCCTAATTACCATCCATCCCATTGTGATCACATGAGCCCACACTCTTTCTATCCCCTTGTCTTCACCTACTACTAGGATTTCTGAGGCTAAGATGTCCTCCTTTAAGTATAACACTACTCTTCCTTCACTTTTCCCCTATTTCTCCAGAACATAGTGTACTCCATACTTAAACTTCCCACCCATGGTTCTGGTTGCCCATGTCTCAGTTGCAGAAACTATGTTCAAGTGTGCCTGGGCAATAATTGACTGGAGGTCATAGGTCTCAGATCACAGGTCACAGGGTGTTGAAATATTAGCCAATAGCAAATCTAGTTAAGTCATATTTATTTGTAAAAAGGCACTTTTCAAAGTTATCAAAGTGCCTGTACATAAAATATTAAAAACAAGCACAGAAATAAATACCAAAACAATAATATAAAATTAGAAGCACATTATCACAAGGATTTCAAACATGCAGAGGAGTAAGACAAGGTTGCATTCTCTTTCTGACATTGTTTATTTTAGAAATTGAACTTTCTTTACAAACAGTTAGGCAAAATGTATCTGTTTTTTCCTCCTCCTTAACCTACTGGCCCTTCATCACCAGCATCTACATGTCCTGAGGCCTGCCCTCACTTTTTGACAGTCTGAGCTTTTAGAAAGTAGATAATGCTTTATGCCCCTCTTGATCTATGTCTTTTCATTTCTTTCATTCGTTCATTCAGTATGGGGGGGGGGGCACTACAATGTGGACCTGGGTAGGGGACATTTGTTTTATTTTGTCCAATGTGGAGCTGGATGAACGGGGCTGGGGTGTGGGGCTACACAGGACTTGGTGGAGGGGTATCAGGTCACCTGGCTCATTCTGCCAGGTGCATCCCTGCAGATGGCATGCAAATGGGGCCATAATTACATGCAAATGGCTTGTTTGCACTATACATGCCTAATGCCCTCATTTTCATCTCCCTGGCTGAATATCTGGAATTTGGTCCCAGTGTATCTGCAGTTGTGCAACCCCATTCCAGGTATTCAGGCCATCCAGGGGGATGCGCTAGTGCATTGTCAGCAGACCCCATTTCCACCGTACGGAACCATTGCTACATTCAGACAGGATATGCAATCACGCATCTCATTTGAATATAACAATTTTTGCACTGGCCCATTTGTTTGAGTGGTGCATCTAGATATGCTGGAAAGCACCTGGCCATTGAATATGGGGGCCACAGTGTCTTTTTCTCCATTTTCTGGAAATCAGATTAACAAAATTTAGTCAGAAGTACTTAGGTTGTCTCTGACAGTTCAGAAAAACAGTCTTAGTAGTTGGCACTAATATAAAATTGATTTTAAAGAAAATTTGAAATTGGAAGGCTGGAAAAAGTACATTTATAACTATCAGGTAAAACTAAATTATTAAAGATTATGATTGTTTCCACAATATCTTATATTTTACAGTTATTAACAATTTCATTTTTAAATAACTGGTTTGTACAGATAAAAAAAATTGTATCTTTTATTTGGAATTCAAAAAGCAAGAACAGCAATAATCTAGCATGCTCAGAACTTAAAACTTGTTACTTTTCTTTTGCTGTTAAATCTGTATTGTTACAGAAATTCTCCTGATGAGGAGACATAGGAATCAGGAATACTTTTAGGAGGCCAATGGCTTGCATATTCGAATACTGTATATTTAATATATTCCTAATGAATGTATTGTTTGAGTCAAGTGAGAACTAAAAGAAATAATGATATTAGTGTGCAAATCATGTTGGCATTACTCAGTAACTATACTCACAAATCTAGTAATCATCCTATAGCCAGCTCTCTGCTTATGTTTCAGGAGAGCCGTCCTCACCCCCAGTAAACATATACAATGTTGTCCAGGACTGAAGCGGCAAGGTGGACCACTGGGACATGGAAAGGGCTTCACATATAGTGGGTGCTTCAATGCCAGTACATGTGTGTGGAGGCACACCCATCTTGCATCACTGTATCTCTCCCTTCGAGTTGCTCAGGCCTGGACTAGCAGCCGGCTCCACCTGGTGGCAGTCATGGACCAAGATGCCCCCTCCAAGAGGACAGCTGTCCCTGGGATGCTCAATCTTCTCTCCTCTTGTTGACCCCAAGCAACCCATGCTTGTTCCTGAATATGGGTTGCTAGCATGGCAAGAGGTAAGGCATTAGAAGCCTCAGCCCTACATAGCAGAGTGCCTTTTATATAGAGAATAATAGATATGCAACTGTGTGTTATGGATTTTTTTGTACACACCGAGTGTGTGTTAAAAAAAATCCATACACACACAGTTGCTTATTTTTTTTTTTTTTTATAATTTATAATTACTGGTGCAGAGTTTACTCTGTGTCTCAGTATATCTGCTATTTACAAACACACACACACACACACACACACACACACTGTCTCACAGACACTGTCTGTCTCTCTCTCTCTCAAACACACACACACACACAGTCTTACACACACACACACACACACACACACACACACACACACACACACTGTCTTTCACATACACACACACACACACACACACCCCTTCTCTTTCTCCCTTGCTCTCTCAGACTGACCTTTTTTTTTTTTAAACTGTCAGCTGTTGACTGGTACTGGGGTCCGTCCAGCATTCAACTTGGAGTTGGCGATGGCATCTCCCGATCCGGAGACACGGCGGGATCAACCAGATAGTCCTTTTATATTTGGAAGGTGGGATCAACCAGATAAAACAATAAAAAATCAAATAAAGATGGGGAGGGTGGTAATTAAAAATGGCTCGTCGGCAAGCGAGAAAACGAGCCGCCATTTTTTCAAGCTATTCAGCCCGCCCACTCACAGAGCACGAACCAATGGAAAGGCAGAATACAGATGAGTGACACACAAAGGAGACAGGTGGTTCCGCAAATGCCGTAATAACTCATTTTCGAGTTATTACGGCGTTTTGAAGAGCCTTGAAAACAGTTTGATAAAGGGGGTTGCCAGTAATTATGACTACATTATTAATGGAAAGGCAGCTTACTTGAAGTCTTAGAAAGAAAAAGTAATTAATAAGTGGTCCAATTTTGCACTTAATACACATTTTCTATCTGGCTGGATTGTATTGCAAACTCTAATTTGGTTCCAGGAGATTCTTTTAGATACTTAGAATTTAATGAGTATTTTAAAAATGATACTCTCCACGGGAACAGGCCCCCAATAATAAAATAAAAGATCTAGAGCTACAGCAGAGAACCTTCATGGCCAATTCATAAATGTTTAAGAGTTTGTTTGCATGGATTGAAAAAACATGTATGTTATACAAAAATGATCAATATAATAAAACTAGACCTAAAACTATGTAGAATATCAACATTCTAAATTTGTGGAATTCCACAACATTCTTTGGAATCTCATTGGAAATTCACAGAATTTTTAAATGACTTTATTTGACCATAACTCAACTGTTTATTGGGCTAGAAACTGGAAAGTTTGAATAATTACTTGTCAGTATGTCCTCTACAGATTGGATGAGTGTTTTCAAAATAAAGGAGTTGTTTTGTGGTGATAGGAACATAGCCTTGTTATTATTGTGTTAAGCAGTAGCTTAAGCCGCAGGAGGTTATGCTACAAAAGATTGAAGTCCTGCTGTAGTACAAAGCAGGCTTATACGAGTGAGGGCCTAGCGATTGAAAGAATGATATTATCAGCAAAAAGCTGAATATTAGAGGATTTTATTCTGGAGTTAATGCCATTGATATAAACCAATTATGGGCCCAATGTAGAAAAAAATATTAAAATAATTTTCCCTTCCTGGTGTGTAGTGGACCCGCCTCCTTATCCCTGATCCCCCTATTAAAACATTTTTCCCTCATTCCCAGGTGTCTAGTGGACCCTCCCACTCCCCCACCCTGGCAGGTTATTCACCATTACCCCGCTCCCCCCATCCCAATCCCAAGCGAGTGATCAGCACAGCCATCCTCTCACCTCTTTGGCTGGACACCCACTGAGCTGTCAATGAATGAGTGTGTGCTTGTAAGAAAACTCTGCAAATCCTTGAGATGAGAGTAAACTGTGTTGAAAAAAAAAATGAAAGTGGGAAGGCAGCAAGAGCGAGAAAGAAACTAAAAGTGGGCAGGCATGTGGCAGTCGACTTGAGTGGAGTACAGGTGCTTTGAGTATAGAATGTGCACACCAACCTTTGGAATGTGAACAGCAACCATTAGAACATGCACAACTTTTTGAGAGCCACTGACTTTTATACAGGATAAGCCCTAACCATATACTATATCTTCTTTCTTGTTCCCTTACTGTGTAGTGGTGTAAATGTAAACCTTACAGAGTTCGTTTTCCGTACTATTAATTCTGTCACCTGCCTTCACTAAAAAAGGCTGATCTAATATTCAGTTTTATTATTAATTGTGCAGCCTTTGCACTCTCTCTCTCTCTCTCTCTCTCTCTCTCTCTCTCTCTCACTATTGTTTTTGTTGTAAAGCAGAGTAGTCTAATTGCATCTCTGTGTTAGTGTCCCTCTCGGACTAACTCCCTCTTGTTAAGCACTTTAATTTTAGTGCGCAAAAATGTACAAGCACAGGATATAACATTCTCACTTCCCAAAATTCTGTCCAAAACCAGAAATTATTTATGCTGTGACAAAATGGTGGCTGTACTATATCAGTCACCCACTTGGACCGACTCCCTCCACAGACAGTGCTCTTGTCACTTCTCACTAATTTCTCCCAATCCACAGTTTCATAATGGTATTAAAATACTGCTGTTGCTGTGCTGTTCAAGTGACCTTCTTGGACAGTTTGCATTATGAAGCACTTCAGTACACACAAGTGCACAAGCACAATATATAATTTTCACACTTCTACATTCTGCTACATAGTGCTGTGCTGTGTCAGTCACTTGCCACAGACATTCTAGTAGAGCCCTACTCTCTATGTTGCAGAGAGTCTGCGTGCTGTGTATCTGACTTACATAGACCCTCTGCAGCTGCTGTGTCCCCTGCCCCCAATTCTCTAAGGAGGCTTGGGGCTGAGATGCACTGGCTCCCTCTGCCCACAAGTGATCTCCATATGGGGGTGGTCTGGGGTGGTGTAGGGGGTGTGCCCATGCTCTGCGCTATTCTTGAAAGTGCAGAGTGCGGGCGAGGGGGGTGCAGGCTACATATTACAAGGGCAGACTTAGCCAGTACATCCCCCCTGAGATGCCACCACCGGCCATGGTGGGGATGTAGGGGCATGGATAGCCCCCCCAGCATGCCACCCCAGCCCACAGGTTCCACATGGAGGGCCAGGGCGGTTGACCAGGCACCGCCTGCCCCAATGCTGAGGTTGCACTATGGCCACTTGACTACCATGGAGCCACACCGTCACAAGGGATCTAGTGGTGGACAGGGACTGGGCATCCCATTTGATGCCTGCCTGTGTCCACGGCAGTTCCCCAGCATACCTGTATGCTGGGAAGGCAGGGTTGTGGATGAGGGCTGCATGGTGGCCAGTGGCTGTGAATGCAGCCAACATGCATCGTTCCACGGGTGCGGGGCTGTGTGGATGGGATACATGCCTCCAGGGCATTATTCCTGACCCTTGGAGAATCTCCCCCCCCCCCATAATGCACATTAGTGAAAATTGCATGAAAAGCACACTATACAGAAATTCAGTACTCTCAGAATTTTTCTCAACTACCAGAAATTATATGTGAGGTTGCAGAACTTGCAGCCAGGTGGAGGAGGATGTTGCATGCAGTGGCAGATAATATTATCTCATTGGCAGAGGTCTGTGGCAGAGGAGGTTGTACAGTATTAAACTGCGGTAGTAGTGTTATGTTGATGTGTTTGCTGCAATGCTGGCCACAACAATGATCTGGCAGAGAAGATCATGACGGCTTGCTTGCTGGAGGAGGAAGCATTCATGAGAGGATGGAAAGAGACATGTGAATACACGACAGAAATTATTTAGACTCTGGTACACTCCCTGTCATGTTGCACCCGTGAAATGAAACAACAAAACAAAAAGGAAAAAGGAAAAGAAAAAGAACTGGAAAAGACTTGCTGTCACATTGCTGATGGCCATGCTGTGAAATGGCACAAAGGTACCCAGGTAGAGGAGAAAGAGAAGAAGTTTTGATTGCTGAAGGAGTAGGCAACAGGAGAGGAGACCTGTGAAGATAAGATAAAATTATTTAAACTTGTTCAAGTATCCACAGAGGTGGCAGCACAGTATACCCATTCTCCAGGTGTCCTTCCCACTCTCAGTCTTACCATACCAGCCACCTGTAAAGGAAAGAGAGAAAATAATATTCTTCCATTGGTCACAGTGATGGCTGCCTGATACATCCATTGTCCTGTTTACTCCCAGTCCTACCATACCTGTCAGCTGCAAAGAAAGGAGAGAACATTAATTTCCTCAGTTGGCTACAGTGGTAGCCGCATGGTATATCTGTTGTCCACTCCCAGTCTTACAATACCTGAACCTTTTAAAGAAAAATAAATTATTTTGGTGGAAGAAAATGCAACATAAATCTGTGTCTTAAGGGCTGTTGTATTTTGTGACTAGCTTGTCAGTCATCCCTTAGAATGATCAAATCTTCAATAACAGAGAGACAAAACGAAAGAAAGAAACCTATTTTATTGTCTTACAAGCAACGAAGTGGAAGCCCCTTCTGCTTGAGTAGTCACCACCACTAGTGAGGATGAGGAATGTGAACAACAGTGAAAGTCACTTACCATCACAGCAGACAAAGGTAGGCCTTGCTGGTCTTAAAATCATGCTGCCTTGACTGCCTGGCCTGCCAGAGTGATGGCTTGACTGGCTGGGTAGCTGGCTGGAGGTCTGCCTGGCAATATCATTCATGTTGGATTAGCAGTCCAGGTTTATATCTGAATGCATGCAGTGGAGGCAGTGGCCTATGTTGTTTGCAGATGTGGAGTACACAAGCAAGCTAGAGAAAGAGGAGGAGCCAGTGTCTTGCTTGCTGGAGGACTCGAGGAGGCATGGTCTCTTAGCAATTGCATTTGCACTGGGTTGGTCTTTTATTAACGTAATAATATGTGACTGGTGGGCTTTAACCGTGCCCACCGGCTGGGGGGTCAAGGAGCAATCAGGCTGTATTATGAATTTCTCAGTTTATAGGATGGGGTTTGTTTGTGCGTGTGTGTGTGTGTGTGTATGTGTAGGTTTCTTAATTCAAAGTGATGCAAAAGACTAAAAATTTAACTAGATTGACTGACAGCAGGAATCTGAGAAACATTTTCATGTCATGTGAAACATGAAAGACAACATATAAACAGACTGCCAGTGCTTCCACATGTACATGTGTTTAAGAAATGTTATTCCAAATGAGAAAACATAAAAAAATTGAGAAAATAGGAATTCCAAATGTATCCCACCCACACCACACAGTACATAAACAAAATTAGTTTCCACATGATGTGAATTTAATTTTCTTTTACTCGAGTCAAATAGTGCTGCCTTGCGGTGATGCAAGGAATTACCCTTCAGCATTGTCAGTGACTGAATTTTCTCTTTCAAGGAACTCCTTCTCCATTTCCAGCATGCCTGCCTTGAGTTGTGCTGAGGATGATCGCCCTGGTATCTCTTTACTTTCTATGTCCTTGACTATGGGTGATACCCAGATGGATACTGTCCTACTTGGGGGAATATGATGCTGATTCAGTTTTATGAATGTCAACAAACTGACATTTGTGGGGGAAAGGCTGGTGCATTTGCCCATAATAACTCCTACTGAGCTGAAAATACATTCGGCACTCACACTAAATGGGGACAGCTCCGATATTTAAAGGCTGTTGCTACCAGTGATGGCCACTCTTTCTGCTTATTCTGCCAGTAAAGAAGTAGCTCCTCATCAGTAGCTAGAGGTACCTGATCAGCCATGTATGCCTTGAGTGATCTTGCCACTGCCTTTTCTCCATCATCAGCGTCCCATGTGTCCTCCTCCTATGCCTCAAGGTCAGCTACTCTGACTTGAAACAGCACTGCACAGAGTGGACTGCATAGTGTATGTGCTATTTTGCTGGAAGACGTACTGCAGCCCTATTTACCCTCCATTTAGATTACCTCTCCCGATACTCCCCCTTCTTTCCGCTGAGTAAGCTGTTTAAGCTTCCATTACAGGAGATGCATACCATGTGTCTATTTTTGTGAGAAGCTTTTGAAGAAATAGGATCTGGTTCTGTCACCCATGAAGTACTGAGGACAACACACGAGTGTATCGTTGATCCAGCATGGTCACAGTGCAGAATTCCATTGCTGCTAGTATGCTGTTCTAGTGTTGTTGTGGACTAGGACCCTAGCAAGTGCTCAAACAGTGAAGAACTGAATACATCACCAGTGACTTCAAACTGCCTCTGTACATTCAGAGTGGCCTGCCTCAGCACACAGAGCAGGGGTATGGCCTGGCTTAGAGAGGCAGTATCTCCACTCACTGCCTGTGTTGCATGATTGAATGGGCACAACATTAAAATTAAACCATCAATAAACTTTCATTGAGCGATGGTTAATTACATGAAAGCTCCTGAACTGTCCCTGCTTGTATGTAACAGCATGTACTCAGACAAGGCCTTGTATTGCTCTCACATCCTTTCCAGCATATATAACATTGAATCCACCTCTTTATGTCATCTTGCTTCAACCAGTGCTGAGGCAAGCCATTTTTTATTTGCAGTGTTCACAGCTGTTCCCTGGCCTTCCTGGATAGATTTGCTGGCACACAATCAGTAGTTGTGTAATGCCTGCTTATGAGACAAACTCTGAACCGGTCAACTTAATACAGTGTGCCAAGCATGGCACTCTGAACTTTACCATTATTGATGGTTTTAAAAATGTTTGACCTTCTGTTGCTTTTAATGAACCCTGTCTTTAGTGAGTGAGGGTGTAGCCAGGTGTCAGTCTCCTCTAAAGTTGGAGACAACAGGTTACCCACACTGTGTAACACAACCATGCTTTTCATTGCAAACTCAGCATGCTTATACAGCACAGACAATTTGCTGATGTTTCAGCCAGCGTTAGGGCCAATTCTGCCCATGCAATTTGTTAAGTTGTATTTAATTAAAAAAATCATTGCCCTCTCCTGGAAGTTCAGCTCACTGTGTGGTTATACACACATATGAGCTTGCAGCCATTGAACCTCTACTCCACATGTCAGTGGTTATGTGGATATAGCAACCTGAGGAATGCTGCAATGCATGGTTTATTGACTTTTCAACACCATTCTTCGGTTCTAGAACTGCTGTTTTGAAAACTAAATCCTGGAAGGAATGTGGTATTTTAAGCATGCTTTTGCCATAAGCTGGTGGAATCTTCATTTTCAACAAATGATAATGGCAACAGATCTATGGCATGCATCTCTGCTGTTGCTGCATTCAGTTCCATGTCCACAGCGTGATTTGGGGGGAATTTGTACTGTTGTGACAGAATGCTGGTGACTGTGAGTTGTACATTTTTGTGCGGTGCTTGGTTGAAAAGTTTCACATGGGCAATGCATTGCTCAGGGATCATCTTGTCACCAATGGTTAAAAAGCTGGTGATTTTTGGTGTGCTGGTTTTTGGCATAGAGAATGGGGGTTTTGTCAGGCCATGGATGACACTGCTGATGCTAGTACTGCTGATGGATTGATTACTGCAAACTGCTCTGTGGCATGCTTCCAAATTCATAGCAGCAGTGGAATTTGAAAGCATGCCAGAGGGGGAGCGTTCTTTTGCAACAGAACTTTAAGAAGAAAAGAAAAACAGTTTGCAACTGAAATAAAAACTTTTAACAAACGAGGTATTCAAAAACAAAATAGTGTGAGCAAGTAACAAACGGCTTCCACTAAGATTATTTGAAATAATTGAATATGAAAAAGAAAAGCTGCAAGTAAAAAGTGCAAACACTGTTGATAAACCAAGACAAATCCCTGATGAAGAGACTTTGTATAGTCTCAAAATATTGGAGCAGAAAAAAATAATTTATGGCAGAGAGATGTTAAATAAATATGCACTTTTGAAAAAAACATCACTTTGGTTCAAGACTTGTTTTCTTACTATAATCATTTTCATATCATCAAGATAGCTGCAGAATAAAAGGCCGCAGGCCAGATTCACAAAACTTTGCTCTGGCGCAAATCTAGTTTTCCCGGGGCAAACTGAGTTTTGTCTGGAGTTGGTATCATATCCAAGAAGCTCATTTTGCCCAGGCAAACTGGGTTTGCCCCCACATAGTAGGGAGGGAGACCTGCAATGCAAATGAAGGGAAGGGAACCTGCATATCACCATAGTAGCATTCACAAAGTTTCTGCTCCACACAAGGGCCATTTGCGAAGGCCCTTGCATGGAGAAATTACCGCCAACAAAAACCTGGCAGTAATCCACACAATCCTAGTGGTTGGCAGAGGTACTGTGGCTCCCCACCCCTACCTGGTCCCTAGTCACCCATCTGACTTTAAGAAATCATTTTGCCATAGTGTAGTGTCCCACCCCATCTCCGATTTCCCACCCAACATTACAAAATCCTTTTTCTACAGTATAGTGTCCCACCCCAGTCCATGATCTCCCACCTGACATTGGTGAATCATTTTTACCTAGTGCAGTGTACCACCCTGCTTCCTGATCTCCCACTCAATGTTACTAAATCCTTTATCCACATTGTAGTGTCCCACCCTGGTCCCTGATCTCCCACCTGATAGTGACAGAACAGTCTTCCAAAGTGTAGTGGTCCCTCCCTCCTCTCTGATCACCAATCGTTAAACCAAAATGAGCGAAACATATTCTCGGGTAGTCTAGAGTCCCTCCCCTACCCCCATCCTGTCCAGTGTGATCCACCACCCCACTCATCCCATCCCAATCTTCGGTCGGTGACCAGCACAGCCCCCCTCACATTACCACAGCTGGCTGCTGATTGAGCCCTTGAGCACATACTGTATATAGAGTGTCTCCCTGACTGTGATTGGTCAATCACACTTAATGAGCTGTACTGTACCTGACACATGCTCCTTGATGATTAGTACATAAGGTGTGGCCTATCATTATTTCAGACCCTGTCTAGGTGAAAAGATAAGTCAAAAACGAAGGGTGATGTTCAGAAAAGCTATGAGTATTGGGGATTATGTTATAGCCTGCTATTTCATAAAATCAGCTAGTCAAGAAAGAACAAATTTATGATTAGAAAGTAGACCTAAGGGAGTTTTCAGATGTGGACTATGTAATGTCTGCAAATTTTATAAGGTGGAGAAGAATTTTGTTCACCACATTAAAAATGTGGACATTAGGCAGCTAATTACAGTATGTGTACCACACAGTTTGTGGTATGTGCTGCCCGGTACAGTTGTAACATCTATTACAGAGGAAAAACTATTTGGCCCCTCAAAAAACACATTCATGAACATATCAGAACTATTTAATAATAATTAAAGAAATATACCATAGGGGCTCATTTTGAGGAACATTACAACTGTTATTTTATTTATTTATTTGAATTTTGGTAACTGGGTATGCCCACTGAAACAAAGTGTCCCTTTTTCAGTGGCAACCCCGGGGAAAGATAAAAAAAGGGGGGATGTACAGAGATACAATAAATAACAGCAGTAGATAAGTGTGCAAAGACACTTTTACAATAGTATGTAAATACACAGTATTGAAACAAAAGGCATGTACATTATTTACCAATATTACAGTAAATACAGGCACAGAGGTAGCAACATTTACCAATATATACAAGTTGTATGGGCAAGATTTTACTGTTGTACAGTAAATATTTAAGGTAAAGCAGTGGAGTCAGGCAAAGAGGCAGTCCTTACAAATGAATGTATCACAGTGGAACAAATAGTAGCCTGAAATCAAATCATAACAGTACAGGGGTGGCACTTCTGGGCAGAGCAAGGAAGATGAGCAGGAGGGGACATGGGAAGGGGGAAGTGAACTAGATGCGAAGGGTGGGAGTCCTTAGGTACAGGAGCAGAGCTGAGGGGAGGCAAGATGGAATTTAAGAGAACTCTTGAAGGAGTAGAGAGAGGGGGCAAGTTAGAACCATAGTGGGTAGTGCATTCCAGAGGGAGGGCCCAGAAAAGGCAAATGCACATTGGCTCACTGAGAGGTGAAGTTTTGGGATGGAGAGAAGAGGTAGGTTGTCTGACCTTAAGGATCTCACAATTTTTCATTTGATAAAATGCGTGAGACAGGGAGGAATGAATGTCTGTACTAGCTTGTAGGTCAGGCAAAGGGTGTGGGTATTGTAGTCTGGCTTCAAAGGAAGTCCAGTCAAGGGATTCAAGGACTCAGCAGTGGTGCAGCCTAGCCTTGGCACCAAGGGCAAAGTGGACAACCCTGTGGTAGGCTTGCTTGAGTTTGGTAAGGTGGGAGAATGTGGTGGAAAAGAGTATGGATGCTCAGTAAGAGATAAGCGGGAGCATGGAGGAGGAAGCTATGGCCAGGCAGGAAGGGAGCATAAGGAAGGGCAAGAGGTGGTACAGCAGTCCTAACTTTTAGTGAATGGTCTTGATGACCATAGAAACATGAGTGGTGAAGGTGAGGTGGGTGTCCCATGTGTTACTAAGATATTTAAAAGATTGAGAAGAGCAAATCATGGCACTCCTAACACACTGAACAGAAAAAGTAGTAGTGCAAAATGCCTGAATCAAAATGCATCAAAATGTATTTTTCTCACCAGTAGTGGAATTCAAAGAGGCTAAATGTACCAAAAACTGCTGTATTTGAAACTGTCATTCTTTTCATCCACTTCCCCTAAGGACTAAATACCTCTGCACTCTCTGAGGCCATTCTTGCCAGCCTTACCAGAAAGAATGGAATTCTTGTTACCCTTGCCACTCCTCTGGTTAAATATTACCCTGCTACTGTATTATCTCTATGAGAGAGGCCATTCTCACCAACCTTGTCTAAACAAATGGTTTTCTTGTAAACCTATCACCTCTGGTTAAAAACACCATACATTGTTCTATGAGAGAATTACTCCTTCCACCTTCATCTCTTCCCCCTTTAGACAGTTCTTCCTATCATGTATCCCCAAATGCTTCCTCCTGTCTTGGTGCATCTCCATGTTTTCTAAATGCACTTTTAAGACTTTTTTAAGGTAGACATACCACTTCTAGCCTTTGGTAAAAAAAGGACTTTCCTGTCTCCTCAGAAAATGCCCTTTGTTAAGGTATAAATGGTCAGTCTAAAAGATATAACAGAAATGGTCTCTGTGCATAGAATAAACCTTTTATTTATTTATTTATTTATTTATTGGAACATCAGTTTACAACCTTTGACTCAGAAGCTCATTTACAAAGGTACCTCGTCACAGAGAGGACAAAACAAAGCAAACATTATTACCATTAGACAGTGCAAACAACATTTTAACAATAAAACAGTATACAAGAGAATTGTGGAAACATGCAGGCATAGGACAGAGTACAGTTTTGATATTACAGGAAATTGGCAGAGCACAAGTCAGTTCAGAGGCATCAGAACTGTTACAGATGAGCATTACAAGATTGGTAGTATACAAGTAGGTACAGGGCAATTTGTACAGTTTGCTAACAGAGGCAGAACTAAGCAGAAGAAATCATTGTAGCGGTGAGCAGAGAAGAGAGTAGCATCATAGATAGAGATAAGCAATTGGTTTGCGAAGCCACTCAGGGAGCTTTGTCAGATCAAAAGAGCTGGAAAAAGACTTAGAGGCAGCCACAGCTGTGCGTGGTGAATAGGTGTTTTCGAAGGGTGGTTTTGAAACGAGAGATCATGAGGGCATCAGCGATACTGGTAGGGAAGGTGTTATACCATGAAGGGGCTCTGTAGGAGTATGCCCTTTGTCCTTGTGAGGTTCGAGCCCTTGGTACAACCAGTGCAGTTTTACAGGAGATTCGGGTATGCACTAGAGAGTTTGCTCAGTGGATAGAGGCAGTCAAACCTGGTGGGGATAGACCAAGGAGAGTCTTTTTAGTTAGGAGGCAGGTTTGGTATCTGAGACGTTCATCTAGGTTGAGCAGATTAGCCAGGGTGTACAGATGGCAAGTATGGGTTAGTCTAGGTGCCCCGGTTATTAGCCTACATTCCTTATTTAGGGTGAGGTGGCTGTTGTTTAGGGAGGTCTGGTCAGCGGCCCCATAAACTGGTAAGCCATAGTCTACTAAGGAGAGTACAGAGGATGTGACTGCGAGTCAGAGGGCGTCGGGGGGGAGACAGTTTTTATGGGGTAAAGGATACCCAGCCGAATGTTGGAGGCTGAAGCAAGGGCAGAGATGTGGGCATGAAATGAGAGGGCAGGGTCGAAGGTTATCCCTAGGTACATGT
This sequence comes from Neoceratodus forsteri, assembly GCA_016271365.2. Lineage (NCBI taxonomy): Eukaryota > Metazoa > Chordata > Ceratodontiformes > Ceratodontidae > Neoceratodus > Neoceratodus forsteri. The sequence continues at coordinate 81,548,571 of CM057457.1, forward strand.
ATGAGTAGACTTGCTCGATTTGGAGTTTAGAACTAGCAAGGACCTGAAGTGGATAATTACTAGCTTTGTTTTGGGTGTGGGCAAAGAGCATGGTTTTGGTTTTTTAAGATTAACTACGAGTCTATACTCTTTGAACCAGGCTTCTGCATCATTGTAAGATAATTGCAAGGAGTCTCGAAGGAAGATGGGGTTACGGTCTGAGGCAAAGATAACAGCATCATCTGTGTAAAGTAAAATTTTACTAGTACATTCACCTGGCAGGGAGTTGAGGAAAAGAGAGAAGAGCAAGGGCCCAAGAATGGAGCCCTGCAGGACTCCGGAGTGGGTAGGACAGGCAGTGCAGAGTGTCCCATTAATTTTAACACACTGTGAGCGGGCAGACAAATAGCTGGAGCACCAGGAAACAGGCCCAGTGGCAAAGCCTGTGCGGCTAAGGGCATCCAGCAGGAGGGGGTGGGAGACAGTATTGAAGGATTTTGATAAATCAATGAACACTGCACCCACTAGAAAGTCAGAGTCCAGAGAGAAGTGAAGAAAATTAGAGAACTCAAGGAGGGCGGTGTTGGTGCTGTGGCCAGCTTGAAAACCATGCTGTGCAGGGCAGAGGATGCTGTATTTGTCTAGATACTCAGAGATTTGGGAGGACACAACTTTTTCTAAGGCCTTTGAGAGAGGAGAGAGGATAGAGATAGGCCGATAATTACCAGAAAGAGTCCTATCGTCACCCTTGTGTATGGGGGTAACTGGCAATTTTCCAGGCAGAGGGGAATTGCCCTAGGCAGAGAGATTTGTTGAAGAGGCTGGTGATTGGTGAGATAACCAGATCCAGAACCTGATGGAGGAGACTGGGATCGAGGGAGTCACTGCCAATAGTGTTGCTCTTTAAGGCTTTGAGTAGGTACGGTCTGACTTCACGGGTAGTAACACGGTGTAGGTGGAAACAAGGGCGTGTGAGAATAGGATCAGGTCGGGGGGGTCAAAGAAGTTGTTTGGGAGCACAGGGCTAAGGTCAGTGAAGGATTTGTTGAGGTGGTTGGCAATGTGGGCTGGGTCTGTGGAGACAGAGTCATCAATGTTGATTTGGGATGGAAGGAGGGGACGTGTGCCCCCATTCAGTTGTTTGATGTTGTCCCAGAAGGTCCTGGCATTCCCCCAAGATGAGGTGAGTGAGGTCTGATAGTGTTCAGCCTTCGCCTTGCAGATGGCCCAGGTACATTTGTTCCAGGCAGCCGCATAGGCCTGCCTGTCAGCAGAGTGGCCAGTTTCAGTGGCAATGTGCCAAAGGTTATCCCTGTTCTTAAGAAGTTGGCACAGGGGGGGTGTATCCCAGGGGGCATGCCGTACTTTGGACTGGAGTGCAGTTAGTGGTGCAAAAATGTCGCAGGCTTTGTTAAAGGTTTGGGTAAAAAAGGTTAGAGCCATATCAATGTCAGGGGCGTTTTGTATGGGAGATCAGTCTATATGGGCTAGGAGTTGCTTAAGGCCGTACAGCCCACCTGGTCTTAGCCACCGCCGCAGGGTGGACTGTGTAGTGGATTTGGGTATGGAGATTGACCAAAGGAAAAGTACAGGAGAGTGGTCACTAAGTCCATGAGGAAGTACTTGGATATTGCAGATTTGGTTACAAAGACATGTTAGACAAAAATGGGGAAAAATAGTTATTAGCATGGAAAATGAGGTGGGGCCAAAAACCCTTACAAAATATGTTTTTAAATGTGTGAACATTTGCACTTTGGTTATGGAAAATTGCAATACTTAAGACTTTGTAAAAAATTGTGTTTAAGTATGATTTACTATCACTTTAAATGGGTAACATATGACCAAAGTCTTGGGGCTATTTAAAGTAGTTTTCACTTTGACACATTTATCTTTGTGAAAGCCTATGTCAAGGTGAAACATTAGAGCATTTGTCTGTTGCTGAATTTTCCTGCACCTGAAAGGGTTAGAATTCCACTACTGGTGAGAAAAATACATTTTGATGCATTTTGATTCCAGTGCTTTGGGCTGCTGCTTTTTCTGTTCAGTGTGTTAGGAGTGCTGTGACTAGCTCTTCTCAATATTACAGTTCATGTCATTGAGCACCCGACGTCTGGTTGCAGCTCTGGATTTTTTAACTGTATTTAAAAGATTGTACCTGATCTGTGGGCTCACCATGGGAGGAATTTATCACCATGGGGACAGGGAATTTAGGTGTCCGGTGGTGGAAGAGCATCAGGTTACTTTTCTTGGTGTTGAGCACCAAGAGATTATTGAGGAACCACTTCTTGAGATTAAAGAAATCCTGTTGCAAGTGATGATTCAGCAGGGTAGGGTCAGAAGAGGACTTGTACAGAATGGTGTCATCAGCATACATCTGGACATATGCACCTCCACAGTACAGTGGGAGCTCATTAATAAATACAGAATGAGAACAGGAGAGGGAAAAGGATGGACCCTTGGGGGATGCCATCCTTAATGGCACTAAAAGAGGAGGTGTGACCGGCCCACTTTACACATTGTGTTCGACTGGTGAGATAGTTCGAGAACCAGTTTAATGATGGGATATCGAGACTAAAAAAGAAGAGTGTGTGGAGCAGGAGGATATTGTTGACAAAGTCAAAGGCCTTGGTAAGGTCGAGCAATATAACACCAGGTACAAGGTCCTTATCCACAGCGGTAACTTTGTCAGATACTTAATGAGGGTGGTGTGGGTACTGTGGGATTTACAGAATCCACGCTGGTTCATGAAGAGCAAACCGTTAAGCTCAAGATGTTGTTGAAGTTGTGCATGAATAATTTTTTTCTTGTATTTCAGCAAGGGAGCAAAGTATGGAGATAGGCTTATAATTCTTAAACACAGTGTTTGGGCTGCTCTTGTGAATGGGGACAACTATTGCAACCTTCCACCATGTTGGAACAGAAAGGTTTGTTAATCAGGACATGTACAGGAGAGGCAATGGCAGTAGCACCAAGTTTTAGGAAGTGGTGTTCAAGCGTGTCAAACCCAGGCGAGGAAGCTTCTATGATGCTTCTAAGATGACACAGTACCTTTTTCCAGGTGGCCAAATTAAGCTGGAAGGCAGGGCTAGTAGAAATGGGAAGGGGAAGGGAGGAGGAGGCACGTGTGCAGGGAGGGTGGTCTTATGTTTAGAGGGGTTAGTGAAAGCCTGGTCAATCTCAGAGGCAATGGCTGTGGGGTCCGTGACCTCGGAGCCATTAATGTGCATAGTGTTGTGTAGGAAAGAGGATTTACCCTTCAGTAGAGAGCTTATTTGTCCCCAGAATTCTTTAGGGTTGGAGAGATTACTAGTTTGGAGGGACTGGAGGAAAGAACGTTTGGCTGAATGTAGCATGCTCTTGCAGTGATTACACAGCAGCCTATAAGGCTTCCAGTCAGCAGGTAGGCCAGGTCTCTTGTAAAGGTGCCAGGCAGCATCTGAGATGGAAGAGGATCTGAGGGTGTATGTGACCTTCTGGAAGGGATGATTAAAAATAAATAAAAGACAATGCAGCGAGAACTCTCCTTTCCAACTCCACAACAGATAGATAAAAAAAGATGAGAATAGGGCTACAAAGTTGCTGGTATGTATCCTTTATATCCACCCCACCGGTTGCTGCTGTGTTCTCTGGGATGGAGGATAGAGCCTGAAAATGATGAGGGCAGTTAGTTTGTTTCCAAGTTGGGAAACTTACAACAGAGCCTGTCACTCCCACTCTCTCAGCAACCCGGAATCCTTCTCCTACTCTGGTATTTCCAGTTTTAAATGTAATGTTCTTGAACACGTTCCTCACTGGAAATGGGGCGGTGACAGGGTCTGTACCCTACTGCAGAAAGAAACTTGAAGGATCATACAAGTGAAAACATTTTGTCTCTTTGGAATCAGTCAGGATATAGACTTCATACCATTCTGATTCCTTTCCCTGAATACTTATGGGTCTTGTTTTTCCAGTGTATATGTGACATGGACTTGGGATATCATACATTTTTAGACTTTGAATGGTTAACATACTGTATGTTATAGCATTTTTATAATTTTCCTATGCTTCAGATGTACTTCTAATTCCTTTTGGAATGGTTACTGGAAGTAGGAAGTCTCTGGCTCAAGGGATATTTGGATGCTGTCTTACTATGAACTCAGATTGTAGCTATTATTCCTTTCCTTTGATATATGTATCCAATGTATTTACTAGAACATGGTTTAGTATGCAATTAACAGGCAACTTCTGTGAATACTAAATGGTTCCTTTGTTTGTTTTTTTTCCCTTCTCTCATCCCCTTTCCCTCTCCTCTGCTTCGGTTTGGGACATCTCAGTTTCTTCATGTTTTTAAGCTCTTTTGTTCCAAGTTGGCTCACCTGGCAGTATATGCATATTTTGTAGAGAAGCAGGGGTGACTTTAGTATAATTGCATGGATGCTTATATAAAAACCCTTCTATTTTTCCTTTCCCGCCTTGTCCTTGCTATGCTACGTTTAACATGTCCCCATATAATGTCTCATGTTATTTGTCATGCTGCAGAGCAATGCAATCTGGGGCATACAGTAGATGCTGTTTTATACATCAGCTTGTTACATTCCATTATCAGATGTACAAGCTTAGGATTAATTAATTGTTTAATATTTGTTTTTACCCAAGAACCTCAGCCACAGTCAAGGAACCGTACTGTATACGGTATGCACTCTTTGAGGGCTCAGTTGGCGCCCAGCTGCGGTGGTGTGAGAATGGCTGTGCTGGTCACTGACTGAAAACTGAGATGGAGGGAGTGGGGTGGTGGGTCACATTGGAGGAGGTGGGACCCTAGACTACCAGGGAATATGTTTCTCTCATTTGGGGTCAGCGATCAGTGACCAGGGACAGAGGAGGGACCACTAGACTATGAAAACTGTTCTTTCATTATCAGGTGGGAGATCAGGGACCAGAAGAAGGATGCTACATTATGGCAAAATGATTTCTTAATGTCATGTGGGAGATCAGGGACTGGGGAGGGGCACTACACTATGGTACAATGATTTCTTAATGTTGGTTGGGAGATCAGGGACTAGGGTGGGGCACTACACTATGGTACTATGATTTCTTAATGTTGGGTGGGAGATCAGGGACTGGGGTGGGACACTACATCATAGAAAAAGGATTTCTTAAAGTCAGGTGGGTAATCAGGGAGGGGGAGGGACTAGGGTTACCACCTGTCCTGATTTTCTCAGGACAGTCCTGATTTGGGCTGCTGTGTCCTGCAAAAAATCATGAAAAATACTGCATGTCCTGACTTTATAGTAGAAAAAATATTTTCTAACTTTTCAGTAAATGTTGCCAAAAACTATAATACCTTAACTAAAATACCTTAAAATGATAAGAAACAATAGAAGCAACTAATAAACTGCAATACTTAGCCTTAATTCTGATTATATAGAGAAAATAAGTCTGTTGCATTGGTCGAGGTTACGTACTGTCCTGCAAAAAATCATGTTTCAGAAAGAAATGTTCCACTTTGGACTTCTTAAAAGGTGGTAACCCTAGGAGGGACCCTAGACTGCCAGGGCATACGGCATCTGTTTGGGGACAGTGATCAGAGAATGAGGGGTGGCACTTCACCAGGGGAATGCAGCTGTGTGGGGCATGGGCTGGTGGATGGGCCATGCTATGCCTAACAAAGGCCATGCAAATGAGTCCATAAGGGGCTTGCTAATAACTAAGATATGATAAAATATAAAAAATGACCAGTTATCAGTGTTCAGGACAATGGAAGATAAACTTTTACAAACTATGTATGCTACAGTTATGACAACTACCCCAAATCCATGGAAAAAGACAAATTTTAAATGGAATGAAGAATCAGGTGAGCAAATAAAGAAAATCAATTGATTAGTTTAAAAAAAAAAAAAGGATTGTGTAAGGTAAGATAAAAATGTATTTAAAGACGCCTATTCCCAGAGGCTTTGTGCTCTGTACAGATAAATAAGCACATGTTCACAGTACATCAATAGTATATAAAAAAAGTGGTTATAAACATATATATATATTTCATAAAGTCAAAACATCAGCCATACTACTCAGATCAGAAATCATAGGTCACTAACCTAATCTAAAAATGCCTGGGTGAATAGGACAGCTTTAAGGTGGGCCTTGAAAACCTCCCAGGTGAGGGCCTCCTTAACCCTAGAGGGAAATGCATTCCATAGGATGGGGGCAGTGATACTGAATGCCCTATCACCAGCCGATCTCAACCTCGACCTGGGAACCACTAGGAGGCTTCCACAGGAAGAATGGAGGGAGCGAATTAAGACAGCAGGAACCAGGAGGTCTAACAGGTAACCAAGGCCCTGACCATGTAGGGCCTTATAGGTGAGAAGCCCCACCTTAAAGAGGATCCTCCACCTGACCGGCAGCCAGTTCAGCTCATGCAACGTGTAATATGGCAAAATTTAGGCTGCCCAGTAAGTAACTGGGCAGCTGCATGCTGTACTAGCTTCAGTCTGCAGAGAGATCCTCCCATGACCCCGAGATAGAGCGCATTACAGTAGTCAAGCCTCGATGTAACCAAGGCATGCATCAAAGTGGGAGGTCCAGAGGCGGAACATGGGGCTCTATCCTGGCGATATTTCTAAGATAGAAAAAACAGGAACAGACAACAGAGGAAATATGAGCCTCCATAGTCAAACTCCTATCAAGAATAACGCCAAGATTTTGCACCTTTGAGGAGGCCTTCAATGAGACAGAACCCAGAACAAGTCCAGTCTCTGAGTCAGAGGCCAACCTATCATGCACTCTGTTCAACTCCACCACCAATACCTCCGATTTATCAGGGTTCAGTTGCAACCAGCTGGATGCCATCCAATTATTGATCTCAGCAAAGCAGCTTTTTAATACATCTACCGCGTTGGTTGTTCCTGGGGCAAAGGATAAGTATAGCTGGGTATCATTGGCATAGCAATGAAAACCCAAGCCATACTTCCTAATGACCCCCCAGGGCAGCATATACACTGCAAACAACACTGGGGCCAAAATCGAACCCTGAGGCACTCCGCAAGAAAGGAGGCTAATAGAGGAGCAGAAATTCCTCATCACAACCGGTTGCCTCCTATTGGTTAAGAAGGACTCAAACCAGCAGATGACAGTGCCGGTGAGTCCGCAGAGTTCCCTGAGATGGTCAAGCAACACACAATGGTCTACAGTGTCAAAAGCTGAAGAGAGGCCAAGGAGAACAAGAATTGTCCTTTCTCCCCGATCTCTAGCCCTGAGGAGGTCATTCTACACCTGAACAAGTGCAGTTTCTGTGCTATGCCTTGCTCAAAACACTGACTGGAACTGTTCATACAGCTCATGAGTCATGAGGTGCTCCTCCAACTGAAGCGTCACTACCTTCTCCACAACCTTTGCTAAAAAAGGAAGATTGGAGATAGGTCGGTAATTTGCCCTGACCTCCAGGTCCAAAGATGGTTTCTTTACGAGTGGTCTCACCAATGCCTCCTTCAAGGCATCTGGAAAGACTCCCTCAGACAAGGAACACCGGACAATCAAAGCAAACACCAGGCCAATGGTGTTGATGCATCTCATCAAGAAACGGGTTGGCACTGGATCCAGTTCACAGAAAGTGTGCTTTAAGTTGGTCACCACCTCAAAAACTGTAACTGCTAATAATATAGCTATTAAAAAAATAAATTGTGCTTATTATACACCACAGACAATAGATAGAATAACTAAAACAAATAATCAAAAATACTGGCATAATTGTGGTCTGTAAGCCAGTTTATATCATTGTCTGTGGACATTCAAATTTATAAAGGACTAGTGGAGAAAAACTGCAAAATTACTACAAAATATTTTAAAAGCAAAAATCCCCCTAGATTTCAAGTTGTTAGTTAAGAATGACACAACTGATCTACATCTGGAAAATAAATACAAAAAAAATCTTTATATACAGTAGGAACGATGGCTACTAAAAGGCAAATATTTCAATATTGGAATGCTCCTTCCCTAGAAAAAAAATGAACAAAATAGATGGGCGGTTCTCTGTTAGTGAAGCAATATATTTGAACAATTGTGGGACGATTAGAAGAAAGTGAAATATACAATGATTTTTCCTGGAATGAACTGACGTCTCTTATCCCTCCATTAATTATTTGTTGAAAAAAAAATGTATGTTAATTGTGGCATATAATAAAGCGGGATGGGATTATATGATATACTATTGCACTGGCTGTTTTAATTTAATGCATGGTTATAAAAGAAATCCAAAGGATTTTAAATGGAATTATGTTTAAGACTTATATATATGGTTTGTTATTCAGCATAACAAATAATACAAATATTTAAAAAAAAAATACGCTGGGATCCCAGTGAAGTTTATCACAAAGAAGAACTGACTTCTAACCTGTCACTTAGACCAGGTTCTTGTGTAGTGTTCATTTAAAGAATCCAATATTGCTCTCTTTTAAGTAGGAATCTATCATAATCTACACCCCTCCAATTCCTAATAGGCTTTTCAATATCAATAAATGACACTATGTCTCTATTTTGGTCTGTCTTTCTATTAACATGTATAGCCAATGCATTGTTTGAATCACTGTTTTCAGTAGAGCACATAAGCTCTCCCACTCTGATTTTAAAGGGACCATACATCAGTAGTATAACCCTCCTTGTTGTTTCTATATACAGTTATAGCTCATTACAGAAATGCATGAACATTTGTATATAACTGTATCATGTCTAGGTATATATGGTGGCATCTCTTGTCAGAGGAGAACCCACCTTATGCCATAGAAACCAATACCTTTACCTGTATCTGTACTTGTACTGTGCCACCTCTGGTCTGGGGTGATGGGGTTAGGGGCACCTTAGCCATATACTGGAGCACCATTAAATGTGAGAATACACACAAGCTGAGTTCCATACATGAAGGTGGCATCAAACCAAATATATTTATTAAGATGCTAGGTGGTACACAACCTTAAGGGCATCTCCCTTGCCACTTCGAAATTTTCGTTTCAGTTCACCAATTCCCCTACTCTCTGCATTACACTGTAACATTTAATTTTCACTGGGGTCCTGATGACTACCCTCCAGTATCTTTCCAGGGTTTATCTATAGTACCCTGCACCACTTCCCATGCATGCTACCAGGTTATTGCCCTTGATGAAAGGGGAATGGCAGCTAAAGTTTCACTAGATCCAAGCCCAAGTCCATATTTCAGTTTCAACACACAATCCCCAACCTTCTTGTCAGGTTCCAGGAGCTTTGGCGCTCCCAAGACCATTCATTTAGTGGCATTCTCCTAAGCAGGGTGAGCATTTCCCTGGGAGTAAATCTATGCAAGCACATGTCTCACTGTGCCCACGAGGAACACTGTTATGTAAAGCAAGTCAGACTATGACATAACTGCTAATTTAAACTGATTGGTTGGTTCAGTCATGCCTGCCTCTCTCTGGCAATTACACTGATATCCCTAATAACCCAAAGAAAAGGCTCCCATACCTAGCCTTATCCCATTGACTTACCAAATTCAACTCTTGCCTGGCCCACCCAGCCTCACTACCCATTCATTCAGTTTCTATGCCAGGGTATTCTGCACTGCTGTACCTGGGGTTTTAACCCACTAAAGGATATCTTTAATGCAAGGATTACTTACAAGTGTGACTTCTTTCAGACTGTTCTCTCTCTTTCAAATGATTCCACGGTGGGAGCAGATCTTCACGGATCCTAGTGACCTGCCTTGATAGGTGGCCCTTCCCAACTCCTAGTGATGCCTTGGTGATTCTCGATCTTTCAGGTCCTCGAGGACACATCCTAGGATGCCTCATCCTCCCCGCTGTACCTTGCTGGTGTTCCTCTGGAGATCTCACCAAGGGAACAGTGCCACATGAACAAAGGGACTCTGCCAGCATCTCCGGGCCCGATGACCCGCTGACTTGATCACAGCCAGAAAGCTGGACTCCCATTGCTGAGATTCCCCTCCTGGGACCTCTGTCAATCCATTTCCTTTGCTGCTTGCATCCCCTCTTTTTTTCTTTTTTTTATTTGGTAACTATGCAAGGCCCACTAGGCATAAGGCCTAATTTCAGGTACAATCCTGGAGTACTGGGACGGTTAAGTGACTTGCTCAGAGTCACATAATATGCAAGTAGAGGTCTGGGAATTATACTCAGGTCTGTTGGATGTACCAAGCTCATTCACAGCTTATTGCTCTAACCTCTAGGATATACTGGAGAGAGGAAACGCTCTATTCACTAGGATCATATCTCCCCTCAGTTGGTGAGAACTCAGTTGGAGTACTGTTCTCAGGTCTGGGCACCATATAAAAAGGGTGACATGGCAAGACTGGAGGGAGTACAGAGGAGAGTGAACAAAGCAGTCCAGGGGCTGAGGGGAAGACCTTATGGGGAAAGGATGAGAGCTTTAAATCTGTACTCATTTACCTATAGGTGATGGAGGGGAGATATGATCCTAGTATATAGAGCTTTTCAGGAACAGAAGCTCAGAACTGATCTAGGTCTAGAACTTAAACAAAAAAAGTATAATACCAGAATGCACGAGTTGCAACTAAATCAACAAAAATAGAATCTACTTAAATGGAAATTCTGTTTCAGTCAAAGGGTGGTTCCTTATTGGAACTCCCTTCCAATCACTGTGGTGGAAAGTCCCACTATGGAAACTTTCAAAGCTAGACTAGATAGTTATAGTCAAAACAAGACTAGAGAATTCTAAAAACAACATTCTAAACTACTATTGGGAGCAGCAGGCAAAACGGACTAAGTCTAAATATATGCTTTGTATCTACTATGAGACTATAAGACTATACTGCCAGCTGCAGTAAACAATCAGGGGAGAGCAGGACCATGCATATTCATGACAGTGTCCCACTTCTAGCTGAGCCAGAACACTCTTTAAACAAACATCCAGACATCCTTTTCTCCAAGCAAGCTCCCCACCTGCTGGTTGGTAGGCTCTGAATCATATTTGTAGTGAAAAAAACATATTTTCCAGTATCTTTCGATACTTTAAATAGCTTGCAAATACTTTGTCAAAATGTCCTGTTTTCAAGACTGACCACTGCCATCTCATGAACAGCCACTTACTCCATTATCCACAATTGGCTAACGTGCTCAGCTGACTCATGTCTTATAGCCTTTGAGAAAGGATGTGCTGTCCCAAACATGTCAGGCATTGTATACTGATGATTGCATTTTAATAAGTTTTTTTCTGCTATTTTGGGCATCCCAGTATTGGTTTGTGTGTGCAGGAAACCTTGTGCAACAATGTTACCTGGTGAGTTTTTCACCACTTCCTTGTGCACACTCTATGGGATATTCACATTAGCATATTGCAGATGAGGCACGAAGCAGCTGTGTGTAAAATGGCAATGGGCAGCCTTGAAAACAGGAAGTTTCAGAAAAGGGTTTATTAGATAATTTAAAGTATTTAGAGGTATAGGACATTTTTTATGCTACAAACATTAATCTAATTACTGTAAGTGGCACATCACCTTCAAGATTGCTTTTACAAAGCATGCATGACTTGGGCCCTGCTGGCACGGGGTCATTATGTCGCAAGACATATTGCTGCATGGCACAATCGTGCTGGGCGATTTATGCCATGAGGCATATGTTTTGATCTGTGGGGACAGAGCCCCACACCCTCCCATTATGGGGGTTGACCTGGACCCACCCACTCAAAGATCTTAACTACAGGGGTCCAACTTGAGAGCGTAGACAGGTCCGGGTTCGCCATAATGCCATACGCTATTAAGCATGCAACTTTATGACCTGGTGCGGGCCTGGCCATCTCAAAAATGTATTGGCTTGGTATACTCCTAGTTGCTCTCTCTCTGCTCCACCAAGGGACTCTCATTGGCCATTCTAAGACTGTACCTTTAACAGTCTGGTGATAGAGCTTTCTCAGTAGTGGCCTGTGTGAGGGAATTTTTATATATGCTTCTTTTTATATCCTAAAGCTATATTTGCTATAATATGCCTTGAAGTTATGCTTGCTTTAAAAGCCATGCTGTAACAAAGTAATAATGAATGTAGTAGAAATTTCTGAGTTCATGTTTTTTTTAAGGGTTATAGAATGTGTACTGAGGTTACTTGAGGTACATTTGGGAAAACAGAAAACTAGATAAAACTGAGCAGAACTGGTTGTACCAGCCTGGATAGCAGGCTTGGACAAATATAGAGATAGGAACATGCCTGGGCAAAATATAATAATAACAGCACGTAGTGGCATTGAAGATAAGCTGTACGTTGCTATGGTGTGAGTGAAACTCATTGTCTCTCTCAGGTCAGCTTGACCCAGGCATATGTATCAAGCAGTAATGGGAAAGAAACGATTTGCAGTGGAAAAGTACCTCATACAAATTAATGTGTTTTTCTTTTTTCTGTTACATTGCTGAAAACTTGTTATGCTGTTTGATGATTGGCTCATACTGAAATGTTAGTATTTTTCAAGATAAGACGTGCAAAATCTAGCTTATAAAAGCTGCTGTAAACTTTAATCAATGACTATTCTCCTTTGTAGAAGTCCCACATGCATGTGTGAGATATTTGATCAAATAAAGCGACGTTAAGACAAAACCCAGTGGTGTGGTTTTGGCCCCGTGACGACGGGAGTGGTTGCTCAGGTAATACTTACAGTGAGAGAATTTGCGATCACACCTGCCAATATGGAACTCCTTGCTGAGCCATCTGAGGAGTTTCCACTTAGTGGTGGTGGTTGTTAAAAGGAGCATGAAAAGCTATTTTGTTGATCTATCATATAACGCCAAATTAGAATAAGCTTGTTTTGTATCTCTCTGGTTGTAATTTTATAGTTTTATGGTTTTACGTTTCCTGTGTTTCTTATTGTTTTAAATGATCTGCTTTATGCAAAGCACCCTGAGCCTTTGCGATAGGGTGCTTTAAAATTTACCTTGCCTTTGCCTTGCCTTTCCAGGCTCTTAAAAGCCAGCAGAGGATTGCAGTAGCTTATGTGCAATTCTCCTTTGACATATTAATGATTAATTATATATTAAAAAGTTCATAAACCTCCCTTGAATGAGCCTGTTTCTCAGGCACCTGCAAATTATACTTTTTACAGAATAAGAGCTTAATTTTCAAAAACATTGGGACTCATGCAAAAAAGAGTTTGCGTCAAGGAGAAATGATGTAAAGGGCTCCTTGTGCTGCACCTCATGCCAGTCACAATTCTGTAACATACCCTGCACCACTGGGAGGACCATCTGCACCAACTGGGATTGCACTGTCCTTGCAATGGCCGTATCAGTGTACCATGGAAGAAGGAGGCTTGTGCCAGAGCAGCATTGCAGTATCCCCTAAAGTGGGATTCTGGGAAACCCTTGCAAAGGCCACACAGCCCTCAGCTGTTAGGCCAGCCCAGAGCTGGTCTAACCTACTGGGTGCCACTCCTGGAGTGGTCACTGGGTGGAAGGGTGACCCTATGCCCCCTGGGAAAGGTGCCTTCACAGCCCCTGACACACTGCTGGAGTGGGTGGTGGCCCATGGCAGGTACAAGCTGACAACCCCCCCCTGGTGACAGTGGTGCATCTGCCCCCATCCCCCACATGGGCCTGCATTGAGTGGTGGTGGCCATGCACTGGTCCCATCGGGGGCTGTTTCCACTCCCCTCCCTCATCCTGCCCTGCCCCACCTGCTGTTAGCAATAGCATGACCAAAGATGGCCCGCCAGCCTCCTGGGCGACTGGCTGACAGGTGACCATCACTGGCCTCTGCTAATGCAAGCCCCTTCTGCAGCTTGTGGCATTCCCCTCCCATGCTCTGTTTTTTCAGCACAAAGATTGGCTTGGGGCAAACTCAGAGATTTTAGTGCTGGGATCCCTCTTCTTGCAGAATCTGGTGCAGGGTCCCTTGCACACCTGAGTTTGCCGCAGGCAGTGACTTGGTGCATGGTGCGCTTTTCTAAGGGGCTGTTCTAAAATCAAGCCCTAAGAGTGTTTCATACATAGGGGAAAGGAGTCCTCACATTTCTCCAAAGCACTCTCGTGAGCTATAATTTTAGTGAGTTAAGGTTGCAGCCATATTTGTGATAGCAGATCAATTATTGGGTATACGATAATTGATTTGTTAATTTTAATGGTCTTACTAACAAGTCGCCATCCTAAGGTTTGCAGTTATGATGACATTTTAATGGGCCTACTAACCAGTCACCTTCCCAAAGTTTGCAATTTTAAATGATATAATTGCACACCTTGGAGGGCCTGTTAGCCAATCATGTGACTTCATTTTTCTTAACCATTTTAAAAAACCTTATACTGTAGTTCACAGTTGCCTGTCAATGTGCAATGTTATAGGGCAGTGAGATGGGTGACTAGAATGTTGGAGTGCACAGAAAGGGGGTTCAGCAGCAGGAGATGAGAGGTGCTTCCATTACACTATGGGTCATTGGGTTGTCATCACCTAAAAAACTGAAGTTTTGGAGACTGCATTTGAAGACATACAGGGACAGAGTGGAGGCAGTACAGTGGAGGGCAACAAAGATGATCTTGGGAGAGTGGGAAAAGGCTAATGAGGAGAGACTGAAGGACCTAAACATGTACAGCATGGAGCTAAGAAGTGAGAGAAGGGACACCATTCATAATGGAGACATACAAATACCTCCACAGGGTAAACAAGGTGGATGGTAGGGAATTCTTCAAACTGAGTAGGAGCACAATCACCAGGGGTAACTCCACGAAGCTGATGGGGTACAAAGAAATTGGATAACGTAATGCTATTATTAACACCTGCAATATCAATGTATGTAAATCTGACTCACTTACTGTATGTGTATGCTGTATCTTAACTCTCCCGGGCTGTCTGTAACCTTCCCCGGGCGGGTGTCTTCTTACTGGTTGCCTTTTTACCTTTATTTCTCTATATGACATGTAATACTCTTTGTGTATAATACCAATTTGTCACTGTACCTGTTATCTAAGCTCGTAACTCTCCCGGGTCGCACCTGAAAATAGGCACTTGGCTGTCTAGTGTGACTTATCCGGTCAACAAAAGCAAATAAAATAAATAAATAAATTTAAGAGGAATACCAGAAAGTACTTTCTCATGAAAAAGGTGGTGAATGGTTGGAATAGGTTGCCCAAAGAACTGGTCTGTATGAAATCAGTAAGGGGTTCAATCCTGGTTGAACCAGGCAAAGGAGCTTGGTAAACACAGTATCAAAAAGGGAGTGAGGAGGGGGGAGTGAGGGCAAGTAGAGCTTGCACATTCCACGTTAGATAGGTCAGACTAGTCAGACACAATACTGTTTTCTCCCGGCAACTTCTATGTTTCTATAGTTGGCAAAACTGCCTGTTACAGTCATCAGGATGAATGCATGTTTATTTAAATTGGTTGTGAAATGTTTAGTAAGAAAAAACTCATTTCCAGGTGTGATCTGTGAGCACAAGGAGGTTAAGTGATTTGCTCAGGGTCACACAGTATGCAAGGGGCAGTTCTAAGTTTCAAACCCTAATTGGCTGGGTCTTCATATTCATAACTTCTTCTTTCTTTAACCCCCTAGGCTATTCTGACTCCCTCCTGTTTAGTAGTGTCTATTCCATTTATACCTTCTGCAGTATATTGAAAGTGTTACTTGCATATTACATTTGACAAAGAAAGAGGCTGCCAGGTCTCACAAACTACCTTGGCAACTGGTTTCCGATACAGTATCAGAATACACCAGGGACCAGATATTCAAAGGTCAGCACTGGCGCAAAGGAGGGGAGCTATATTTAGAGGCCCCTGTAGATGTGCTAAACTCATTAGCACCCAAGCACTAACATAACACAGCACATGCAAATGAGGGGATCCCCTCCTGCATACAGGTGCAGTGGCACTTCCAAAGGTTTGTGATGCCAGTAAATGGCACCCAAAGGGGCACATTTACCCCCAACAAAAACCTCATCTTAACCAAGTGCTAAGCCCATGCCCACACCCTCGTCTCACCGACGGTGGGACAACTGTATTGCAGCTTCCTGCTCCCAACTGTATGTCCAGAGTTTGGTGATAATCTCCCTGGTGTCTAGTGGCACCCACCACCCCGATCACCTGTCCCATGTTCAGTGACAATCTCTCTCTTGTCCAGTGGCACCTTTCACCCCTCAGTTACTTGTCTCTTGAACGTTAACAACCTCCTTGGTGTTCAGTGGCACCCCCACCCTTGATCATCCACTCTTGACAATATCCCTGATGTCTAGCAGCACCCCCCACCCCTATGATCACCTGGCCAATGTAAGTCAGATATCTCCCTGCTGTCCATTGGCACCCCCCCCAATCATCTGTAATTGGTTCAGTGACAATCTCTCTGGGACTAGTGGCACCTCCACCTCCAGATCACCTGTCCCATGGTTGCTGACAAGCTCCCTGGTGTCTAGCGGCACCGCCCTACCCCCGACTACCTAGTCCATGTTCGTTGACAATTTCCCTGGCATCCAGTGGCACCCCCTCGATCACCCATTCTGTATATGTTTATTGTTTCCCCATGTCCAATGACACTCACCCCACCTCTAGTCACCTGTCCTGTTAATGTTCATCATGTCCCTGGTGTCTAATGGTACCCCAACCCCTCGATCACCCATTCCATATATGTCATGCACTTACCTGATGCCCAGTGTCATCCCCACATCTGATCACCTGTCCCATAGGTGATTATCATTTTCCTGGAGTATAATGGCAACCCCCAACTGCTGATCACCCATTCCATAGATGTCCTTCATTTCCCTGATGTCTAGTGGCACTCCCACCTCCAGTCGCCCCTCCCAACTATGTCATGCTTTTCCCTAGTATCTATTGGCATTCCCTACCCTCCAATCACCTGTAACATAGATGTACATTGTTTCTCTGATGTCTAATGGCACCCCCTACCCACCGATTCCCTGTGCTGTATATGTCATGCATTTCTCTGGTATCTAGTGGCACCCCCATCATGAATAGTTCACCTTATCCCTGGTATTCGGTGCCCCCCCCCACATCTCTTGGCCAGAGTAACCTACAGTATTTCTTTCATCCTATGGTACCACTGCCTCCACCCCCCTGAATGCCGGTTGATGAACAGACTGGTGAACACTAGTGGTCCAGCAATCCCTCCACTCAACTGCTTGCACCAAGAACACCACTCATCCAACCCCCTTAACAACAAGCTGAAGACATGCATAGACTCCTGATTAGCAGCTGACACAGCCCTCAACTCACCTCCTCAGCCAGCTGCCATATGAGCTAGCAATAAGCACACATACAGTGAACAGTATACTGTATGTGTGCTCGCTGTTAGCCCATACAGCAGCTGGCGGAGGAAGTGAGAGGAGGGCTATGCCAGTCACTATATCATGATTCTATGTATTTCCATAGCTTGCTGGTAAGGATGGGTGGTGTTCTTGACGTGGACAGGGCAGGTGGATGGCTGCTGGACTGCCAATGATCACTGGTCTGATAGTTGACTGATATTCAGAGATGGGGCGGGTGAACCACTGGATGCCAGGGATGTTGTAGATTATATGAGTTGGGAGATCAGGGGTTGGGGTGCCACTGGACTTCATGGATCAATTGAACTATACAGGATGGGGGTTGGGGTGCCACTGGACACCAGGGATATGGTATACTATGCAAGATGGGAGATTGGGGGGGCATGAAATGCCACTAGACACCAAGGATAAGGCAAAAATATGGGACTTTAGAGGAGCTGACTTTGATAAGATAGCCAACAGAGTTAAGCTAGTCCTGACAAAAAGAAATACAGGTGAGGGGGGTACAAGCAAAGTGGACAAGCATTAAAGATGCAATACTTGAAGCAACATCCCATTGTGTTAGTGAGAAAAGGAAGTGCAAAAGAAGAAGGAAACCACTTTGGTTCTCAAACACAGTAGCAGGAAAGGGTCAGGAAATGTAAGGGAACGCAGCAGGATGAAGATAGGGAGGCATACCAAATTTTCCTGAGGGAAGCAGGGAAGGCAGTAAGGCAGGTAAAGACCCAAACTGAGGAAATACTAGCACGAACAGTAAAAGAAGGTGACAAGACTTTCTTCAGATACATTTGTGAAAGGAGAAAGTCCAGAGGGGGTATTACTAAGATCAAGGGGGATAAGGGGGCATGTGAGGAGGAGGAGGACCATGTAAAAGCATCTATCCTAAATAGATACTTTTGCTCAGTATTTATTGAAGAGAAGGTAGGTCAGGGCCCACAGCTCAGCACCATGGACACAGGGGGGAGGGAGGTGTGCACTAGTCCCTTCACAAAAGAAAGGGTCCTACAAGAGCTCGATAAGCTCAGGGTGCACAAGGCAATGGGACCTGATGGCATACATCCCAGGGTACTAAAGGAGCTAAGGGTGGAACTAGAAAAGCCATTATCAGAACTGTTTAGAGAGTCTCTGAGCACAGGAGAGGTCCCAGAAGACTGGAGAAGGGCTCATGTGATCCAGCTCCACAAGAGTGGTAGCAGGGAGGTGGCAGAGAACTACAGACCAGTCATTCTTACCTCAGTAGTGGGTAAGATTATGGGGGACACTCCTTAAGGAAAGGATAGTGTAACACCTGGAATCCATAGGAGCACAGGATCCAAGACAGCATGGGTTTACAAAAGGAAGGTCCTGTCAAACTAATCTCATAGATTTCTTTGACTGGGTAACCAAAGTGGTGGACCAGGGGGGGAGCAGTTGATGTTGTCTACCTTGACTTCAGCAAAGCTTTTGATACTGTTCCACATAGAAGATTGATTAATAAGCTGGGTAGGCTCAGGGTGGGTCAGACGTTGGTCAACTGGGTGGCAAACTGGTTGATGGGTAGAAAACATAGAGTGGTGGTAAATGGTATACTGTCAGAAGAGATGCAAGTCACAAGTGGGGTACCTCAGGGATCAGTCTTGGGGCCAGTCCTCTTCAATATCTTCATCAGTGACATTACAGATGGACTGGAGGGTAAGGTTTGTCTGTTTGCAGATGACACCAAGATCTGCAACAGAGTAGATGATCCAGCTGGGGTGGGCAGAATGAGGAGAGATCTGGATAAACTAGCAAAATGGTCAGAAGAGTGGCAACTGGGGTTTAACACAAAGAAGTGCAAGATCATGCACATAAGGAAAAGAAACCCTGAAGCCACCTATAGGCTGTGAGGGAAGTTGCTGGCAATCAAAAAGGAAGAAAGAGGCTTGGGCGTCATCATCATCGATGACCTGAAATCATCCAAGCAGACCACTAAAGCAGTAGGTAAGGCTAGAGGGATGTTGGGTGTATTAGTAGGGATATCACAAGTCAGAAGAGGGAGGTAATAATCCCTCTTTACAAGACACTGGTTAGGACCCATCTAGAGTACTGCGTGCAGTACTGGAGGCCACACCTTCACAAGGACATAACCAAATTGAGGCATTCCAGAGAAGGGCAACCAAAATGGTGCAGGGACTGCATCAGAAAACATATGAGGACAGATTAACTGAGCTCAGTATGTATACCCTAGAGCAAAGGAGGGAGAGAGGTGATATGATTGAAACATTCAAATACCTTAAGGGCGTTAACAAGGTGAAAGAGTCTAACATGTTTCAATATAAGAAAAACAGCTGGACAAGAGGACACATCATGGGATTAGAGGGAGGCAGATTAAGAGGTAATGTGAGGAAGTTCTTTTTCACAGAAAGGGTGGTGGATGCATGGAACGGCCTACCTCAGGAAGTGGTGGATATGAATA
This sequence comes from Neoceratodus forsteri, assembly GCA_016271365.2. Lineage (NCBI taxonomy): Eukaryota > Metazoa > Chordata > Ceratodontiformes > Ceratodontidae > Neoceratodus > Neoceratodus forsteri. The sequence goes on from CM057457.1 coordinate 81,568,205, forward strand.
CAGTGCAGGCTTCAAACAGGCATGGGATAGGCATAAGGGAGCAAAACAGATGAGTATGAATAGATAGGCCATTGACAGAGCAAAGGCCAATGGCACATTCATAAGATAGATAAAGAAATGAGCAGACTGGATGGGCCTTGCGGTCCTTATCTGCAGTCAACTTCTATGTTTCTATGTAATATATGGGATGTAGAGTGGGGGTTGGGGGTGCCACTGGACACCAGGGTTAGGTGAATGTTATTGGATTGGAGATTGGGGGCAAGGGGCACCACTAGACACCAAGGAAATTATGAATATCTATGGAACTGGTGCTCATGGGTGGGGGGTGCCACTAGACACCAGGGACATGCATCACATATACAGGACAGGCGATAAGTAGTGGGGGTGCCACTAGACACCAGGAACATGAGTGACATATACATGACAGGTGATTGGGGTGAGGGGGTACCACTAGACACCAGGAAAAAATCAACATATACGGGATGGGTGTTCGGTGGGTGGGGATGCCACTCACCACCAGGGATGAGGTGGCAGGTGTCCTCAGGACAGGTACAAACAGTCCTCCGGTTCTTATGAAAATTAGCCCATAATAAGTATACAAATGGCCCCTTAGCACCTGCATGCCAAATTAAATCATTTGCATTTGGCTGCTGAATATCTAGCCATGGCTTCCGGCACTATACATCAAGGGGTGTGATTCCCTATGGGCTGGATACAGCCAAGGTCCATATCGGGGCTGTGCAGATTGACTTAAAGCTGTGCTGACACTGGCTGATATTCAGTCAGCTAGCACTGCTTTACTATCCAACTGAATGCAGCAGCCTCTGGGTCAGGCAGAGGCACAGCACAAACCTTTGCATGCCACATGTTCCGGTTTTTTAATATCTGGCCCTTGACTGGGTGTGATTTGGACTGCCTTCTCCATGTACCGGCAAATGCCACTGTATATCCACAATTAGTCTCTCTTCAGATGCTGCTAGCACTGTCACGTACCCCATTACACACTGAGCATTTTTACTGACTATCTGATGAATGCCCATTTGTTATCGCATTGCACAATACTGATGTTTTTTACACGTGGTACCCATGTGCTTCTACATCTGTAATGCTGCCTTCGTAACTTTTGCTTTATTTTATTCTCAGATATTTTTCAGATATTTGCATATAATTCTCAGATACTGTATCTTATTCTCTCTGTATTCCCCTTCCCTCCATCCCTGGGTTGTACCAGGAAATGAACCTTGGCTCAGTATGCCTTTCCAAGTTATCAATTTTTATATTTTTTGATCAAGTAAACGTTATTAATTTTCAAGAACACTAAAAACAGAAACAAATTTTACAATACTGAGAAAGCAGGCATTAACAATGACGGTAATATCAACCCCCCCTCCCTTCCAACATCCGCAACACCCTCCTCTCTCCTGCCCATCCCCCTTCCCTGGAGCCAGACAACTCTATCAGTGAGTTTATGGAAAAGTGAGCCTTAGTCAGTAGTGCCATGTGATGAGAAGTCATGTGAGTTTATGTAGGGGCAATCACAGATCTAGAGAGAGCTAAAGATATTTAGGTATTTAAGGGCTCCAGATAGAATGGTAGTGATTTTGGCAGCACTGTAAAGCGGCTATATGTTTCTCAATCATGAGAGCAAACAACATTTCCTGATGCCACTCTCTAAATTGTGGTATTGCAGTATCTCTCTAATGGCAGAGAATGATACGTTTAGTGACCTTAGCTATCAGGGCCATATGAACTTTACGTATGTTAGGAAGGTTGGAAGGATAAATCCTGACTATACAGATCTCAGGAGTAAATAAATCCTTCAGACCGAGGTGGGGGTCATGGGAGTTCTTTATAGTGTGCCACAATGGAGCTATCGTTTGGCAATCCCATAGCATATGTTTCAGTGAGCCATCTTACAGTCCACACCTATGACACAGTGGTGAAGAAAACCTACCCATTTTAAATAATTTAGCTGGTGTATGATACAGGCTATGAAGTATACGAAACTAGGTTAAATGGAATTTAATTTGCTTGAGAAATTTAAAGAGTTGCTGTAAAGATGTTTCCCTATACACAATGTTTCATTCTTACCCCTGCTTCAGGTAAGAACAGAAGGTTTGTATTTACTTTACCCTCTTTCAGTATTCTAGTCTGTAGGTTTTCACTAGCTATGTTTAGGCCATATTTATTAGTATACAAGAGTTTCCCATGCTGCAATCTTTGTTATGCTGTACAATATCCCTAGCCTTTCATATTTTCCTAGGGTATCAAGAAAACCCTTTATCCTACATTTCTTGCTCATGTAGTACAAAACTAGCCGTGTGTTTCAGGGCATTTGGGGCAAGACAATGTACTTTTGGCTGAAATGTCAAACCGTCAGCTGACACTTTCACATTCTTATGTGTAGGCTTCTACGTGTTGCTGCATAACTCTATTTTATTGCCCTATTCTGTCTGGGAGCTCAAGGTCACTGGAAGTTGACCCCCATACATATAGATCCATGGAAGGAAGAGAAAAGAAAGTTAAAGAGAAGCACAGAGGGTTGTCTGGAGGTGGCTGCCTCCAGACAGAAACAAAAGTGTCACACCTACCCACCTTTTTATGAGGGGAAGCGTAAACTACAGGTATCCTTCCAATAAGCCCTGGAAGGGGTGGAATTTCCACCTGCCCACACTCAGAAGTTCTGTCCCAGGGTCCCTTTCAACTCTACTGGTGACTGACCAGTCATACTGATCTTAACTACATACCCTGGGACATTGACCAGACCGCTAAGGCCTCTGCAGCATGATATAAACAATAATACTCGATACTCATACTGGTCATATCCTGTAATCAGCAATACAAAACACTACTAAATACCTTAAAGGTATACCACCTCCTATATTGGGGTGTTGGAAGAGCTCCAGCCCTCCCTCTCCGTGAAGCTCCATCCCAGGGTCCCATTTAAACAATAATCATTTCTGGCTAGAAAACACTTACACAGTGTAGCGAAACAATCATTTATATTACATTAATACATACAGTAAATTTACCCTGGGATCTAAAATCATGTCATATACTCTATCAATATCGCAAAACATTTCCTTCAAAATCTTATACATTCATGTTTCATCATCTTGGTCTCTAATTCCTGCTCCATACCGTGACATGTAGTCAGCACTGGTATGTTCACTACCTTTCCTGTGGGTCACAGTAAAGTGATAGGGCTGCAAAGCCAGGTACCATCGTATAATGCGTGGATTTTTCTCTCGCATCTGCTGTAACCAACATAGCGGGTTGTGATCTGTCACCACCTGGAATTCAGTTCCCCACAGGCAATATTTTAGGGATTCGATTGCCCACCTGAGTGCCAGACATTCTTTCTCAACAGTGACATATTTTCTCTCCCTTTCGTGCAGATTTCTACTGATAATTATGATGTGTTCTTGCCCCTGAATGTACTGGGTTAAGACTGCACCAATACCCACCCCTGATGCATTAGTCAGTACTATGACTGGTTTACTAAAATCAGACTTCTCAACAAAGGGTATGAACATAAGCTTGCTTTGATCTTTCTAAAAGTGTCATCACACTCTGGGGTCCAGTGTACCTTATTAGCATAGTTTTTTTTGGTTAAGTCTGTTAAGGGGCATGCCACAGCAGAGAAATTCAGGATAAACCACTGATAATATCCTGCTAACCCCCAAAAAGCTCTCACCTGTTTCTTTGTTGTGGGCACAGTACTATTTGCCACTGCAGTGACTTTGTATATCTCAGGTTTAATCACCCTGTTTCCTATAATAAACCCTAAATACTTAGTCTCAGTATTCACCAGTGCACACTTTGCAGGGTTTATGGTAACTCCTGCCTCTTGGATCGTGGATATCACCTGATCAAGGTGTCATACATGTGTTTCCCAGTCGGGGCTAAACACTACCATGTCATCCAAGGAGGTGGCACAAAAGTCTGAATGAGGCCTAAGCATGTGATCCATGAAGCGTTGGAAGGTTGCTGGTGCTCCATGCAGACCAAACGGCATCGTAACAAAATGGAATAACCCTAAAGAGGTACTAAAAGCTGTTTTCTTCCTAGAGTGTGGCGTTAAAGGGATTTGCCAGTACCCCTTTATTAGGTCTAATGTGGAAACATACTTAGCATTCCCTAATCGGTCTATAATGTCTTCGATACGGGGCATAGGGTATCCATCAAAGAGAGTCAGTGTTTACTTTATGGAATTCTAAGCAAAGACAAATGCCTCCCTCCTTTTTATTACCCACCACTATGGGGGACGACCAGGCACACTTTGATGGTTCAATTATTCCCAGGCACTCAAGCTTTTTTACCTCCTGGATGACTTCCTCTCTCTTACATGGATGGCTAATCTGTAAGGTTTCTGGTGGATGGGTTTCTCTTGTGCAACTCGAATGTCATGTTCTATTCCAGATGCCATCCCTGGAATATTAGTGAATGTCTCTGCATATTTCTTTATAACCTTCTGCACTTGTTCAGTCTGTAGGCTGGTTAGAGTAGTGTTTTTTATTTCTTGAATGTGTCCAGGCTGTTCTAATCTTCTATAGGCAACATCCAGTTCAGTTTCTTGGGTTTACAGTGTGTATATAACACTCTAGGTTGGCTTGGGGGTCTCTCATGCCATTTCTTAAGTAGGTTAGCATGGTAAATCTGTTTAGTAACCCTCATGTTTGGCATTTCAATCTCACAGTTTACAGGGCCTGCTTGATGGATGATGGTCTAAGGGCCCTGCCACTTCATCAAAAGCTTGTTCTCAGTTGCTGGAAGAAGAAGTAATACCTTTTCTCCATTTCAAACAGTTTGGTCCCCACCCCCTTATCATATAAAGAATTCTGTTGGTTCTGCTTCTCTTGTAGGCTCTGATGGGCTAATCCAATGTATTTGATTAACCTTTTCCTCAAAGTTGTCATGTACTCCAGTATACCACTATGTCCAATGCTCTTATTCTCCTCCCGATGCTCCTTGACCACATCTAGGGGTTCTTGGGGGTTGCATCCATAGAGCAGGGAATAGGGGGAAAACCAATGGATGGCTGTGGAATCTCTCATAAGAGAAGAGATGATAGGGTAGAAATGTGTCCCAGTTCCTGCCTACCTCATTCACATACTTCTGCAGCATCTTCTTTGTAGTTTGGTTGAACCTCTCTACCAGATCATCTGTTTGAGGGTGGTAAGAGGAGGTTCTAACTGCCTGAATTCCCAACAACTGATATAATTCACTCAGCATTACAGATGTAAAATTGCTACCCCAGTTGATGAGTATGACTTTGGGGATTCCCATTTGGCTGAACACCTTGGCCAATTCCTCTGCCACTCTGGGGGCTATCATTATCCTCATGGGAATGTCCTCAGGGTACTGTGTGGTGTAGTCACATATGATTAAAACAAAGTGGTTTCCCTTTGAGTTGTTTTCTAAGGGGCCTACCACATCCATGGCTATGCAATCAAAAGGTTGGGTGACAATGGGGATACTCTGTAGGGGCACCATGTCTTTTCTTCCTATCCAGGCTAACTTTTGACAATCAAGGCAGCTCCGCACATACTCAGCCACTTGTTCATATATCCTTGGCCAAAAGAATCTGTTAAGGATTCTGCTTTGGGTATTATCCCTACCAGTACGGCCTGCTAAGGGAATATTATGAGCTAGCTTCACCACAGCATTTCTATACTTCTCGGGAACTAGCAACTGGGCTGTTATTGCCCCATTTCTAAGGTTTTCACACTCCCTATACAGTAAATCATTCTTTACCACATATTTGGGGGGCCCAGTGCTTTGTTCTTGTCCAACCTGCAAAAAAAGGGATTTAAGGTTTTATCACTTTTTTGTTCCTCTTGCATCATCCCTTCTGCACTTTTCAATATTTTCAAAGTCCTTTGTTTCTCCTGCCATTCCTTCTTCTCCATTCTTTTTAAGGTTTTCCTTTTCCTGTCTTTACCTGGACAGTCAAATAGTTCCTCAGAAAAGGGAAAGATGCTGGCAAGTTCTGCCTGTTGTTTGGCCTGGGCTCGGGTAGTAACTGCTACCAGAGTTGACTGCCCTCTGCCTCCTTCTAACAATGAAGAAAAATCAGGATGATCCTGTCTGATGATGATTATGGGGACTGGAAGCTGAGGTACCAATCCTACCTCCAACTCATGTATCTCCCATTTATAGCCATCTCCAGGGAAATTATAGGATAACCATGGGTATCCCTGTGAATACATGTTACTGCTGTACTTTTCCCTGGTTTGTTGTATATACCCACTAGATCAGTATGAAGGAGTGTCTGTTGACTCCCCAAGTCAATAAGACCCTCACCTTTCTGAGTACCCACCTCCACCATTGTTATATATGGTGCCCAGTTAGCTAGAGCTAAGTGACCAGACTCTTGTTTCACATTCAGGCAATTTCTTATCAAATGCCCTTTTCTCTGGCATCCATGGCAAACAATTTCTGAAAGGGGCAACCTCCCTTTTCTGTCTTTCCTCCATTCAGTCCTATCTCTATTTGCAATATTTTGAGTAGGTCTTACCAGATTGGTGGAGGTGGATGATAATGGGCCCCCTTGGATATTCCTCCCCTTCACAGGACTGTCCGTCAAGAAGTCCTCCACTAGGGCAATCATTTTCTCTGCTACCTCAGGCTTATGATCTCTCACCCATAGTTGAACATCTTGGGGAAGTATCTTGATGAACTGCTCAATAATTATGGCCTCCATTAGCCATTGAGTTGTCTTAGTCTCCGGCTGCAACCATTTATAGCTGAGGTCCTTTAGGCAGGCAAAGATTTCCTTTCGGGCATCTGAAGATTGCATCTTTAAATACCTGAAACGTTGCCTATACGTTTCCGTATTGATGTCATAATATCTTAAGATTTCCCTCTTTACATAGTCATAATCTTGAGCCACTTGTATGTTGAATTGACTAAAGACTACTTGTGCTCTGCCAGTCAATTGTGGGGCTAGACAAACTACCCACTGATCACGTGGCCACCCACACATTTGAGTTACCCCCCCAAATGTCGTTAGATAGGCCTCTATGTTGTCATTATCCTGGAATCGTGATAATTTAATGTCTCTTGGGTTCTGCGTATGCTGTGTTGTCCCAGCATGTATGGCTTGCAACACCTTCATCATATCCACCCACTTCGCATCTTGCTGCCTTCTCTCCACCTCTCTTTCCCTGTCCAACTGGACCTGTCAGACACAAAGCCACTTCAGCAGTTCTACATCTTCTTGTGGAGCATGTTACAAATCTGGACAGGAAGTGTTAACGTCCTGTTCTTCCTTAGTCTCTGGAAGTTTATCAATAGGATCCTCTTCCACCTGATCACAACGGTCATCATCATCCTCTGAAGGTTGTTTCTTCACCTTTGGTCTGACATCCATTGGAAGGCCGGATAGAAGTGGTGCTCCCATCTGAGCAGCCATCTTCCTGGTAAGGGTGCCAGTAACTTGGACACCCTCATCCATGTGTCCACCTGGGATACCGAATGGCATCCGCCGCAATGTCTCCCATCCCTGGCAAGACACTAGCAGCTGTAAATCCCACCACTGCCACCACTTGTAAAGGTGTGGGAAATACAGATGGACACAAACACAAGATTTTGGGTGCAACCCACTTTTCTTAACGGGATGTTTATTTTGTAATCATAAACAACATCAGCTTTTGTACCATATAAAGTAAAAATAAAACAATCAAAACATTTCAAAAGCAATGACTTGCAAATAGTTTTCACAATTTTCTCCTTAGTGCAACACAGGACTCTCCTAGTTCTTCACCTACACTCTGTCATAAGACACTGACCCTATCTAACATCTGTTTGCTCAGGCAGTACTATTTATACCAGCCCACCTGGATCAGGTGACCAAGTATCATCATGGCCCTTCATTTAATTAAATAACCGGCTAAAATTACTTAGTAGTTCTTCTATAATCAGGAGCAGTTTTAGATAATAGAAGGGACTTTCCCAGAAGGATTTTCCCCTTTTTAAAGGTAGAAAACTTTCCACTGGTACTTGAGTGACCGGCAGATTACTATAAAAAGGGGCCACAAGGGGCCGCTGTTCCCCTATACATGATATTTCATTATTTCCCCTGCTTCGGGTAAGGACAGACTTAATTTATTCCTTCTCCTTCAAGAAGTGCATTTGTTTAAAGCATATTGTGTTGCCAGAAGATGGTTTGTGTTTACTTTACTCCCTTTCAGTATTCTAGTCTGTAGGTTTTCAGTAGCTATGTTTAGGCCACGTTTATTAGTATGCTGGAGTTTCCCATGCTGTAATCTTTATTATGCAGTACAATATCCCTAGTCTTTCATATTTTCCTAGGGTAGCAAGAAAACCCTTTGTCCTACATCTCTTGCTTGTGTAGCACAAAGCTAGCCGTGTGTTTCAGGGCATTTGGGGCAAGACAAATGTACTTTCAGCTGAAATGTCAAGCCATCAGCTGACACTTTCACATTCCTCCACGTAGGCATCTATGTATTGCTGCATAGCTCTCTTTCTCTCAGACAGCATGCCTAATACTCGCTCTGCACCCTTTTTGTTTCTATCTGGTGCAGCTAAGTAAAGTGCTTTGCTAAGTAAAGTGTGATTGCTGCTTCTTACAATTAGGCTCTGGAACCTAATATGGTATAACACCTTGGTCAATGACAAACTCTCGCAGTTTGGACAACACTTCCTCCAATTGATGACATCTTTGGGCCTTACACAAGTTGTTACTTCTGCCACTCATAAAGGTGGTCACTCTCTGGACTTAGTATTCCTCCTGAGGATTGAAGCCTTCAATTTGGGGGTGGAACCTGTCGGATGGTCCAATCATTACACTGTGGAGTTCAGTTTTTGCACCCTCCTTCATAGGCCTACCTCTTAGGAGATGGTCAGGAACCGCTTTTTGCGAGATGTAAGTTCTGAGGGCCTAGCAGTGGTGCTTGACCTATCGGAGCCTTCTGGAGTGGGCAGTAATCCAGATGACTTGGTTTTGGCCTATAATAAAGCCATCTCCTTGGCTCTGGATTTAATTGCACCCATCTGTGTTCGTCCTCTCCCCCTTCACCCTCGGTTCCCATGGTTTGATGGGACTTTGGGGGAGATGCGGTGACATGGACAAAGATTAGAGCATTGCTGGTGGAGATCCGCCCTTGATGCAGACCATCTTAGATTGATGGAACATTACAAAGTCTATCATTCCACAATCTCCCGTAAGAAAGCAGAGTTCCTGTCCAGGGAGATTGCGGCTGCTCAGAACCGACCAGCTCAGCTCTTTCAAACTGTAGACAGACTATGCAACCCATCCTATCTGCAGGTTCAAAGAGCTTTTTCACAAGTTGAGTGTGAGGAGCTTGCTTGCTTCTTTGTGGCTAAGGTGGCCAACATTAGGGTGGCACTCCAGCCTACATCCTCTATGGGCGAAGCTGTGGACCGACGCCTGGTCATAGTCCCTAGGCTTTCCTGGAGTTCTTTGACTGGCTGGATTTCATTGATGTCATGCGGATTGTCCAGGGTATGCACCCTACATGCTGCAGTTTGGATCCGGGCCCAACTTCCCTGATAAAGGGTTGTTGTGATAATATCACCCCGGTCCTAGCACAGATAGTCTGGTGCTCCTTGGAGATGGGTGAGTTCCCTAGCTCCCTGAAGGAGGTGGTGGTAATGCCACTCCTGAAGAAAGCTTCTCTGAACCCAGACTGCCATGATAACTACAGACCAATCTCTAACCTCCCCTTTGTGGGGAAGGTGATTGAGAAAGTAGTGGCCATGCAAGTGGAGAACCATTTGACAATCCATGACATTTATGAACCACTCCAGTTTGGTTTTTGAAAGAGGCATAGTACCAAAATGGCACTGGTTCAGGTGCTCATTGATCTCTTGATGGCAAGAGATAGAAAGAGCCACTTCATCTTGGTTCTTCTCAATCTTTCTTCAGCATTTGGCACTGTGGACCATGGGGTACTTCTCGAACACCTGAGGTTCATCTGTGGCCTGTCTAGTATACTCCTCAGGTGGTTTAGATCTTTCCTCACAGGCAGAACTCAGAGGGTGGTGTCGGGGATTAATTCCTCCAGCCCAGTGTCTCTGTCCTTGGGGGTTCCTCAGGGTTCGATGTTGATCCCCATGTTGTTCGCATTGTATATGCTACCCCTCAGAGACATTGTAAGAAGGTATGGGCTAAGGTTTACTGCTATGCTGATGATACCCAGCTCTACCTATCTTTTTCACCTGACCAGGATGGAGATCTTTCAGTGTTTAACAACTGCCTCACTGAAATCCAGTACTGGATGAATTCTAGCTAGCTGAGGTTGAACTCGGTGAAGACAGAAGTGATGGTTGTGGACCCGGGTCACCGGATAGAGAGGATGGGAGCTGGTTTGCCCTCAGGACTTTTTATGGGTGACATCCAGCTCCTTACATCTGAATGGGTGCGGAACCTGGGGGTAATTTTTGATGATGGGTTGACACTGCGATCGCAGGTGTCGGCAGTTGTCAAATCATCTTTTTACCATCTGAGGAACATCTCCAGGATTAAGCACCTAGTTCCGTCCGGTGATCTGTCCACATTGGTCCAAGCCTTTTTGACCTCGTGTCTTGATTACTGCAACTCCCTGTATCTAGGGCTACCAGGGGTTGATATCTGCCACTTGCAGCTCATGCAGAACACTGCAGCCTGGTTATTGACAGGCACTTATCGTGCCTGTCATATTTCTCCAGTTCTGCATGATCTGCACTGGCTGCCAATACAGTGGCAGATCACCTTTAAAGTCGGTCTTCTGACTTATAAAGCCCTACACGGACTGGGCCTGGACTACTTGAAAGAGGTCCTGGTACCTTACTGCCTTAGGTGATCGCTCTGCTCGGTGGATGAGGGGTTGCTAGAGATTCCAAGGGTTTCCTTAAAATCTTCGGGGGCCTGTGCTTTTATGTACGTGGCCCCTGCCCTCTAGAATTCTCTACCCCATCCGCTTCGGCAGTGTGCATCTCATGGAGGAATTTAAAAAGGCCTTAAAAACCCATTTATGGTCAAAGGCTTACCCTGATGATGATTTTATTGTATTTTATAAATTTCGCTGTTATTGAGTTTGTGTTTATTTTACTGTTTTATGTAATTGCTGTAAAGGCACCTTGGTTTTAAGAAAGTCGTGGTATAAATAAAGTTTTATTGTTATTTTGACTACAACAGGGTTCCTTCTAATTTCTACCCATGCAACTACAGTTTAACAGCAGCATAATGCATCCAATAGATAAACTGCAGCATTCAGTACAGGCTCTAACATTTCCACAGCGGCAACAGGGTTACAGAAAATAAAAGGGAAAGGCGTTAGCCGCTTTGCAATGAATACTAATGTACAGATTAGTCATGTAGGTCTTTCTCTGCCTACACACCAAATAGCCACTCTATCCCATTTGATTAGGGTGCTTTACCGTATACAATAAATATCTTTCATTCTAGCTAAAATAGCCAGTCATTCCATAGAGCTACAACTATAACCATTCTATTTTATTGTCCCATTCTGTCTGGGAGCTCTAGGTCACTGGAAGTTGACCTCCATACATACAGACCCATGGAGGGAAGAGAAAAGAAAGTTAAAGAGAAGCACAGAGGGTTGTCTGGAGGTGGCCTGCCTCCAGATGGAAAGAAAGGGATAACTTTATTAGATAAGAATATTGAGAGAGAGAGAGAGAGAGAGAGAGAGAGAAAGAGAGATTGCAACCTAAGATATTCAAGGGGTCCTATTACAGTGGCAGGGATGCACTCTGTCACACTTGTCACCAAACAGAATGTTAGACTGTTGCTTCACACTGGAGGCCAAGATCTTGCTGCCAATTGAAATATACTCCTGTAATATTATTTGGATGTAAAGACTGAAACAACTGATAAAGTTTAGATACGGAATGTGGTAACGAAGCCACTGAAAAAAGTGATTTGGGTACTGTTGAGTCCCAGTGTACCCAAGATCTAGGGCCCATAAAGGTAAGTACAGAGTGGGTAATCTGAAAATATTTGAAGTAGGCAGAATTAGGGAGGTGATGACATTCTTGGGTAACTGCAAATGGGAGCAAGTTATCTCCATCAAATATATCTTGCAGAGTTAGTCCTTCCAATTGGATGAAGGAAGAAGTTTGAAGAGAATGGCCCGCAATTAAAATATTAGGGTTGCCAAACAAAGGCTGTATATCTGCTCTGTTCCACTTCCAACTCATATACACATTTAATTGATGAAACACTTTTAGGGACCAAAACAATGGTGCACCCCAGAGAGGACGAGGTAATAGCGAAGGTTTACTATAAAGTAAACTATCAAGGCATATACCCTGTACACCACAGAGGGTATGCTCCATCTCTAACCAAAGGGGAGTGTAGGTGTTCAGAAGGCAATTTCTATCATGCACAATCCATTGTAAAAACTTGCTACTATGAAGGGCTGCATAATATAGAAAAAGTTTGGAAGCCGAAGGCCTCCTTTCACTTTTGGCATAGAGAGCTTAAAATAGGTTCATCTGACCACTCCCCCTTCCAAATAAAATCGTTAATCGTATGCTGTAAAAGACTGAACCAAACTCTGGGAAGGAATATGTTCAATGTGCCCAGAAGGTACAGGATATGAGGGAGCATATTCATCTTAACTGTGCTTATACTCCCCCATAGTGAAAGGGGGATGGAGGAACATCTCCAAAGTTCTTTTTGCAGGTAATTCAACAAGGGGGATAAATTATCCTGTGTCAGTGGTGAAGGGAATCAGGCTATCCGAATCCCCAGATATGTAATGTTGTACAATTCTTAATCCCTAGACAGACCCTGTCGAACTATTTCATGCTTACTTACCAGATTGTTAAGGGGTAAAACCTTGGTCTTTTGCAAATTCAATTTGTAACCTGAAAGGTCAGAAAGTTTCTGAATTTCCTCGCAGAGCAACTGCTAGTGATTGTAAAGGGTCTTCAAGGTGAAGCAACAAATCATCAGCGTATGCTGATAAAATATGTCATTTATTTCCAACCTGAATACCCTTGATCCCAGGATTATGTTGGAGGAGGTATATAAGGGGCTCTACATAAAGATTAAAAAGAAGCGGGGAAAGGAGACAGCCCTGTCTAGTACCCTGTTGCAATAGAAAAGGGTCGGATAGAACACTGTTACACTGGACACAAGCTGTCAGACTGGTATATAATAATTGAACCCACTTGATAAATTCAAGGGGAAAACCAGATTTGTGTAGAATCACAAACAGAAATGTTCAAGCAACCCTATTGAACAGTTTTTCATCATCCAGGGAGACCAGAACTGCAGGGGCAGTTATCAATTTTTAATTAAATAAAATGAATCACTTCATGAAATATATTTTTCTAATCATTTTTGCTTCCGTACTGTTGACTGAAACAATATACAAACATTTTAATTTTTGTACTTTTTTCTTTTCCAAGCATTTTGTTAATACAGTAAGCATTTTGATAATACAGAGGAAGTCTTATGATATGAAGAATCTCTCTTTTGTTAAAGGTGATCTCCCTTCCTCAGTTTGTTCCCTCCAACATCAGCATACTGTATGTCTGTGTGCGTCAGCATTTTAAGTTGCTGACTCAACCTAGGGCTACAATGAATTCTCCCAATATGTCCATATATTGATTTTTTTTCTTAAATGTCATAACTTTTTGGGACTTATGCATTAGAATTATCCTGTGAAAATATATGTTGTTAATCCTCCCCTCCTTAATTGCAGGTTGTCAGAAAACATGGGATGGTTTTTTATGCTGGCCTCATGCTCTTGTTGGAGAAACTGTCAGTCGTCCATGTCCAAATGTCTTTATACCATTCATGAAAGAACCAGGTGAGTATTCTACAGATGCAGAAATGTACAGAAGCCTTTAAATCAGCAGCATATGTTATAGTGAAATTTTGCCCCTGTACCTTTCCATTCTATTTTAGATTGCCTTTTTCTTCTGTCTTGTAAGCATGAATACCCATTTTGAGCCTGATTTAGTACGTGTTGTTAGATTTTTAAAATATTTTAAGGAGTGCTTCTTTACATATAACTACCCCCAGATTTTTATCAGTATTCTCAGGTGTTTTTGATCATGTGTTGCCCCATATTATTATGGAACAATTGCACAATTGCATACTATTTAAAGGGACACTGTCAACCCTTTTTGCACCATATTATTTCTAGCTGAAAACCCACATTTTATGATTGCTTACCTTCTCTAAAATCCATTGATGTTTCTGGTTGTTTTATCTGCTTCTTTTCTCCGTAGAACTAAAATGCATGCTAATGATGTAATTAAACTAAACCTTGTTTTGTTTGAAATTCTTGATCCACTCTTATTGCATACTTCCTGATCATTAGGCGCACCCCAAACAATGCAATCACTCATGATGCAATACACTGCTTCCCTTCCCCCTCTGCATCATGGCTGCATAGACTGTGGTGGGGGTGTTCCCAACTCCAGAAAAGATGCACTGGGAGTTGATCAAGGATTGTGATCAAACACATTTTTGCATAATGCCAGTATGGTGGACAGTCTGTTTTTCACTTTCAAAAGGAAAAAAAAACCTGAATTAAACTACCACTACATCAGCAGATTGTATAGAAATGTCAGCAATCATTAAATGTGTTTTTTAAACTAGGAACAAAGGGACTATTCTCAATGCCTGTGCACTGTGTATGTGAGGTGCGTAGGCATCTCTGAGTTGGAAAGCCATGCAGTGGGGGGTCCCATGGACCCCTGATGGCATTCATGAATGATGTGCCAGCCGGTTGTGCACTAGGTTCCCTATCCGCCTGAGCAATTATGAACCATGAGTGGCCGGAGATGTTCCAGGGAATGTGCCCACACTCCACATAATTCTCCAAGGTGTAAAGTGCCAGGCCAGTGTGGGAATTGTTAAGCCTTGAGCACCCTGCTGTAAGTGCTTATGTGCCCCCCAATGGTCACTGGTGGGGTGCAGTGTCAATGCGGTCCCACTGCAAACATCTGCCCCAGTACACCTGGCTGCCTGGATGAGCTGGGGGCTGCTAATTGGACGATAACCCATACATTCCATGATCCTGGACCAGTGCTGTTCCACACTCACACACCCTGTGCAAGGGATCTACTCCAGGACCCAGGACGAGCATCCCAATGGATGTCTGCCTGGATCCACAGCTTTTTCCCCATAGTCCTGTATGGCTGGGAGGCAGGACCATGGACAGGTGCTCTGCAGGTGCCTGGGGCTGAGAATTCCTGCACCATACACCTGTCCACCTGTAGGTGTGCAGACACTTTCCACATGTACATAAGGCACCTTTGAGAATAGCCATCCATATGAAGCCAAAATGAGTAGACAGTGTCCCTTTACCTTACTCATAAGAATAGTTGTGTTAAATAATGAGTATTCAAAAGCTGCTGAAAATACTGAAGAAAACATGGGGATAACCATATTTAAAATAGCATCCCTTTATTTACGTCAAATCTGAAAGCAATGTGATAAGCAGAGCAGAGCTGAAATGGGGCAAAAGAACAGCTTACAAGATTTCAGAAAAAGGGCAATCTAAAACTGAATAAAACAAGTTCTGGTCAGAGCTGAAATGGCTGTGGAAAGCATTTGGGATGCTTTTACCCATTATTTCTAATGCATGTGCACAATGCAGAGCTGCTGAGAGGCAGTTTCAATGTGGTCTTCCTTTTACACATTTTTGCAATGTGTTTTCCTAGAATATGCCTGCTGATTGCTATATACTTAACATGGATAGTTCATAGAAGAAATGTCATCTCATTTTCAGTGGGGCTCTACATCTACACAATATTATGCTGCATTGCATAAAATCAGAACACACTGAAAACAATATTTTACATCTGGACTAGATAACCCTGAATAAATAAATACATTTTAAAAATGATAAAATCATGACCCCGCTGAAAACAAGATATTGCTATGACATCCTGGGTAAATACAGTGCAAAAATGTGTAAATAAAGATCCCCATGACAAGGAGATGTAGCATCTCTCCAGCGCTATCCAGGATACAAAATATAGGATAAGAAATATTTAAAGGGTATCTTCTGTAAACTGAACTTCACTGTGTTCACTGACATAAACAAACAGCTTCTTTATTGTTTTATAACATATTAGATTGCAGCATTTATTTTGAATATTGTGGCCATGAGGATGGTGTGTACAGTGTGTGTGTTTGCTATAGCTCCATATATTTTTTCCCCCAAAAAGCACAGTAAAAAAAAGCCTGCTGATTGCTATATATTTTGCCTGGATAGGTCACAGAAGACCTGGCATATATCTGAGACAGTACTTATCAGATAGTGTCTTAAGAGGTTAAAAAACAGTGTACATCTTTTTAAATTTGCTGGGAAAGGGTGACATTTATGAGGTATGAATCTTTCTTAAAAGACAATACCTGCCCAACTGAAGCTTGTAGCAAGAGCATGTTTAAATGCCAAGTATTGAAATGTGCAAGTTGTTGCATTTCAAAGGGGGTAAACAAATCTCCAGTTTAACAGGCAACCAATATTTAACAAGCTGTTTCTGTTTCCTAATAGCCATATGATAAGCAGATTGGAGTTATGTCTCCAACATTCTAGACAGAAAGAAGGGAGTATTTTATTTCTATTGGCATAGTGATTTGTAGATGTGGAAGGATACATTGAAAACTCCAAAAAATGTGTTCCACGATAATCCATTTTTCTTGCTACAGACAGCAAGATGCTGTAGGCTCCACCAACAGTCATAAAAAGCAGTCACAAAATCTGTAACATTACATGCACTTCAGTGGATAAAGTCAGCATGTATTGTTTGAGTTAAAACGGGTATCATGTGATATAAGCAAGTTTTATTGAGCTACTCAATAAGAGCATCTCAATAAAATCACTCGTGGGAAGAGTGAGTGGTGCAGTATAGCAAGAAATAGGTGAGAGCAACTGCAGCAGTGAGCTGCACTCACTTGACAATGATAAGAGGGGTAGTGTGGCCAAGCCTTGCCAAGCTGGCTGTTTGGTGTAGTGGCTAGATCCACTGTTTATAGAGCTAAAAGACCTGGGTTCTGGTCCTGGGGTGAGATAGGACTTTTGTTTGTCCTACACTTTCAGTTTTTTTCTAAGTCTGCCCCTCCCACCCCTGGAGTTTGAAATCTGTAAGTTGAGGGGTGCGGGGGCATAGTCCCTCACATTTTGTTTTGGTATTTCAATGTATCAACTGTCGCTGTTTGAGGCAGTCAATCTGTTTTCGCTCACTGTTGTGACTTGGGAAGGTTGTTTAGTTGCTCTTATTGGTCAATGACTAAAACAACTCACCCTTATCACATAAAACCTTAAAATTTTATTACTTTTAATAAACATATATTACTTTCAGAAGACATGAACTGGGTTAAGTGAAAATGTACTGGTTTATTAAAATATATATTAGTAGATTCATAGATTCATAGATACTGCTGGCAGATAAGGACCGCTTGGCCAGGCTAGTCTGCTCATAAATTGTTTCCTAATAGTGCTCCTCAAGGAACTACTGGGAGGCCATTCTGTACTCCCCTCTTTTACCTAATATACCCATGTGTTTATCCCATGCATACTTGAACCCTGTGGTTGTTTTAGCCCTCACTGCCTCCACCAGGAGGCTGTTCCAGTCATACACCACCTGCTGTGTGAAAAAGAACTTTCTCACATTACCCCTGATCCTACCCCCTTCTAACTTCATATTGTGACCCCTAGTCTTAGAAGCTCCTTTTCTGTGGAACAGACTCTCTACCTGTACCTTGTATATTCCCTTGAGATATTTGAATGTCTCTATTATATCCCCCTGCCTCCTCCTGTCTTCCAAGGAGTGCAGGTTTAATTCCCTAAGCCTCTTCTCATAGTGCTTCTGGTACAGGCCCTGCACCATTTTGGTTGCTCTCCTCTGCACCATCTCTAATCCGTCTTTGTCATTTCAAAAGCGGGCCTCCAGAACTCTACACAGTACTCGAGGTGCTGTCTCACTAGCAACTTATACAGGGGAAGTATTACCTCCCTCCTTCTGCTGGTAACACTCCTCCCTGTGCAGCCAAGCATTTGGTTTGCCTTTCCTGTCATCTTCCCACACTGCTTCTCCACCTTCAGGTCATTGGTAATGATAACTCCTAGGTCCCTCTCTTGCCTTGTGACAGCCAATACCTCCCCTCCGAGTGTATACTTTGCCCCTGGGTTCCTGTGCCCTAAGTGCATAATCTTGCACTTCTTTGCACTGAATCATAGTTGCCACTTTCCTGCCCACTCTTCCAACTTTTCTAGGTCCTCTCTCATCCTCTCGACCTCCCCCCTTATGTCTATCCTGTTGCCGACTTTTGTGTCATCCGCAAATAGGCATACCCTCATCCCCAGTCCGTCTACCATGTCATTAACGTAGATGTAGCCCATCTCCCACTAAGTCTCAGAGTATTGCAGGTGTTGAGGGGAGGCACAGCTAACAGAGCAGCAACTCCTTCCAAACAAATCTTTCCTGCATCAGCACTGAATTAGGAGATGGCCTACCTTGTGATGTCTTCCAGCCCAAAAAATAGCTCACCTTGGCCAAGGCGCTCTGGCAATGGCCCCAAGGTGGTGGATGAACTTTAGGCAGACCCACTACTTCTGGACACCATGGCTTTTGCTACGACCCTTGAGGATGGACTGGGGGGGCATTCCTTGAAACTCTACTCCGGAACCCAGCGATACAGTTGGAGACATTTTAAAAATAGAATTCATTAAGAGCCATTATTTTGTGGACACAGAACTGAGTACAAATCACAAGCACAAAGGATGTTCAAAATCATGAAACTTTGTTCTGGGCCCAAAAATGATTAGATCCAGGCAGAAACTTAATCAAGGTTCAACTTGGAGCAGCTCCAATGGGCTGAAAGAACAGGCAGATATCAAAATGGCAGGTTCGCGTACAGAGTCTGCTTTTTCTCTATTAGTTCCTATACTGGCTGTAATCTTTCATACAGTGTGCAGTAGCAATAGTTTGTTCATATCTAAGGAATTTAGATAGCAATGGCTCATTTCCCTCTGTAAGCGTCTTCCACAGAAGCCCTCGACAAGAATACCTAGCTTGTAACTGTGATCTCGTTTACCCTCTAGCGGGGGAGTGATTTACTCCTACCCATGCCAGCCGAGCCAAAATAGCCCTTGGGATGCAGCAGCCTAAACCTCCACAGCTGCTCTCAAACACCAGACCCTTCTATATTACACATCACTTAGCCAATGAGCCAATTCAGGGAGAATCCTTCCTTACCCACCTTCAACATGAAGCTATAGTAAGCAGTGTCTCCTTTTCTTACTTTGTTACTACACCCCATAGGAAAACACCATGCCCTTAAATGTCTCCCCCATACTAACCCTGCAAACCGATGAACTGGTGGGGGGGGGGGGGCATTTCATCCTCTTAAAGCCTTTACAGGTGTCCAGCATCACCAGGACCCTAAACTCCACTAAAAACCCTATGACCACAGCTAAGTTTGTCTGCCCCCCAGATGAATAACTCCCTCCTAATGCTGCTGCTGGCCAACCTTAATAAGTCAGGAGCCCCCCCAAACACTGCCCCCACCACACTGCCAACTCCTGCACTATCTCCCTGCCCCCTTCCCTTTTCCAGTAAAAACAGGGCTTTTATACCTTCCTCAAGGCTGCCCCCTGGTGGTGGCAGTCTCAGTTAAGGCCAAGGGGCCTCCCAAACTGTCCAAACTAAAAGGGGAAGGACGGGCTGAGGACACTCAAAAATTTGGCTAGTAAGACTGCCCCACGAGGGGAGCTTATATAGATGTTAAAGAGTACCAGGCCCAACACTGACCGCTGTGGTACCCCGCTAGTCACCCTTCCCACCCCTCCTCAGAGTGTACCCCATTTACCACCACTCTTTAGCTCCTATCCCTAAGCCAGTTCTCCACCCACTTCATGGTCCTAGGCCCCACCCCCCCAGGCTTCTCAGTTTTATTACCAGCCTTTTATGTGGGATGGTGTTGAAGGCCTTGTTGAAATCTACATATGTCATGTCTGCTGCCTGACCCTGGTCCACTACCCTGGTTACATCATCAAAGAACTCTATCAGGTTGGTCTGACAAGACCTTCCACTTGTGAACCCATGTTGTCTCTGATCCAGGAGACCGCTGGTCTCAAGGTATTCCCCTATTCTTTCCTTGAGAAGTGATTCCATTACCTTACTAACAGCTGATGTCAGGCTGACTGGGCTGTAATTTCCTGGCTCTTCCCTATTTCCCCTTTTGTGGAGTGGGGCAATGTCAGCTATCCTCCAGTCCCTTGCACTTCATCAGTTTATAGAGTTCGGATAAAGAGGGCAGCCAGGGGGTCAGTCAGTACCTCTGTGAGTTCTCTCAGCAGCCTAGGGTGCACTGCATCAGGGCCCATGGCCTTGTCTACCCTTATCTGGGACAGTTCTCTTAGGACCCTTCCATATATTGTGGCCTTAATTCACCTAGGTCACCATTTTGCATCAAGGTTTAGGAATGGATGGTTTCAACTTCTAAGAGAGCTATTGAAAGTAATAAATAAATATGTTTTTGTGTTTATAGAGATACTGTATACTATATTTGTTTCAACGGAAATTATTTGGTTTAAAAAAATATATTGATTTTAGTATGATTGTATTGGATTCAGTGTGTACAGAATACATTATGTTGGTTTCAGTGTGCATATATTAGTTTCAGTGAGAATGTAGTTTTAATTAAATGCTTTGGTTTCAGTATGAGAGTATTGGCTCCAGTGTTATAGAGTACACAGTATGTTGGGTTCAGTGTGGGTATGTTGGTTTCAGTGAAAATGTATTTGTTACGAAATAGAACGGTCATGAACCATACAGCCTTGAGGTCACTGATCTCAAATCAATCATTTCAGAAAATTAGACAAAAATTTCTGAACAAGGCAGTGAATGCATGAAATGCTGTATAAACACAAAAGTTTCATAATAAAATACAACTGTGTATGAAATCAAATATAAGGGAACAGGTAGCAATCCTCAAAGGGGTGTCTGTTTTCAGCTGATCCACTGAAGTTCATTTTGTTTTTGGCTCAGCTCTACCCTCACTCAGTTCTGCTTCTTATTTAAGTATCAAATCATTGCCATGTTGTGATATTTATATGTTATTTATTGAGGCAGGTGTCAGTGTGGCTCAGATGGTAGCACATCTGCCTCTGGGCCAGAATGTTGTAGGTTCTAGCCCACACCAAGATTGGGTTCATACCATAAATGCTGGCACCCAAATGCAGTACTAAGGGGATGTTGAACTGCTGGAGTGTGTCATCCTTCAGATGAGACATTAAACTGAGGTCCTGTGTGGTTGTTTAGGTGGACATTACAGATTTCATGAAACTTCTTGAAAAGAGTAGAGGAAGTTTTTTTATCAAATAATGAATCAACAAATACACAATACAGTTTCATGTCACCACTGTAATGTACAAAAAATGAAAGGGAAACAGGTGAACAAAGTCTGGATATGCAGAATAACATGTCCAATAATACTAACAAACAAATAATAGAAAATGATTAACCTTTTGAATTACTATGGTAAAATAAGAATTAAGGGAAAATAAACAATAAGGAACCCACAGAGGAAACAAAAAACAATAACAACAAAGAACAAATCCTCCCTCCCCCCCAAAAAAACAATAAAATGAAAGGCGCATGCCTGTAGTTCTGCAGGGGAAGAGCTCCTCCCCCACATCCTACAAAAACTATCAGGCTCCGCCGCTCTGCTTAGAGAGAGCCATGCTCGCTGTCACGTTGCTGCAGGTCTGAGGCTGCCTCCTTTGTTTGCTTTCTTTCTTGTTCTTGTCTCGCTGGGTGTCCTGCCCCCTGTCCCCTTGTTTGCTATTCTGTCATTGTTCATTGCATTTGTCCCCCCCCCCATGTTTTCTGTCCCTCGTTCTCTCTTTATTGGGGTTTTATCCGTGGCCCGCACCTGTCACGCTGTGCCTGCTGCAACCGCTCGCTCTACCCCTGCTCCTTGTATGCTCCCTCTACATTGTTCTCCTTCCCTGGGCTGTTGCTCATTACCTTCATTGTTCAGGCAGCCACTCCTGCTCCAATCCTCTCCAGGTCTCATTGTCTGTGGTCTGCCGTTCATGTTTGCCAGCACTTCAGCCTGCTTGCTTCCTCAGCAACGCCATTCAGCTCTTTTCTAGGCTGGCCCACTGCATTACCGACTGCTTCCCTGCCCCTTCCCTTCAGCTCTGTGGGGCGGGGACCCCCCCTGGACATCTCCGCTTCGGTGCATGCCGCGCCTGCTACCGGAGCCTCATTTCCTGTTCTGCTCATGGACCTGCTGTTTCACTACAGCCTCACTATCTGACTGCCATCTCAGCTTGCTGTTGGTATTGTACACCATACAATTATGGTCTGGACAGTCCTAACAGCCCTGCATGGTTCTATTCATGTATCCTGATTTGTCGCCGCAACTGTTCGTGGGCGTGCTGTTCCTTTGCATGAAGCTCCAATACTTGCGGCTTTAATGAACTATTAGTGCATGCCCACCTTATCTTTGAGAACACCTGTGGATATGCTTCTCTGGTCCCTGTATCATCGCCTTTGCTTCAGCTGCTCATTATCCGTCCTTCCTCTGGTTCCCGGAAAACTATTTTGTCGTAAGGCATGTATTGTGCCTCCCATGCTAAATGTGTTCAGTGCTGCTTCTGGGTTGGTTTGGTTTGCCACATTGCCTCTCTAACAGTTCTGACCACACTTCTGGGGAACAACAAGCTGCTGTCAAGGCAGCCGTATGTTGGAAGAACTTGCTATTTGAGCTCAATGGCCGCATTTCTTCTTGTACTGAACTCTTGCAAACCATTGCTGTATTTGGACTTGAGCTTTACTTGCAGCTTTCCTGCTCTTTGCTGCACTGCTTAGCAGACCTATGTCCGGGTTCGCTTTTTGCTCTACTGTTCCTGCCCAAGTGCAGGTACTCTCTTGCTTATGCACCTTTGTGTGCCTACTTCCATCCCCTTGGCTCTGGCCTCTGGGATACCTGCTGCTCTGGGCGGTTTTCCATGGCGGCGTTCCCCCAGTCCTGCTAGCCTTCACAGGGGCTGGCTTGGCCACTCTCTCTCCCTTCTTGCCTGGCCTACGTGGGGTCTGGCTGTTCCTGCTGGTCACGCGGGGGCCTAGCCTGCACCTGCCTCGCCCCACATCGGGGCCTGGAGGTTCAAATTTCTACTCTACCCTGCCTCTCCCAGCATCAGGGCATGGAGGTTCAACTATTCCTACTCTACACCTGCCTCGCCAGACCATCAGTCTGGAGGTTCGATTTCTGCTGTACCCCTTCCTCACCCAGCTTGGGGCAAGGAGGTCCTGTCCCTTTCTGGACTTGCTTCGCCGGATGAGTTGGAGGGTTTCTGGGCTTCTGGCCTGCTGTCCATTTACTGCTCACCCACTCAGGACCAGGGGTTCAGTTGCTCCACCTTCTTCAGCTTCCCACCTGCATCCAGCTTACTCGCCTTGCCTTCCAAGACTCTCTGCTTCCATGAACTCATCTATTGGAACTTGGACCTCTACATCAAGACTGACTGTGCATGCCACTGGATTCAGGATGACCTTCAATCAATAGTTTGCCTGGACATTGACAGCTCGACCTGGGAATTTGCTCCGGCTGTGCTACCGTCTTTGCTGGCCATTCATCATCAGTACTGGATTCCCTTTGCTCTTCTTGACCTTTGGATCTTCTTCTCTTGGGGTTTTGGACTAGCCGATAATATGTATTGCTCCTTTAGGATTACTCTCCTTTAGTATGCCCAGAAGGACGGGTAGGTCAGTAACCATGAGTCCTCAGAGGTTCCCCACCAGGGGGTTTGTCCTCTCCTGTGTGCTACTGGCCACACTCTCCAGAGTTGGAGGAGGCAATCGTACTTGCAATCATTATTTCTTTTGGGGGGTCTCATCCTACTCGACTAAACATCTTTCCTAAGGTGGGATACAGAGAAGGCCAAAACATCAAGTCCTAACAAGTTGCTATTCATCAGTTCAAGCATCTAAGCACCATGCATATACTGTCCAGTTCACATGTACTATAATCACTGACTTGCTCATGTCTATGCTGAAGTATCTAAGCACTAATCATTTCTTACAACTAATACCTTCTAAGCATTGTCCTACTTACTGGTCTGGCCTCTGTATCCAAGCACAACCTACATCATTCAGCTACAGTACATAGCACAAGCACTGAGCTATGAACCACACAGAATTGAAAGCTGCATGCCTGTAGTACTGTGGGGGAAGAGCTCCTCCCTGACATCCTACAAAAACTATGAGGCTCCGCCGCTCTGCTTAGAGTGAGTCGCGCTCGCCTTCCACCTTCCCCTGACTCCTCCTCCTTCTCCAGCACTCTTATCCCACCTGGGGGGGGTCTCAATTTACTCAACTAAGCATCTTTCCTAAGGTAGGACACAGAGAAGGCCAAAACATCAAGTCCTAACAAGTTGCTATTCATCAGTTCAAGCATCTAAGCACCATGCATATACTATCCAGTTCACATGTACTATAATCACTGACTTGCTCATGTCTATGCTGAAATATCTAAGCACTAATCATTTCATACAACTAATATCTTCTAAGCATTGTCCTACTTACTGGCCTGGCCTCTGTAGCCAAGCACAACCTACATCATTCAACTCCAGTACGTAGCACAAGCACTGAGCTATGAACCACACAGAACTATAAGCATATCCATTGCAAGGTAAAAAATACAGGCATAGGAGAAGAAAAGTGAAACTCTCAGTTTCAGTAATTAGACATTAAAATAAACCATGAGCAGTACCTTTTCATAGATGTGCATTCGTGGCTAACATAAAATGTTAACAAGTATTTCGGTAGAGTGATACAGTTTTTTCAAGAATCAAGAAGGAAATCAGCAAAAATCCTCCAGTTAGAATTAAGGGAGGCAGGTCACAAATGCCTGCTATCTGACCAGTACACAGACATCACTTCTGTCTTAACCATACTTATCAAAATCAATGGGGAAATGTCTTCTTGTTGAAATAGATAAGAACAATATGAATGCCAGAGATAGCATATGATGGTGGTCAGGACAAGTCTAAGAGTACCTACATCACTCAAGTGTCTAGAAGAAGGGGTTCCTAGAATGACTTCACTTAAAGTAAGGGACAACCAGGATAGGTCTTTCCATTTTTTCATCAATGTCATCCAAAACATTGTGGCATACAGGTAGTCCAATAAAAATGGGACATGGTTTCTAAAGCATGCATACATCCTACTCTGGAACAAACTGTCAGCCAAACATTTAGGTTTAGCATTTGCTTTCACACTCAGTCTACCATAAAAGCAAAGCCAGAGAACATCCCACATTTTCGGTGGCGTCCTCATGTCCATCAGTGCTGTTCGAACATCAACAACTGAGTCCTGAGTGAACTAAAGAAGCTAAGGGTGGACAAGGTGATGGGCCCAGATGCAGTTCACCCCAGGGTGCTAAAATAACTCCTGGAAGAGTTGGCAGTATCTCTCATGGAGTTGTTCAAACCTATTGCTAGAGACAGGGGAAGTGCCAGAGGACTGGAAAAGAGTGAATGTGGTCCCACTCCACAAAGGTGGTGATAGGGATGAGGTTGGAAATTACAGGCCTGTCAGCCTGACTTCAGTAGTTGGCAAGATAATGGAATCTTTACTGAAGGAAAGGTTCGTTGAATACCTTGATACGAATGGCCTACTAGACTTGGAATAACATGGTTTTACCAAGGGGAGGTCCTGCCAGACAAACCTAATAGAGTTTTTCGACTGGGTGACTAAGGTGGTAGACCAGGGCGGGGTGGTGGACGTGGCCTATCTGGACTTGAGAAAGGCCTTTAACACCTTCCCTCATAAAATACTGATAAACAAACTACGTAACCTAGAACTAGATCCTGGCAGGGGGAGGGGGTTGAAAAGATGAGGGAGGACTTTAGAAAACTGGAGGAATGATCTGGAGCATGGAAGCTGGGGTGCAATGCAAAAAAGTGCAGATCATGCAGATCAATGGCAACTTACAAACTAGGAGGGGAGGTACTAACAGTCACAAAGCAGGAAAGAGACCTGGAAGCTGTCATTTTGGATGACCTGAAAGAGGCTAGGCAGTGTGACAAGCAGACAGGGAAGGCTAGCTGGATGCTTGGATGCATAGGGAGAGGTATCACAAGTAGAAAGAGGGAGATCATTTTGCCACTGTATAAGACACTGGTGAAACCACACCTGGAGTACTGCATCCAGTGCTGGAGGCCCCATCTGAGAAAGGACATAGGGTGGAGGCAGTGCAGAGAAGGACAACTAAAATGGTGCAAGGCCTGCAGGAGAAGACCTATGAGGAAAGACTAAAATAATTAAATCTGTATTCCCTGGAGGCAAGGAGGGATAGGGGGACATGATGGAGACATACAAATACCTCACTGGTATAAACAGAGTACAGGAAGGGAGCATCTTCCAAAGTAAGATATGCTCTAATACAAGGGGCACAGTATGAAGTTGAAGAGGGGATGACTCAGGGGTAACATGAGGAAATATTTTTTCACAGAGAGGATGGTGGGCACTTGGAATGGCCTACTAGAGAAGGTGGTAGGGGCTAAAACAGTCTCAGGATTCAAGAAGGAGTGGGACAGACACAAGGGTATGCTGGAGGTAAGGGGAGTGGTGCTCTGGAGTTCAGTTTGTGCATCAGATCTCATACAAGGTAGGGATAAATAGGGCAGACTGGGTGGGCCAAGAGGTCCTTATGTGCTGTCAACTCTATGTATCTGTGTTACTGATGTCAAAGGGATTCCAGGGTATATGGGCTCTGTCTGAAAATTATCAGTCATTATAGATGTACAGTATAGATGCTTCGTTTAAGTGGGTGTATGAGGAGGGGAATAATTAACCTTCCATCTCCCAACCTGCATAAATTGTTCTGACATATGATGTTGTGGAATGGGTAGTTCGAGATGGGAGGGAGGGAGGGAGGTGTTTTTCCAGCAGTTTAACAATGGGTCCATCTATTGTGTTACCCACAGACCCCACACCCGAGGTGTTGTGGAAAGGTATGATGTAACATTCCAGGTTAAAAACTGGCTAAATGAATATTCAAGAGGATTAATCAGATTCAGGCCTCCAAGTTTCAGGGGAAGGTACAATATGTTTTGCTTGATAGGATTAAGCCTGTTTCCCCATATTAATTGGAAAAAGACTATACAATTTGACTTCCAGCAATTTTGGTATCGGAAAGTGAGACTATTTAATCTGACTTCCAGCATTTTTGGTATTGGATAAACCATACAAAAGTATGTGAACAATGGTAAAATAAAGGCTTTTAAAATAGCCACCATTTCTTTTTGGTCTGGTGCCATGTTTTCCAAACTTGAATTTTTTTAGTATAAGTGGAAAGCTTTTCATTACAATTCAGCATAGCCATGTCACCTGGACCAAATGTAAGTCCCAGTATCCTAAGCGGAGCAGAAGTTACAGCTACACCACCTATGTCATTGACGTCAGTAGGTGATGTACCCAAAGCAAGGCCCCAACATTCATTCAGATTAAGTCTTGCACCTGATATTGGGGTAAAAGAATGAAAAACATCTAAGGCCATACACCTAGAGGGAACATCATGAACAAATAGTCACATAGTTTGCATAAGCTGCTATTATAATTTCATGAGATCTAGTTGGAGAGGAAATACCTAAGATTTTTCAGTGTGCTTGGATTTTCCATAGGATAGCGTCTATACAGTAAGTGTAGATAAGGGGCTAAGGGTTCACCCATGTCTGAGTCTCATTTGAAGGAGAATGTTGTGGCCCAGATGCCCATTGATTAGGAGCAGGACACTTGCTGAGTCATATAAAAGTATCAACCAAGAGCAAAAGGGATTTGGCCCAGTGGCTGTGAGGGTTGAGGTGCTGGATGCCACACCGGCGACCCGGGTTCAGGAACAAGTCTGAGTCTTCGGGGGTCAGCCGGGGGGGGGGAGAAGGATTGAGCATCCTAGTGACAGCTCTCCTTCTCCAGGGAGGGTGGTATGGGGAAACCGCTGCTTTGCCGACTCCTGGTGGTGGCTGGGGATTGTTAAAGGCAGGTGGCTCAAAAAGTGGGTTGGCGCAGGTGGTGTTTGATGCATGGTGCATGGGAGTATGCATGGCGGCGTTGTTGGCACCATTGCATGCCTGTGCCAGGAGGGAACTAGGGATCATGTAAAAATACTCCTCGGTGTGCAGGATGAGGGTCAGTCCTACAGCGCCATGCTGCTCTGACTCCAGATGCTTCCTCTGGGTCCCGCCCCCCAAGCTTCTGCGGTGGTGGGGTACATACCTGCCATGATGTGGCTGATGTGTGGATTGGGGAAGGGGATAGAGCATGGTATTCAGAGTGGTGCAGGAGCTGTGAGACCAACCTGACTGGGGGAACCATAGGTAACACCCCCCCCCAGC
Organism: Neoceratodus forsteri; assembly: GCA_016271365.2. Taxonomy (NCBI): domain Eukaryota; kingdom Metazoa; phylum Chordata; order Ceratodontiformes; family Ceratodontidae; genus Neoceratodus; species Neoceratodus forsteri. The sequence continues at coordinate 81,596,572 of CM057457.1, forward strand.
CATAGAGGAATCCAAAAAACATATACCAAAAAAAAGAGCAAAAGGGATTTGAGAGACCATAGTGTTCAAGGACAGCAGACAAATATCGATGTGACATTTTCTCGAATGCCTTTTCCTGATCAACTGTTATGAGATAGCCTACATCCTGTCCTGAGGTCCTCATGTCAAAAACCTCCTGTAGCAGTATGAGATTATCCGCTATATGCCTACCTGAAACTGAACAAGATTGTATTTCATAGATAATCTGTGAAGAGACCAGGGATAATCTATTATTTAATATTGTCATTAATATTTTCAAATCAGTGTTACAGAGGCATGATGGCTGCCAATTGTTCAGATCCACATCACACCTTTTCTTAAAGAGGAGAATTTGTAAGGCTTCCATAAACAGTTCTATTACAGTACTGCATTGTAGTACCCAGTTGTACACTATTACCAATATGTTCACCAATGTGGGTTTAAGGCATTTGTAGAATTCGGTGGTAAGGCCATCCGGTCCTGGGGCAACGTTATTGTCTACGCTAGAAATAGCCCAAGGCACTTCTTTAGTGATCAGCTTAGTGGAATCAATCTGGGATTGTCGTAAGATGATAGGAACAGTAATGTTACTTAGAAAAGTTCTGGAAAAAAAAGGAGGGAGGTCCCTAATGTTTGCTTCCTGGGAGCTATAGGTTCCATCACTGGAGTGAAAAACAGTTAAAGTTGTATTCAGTTGAAGTCGTAATTCTAAATACCATACATAGGTCTGCTTTATATGAGATCATGAATAATGTATGCAAAACCATTTTAGTGCTTTTTTCATGTCATGCCACCATGTACATAAATCATCTTCCATACATGCCAGGGACTAGTGTGCAAGGAGGAGATCTTGGACTTTGTCCATGGTTGTGGGGTCATCCAGGATGAAATTATTTAAACGCTAATAAACTTGTCCTGTTGGAAAAGTATCCATCTCCCCAAATGTCCCCCATTGAAGGAGGTGATCAGACAATTCTACTGGTAACAGTCAAATATCCACTGTATGGAGGTGTGCAGAAAAAAAAGAAGTTAATCCACATAGCTAAGATAGACCTATAGTACGTGAAACTTCCCATGAGGTGACAGGATCAATATGAGTCAACCAAAGATGCATCTGTAAAAATTTTGTTTAGAAAAATAGTCCAATGAGGTAATTGATTTATTTTTAGTTTTTTTGCCTATAATATCAGTTTGAAAATGGCAGCACCAGAACATAGATATTAATTGCTATTTTGTTTCTGTAGCTGTGCTATGCTGAATTGGAGTAAGTAGAAATATGATGTACTAGATTTAATATTTCAGGCTGGTATGCAGCATTATTATTTATTTAAAACCATTGACAAGTACATATTGAGATATATTACAGGCATATTTTATTTCATTTTATAGAAAATAAGTGACTATTTAGGATGTTTAGTTACAGATATTATCCATGAATATGTATGAATATCCAAGTGTGGCAATACTGTTTTTTGTATATAGGTGAGCAAAGATATGAATAATGGAGTTAATACAATTACTTAAAGGATATTTTAATTTGTATTTATAGTAATCATATTATTATTGTTATGGATTTAGATGCAGCCTCACACTGATGAAGGATTTTTCCAAAACATTTGTTATATGGACTGTATCTGGACACAGTTTATGTTTAATTAATACTATATTCTGATACACATGGTTGAGTGGGCCTCTGTTACCAATTTTTTAAAATAGAGGTTATTGAGCATGGAATTGGTCTTGGCCCTTCCCTGATAAATATTATTATTTTTATCCGAGGTTGGCTGAGCTGGATCAAGGTTCATTCTGAATGTTTAGAAAATTAGTGTCACAAAATAACTTAGTAGTCTGTGCTCCCCTATCAGAATGGGAGAGACCACAATTAAAGTCACCACCGAACACTGTATGTCTTGTCTTATGTAAATAGGGCTGGGCTGCATTCATTTCAGTAAATCAACTCTGGCCTTTTTCTATTGTGGCACATATACAGCATATTAATACGTCAAAATGGAGAACCATGGTATTGCATGTCTAACATGAGGGCCCTTCCTAGTTTAATGTCCACCAAATGGGACACAGTAGTAGAGGAAACTTTAAACAGAATACCCTCCCCATCACAAGCATCTGTCCCCATGGACCAGAAGGAAGGAAGGTCCCCAACACCTATGTTCCTGCACCATGGTCAAGTCACTGGAGGAAGTGTATCTTGTTTCTTGAATAAAAAAGACATCACAAGCCATGGTCCTTCAGGAGAGAGAAAGGAATCATCCCTCTGGTCTCATTTTTAATGTTATTTGCATTGATGGAGGCTAGGCGCAAGTTGGGAGCCACTAAGGCGGGAAGGGTTGACCGCAGTTATGTGTCACAGACCGTATCATGTTCCACAATGCCTCTTGTTACCATTTTGAGTTTTTTTCTAACTTTAGTTTTAGTCTGAGTAAGAGCAGAGTCCTCCTTAGTATCCGTCACTTCCTGTGACTTTGGGTATTTATGCGAAAAAGCATAGGGGCTTGACTAACATCTGAGCCTGTTTGTTCATCCCCTAACTCCTCATACTTATCAACATTAACAGGTGTATCCTTGGAAGAACATTTCAAAGGTTATAAACACATTTTGTGTGATCTAAGTGATAGATAGATAGATAGATAGATAGATAGATAGATAGATAGACAGATAGATATAGGTTTACCTATTTTGAATTGACAATATTGTTGTCCAAGTTCAGCATAGTGAGATCCCCAATCTCAACAGGTGAAATTTCTCCTGTCCAACATTGGAGTCTTTCTCTAAGGGGGGGGGTCACACCCCTGCACCCCCTTTCTAAGGATTATCAACTCGAGTAGGAGTTGATTTGGGGGGCAGCACATGGCAAAAGGGTGAATTTCGCCCTCAGGTCTGCCACAGCAACAATTTTGAAATCTGTCGAAATTGTCGCTGTGGGGGATTTCCCCATAATTGTTTCGTTGTTAGGTTGGCACACCATAGATGGATAGATAGATAGACAGACAGACAGACAGGCAGAGAGATAGATAGATAGATAGATAGATAGATAGATAGATAGATAGATAGATAGATAGATTTTTATTTGTTTGGTGCCCAATCCTGGAGGCTCTGGGTGCAGTACACCATCACAGTTTACACAATAACACTATACATAGATATATAGTCAGGGAATGTAATAAAATTGAACAGTTAAAAGTTCAGTATAGGTTTAAAGTTTCAATATGGGATTCAAAAACATCTACAGGAAAGGCCAAGCTAAACAGGTGAGTCTTTAGGCCCCTCAGAAATGCCTCCACTGTAGGGGCTTCCCTCAAAGGTCTTGGCAGTGAGTTCCAGAGGACCGGGCTGGCCACACTGAATGAATGGTCACCTGAGGTTTTCAGCCTAGTCCTCCGAACTGCCAGGTGGCCCATGGTGGAGGAATGAAGGGAGAGGGCCAGAATGGCAGGGATAAAGAGGTCTGTCAGGTAGCTAGGACCCAATCCATGTAGGTCCTTATAGGTGAGCAAGTCCACCTTGAAGAGAATCCTCCACCTGACCATCAGCCAGTTTAGACCCGGCAGCACCGAGGTCACATGACAGGACCTTGACAGCCCCATTATCGGCTTGGCCGCTGTGTTCTGCACTAGCTGCAGTCAGCGGAGGTTCCCTCCAATGACCCTGAGTACAGAGTATTACAGTAGTCGAGTCTGGACATTACAAAGGCATGTACCAGTGATGGCAGGTCTTCAGGTGGAATTAGGGGTTTAATCCAGATGATGTTCCTCAGATGGTAAAAACCACTCTTGATGACAGCCAATGCCTGAGATTCAAGTGTCAGCTTGTCATCAAGGACAATGTTCAGATTTCTCACCCTAGAGGATGCCATCAACAGGGTCGACCTCAGGACCAAATCTGTTATCGCCCTGGAAGCAACCCCATCATGCTCGTGACTTGGCAAATTCACCAGCACCTCCGTCTTGTCTGGGTTGTCTCAGCCAGTTAGAGTTCCTCCTGTCCGGGATCTCGGCAAGGAATTTATTTAGCACTTTGACTGTTTCATTTGTCCCTGGTACAAAGGACATATACAGCTAAGTATCATCTGCATAGCAATGAAAACCCAGTGAGAAGCCTGTCCGAAAGAGCTGAGCTGGTCTATTCTTCCCTGCAGCAATCTCTCTGGACAGGAATGCTGCCTTCTTACAGTCGACTGCCCTTTGATAATCACCATAGTGATTCCTCAAAGCCAGTCTATCCTCCTCTGACGGAGTCCAAAGCCAGCAATGCTCCAACCTCCAACCCATGGTCTTCATCGCCTTGAGAGCCCCATCGTACCATGGGGGTGTCAGTCAAGAAGACCTGGGTCATATACAAACTGGTGTGATAGTATTGAGTGCCCCAGTGACAGCTCTGTTATAGGTTGCCACCGCTTCACCCTAGCAAGTTACACTAACAGCACTTACACTGGACAAGTCTACTACTGCCATCAGACCCTCTGGGGCTAATCCCTTCAAAGAAAGATAGCTGATCATTTCAACAGGGGAGGGGCCATGGGGGGGGGCCCTGAATGAGAGTTTCACCATACAGTGATCGGTCCAAGCAACCCAATCAATCCCGAGGTTGGTGACCTCGAGACCCAGTGAGAATACCAGGTCCAAGTTGTGGCTGTGATGGTGACTTGCATAGACTACTGCCTGTGCAAGGCCCAGCGATGTCATCAGCTAGAGGAGGTCAGAACCAAACTGGGAGGATTCATCGTCGATCCAGGTATTGAAGTCCCCCCTAATAAGCCATCTGGGGGATTCCAACACTCTGTCAGTGATGAAGTCCACAACCTCCTAATTCTCTGCCCAACCCCGGTGGGTGGTAAACCAAGAGAATTCTGCAACCTGCCCCTTGTCCCTTGCACACTGCCACACATTCAAATGACAAGGTAAAACTCACCAGATATATGGAGAAATTCAGGCTGTATCTAAAACAGATGGCCACACTCCTGTGATCCCTCCTCAGGCAGTGTACTACAGAGTACTCGACAGGGACTAATGCCTCCAGAACTGGACCTGTATTGTTCCCCAACCAGGTCTCTGTGATGCAGGTCAACTGAAGAAATCAAGTCTGATCAGTGAAGGCTGTAGGCCCTCTAGATGCCTGCCCATGCAGTCTGGTGGGAACCCTAGGAACAGAATTCAAACACATCAGGTCTCAGGGCCCCTGTTTCTCCTAGGGTGCCTCCTGCTCCTTACCATCCCAATCTCTCTCACCTTCGTTAGGTCCCCAGTGCCCCACCACAGACTCCCCAGCCCCCTGCAAATATCAACCTCCCTGTAGTGCCTTGTAGCAACAGCAGGGAGGGGGTGGTCACAAAAGGGGCAGAGGTCATGCAGCATGGCAGCCAGGTAACAAATTTGGAGGGGCTCAGGACTCATATGTATGTAAGCAATAACACACGATGAGGTGTGGGTTATTGCCTGATAGTCTGCGCCCAGGGGTGTACTAAGGCGAGGCGCTTGCGCCGAGTGCCTTATGCCACTGGCGCAGTTTATCAGGGCAATAACCCACACCTCGGAGTGTGTTATTGCGCTTATAAAATGGGCCCTCGGTAAAGAAAATGGGCATCTAAGTAAGTATTTAAGAATTAAAAAAAAAGAAGAAAAAACACAGCAAAAAATGTAAAAATTTAACTAAAATAGTGAAACAGTAAAAAAATAGTCACCTATTGATGATTTGTGATGGCCAGTACAGGTTGTCCCCATACATTGTATTCCCAATGGGCACACCTTAATTTTAATTTAGTTTGTCTTTCATACCTAGGAGACAGCGTGTTTGTTTCAGATGCAGCAAATAAAGATGACCATGATCTTAGAAGTGCTGTCTGATGTGACGCCCCCACCGACGCATGCAGTCAGAGACACACTGAATGTTTTTGTATTGCAAATGCCCCGACCAAGCTCACAGTATACTGATCCACAATAAAAAATTAACAGAACAAACTGCATGTATTCTAACCTCTCCTCCCCGATGGTAGAAAAATATCTGGCTTGAAATCTTCACTATCGTGATCCACCGAGCATCTCGCATGCTCATAAGAAACGGCTTTCAGTTCAGTCTGTGACACCACCTCACATTCAGTCTTGGTTGTAATCTAGCAACAGTGCCTCCCGCAGCTTTCAAACCCACTTCTTTTTTGATCCTAACCCAGGGTAGTCCGTTGGGGTGGTTGGGCAGATTAGGGGGTGCTGTCGGAGGACGGACCCCAGGGTATCTGTGCTCTGTTTCATAGCCGGCAGACTGGAGAGTCTGCTAGTGTGAATTTCAGATATTAATCAATCTCCCCAGCGGTGCCTTGGGGGACGATCAGGGGAACTCTCTCTATCTATTAAAACATCGGCCTGAACCCGGTGTGGTCTTCCAGGGTGAACAGCTGCCATGAGAGCTCGAGGAGTGCTATCGGATGATGGGCCTGGGGCACCGTGGTTTAGGGATTATTGTTGGAGTAGATTGGAGAATCCGCTCATACAAGTCCAGTTATAGGCTGGTCTCCCTGGAGGATACATTGGGGGACGACCATAGGGAGGGTTTCCTTTTGGTGACTGATTAATTATACCCCCCTCCCCCCAAAATAGCCGGATTAATTTTCTGCAGATTGATTTCTACTCTAGGAATATATATTAGAACTATAAAGCATTTCTGTTTGGCCTATGTGAGAGATAGGCCATGGGACAGTTTCCCCAGGGGTGAGAGCTCTGTGGGATCCTTTACTGTGCTAGTAAAAGCATGGACTAGAAGAACTGTGATTTTGCTTTGAACTGCTATAATCTTCTTTTCTCTGTGGAATTTATGAAAAATTTGTCCAGACTTGTTTTATTTTTGGAGCTGGTTTATATGAGAAATTGTATTATTGTTTTAATTATTTTGTATTTGTTGCTGGTATTGATGACGTGTATATTAAAGTGGTCTTAAGACTGCTTTTTTTTAAAATCTACATAGTTATGTGTTGGGATCAAATATCCATGGATGGACGCTACTCTCCCTCTAGGCTGAGGACCTGCGCACTTTGATTGCCCCTGCTACAGCCCGAAGTATATAGGCGTTGCCGTGCCTTGGGGATTGTGCGGAGGAGGCGAAGAGGAAGGGGGGGTCCCTCGGCTATGGGGGGTGAGCGGAGTGGGCGAATTGAGACGGTAGGGTCGAGGAGATGCCCTGGGGCATACTGGGTCCAGGACATGGGAGTGCTTTGCCTGGTTCCCATACCCAAGGGCTCCACTGATAATGGGCATGTAGCCTGCTTCTCCTTGGCCTCTCATCCAACCCGGGCATTGTTATGCAATGCCTGGTCAATTAAGAACAAAACGGCAATAATTGCTGATTTTGTTGAATCATCTGACCTGACATGCATTACCGAGACCTGGCTGGACGAAATTCTGGCCCCATTTTGGAGTCAGCTGTCCCAGCCGGGTACTCAGTAATACATCGCCCGAGGTTGGATCGTAGGGGTGGGGGGGTCGCTAATTGTTTTAAATCAGAACTGGGCCTTGTAGAGGTTCCAGTGGTGTCCCCTGGATCCTTTGAATGTATCATGGGAGCAGGTGTGGGCTGCAGAATTCTGCTCGTTTACCGTCCACCCGGTGGCGAGCAAGTTTTTCCTGCAAGAAGTCGCGGACTTCATTATCGATCTGGTATTGGAACACTCCAGATGGTTGGTTCTGGGGGACTTTAATGCCTGGGTCGATAATGAATTCTCGCAGTTTGGTCAAGACTTTCTCCAACTAATGAATTCATTGGGCTTCACACAGGTGGTTACCGCTGCTACACATATTCATGGTCATTCTCTGGATTTAGTGTTCACCTTGGGTATGGAGGTCACAGGACTGGTGGTGGAACCAGTCGGGTGGTCTGACCATTACTCTGTAGGGTTCAATTTCGCGACCCCCCCTTATAAGACCCACTCCTTTGGAGATGGTCCAGTACCGCCCTTTGAGGGGAGTTACCCCTGAGGGTCTGATGGCGGTGCTGGACCTATCGAGTTGGCCGATGGAGTGCATGGAACCAGATGCCTTAGTAGTGCACTATAATATTATGGTGTCGAGGGCACTGGATTCCATTGCGCCTGTCCGTGTTCACCCCCTCTCCCTCCACCCTCAATCCCTTTGGTTTGATGGGACTTTGAGGGAGTTGAGGAGGAAGGGGCGAAGATTGGAGCGCTGTTGGCGGAAATCCGGCCTGGAAGATGACAAACTTAGATTGATGGCCCATTATGTGGACTATCAATCAGTAATCTCCCATAAGAAGGCAGAATTCCTGTCCAGGGAGATAACTGCATCAAGAAACCGACCTGCTCAGCTCTTCCGGACCGTCGACAGACTGTGCAATCCAGCCTGTCTGCGGGGTCAGAGAGCTTTTTCACAAATACAGTGTGATGAGTCTGCTCGTTTTTTTGATGATAAGGTGTCATCAATCAGATCGAGGTCCGCGGCATGCGTTCAAACGAGCATTGCAGTGACCAACATGGGGTTACATGTCCTCGGCCTGTCTGGATGGATTTCGACCAGCCAGCGATCATGGATATCATGAAGATTGTCCAAGGTCTGCAACCGACTTGCTGTAGTTTGGATCCGGTCCTCAGCCTCCTTGTGGGATGCATGGATGCGATTGGACCAATCCTTCGAGATTGTCTGGGGTTCTTTGGATCAAGGTGTTTCGGAGTCCTTGAAAGAGGCTGTTGTGACACCCTTTTGAAAAACCTTCCTTGACCCCGACTGCCTTGCTAACTACAGACCGATCTCTAACCTGCCCTTTTGGGCAAGGTTATTGAAAGTAGTCGCGGTACAGCTTGATGACTTTCTTACCACCCATGAAGTCTATGATCCTCTCCAGTCTGGTTTCAGGAAGAGGCATAGTACCGAGACTGCATTAGTTCGGGTACTTAATGATCTCCTAATAGCAAGAGATCAGAAGAGCCGTTCGATCTTGGTTCTTCTTGATCTCTCTGCAGCGTTTGACACCATGGACCATGGGATGTTGCTGGATCACCTGCAGCTACTCTGTGGACTGTCAGGGACAGTCCTCAGATGGTTCCATTCTTTCCTCACAGGCAGAAGTCAAAGGTAGTTTCAGGGTTTTTCTTCTGCCCCTTTGCTCTGTCTTGTGGGGTGCCGCAGGCGCTCGCTTTCCCCATGTTGTTCACGGTGTACATGCTACTGTTGGGAGACATTATAAGGCATTATGGGCTGAGTTTTCACTGTTATGCAGATGACACTCAGCTCTATATGTCCTTTGTACCCGAACAAAATGATGCTGTCTCGGTTTTTAACAACTGCCTCGCTGAGATTCAGGATTGGATGAGTGCGAACTGGTTGAGGTTAAATCCGGATAAGACTGAGGTATTAGTCATTGACCCGGGTCATTATACAAAGAAGTTGACTCCTGGGGTCCCCTCTGGTCTCTTCTTAGGGGATACCCAGTTGAGACCTTCTGAACAGGTGCGAATTCAGTATTTTTGACAGTGCGCTGACACTAAAGATGCAGGTGTTCGGCCACTGTCAATCTTCCTTTTACCATCTGAGGAATATCGCCCTGATAAAACACCTTGTTCCACATGATGACCTTCCTGTGCTGGTCCACGCTTTTGTTTCTTCCCATCTTGATTACTGTAATGCTTTATATCTAGGGTTGCCGGGGGTAGATCTCCATCGCCTGCAGCTGGTGCAGAACGCGGCAGCTAGGTTGTTGACAAGGCTACCAAGAACTTACCATGTCACACCTGTGCTGTGCGAACTGCACTGGCTGCCAGTGCGATGGAGAATCACCTTCAAGTTCGCATTGCTGACCTATAAGACCCTACATGGCCAGGGACCAGGCTACCTGCAAGATCTCCTTTGTCCCTATCGTCCTCTCCGCCCACTCCACTCCACTGGCGAGGGATTGCTAGAGATTCCCAGGTTTTTTTTTTAAATCATCTGGGGCAAGGGCTTTTTCCTTTATGGCCCCGACCCTGTGGAATGCTCTACCTTGTCAGATTAGAGAGTGCCTGTCCGTGGAAGCATTTAAGAGATCCCTGAAAATTCATCTTTTTTTACTGGCATTTGGTTAGTTTATCTTATGGTTATTTTATTATTTTATGATTTTATTTATTACTGTTGATGTTTTATCTCTGCTTTGTATCAGCACTTTGATTTTTGGAAAAGCGCTTTATAAATAAATTTTGATTTGATTTGATTTGATTTGATTCAATAGCACAGTCCTCATGCTCAGCCCATATTTCTCACCATTTCTCACTTAAACGAACCCGGAATCTACAAGTTGAAATTCAGCATGTCCGTTTGTGGCCGCCATAGATAGTTATTTCCTGGTTCGCGAATTTCAACTTGCAGATTCCGGGTTCGTTTAAGTGACAAATGGAAGAAATATGGGCTGGCTATGAGGATTTGCTATTGAAGTGGGTTTGAAAGCTGCGGAGGCACAGTTGCTAGATTACAACCGAGACTGAATGCGCAGGCGTGTCACAGACTGAACTGAAAGCCGTTTCTTATCAGCACGCGGGATGCTCGGTGGATCATGATAGCGAAGATTTCAAGCGAGATATTTTTTTACTATCGGGGAGGAGAGGTTAGAATAGATGCAGTTTGTTCTGTTCATTTTTTGTTGTGGATGACTATACTGTGAGCTTGGTCGGGCCAGTAGAGCAGCATTACAGGAGATTTATTTTTTTCGCAGAGGCTGCCGTTTCCGTGTTGTGAGCTGTGCCAGCCATTGTGCTGGATTGCTGCCGCTTCAGTGAGCTCTGCGAGTTAATGTTTCTGTTTAGGCTTGGCAGAGCTCACTGATTCCTTCCTGTCATGGGGCATCTTGGTAGGCAGTAGTCCCGGTTGGCTACTATATCATCTGATAAGGACACAGCTCAGATGATGTAGTAGCCAATCAGAGACTTGGATTTCTTAAGCCCATTTTATAAAACTAAATAACTGAACAACTCAACAAAATATAACAATATAACAATGCTTGACCTTCCCCACAACTTACAGTCTCACACACTCTTATTAAATTAAAAAATAAATCTAACTACACACACAGTCCCCACACACATCCAAACCCCCAATATAAAACAGACCCCTCCCCAGACATCCCAACCTTTAAAACTCCACAGCCTAAAACACAGTATTTCCCCTAACTAGCATCATAAACTCACTGCCCCACACTCTAAACCCTCCACATACACAGTCTCTAACTATCTAAAATAAACCCCCACAATCACCCAAATTTACACTTTTAAAATGGAGAATCATATAGCCATAAGTAATGAACTCAAAATTCGAATATTTCAGTTTTTTGAATAACAACTGAGTCCACAATTGTCCAAGATTAGCCAACAGTCAGTGTTCATACCACTGAAGATCAATACAGCCAAACTCAGATCGGTATGGGGGATTGGTACCATTTGTCCTCTTACAACAAAGTTCAAGATTTCAGTAGCACAGCAGGCACCCCATTGACTTTCCTTTGCACCAAAAGACAACAGTACACACTCCTGACTGAATGAGCCTCTAGCCATTATAGAAGTTCTCACCTTCTGTGCTAGTAGTTTTGAAACTCACAGGACTTTTCCTGGCCGGTTAGTGTACTCATGGATTGCCACTCTTGGTTCCTCACAAGTTCATACTCTTCCCCCCTATCAATCCACTTCTCCATAGTACTGATGAAAAAGAAACTCCAAATTTCAGCCTCAGTAATCCAGATGCAGTTGGGCTACCAGATTTACTGGCAGAAAATTCACTGTGCCCGAGATGAACCTGCTTTACGGGCTCTAGCTTCCCAGTGCCCTGAGCAGGTTCCATCTACGGCTCTCTGTCTCACACTGTCCATTGCAATTAGGTCCTCCCCAACAACACTCGTCCTACTGATGCATTCCTCCCATACTGGGTCTTCCTCTGCATTTTCCCTTCACAGCCAGTGTGTGTATGTATGACAGTCTCTGCACTGGGGCTATCCTGATGACTCCCTTGTTTCGTTCAGAGCTCAGAACGGCTACCCAAACCTGGCAGTGCATTAATGTCTGTAAAAAGTGAGTAAAAACAAAGCTCCTTTGCTGATAGCAAATGTTCTCTAAAACTAAAAAATAAGAAAATGAACTCCTGTTCTATGCTTACTTAAAAACCCTCTCTAACGCTATTCTCTGTTGCACAACTCCCTACACTACAGATGCCACACCAGAATTAACATTTGGCCAGCAACTGAATTTACTTTGTTCAGCTCGACTATCTGATTCTCCAAATCTTTAACCTTAGTTATTTTATTTTAAAAAGGTAAAAGCAGTGAGGAGTCTCTTTTTTCTGTGCTTTAATGGTGCACAGAGAGATATCAGCTCAGCCTGGCCACCATCTTGTTCCTCCTCCTCCCCAGTGTCCAACCCGACCTCTTTTCTATCTCACAAGCATCATATCTGGAGGAGGTATATCTGACCTGTCACGCAGAGAAACGGCAGTGGAGGGAGAAGAGGGAACAGTCTCAGACTGAGGAAGGTCTGTGGGTGTGGTCAGCGGTCAGTAGAAGACATTGCGACAATAGGGTCTGGTGTAATAACCAAGAGAGGCTGTATACTAGTCAATGTCTTATCAATGCATAGGAAAGGAGGACCTGCTCAACCTGATTTATGGGCCAGCAGGGATGCTGCTGCCTTATGTTGCTTTTGCTGCATCATTCTACAAGCATTTGCTATGTAACTGTCTTGTGGGTTGATAGTCTCCTTATTATGTGTTGCCCATTGACATGTCCAATAAGAATGTCCAGTTTCTTCACATAGACTACAGCAGTGGGAATTTGAACAGTGGGCACTAGAGTGCCCTGATGACAAAGATCACACTGCACTTTGTCGCAAGCATTACTATGATGTGTATCTGACCCACATTTAAAACAAATTTTTGGTTGCCCTGGGCAGAAACATTGTGCTCTGTCGCGACTCAGGCAGAAAACACCAGGTAAATGTTGTAATCCTGATGTAGAATGTCTCAGCTTTACCTTAAATTGCCAGTTTCCAGTCCAGAACAATTCAATGTCAAGAATGGGTTCAGGGTCCCCAAGAATGTCACATCTCTGTGATGACCAATAGCGGATGTTCTGTACACTCACATCTTAATTTGTAAGTAATATCATAACCGTATAAATTGTAGGTTTAGTCTGAGGAATGGCTTTAAATGACAACCAAAGTGAAGTGTTCTGCAATGCCTTGTATTGCATCCAGAATCTATCTCAATAAACTGCTGTCGTGTAACTTAAATCAAAATATTCTTCATTTGGAGGCTGGATCAAAGCATAAAGTTCATTGGGAGTACATTGTAGGGATTCCTTCAGTAAGACTCTGCCAATCTTTCAGCTGGTGCAGGGGAAGCAGAAAATGCATCATGTTTTCGAAATGTGGTCCATTATTGAGCAGGGGTTGATGCAGGGGGTCGTGGTTGTGGAGACTGTAAATCTACTGTAGGTATCACTTCAGCAATGTCCACCCTATTAGCCCAGGATAAAGTAGTTTGAGTTGACGGAAACTGACAGGACTCAACAGGAATGTCAGTAGTAGAACTTGAAGATGCCACAGTTGTGAACGTCACATGCGGCTCAAGGAGTGTTTTGGCACTTTGCTCAGACTCCTTCTGGGCTAACATCTGCTGAGATGGGGAGATTGTCAGTGCCAGCAAAGGTGGTGAAATAGTGGAAGGAGCAACAGAAACAGCAGCATCAGTCATAGGTACTTGTCCAGAATGAGACATGGGGAGGGGGCACCCTGAGGGGTCTGCAGCAGAATGATGTTTAGTTATGGTGTGAAGGAGTCCTCCAAAGCCTGCATCAAGGCCACATCAATTGGGGAATCAAAAGGAGTCAAGGTTGAAGTAAATAATGCAGCCATTGGCTCAGTATGGGGGCAGGCATGCCACTGGCCTATGGCATTCTGGGACTATCCCGCCTTGGATAGCGCCTGGACTGGAGACCAATCCTTTTGTGGGTAATTAGATTTATTAGGTACAGTACATGGGGTTGCAGCAGTGCTAAGAACAGTCTGTAAAGAAGAGACAGTGTTAGTACTTGAACGAGCATTCTGTGTTGCAGTAGTTGAAGAAGTAAGTTCTGCGGCTGTATAATTCAAATTAAGTGGTCCAGCTGACATTGAGTCAGGAACAAGTTTTGAGATGGCAAATATATCCATTGGTTGTAATGGCAAAACCTCAGAGGTAGAAAAAATGTTCTGTGCCATGTCAAAAAGCGGAGAGCTGGTATTCAGGCTAAGAGATGGCAGGGTTGTCACAGGCAAAGAAGAAGGCAAATCTGTCTCAGTAGGAAACCCATCAGCCAGTGTTGGTAGCCCTGATGCAGCTGCATCACAGATTTTGACAGTCTATGAGCACTGCTCTGTAGGTGGCAGGGATCTGTGAATAAAGGGTACTTGTCCTTGCAGAAAAAACAACTTCTTCTTTTTGCACAGGTAAACTGCATCTTCCTAACCCATTGAGCTAAGCAGGTATTGTTTTTTACTTCTTAGAGCATCTTTCTGTTTTCGATCAGTCCCTTGCAAATCCCTTTGTAAAGGGTTGTGTACAATAATAGATTGTTGTAATTCTGTTTCTTGCATAGTGAAGTCTCGATCCTCAGCAGAAAAAACTGTATCCATAATTCTGGGTGGTGATCTTCAGCCCTGGATGGCAAGGCAGAGGGGAAAGGGGCCTGCTTTCCCTTACCTGGAGCACCCACTGCTCCTGCTGTCTCCGAGTCTGCCATCTTGGAACAACAGTGCTCCCTATCATAAGAGTAGTGGAATTTTTCAAGTGTCTTGGCCAAATTTCTCCCATTCACTAAAATCCCACCAACAGCTGAATCTGGTTCAATCTCAGTTGCATCGGTATCCCCCCCCCACCAGGATGAGGCTGAACAAATGTAGTATTGTTTAGTTCTCCTTTCCCAGTCAACAAAAACCTGTGTCTCTTCGCAGATGACATGAAGCTCTGGGTAGGGATCATGGAGATGCAGAGGAATCTACAAAGGCTACAGAGGTGGTCTAAGGTTTGGCAGTTGAAACTCAATGCCAAAAAATGTAAGGTTATACACCTATGGGGAGAAACAAGACAGAGTACTGAATGAGAGGGGTTAAACTGAGCACTGTGGCAGAGGAAAGAGACCTGTGGGATTCATCATTAGTGACTCCTTCAAGCAATCAAGCCAGTGTAACAAGGTCTACAGTAATGCTATTAGGATACTGGGGTTTATTTGAAGTGGTATTGACAGCAGGATAAATGAGGTACAGTAGTCAAGGCCCCTAGAATTCTGCGGCCGCAGAATTTTGCGCAGAACTTGCAATCTACCGCAGAACTTCTGCAGTGCCGCAGAATTCACTCTTTTGGTGATTTTTTATTAATATTTCTGTTTATCCATAGAATCTGGTTCCCTTCCCCTCTTTTTATATCCAAAACCCCCCATATGCTCAGAATGTGATGTTATCATTGCTATATCATACATTAGCTATTGAAACAGCTGCATTCTGCAACAGAAATGCAGTCACTTATCTACCACAGCTCCCACTGCCAGAGACGGTGGCACAGCAGATCATCCATGGTGATATGCTGTTCAACCTGCACTACAGCCTAATACAGTTTTCAGTCTTACATTATTGCACTAGGGCCAACTTAAACAAAACCTTGTCAATAGCACAGACAGTTAAATCCATACCTCACTTTGTGCAAACCTATTTGTGCCTTTAAGGTATAGAGATGCCATCTGAAATGAATAACTGGTAAAATGAATTTAACTGTCATTTTTAAGAAAAATAAAGTAATTATGCCCAGAAAAGTGGAATATAATAATGTGTAGACCTGTTGAAAGAATAGACCTGTTAAATAAATAATTGCACTGTACGCATTTTTTGCCAGGGTTATTGATTACATATTGTCATTGGTTGATAGAATCACCTAAAAGTTATGGAGAAATGTTGTGTGCAGGGACAGCTGTTGGGCCAGAGGGTAGCATGCTGTGTTTCTATGCTGGCAAGTCAGGTTCAGAGATTAGCTCTGGGAGCTGGCTGGGCAGCACAAGGATTGGTGGAATACATCAATGCTCGGAGCCTGGGAAGGTATGGTGCAGTG
This sequence comes from Neoceratodus forsteri, assembly GCA_016271365.2. NCBI lineage: Eukaryota > Metazoa > Chordata > Ceratodontiformes > Ceratodontidae > Neoceratodus > Neoceratodus forsteri. Next base: position 81,612,690 of record CM057457.1, read on the forward strand.
TTCTGTCACATGGTGGTCACAATGTGATGGGCTGGAGAGCTCTATCTCACAATCGGTTCACATGCATGTCATGGCCTGATGGTGTTACGCAGTGTGTCAGGGAAAGCAGGCTGACATGAAAAATGAGTTTTGCAATAACTCCTCTATTCCATTTCCAATGGGACCTGTATGAATGAGGATGCAAGTTCATGGAAATTAAAAAAAAATATATATATCTAAGCACTCACACACACACACACACACACATACAGTATCTCTGTCTCACCACACACCCACACCCACACACACAGACACACACACACACATATTTGCATGTACGTTACAGACTGCATATAAATATATAAGTGATACACAGTGGGAACCTCATGAGTGGTGTAGAAAGCACATACAAATATATAAGTGATAGAAGTGAAAACCTCGTTAGTGGGATAGATAGCATGCATATAGAAATACCTTATTTATCACATCTGCATATGTCATTTATGCAACATGCTAGGACCATAAGGGAGAGACATCTGTTTTGCCTTTTTAGGCATAAAATTATTTTTATAAGTCTGTTATTTTTTGAACTAGTGTTACTGTGCTTTCCACCATCCAGATTGCTATAACCACTGCCATGAAAGTGAAGTCAGGATGACAAGCTGACATTGTGATGCGGTAGTTTGTTAGTGCCGCAGAACTTCCACAGAAATTACAAACCACTGCCTCAGAAGTTCTGTGGCAAATGGTAGTCTTGCCGCAGAACTTGGTCCCACTGTGCCGCAGAAAAGTAGGGGCCCTGACAGTAGTACAACCTCTATGTAGGTCACTGGTGAGGTCACACCTGGAATACTATGCTCAGTTCTGGAGTTCTCACCTAAGGAAGGACAGGGACAGGCTGGAGATGGTGCAACACAGGATGACCAAGATGATTCAGGGTCAACAGGGCAGATCTTATGACGATCATCTGAAAGCACTGAACATGTACTCACTGGAGACCAGGTGAGAGATGGGGAATAAAAGACCTATAAGTTTCTGAAGGGAATAAATAAGGTGAATTGTGAGGAACTATTTAGTAAGAGTAGAGTCAAGAACCTGAGGTCTTGAGTGGAAACTGGCTGAAGGAAGGTGTAGGAGGGATGTGAGAAAGTTCTATTTTACAGAAAGGGTGGTTGAGCTGTGGAGCAGTGTGCCAGTGGAGGTCATGGGTGCCAAGACTGTAAATGATTTCAAGCATGGCTAAGAAAGAGTGAAGGGTTTAATGGTTACACATGTTGTCTGCAGTATGGAGGGAGCAGGTGGGTGAACTTGGGGGGGGGTAAAACCCCATATGGACAATAGGTCCTAGGGCAGATAGGGAACTCCTGTCAGACTAGATGGACCTGTAGTCTTTTCCTGTCATCATTCTCTATGTTTCTGTGTTTCTAAAACATCCCAAGGCTGGTTGGTTCATGCCTGTTGCATTTAGGCAACTGTTAATTTTTTGCTGAAACCAATGCATGCATACTAAAACTAATACATGGATACCAAAACTCACATGAACACACTGAAACCAACATTTACACACTGAAACTAATTTTTATTTGGAATTTGTTGATCAAGAAAGGTACATTGATCCAATGCCCATTTCGTGGTGTTGCCAGGGAGGAGAGGAATAGAGAAAGGGGAGTAAATATAACAAAATAAATTGCACATTAGCAGAATTAAAAAAAAATCAGCTATTAGAAACCACAAAATCTCAACAAATCCAGTCCACTTGGATGCACTGCACATAGAGTATTGCACTTCATTGAAACTTTACAAAGCAAGCATTTGTCAATGCTGAATGTTGATTGCTTTGCTCCGTTGAGCTTGCTCACTCCCCCTCTGTCAGTCGCTTGTTCTGTTTCTGTTGGCGCTGCAGGCTGTGCTTGGGTACTGGGCTCCTGTCTGCATTGGCAACTTTGTCTGCCCACAAAGAAATCCGCAGCTGTCCCGACAGAGCTACGCTGAGGTTGCTCAGTCTCCCTCTCTCATGCGCTTATTCTGTTTCTCCTGGTGCTGCAGGCTGCCCTTTTGTACTGGGCTCCTGCCTCTGTTGGCATCTTTGTCTGCCCACAAAGAAATCTGCAGCAGTCCTGACAGAGTTCCATTGAGCTTGCTCGCTCCTCTCTCAGTCGCTCATTCCATTTCTGCCGATGCTGCAGGCTGCCCTGTTGTACTGGGCCTGCTTGCATTGCTACCTTTTTCTGCCCACAAAGAAATCCGCAGCAGTCATGACAGAGCTCAGTTGAGCTCAGCTTACTCACCCTCTCTCAGTCGCTCATTCTGTTTCTCCCACAGCTGCAGGCTGCCCTTTTGTACTGGGCCCCTGCCTGCATTGCTGCCTTTTTCTGCCCACAAAGAAATCCGCAGCAGTCCCACTAGAGCTCCGTTGAGGTCACTCACTCTCCCTCCCTCACCCGCCTGTTCTGTTTCTCCCGGCGCTGCAGGCTGCCCTTTTGTGCTGGGCTCTTGCATTGGGGGCCTTTTTCTGCCCACAAAGAAATCCGCAGCAGTCCCGACAGAGGTCAGTTGAGCTTGGTCACTCCCCCTCCTCTCACTTACTTGATCTTAATCTGTCCCCAACACTGATTTCCCACAGTGACCATGCTATTCTGCGGCAGGAGTGCAAAAACACATTTTGGCCAGGATGTGAAAAATGACAGCTGTACTGTTCATAAGGAGGTGTGAAAAATGCCAGTGTTGAAAATGTGGTGTGAAAATATTACTGATTTGTGAAGTTACAAGGTTGCATGGAAACTGCACAACACACGCTCTTAACACAGTCATTTTATGGACTTTCATCACTAAATTTTCAACATAGGCATTTTAGGACCTCTGATCATGAACAGTGGTCACTGTCACTGTGTCACTGTGGTTTTCTAAATGTGTCCCGAACACTGATTTCCCACAGCGACCACACTATTCTGCTCTGGAAGTGTGAAAACGCATTTCGGCCAGGATGTGAAAAATGACAGTTGTACTGTTCATAAGGAGGTGTGGGCATATCTGTTCATTGCTTTGTCTCCCTTCCACAGACCCTGCTGTAATATAGGACCATGGAGGACCCTGGGTGGCAGGGTGGGCAACTCTAAAGTTCCAGCACAGATCCATTGAGCTCGCTCACTCCCCCTCTCTCACTCGCTCATTCTATTTCTCCTGACACTGTAGGCTGCCCATTTGTACTGGGCTCCTGCTTGCGTTGGTGCCTTTTTCTGCCCACAAAGAAATCTGCAGCAGTCCCGGCACAGCTCCATTGAATTCACTTGCTCCCCAGTCTCACTTGCTCGTTCTGTGTCTCCCCACACTGCAGGCTGCCATTTTGTATTGGGCTCCTGCCTGTGTTGGCACCTTTTTGTGCCCACAAAGAAGTTCACAGCTGTCCCGGCAGAGCTCTGTTGAGGTCGCTGACTCCCTCTCTCTCACCCACTCATTATGTTTTTGTTGGTGCTGCAGGCTGCCCTTTTGTACAGGGCTCCCACCTCCATTGGCACCTTTTTCTGTCCACAAAGAAATCCACAGCAGTCCCAACAGAGCTCCATTGGGCTAGCTTACTCCCCCTCTCTCAGTCGCTCGTTCCGTTTCTTCCGGCGCTGTAGGCTGCCCTTTTGTACTGGGCACCTGCCTGCATTGGTGCCTTTTTCTGCCCACAAAGAAATCTGCAGCAGTCCTGATAGAGCTCTGTTGAGCTCACTCAGTCCCCCTCTCTCACTTGCTTATACTGTTTCTCCCACCGCTGCAGGCTGCCCTTTTGTACTGGGCCCCTAACTGCATTGATGCCTTTTTCTGCCCACAAAGAAATCCGTAGCAGTCCCGACAGAGCTCTGTTGAGTCCACTCACTCCCCCTCCCTCACTCACTCTCTCATTCTGTTTCTCCTACTGCTGCAGGCTGCCCTTTTGTACTGGGCACCTACGTTGGGGCCTTTTTCTGCCTGCAAAGAAATCCACAGCAGTCACGGCAGAGCTCATTGAAGCTTGGTCACTCCCCCCCCCCTCGATCTTAATCTGTCCCAAACACTGATTTCCCACAGTGACCGTGCTATTCTGCGGCAGGAGTGCAAAAACATATTAAGGCCAGGATGTGAAAAATGGCAGATGTACTGTTCATAAGGAGGTGTGAAAAAATGCCAGTGTTGAAAATGTGACATGAAAATATTACAAATTTGCTAAGTTACAAGGGTGCATGGAAACAGTTCAACGCACTCTTGTAGCACAGTCATTTTATGGAGTTTCATCACCACATGCTCAACATAGGGATTTTAGGACCTCTGCTCATTAACAGTGTCACTGTCATTTTCTTAATCTGTCCTGAACACTGATTTCCCACAGTGACAGTGCTATTCTGCACCGGAAGCGCGAAAACACATTTCGGTCAGGCTGTGCAAAATGACAGCTGTACTGTTCATAAGGAGGTGTAAAAAAATGGCAGTGTTGAAAATCTGGTGTGACAATATTACAAATCTTTGAAGTTACAAGGCTGCGTGGAAACTGCACAATGCACACTTGTAACACAGTCATTTGATGAGCTATCATCACCAAATTTTCAACATAGGCTTTTTAGGACCTCTGCTCATGAGCAGTATCACTGTCATTTTCTTAATCTGTCCTGAACACTGATTTCCCACAGCGACTGCGCTATTCTGCTCCAGAATTGCGAAAAAACATTTCGGCTCGGATGGGAAAAATGACAGCTGTACTGTTCATAAATAGGTGTGGGAAAATGGCAATGTTGAAAATCTGGAGTGAAAATATTATAAATTCATGAAGTTACGAACGTGCGTGCAAACTGCGCAATGCACGGTCGTAACACAGTCATTTTATAGAGTATTGTCACCAAATTTTCAACATAGGCACTTTAGGACCTCTACTCATGAACAGTATCACTGTCATTTTCTTAATCTGTCCCAAACACTGATTTCCCACAGCAACTGCGCTATTCTGCTCCAGAATTGCGAAAAAAACATTTCGGCTAGGATGGGAAAAATGACAGCTGTACTGTTCATAAATAGGTGTGGGAAAATGGCAATGTTGAAAATCTGGAGTGAAAATATTATAAATTCATGAAGTTACGAACGTGTGTGCAAACTGCGCAATGCACGGTCGTAACACAGTCATTTTATAGAGTATTGTCACCAAATTTTCAACATAGGCACTTTAGGACCTCTACTCATGAACAGTGTCACTGTCATTTTCTTAATCTGTCCCAAACACTGATTTCCCACAGCGACCACACTAATCTGCTCCGGAAGTGCAAAAACACATTTCGGCCAGGATATGAAAATGACAGTTGTATTGTTCACAAGGAGGTGTGAAAAAATGCCATTGTTGAAAATCTAGCATGACAATATTGCAAATTCACGAAGTTACGAACGTGCGTAGCAACTGCGCAACACATGCTTGTAAAACAGTCATTTTTTGGATTTTTTCCACCAAATTTGCAACATAGGCTTTTTGAGAGCCCACCAAATGAACATTGGCACTGTTGTTTTGTTAATCGGTCCCTAAAGGTGCTTCCACACAGTGACCACAAAATCACCTTTCTGGGCCAAATAACACCATGGCAGTGGCAGAATTCATGAGGAGGGGTCCCAAAAAACCCATGTTGAAAATGTAGTGCCAAAATTCCAAAAAATGCCTGAGATATGCACCAAATTTGAAAAAACCCTATTTATGCCATTACACAGCTTACCGGCATTTCCTCAGTTCGTGGTCAGCTTTGAAGAGTGCAGACGTGTTCCCGGTCCACTGAAAATCATTGCGCCGGACTCTGCAGGTAAGTATGGGGTGAGGGTGTGTGTGTGGGGAGGTAGGGTGCGCAGATGGTGGGTGTGGGTTGTGGGAGAGGGGCAGGGAGACTGTGAGGGACCGTTTTCTTTTTTGACAGGTACAAAAAAAAAATCGCAGGACTTTATTTTTTTACAGGGCCATTTGGCACGCTGGGTGGGCTACCAGCATGCCAACAGATTGTTTGTTTGGGGGGGCAGCTGTAGCTGATGGGGGATTGGGCACCCCCCTCGGCACAAAAGGGGGCTCAAGAGCCGAGGGGACTGGGCACCCCTCGGCACAACTGTGTGCGTGTTTGGAGGGGAGTTGCGCCGACAGGAATTGGGCTCCCCCGTCAGCAAATGACATGGGGGAAGGGACATAATGGCAACAGGGAGTGGGCTCCTCCATCGGCAACATCAACGTTAGGGCACAGAAGCCGAAGGGGATTGGGGTCCCAGTCGGCAAACAAACACGTTGGGGGGACACATGCTACCGAGGAGGATTTGGTCTGCTTCATATTGTTTGTGAACACTGCGGCAAGCTGCCACCATGTTCACAAACAATATCACAGTAATAAGATTCCGCCCAGCAATGACGGGTCACTCACTCATTGCAGCAGAATGACTTACGCTGCAATGACGAGGCGGCCCCTAATTGCAGCGGCTGAAACTTTACAAGGTTGTGGCATGCTGCAGAACTAGTGTCAGCAGCAAGCGTACCACCCATTGGAAAAGCGGCCAATCCTCTCAAAGGCTGTGGGGGCATTAACAACAGTGCCGCGCCTCCACAACCTGCTTCTGGAGCAAGCAGCCACAATATTGCGTATGCGCGCAATCAACATAATGAACACTGCAGTGCTGGTTATTTGTCCTAGATGTCCTAAATATATCTGGAACACTTATTCATTTGTTGCATTCTTGTCCCATCTTTCTTACTTCAGGAACCAAATTATGGCTACATTATTGATACTCATAGAATCCAGTTGAAGCCATCACTAGCTTTTGCCATGTTGGGTCTACGTAAAACGAGATCTAAAATTCCCCATACATATTGTAAGGTTAAAATGTTTTAATTGGTATAAATTTAGTTAAAAAATGCATTCTAAGTGGAAAGATAAGACCGTCCAATCTTCATAATGCAGATTCAATTTGTATAGGCAGTAAAACGCTTGAAAGAATCCATTACTCCTTCAGTAAAACATGTTTTACCTGGAGTAAAAACATGGAAACCTTTTTGATGAATTTATTAAAAAGTTAATATAGTCTAGTTTTAACTTTAGGCCTCTTCCCCAGCTCAATTGTCTTAACATTTATTTACAAGGGTCTTTGATAAATGTTATTTGCATCTATTGTTATTTGTATATGTTTCCCTTATTTCCCCACCTTATCTGCTCAAGATTATCAACTATATTTACACTGTTCTTCATATTCTGATTTATTATAACACTGATTTGATTTGTCAGAATTGTCATTGCCTTGAATTCACTCTCTGTAATGTTTTATAAATTGTACTTTCCCATTTTGTGCCTGGAAATAGGCATTTCTTTGCCTAGTGCACCCACTTGATCAACAAAAACTAAATAAATAAATGTTACGTCAGCCCATATGTTACCCGTCTCTGCTGGAATGTTTTTTCCTTCTCTTCTTTTCCCTTGTTTGTTATCTGCCTCATAGTGACAGTTGTTTTCTATCATAGATTAATAATTTGTTGTGAAGCCAATTGTTTTAATTGCATTTTAATCCATCTATAATAATATAAATTATAAGAAAAATCAATAATATACACAAAGCTGTGACATACAAATACTGCCATAATCAGCAGGAAATATTTACTTATTTTTTGATAACTGGTTGAGCTCATTGGAGTACAGCAAATCTCCATTTTCAGAAACTACCCAGAAGTATACACTTAAAACACACAGGTTTATTTTTATTTATTTATTTATTTATTTGCTAACCAGGAAAGGCACACTGAGCCAAGGCTCAAATCCAGGTGCAACCTGGGGAAGGGGGAGATGAGCAAAACAGCAGTATACAGTAGCAAATTAACATCTGAACAGACGAGCTATGTGTTACAATAATAGAATAAAGAGCAATGTGCATGTACCACAATTAAACAAAGTGCAGTGAGCTTTAGCAGTGCATAGCATTATGACCAAAAACTTGCATTGGTTAAAATCAAGACTTCAAGGATAACGGGAGGAACAGTAGCAGGAGCCAGTTGAGGGAGGGTTGAGGGAGGAGAAGATTTTGCTCCAGAGAGAGTTAAGCCTATAGGAGAATGCAAGTTGTCCAGCAGAGGAGTATGAGTGAGGAATGACAAAAGTGTGATGGTTCCTAGAGTGGAGGGAGCAGGAGGCAGGGGGAATTCAGTATAGGACTGAGGAGAGGTAGGATGGAAATGTGTTGAACCAATATTTGGAGATGAACCAAGTGTAATGGGCCTGGCAGTGATTTGGTAGATGGAGGATGGAAAGGGAGGAATAAAGCAAGCAGTGATGTGTGCATGGAGGAGAGAAACATAGAAACATAGACTTTGTCGACAGATAAGGACCGCTTGGCCCATCTAGTCTGCCCATTTCCCTACCTACAGGATAAGCTGCAGATCCTAGTTAACCAACAGCCTATTTCTTCCTACCCCACAAAAATGCTTATGTCTCACCCATGCATTCTTGAATTCCCCACTGTTTTGACCCCACAACCTCCTTAGGAAGGCTGTTTCATGCATCCACCACCCTCTCTGTGAAAATATACTTCCTCACATTGCCCCTGAGCCATCTCCCTCTATCTTCAAGTTGTGTCCCCTTGTTCTAGCACATCTCTTTTTCTGAAAGATGCTACCCTCTTGGACTTTGTTGATTCCACTGAGGTACTTAAAAGTTTCTATCATGTCCCCCCTCTCCCTCCTTTCCTCAAGGGTATCCATATTAAGCTCCTTTAGTCTCTCCTCATATGGCTTCTCTTGTAGACCCTGCACCATTTTAGTTGCCCTCTTCTGGACTGCCTCCATTCTGTCTATATCCTTGCAGAGATGGGGTCTCCAGAACTGGATGCAGTACTACAGATGGGGTCTCCCCAACTGTCTGTACAGAGGGATAACAACTTCCTGTTTTCTGCTGGTGATGCCTCTCCCTATATATCCCAGTATCCTCCAGCCCTCCCTACTGCCTTCTCACATTGCTTGCTAACCAAATGGTCATCTGATATGATTCCCCCCAGGTCCCTTTCCATTTTTGTTGTTGTTACTACCCCCCCCCATTGTGTAATCTTCCCCTGGTTTCTGTTTCCCAGGTGCATTATTTTGCACTTCTTTGCATTGAATCCAAGCAGCAATACTTCTGACCATTTCTCCAACCTTGGCAAGTCCCATCTCATCCTTTCCATGCATCCTTGTGTATCAACCCTGTTGCAGATCTTTGTATCATCTGCAAAGAGGCATACTTTTCCTTCCAGTCCCTTTGCAATGTCACTTATAAAGACATTAAAAAGGACTGGACCCAGTACTGAACCCTGCAGTACTCCACTAGTAACCCCTCTTTCTTCAGATTGGACTCCATTTACAATTACCTTCTGTGTCCTGTTGTCCAGCCAATGTTTTACTCAGGCTACCACCCTGGGACCCACTCCCAGGCTGGTTAATTTGATTATTAATCTTTTGTGTGGGACTGTGTCAAATGCCTTGCTAAAGTCTAGGTAGGCCATGTCCACAGCCCCTCCCTGATCTACTACGTTGGCAACCCAGTCAAAGAAATCAATTAGATTAATCTGACATGACCTTTCCGCTGTGAACCCATGCTGCCTTGGGTCCTGTGCCCCACTTTCCTCTAGGTACTCAACAATTCTTTCCTTCAGAAGTGATTCCATCACTTTCCCTACCACAGAGGTCAAACTGACAGGTCTGTAGTTTCCTGCCTCTGTCTTGCTCCCACTTTTCTGAAGGTGAATCACATCTGCCCACCTCCAGTCCTCAGGTACTACACCATCCTCCCATGATTTGTTAAAAAGGGTAGTCAGTGGTGTCACTAGTTCTCCCCTTAATTCTTTTAGAATTCTGGGGTGAATTCCATCAGGCCCCATTGCTTTGTCCACCTTCAGTTATAGAAGTTATTTCAGAACAATTCTTCTGTGAAAGGACTGGGATCAACCCCCCTATCCAGAGTGCTTCTGTTAATTGGATTAGGCACCTCTCCTCCTCCTGTTTTGTGAATACTGAGCAGTAGTATTCATTCAGTAGCCCTGCTTTTTCACTGTCCCTCTCTGCCCACCCACTGTCATTTCTATTAAGCCTCACTATCCCTCCCTTTGTCTTTCTACACTCCCTGATGTACCTATAAAAGGTTTTATCCACCTTCTTAACCAAGCTAGCTATCTTTTCCTCAGTTTGGGCCTTTGCTATTCTGACTTCCCTGCCTGCTTCCTTCTGCCTTAACTGGTACAGTTCTCTGTCCTGCTCCTTCTGTGTGTCCTTATACTTTCTAAATGGGAGGCAGTATAGCGCAGTGGTTTAAGGCTCTGAGCTGCAAATCTGGTGACATCCAGCAGACCAGACCTGGGTTTGAATCCCACAGTTTCCACTTACATACTGTGTGACCCTGAGCAAGTCACTTAACTTCTATGTGCTCCCAGGTCACTCCTGTAAAAAAGCTTTCAGCTTAGTGTGCTACTCCTGGTTAAACAACTAAAAAAAAGTTTTTTTCTCCCTAACCTTCCCAGCACCTCTTTTGAGAACCATAGTGGCTTTTTCTTTTATTTTGATTTGTTTATTTGCTTCACACAAAGGCTTGTTGCCTTTGTGATGGCAGTTTTGATGTTTCCCCGTTGTTGCTCCACCCCTCCTTCTAGCCTGTTTGCTAGTGCTTCTCTAAGGCACTCTCCCATTTTGCCAAAGTCAGCCCTCCTGAAGTCCAGTACCCTCACTTTTGTATGGCTTGACTCTGTAGCTGAGTTTATTGTGAACCGCCCTGTTTGGTGGTCACTTGTTCCGAGATGGCTACCCACTTCTAGATCTGAGATCGTCTCGCTGTCCCCATTTGAGAGTATGAGGTCTAAGATTGCTCCCTCACGAGTGGGTTCCAAAACTACTGTAGCTGTCTGAGGCATGCCACCTGTAGGGCATTGAGAATGGCCTTACTCTTGGATGTGACTGTAGCAAAGGTGCTCCAGTTAACATCTGGCATATTCAGGTCCCCCATCAACAGTATCTCCCCTTTCTCTCTCATCCTAAGGATGCCTTCTATCATATCCTTGTCCATTCCCTCTCCCTGACATGGGGGTCTGTATACAACCCCTGTGCAGATTGTGGTGCCATTTCTAGTCTCTAGCATGACTCACAGTGCCTCTTCTCCTCCCTGTTTCTTTTTGTTCCATTGATTTTATCTCTTTCCTTACATAGAGAGCTACTCCTCCCCCTCTTCTACCCTCCTTGTCTCTCCTGTAGGTTGTGTACCCTGGTATGTTAACATCCCAGTCATAGTTCTCTGTGTACCATGTTTCTGTGACTGCTACAATTTCCAGGCATCCCTCTTCCATCAAGGCCACAACTTCAGGGAGCTTGTTGCCCAGACTACAGGCATTGGTACTCATTACCCTCCATTTCTTGATGGCCTTACCCCTTTTTGCCCCAATCCCTGTTCTTATTGCCTTTGTCATTTTCTCCATTTACCCCTGCCCTTCTCCCTATCAACATCTCTATCTTGGTGTTTACCTCACTTGCTACCCTGATTTTTTGGGGGGATAGGATTTCCTTGCTCCTTTCCAGTGCCTCCTCCCTTGGCTAGTTTAAATGCTTGCCAATTAAGCATTTAAACCTATCACCTAGGATCCTGGTTCCCCTCCTAGACTGATGCAGACCATTATGCCAGTATACTGTAGGTCTGCATCACTCCAGGTGGACCCCCAGTCCCCAATGAAGCCAAATCCTTGAGCTCTGCACCAGTTCTTCAACCATTGATTGAATCCCATGGTGTGGAGCACCCTAGCCTCATCCATGCCATAGACAGGCATCACCTCCGAGAAGGTTACCGTGCATGCTACTTGTCTAAGACCCCTCCCCAACTCCACAAATTCTTCCTGCACTGCTCTGATCCCTTTCTCAGCCAGGTCATTTGTCCCTAGGTGGACAATGACATCCAGCTCCCTCCCCCGTGCAGCTGCTCCAGTGATCCTGATGATTCACTCCCTGTTCCTCCAAGCCACAGTGCCAGGCAGGCACCTTACCTCCTTCTCCCCTTCCTCCCCCAGTTCTACCCTCCTAACAATGGAGTCCCCCACCAGGAGTTGTTTCCTTCCCCTTTGGGGTCTCATGCCACCCTTCTGTGGGTCTCCTTTGTGGAGGTTCCCAGCATCCTCCTTGGTCTTCACTGTGGATGCTTCCATAGAGGAACCACACTTTGCCAAAATGGCATATGAATTGTGGAGAGGTACAACTGGAGAGATGCATCTCTGTTCCACCACCCTCACCCTCCCTGAGCCCACTGTGGTCCAACTGATCATCTTTCTTGGCAACCTCTGAGGCAATGGATGTGGCCCAGGTGGTCCCTGGGTGGGAGAGAAGGTCCCCCAAATCCTGGCCAACTCAGTTTGGAGATGAGCAACCTCCTCCCTCAGCCCAGAGAGGTGCCTGAAGATGGGACAACACCGCATCCTCCAGAGCATCTCCCAGAAGACTGCTGTGCCACAGCCACTGCACTGCACCACTCCCATCATGTCTTATTTCTGGACCCTTAACTGTTGTTTGGAATATTTACTCTTGCCTCTGTTTTTTTTCCTCCCTACTTACATACTGCCTCTGTGCCCTTTAAGCTCCTGATCTTCCTGTTCTGAGACAAGAAGTTTCTATATTTCTCAGTAGTCTCCTAACTTGCTCAGAGTCAGACCTCCAGCAGCTGGGGGGGTATGGACAGCTACTCTTTTCCTTCTAGGATGGTGTATCTTTTGTGGTTCTGTGATCACTAGCTTCCTGCTCCCAAATAGGAAGTTCCTGTTGTCAGTCAAATCCTGTGCCTATAAAAGTAGAACTGGCTTAGGGTTGGGGGAGGGAAGGAGGGCAATATAGTCCCAGTAGAGAAGTATAGTTATAACAGAAGCTCCTCCTTCTTCTTGGTGTTCTCTGCCTGTTCTCTGGCAGAAGCTATCTAGGGCAGTGTTTAAATCTGGCTTTAACCTGCCTTCCTTCTAGATAAGCTACTCCCCCTACTTCACAGTTCTTTCTATACTTAGTAATTGCACAGATAACAATTCCCTTCAGTCACCTGAGACAAACACCTAGATAACTGCACAGATAACAATTCACTTCAGCCAACTCAGACAAACACACTAACTTTTTGTTTGTTTTGTTTTTACCCTAAATTGAAGGTCCCAGTAATAGAGTTCTAGTTTTTTACTTCCAGTAGAGATATATAGTTATAACAGCAACTCCTTCTTCTTGGTGTGCTCTGCCTGTTGTTAGATGCAAAATGGCAGAAGGAGTTGAGGAGGATATCCAGTCTGATGAGGGAAGTGGAGGGGGCAGAGCCATAAACTACATCCACACAATTGAAGATAGGGAGCACCATTTTGGTAATCAGCTCCCTGCGGACATGTGGAGAAAGGCAGTCTTTGTAATAATAGAGGGCACCAAGCTTCAGATGGAACTTTGCATGGATGGTATCAATGTAAGCTGAGAAGTCAAGCTTGCTGTCAACCCAAACCCTCAGTTACATAAAGGACTGAGTGGCAAAGAGGGGGAACATTGAGTCTGGCTAGTTTCTGACTGGTACCAAATGTCATGGAGACTGAATTTTTAGTGCTAACTCTTAGTTGGTTAGAATGGAACCAGTGGTGGACGTTGTTGAACTCCTGCTGAAGCAAGTTTTTGTCAGCTTAAGAGGAAGGACCAGAGATGAAGATTACTGAGTCATCTGCAAATGCGAGTTGATACAGGCAGAGGGGAGGTCATTGAGGAAGACTGAAAAAAGGAGGAGTCCAAGGATAGAGTCCTGTGAAAGCCCAGATTGGATAGGAAGGGGAAGTGACAGGAAACCATCAACCTGTACTGATTATAGATGGATGGATGGTTAGGTAAGAATGGAACCAAGCAACAGTGGGGGCAGAGAGGCCAGCATTTCTCAGCTTGTCCTGAAGATGTGAGTGGGACACAGAGCTGAAGGCTTTGGTGAGATTGACAAAAACTGTTGTAGCAATGAGCCCCTAGTCCATTCTGGAGAAGATGGCATCAGTGACATGCAGCAAGGAGGAGACTGTGGAGGTGTTTCCCAAAAGCCAGACTGGAAAGGTGATAGGACGTTAGTAGATGAGAAGAAATCAAGGAGTCTGGTGTGGACCTGTTTCTCTTGCAGTTTAGAGAGGAAGGGGAGGAGTGAGATGGGATGATAGTTACCAGGAGAGGATAGATCACCCCATTTGTGGACAGGATTTACTTTGGCCATCTTCCAAGGCTGGGGAACAGTGCAGAGAGTGAAGGAAAGTTTAAGGAGGTGAGTAAGAGGAGCTGCAATAGCAGGAGCTGAGAGGTGTAGTATCTTGGGGTCATGACCAGCAGGACTGGATTTTGACGGGTTGAGAGAGGAAAGAGGAGATAGAGTTTCCTGGACAGTGACGGGGGAAGCAGTAACCTGGTGAGGTACTGGGGGAAGGGAGAAGTAGAGAGAGAATGGGAGTTAGTAGTGAAGGAGGATGGAAGGGCACAGGTTATGGAAGGTTTTGTCATGCCGAATTGACAACAGTGTTGTCAAAGTTTGGCATGGTGAGATTCCCAATGTTGACAGGCAAAATTTCACCTGTCAGACATTGTGTGTGTTCTATTGGGGGGCTGTGCCCCCCACAAACCCCCTTCTATAGATTACTAACTCTAAGTCAGAATTGTAGCGGGGGGCAAAAGATGGTGAAAGGGTGACATTTCCCTCTCAGGGGCCTCACAGCGACAATCTCAAAATCTGTCGAGATTGTCGCTGTGAGGGATTTTGCCTTAAAGTTTTGCTGTTTGGTCAGCATACCATTATGGAGGACTTGTTAAAGACAGCCACAACAGAGGCATGGCCAGACACAGGTGAACAATTTTCCACAATGGGGGGGATGACTGGTCAGGGTTCAAAGAGGGAGTGTATAACCAGGGTCCCATGTTTTCTGTGATTCTGCAGTTGCAGCAGATGCTGCAGAAACATGGTCCTGCTGCAGAAACAAGCCTCTGCCACAGAAACAGCATTTTTTGGTGCATTAAAAATGGCCATCACCACTGAAACCCCCAACTAAATGGCTAAAACAATTTTGAGCCGGCTTAAAATGGCATTAGTGTGAGATGTTGGCAGCTCCAATATACATCTATCCCTCCTGGGTTGCAGTAGTCAGTGGGGCCACCACTTTCCAATCCACTGGCACTCAGCCCTGAAGCTTATGACCATTATGGCCTTCTACAAACACTGAGGGAACTTCAGGAAGTCTGTTTCATGAGAAAGAATGGTTGTTCTATTTGCCAATTGCAGAACTGTGGAATGAAAAAAGTATCTGTGATTATTGCAGACAAAAAATGGGAGGCTTTTTGGACCTTTATCTAGTGCAAAATGGTTTAGTTACTCTCTAGCCTCACAGTTAATAACCTTACAGAGTGGGAGTGAAAAAGATATGGAAGCCAAGTGGCACTGACACAAACAACATCACTGGTGTTGAACTGTGTGAGCATGAGGAAGCAACTAGAGCAGCGTTACAGCACAAACCATCACTGCCAGGCTTCAAGCAAGTGGGTGGGAGGGAGCCATTGGTGCAGCACTGTTTTGCAACCAGGCAATACTGGTCTTCAACCAACTGAGCAGGCAGGGGAGAAATTCTTAAGAGCACAGCTGTAGTAAACCAGCACTGGGCAGGTGGGAGGGAGCCATGGGACAATAAAACAGACTGTAGTAAAAAAATATATAACCCTTCAATTCCCCCATGCCCTACATCCAATCTGAATCATGATGCCAGAAATGCTTTGCATTGTCTTGCTTGTACATCTGCCAAACTGCCCCAGGCCACCTTTTCCTCACCATTCTTTCTGAGTAACTAGATTTTATTTTGGGTCTCATTTGAGTTGCCAGAGAATGTAAAACCCATCACAAAATTGCTGCAGAATCACCACAGAATTGCTCATAGCCAGACCACAGCAAGCATGAGGTCTTGCCGCAGAATGTAAGTCCAGTTTGCCACAGTGAAAATGGGACCCTGTGTATAACCTTCCAACATTTAGAAGGTGAATTTAGGTTTTACTGGAGGTTGGCTTTGAAATACTGATTTAGCTGATCAGACAGCCTTAGTGCAATTGTTCCTCAGAGCCCTGTGGAAGATATGGTCAGAGGAGGAGCAGGATAGTTTGTATCAGGCCCAAGTGCAGTCCCAGGACTTGCACAAGTCAGTAATATCAGTGGTAATCAATGGATGGTGGAATTCTTTTACTCTGGATTTCCTGAAGGGCGTGCCTATTCCAGACTGAGAAAAAATTTGGAATGAAAAAGAGCGAGGGCCACATTGATATCTGAGGCAGTGAGGATGTCGGACCACTTGGTAGCAGTAAGGAGACTTAGTAGAATGTCAATATGTAGTGACCATAGAAACCTAGCCCAGATATATTTAGGTTACGGGGGGTCAGATGTTTCTGATGCAAGTCATACAGTGGTCGCTAAAGGCATCTGGCAAAATACTAGTGGCCACAACAAGGTAGTGGTGGGAGGTTAGGACCCAGTCCAATAGGGAACGGTTAGCAGAGTGGGGATAAAGTCAGATGGGTTCTGAAATAACCAGTGTCAAATTAAGTGACTCAATCTTGTGAGTAGTAGGTCTGGAGGATGGGAAAATCCAATTTTCATTGAAGTCCCCGAGGAAGATGAGTTCACCTGTGGAGGAAAAAGAAGCAATGGTGGAAATAGAGTCTTCCAGGGAAGAGTGAGAAATCTTAGAAGAGGCATAAAGAACTCCAATGAAAATTGGTACTGAGGAGAGGAATGTGACTTTGAGTAAAATATATCTGAGGGAGGAGGGAATAGCCTCCTTGCTGGCCACAGTGCATGTCAGACTCTGATGTAGATGTAAATTGCCAGTCCTCTGCCATGTTTATCCCTATTCTGTTTGAAAAGATGGTAATCGGGAAATGGCAGGTTATGGTCAGGAATCCTGGAGGAGAGCCAAGACTCAAAGATACATATGACAACAGGGGAGTGTAATTGCAGCCAGGCAGAGAGGATGTCAAGATTTGATAGCTGGCTCATAGCATTTAGATGGAAGACTCTGAGGGCCTTGCAGGGGGTGGAGGGGGAAGAGAGGGGTGAGAGTGTCCAGGATTGGGCTCACATTGCCAGACAGGAGGAGTAGAAGAAGAATGAGGAAAGGAATGGGGTGGGTAATCCTACCCTTGGAGTGGGAGGGAAAGCAAGGTGAGGAGGGGCTGCAAGGAACTCCTCAATTACCTTAGTGCTATGATCCTTTGTGCAGAAGGGCCACTGCATGGAAGGGTCACTTGCACTATTCCAGAGAAGAAGGGAGAAGTAGGGAATGTCCTTCCCTCAAACCCACCAGATTGATGGATCAAGCTGCCGGTGAAGAAAGGCAGTCTGGACTCTGATCCCAGAAAGTCTGGTAGCGGGGGGAAGGAGAACAAAAGATGGTATGCAGACTCCCTACACAAGTGCAGGTGTCCTGGAGAGCAGCAGGCAAAAGGTATGTGTAGAGCTGGGAGGATGGGTGGCAGTTCAAAATCGTGCTGACCCTCAGATGTCCAGCCTTCAAACCCACCTGTATGGTGGATTAGGCTGCTGGTGAAGAAAGGCAGTTGGGGCTCAGATCCCAGAAAGTCCAGTGGTGGGGTAGGGAGAACAAAAGATGGTATGCAGGCTCTCTCCACAAGCCCTGGTGTTCTGGAGAGCATCAGGCCAAAGGTATGAGTGGAGTTGGGAGGACGGGTAGCTACTGAATTATGTTGGATTATGAAAAAGGGTAACATGAAATAGAAATACATGCAAACATAGAACAAGAGTTTACACAGCCAAAACAAGTACTGTTACTGCAAAATCAAAAAGCATATTGAAATGAATACATTTTCATTGAAATCAATACATTAGACAACAGTGTGGAATGAAGAATTCTGCCATTGGAATTGATGTGGAATGGCAGTTCTACTCCTAAAATGATTTTAGGAATTTCTTTATAGATTCTGAGGAATTCCGAACAGCATTTCTGTGTGCGCCACAGAATAATTTCCCATGGATCAAGTAACTGCAAAATAGTTTTCCATGGATCATGTAAACCACAGAAAAATTTTCCATGGATCCTGTATATCATAGAATAATTTTCCATGGATCATGTAAAGCACAGAATAATTTTCCATGGATCATGTAAGGCACAGAATAATTTTCCATGGATCATATAAACCACAAAATAATTTTCCATGGATCACATAAACTACAGAATAATTTTCCATGATTGTGTAAACTGCAGAATAATTTTCCATTGATCATGTAAACTGCAGAATAATTTTCCATGGATCATGTAACCCACAGAATAATTTTCCATGGATCATGTAAAGCACAGAATAATTTCCCATGGATCATATAAACCACAGAATAATTTTCTGTGGATCACGTAATCTGCAGAACAATTTTCTGTGAATCGTGTAAACCACAGAATAATTTTCCATGAATCGTGTAAAGCACAGAATAATTTTCCATGCATTGTGTAAACTGCAGAATAGGATTCCATGGATCATGTATACCACAGTATAGTTTTCCATGGATTGTGTAAACTGCAGTATATGTTTCTGTGGACCGTGTAAAGCACAGAATAATTTTTCATGGATTGTGCAAACCACAGAATACTTTTCTGTGGATCATGTAAACTGCAGAATAATTTTCCATGGATCATGTAAACCGCAGAATAATTTTCCATGGATCAGGTAAACTGCAGAATAATTTTCCATGGATCGTGTAAACCATAGAATAATTTTCCATAGATTGTGTAAACCACAGAATAAATTTCCATGGATCATGTAAACTGCAGAATCATTTTCTGTGGATCTGCAAACCACAGAATAATTTTCCATGGACAGTGGGAAAAGAATATGTGGTTTATGTAAACTGTGGATTATTAATGCATGAAAAACATTCCACGTGTGGAATATCAAAATTCCACTGCTTACAGAATTCCATAGAAGTTTTTACAATTCCAGGGAATTCCATTCCATTGGAATTTCAACATTTTGTACACCTTACTACATTCCCATTAAAATCAATACATTTTCACTGAAACCAAAATAACCAATGTAAGCAACCAATATAACCAATATATGGCAAACCATAGTCATGATAAAGACTAACTAGGTAGAGACTCCAGTCAAGATAAAGTCAAGGACAGTTTTTGAGAGTTAGTCAGGATGTTGAGGGCAACTGCAGAGGAGGCAACATTTTCTGAAGGGCTACCAGTGCCATGTGAAGGTGAGCATAGAAAGGAGTGTGGCTAAAGTCGAGAGTGGAGTTGAGAGGAAGGATTTCACTTTTCTGGACACTGGGGCTCTTTCTGAAAGGAGAACATGCTGTTCACTAAAAATGGTCTGCATCAAGTCAGAGAGAAACATTGTGTAAAGGCAGAAACTAGATGAGACTGTCAACCATTTTTTAAACTAAGACAGCAGAGTGCAGTGCTCACATACAAGAACACATGCACATTGTGAGCCTAGGTAGGTCTCCCAAAACACACATAGGCAGGGTAGGAACTGATGACAAAAGGGAAAAAACAGGGGACCTAAGGGGGCTTCCATCTAAGGGTGAGCCAATGTGAAAAAGCGCAACTTCAGCTTCATTTCAGACCCCTTATCTTCAGTTCAGCTTTAGCAATGCAACCTAAGACACTTCAGGTCCTTGGTATGGGGGTACTATCAGACTATAAATTGGTGTAAATGATACTTCTCTACCACCCCTCACATGCTCTAGTCAATCCTAACCTCTTACACCCTCTCCTGTTCCTCCAATCTGTTCTTTAAAAAAAAAGACAGCTCCTGGCACAGTGCAAGGAGTTGGAAACTATTTTTTTATGACAATATGTCTGTGGAGGGGTGCAGAAGGTTGGAAAGTGATTGGTGTAGGAAAAGGTGTGGCCATAGGACTAGCCCTGGCCACCTGAGAAGGGTTATAGTGTTATTTTTGCTAATTGGCTAAAGGTCAAAGTGACCTGAAGTGGCCTAAAGTTTAATTAAGCCGAAACACAGGTAATAGTAACACATTTTGGCACATTCATCAAATGCTAATTTGCTATCAGCTCATCTTTTCTTCACTCACCAAATATAGGGGTCTGAGGAGGGGACATATGGAAGGTTTTGTTTATGAATAGAAGGAGCTTGTGTAACAAAATGGAAGAACTGTGGGTGATCATTGCTGCTGAAAAACTAGATATAGTTGCAGTCACAGAAATATGGACAAATATACAGAATACAGCAAAATACGGTAGTTGCAAGGAGCTAGTGAAAACTACTAAGGCCAACTTTCACCAAACCCTGCAAGCAAACAATTTACAAATTCCAAAATATTCTGGCATGCCATCAATAGGCTACAAGGTAGTAGACACCATCCCCAAATAACAAAACTAACCATCCAACGTATCGATATTAACTCACCAGAATAAAATAGCTAACCACCTAAACAAGTTTGTCACAGATCTCTACCTCTATGAGACAAACTCTTTTCAGAGTCGATAAGGCTGTGGAGAGCTTTTGGGATGCTTTTACCCATTATTTCTAATGAATTTGCACAATGCAGATCTGTGGAGAGGCAGTTTCAATGTGGTCTTCCTTTCACACATTTTTACAATTTGTTTTCCTAGAATATGCCTGCTGATTGCTATATATGTAGCCTGGATAGTTCACAGAAGAAACTGCATCTTATTTTCAGTTGGGCTCTACATCTACACAATATTATGCTGCATTGTGTAAAACCAGAACACACTAAAAACAATATTTTACTTCTGGGGGGAATATATTAAGTGCCAGATTGATGCACGAGCAGAAAGATGCATTGCACAAAGAGGGTGTGCCACTCAGCACTGATACAATATTCAAAGAGAATGTGCCACCGGTACAGGGTGTGCATACAGTGAAGCCCACCAGGATGAAGTGCAGCATTGCAGAATTCTGCAGTAGAGTTACTGCAGCAAACAATGCAATTTCAAAGGGAGTTAATCCCTTTTGTCATGCAGTAAATCTGTGACACTGCACTTCATCCTGGCAGGCTTCATCATTCCTGTTGAAAATGTGACCCTGGACAGGAATTGCAGTGCAGGTGGCCACAAAGTGAGGTGCATCCAGGGTGACCCTGACTGAATACTTTCCAGGGGGAATGCATTGCACATACTGGTATGCACCACAGCCCCCTTGGGCGATATTCAGCCCAGGAATGCTAATGAACTAATAAAGCATGCAGCTTGCAAAGGGGTCTTATGCATGCTTACCAGCCCATTTTCATGTTGGCATGGGGATGAATGTGCCACAGCAGCTCTTGCCCCCAATCCCTGA
Organism: Neoceratodus forsteri; assembly: GCA_016271365.2. Lineage (NCBI taxonomy): Eukaryota > Metazoa > Chordata > Ceratodontiformes > Ceratodontidae > Neoceratodus > Neoceratodus forsteri. The sequence goes on from CM057457.1 coordinate 81,633,976, forward strand.
CCCCGATTGCTCCCATGTGGGACAGACCCTGAAGTCTCTGGTGGTATAGTGGCATCCCCCACCCATTCCACCAGCCCTGATCATACCAGAGTCCAGGCTTTATCAGTTCCATATTGTAGGAACCCCAATGCCATCCCTAATTGCATCTGAATACACCTACAGTCCATGTCCATAGTGTAGTGGCCCCCACTCCCCTCAACGATGCACAGATAACCCCTCCCTGCCCACCAGCCCATCCCATTGCGATGACTGGCTCTGTAATAGGATCATACCACTCTATCAGTGGGTGGCAGAGCACTCGCAGTAGGATGCTAGAATATGTTATACTTAGGCACGAGCTGTGTATGGGTAATAACACCCAGTGGCCATACTCCTCAGACACTCGCATGTGGATCCATCATCCTGGTGCCATTGCACTGCTCAGCGTGGGTGATGGCCGATGCTGTACCCACTCACACAGGTCCCAAAACAGGCATGTTACAGCTGACCTCCCATTTGTTTGTACAACTGGGGAACTGCAGATGAACTATCTATAGCCTGAAGTGTGCACTGCAAATGGTATTACAGGATACTGCACCCCACTGCAACCGGGATACTTCAGCAGTCCAGAGGGTGGCATGTTACACAGGGGAACAGAGGAGAGTGTGGACTTGCAATGGTGTATGACAGCAGGACGATACATCATCAGCAAGGCATGCATTGGAAGTATGTAAATTCCCTCTTCAGTTTGCCAGGGACTTACACATGGCTGCATACACTGGTGGATCTGCAGCTGGCATGGTGCCCCAATGCATGGTACAACCAGTTGGGTCATTCCAGAGTGCAGGTCCCCAACTTGGGTTCAATGCAGTCAATGGCTGGCCATGGCAGGGTGTGGAGAGCAGTGCCAGTCTTTTCAACAGGTTGGGTATGAGAGGAGTGAGGGTGTCTGTGTACCCGAGTGGTGGATGGGAGTCCTCTAGACTATGGATATGGACCATGGTTTCCTCTGGTGCAATCGGGTCTGGGGGGCCCTACACTATGGAGCTCTTCAGAGATGAAATTGGCTAGATTGGGGATGGAAAGGGGGTACTTCTAGTCCACTAGGGCTGCCAGGCTGCTGTGCAGCTGGGTGCACATCTGCAGCCTGCTTGTGGGTGGCTGGCCTGGTTAGGCCAGCTATTCATGGCCTAATTGTGGGCCACTGTGCTATGGATTGTGAGGGGCATATTCCCACTGAATTTGCTGCAGCACGGCATATGCATGGGATTGCCCCTCGACTTGAATGGCATACTATTTGTGTGTGCCCTGGCCCATTTCCTTGTGGCCGGCGCATCCTGCACTTTTGAACATTGCACTGCTGCGCATTGTTTGAGTTGTGTGGCACATCTCACTTTTCCACCAGAATGCACTGCATATCTCCTTTGAATATGGGGGACCTGGACTAGGTAGTCTGAATAAATACATTATAAAAATGGTAAAATCATGACCCCACTGAAAACAAGATATTGCATCTAATCTGGGACAGCCTGAGTAAATACAGTACAAAAATATGTACCGTGACAATGAGATATAGCATCTCCCCTGCCCTATCCAGGATACAAAATATAGGATAAGAAATATTCAGTGCTCCCAGATCCAAACAACCATTACTCTGTAAGAAGCCCTCATTTTCCCTGTGTTTTCCCCACAAAGGCAGCATCAAATCCCTGTATAAATCCCTGTAGATTTTTCCATAAGCCACTGGTTTCTTATTTATGACTTTGTTATTTATTTATTACATAAACAGGCTTTTATTTTATTTATTTATTTATTGAAATATTCAGAAAGGCCTTTGAGTCAGTGACTCATTTACAAAAGTTCCACGTCATACATAAAGGATACAGGGACAGAACTTGGAATACAGATTACAGTACAATTACAAATAACAGTCAGTGAGGTTACATAGTTGTGCAATTGTTGAATAAAAGAAGTTTCCTTTCTTAGTACAACCATAATAGTTACAGAGGGTTTTGTAGAGGCTGATGGTCATAGGGTTTCATACTTACAATTAGGAAAAGAGCTCTGATGTGCTGCTTACTATTAATATTATATGTCTCGATGGCCTTGGAATGATTTGGATTTATATGTTATGCATAATGCATAATGGGGGACTATATGAAATAAATATCAAGCTCATTATTTCATGAACTATACTCAAAATTAGTAATCACAAGTCAGACAATCTTTCAAAAGATACTAATAATGCCTGTAAACAAATTTATTGTAGAGACATTTATATATATATATATATATATATATATATATATATATCTACACACACACACACACACACACATATATGCTATTTTTACATCTTATAGTTGTTAGTTTTCAGACAAATCCTCATAGACTTTTTTCTGTCCACCTGATGGAATCTTGAATGAGTTAAATAAATGTTATTATGTTATCAAGGCCTTGATCCAGCAACTCAGTAAATACAGTCTCAGTATATCATATTATAAAATGACAAAAAACAGTCTTCTGTTTGCAGTTAATTCATTAGATGAGGTCTCCCTGTCCAGGAGTTTGACTGTTTCTCCACCCCTCCCCAAACACACATGCACACACACACACACACACACACACACACACACTCTCTTATTATAAGAGATCTCAGTAGCTCTTATCTGTTATGTTTGGGAAGCAGGCCATAGCCCTTTCTGTCAAAAAGAAATGTATGTATTTAGTCTGGGTAGTTCACTGAAGACCTGACATTTTATCAGATAGGTCTTGAGAGGTTAAAAACAATGTAAATCTTTCCACAATTTGTTGGGAAAAAGTAACATTTATGAGGTATGAATCTTTCTTGAAATATATTCATCCCCAACTGAAGTTAGTAGCAAAAAATTTTTAAATGCTAATCATTTAAATGTGCAAGCTGCTGCATTTCAATGGGGGTAAATAAATCTCCAGTTTAATAGGCAACCGATATTTAATAAGCTGTTTCAGTTTCCTAATAGCCATCAGACATGCAGCTTGGAGTTATGTCTCCAACATTCTAAACAGAAAGAAGGGATTACTTTATTTTAGTTGTCATAGTGATTTGGAGATGTGGAAGGATACATTGAAAAGTCCAAAAAATGTGTTCCACAAAACTCCATTTTCAAGCTACAGATAGCAAAATGGCTGTAGGCTCTGCCCACAGCCATAAAAAAGGCATGATAGGCACAACAGGCTCAGAGCATAAACACCTAACCCACTTCAGCAACGCCCTTGGGCTGGCAGTATAACCTAGAGGTTAGAACAATGTGCTGTGAATAAGCTTTGTGCATCCAGCAAACTTGGCTCTGATTCCCATAACCTTCCCTTACATACTGTGTGACCCTGAGTAGGTCACTTAATCTCCCTGTAATCATGGGCTGCACCTGGAAACAAACTGACTCAATGTGCTTTTCCCAGCCCAAAATCTTTAAATAAATAAATAAATGCCTGCCTTCCGTTTCAAGCAGATTGGGGTAAATGACTTTTACAAGCTGCTAATAGAACTTGTTGAACACAGCTACCTCTGTAATCCCCTATGCCTTGGCCTACAATACACGTTGCATAAAACTGTTCCACCAGTGGGTTGGTGTAGCACTGTTTTTTACAGATAGCAATGCACCGGCAACTCATATTAAATTGCTTTTTAATGTTTAACCAGCTCAAGAGAAATGTTTGCAAAATGTTTTTGCCACTCAGTTGGAATGTATCTGCAGTCCTGTCACAATGCAATGCAAAACTGAGTTTTAAATCTAAAGAAACAGTTTGTACAGGGCTTTTTGCTGGATCCAGTAACACTTATGCAACTCAGTCAGAAATGCTAAAACAACTCATTGGAGGAACAGTTTAATGTGACTTGTACTGTACATATGCAACTTCGTGTTACTTAACTAGGGCAGTACCAGACATTTTTGACAGTGTCAGTGGCTCAGCAGGTAGCACACTCTTTTCTGAGGCCAGAAGATCAGAAGGTGGTGGGTTCTAGCCCCATACCAGAAGCATGGGATAAATCCCAGTGCTGACACTGTAGTGCATCAAGAGGGGGTGCTGCAATCCAGAGGTGCCGTCTTTTAGATGAGACATTAAACCGAGGTCCCGTCTACATGTTCTGGTGGTTGTTCAGGTAGATGTTAAAGATCCCATCACACTTCTCGATAAGAGTAGGGGGAATTTTTATTACTATTCAAAAACATAAAACAAACAGAACAATTCATATATTACATCATACATGTATCACATATTGAAACAAACTGGAAAAAAACATATTTTCAACCAAAAAAAACCCCAAAACTTCAAAAATCAGAACATCTCTCATTTGGGATGTATCCCATTATTATACTCCTTTTCTGTACTCTATATCCAAAAAAGACACTCTGTACAAACCTAAGCTGATCCCTTCTGCTGATCAGCCCACCCAATTCACATCCTTCCTTAAATACTCACAAACAACTTGCCCCATTGAATTCCATTCATATCGATAAATCTTATCTAATTCGGCCTGAATTTTAAAAACCACATCTTGTATTAATATATCTTCATTTTGAAGGAATCTCTGACAATGACCCTACTACAGGGGCCACTTGATACAGGCTAGGATAACATATATTGTACTTTTCTTCCACTTTCCCCACTCTGGTGGAATCTGTCCCAATACTAATATCTCATAAGTCATATCTTGGAATACATACTTATTCCAAAAAGCTGCCAAGTCTCCCCCCAAAGTTTTTACATATTCACATTCAAAAAGTAAATGTGACATAGTTTCTATTTGTCCTACACACTGTGATACTCCACATATCCTTTCCTCCTGCTGTTTGTGTTTCTGATTTTCCTTCATATTTAGCTTCTGATGACCACATATCCATACCACACCCAGCATTCTTAAAGGAATTCTTGAATCTGTCATGCTACTAAGTATATCTACACAGATTATACCAGGCTGAGCTTTAAACAGGGTCTGTTCCCAATAACATTTTTCCAATATTAATGCATAACATTTTCTCTTATCATTAGAAATTAACCCTGATAACGCAATACTCCATTGTCTAATGTATTTCAGAGCAGTTTGTACATAGCCTGGAAGCTGCTTATCTGAGGCATGCCACCTACCTCTCCCCCATGCAGTAAGGACATGTCTGCCCCATAGCTCCATACATTTTTGTCCTATTCCCTCAGTTTCCAATACCAAGGGATTTATACTGGAATAAAAAAAAATTCCCAAACAAAAAACAAAAACAAAGTGTGCAGCATATTTAGGCCATCTGCTTTCCAAGCCCTGTATGTATGAACTCTTTTGACAGGATTGAGCCTACTTCCTCATAATAGAAGAAAAAATAAACCCATTATTTTCATGTGCATACTATACGGTAGTGGATAGACATGAGATGCGTATAAAAAAAGTTGGGAGATATAGGCCCTAATCAGAAATACCATTTTTTCCTTGTCATTTTCCATGACTTCCAGACCTGCACCTTTTCATGTGCTACCTCATATGCTAATTCCCAATTTAACAATTTCGCTTCCCTTGTTCTGAAATATAACTCAAGAATTTTAATATGCCCTGTTAACATTGGGATGGGAAAATCAACCTGTCTAGGGACTGAACCTAAACCTAACATCTTGCTTTTACCTCTATTCAATCGTATCCCAGTAGTCTCTATCAATCCATCTAATAATTGTATCACTCTCTGCCCTGAGTCTAAATCTGCTTGTGCGATGGTGCAATCATCTGCATATGCCGTAATCTTATCAAAGCTGGTCCCTGCATTACTTCTGATAGGTACAATATCTTCTGTTTCTTCAATTAGTCTCAATATGGGGTCTAATCCAAACACATACAATAATGGACTCATTGGGCACCCCTGCCTAACCCTATTCTTTAAATAAAGAGGAAGACCAAAATGACCATTAATAAGATGAATAACCTGAGCCTCTCTATATACTGTTTGGAACATAGCAATCATTTGCAGTGGTATACCATAATGTGCAAGAGTATGCCATATATGATTTTGTTGTATCGCATCAAAGGCTGTCTCTTGATCTAATGTCATAATGTAACCATCTACATGCATCTCCAAACTTTGCTCTATAATATCTCTAACATAAAGCAGGTTTTGTGTAATATTCCTGCCTAGAACTGCACAAGTTTGTGCAGGGAATATTAATGTTTTTGCCACTTTTGCCAGTCTTACTGTCAAAATTCTAGCAAGAATCTTATAACCTGAGGAAAGTAAACTCAACGGCCTCCAGTTCTTAATATCCTGTGTGTCCCCTTTTTTATAAAGGAAGGTCATTACCCCATCATTCATACTAGGGACCAGCCTCTCTTCCTGCTGTATGGATGAAAATATTAACTGTAAATTAGGGGCCAGAAGATCTATAAACGTTTTATAAAAATCATTTGGGAATTGAAATGATATGGATTAACCTGTTCTTTTGTTCCCATTGTTAAAAATCTTTGCTGCCTTGCAGTTCTCTCTTCTTTCTCCTGTAGATAGCTACACATCTGTTTTTTTTTTCTGAAAGCTGTCATCAAATCTTGCCCTGTTAATCTCATCTGTGTCAACAGTTTCAAATATTGTGCCCTTAAGCTTAAATACTGTATATACAGAAACATGGTACACAGAGAACCATGACTGGGATGTCAACATGCCAGGGTACACAATCTACAGGAGGGACAGGGAGGGTAGAAGAGGAGGAGGAGTAGCTCTCTATGTAACAGAAGGGATCAAAGCAATGGAACAAAAGGGTAAAAAGGAAGGAGAGAAGGCACTGTGGGTCACCCTGGAGACTGGAAATGGCACCACAATCTGCACAGTGGTTGTATACAGACCCCTGTCTCGGGGGAAGAAATGGACAAGAAAATGATAGAAGGAATCCTTAGGATGGCAGAGAAAGGGGAGATATTGTTGATGGTGGACCTGAATATGACAGATGTTAACTGGAGCACCTTTGCTGCAGCCACATCTAAGAGCAGGGCCATTCTCGATGCCCTACAGGGGGCATGCCTCAGACAGCTAATGTTGTAACCCACTCAGGAGGAAGCAGTCTTATACCTGGTACTCTCAAATGGGGACAGAGAGAGGATCTCAGATCTAGACGTGGGTAGCCATATGGGGACAAGTGACCACCAGACAGTGTGGTTCATGATAAACTCAGCTGCAGAGACAAGCCATAAAAAAGTGAGGGTACTGGACTTCAGGAGGGCTAACTTTGTCAAAATTGGAGAGTGCATCAGAAAAGCACTAGCAAACAGGCAAGAAGTAAGTGTGGAGCAACAATGGGGAAACATCATAACTGCCATCACAGAGGCAACAAGCATTTGTGTGAAGCAAATAAACAAATCAAAACAAAAGAAAAAATAAATTATGGTTCTCAAAAGAGGTGGTGGGGAAGGTTAGGGAGAAAAAGATAGCATTTAGGAAGTATAAGGAAACACAGAATGAGCAGGATAGAGAACTATACCAGTTAAAGCAGAAGGAAGCGGGGAAGGCAGTCTGAATAGCAAAGGCCCAAAATGAGGAAAAGATAGCCAACTCAGTTAAGAAGGGGGATAAAACCTTTTATAGGTACATTAGGGAGTGAAAAAAGACAAAGGGAGGGATAGTGAGGTTGAATAAAGTGGACGGTGGGTGGGCAGAGAGGGACAGTGAAAAAGCAGGGATATTGAACGAATACTTCTGCTCAGTATTCACAAAAGAAGAGGAGGGGGAGGTACCTAATCCAATCAATAGAAGCACTCTTGAATGGGGGGTCAATCACAGTCCTTTCACAGAAGAAAGGGTTCTGAAAGAACTCCTAAAACTGAAGGTGGACAAAGCAATGAGGCCTGATGGGATTCACTCCAGAATTGTAAAAGAACTAAGGGGAGAACTAGTGACACCACTGACTACCCTTTTTAACAAATCATGGGAGGATGGTGTGGTACCTGAGGACTGGAGGACAGTGGATGTGATTCCCCTTCACAAAAGTGGGAGTAAGACAGAGGCAGGAAACTATAGACCTGTCAGTTTGACCTCAGTGGTAGGAAAAATGATGGAATCACTTCTAAAGAAAAGAATTGTTGAGTACCTAGAGGCCAGTGGGGTACAGAACCCAAGGCAGTGTGGATTCACAGTGGGAAGGTCATGTCAGATGAATATAACTGATTTCTTTGGGTGACCAAAGTAGTAGACCAGGGAGGGGCTGTGGACATGGCCTACCTAGACTTTAGCAAGGCATTTGACACAGTCCCACACAAAAGATTAATAAACAAATTGGCCAGCCTGGGAGTGGGTCCCAGGGTGACAGCCTGGGGAAAACACTGGCTGGACAACAGGACACAGAAGGTAATAGTAAACAGAGTCCACTCTGAAGAAAGGAGGGTTACTAGTGGGGAACCACAGGGTTCAGTACTGGGTCCAGTCCTTTTTAATGTCTTTGTAAGTGACATTGCAGAGGGACTGGAAGGAAAAGTATGCCTTTTGCAGACGACACAAAGATCTGCAACAGGGTTGATACACTGGGGGGTTGGAAAGGATGAGAAGGGACTTTTCAAGGTTGGAGGAATGGTCGAAGTATGGCAGCTTGATTCAATGCAAAGAAGTGCAAAGTAATGCACCTGGGAAACAAAACCCAGGGAAGAGTACACAATGGGGGTAGTAACAACAACAAAATGGAAAGAGACCTGGGAGTAATCATATCAGATGACCTAAAGGTTAGCAAGCAATGTGAGAAGGCAGTAGGAATGGCTGGGGGGATACTGGGATGTATAGGGAGAGGCATCACCAGTAGAAGACAAGAAGTTGTTATCCCTCTGTACAGACAGGTGGTGAGACCCCATCTGGAGTACTGCGTCCAATTCTGGAGACCTCATCTCCGCAAGGACATAGGCAGAATGGAGGCAGTCCACAGCAGGGCAACTAAAATGGTGCAGGGTCTGCAACAGAAGCCATACGAGGAGAGACTAAAGGAGCTTAATATGTATACCCTTGAGGAAAGGGGGGGGCATGTTAGAAACTTTTAAGTGCCTCAAGAGAATCAACAAAGTCCAAGAGGGTAGCATCTTTCAGAGAAAGAGATGTGCAAGAAGAAGGGGACACAATTTGAAGATAGAGGGGGGACTGCTCAGGAGCAATGTGTGGAAGTATTTTTTTCACAGAGAGGGTGGTGGATGCATGGAATGGCCTTCCTGAGGAGATTGTGGGGTCAAACACAGTGGGGGGAATTGAAGAATACATAGGACAGACATAAGGCAATTCTTGTGGGGGTAGGAAGAAATAGGCTGTTGGTTAATTAGGATCTGCAGCTTATCCAGTAGGTAGGGAAATGGGCAGATTAAGTGGGCCAAGCAGTCCTTATCTGGTGTCAAAGTCAATATTTCTATGTTTCTATATTTGGTATTAGCTCTTTTACAGGAAATGTAAATTAATAAATCTTTTAAATCTCTCTTGGCGTATTCCCACCATTCAATGGGACTGTCATACATAAATTTAATATCCTCCCTTAACTCTAAAAAAAATCCTGTATTTCCCCCCATATGCTACTCTTGCAACAAATCCATATTCATTTTCCAATAGCTTCTACCTATGGAGGCCTGAGGCTGTTGTCCTGTTGTTGCCTTTACAGCGAAATGGTCGAAAGTCTCTAATGGTTGTACTGCAACGTTTAACCCTTCAGCCCTATCTGAAGTAAATAAAAAATCTATCCTCATGGATAGTGTCCCTTTATGAAAAGTATGTTCTGGAGTTATCTGTAAAGCATTATAAGTATCCCTTAGATTGCTACATTTTAAGATTTTAATTAATGTATTGGTATCATTATATATTTTTGTTGTCTTCCTCCCCCAGTCTCTATGTGTCAATCCACAATTAAAATATCCTCCCCATACAATCAGTTTGGATGTGTATAAATATGGGGGCAATTTTGTTAAACAAGCTAGACCTATCTGCGTTCGAATGGGTACATAAATGTTAATCAACCTGTAAGCGTTGTTATGCAAAAGTACATCTATTAACATAGCTCTTCCTGGATGTATATTTAAAACTTTCAATATTTTAACTTCAAGTCCTGTAAACATAGTCCCATTACCGGAACATTGATCCTCACCTGTAGACCATAGTGAGGGGCCCCACCTCCACTCTCTTTGTGCCACAGTTACCTCTGGAATAGTATGGAGCCTAGTATCCTGGACAAAAAAAACCTGCCCCTGTCCTGCCTTTAGACTAGCAAAAGTAATTCTTCTTTTCGTCTGAGACTTAATACTATTAGTAGTAGTAATAAAATTTATTTATACAGTATAACACCATTAGGACAATTTATGCCCTGTTTACAAGGAGTACCTGTGCAGTAAACATATAAAATTCATATATATCACATAACAGACCAAAATGTGTTTACATATCAAAATAAAACTTACATACAATACGATATATGTCCTTACAAAAATTAAAAAAAAGCACAAATACTTCACTAATACATACATTATAAATTATTGACAAATACTTACACCAATATATTCCAATGATAATATTCATATTAACATTTGCCGTCATACTAGTAATGCCCCCATCCATGACAGAAAGAAGAGAAGAGCACAAAAATACTATAAACACACAAATATTAGTTCCCAAAACACTTCACTTTTGTTTCTTTCATTTTCTAGGCTTTGGCTTCTCTCCTGACAGAGTTACTGATATCCAGGAGCACTGATGTGACTGAAGACACATCAGAGTCTCCCCCATGTCACCATCCTCCAGATCCAATGAAATGTCATAAGAATCTGTGACTGGTATATTTCCCATCTCTACATTTCCTGTTGATGGTTCCATAAGTTTTTTTGCCGCTTTAGATCTGGTAACCCTCTGAAAGCTTACATCATTTACCATGCCCAGGGGTAACATTTTCTCCATGACTATCACCCCCCTAGTTTTGGGTTTTTCTCCAGAGAAGGCTCTAAAGCCTACATGTAGGTGTGTGTGTGTGGGGGTCCGCCTATCTTCCTTAGGTTCCTGAAAAGAACCACTCTCAGATCCTGGACTACCCAATTCAGAGGCCCTTTCATCGACACACTAATCCTGTAGTATAGACGGGGTAGGGTTCTCAGGAATTTCTCCCTCTATGCTCTGTAACACAGGACCTCTCTTCCCAGTACACATTACTCTTTGGGGCTTTGGATCTCCTGTCTTGTTTTGTAACAATAGTTATTGCATTCTCATTCTGTCCTGTGCTGTGGCCACATATCCATACTGTTCAGCTTGTAAGGTAGTAGCCAGAGTATTATGGGCCACCCATGAACAATTCCTATATGTGTGCCCTTGTTCTTCACACAAATTACATCTAAGGGGTTGTTGACATTGTGCAGCTATATGACCTATCATATCATAAAGCCAACATTTCTGCTTTTTTACATACATTACTAAGATGGCCCACTTCCCCAAACTTATAGCAGGTTCAAGGTTGACCTGGGTAAAAGATCACAACCCTGTCCCTTCCTAAGAAGAAACAATTTGGCAAATGCTTGGTTATACCTAATTCTTGTGGCAGAGTAATTTTATATCTCCAACCCCCAGTCCATAAATGTTCCTCATCCAATATGGGCTCAGGATAACCAGTGACTGTGCAATGTTGTTTTAACCAATATGTGATATCTGACACATTAACTCCTTCATTATGAAATAGCACTGTTATCTTTTTGAGCATGGGTTTAGTCAAGGGTATTGCCAAAAAAGGTTTCCATATTGTTGTGCGCTTAAGCTCTTGATATAATTTCCAAAATCTGTCAAGGCCAGTGGGATGTTTAAAGAGGGAGTCCGGCAACATTTTCTAGCATCAGTAAATTCAGAATTTCGGCCAGCATATCCCCAATCAGCTTCATGCCAAAAATGAGATCTCTAAGTTACTTTGTTTAAATGTTACAAGTCATTTTGTAACCCTAAATTCACTGCCTGTTCAAAAAAGCCAGCTTCAGTAAAGAGCTACTGATGATGTTACAAACAGAACTCACAGCCTAGTCTTTCTTGCAAACTACCTTATAAGACATATTTCTCCCACATTACATAAAATTGCAGTTGTAGTAAACATCTAAAAAAAGGAAGGCTGACACCAGGTGGGTCAGGGCATACATTTCCATAATGTGCAGATGAAAGGTACAGTACTTAAGAATGTGATGGTGGGGGTTGGAATACAGTGACAAACATGGCTTTCAAATGATGAACATATGTGCAACCTTTAGAATATTACAGGGATCAAATTTTGAAATGCCACCAGACTGCAACTATAGAATGTAGCAATGACACAGTCTCAGAAAGTAGGTGGGACACACAGTTTTGGAAAGTGGCAGGGATGCTAAAATTCATAATATGGCAGTGTCATATAGTTTTAGAATGTGGTAGAGATACACAGTTTTGAAATGTGGGAGACACATAGTTGTGGAAGGTGGCAGGGATATGTAATTTCGTAATGTGTCTTGGATGCATTCATTTAGCATGTGGTGGTGCACAATTTCAAAATGTGGTTGGTATGCTTGATTTCAGATTGTGATGTCAACATTCAATTTCAGAATGTGGCATGGACATGAATCTCAAAAAGTGGCAGTGACACAGTTTCAGAATGAGGTAGTCATATGCAATTTCAGAATGAGGCAGAGAAGCATAATTTTAGAATGTAACTTGGACATGCAATTTTTGAATGGCAGTGACACTCATTTTCAGAATGTAGTGGGGATGTGCAATTTTGGAATATGGCGGGAATGCAGATTTTCAGAATGTGACAATGACAGGCAATACTGGAATATGGAAGTTTACACACAATTTCAGAATGTGGCAGGCAGGTATAGTTTTAGAATGTAGATGAGACATGCAGTTTCAGAATGTGGTGGTGATGCAGAATTTCAGAATGTGGCTGTGATGCACAGAATGTAGCAGTGACACACATCTTTGGAATGTAGTGGTGATGTACAACTTCGGAATGTGACACTGACCCACAATTTTGGAATGTGGCAGTGATGCACAAATTTGGAATGTTGCAGTGATGTTCAATTTCAGAATGTGGCAATGACACACAATTTTGGAATGTGGCTGTGAGGCACAATTTCAGAATGTGTCGGAGATGCACAACTTCAGAATTTATTTATTTAATTTATAGAAGATATCGGAATTACAAACCTTTGAGTCATAGACTCATTTCCAAAGGCTCCACATCAAGACACAGAAACACAGGGTATAACATTAATACAGGGTACAGAGGGTGAAGAAGCAGAGTTACATAGATACAACAGAGTAGAAACTTACAGTTATGTGGACTATACATATTGTTAGCTAACAGGTCCCTGTAACATAGGGACTAGTTATTGTCAGAGGTAACAATGCAGTCTGGGAAATTAGACTTTGTCAAAGCAAATCAAACATATAGTTAAGAAATACTGATCGCACACTGTGGCTTGGGCACAGGCTGGTAAGCAGTAGACAGTCCGGTTATGGGCAGGTGCAGGAGCGGGAAGCGAGGAGATGGCTCCTGAGGGCCACTTTGAAGGGACCCAGCTTGGTGAGGCTGGTGACTGATGTGGGGAGGGTGTTGTAAAAGGTGGGGGCCCTGACCATGAAAGATCTCTGTGCCAGGGTTGTCCTGACCCTAGGGACTATCACAGAGGCAGTGTTAGCGCTGCAGGTGTTTACTGTGGGCTCTTTGGTATTTAGGGATGCTGAGACTCCAGAAGGTGTTAGACCTAGGAGGAATTTTTTGACCATGAGACCGGCCTGATACTGGAGCCTCTCATCAAAGTTGAGGATCTGTGTAAAGGAGTAGGGGTTGCATGTGTGCGTTGTCTGTCCTGCACCGGACAGGAGCCTGCAGGCTTTGTTAATGACTATTTTAATTTTGTTGATAGCCACAGTGTCTGCAGCACCATAGATTAGCAGACCATAGTCGATCAAGGACATGACAGATGAGGTAATGGCTAGCCTCAATGCTTCGGGGGTAGGCAGTCCTTGTAATGAAAGAGGAGGCGGATGTGGGTGTTAGCTGCAGATGCGAGTGTGGAGATGTGGGCATGGAAGGTGAGCGTAGGGTCGAAGGTAACCCCTAAGTATTTGTAGGAGTAGACCTGTTCTAGGTGGTGGAGCGAACCGGAGATGATTTGAAGGGATGAATACTTTAGTTTGCTCTGATGGTGAGTGAATAGTAGGGTCTTTGTTTTTTCAGGTTAATGACCAGCCTATTCTTACTGAACCAATGTTCGACCAGGCTAAAGGAGTGCTGGACCGAGGCCTGCAGGCTGGTTGGGTTTTAGTGGGAGGCGCAGAGGATGGTGTTTTCGGCTTATAGCAAGATTTTTCTGGGGCAGAGGGAGGGGAGGGCATTGAGAAAGAGACTAAAGAATAACAGCCCCAAGATGGAGCCTTGGGGCACTCTTGAGCATACTGGCAGAAGAGGGATAGCGTGGTAGTGATCCTAACACACTGTGACCGTGATGACAGGTAGCTGGAGAGCCAGTCGAGGGGCCCTTGGAGAAACCCATTTTAGAGAGCATGTCCAGCAGGAGGGTGTGGTTGACCATGTCAAAGGCCTTAGATAGGTCTATAAACATGGCTCCTGCTATTTGTCCCTTATCAAGTGCAGCATGGATATAGATTAAAAATTCCAGGATGGCCTTGGCAGTGCTGTGCCCAGAGCGGAAACCGTGCTGTTGACTGCAGAGCAGGTTATGAGTGTCTAGGTAGGCTCTTAGCTGATCAGCCACCACCTTTTCTAAGGCTTTGGGGGGGATCGAAATCGGTCGGTAGTTACCCGTGGATAGGAAGTCCTCACCTTTGTGGATGAGCATCACTACTGCATTTTTCCACTTTTTGGGAAACTGACCAAGGCAGAGGGAGCAATTTAAGAAGCCAGTAAGGGGGAGGAGCAGTACATCCAGTGCCAGGCAGAGAAGTTTAGTGTCAAGCGGGTCATTCAGGGGGCTGGAACCTTTCAGGGCCTTGGCTAGGTACAGCTCTGCTACCTGAGGGGTGATTGCCCTTAGGTAGAAAGGTGGGTGTGAGATCTGGGGGGGGATTCTGAGGTGGGGATGGGGCTGAAGAAGTTTTGGGGGAGGACTGTGCTCAGGTCAGTGAAGCTGATGCTGAGGGTATCGGCTATTTCTTTCAGGTCTGTGGTGACTGAGCCATTTAATGTAATCTGTGAGGGGGTTGGGGACCACGATTTGCCATTAAGCATTTTTATGTTGTCCCAAAATTTTCAGGAAAACCCCCAGGAGGAGGTAAACTGGGCCCTAAAGTGTTCAGCTTTAGCCTGGTGGATGGCCCAGGTGCATTTATTCTGTTCTGCTAAATGGGCCAGTCTGTCGGCAGGTTTTGCAGAATCCCTTGCCCTGTACCATAGGTGGTATCTGTGCTTTAGTTGCTGGATGAGAGAAGGAATTATCCAGGGTGCATTTTGCTACTTATGGTGGGTCTTTTTTTGAGGAGCAAAAGTGTCACAGGCTAGGGTAAAGTTGTGGAAGTAGTCTAGTGCTGTGTCCATGCTGGTGGCCTGATATATCAGAGACCAGTACCAGTGGACAAGGTGTTCCTTGAATTTGGTGAGGTTCCCTGGGCGGAGGATGCACTGGAGTGTAGTGGTTGGAGCAGGGGTAGGTTGTTTGCTTGACCAAGTGCAAACAACTGGAGAGTGATCACTCAGGGAGTCTGGAAGGACAGCTATGTCCTTTTTTCTATGGGGCTGACTGGAGATTATGACATCCAGCAAGGTGTGCTTGCCTATGGTGGTGTTGTGTCTGATGGGCTGAGTCACCAGTTGGTGTAGGTCTAGAGCTGTGAGTTCATCCTTGGAGGCAGTGGTCACATTGGAGAGCCAATTTAGGTTGAGGTCCCCCAGGATGATATGTTCCGATTTATGAGGGAGGCCAGTGATGTATTTGGTAAGGGAGTGGAGTGCGTGGGACTGCTTGCGCAGTGGGATGAATGCCACTGTGATTGTAAGGGGGGCCTTGGACCCGTCTTGTGTGATCTTAATAGACATGGCTTGTGTTCCATGGTTCAAGGCTGGTGGTGGTATGGCTTATGCAAGCAGGGAGTGGCACAGGTACATAGTACATCCCCCACCCCATTTATTCTATTGAGCCAGTGGAGGGAGTAACCTGGGACAGATACGAAGGAGTCTGGGGTGGACTTGGGGAGCCATGTCTCACCAGAGTGAGGACATCCAGCTGGTGCTGGGTGATCCAGCAATGTATTGCAGCAGTTTTTTTTTAGTATGCTGCAAATGTTCATAGAGGCAATCTGAAGCCCAGGGGTTGGCATGGGGTGGGTTGGTGCAGGGGTCCCAGGGCCTGGGTTGGGGTCGACATTCCAAGAGAGTAGAAGGAGCAATGTGATTAGTCTAAGAAGGGGTGGAGCCTTTTGGAGCGGGTGGGTGTAGGACTACTTCCAGGTCCCATGCACACACACATGGGGTAGGTAGGGAGTGTATAATGCTGATTGCAGGCCAGACTAGGGGCAGGGAATTGTCAGTGAGTGAGACCAGCACAATCAATGGCATGGGTAGGAGGGGATGGGGAGATGCAGGGGTGGATGTAACAGGGAGCTAGTATTGAGTGGCCTAATCAGGGTCAGCTGGGAGATACTACTTGGTGGGGAGGGTAGTGGGTATTGCAGGTGTGGGAGCAGGACCACAAGTAGAGGCAAAGTCAGGCTAAGGAGGTGGACCATGCTGGGCAGACAGCCTGAGTTGAGGTCTTTTGTGATGTGAGATATAAGGGTGGTCAGGCTACCTTCTACTAGCGTGGGAGTCTTCATGGCATAGTGGCAGGGTGCTGGACTTTAGTGCATGAGGTACCAGGTTTGAAACCAGGAGTTTGAATGTGGCAGTGATGCATAGTTAAAGAATTTCACAGTGACCCATAGTTTTGGAATATGGCAGTGATGCATAGTTTTGGAATGTGGCAGTGACGCAAAACTTCAGAATGTGGCAGTGATGCACAGTTTCAGAATTTCACGGTGACCCATAGTTTTGGAATGTGGCGGTGATGCACAGTTTTGGAATGTGGTGGTAATGCACTATTTCAGAATGTGGCATTGAAGCACAATTTCAGAATGTGGTGGAGATGCACAATTTTGGAATGTGGCAGTGACTCAGTTTCAGAATGGGGTGGTGATGCACAGTTTTGGAATGTGGTGGTAAGGCTCAGTTTTGGAATGTTGCAGTGATGAGCAGTTTTGGAATGCGGCAGTGATATGCAGTTTTGGAATGTTGCAGTGACACACATTTGTGGAATGTGGTAGTGACGTACACTTTTAGAATATGGCAATGACACAACTGGGGAACGTGATGGTGACAATTTCAAAATGTGGCACTGAAACACAGCTCTGGAATGTGGTGTGGATGTGCAATTTTGGAATGTGTCAGGGACATGCAGTTCTGGAATAATGCTGGGATGCACAGTGTTGGATTGTGATAGGGATGTGATGAGCAATTTTGAAATGTGGGTGTATGCAACTCTGGAATGTGGCAAGGATAAGCAATTTCAAAATAAAATGGTGTGTCTGGTCACATTCCGACAGTGTACATCCTTACTATATTCCAGAATTGCCAGTCCCTGCTAAATTCATTGATGTGTGTCCCTGTTGCAATTTGAGACTTGGGCCTGGATATTCAAACTGCACCAGGCTGTGGCGCAAGCCTGGGCGCAGCTCAACTTTGTTGCACAGAGGTGTGGCCTGTGCGATATTCAACGGAG
The DNA here is from genome assembly GCA_016271365.2 of Neoceratodus forsteri. Lineage (NCBI taxonomy): Eukaryota > Metazoa > Chordata > Ceratodontiformes > Ceratodontidae > Neoceratodus > Neoceratodus forsteri. Next base: position 81,651,686 of record CM057457.1, read on the forward strand.
CTGTGCTATGGCGCAGCAGCTTTGAATATCGCACCCTGGCCACCCCCACTGTGCATGGCGCAATGGCACTGCGCCAGCGCAAGTGGTCAGAGTGGAGCATGGAGATGCGCTGGTGCAAGTGCCATTGCTCCATGCACAGCACCTGCGATATTCAAAAGGGGACATGCAAATGGGGCCATAATTTATGCAAGGCACACAGGGGGCCATTTGCATTTCATTACAGCCCCATTTGCATGCCATTAGCATGCAGGTGCACCGATCCCTGATGACTTGTGCCTGGCGCCCTGTCAGGCAGCAGCCGTCGGCGACCGACGCCCCTGCAGCCCGATCGTAGGCATTCCTGTAATATAAAAAAAATCCAATATCTCTGGTGGTCCAGTGGACCCTGCGCCCGATCGCTGGAATCATATAGTCCTCTCGCCCAATGTCCCTGGTGTCCAGTAGATTCTATGTGTTTCATCGTAGGATTGTAGAGCATTGATTATTAGGAAACAGGGCCTCTTCACGTTACTGAGTTTACCGCCATTTCCCCATCATGCAGGCGAGCCCCACCAGCGTCGACCGACAGTTTCAGAGCATATTTTCATACAGCGTGAATACGCAGAAGTTTATTGAGACTACTAGTCCAGATATGAATGAATCATTCACATGTCTGACTGAGTAGTATAGTATAGCTGCACGCCCATTGGCTCACGCTATGAACCAATGGGCATGCAGACCTACCAAGCTGTCAGTCGGCGGGCGGCGGGGCGGCAGCCAGGTGGGGTGCTGCCACCCGCAGGCTGATGGGGGGGAACGGGGCGGTGAGGCTCAGTGGCCGAGTGGGAAGGGGGGTACACTAGACCACCAGGGTGGTAGGGGTCTGTTATGTGTTACAGATGCCTGCAATAGGGTGACGACCGGTCCACTGGACCACCAGGGATATTGGACGTGGGGGGGGACTATACTGATGCCCGCGATCGGGCACATAGAGGTCCACTGGACCACCAGGGATATTGGATGGGGGGATTTCGCTTCAGGGATGCCCACAATGGGGCATGGAGGGGCACCGCCCGGTGCGGCAGGAACTAGGGTGGCCACCCACAGGTGGCAGCTGCCATGTTGCACCCTGCAATGTGGCAGCTCACCTGTGGGTGGCCATCACTTGTTCCTTTTTTTTTTGGCTTAACTTTGTGCAGGCACAGGTAGGGGTTGCACATGCATGACTCTGCACATTCCGGGCTGAATATCGGGCTGTGCAGGTTATGTAGGCAAGCCCCCCACCTGTGCTCTGCACATTACTGATGCGCTCCAGCGCATCGGGATTTGTGCGTTGCAATTTTCCCTTTTGAATATCGCGCTGGGGCGCATCAGTGGGTTGTTCATGGCGCAACACTGTTGCGCCATGCGCAATCCTTTTGAATATCTGGGCCATAGTGTCTCACCACACTGTAAGATGGCTCATCCCTGCTATATGCTGAGATTTCATGGCCCCCCCCCACACTTTGACATTTTCTAACTTGGTTCAGTGCTGCATTTCAAAACCACTTCCTGATGTGCTCCAAAGTATAGTACTATGCATCTGAATATTCTGGAAACGTAAGCACTGCAAACAACCCTGTGTCTATATTTTTTTATGATTACTACAGCTACAGTTTCTATAACTTCAGAGAAATAAATCCTATAAGGTTGCTGTCAGGAAGGACTAGTCTGTGAGTTCTGGTTGTGACATCTTCAGTGGCTCTTCACTGAAACTGGCTTTTTTTGAACAAGGTGTGAAATCAGGTTACAAAATAGTTCATAACCTTAAAAAGAAGTAATGCAGAAACTAAATTTTTGTTTTTTTGATTTATTGGGGGTAGGCTGATTCTAATTCTGCAATGTAGTGCTTTTGACCAGACTCCCTCTTTAAAACTAATGTCAAACATAGAGTCTCCAAGCATGTGTAATAATGTGTAAATCTCATATGCATAAACATGCATCTTTGAGCAGTACACAACCAACAAAGAGCTTATCTGGTAAATCTGCCATGCCCTCCCATATTTTAGGTGCACTGCATTGCGTCTCACTGCTGGTGCAAAAGCATTTCTAACATTATCTGGGAATTGCCTTTCCCTGACATCAGAAATACATATCGAGGGAGTAGGGCTAGTCGGTTCCTTTATCTTTTCTGAATGAACTGCTGCACCTCCATCTACCATGGTGGGGTTTTCCCTCTGCATGACAGGGATTTCCTTCCTTACCACACCCTGAGGGGAAAGGGGAAGGGGGCTTCTGCTACTAATTTCTTAGGTATTTTCCCCTCCATCTCAATTATTTAATCTAAAACTGAGTTATTCACCAAAACAGGGTTAGTGCCCTCCACACACACACACACACACACCTGTTCCTGACCAGGGGTAATCTGAGAGCCAGGAGAAGAAGCCTGCAAGTTTTTCTCTTGTTCTCCCTCAACAGGATTTGTATTAGTGGCCACCATTTTTCCCCCCTAAAGATGTTGGGAGATTGGCATCCCATCCAGTACCATCTAATTTTTTAACCCAGCCTGCTCCCTTTAATGTCTTGCCTACCCACCCTTGTTGAACAGGGGAAGGACCTGCTACATGCTCTTGCTGTTCTTCTGGTAGGGAATTCTGCAAGTCATCTGTATGCTTCAGACACCCTTTCAGCCTTCTCCCAAACATCTCTTTAGCTGATACTTTTTTCCTGCCCCCCCGTGACACCCCAATACTAAAAGGAATACATTTCTCCTGCAATAAGTTATGATCAGTAACTTGGTTTGGGGTATGTGCATCACTGGTTTCTAACAGCATTAAATCAACAGGAATATCTCCTTCCCCCGCATTTTCTTTAGTTGCATCTAACTTCAAAACATTGTGGCTCCCATCCGAGTTAGCTACCATTGTAATGGTAATTACCTGCAGGCTCAGAGAGTCATCCTGGGCTTGCAGTATCATTCCAATGGGATCCTGATCTGTGACCTGCTGCACCATCTGGTCCACTTGTAGCAGCGCACTTTCACTTTCCTGAGCCACGGTCGCATTTTGAAACGCCATGCCTTCTTTCCATTTCTTCAGAGCCCACTCCAAATGGCTCCTTCTCTCTCTAAATCAACCCTCCTCATCCTGGATCAAATGATAAATCTACACTGCTGATTGCCATTGCTCTTCAGCTTCTTCCTGAGCCCCCACTTCCATGGCATCATGTAAAATCACAGCATTTTGCTGCTCTATGATTTCCACTGTCAACACAAAATGTTCCTCCGTTCCATGCTCCATGTCCATCTTGGCCTCTTGCAGTACGGGGGTCGAGGAGGAGACCTGCTCCCTAGCCACCTGAACATCTTCCTCCATGCCAAGCTCCATTTGACTGGCTTCACAGCGTCAGACACAGTGCCCCCTACCAGTGAGTAGGGGAATTTTTTATTATGATAACATCAAAAACAAATAATTACAAACAGTGTTAAGTCACACAAAATAATATACAAATCATAAGGTAACTAAAATCAAATAAATATTGCAGGCATACATTATCAGATTATTGTAAAAATAATTATGTGTAAACCTCCCCCTCATTAAAAGTGAAGGGAAATTATATTATTACAACATCAAAGGAACCATTCTTATATGCACTGTAACTCAGATTGCATTAGAAAGGAAAAGAATCCATACAAATCGAAGAAAAAGCAAATACTAAATGGCAAGACAAAACATAGAGGCTAAAGTCCTTGTTTATAATATACATTCTTAAACTTATGCTGAGCACCATCACCATTATCTGTTTATATTTAAAGAACATTGAAAACCATTTCCACCAATAAAAAACCTGTTTAGATGAATAAATTTCAAAGTCCGAGAGATATACTTTTTCCATAGCGAAATGTGTAAGAGTCTCTACTGTTTCATAAGGCCAAAGTTTTTGATAAAGAACCCACTGGCATCTAGCTTGCCAGAGAAAGAATTTTAATCAACAACAAAAAACAACTAATGTATCTCTGTGGTAGTCATTTTCTAAATTAGCAAACTGCCCTAACACCAAATTTTCATAATTTACAGATTTCATCCACCTCATGTGCCATCTTGTGGCAAGGTATTTCCAGAGAGTTTGCATACGAACAGTGAAATAGAAAGTTTTCCATGGTTTCTTCAAGATTAATGCACTTTTCGAAAGGACAGTTCCTTTCTATTTTAGCTTTATATTTAGCATTGCCTCTTATGTTGAGCCTGCCATAAACAGCCAACCATAAAGATTCCCACATATAAGTAGGGACTCTCTTATTATTTAATTGAGATAAGACTCTAGAATTCTGAGAGGAAGGGCAGTTTTTAAAACTTGGTGTGGTTGGGTATATGGAAGCCATTACTATTTTGTATAACTGGGATCCAGTGCTTTTTAGAATTTGTTGAGCTGCAGGCTTGAACCAGAGAGGAATTCGAAAAGTACTAAATAATTTAAGGGGTGTAGTCTGCCATTTGGAAAAATAGCTAAACAGATAAATTTTTGTCCAATAAGAAATTATTGTATTATCAGGGGTTAGACCTATTTTAAGCATTTGAGAGAAGAATAGAGTGTGTAAAAAAAAAAACTATAGGATCCATCATACCTAATCTACCTGTCTCCTTAGGTAAATAGGTATATTGCCATTTATTTATTTATTTATTTATTTAAGAGATTTACCAGATAAGCATACTGAGTGGAATCCACTCGTTTCCAGATGCGACCTGGGAGATTACATATATACAATACAGTTGAAATAAGACAAAGGTTCAAACAGCAGGTACAGAGAGCATACAATAAAGGGTGGGATAACAGGTCCAGAAAATGTTGCAGGCTGAACTATGCAATTGGTACTTAAGAAGCTAGTTTAGAATCAGAGTGCATGAGTACCTAGGACATAAATCAGACCGTGCCCCCTGATAGGGTTTAGTCTGTTTCCCCATAGCATCTGAAAAAAACAGACTATACAGTTTGGTTTCCATTTCTATAGGGAGTGGAAAAATCATAGCTGTATAAAGTATTGTGGGAATTATAAACGGTTTGATAATTTGTATTCGTTTATGTTTAGTGAGTCTCCAATGCCTCCATCTTTGAACTTTTTGGTCTGCCTGTGCTAAAACAGAGTCCCAATTAAAAAGGGCCTGATTTTGTGCTCCAAAATGAATACCCAAAAGTTTTAAGGGATTTGAAGTGATTGATATTCCATCAATGATAATTGGGGCAGGACAGTAGGAGCCAAAGAATAGGCCTTTACTTTTATTCTATTCAGGTGGGCATTAGAGACATATGAGTATTGACTCATTACCTCTGAAAAGAGAGGTACTTGCATAGGATCAGAAAAAAATAAACAGATATCATCTGCATAGGCTTGTATATGAAATCTCTGCACATCATCCAGTCCAGATATCCCCAACCATCTAGGATTATCTGTTAAAAGGCGAAGGAGGGGCTCTAGTGAGAAAATATACAGGAGAGGGCTAAGGTGACAACCTTGCCGTACCCCAGTATTTATGGAGAACCATTTTGTGACCTGATTTCTAATTATCGGGTAGACAATTGCCTCATTATATAATGATTTTAGCCATTGCATTACTGGTAGTGGGACTCCATATTTTTCTAGAGTTAAAAAAAGAAATGGGCAATAAAACCTGTCAAAGGCTTTGTATTGGTCCAAGGAAATAATACATCCTGCTTTCCCGTTCAATGAAACATAATCAGTTATGTCCCTTATTATTATTAGGGCCTGCTGAATTTTCCAGGTAGGCCACAAAACTGCAAAGGGGGAAAACCAGACTTGCAAATTGTTTAAGCCTATTATTAATAATAATAGCCAATATTTTGTAGTCAGTATTTAAAAGAGTAATTGGTCTCCAATTGTTAATAGAGGATTTATCTCCAGATTTATTAAGAAAAATTAAAAGTCCTTCTGTGAACCACTTTGAGGTGTTATAATTAGATAGAAAGGACCCAAAAATGATCTTCAAACATTGTGACAATGGTTTAGAAAAACATTTATAAAATTCATTTGTCAAACCATCTGTGCTGGGTGATATGACATTTTTCAGAGACTTGATTGCTAACTCGATTTCCCTGGCTTCAACAGGTTTTGTTAAATTGGATTTGTCATCTGGGGGAACTATGACTGACATGTTATTTAAAAATTGCTCTATTATGACCTCGGGGGGGGGTCCTGGGGATTGTGGGAAGCAGTGAAATATTTTATGACTCCATTCAGTACCTCTATTGAAGTTACCAAATTGCCATCCTTAGACAGGGATTCTAAAAGGGTGGCATCCTTGAAGGTTTTGAAAGCCTCATATGGATCTCCTTGAGGGGACTTCTTAGTTCCATTAAGTAGTAAAGCATTCATAGTCTGTGCTCTGTCATATTGAAATTTGGTCATTTCCATTTTTACTAAATTAATTTGATCTGTATAGTCAATTTTAGAAGTATTTGCTGCAGAGTACAAATTCTGGAGACGGTGCCTCATTTTTAAGTACAGTAGAAATTTCTCATTACCTTTTTTCTTTTCATAGTTTATAAAAAATGCCTTTAAATCTACTTTGGAATCAGCCCACCAAGTTCCCATCTCTTCATATAAAAAATGTACTGAAAGACGTGCATACAAAATATTTGTAATTTGACTTATTATCCTTGGGTCAGATAGGATGGAAGAATTCGGTTTCCACCTAGGCCGCAGACGTGAGTGATCTGGAGTAGTTAAAAAGGAACAAAGTAGTAATTAATGGTCTGAGAACTCAGTAACTATAGTTTTGAATTGGAATAAAGGTAGTCTTTGAGATAAATATGTGATCTATAGTGGAAGTGAATATGCTTCTGCGGAATGTAAATTTAGGTCCTGAAGTCTGATACATATTACAATGTAATAGATCTGCTGCATCTATCAACTTCCGTAGTGCATTTGAGTCACAATATACCTTCTTTCCTTGGGGTGTCTTGCCACCAAGAGAAGATTGCATACTACAGTTAAAATCTCCACATAAAACATTTTTGGATTAAGTGATTAAATAAGGCCGTAAACTATCAAATAATGCTACTCTCTCAGACTTGTTCTGTGGACCATATACATTAATTAATCTGCAATGCTTGTTATCCCATAAACCATCTAGAGTCAATGCTCTTCCTGGAACCAAATCTATTAATTTAATGAGAGTGAAGTTAAATTAATTGAATAGAAATCCTATGCCATCTGCTGTTTCCATCCCAAAGGACTAATAAGAAGGTCCCCATACCCACTCTCTTTGAAATACCCTTGCCTGGTCACTGTTATGCATCCAGGTTTCCTGCAAAAAGCAAATGCCAATAGCTGTATCATGAATTTGATTGAAAGCCACAGATCTCCTTCTTGGATTAATGAGGCTATGTACATTCAGTGATCCTATTCTAAAGGGGGCTATGCTAGATTAAAAAAAAAAAACTATCTCGAAGTTCTTTTTTTCTCCTTTTCTTTTTCTTCCCTTTATAGTCCAAATTACACTGCTTTGTTATGCTAGCCTCTGTTTTTATGGATTGAGAGTCAGAATATTCCATATCCACCTCTGTGTCCCCCCATTGGGTTGTTAAGACTGTGAAAGGGTTCTTGGAGTCAATGTCCTTGGGGGTTGGGGCCAAATCCATTTTCAGATTCCTAGCTGATCTCCTGACAGGAACTGGTGTGAAGGGTGCTTGACTGCAGGAGTTGGAAATGTCCTCTATAGGGTCAGTATAGCACACTGGGAGTAAAGAATCTGGTGCTGATTGTGCAGGGGAAGTGGGGACATGGGGGAGTATGGGTTCAGTGTTTCCTTGCTTCTCTACAGTGACAGTTTTTTTTGGGGGGTGAAGGTGTCGATTCTGCCAAGGGGTCTAAAGTTGTTCGATCAGGAACCAAGGAAACCTTATGTTGTGAAGATACTGAATCCTGCGCATCCTGAATAAGGAGATCCGGGCTTAAACATGTGGCCTTGTTTTTGGCTGCCCATGGGCATTCAGTAAATACATGGCCAGTATCCTCATAAAGATCACAACTGGTTAAATTTGCACATTGAAAGGCAATATGCCCACACTCTCCACAATTATCACACCGAGGTCGATCACATGAACTAGAGAGATGCGTTCTTGATCCACATTTGTAGCAGGCCCTTGGCTGACCAGCATAAAAACAAACACCTCTATCCCTACCCAACAAGAAGAGTTAGGAACATGTTCAATATCAGATTTGTTTTGTCTACGTTTTACTTTGTAACGCCATCCCCCTGTCCAGAACATTTCTGTTTCTAAAATGGCTTCTGGTGGACTCATCACATCACATTTTTGACTTAACCAATAAGTTATGTCCTCCACATGGACCGCCTCATTCCTGAACATCACAGTGACATACTTAATTAGTGGTTTTGTTAAAGGAATAACCATAAAGGGGGTCCATGCGGGGGAGAATTTAACTTGATTATACCTTTCCCAAACTAAATTGAGGGCATAGGCAGATCTAAAGCTAACATCAAAGTTGTCTTCTCCTGAAATGTTTATAAAGACAAAAACTTCTCTTGGGGAGAAGTGTAATGAGTCTATTAACAATAGTTTGCCCACATAATGTCTGTCTGGCCTAGCATCCAGCCCTCCCTTGTATCTACTGCGAAATGCATTTCACCTAGGTACTGCTTCTTTCTTGATTTTGGCAAATAGTTCTGACAGCAGTGGTTTCTGAGGTGCAGCAGAAGCCTGCAAATTTCCACATGTTAGGGAGGGGGGTTCTGAGGCTGAATTGTTAGCCAAAGGTACTTTGACTATCTGTTGAATGCCTTTATTGGTTACAGGATCATATGTGAGAGACTCTTTCCCTTGTGAATGATCAATTGAAAGTGCTCCTGTGGGCTTTTCAAGCTGTGGAACTGTTGGGCACCATCCAGGTGTGTTCTGAGAAAAATTAAGCTTTGGATCCCATTCAGAAGTGGGACTCCATATGCCATCTGTATTTTGAGCCCATCGTGCCTCACTTAGCGCTTTCTGGGGGGACCAGAATTCAGTTATGGGAATATTCAATGATAGAGGCTCTTTAACAGCAGCTGGTACAATATTGGGTCTCTTTAAAGTGTCCATTCTTGCTGAGGGAAGTGTATGACTGCTTAGGAGATGTCTGTTTGTGCTTGTAACTGCCGTTCATTTCCCTTTAAGATCCTTCCATAACCCAGCTCTAGACGAAGAGTTTTGAGGAAAGGTGAAGTCAGTTGCTTCTTTTTGGTGTGAGGCATCAGTTTGATAAATCACCTTTCCCTCTCTGGATGCTAGCATTGTGTCGGGATGAAAACTTCTTAACACAAATCCTGCTGTCTTAGAAAGTGTTGAACAATGTGGTGCTTCTTTGCTTTCGGCACTCTCGGTTGCCGACAGTTTCTCACAATCAGCTGTTTTCTGAGGTATCGTAACCTGCTTTAGCTCCGTAAAAGACTGATCACATTGCTGAACTGTGGTAGGACTAACATTTATTGGCTTTTGACATGAGTTATCACTAACTCCTGGACTGCCAGCCGTAATCGTCTGTTCTTTATGAAAAGCAGGAGAATCCTGCAGAGAGGAGATGGAGTCTGACTCACCTGGTTCTGTTGCACTCCGGTGGGATGCCACATCACTCTCAGGTGTAGGTCTGTTGACAAGTGGGTCTGGAGTTTTGACAGCCAGCGTTGTTTTCTGCAGCTGGGTGAGGTGTTTCATTAATTGTTCCGTTTTGAACAAATTCCGTTCCTTTTCTTTGGTGAGCATTTCCATCAAGGATTTTTCTAAGAAGACATCAGGTACCATATCGGAGGCCAATTCCACCTCAGGCATTCCTCGTCCGTGAGCCTTGTTCAAAATAAGTTGTTCCATAACTTTAAGCTCATCTGGGTCTGAAGTGACATCCATAAAAATTTCCGAATCTTCCAAAGGGTCATCTGCAAGAAGGGCTGCCTGCCCTTCCAACCAGGCATTCTGCTCCTCCAGAGCTCCACCAGAAGTGGCCATAGCTCACTGACAGCAAGTCCCCCTACTGCAAGAGTAGGGGAATTTCCACGGTGTCCTGGCCAAATTCCCCTATTCACTAAAACTACCACCAACAGCTTAATCTAGTTCTGTAAGTGAGTCTACATCTATACACATACTCTCCTTTCACTTGCCCCTGGGTTGCACCTGGAAACAAGCCTTGGCTTAGTGTGCCTCTCCCGGTCACAAACTTTCAAATAAATAATGCATGCAAGCCCAGTATTCAAGGCAGGGGACTCCATCTGTAAACAAAGCTATGTCTGATTTCTGCACTGTCAGCTGCTACACAAATTTCTGGAAAGGCCGGTATTTAAGAAACTATGTTCTCATCTTTCAAACAAAAGCCTCCTAACTAGGAACAAATTTAGTTCCAGACAGGTGCATAGAACAATGCATGCCATAGGTAAATTTATGAATGATACAATTTCCGAAAATGATAAGGGTGCCTAAATGGGACTATCTATATAGATCTGAATAAGGCCTTGGACTTGATAGAGCATCAGCTAATGTTGCGGACACTAAAACTCCTAGGTAGAGGCTCTCAGCACACAAATAGTATTAAGACTATGGTATGTTTTAAACAGAACACATATGATAAAGGTAAATACATACCTCTCCTCATTTGTCGAGTTCCAAATGGGGGTTCCTCAGGGATCTGTATTAGGCCTGTTATTCACATTGTTTAGAAATGACTTACCTATTATTGTTATCAATGTTTCTGTTCAACTTTATGCCAGTGATAAAATTATTTATGTTAGCAGCTATGGGTGCATGAATACCTTATTTTGAATATTAGGCTGAATATTTGTATTCGGGTATTCAAATGTTCGGACATTCGTATTTATTATTCGTGTTCTTGAGAAAAAAAAACAGTCCCACCCTCCTCTTCAGCCCAGTCCTTTAAAAATGCAACCCTTCACCCCACCCTCTACTACAATCCCAATCAAACCATCCCCCAAGCACCCACAGTTTCATGTTTCACAAAACAAAAACCTCCCATGGGTGGATGACTGGCACAGCCCACCTGACTCCATGGACAGACACGGTCTTAAGCTCTGTTAAAGTATCAAAAAATTATTCCCCCACTCCCCACCCTGGCATCATCCAACTCCCACCCTCCTGCCTCAAGCAAGAGAAAGACAAGTGCATGTGACAAGGAAGGTGACCAACATAACCCACCCTCCTCCATAGCTGGACTCCTTCTAGTAAATGAAAATGCTCCTGCACATGCTCACATAGTAAAACAGCTGATCACCAAAGCTGTAAATAAAAAACTTGGGGCCATCTAGACAGTAGAATGCTGCCTAAGAACTGAGGCCAGAAAAGTGGTTGTACCACATACCCTGTTTCCAGTGCTTGAATATGGAATGATTGTTTACAGCATTGTCTCCAAAAAGAAGAAAGTCAGGTTGTGCATCATGTTGAAATGCTGATGATCAAAAATTTGATGGAATTTTGGAACATTCTACAGAATTCCATCGGTACTGGATAACTGACATTTTGCATGTGGCATGTGCTTTACAGATTGGGAACCTGCAGTTTACATAAACTGTAGATTCTTTTTTCTCCAATTCACAGGAAATTATTCCCCAGTTTATGTATTCTGCAGAAAATTATTTTGAGATTTACTCAGAAATGCTTCTCTGAATTCCACAGAATTTAAAAGCATTTTGGAAATGGAATTGCCATTCCACACCAATTACTTTAGAGGAATTCCACATCCCACACAGCCCAATAAGAAAGACAAATTAAATACTGCATAATACAATAGCAGCAGCACCGATTGTAGGTTCATCCACCACTGCCAAGTGCAATCACAAATGGCCATCCTACTGAATCTTGGAAAGGTGGATATGCCTGTGCTACAAACAGCTATTTCACATAGTAAAAAAATAAAGAAGCAGAGACATTGTGCAGCCTCTTCCAAGTGCAAAAACAAACACTACAACCTCCTCTCCATGCCACCAACATTTTCAACATCCCCAGGACAAAGATAAAAACTGAAGAATGTAGTTTCTCATACCAGGGACCATGGTTATGGAACAAACAACCTCTGGGTACACAAAATGAATCAAACAATGCTCCATTTAGAAACTATGCTGTGAACTACTGTACACAATGACCTACTCAACATGAAACCTTTCAAAGTACAAATCAAAATGTTTATACTGTCTATGTGATTTCAGGTATGCCCTATTATCAGCTGAGATTGATACCTTGTATATACATTGAAATCATTTAAATTGATGTTATATACCAAAATCATTCAAACTGATGTACTGTACTATTTTCCATGTCTCCCCAGGTTGTGACTGAAAAAGGGACTTATATTCTACCGTACTTGATTATCAATAAACAAAAAAAAAAGATCATAACAATAGCTGTGATCTAACAATCCTTAGTTATGCCCTGTGTATGAAGTACAGAGTGAATGCAGGAAGAAGGGACATGGGGTGCAGGCTGCAGTGTATATAAGGGATACCATAAGGGTAGTTGAGGATATGTCTATTTCAGTAAAGGAGAAAGTGCAGTTGCAATGGCTTCAGGTGACAGCAGAAAGAATGGAAGTCTCAGAATAAGAGTGGTTGACAGACCAACAACTCATGCTGAAGAGTGAGCAAAGGTGTTGGAAAGGAAAATCAGAGGACAGCAAGCCTGGGTAAACTTATACTCCTGAGGTATTTCAGTTACTTGGATGTTGACTTTACAGCAGCCAAATGAGTGACAGGTCTGTGGAAGTAGTACAGGACTGCTTCCTCAGTCAATGGATGATGTACACAACCAATCGAAGCACAGTCTTGGATCTCATTATGTCAAATCAGGACATTATCAGTGATATTAAATTAGAGGATTCTATAGGACAGAGTGATCACAGCACTGTAAAATGTAACATTTTTATGGATGCTCAGGACTTAACTCTAGTACTGTGGTCCATAACATTACAAAACTTGAACTTTGACAAGATGCTGGGGTAACTAAAAATAGACTGAAGAATATAAAGGAGCGGGTAGAGAAAGAACAAATGGGCAGCAATAACAAGTGCAGTATTGGGGGCTTCCCAGGAGCGCATCAGATATGTTAAGTAATTTAAAAAAAAATGCAAACCTATCTGGTTCAATAAGAAGGTGAGGGTGGCATTAAGAGACAAGGAAAAGGCTTTTAGGACCTACAAAGGGAAGCAAACAGAAACAATTAGTGCAGAATATAAGGAAAAACTAGAACTGACTAGCAGTTAGGGCAGAATATAAGGATACACTAGAATTAACTAACTTCAGTGGTAAAGGCAATCATAGAATTGAAAATAGCTTACTGGGTTCAAGATAATAGCAAAACTTTCTTCAGGTATATTAGAGAAAAAAGGCAGACAAAGGACAGCATAGAGAGGGGTCAGACAGATGGAAAGAGTTTGGAGGATGATTTGGGGAAAGAGAGCATTTTGAATGACTACTTTAGGTTGATGTTTGCAGCTGAGGCTATAGTCCCAGCCCAGTCAGTGAGATAAAGTTCATGGGCCCAGGGGAATATACAGTAAGATGGAGATAGGTAGTTTATCCAGGGACAGAGTACTCAAGGTACTCAAGACTTAAGGTAAACAAATCCCTAGGACTGGATAGGTTACACCGCAGAATGCTAAGGGAGATGTGATAGGCTTCAACAGCATCCCTAGTGGACCTTTGTGTCTTTAATAATGGGTGATGTAACAACAGACTGTAGAGTCACAGATGTGGTACCTCTACAGAAATATATTGTCAAAAATATCCAGAGAAATACAGGGCAGTGATTTTGATGTCTGTTGTAGGTAAGCCATTAGACAGACTAGTAAAAGTGAACATGATGGAGTTAGTTGAAAATAAAGAACTTATGGATAGAAAACAACACTGCTGTTTCAAAGTACAAATCAAAACCCCTCCTAGAGGGAGGTTGTGTCAAATGAACTTGATGGCTTTTTCAAGTAGGTGACAATTGATATTCGGAGTCAGGAAGCTGCTGTCCAATATTTGTACTGCAGTAAAGCCTTCAACTCCATTCCACATAGGAGAGTGGTGAAAAAGATGCCTGATCTTGGTTTAGAGGAAGGGTTAACGTGATGCAAAGGGAATTGATTTCTGGACAGGACCTAGAAGGTGGTTCCAAATGGATAATTCTCAGAGGTGAAGAAAGTGACAAGCAGGGTTCCCCAAGGGTTTATCCTAGGACCAATTCTGTCTGATAAGTACATTAGTAATATGAAGTGGGACTGCAGAGGAAAGCATGTCACTGTGCAGATCATACCAAACTCTGTGCCAAGGTGGATAGTAAGGAAGGAATCAATATTATGTAGAGATGTGGCGAGACTGGAGAATTGGTCTAGTATTTACAATTGAAATCTGAAATGCAATGCAAAAAATGCATGCAAAAATGCATATTGGTTTCAAGGAGCGGACCCATAGATAGAACACCGGATCAGTGGGGGAATGGTTAAACACTCTAGAGAGAAAAGAGATCTAGGGGTAAAACTATCAATAGCCTGTGATCCTACTCTCAGTGTAGTAAGGCATACTGAAAGGCTAATAGGAAGCTGAGATGCATCAAACAGGGCTTTACTAGTTGGAGAAAGGAGGTGATTATGCCACTATATACAGTGGGTCACTGGTTAGTCTGCAGCTGGAATACATTGTGCAGCTCTGTAGCCCATATCTAAAGAGGGATAGGTTAGAAATGATACAGAGGAAGCATAAATGATTCTGGACAGCAGGTCAAGTTCTACAAAGAGACAGTGACAAATCTCAGTATGTACAGTACTCCTGGAAGATATGAAGAGAAAGAGAGAGATAAAAACATACAGATACCTACAGGGGTACAACAGGGTGGCTCACTCAGAGTTGTTCAAGATGATCGTCACATCAACCACCAGGGACCCCAATCTCAAGCTGGTTGGAAAAGGTTCAAGGACATTTAGGACATATGTTTTTACAGAACAGATGGTGGAAAAATGAAATACACTGTCAGAAAAGTGGTCAATACAGAGTCCATTGTGCAATTCAAGGCCAGATGGATTAACTTTAAGGGGATTATTAGCCATGGGGGGGGGAATGGAAAGTAAGATTTTCAAGGATATCTCTTGCAGCAAGCCACATCTACAGAACTATAGCCGTTAGGACCACATGGAAAACTTTCTAGCTAGCAGTCTACTAGGGGCCATCCATGCTGACGATATCAGCCAATGTCATCCCTCCAATATTAACATGGATGCTCAGTTTTTTTCCTACCATCGACTATCGCGTGTTGGACTCAACAGAGAACACTGCCACTTCAGTCAACTGCCAGATCTTGGATTTTTCCTTTCTTTTATTTTTCTCACTCTAGTTAGTAATCACCTTATTTTTAAAGTGATTCCTCCCTCTGTTTCTATCTACCACTTCAGAGAAACTTTTCATAGTTTGCGGGTGCACCTAGAAGATCACCAACAAGGACAATCATGATGCCTTCGTCCATTGTCTCAGTGCCATCTTTGACGTCCAGGCCTGCGAGGTCTGCCTCAAATTCAGCCAGACCACTGGGTGATGCTGTCAAAAGGTCCTAGAAGCCTTTCTCCTCAGACAGATGGTTGCCCAAATGGAGAAGGAGCTCCAGAGAAGAAGTTCCCCCATCTCACCATCTCCTTCCATGGGCTTCCACTCCTCCAAGGCCTGAGACAAATCCACTGACAAACACAAGCACCGGGATAAAGACAGACCTAGGGACAAGGCCTCCCTGGCCTGTTCTCGGTTGCTGCTTCGAGCACCGGCCATTGCTGGGTCAACTGATTTGGCAGTGACCCCTGCTGCCTTCCACACCCTCTCTTCCACAGGAACTGCTTTGGAAGCACTGCCCGCTGGTCACTCCTTGGCCGGCACTGACTCATCGATGCTTCAACTCTTGTCATTTAGTCCATTCAGAATGGCATTGGGTCCAAACAGTGGCAACAGTAATAGCGTTGGCATGTTGCACATGGTAAAAACTGCACATTTTTTTTCCTGAGGGGCTTTGCCCCCTTGCACCCCCCTACTTTAATATTCCCCTTCTGAGGGGGAGCGGATCCCGGGGAAAGTTATAATTCGTGGGGTGATGGAATACTGTTTCCATGGCCCCATGTAATAAAAAACGAAGTCCCAAAGTGTAAACATTTTTATAATACCAGGATTAGAACCCTGGTCTCCGTGTCCCAGTCCTCCACACCACAGGAGCAGCTTGGCCAGCCTCCTGTCCCTTGCAGCTCTTGTTCTGATTACAGGACAATGGACAGTGACCAGAGGAGTGCTTACAGCAAGCACTGTAAATCCCCCCTCACTCTCCATGTGAGCACTTACCAGACTAGTGCTGTGAATTGCAGCATTATTCTGGTAGTGCTCATCTAACCAGGTGCCTTCAGAATCAGGGCAGCTGTCAGGGTCTTCCACTGGACATCTTTTGGCTGGTGGAGGCCTCTCAATGCCAGGAGTTTCACATTCCCCATCGATGCCCTTGATAATTTTGTCAATGTTGGGGATTCAGCCTCCCTCATATATGCCTCCAGCCATCTTTTTGATGCTGGGATCCCAGCCTCCCCCATTGGCACCCTAGACCACCTTGGCGGTGCTGGGGCTGTAGCCTTTTTCATCAATGCTGCTGGCCATACAGCTAATGCTGGGGCCTCAGCCTCCCTCATTGATGCTGCCAGCTGCACTGCCAATGCTGGGGACCCAGAACCCCCCATTGATGCCACTAGGTGCTCCAACGATGCTGATTACCATCAATGTCCAGACCATGCTCTCCTCCTTCTGGGAGTTCATGCACTTCATTGTTCCCCCTCTGGGCCTGTTAATTCTGGGGCCTACCAGGCCAGTTCCTTCACTGATGTCTTCCATGGTAATGTGCCCTTCATGCCTTCAGTCATCGCCATCCTCTGTGCCCTATTCAGAGCCAGGGGATGAGGATGAGAACAATCCTGATCTCCTTTCTCCTGATGATGAGGAGGATGAGAACAGGGGTCCTAGGAGCCCTTCAGCTACCTCTACTGTTTCTTCAGGGGTTGAGAACCTCACTAAATATGCACCAAGATCCTGCCCTGATGACCCTTGCTTCATCTCAGTGATGAGGCAGCTGTAAGGAGCTATGGGGTTTGAAGCTGAGGAGCAGAACATTATCAGGAAAAATCTGACAGAATACCTGAAATTCCCAGATTCTCCCCCTCTGATCATTCCTCCTCTGCTGACTGCATTTGAGGATCCCACTATAGCTGCCTGGTACAGGCCAGATATGATTCCTGTGATGCCCTGAAAGGCAGACAAATTATACCAAGCTTCATCGGGGGAAGCCTTTCTTTGCAAAGCAACCAAGGGAAGATTCAGTAGTAATAAATGCTGCCCATGATAGGTCCAAGAGATCTCAGCACCTCAGCTCCTTCTCCCCAGATAAGGAGTCCAGAAATCTGGACATTATGGGCAAACAGGCCTATGCCTCTTCCACATTGGCCATCAGGGTTATTAACTACATTGCCCATACGGTCAAGTTTCAAAATACCCTCTGGATTGCTCAATTAAAGAATAGTAAGTCCCCGGGGCTAGATGGCTTTCTGCTGGAATTATATAAAACTTTTGCGTCCCTGCTCTTCCCCGTTCTCCTAGTGGTTTGTCAAGATGTGATGGATGGAGGGGAGGTGCCAGAGTCGTGTGGCAGCTGGCTCAGATTATAGTTTTACCTAAGGCAGGAAAGGACCCACTGGAATGCGAGTCATATAGACCCATATTGTTACTAAATGCAGATCTAAAAGTTTTCGCTGGCCTCTTAGCAAATAGACTCCAAGTAGTAATACCATCACTAGTACATGAGGACTACACTGGGTTCATCTCAGGCAGATTCCTGCCTGATAATATTAGGCAGCTGCTTAATATAATTTCAACCCAAAAATCCCAGAAAAAATTCCAGATAGTAGTTTCCATGGATGCTGAAAAAGCATTTGATAGGATCAATTGGCAGTTTCTAAAACCATCCATGGAAAGAATGAAATTTGGCCCCAAATTTTTGCAAGCATTTTTCCAACTTTATAAGACCCCTAATGCACTGGTGAGGGTAAATGGCATTAATTCAGAGTTTTTTGCCCGGTATGCCCCACATACGGTGACACCAACATAGCAAACTACATCCCTGTCGGCAAAATCGACACTTTGCCAACAGATCGCTGTGTTGGTGTGCCCGAGACAGGGGCACACTGTCTCCTGGTCCTTAACCCCACCCTGAATCAACTCTGACTGGAGTTCAGAATCCTAAACAAGGGGGGGGCGAGCCCCCACATGGGGAGTTTGGAGGGCTAAGCTCCCGATAAAAAAAAATGGACCGGGAGATGCACAGGAATCATGTTAACTGCAACTTTCGGAAGACATGATTCCTGTTGGCGAGATGCCAGTCGACAAAAGGGTTGTTGAATCGGCATCATAGAGCCTTTTTTCCCCTATCCCATGGTACCCAGCAGGGATGCCCACTTTCCCTGCTCCTGTTCACTTTGAGTCTGGAGCCTTTGGCAACAAAGGTGTGACAAAACCTTCACATTAGCGAGATTATGGCGGGCGGTATAGAACAAAAAGTGTCTTTATGTGCTGGTGATTCTATTTTTTTCTCACCTTCAGTGACCACAGTGCCTCATTTGATAACTCTGCTACAGTTGTTTAGCCTAATTTCAGGATATAAACTTAACTTCTCTCAGATGGAGGCTATTGTGGTAAGTGGGAGGTGCCCTCTGGGTTTCAAGCAGACGTTTCCTTTTACATGGGCTCTGAGAAACCAAATTCAATATCTCAGCATCCAGATACTGTATCTACTGACCACTCAAGTCTCTTTTCTTTTAATTATGAGAATATTTGGGAAACACTTCAATCTGACTTGGCATGGTGGCATCTGCTCCCTGTGTCTCTGGTGGGAAGAGTAGATGTGGTAAAGATGAATGTTTTGCTGCACCTCCTTTTCCTCTTTTAATGCCTGCAAGAGCCTTTGATTAATGGTCAAGAGATCCGAAATGCATCAGGCAGGTTATGTCTGTGTGTCCTTTTTAAAAGTAAAATGATATTTTAATCAACAGACCCGGGTGTCCATGTATTTAGAGGTGGTGAGTGCTCGGCTTGCATTTTTGTACATGTCTGCTTTTTATCCAGAGCACCACCCTCCAGTGTGGGATTTCTTCAGAATTAATAATTGAGAACATACAGAGCCTGGGGGTTGGAGATGGTTGCGTAGTCAAAAGTTTGGACTAGGTTTAGGTCCCCTGCAGTTGATATTGTTCACCTTGTTTTTCTCACTTGTTCTGAGAGGATTTATAGTTTGGATATTAACATAGGACCAGTTTTATTCTATTTGTAAGAATTATCTCAGTATGAATACCCTAGTTAACCCTCTAGTTGAGGAGATTCCACTAGTAACATCATAGTACTCATTGAATGACACTATCTACAGGTACTCTGCCTCCCCCCCCTTTTTGAGTTCACACATGCGCCTCAAACTCTTTGGGATAGTGACTTTTGAGGGGTGTAACACTGTCTGTCCAATGCAGAGTGCTTGCAAGGGGCTCAACAGTATCACACCAATCATCAGCCAGGCTAGTCATGCTGCTGTTTTGCATGAAGTGGTCTGCACTTGAAAAGAAAAAGCTGCATCAATCATGTGGTGGCTTGTTCCTTTCATCTGTAGGTCACCACGCAGCAAACAGCTGTTTGCATCACGATCAGCCTGGCTGACGTCTCCACCCCCTCGGCACCCCACTGGTCTCTTCCTGGAAGGTGGGAGGAGGAGCTTTCCTGGCCTGACTCCTCCGTGTCCTGTTGTCTCTGTTTGTTTATTTTCTCCCACCCATGTGGAGTAGGCCACAGCCTGTGCTCCATACGGGCTGGGAGTATATAGTGCCCCTACAATCGCGCTAGCGGATCCCCCCCACCTACTTATACCAGGGTTCTCAATCCCCATGTCAGCATGTATCCCCCCTCCCCCTTTAATATGACACACTGGGAGCCCACAACATTGTGCCAAAAACTAACTGTGGTGTTTCTGACTCCAGGATGCCCACTCCCGGTGTTGAGTGTGCCCCCCCACACCCCTATATTCTCAGCCGACCTCAGGGTGCCCAATCCACGTGTTAGCATTGTTCCCCTTCCCCTCCAGTACTTGGGCACTCTGGGAGCGGAAATACATGTTATTAATCCATGTTATTAATATTTTACCTGTAAAACAGAAAACAGTCCCAGAACGTCTTTTTTTAAAAAAACTGAAAAAAAAAGAAAACGGTTCCTTGTTGTTCCCGGCCCCCTCCCCAAATTTCACCCTCCTCTGCATCCCACCTCCCCACAGTCCCCCTCACCCATACTTACCTCCAGAGGTTGGGAGCAGTGATCTTCTGTGGACCTGGAACATGTCTGCACTCTTCAAAAGCCGATTGCAAACTGAAGAAAATCACGATAAGCCCTATAATGGCAATCAATGGGGGGTTTCAGCTTAGGTTGCTATCTCAGCCACTTTTTGGGGTTTTGGTACCAAGTTTTCAACATGGGGTTCTTGGGACCCCACCTCATGAACACTGTCATTTCATTTCTCAGTCCTGAAAGATAATTTTGTGGTTGCTGTGCAGAATCAGCTTTCAGAACCAATTAACAAAATGACAATGCCACTGTTCATGAGGTGGGGTCCCAAAAAGCTCTTGTTGCAGAAAAATGACTGCATTATGAGTGTCCGTTGGGCAGTTTCTAAGCATGCTCATAACGTCATCAATTTTTAAGATTTTCACTCCAAATTTCAAACATTGCCATTTTTTCATATCCCCTTATGAACAGTGCAGCTGTAATTTTTTTGCATCCTTCCCAAAATGTGTTTTTGCAAATGTGGCACAGAATGGCATGGTCACTGTGAGAAATCAACTTTCAGGACAGATTAACATAATTCCAGTGCCACTGTTCATAAGGGGAGGTCCCAAAAAGGCCATGTTGAAAATTTGGTGAAAACATTCCAAAAAATGACTGCGTTACGAGCGTGCGTTGCACAGTTTCTACGCACACTCGTAACCTTACCACTTTTTCATATTTTCACTCCAGATTTTCAACAGAGCCATTTCTTCACACTTCCTCATGAACAGTACAGCAGTCATTTTTCACATCCTGCCCAAAATGTGTTTTCACACCTGTGGTGCTGAATGGCACACTAGCTGTGCAAAATCACCTTTTGGGATTGAGTAACGAAATAATACTGCCACTGTTCATGATGTGGGGATCCCAAAAAGCCCATGTTGAAAATCTGGATCAAAATTACCAACAAACACCCGGGGTGTTAGGGTTTTCAACCATAATGCCCACCCTGTTAACAGACTGACAGGTGTCAAGGGTCTGAATTGGGGTCATCAGCTGTAATTCTCACCCCATTCCACCTCCACCACATCCTGCAACCACTGACAGGCATTGAGGTGTACCATGGGGTCTTCAGCCCCTAAAGTTCACCCCATTTTCCTAAACTACACCCATCTCAGCTTATTTCCCTGTGGAATGGGGTGAGCGTAAGGGCTGAAGACCTTAAGGCACACTGCAACACTGCTCACTGTCTGTATGGTAGGGTGAGGTAGAATGGCATGAGTGTTATGGCTGATGACCCAAAGGTACACCCCCAACACCTGTCAGTCTCTACAGGGTGGGGGTGGGAGTTGGCATTATTTCAATACTTCACTGCCATTCCTATTATGCAGCTCTCTAATGCCTGCATTACCAATGCCAATACCAGCAAGCAAACATTCGACATTGACAAATGCTTGTTTTTCTAATGAAGTAAACCAGTGCTGGAAGAACATAAGAAATTTGTGTTGAGAGTGATGCTTAAAAATGCAAGGCAGAGGAATATACACAGAAAAATATGGGAGGCATGAAGAACAGCAATACCAACAGCGAACTTTCAGCATTGACAAATTTCCTGTTTTTTCTTTTTCTTTTCCTCATGAAGGATAGAGACACACATTCATAGAGTAGAGGCTTGGTGGCAAAGATATGCAAGGATTTATGGATTGAATAGTTACAAAACTAGAGACTTATTATTGAATGTATCTGATCAACTGTATGATATGATGCTGTATCATTTTACGAAATAAAGCTGAATTAAAAAATTAAAAACCTCTGGAAGAAGGGCAAAGCTGCAGTTCAGGCCCTTCCTGAGGGTCCCCAGAGACAGAAGCTGCTTAAAGCCCTCCAGTCCTGGGCTGATGTGGGCAAGCACCTCTTGATGGTGGCCTACAATGTTGTAGATGCCTCTGCTAGAGCAGCTGCAGTTGGCATCTGTCTCAGATTTCATTCTTGGCTCAGGGTGTCAGGTTTTGCCACTGACATACAACAGTCCATCTTGAATGACCCCTTCAGAGGCTACAAGCTCTTTGGTGTGTATGTACAGGACATTCTTTCTGACCTACAGGCCTCAGAGAGAACCATGCATTCAGTTCACTTCCTTTACCAAATGTAGCCAAGAGGTGGCTAAAAGGTGCCTTTTCTTCGGGCCTCCCACAGACCCAAGCCAGGTGCCCGACAGCTAGCCAAGCACCGAGCAGCCACAACTCTGCCCACTCCTATCTCCACCACTGGGAAGGCTCCTAAAGATGGAGGTGCAGCCCCGCCCACTGGCCTTACCTCAGTATGGCTCTTGGTCAGACCCCAACCCTCTAGAACTGCAGGAGATGGTGGCAGGGGGTCACTTCTCCCTCCACCTGGACAGGTGGAGGGAGATCACATCAGATGCTTGGGTCCTGCAGCTCATAGAGCAAGGCCACATGGTAGAACTCCTGGAGTGCCCTTCTGATATTCCTCCAGTTCTTTCAAGGTACCTTCAAAATCATGTTCCAGTGTTGTTGGAGGGTATTTGCATGCTGCTGTAGAAAAGAGCCCATATAACCAGCTAAAGAAGATCAGAGGAACAGAGCATTCTATTCCCACTTCTTTCTAGTTTTCAAATCCACAGAGATTTGTGACCCATCCTGGACCTAAGAAATCTGAATTTCTACATCCACTACAAGAAGTTCAGGATGGTAACCCTCCAAGGTCTGCTGCCTCTACTGCACAAGGAAGACTGGATATGCTCCATGGACATGCAGGATGCATACCTGCACATAAAGATTTGTGCTTCCCACAGGCAGAATCTCAGATTCCTCTTCCGGGGATTGCCCTTTGGCTTGTCTTCTGCATCACAAGTTTACCAAATGCTTGGCAGTGGTGGCAGTAGCCCTCAGGATGGAGGGGCTGTACATCTTCCCTTACCCGGACAACTGGTTGCTCTATGTTCAGCATGAGGAGCAAATCACTCTCACCCTAGCACATACCAGACATCTGTTCCATGTCCTGGTGATTATGGTCAACCTGTACAAGTCAGTTTTGACCCCCTGTTAATGTCTCCAGTACATAGGGGCCATGCTGGGTATGGCCCAGGGTGCGGCCTTCCTACCCCAGGACAGAGCGGAATGCCTGATAGAACAGGCCCGGTTCCTTTAGAGCAACTGGTATGTCATATCCAGAACATTCCTGTGGCTGCTGGGCCTCATGGCTGCAGCCATTGTCATGGTTCCTTTAGCGAGGCTGCACAAGCAGATTCCACAATGGACTTTAAGAGTCCAATGGGATCAGCACGTGAACGATCTAGAACAGAAGATTCTAGTCACCTCCCCAGTAAGGAAAGTGCATCAATGGTGGATGGAATCCAGCAATCTTCCTGGGGGGGGGGTGCTCATTTCCTGATTGCCTCCCCTCATCAGGTCCTCACCATGGGTGCTTTGGGGCATGGAGCCGTTCTGTGACATTCTGCCATCTAAACCCAAGTGACATCTTTCACTGATCCCTATAACGTAAAGTGGATGTATATCAAATCAAGTTACAAATGGCATGAACTGAAGGGGATCATATTGTGTTTGGTGCACTAAAATCTCCTGAATGAAGGCCTCAAAGTGCTAGGATGGTGACCATGTTTTTGTGCCTTGTCTTCCTTTTTGAGCACAAGCTCACTAGCATGCAGCTTTTACTGTAATAAAAGCTTTTGATCTGAAACTTTCGGAGGGTGCTCCTCTTTTTCAATTCCTGCTCGCTGTTTAGAGGTAGCATCAGGATTCATCATAGCATGTCCATCAGTTAATGCATCCCATGTTATTATCTGCCTGGGCTGACTGAACACTGAATGCCACAGACCTTTCCATAATGTGTGCCTTGTCTAAAATGCCACAAACAGCAGAGCCCTAAATTATCCATAAAGTTGTATAGTTCAGTTCAAAATAACTGGTTTGGCAACAATGAGTCTTTACAAGGACATCCATCAAATAGCCTTTGCTGATAATACTACTTCTGTATTCCAGGCTGTATATTATGCACATCAATGTTTTACATCATAATATTTTGTGCCCCTTCCTTCTATAAGTCACAAGCATAAATCATCTTTGGTAGTAATAGCATGGAACATTTCGGCCCACACATTGTTTTGAAAATTCTGTTTCTTTATCATAAGTTATTTCTTGTATTCTTTCCATTTTTTAATTCTTGGATATTTTCACTTGTTGAGTTAGCTTAAGTATACTGTACTTCATATCTTTCCATGAATTATGTTTTCTCTCTGCAGGTGTTATCAAATCATGTTATTTTTTTCATATTTTAAACATAAGCAAAAGGATATGGATAAGTATGGGTCTTGGAATTGAGACATCTGACCATCTCAAAAACTTGCTAAATCAAGAGACCTGCCCCTTCCCCCCAGACTGTGCATGCAAAACCTTGTGCAATTCAGCTGAAAGAGGGTGAAGCTATTAAGGTGCAAAGTTAGGGGTTTAACATTAAACACCCTACTCAGCCCTAACTATATAGGTGTTACCAAACCGCTTTAATATATATATATATCAATACATATATTAATGGATTAAAAACAAGTAAAAGATAATATATGGCTGGACTGTGATTGCATAATTTGATTTAATGTATCAAAAATCTGGTACTGTATACAACTTCTCCATGGAGGTAGACAATGCAATGGAAAATACTAGAAATATTCCATAAAGGAGAACCACATTTGTTTTTTTCTGTAGCTCTCCAAACTGTCAATGGATAGTCAAAACAAATGGGTAAATGTGCACCCCTACTACAGATGAGCTGTAGCCAGAGCTGATATGACTGTAGTGAGCTTCCAACGCTCCAGAGAGCTAGCACCACCAGCACTGCCGAGTGCCATCTGCAAAATGGTGGTGGCAATGCAATTGCTCAAGTGTGGCATTCATGCATGTGTAATTGTGGTGAATGGCATTCTGCCATTCCCAAGATGACAGTGCCAGCGGAACTGCATATGTGCGTGAGGTGCACATGCACAGTTCTTGTACCGGAATGTGGAAGTAACAGCCAAAATAGTGTGGCTGTTATTCCGTAGCAGCTGACCGGACAGAGTGTTCCCAGCTCTGTTGGGCTTTTGGAAGGATACTTCCAAAAGTCCAACAGAAGCACACCATGGTCGGCCATTTTCAAGCTACCAAAGACAGAACAGCTGTAGGCTCCACCCACAGCCACAAAATATGGCACAGCTCAAGGATGTTGACAGCATAGAATCATAGGCAGATGAACATTCCAGGCAGCAGTGACTCTCCAATCTTTGCTGTGCCATTGAAGGGGGAACAGCATAGGAAGTTCAATGAAGAAGAAGTTTTCCTTTTTGGTGTTTATTCTTTGGGGCTGTAATTCTGCATAGCAGGTTGAGGCTGCCAGTTCACAGGGAGTACCCCTAAATTTAAAATTCATGCCTGTTAAGCTGCAACTTTCAAATTGGCTAAACTGCCTTTTTTCCCCATTTCCACTTCCTGTCTGTGCTTAGATTGGGGGCCATGTCTGTCACACTTTCCTAGGGTGTTTAGTTTTAGCAGATCTCTGATTCCCTTCTGTTATGGTGCCATGCATGCTTTCATGTGAGTGACAGCTCTGTTGCAAATTATAGCACAGCACTGTGTCTTTTAACTTAGCGTAGCACTGTTGGCTGAGCACGATCGCTTTTACTTCAGCCTTATGTTGTCTCTATAGGCTGGTAGCTACATCTTTGCTTCTGTTTGCCCTCTCCTAAGTGGGTAGTGATCAGGATAGGCAGCATAGCATACTGGTTAGAAGCAATGAACTGCAAACTTAGACTTCACAGACTACTGTGGGTTCTGGGTCTCAGGAAGGCAACAAGAGAACAGGTTCCAGGGGTCGCCTTGATATGTCACCTCTCCAGATCGAGTTGCTGTTAGCCTGGGACCCAGTATTGGAGGACTATCAGACCAGGTTCCCAATCTCCCCACTCTGGAAGCAGTCCTGGAGTTGGTGGGTGAGTTCAGAGAATCTGACTACGAGGTCCCCCTTGGCAGTCCCCCCCAGAGTTGCTACTGACAACCAATGCCAGCCTGTTGGGTTTGGGGGGGCAATGCCAAACCAGTTCCCATTCAGGGGACTTTGTATTTGTAGGAACAGAACCTACACATCAACTTCCTGTAGATGAGGGCTGTGTGCCTCAGTCTTCTTCTTTGCAAAAATGGGTGCAATCAAAGCCATGGGAGTATGGTTCTCAAGAGGAAGCTTTTTTTTCTGATAGCTCCAGAATGGCCCAGAAGGCCATGGTTCTCAGATCTTCTATCCTGAGGCCCCATTCTGAATCCAAATCAAGGAGTGATGCAGGTTGTAGCCTGGCTACTGAAAGGAGAAGCCTCCAGAAGCAGGTTTTCTCTAAAAGGTGGTAGACACCTTAATTGCTGCCAGAAAGACATCAGTTTCAATAGCTTATGCTCACCCTTTCAGCTTAGGCCAGAGAGAAAAGTGTCTGGCCCTCTAAAGCCACAGTCCAGTACATTTTTGGACTTTCTGCAGGAAGGAATGGGAAAAAAGTTTTGTTCTTGAGCACATAGATTGTTCAGGTGTTGGCCCTTGGATCCTCCTTGGGTTCGTCTTTAGGAAATTCTCATTTCATTTAATTTTTATTTTGTATACTTGTTAGCAAGATGAGCATTGCTGCCTGTTTTAGCAAGCAGCAAGTTTTTACAAAAAGAACAACAAAAACAGATGACAACATTATAATACATACAATCATTTAAAAACAATTAATAAAACATATAACATTCAAGAGTAAGGCTTATTTTCTCACTTGGATATGTGCGCACACATTAGTAGTGTCTAGCCATGTTTTCATTCTGTTTTTGAATGTTTGCTCTGTAAGACAATTAGTCAAGGAAATTGGTATATTATTGAAGAATGAGGGAGCTCTAAAATGGAATAATTTCTGTCCAGTTACCTTTTTAAAAAGTGATAACTTAAACACAAATTTGCTTTGGGATCTAGTCCCAGAACATTAATATTTCTTGGAAATAGAGTGAGGATAGAACTTGGGAGTAGACCCTTAACTACCTTAAAGAGCAATATACCCATTTTCATCTTCATCCTATTTTCTAAAGGACAGTTAGTAATTTTTTTGGAGATCACAATGGTGCGTTCCATTGGAAGAATCGGCCATAAACCTTAGAGTGCAATTATATGTAACATTCAATTTGGATAAGATCTTGTAGCACTGTATATTGATAAACTATAGTCCAATGCTCCAAACAGAAAGCTATGTGTTAATATTTTTTAGACTTGGAGGTTAATTATTGCTTGACTCTATACATTCCCCCTAACCTCTGGTGCAAAGTCTTAGTTAGATTGTTGATGTGGGATTCAAAGGTAAGCCTGGAGTCCAAAATAATCCCTAAGTATCTAAAGTTATCAACTAAATCTACTTTTTCCCCATTTAAATCAACAATTTGCGCAGTCAATAGGAAATTGGAAGGGAGTAGATTAAGAGGTAATGTGAGGACATTTTTCTACACAGAAAGGGTAGTCATTGCTTGGAATAGTCTGCCACAAGAGGTGCTGGGAGCAAGCACAGTGGAGGGGTTTAAGCATGCCTGGGACAGGCACAAGGGATCCTTGAGAGGGAAGGGAGTGATGAAAAGCCTTTGATCATATAGGGTCAGTGGCCACATACAATGTATAGAGCCTACGGGCAGACTGGATGGGCCCTGGCGGTCCTTATCTGCTGACAATTTCTGTATTTCTATGTTTCTACTGACTTCTACTTTTTTTAACTAGAATAAATCATACATTTGTTTTTCTTCACATTTAATACAATTTGTTTAGATTGAAGCCATTTTTGCAATAGGAAAAAATCATTTTGTATTGCTATCACTGCTTCCCCAGGATTTGCACTAGTGCTGTAAATTACTGCATCATCAGCAAACAGTGTAATCTGTGATTTTTTTACAAACATCAGAAGTCAAATTCATATATAAAGAAAAAATTAGAGGCCCCAAGGTTGAACCTTGGGGCATTCCACTCTTAATGTCCCTGGGTTGTGATAAATCTCCTTTAATAACAGTTTTATGTACCCTGCTACTTAGATAGTTTGAGTACTATTTTGAAACATCATTTGAAAAATGAAGATTGGATAAAGAATGAAGCAACAATTCATGATTTACAAGGTTGAAGGCCTTGGTGAGGTCAACAAATACAGCGGCAACAAGGTGCCCATTTCCAAGGTCACCCTGTATGCAGCTGGAGAACCACACCAAGGCCATCTCCCTACTGTGTTTGGATTTAAATCAATGCTGAGAATTTGAGAGCAAACATATTTTCCAGATAGTCAGATGTTTGGTCAAAAATTATTCTTTCCAAGATTTTAGAAAGGGGGGACAACAAAGAGATGGGTCTGTAATTGGAAACACAAGCTGCATTACCACTTTTGAATATGGATTTTACTATAGCCATTTAGGATCTAATGAGGGGGGTATTATATTTTCTGTGAGCTGTCACAGGCACCAATATCCATTTCAATCCCTTTGTTCCTCCATGGGATCTCTATTCAATGCTCTTTGTAAAGAACACTTTGAACTGTTTTCATCAGTACCGTTAGAGGTTTTATCCTATAAGGTGTGCTTTTTAGTTGCTATGTGTCCAGCCAAGAGGACTGGTGAACTCCAGGCCTTGTCCCACAATGAACCTTACTTCAACATACACAGGATAAGGTGGTTCTGGGAATGGTCCCGCTTTTCATTCTGAAGATTCCTACAGCCTTTCTTGTGAAACAGAAAATTTGCATTTCATCCTTCTGTCTGCCATCAACTCCCCCCAAAGGAACAAGAGTTACACAAGTTGAATTTGCGCAGGACAGTTAGGACATATCTTAGACTGACAGAGAACTTCAAAGAATCAGATAGGTTTTTCATACTTTTTGGAACAGCCCAAAATGGCAAGTAACCTTCAAGGTCACCTTAACAAGGTGTGTAAGAGCATGCATTGATGAGCCCTATGTCACAGTCAAGAAGACGGGTCCGACTCTCATCAAGGCTCATCCCACCAGAGCTATGACCACCTCCTGGGTGGAGAAAGGTGAGGCATCTGTCTTAGAATTGTGCACAGGAGCCACGTGGCCCTCCTTCCACATATTCATAAGCACTATGACTCGAATGTTCAAAGTTCTGCTGATACACACTTTAGTCACTGAGTTTTGCAGGTGGCAGTGGTCAGTTAAATTACTTTTCCTTTTTTGAAGTTTACATATGGGATAATATTCTCCCCAACCCGGTTGCTTAATGGGTGCTGTTTCTTAGAGCTCATCTGTTTTGACTACCCCTTGACAATGTGGAGCACTACAGAAAGAAGAAATTTCTTCATACTTATCATCATTTCCTTTTCTATTAGCTCCTGCATTGTCAATGGAGCCTTCCCAGGAACCTTGCTTTTGCTGGAGAATATTGTCTGGTATGTCACCGCTGAGATGTTCATTGTCTTCAGATGTTAAGTCTGTCTGGACATCCTTCTATGATTTACCTGCTGAGATTATTCATCTATCTAGCTCTCTCTCTCTCTCTCTCTCTCTCTCTCTCTCTCTCTTTCAATCTGTCTGTATATCTATCCATATATATTTTAAAAAAT
The DNA here is from genome assembly GCA_016271365.2 of Neoceratodus forsteri. Lineage (NCBI taxonomy): Eukaryota > Metazoa > Chordata > Ceratodontiformes > Ceratodontidae > Neoceratodus > Neoceratodus forsteri. The sequence goes on from CM057457.1 coordinate 81,681,628, forward strand.
TAAGAAATATTGGTTCTTTGGTATGTAGAATAACAGGTTTGAGTTGTATGATCAAAAAGGGTGCCTCCCTTGTTGCATGTGAGTGCTTACACTGTATTAAAGAGGCAGATGGTCCTATATGGGGTGGTCACAGTAGCAGGCCTCACTGGATATATCTCCCATATTTCCAATTGTTGCCCCATAGGGGAGGAAATCAGTTAGGAAACCTTAAGAGAAAGTGAAAGATGGAGGCGGCCATTACAATCTTAGGCTCAGGCTGGTCCCATAGGTTAAATTGGGGGTGGAAGGCCACATCCATTCCAATCTGGAGAGAATTCTTCTGAAAAGTTTTAATGTGATTCTTCCATATCCCTACAATAACTAAACATTATAAAACCTCTAAAGATGAAGGATGTTGGAGAAAATGTGGGGGAATGGGTAGTCACTGGCACATCTACATAAACAGTCTGTGCTGTAGTGCATTTAGGAGGTGTACACTCTAACCTGGGGAGTGCTTATGAATGAAACATTAGCTTGATTGATCAACTCTGTGTAATTGTGTATTGGGAGCCCTGGTTGCTACCATTAGGTATCCAGGAAGAGAGATTGCTTGCAGTCTGATGTGCAGCTTTGTGTAACACTGTCTTTTAGATTTGTTTACACGCCTACAGACACTGTGTGAACTCCTGTGCAGCAGGGATTCATAGCAGGGCTGTACTTTGAAGCTTTTTAGTCATTTTTAACTATATTTTCCACTCCACATACCTCTGACCCCTGCGGTTAATTTCCGGGGCAATCTATGCTACATAGTGAGCCCAGTTGCAAGCGGGGCATGCAGCGCAGCGAGCGGAGATGCGCACAGAGACACATGCATCTGCACATGTCTCCTGTGTCTGCTGGGGACACAGGGGACCTGGGAAGTCATAGTAACCAGCTTTGCATACTAGGAATGCAGCGAAACCGATATTTCCTTTAAACCTTGTTGAATACGCTGCCTAACGACTATGGCCCAGGCAAAAGGGAAGCAAGGTAAAAGCAATAAGAAAAGAATATGCTGTCAGTGTAATATGTATACTGAGGATGCACCAAACCAGAGTTTGTATGTGAGAAATGTATTTTAATTACTACATTACAGAAACTGACATCCACAAACTTCATCTTCAGACTGGCATATTATAGGACTTCAGCATGTGTGGGATGTGGGTGTGTGTGAGTATGTATGTGTGTGGGTATGTGTTGTGAGGTATGTGATATATAAGCGGTGTGGGGCTTGCTGTCACATTGAGGTAGGCCTCTATTTAGATACATGAAGTTACAGTGTGTTACTACTCTTCCTTCAAACACATAATAAATATTAGTTCCTCCTTACTTTTTATCTTTGCCCGGGAGTGGAGTTGATTCCTTTGCACCATATTCAGATTACCTAGCCTGTTACTGTGCATACAGGAGTGTTATCATAGGCTGTCACATTTTTTTTAACTCTGTACATTTTGGGGTGTGAGATCTCATTTGCATGGGGGTCCTGGACAGATGTTTTTACATTAGGGTAATATTGTAGTGATTTGTGGAAATGTAGATATGTTAGACCTCTGATCTTACACACATACTTTATATTTACTTGTAGTTACCTTATCTTGGGGAAGGTGGTAGTTTTATGTCATTGTAGTTCTAGGCAGAATCCTTGGAAATGTTACTACTCAGATTGAAGTACAGTTAAGTAGTGTTACATTTCTGCTATGTAGGTATTAGGATACATGAGCCCTTTTACTTAGGATTTCATGACAAGTTGAATTCCTTTGGGGAAAAATTGCAGTGACTGATGTGAATAAATGTTCATTAGGAGTGTGTGTGTGTGTGTGTATGTGAGACAGAGAGAGAGAGAGAGAGACAGAGAGGGAGAGAGCTAAAGCTAGTCATCCTCCCCACCACCCACATTATGGGGATGTGGGGTGGGGTAGGGTGTATTGTTTGTGTGAAGAGGAGGAGAGAAATTAAAAAATGTTATCACTTTTTCAGATTCCTTAGACACTTCTAGTACATCAAGTTGTTTAAATTCTCAGTGGATATTGACATCAGTACATATCAGGCTACATGGTCTTAGTTCATTGGTAGTCCTTAACTAGATCATCAAATCTTTATTTATTCAGGCGAACATCATTGAGCAAAGCTCATTTACAAGATGGACCTGATAAGGTCAAGGTTCAATAGTTGATACACAACAGATACATCATACACTTTATAAGACAGTTATACATACAGAGGAAAATAATGTTTATAACACAATGATGTACAGTGAATTCACATGATAAACTCGGTTACAGGAAAGTTAAGCTAATATTTACAGTATATACGGTACATACATATCCTAATGGGGGCCAGGGACTTCAATGGGGGACTAGAGTTTTTTGATTGACACTAAGACTGTCAATTTATATTTAAATTATCATTTATAAAGTCATGTCACTATACTAGAGGTTTTTGAAGTTATGGGGCATGATATCTAGCTGGACAGTACAGCTGGGTGATAGGTCCGGCTAAGTTTTACACATCATTCAGTGTGCACTGATGTTTTTAAGACAACTTCAGTGGTAATTTCTTGTCTATAATGCATGCAATGAAACTTCTTAGAGTCCTAGGACAATCTTAGTTTGTCTTTAATCTGGGTGGGGGGAACTTTTCAGTAATCACATCCTTATACAAACTGTGACATTCATAGCTTGATTTAAGAGTAATCTGCTCCAGCAGTGTTATCTTATGTCAATTGAATTTATATGCAGTAGAATTCTTTGAATGTGTTTTGCACCAAGCACCTTTAACCCTGGGACCCTCCTGCCTGAAGGTAATATGGTACTTTTATACTTCTCTGACATCATCATCTGTATTTTTTAAATGAGTAGTTGAAACCAGTGGGGATTTTTTCTGTTTTTTATACATGATCTAGCTGTTAAAAGTATTGTTTTTTCTAAACAACGGGCATTAGGCTTCGGAAAAAGGACTGGTTGTTCCAAAAGCTAGAGCACTTTGTTCTTGTTGTTACATCTATGTTGGTCCATTAAAAGGTATCAAATCATTTGCTTCTGGATCTGTTCTTGCAAGGACCAATACGGCAAATACTAAATCTAGATGTCTACATTGCAGGAAGAAATTTGTCAGTGTCAGTGGCTCAGTAGGTAGCACACTTGCTTCTGAGGCCAGGAGATCAGAGGGCTGTGGGTTCAGTTCCCACATCTGGCACTTGGGTTAATATACCAATACTGACACTGTAGTGCAGCATGAGAGGGGTGCTGCACTTCTGTGGTTCCGTCTTTTGGATGAGACATTAAACCGTGGCCCCATCTGCTTGGATTAGTGGTAGTACAGGTGGATGTTAAAGATCCCATGGCACTTATCGAAAAGAGCAGGGTAATTTCCCCAGTGTCCTGGCCAGATTTCCCTCATTCATTAAAAATACCACCAACAGTTTAATCTGGTTCAAGGTCAGTTGGCATACATCTGTATCCCCTTCCCCCAGGTCTTGCCTGAAAATAGGCAGAAGTCATCTAGTGCACTTACCCAGTCAACAAAAACTAAATAAATAAATAAATTGCACAGGAGATTTGAGATACAAAAAGATATTACACTGTTAGAACAGTTTATCGATGAAGCAGTCAGAGAAACGAGCATAATCCATACTGATTCTGTAAACAAAAATAATCTACAAGATTTGACTTCCTTCCCTAAGTTAGCACACAAACCCAGTGCATCTACCCCTTATGGTTTACTTAAACATGAAGTAACGCCTATTCCCCTCTCTAATAAATTTGAAAGTTTGAAGCTGGATGCTGTTGGATCTATTGAAAACGTCACCTTAAACACCTTTGAGCCACCTAAAACTTCCAATTTACTTCCAACTGTTCCCCTAGAACCTCATTTAATTGATAACACAACTAATACACCCAGGGATATCGTAGTTATAGGGGATTCTTTATAAAGGGGTAGATACTATAGTCTGTGAGGGGTGTAAAGCTCACACAACAGTGAGCACACTCCCACGGGCAAGGACTAGGGACAGTGTGGATTTATTGGAAGGCTTACTTGAGAATATTAGTAAGTCCCTGGTTATCCTACATGTTGGTGTAAATGATCTTTCTTCATGTAATATGACTGACATTCAAGAAGACTACCAAAAGATAGTCAAACGCATCAGAAATAAGGGTGGTGAAATCATACTCTCTGGGGTTTTGCCTGTTTTGGGGAAACATTTGTATAAAAACTATAACATTCAAAAACAAAATAAATGGCTTAGACAATATTACCTAGCAGTAAACATTGGTTTCATGGACAATTCCTTTACAATTACTACCTCAACTTGTTACAAAGGGGATTTCTTGCGTCTTAATCTAGTACTAGGATTATGGGGAAACAAGATCAAATAAGTTTTAAAATTTAATTTAAACTGGAATCTGGGGGTGGGGCTCCCTGGGATTTTAGGATCCCCAGTAAAATAAGTAACAACATTTCCAAACCTTGAAATGTTGGTTTTAATGGGGTACTAATAAATGCTAGAAGTCTAATATGTTTGATGAATTTAAATATCTCCTAGCTACCAACAACATCCAAATCACCCTTGTCACAGAAACCTGGTGGGATGCTAACGACTCCTGGGACAAAACCATCCAAGGTTATAATGTTTATGCCAAAAGTAGGGACCACAGATAAGGTGGGGGTGTGGCTATATATATATATATATATATATATATACACAAAACAATAGTATGTGAAGAAATCCCAGGAGATACTTCCAATTTAGAAGCCCTCTGGATTAAACTATCCCCTCAGTCAGGTCCTCCATTTATCCTAGGCCTAGTACATAGACCTCCCTCAATGACCCCTGAAAATGACACTAAATTACTAAACTATATTGAGGCTCTCAATCCATCCAATAATATTATGATTTTTTTGGGATTTTAACCTTCCTAGCATAAATTGGGCCTCGGCATCTGCAATTAACAGAATTGATAGTCTCTATTTAGATTTATTTAATGACCTTGAGTTAGAACAACTTGTGCAATATGCAACAAGGGAAAATAGTATACTAGATCTTATTTTAATGAATACTGGTCACTGCATATCTAACATCACTATTAACGCACCTTTGGGAAATAGAAACCATAATACTGTTCATTTTTTGGTCACAGGAAGCAAAAATCAAACAGCTAAGTATTACTTAAACAGTATTACTAAAACTTTGAATTTCGATAAAGCTAACTTTAACAATATTAAAAATAGTTTAGCTCAGTGGGATTGAATCAAACTATTCACTAATATCCCTGTTGAATCTAAATGGGGTCTCATGCTTAGTAAATTAAAAAACCTGATAAAGGATAATATCCCAACAATAAAAAAAATATTTTTAATTTTTTTATTTTATTTTGTTTTGGTTTACCAGGTAAGTACCATAGCCAAAGCATGACTATTTTCAGGCACGATCTGAGAGAATACAAACAGTTAGGCAAGGAAATGACATTAGAATTATACAGGATGAACAAAACACAGAGCAATACAAGATATTGACAAGGGCATAAGTAGGTACAAAATTGGCCAAGATTTCACAGTTAGGTAGCGGGACATATCAGTGGTTCAACAGTAGCAATAATTCATTTGATTGCAGACAAAGTAGCCAGGATATAGAGTAATACAAGATACAGACAAGATCATAAGTAGGTAAAAAAATTGGACAAGATTTCATAGTTTGGTAGTAGGACAGGTCAGCGGTTCACTTACACAGTAACAACAATTTATATGATTGCAGACAAAATGGCTAAGCACAACTGGATAGGAGCAGCTAAAGGCATAAACCAAATTGGTACATAAGTGCTATAATGACATAACCAGGTGGGTGGGCTGAGTTGGAAACAGTATGCATGTGATGGGGTCTGAGATGCATAAGATTCAGGTGGGTTTGAAGCAGGCACAGGAGACCTGACTGAGGAGGAAATTGTGACAGTTTGTTTTAAACTGGGCATGACTGGGTGCTAGGTGAACAGTAAGAGGCAGGGAGTTCCATAGTTTAGCAGCTAAGTAAGAGAAAGCAAGGGTTCCTTTGTTAGATTTGCATCTCGGTATTATCAGCAGTGATTTGTCAGATGATCTGAGGCCATGGGAAGAGGGCAAAGGATTTAATAGGGAGGCCAGTAATCCTGGGATCCCTGTTCTTATAACTTTGTCAGTCAGGGAGCCAAGGACACAGATTCAAACCGAAGCAGGGGGTAGCCAGTTTATGTCAGCATAGAGCTGACAATGATGTTTAGACCGGGGAGAGGCCGAGGCATATCTACAGATGTTATTGTAGGTGGTATCTTACTTTTTAAGGAGATTAGTGGATGAATTAAGATAAGTGACTACCCCATAGGATAAGGACAGAAGCAAGATCCCACGGACTATGGCTAGTCTGGCTGATTTCGTAAGGACATAGCTAGTTTTGTAGGCAGCTCCAATTTTGGCATTGACTGATTTACAGGAAGAAGTTATGTGCATATCAAAGTTGAGGTTTTCATCAAGGAGAACTCCAAGGTACTTGAGAGAGTGTACAGGTTTTAGGACCGCACCATCATGACCAGTAACTTTAAATAGATCAAGGTTGTTGTTTAATTTGACTGTTGATCCAAACAACATTGTTTGCATTTTATCAACATTAAGGATTAGCTTATGGATGGAAAGCCACGATTGAATAGACTTGAAGGTAGTGGTCAGAGTCTGGTTTATATGGTGTATATTCTTGTTTTTACAGTATAGTACCAGGTCATCTGCATAAATGATAGACAAACAGTCAGGGCTATTGGTTGAGATACTATTAATATAAATGGAGAAAAGGAGGGGTCCTAATATTGATCCTTGCGGAATGCCTAGGTTGTTTGCCATGGGGCTTGACACAGCGTGTCTCCAAACATGAAAATGTATCTGGTTGGATGAACCCCACAATAAAATGTTTGATTAATGAGAACAATAAATTGCTCAAGCAAATAAAAAGGGGTCTAACCCATTTAAACTCTAAGTATGGTGCTGTAGTTAAAAATATAAAGACCAAGATTAAAATAGCAAAATCCCAATATGAGGTACAGCTGGCTACCAGGGTTAAGGATAATAAAAAAGCTTTATTTGCATATGTTAATAAAATCAAAGGTAGAACAAACACTATAGGACCCTTTCTTACTGCTACTGGAGAAATTGCTACTAACCAAGAGGCTGCTGATATACAGAACCAATATTTTTGTGCTGTGTTCAATAATAAAAGTCTAGACTTATCAAATATAGTTATGGCATCATCCCCTGGACAGTTTACTATTAAACCCAATGAAGTTCTGGATAGGTTAAAGAAGATAGATATTAATAAATCACCAGGTCCTGATGAAATTCATCCTAGAGTGTTAAAGAAACTTGCAGAATTCGTTGACTTACCTTTGACCAATATCTTTCAACATTCTCACAACTCTGGGGAAATTCCACAAGATTGGAAAATGGTGACCGTGGTATCCATTCTTAAGAAAGGTCCAAAAATTAACCCTGAGAACTACAGGTGAATTGGCCTACCTTCCATAATAGGGAAGATTTTAGAAAACATTATCAAAGATCTTATTCAGGAGTCCCTTTGTCAAAATGAGTTATTTGACCCCCTTCAACATGAGTTCACAAAATCTAGATCATGCCAAATGAATTTATTGACCTTTTATGATAAGGTCACATATAAAGTGGATCAGAATAATTCTGTGGACTTGGTGTTCTTAGACTTTGCAAAAGCATTTGACAAGTTACCACACTTAGAGCTCATAGCCACTTTGAGAACATTTAAATTAAAACATAATATTATAAATTGGATTGCTAGTTGGTTGGAGGGAAGGAAACAGAGAGCTATTATCAATGGGGAACACTCCCATTGGTGTCTGTCAAGAGTGGGGTCCCGCAAGGGTCTGTTTTGGGTCCCTACCTTTATAATATATATGTCTCTACTCTTACCATCAATAATCCCAGCATATAGACATTAAAATTTGCTGACAATTGTTGCATAGGTGGCGTGGTGAACAATACATTAGACAGTTCTACTCTTCAGCCTGTTTTAGATAAAATACTAAACTGGTCTTGTAATAACAAGCTTGTCCTGAACACTTCTAAATGCAAAATTGTGCATTTGGGTATACACAACCAACACCTCAAATACAAATTGGGAAATGATACTCTGCTTGAAACTACAAGAAAAAGATTTAGGGGAGGACTTCCGGTTGGGCTTCCAAACAGCATGGTGGTGTAAAAGCAGAGCTTCTCTACACCTCCCGCTAATCTTTCCAATTTGACACTTTCAATGACAAACAATTTAAAATAAACAAGAACTAGATATCAGGGACATATGTAAGGAGCATTGCAAAGAAGAAAAATATAAGAAATCGAACAACTATGGGCAGCAGTGAGCAGAATTAAATTGAGCAGCAATGTCGGCCCAGGAGCCCTCCAACTCAGAACACTCAAGTGCCAGCAGAAAGGCAGGACCAAACGACCACACCAAATAATAAAGAGAGAAACAAACACATAAAGCTAGATACTATATACAAGGAGCTATTATTGTTTCGTGCAGAAATTAAAGATCTTTACAGAGAGCTTCACAGAGATGTAGTGAGCCTGGAGCAATGAGCTGATGCATCAGGGAGACAGATAACAGCAGTGGAGAACAGAGTGAATGACATGGAGAATACAATTCAACTCTTACAAGATCAATGTGTACAACTGCAAAAAAAAAAAAGAAGATACAGAGAATAGAACTCGCAGAAAGAACCTAAAATTATATTGCATCCCTGAAGGCTCAGAAGGCCAGGACATTACTGAGTTTACTATTGCTTTGCCCAAAACAGCTCTTGAATTGCCCTCAGATATTCAGTTAACTTTAGAGAGAGTTCACCATGCACTGGGCCCTCAGCCTACAGATCTGAATGCTAGGTCTTGATCTATTATTATGCACTTTCTTAGCTATGCAGTCAAGGAGACAGTATTAACAGCAGCATGGCAAAAGGGCAAGGTCTTTTATGGGCAAACTCGTTTCTATGTTGATAACGACTACATGCCACAAACTGCGTAATCACAGAGCATATGCATACATTTTACCAGCTTTGAAGGAGGCAGCCATTAGATTCACAACACAGTACCCAGCTAGACTTGTGGTGCAACTTTTATCAGGAAGGAAGGAATTTCATACTGCAGAGAAGGCCAGAAAGGAGCTCCTTAAAGCAGGAATTCAAATAAAAACAAAATCCACACGAGGATTACAGAAAACTGACCCACCGCACTGGCATATGGTGAATCTGGGCAGAACACAAAATGGCAGAGAAGCAACAAAGAGGGGGAACATTTCTAATTGTTTGGCAACTTTTCACTGATCGGCAAGGGGAAGAACCTGACTGACAGAAACTGAAGCTTGGCTTGTGATTTCTCAATGGCCCTCTGGCTAGAGGTCCCTGAAAGCTTATGACTGATGAGAGGGACTGGGAATTCAGTTGTCTGAACTGGGATCTTCATAAGACGATGACTCTCTCACACGATGTTGGACAGAGAAAAGGAACGCTTAATAATTTTACCTGCAGAAAATTTTGTTATAATAAAGAAACATGTAAAACATTTGGTTTAGCTGTTTGAACTGGCCCTGATGATTGCTTTGAAGGGGGCAATGAATATAACTTTAAAGAGCAGATTATAGTGCTCTACTTGATTTGTTTTAGGCATAAACTGATATAAGGGACTGAGAAAAGTTGCCCTAGTTGTATACTACAGAATTTATTTAATTATAAAATAAACAATTTACATTGTGGGGTAGGAGGGAGCATCTCCAGACATTACAGTGAAGCCTGTTTCAAACCAAAGACAGACAGGCAGGGTATTTTGAGTTAATGTTTGGATTTTTATTTAGCTTGTCTGCATATTTCTCTTTATTTTCCATTTGGGGAGCAGGATATCCCCAGGAGGCATGGGCATTTGGTGCTACCAGATATCCTCCGGTGACCCCAGACTATCGGGAGGCACACTTAGAGAGTATTTTTTTAAACTACCCTACCATGGAAGTCAATTTCATTTGGAATACAGCGTATGTACATAGTTTTCCAGACAAAAGTCAGACATATACTGATAATTTGTTTCAGATTTCAAAAGGTTTGATAAGATCACAGCAGGAGATGTTTAAAAATAATTTAGATGGGAAAGGCATAAAATGTTTCAAAAAAAGTGACGATCTGAAGGATCATTTAGAAACACAGTGCATAGATTCAGAGGGAAGGTATGTAATCTTAAAAGGTACCCTCTATGGGACAAAGGTCACATTAGTGAACATGTAGCTTCCCCCTCTTACATCTATTTGTCTTTTTAAAAGATTTTTTGCAAAGCTCCTAGACACTATGCATGGATGTCTTATTATAGGGGGATATAGCAATTTAACTTTGACACCTCAGTTGGACTCCTCTGCACCTTCCAAATATAGGCTAACATCAGCTCAATGATTATTTATCTCTCAACTTGGAGCATTGGGTCTAATCGATGTATGGAAACATTTTTAACCTTTTTCTGGGGGATATATGTTTTTTTCCCCTAGACACAACTCTTACTCAAGACTAGACTACTTTTTCATTTCAAAAGAACATTTGGACTGCTTACAGGATTTAACTATAGGACCTAGATTTCTTTCTGATCATTCTCCCCTATTTTTGAGGCTAGATTTTAAAATACCAAGGAAATCCGCTGGGTGGTGCTTGAATACATCTTTTCTTAAGGATAAAGCTTTTAGGGACAGTTTTAACTCCAAAATAACTCAGATTATTGCAGAGAATTCATCCCAGGAGACATCCAACAAAATAGTCTGGGATACTGTGAAGACTGTGATCAGGGGGGAGATAATAGCGTATTCAGCATACAAGAAGAGATATTGGGAAACACGATATGGTAAACTACCTAAGAAACTAAGGGAAATGCAAAAAAAGTTTATTCCTATTACCACAGAGGCCTAAACCCAGATTAATCAGACAAAGGCTGAGCTCCAGAAACTTTTAGATGGAAAAACACAACAGGCACTATTTTACTTGAAAACATATAGGTATGAGGGAGGGCCACAAGGGGCGAGACATTTAGCCCGGAGGCTTAGGGGACATAGGACAGCCACAATCATAACACATTTAGTGGATCTGGAGAGAAAAACAAGAGTTCTTAACTCACACCAGATACTGCAACTGTTCCAGAAATATTATAGGCAGGTATATGAGAAACCACAAGGTCCAGAATTTAACAAAGTTGAGGAATTTTTTAACCCCCTTACATTAAGAAAGCTAACTACGGAAATGGAAACCATATTAAAAGCCCCTATCAGATCAGTGGAAGTCAGACGTGCCATAAAAGAAAGTAAATCATTAAAAACCCTTGGCCCAGATGGATTTCCGTCCGAGTGGTACAAGCGTTTTGTTAAACAACTGACTCCTTTACTACTAAACACCTTTTTAGAAATTCAACAGGAGGGTTCCCCTCCTCCATCATGGGATTACACTAATATTTCACCTATCTTAAAAGTAGGCAAACCAGCAGATTTAACTACCTCATATAGGCCAATATCCATATTAAAGATGGACTACAAGTTATTTATGTCCATATGGGCACATAGACTAGTGGAAATATTACCATATTTGATTAATTCAGATCAATCTGGGTTCATTCGAGCCAGGGCAACTACAGATAATATATGCAGAATGATCCATTTGTTGGACCACTTAAATCAGAGACAGATACAGGCAGTGTTGCTCAGCCTTGATGCAGACAAGGCTTTTGATCGTGTCAGTTGGCCTTTTTTATGATGGGAAACTTTATGCAAGTTTGGATTCCCTGGGGAATTCTTTAGCATGATACAGAGAATGTATGCCTCTCTTAAAGTGAATGGACAGTTATCTTCAATGTTACAGCTGGGAAGGAGAATTAGGCAGGGCTGCCCACTTTTCCCCTTACTGTTTGCCATATACATTGAGCCATTGGCTGAAGTCATAAGGCAACATCCCAATATTCAGGGGCTCCCTTTAGGAGGGAGGGATTTTACCATATCATTATATGCAGATGACATATTACCAACACTCCTAGAACCTGAAAAGTCCATTCCTGCTACCCTACAAGTGATAGATAAGTTTTCAGAAATAGCCGGATATAAAATACTGTTAATATACAAAAAACAGAGTTAGTATCTTTAAATTTCTCCCCCTCGCAGTCTCTGAAGAACAAGATCCCTCTGAAATGGAGAAATAATAAGATTAAATATTTGGGTGTAAATATTCCCCAGAAACTGGAACATTTGGAACTGTTTCATTTAAAGCCCCTATCGATAGAGATAGAGAATTTAGCTGGGAATTGGACATGCCAGGTATTATCTTTCTCAGCTCGAATACAAACTATTCGGATGACCTTGTTTCCTAAGATATTATATTATTTCCAGACTTTACCAATTATTCCATCACAATTCTACTTCGCATCCTGGGCTAGAATTATTTTGAGGTTTGTATGGGCTGGGCAGCAGCCAAAGGTCAAATGGTCTCTGTTACAGTTACCAGTGGCAAAGGGGGGCTGTAATCTTCCAAACCTTAGAGATAACCATAAGGCAGTAACATGTAAAATAGTGATGACATGGCTGAACCCTCAGGTACAGAAACCATGGAAATTTATTGAATTTTTACTAAATGATCTTGTAAACATTATCCCTATTATATTTGCCCTTCCAAATTCTTATCCACAGTTATAAAACTTCACATTTGGAACCCATTATACGTTAAAGGCTTGGTATGAGCTAAGGGCGTCTACTACATTAACGGAAGTTTTTGGTTATTTTAAACTAATCGGTACAGAAAGTGTATCTTTGGATATGGGTGCTATTCGGGTTCATCAAGAATGGAAGAAAAAGGGTTTGCTTTTGTTATATCAATATCTGGATGTAAATGGATTACTGCCTTTTGCCACACTACAGGCAAAATATAAATTTCCCCATACACAACATTATAGATATTTACAGATTCGGACATTTATACAGAAAGAATTAGCATTAAATACTCTACCCTCTCTCACACCTATGTTGATGTCCCTTTTAAGGGATTATATAGAAGGCAGGGAACAAATTCATTTAATTGGACAAATATATAAAGCAATAAGAGGCTTTTGGAAGGAATCCACTGAGGATATCTTGGGGAGATGGAATAGAGAATTAGGGACTCAGATAAACTTTTGAGAAATGGTTGGAACCTATTCCTCATTCGATGACAGCATCACAGTTATCATACTGGTCAGAATATATATGGAAATGTTATAGTAGATATTTTTATACCACTGACAAAATTACTAAATTTGTATCTATGAGGCATGGCCTGTGTTGGAGAGAGTGTGGAGAAAAAAGGGCAAATATAACACATATTTTTTGTGCCTGTCCAAAAGTTACCCAATACTGGTTAGGTATAGAAAAGATCATACAGAATATTGTGGGACCAGAAACTCAATTATCCAATCAGATGATTCTGCTTTATATTGGGGAAGATGGAACAGTTCCACCAAGTAGAAGTAAGTTATACTTGTACTTGGCAGCAGCTAAAAAGGTTATAACTCACCTATGGTGAACAGCTAAAGTACCCACCCTCTCTCACTGGCATTCATTGATGACTGAGGTATATTATCTAGAGGGAATAGTAGCTTCTAGAGCCAGAAGGATGCCACAATTTGAGCTCCAATGGAGGCCATGGGTTTTCTATATCTTGCCTCCAGATGAAGCATTTGTTCCCTGATACAGCTATTTGAAAGTAGCCAATTTTTTTAGGATATGAATTTTGATCTAGTGTTATTTGATATATAACAGAATAATGTTGTAGAGACATGAATTGCCATCCTGAACAACATTCCATGTATTGTAAGATAAAAGAGCAATACTGTATAGATGAAATCCTGCTGTTATATATATATATATATATAACTATATAAAAAACAAAGAATATTAAAAAAATAAAAAATAAAAAGATTGTGGGCTCTTAGTTACCCCGGATCTAAAATTTAGAACTCACTGTAGAATCCAGACTAACAAGGCAAATCAAAATCCTAACTGTATCTTCAGACATGTAACCAGTCATACAAGGGAGGCATTGCTCCTCTTATATATCACTTTGGTTAGGCCACACCTTGAGTATTGTGCTAAGGTGTGGTCCCCAACCATAAAGTGGATATCTTAAGAGTCAAGAGGGTGCAGCATAGGTTTACCAAGGTCATTTCAGGAATGAAGGATAGGCCATATGAGGAAAGGCTCAGACTTTTGAACATGTACAGGCTCCAGTATAGAAGACTGAGGGGTGATATGCGTTTAATGTATAGTGCTCTAAAGGACCCCACTCTCAGTAATGGATTGGGAATTGCTATTTCTGACTATAGAGTTAGCAAAGAAGACATTCTAAACAACTATCATAGAATCATAGAAAATGTCAAGCAACAGACAAAAAAGTCCACATAGCTTGCCAATTTTATAGGTTTAAAATTTAGTGATTATATCTTTATAATAGACACCCAAATTAGACATAAAAGCATCCATACTTGGACTCCCCACTACTGTATCAGGGAGCTCAATCCAAATTAGAATCACCTTCTGACTATACCAAAATGTTCTTAAATTTTGATTCTACCTAGGTGTGAACAATTGTCTATCATGCCTTCTGCTTCTGCACCTGTTTAGACTGGGGACAAAACCCAATTCCAGTAATAATTCTGGGTCACCCATAGCTCTAAAAAAGCATGCACAGATCTTCTCTTAATCTTCTACAACTCAAGGAATACAATTTCAATGCTTCCAATCTGTCATTATAAGACTTGGCTTTCAATGGGGTAATAGCTTTTGTGGCTCATCTCTGGACACCCTCCATTCTGTTTATATGTTCTCTTTTATAAGGGGACCAAACTTGGACACAATATTCCAAGTGAGGTCTAACCAAAGCACTATACAGTGGTATCAACACCCTACTGTCTCTACTAGAGATATGTCTCAGTATGAAATTAAAAATTTGGTTTGCTTTTCTAATCTGATTGTTACAGTGTGTATCGAATTTTAATTGATTTGTAATTTTAGCTCCCAAGTCACTCTCCATATGTGTCTCTAATAATAGATCTGTGCCTAATTTATATTTTATTTCTGTGTTATATTTTCCCAGATGCATTATCTTACACTTAGAAGCATTCAATTCCAATTTGTTTACCTTGGTTTATTCCACAATATCATTCAAAGCCCCCTACAACTGAATCCATCTGTAACATTATTCATCACTGTTCCAGTCCTACAGTCATCAGCAAAGTTGTATAACCATGTCTTAGAATTTTATAATTTTGGAGTACAGATATAAATGTTAAGTAAACATGGCCCCAGAACCGATCCCTGTGGCACCCCACTAGTAACAGGTGCCCGATCTGATAGCATTCCCTTTATAGTTACCCTCTGTCTTCTATCTTTCAGCCAATCCGAAACCCAATGAATTATATTGCTTTATATCTTGATTCCCTTAGTAAATTCAGTAACTCTAAATGAGGCAATTTGTCAAATGCTTCACGAAATCCATGAAGGCCACATCCACCGAATTCCCCATGTCCACTTCTCGATTAACCTTTTCGTAAAAGGACAGAAGATTTTTTTGACATGATATTGACTTTGTAAATCCATGCTGAGATGGATCTACAAGACCTTGCTCACCTCAGGAATCTAATATTTTTTCTTTTAAGATACCCTCAAATAACTTCCCTATGATTGAAGTCAGACTCACAGGTTTAAAGTTAGAAGGTTCTATCCTAGTCCCTATTTTGAATAATGGAACCACTGTAACATCTTCCAGTCCCTAGGAACCTCCCCCTTATCAATTGAAGATTGAAAAATATAAGTCAGAGGCAAGGCTATATAATCTGCTAATTCATAAATCACCCTAGGATGGAAGTTATCTGGCCCTGGAGATTTATTAATATCCACCCATCTCAGTTTTTCCCAGATCTCTTCAGGGTCTAAGGTTATTTGGCCAGGTGTTGGGCTACCATAATTCTTATGTGGAGAGGTAGCTTTCTTATTGAAAACTGAGGTAAAATATTCATTTTGAATATTTGCCATTTCTTTATCTGAAGTTATTAGCTCTTGATTACTTTTAAAGGCACCCACCTCACTTGGGTTGGATTTAGATTTATTTACATGACTGAAAAATGATTTTTTATTAGTCTTAATCCTGGTTGCTAATAAAACTTCTTGATGAGCCTTTGCCTTTCTAATACTTAGTTTTACTTCCCTTGTGAGCATTCTAAGTGCCTGATGATCTTTATTAGACTTATCATTTTTGTGCTTTTTAAATAATCTATTCTTTTTATTTATCAATTGTTTTATTGATTTATTAAACCAACTAGGTAATTTATTTCTAGTAATTTTATATTTCTTAAAACTGGGAATGTACTTTTTTGTCAAGTCACTCAATTTTTTCAACAAATGCTCCACATATCATTTGCTGATTTATCTTTTAATTCCTGGCTCCACTCCCATCTGGAAATTTCTTCACGAAAATGATCAAAATCAGCCCTTCTAAAATTTAATTTGATTGTGGATCCTTCCTCCTTCAGAACCACAGGTTCCTTAATCCCCAAATGGACTATACTGTGATCACTATACCAAGTGGGCAATCTGTTCTAACATTATTTATTACCTCTCCCATATTTGTTAAGACAACATCAAGAATAGTATTGCTCCTTGTAGCATCCAATACCTTTTGTTGTAATCCTAAATTATCAAAAATATCCAAATATTCTATGTCTACTTTGTCCTCTGCTGTTGATTGTTTCCAATTTATACAGGAAAAGTTTAAATCTCCAATAATTAATATTCTATCAGCTGGATCTAAATCAGCTATTTGTTTCTGTAATGATATATCCGCATCTAACGAGATGCTAGGAGGTCTGTAAATTAAACCCACAATAATTTTGTCACCATTCAGGGGTAGCAGCTTAACCCAAAGCGTCTCCAGCCCATCTATGTTGTTATCATAATCTGCACTTTTTATTGACTCACATATATACATGGCCACTCCACCCTCTTTCCTATGTACCCTTGATTTAGAATATAGGTTATAACCTGGAATAGCCTTGTCCCAGCTATCCTTATCCCCCCACCATGTTTCTGTAATGCATACCAGTTGTATATTATCTTTCATTAATAAGTATTTAAACTCCTCAGATTAATTTACTAAACTTCTTGCTTTAATCAACGTTGCATTCCACTCAGGCACTTTTTTATCACTAACTGTGCTCTCTTTAATAGTTATGTCCTCATTCACCATGCCCCCTCCTTCTGCCAGTTTAAATGAAACTGGATTATCTCATTAATTCTTGAGCCCAATTTTCTGGTTCTAGCTTGGTTTAAATGCAACCCATCATACTTATAAAAAGACCTGTTACTAAAGGAACTTGAATTATCCATAAATCCTATTATCCATTCCTTACAGTGATGTCTTAACCATGTATTAACCTCCCATATTACCCCATGCTTATATGTATACTGTCCAAAGGTGGGGAAAATACTAGATATTATAAGTTCCCCTTCTTTGTCTTCTATTATTCTCTGATATATTTCTTTGAATTCAACCTTGATGTCCTTAATATCAATATAACCAACATCATTAGTATTACTTTCCTTCCTGATTGCTACACTCCTACCCCAGCATATTCCTGTAATTGTCATCCCCTGTAAACTAATTTTGGCACACTGTCAGCACTGTTTATCCATGTATTTACTGTCCTTGTATTGCTCTGCACTTGTTTCTTTGTTGTACCTGTATACCTCTGTAACTAAATGTTGTACCTGTATACCTCTGTAACTAAACGTACCTGTATACCTCTGCAACTAATTCTGTGTCGCCCCTGAAAAAGGGACCTTCAGGGCTCAGTGGGCCTACCCAGTTACCAAAATTGAATAAATAAATAAATTAGTACCTCTGTACAGGATTACCAGTGGTTTAGTAGTGCCTTCTGAGAGCCCCTCCAATAATTTGGACACATCTCTAACTTTTGCCCCAGGAAGAGTACTAATGACTGTGTGGTCCTTCCTCCCATTGCATACTGATGTATCAATCCCCCTGGTAATCGAGTCCCCTATCACCACTATATTTCTTTTGGTATTACCCTCAACCTTAGTGTTTAAATTAATATATTCATGATGGGCATTGTAATGTAAATTACCTCCTGTCTTATCTGAGTCAGGGGGTATCTACTGTACTAAGATGTAATGTTTCAAATTTATTAGACAGCAACAAAGGGGTTGGATCTTTCTGATTGTCACCTATTTTGCTAGATGACTGTTTGACTGTTGTCCATGTCTCCTCTTTAACACCTTCAGTTGACTTATGCTGAGATTCATTATCCATTATGGGCCCCAGAGATAATGGTTCATTTCCTGTGAAGCTGTCAGCCATTTCATCAATAAAACTTTCTTATAGCTTAATTTCCTTCTGTGCTGTGCTATCTCATCCTGCAATGTAGCTATCAATATGCAATTATTACATATAAACCCCTTACTAGCTGGATCGTCAGTGTACATTCTACATTTAGAGCACATTTGTTTACCTTCACTCTTTCTATCCTTTCCTTGTGACATTTTTAATAATTGTACTGTGCACTTCCTTATATTTCCACAGTAGAGCACATGAACTCACCCTTGTTATCAAACACACTGTGCTTTACAGAAATTCCAGTGCTCCCAGCAGACACAGCTGACATGTGCCGACATGTGTGTCTCTGCACATGTCTCCACGCGCAACTGCGTGCACCCTGCCTGGGCTCGCCTTGCTTGCTGCAGGGCTGATATTTATGCTGCAAAGTAACCCAGAAGCACACTTGGGGTCATGGAGTCCCTCACAACACAAGTTGCAAATACTAGGAGTCCAAATATAGAAATTAAATTGTGTGTCACCCACTCATTCGTGGGTAAGGCACTATATATGACTACAGTATTGAATAAAATAAAATAAAATGCTCCCAGTGGTTTTTGTAGTTCTTCTTCACCCCCAAAGACTACACCACTCTCTTCCTGAAACTTGCTAGTCAGGTGACAGGACTCCACATAAAAGCCAGTAAAATGCTGTTAAATATATGCAGCTTTATTTGGTATGTAGTAACCAGGTCTCTTAGCACAGTGCTTCACACTGACTGCTCCTCAGTATGTTTTACAATATGTGCTTGCCTGCTCACTGCAGGACTGATATTTATGCTGCCAAGTAACCTGGAAGCACACATGGGGTCATGGAGCCCCTCGCAACATACGTTGCAAATACTAGAGGTGGAATATTCAGAAGGGTTGCGTATGGCACAACACAGTTGCACCCTGTGCATCCCACTGATGCGCCCTGGTGGGATATTCAAAAGGGGAAAGTGTGTGGCACAAATCCCAATGCACCAGGGCACATCAGTAATGTATGCGGTGCAAGTAGGGGGGCATGCCCATGCATACCCCGCACATCCCAATATTCAGTCTGGGATGTGCGGAGCCCATGCAGGCGCAACCCCTACATGTGTCACATACAGTTGTTCCAAAAAATAAAGGAGCAACAGCTGGCCACCCACAGGTGAGCTGCCATATTGCAGGGTGCAACATGGCAGCTGCCAGCTGTGGGTGGCCACCCATGCTCCGGCGGCACTGTCCATCGGGTAGTACCCCCCTTGCCCCATCACGGGCAGATGTAGTACAATAAACAGTTCAAAACCCTGGTGGTCCAGTGGACAACTTGCAACCTAATCATGGGCAGATGTATAAAACTTAAAACATCCTATATCCCTGGTGGTCCAGTGGATAGCTGGCAGCCCGATGTTCTGTAGTTCAAGGAATCTCATGCTCCAGTGGGTATCTGGTAAAGATGGCATCCATGCTGGGCTAGCCCTCAGGGGCAGGAGTTTGAGATTTGTTTCTTTTAAGTTTATTTTAGTTGTTTATTTCGTTAGTTTATTTTATTTTGTCCCATTTTATTTGGTTAATTTTATCGTTCATTTTTTCGTGATTCAGAACTGTGTTTGTTTCCCTTGAATAACTTGTTTGAAGATCGAGGGTGTTTAGGAACCAGGAACTGAAGGAGTTTTGTTACTGTGTGGGGAGCAGAGAGTGGAGCCCCAGAGTCAGATTGAGGAGGCAGACTGAGGAGCAGCGCAACATAACTTGGATTGCTTTGGGTGAGCAGCGAGGAGTGAGGAGTGTTTCTTTGCTGCACTGAACCTGGAAGAGATTTGGGTGAGCAGTGAGGAGTGAGGAGTGTTTCTTTGCTGCACTGAACCTGGAAGAGATTTTGGAGGATTGAGGGGGAAATCCTTCCCTGACCCTGACCTCGAGCCAGTGGTGAGCCATGATGCCACTGCCATAGGGCGGCTGTATTTGAGGCTCTTTTGCTTTCACCGCTCGGTAGCTGGTGGGCAGCCGTTGTGGTGAGTGGATCTGGAAAGAGGTATAGGGATTGGGGTGGGGACCTGCGTGAAGCCATGTAGTATTCCGAAAGCTACCTGGTATTGGAAGCGTTGTCTGTTACTAGCTAGCTGGTTGTGCGAAGGAACTGAACTTTCGTCTTCTGGGTGTCCTGGATTGATTTTCCTCTGCTCCATGGTTTCAGGTCCTTATCATGAGTTTTTAATTTAATTACAGTTTGGATACATGATTTTTGGACTTTTACCTGCTCTTTGGTTTTGCACAGTGAACTCCTACTACAGACTGCTCCTATGTGCTTCAGAAATCTGAGACTTCTGTTTGAGGTCTTCTGCTTTTCAAATGAAAGTGAGAGCTCATTTGAAAATCTGAATTATTGTCATCATTTTTTGGAGAGATAAGCTCCTGACTTATTTTGAATTTAATAAAAGCAGTCTGCAGCATATTATAGCTTTGAACTGGTTTTCACCTGTGAGGGGGGTGAATTGTTTACTGGTCGACCTGGTGCTTGGTGAAACTGTGGCTATTATGAATATTTGATTTCAGATTTTAGCCCTTTTTAATTATATTGGTGATTAGTTTGGACTGAAGAAATTGGTTTGTAAAATTTTTATTGTTTGGATATTTGGGTGGTGAGAGGACCCTATATCCAGTTATTTATTTGTTTATTAGATTTATAGTTTATGTTATTGTTTGTTTGAAATTGAGAGTATTGTCCTCTCTCCCCAGTGGTGAGAGGACTGGGTGGGGAGGGAATCAATTACTTTAATGTATATTATTGTATCTCTCTTCCCCAGTGGTGAGAGGACTGGGTGGCTAGGGAGAATTTAATTAATGCTTTGTTGTATTCGATTGTATTTCTTTGTTTGGGTTTAGGGGGTGAGAGCCCTTAAATCAATAGTTTGAGGTTTGTTTGGTTTTCTTAAATTGCATTTTATGTTGTTGTTATATCACTATATAGGGCTTTGTATTTATTTAAGCTTTAAGAGGTGGGTTAATTTTGTAACTAGGATTGTTTATTTGTTGTGTTAATTATGTGCTGGGATAACACAAGGACAGTCGGGTATTATTCCCCCTCCAGGCTCAGGGACCTTCATCCTTTTTCTTGTCCCCCCCTACTGCCAGAAGTCTATAGATGTTGTAGGACTTTGGGAATTGTTGGAAGAAGGAGGAGGATGAGGGCTGGGTCTGAAGGGGGAATGGAAAGGAGTGGGTGGATAGGGATAGTGGAGACAAGGAGACACCCGGGGTGAAATGGGCCCAGGAAAGGGGTCCTCCCTGTCTGGTACCCATACCCAAGGGTTCCGATTGTAGTCAGCAGGTAGCACAGTCTTCCTCGGAGGCTCATCCTACTTGGGCGGTGTTGTGCAATGCCAGGTCTATTAAAAACAAGATGGCTATCATAGCTGATTTTGTTGGGACATCTGACCTGGTGTGCATCACTGAGACCTGGCTGGAAGAGAATGCTGGACCAGTTTTGGCAGCAGCAGTTCCAGCTAGGTACTCAGTGATACACCGCCCAAGGGTGGATCGTAGGGGTGTTGCTATCTGTTTTTGATCAGAACTGGGCCTAGTGGAGGTACCAGTGGGAACTACCAAATCCTTTGAATGTATCATAGGCGAGGGTGTGGGGCACAGGATACTTCTCGTATACCATCCACCAGGTGATGAGAATGTTTTCCTGTGGGAAGTCGCAGACTTCATTGTTGACCTGACATTGGGGTCCCTCAGATGGTTGGTTCTGGGGGACTTCAATGCCTGGGTCAATGATGAACTCTCGCAATTTGGTCAGGACTTCCTCCAGTTAATGATTTCACACCTCCCCACAATCAATGACATTGTGATGATCATCCAATCACTGCGTCTGACCAACTGTGGTTTGGACCCGGGCCCCACACGTCTCTTAGTGGGTTGTGTGGATACAATTGGTCCCATCCTTGCTGAGATAGTCTGGAGGTCCTTGGAGAGGGGAATTTTTCCAAATCCTCTAAAGGAGGCTGTGGTTCAGCCCCTTCTTAAGAAGTTCTCCTTGGAACCGGACTGTCTGGCAAACTACAGGCCTGTCTCTAACTTACCCTTTGTGGGTAAAGTTATTGAGAAGGTGGTCGCATCACAGTTGGATGAACATCTGACAAGCCACAATGTCTATGATTCTCTCCAGTCTGTATTTAGGAAAAGGCATAGTACCGAGACAGCTCTGGTCTGGGTACTAAATGACCTCCTAATAGCGAGAGGTCAAAGGACTCATTCCATCTTGGTCATTCTTGATCTCTCTGCAGCATTTGACACTGTGGACCATGGTGTGCTATTGGAACATTTACGATCTATCTGTGGACTGTCTGGTACAGTCTTCAGCTGGTTTTGGTCTTACCTCGAGGGTAGGACTCAGAGGGTGGTGTTCGTGATTTTCTTCTCGGCATCATTCTCCCTATCCTGTGAGGTACTGCAGGGTTCCATTTTGGCACCCATGCTGTTTGCAATGTACATGCTGCCGTTAGGAGCGATTATTAGGTGGTACGGTCTGGGTTTTCACTGCTATACAGATTATACTCAGCTGTACATGTCCTTTGTGCCCGGCCAAGATGCTGCCTTTTCAGTCTTTAACAACTGTCTTGATGAAATCCAAGACTGGATGAATGTGAGTTGGCTGTGGTTGAACCCAGAAAAAACTGAGGTGTTGGTTGTGGACCAGGGTTGCTGGGAGGTGGGTTTGTTGGCTGGATTGCCCTTGGGTTTATGGCTTGGGGGTGTTCAGCTGACTACCTCAAACCGGGTGCGGACCCTGGGCATTGTGTTTTATGGCTGTCTGACATTTAAATCTCAGGTGTCAGCAGTTGTCAAAACCTCTTTTTATCATCTGAGGAACATCACCCGGGTGAAGCACCTGGTTCCTCCAGATGATCTCCCTACTTTGGTCCATGCTTTCATTACCTCCTGCCTTGACTACTGCAATGCACTTTACCTTGGGCTACCGGGAGTTGAGATTCACCACCTGCAGCTAGTGCAGAATGCAGCAGCCAGGCTGTTGACTGGTTCTTCTAGGTCCAGTCATATAACGCCCGTGCTCCGCGGACTGCACTGGCTGCCAGTTTGCTGGCGAATCACCTTCAAGGTTGGTCTGCTGACCTATAAGGCCCTACACGGTCAGGGATCTGCTTACCTGAAAGATCTCCTTTGTCTCTACAGTCCTCCCACTCTCTCCAATCCATTGATGAGGGATTGCTAGAGATTCCCAGGGTTCATTTAAAAACTTCAGGACCAGATCTTTTAGTTTCATGGCCCCAACCCTGTGGAATTCTCTACCTCATCAGATGCGAGACAGCCCGACTGTCCAAAGTTTTAAAGGTGCTTTAAAAACCTATCTTTTTAATAAAGCTTATAATGATTTTTGAGTCTTTTTAATGTTGTTTTAATTATTTATTGTTTTATGTTATATTGTACAGGTGCCTTGGTTTAAGAAAGGTGCCTCATATAAATAAAGAATGATTTAATTTGGTTTGATTTGATATGTATAAAAATTAAAATAACCTATATCCCTGGTAGTCCAGTGGACCACTCGCAGCCCGATCATGATCAGAGTTATACAAAAAAAGATTATATTCCATCACTGGTGGTCCAGCGGTACCCCCTTCCCCACCCTCCTACTGAGCCCCACCACATCGCTCCCCCTCGGTCAGCGGTGGGTGGCAGCTCCCAACCCACCCACAAGCCACCCAGTCACCTGCAGGCTGACTGTGTACAGTACAGCTGTCATGGTAGGTCTAATGTGGGCCAATGGGCATCAGGGCTCATACCATACTACATAGTCCAGATATGTGAATAAATCCATTCTATATCTAGACTGTGTAATACGGTACAGTCTGCACACTCATTGGCTTCCACGCTGTGGGATTAAATGAGCATACAGCTGTACTGGTATGCAGTCAGTCAGTGAGTGGCTGGGCAACTTGTGGGTGGGGAGCTGCCATCCGCTACTGACTGGGGAGAGCAGGGTGGCAGGGCTCTGTGGGAGGGTGGGGATGGGGTACCACTGGACCACCAGGGATGGGATTTAATCTTTCTTTGGACTTCTGCCCATGATCGGGCTGTGAGTGGTCCACTGGACCACCAGGGATATAGGACATTTTAAGTTTTATACATCTACCCGCGATTGGGCTGCAAGTGGTCCACTGGACCACCAGGGATATGGGACTGTTTATGTCTTACTTCTGCCCATGTTCAGGCATGGGAAGGGGCACTACCTGATGGAGGGTGCCACCGGAGCACGAGTGCTCACCCAAAGCTGGCAGCTGCTGTGTTGCATCCTGCAATATGGCAGCTCACCTGTGGGTGGCCGGCTGTTGTGCCTTTATTTTTTGGAACAACTGTATATGGTGCATGTAGGGGCTGCACCTGCCTGGACTCCACACATCCCAGGCTGAATATTGGGATGTGCGGGGTATGCATGGGTACGTACCCCCTACTTGCACCGCATACATTACTGATGGACCCCGGTGCATTGGGATTTTTGCCATGCACTTTCCCCTTTTGAATATTCTGCTGGGGCACATCAGTGGGTTGCGCATGGTGCAACAGTGTTGCACCATGCACAACCCCTCTGAATATCCCACCCAGTGTGTGAACAAACACCAAATAATTGCTATTGCTACAATGATGGTAGCAGATATACAGTGTTAGCAGACCTACCTGGAGCCCAATAATAAGCTAGCCATCTCTACAGAAAACCCAATGCATTGGCTCATGCCTTCTTCAGGGGGTGTGGTCAGGATAAATGCCCCCTCCCTTTATACACACCCAAAGTGCATGTGAAAAATAATTAAAATTTAATTGAATACAATCAGTCTCCTGCAACACAATATGAATTAATTACAACCCTTAATAGAAGAATATACAACCTCACTTCTATTCAGACAAGTCAAATAAATAAGTTTTGTAGCCTGTAGTCTCTGTGCTTAGCAAATAACATATAAAAAAAAGCCTAATTGTAGACTTGGGGAAAAAAAAAAGGTCACATTGTCCATTCAGTACATTTTTTGTTTGAGATTGGACCTTTATGATTTGTCAGTTGTTACTTCCAGGAGAAAAGTGGCTAATTTCTCAAGGATAGCTAAATTTTCATAATTAAAAAGGAGGTCTAGTATCAATTTTGGTGGTGCAAAGAGTGACTCCAATATCTTGCCCAAGTATTTGTTTCTTGTTTAGTTGTATGACAGACAGTATTTATTTATTTATTTCAAAAGGTTTGCCAAGAAAGACATACTGAGCTGTTAACAGCTTGTTTCCAGATGTGTCCTGGGTGAAGGGGGTAGAGAAGGTTCATGAATAACAATTAGAACAGTATTTACATCATATAACAAGCAACGCTGAAAGGCATTTAAGCAAAATATGTACACTGACATGTATATAGCAGGATGAAGCCCAAGGACAACAAGAGTATGCAAATTAAAGTGCAAGTTCAGGTAATGCAGGCAGGTGGTAGCAAAGCTAACTGGCAGAAATTCAGGAAAAGTCTATTTGAAGAAGGATGAAATGGGGGTTAGCAGAAGGAGCTAGGGTGAGGAGTTAGAGTTAGATGGGGAAGAAGACAAGACATGGAGAGGTGGAAGGAGGGAAAGAGAGGTACAGAGGGGGGTCAGGTGCAGTTGCAGGAGTGAGAAGAGAAGTTGAATAGAAGAGAGGACAGAGTGCATAGGGAAGAAGCAGAGTGGATGGAGAGGGGAAGGGAATTCTATAGTTTGGGGAATGGTAGCAGAAGGCAGCCTGGCCAGCTGAGAGTGACCTACAGTAGTAGGGAGTGCTAGGGAGCAGAAGCCAGAGTTACAAAGGGTGTAGTGGGAAGGAGGTGGGAGAGAAAAGAGGTGAGGTAAGATGGAAGAGAGCCAAGCCAAAATTTAGCAATAAAAAAGGTACAATGAGTGAGGCGCCTAGCTTCACGGGAGGGAGGGGGGAGGGAAGTATTAAGGGAGCAATGGTGGGTCCAGGGCAGGCAGTCCAAAGTAAAGTGACAGAAGAAGTGGAACAGGGAATTCAATCTGGTCAGGGTGGACTTAGAAGCAGCACTGTAGACAATGTCTCTATAGTCAAAAATGGGGAGAATCTTTTGTTGGACAATGGCTATGCAAGCCGGCTGGGGGACGCAACCATTGCTCATGTATAATGCACCTAGTTTAGGATATAGTTTTTTTGTGGATGGCATCCACATGCCCTGAAAAGTTGAAGTGTCAATCGAGCCAGACACCGAGGTATTTAAGGTGTGAACATCATCAGTCATGGTCCCATCTAGGGTGTGGAAGAAGGGGAGGTCAGTAAGCCTAGAAAGCTTCTGCCTAGTGCTAAAGGTCATGGAGACCTTTTTTTGCATTGAGGGACAGTTGATTTCACCAGAACCAGTGTTGGATGTTGTCAAAGTCCATCTGGAGCTTGGCCATCAGATCAAGGGGGGGCAGAGGTGTAAAGAATTGTAACATCTGCATACATATGGATGGACATAGAAATGCAGGCAGTGAGGAGGTCATTCAGGAAAACTGAAAAGGGAATTGGGTCAAGGACAGAACCTTGGGGGACACTAGTGTTGATAGGGATTGGAGGGGACAAGGTATTTCCAATTCTAAGTGATTTAGTCCTACCATCAAGGTAGGAATGGAACCAGTTGGTAGTAGATGTGGAAAGCCCCACTGCTGCAAGTTAGCAAAGGAGAAGGGGGTAGGCTACAGTGTCTAAGACTTTCTCCAAGTCAACAAAGATGGTGGAGTTGATAAGGTCCTGTTCCATTCCTGAGAGAATGGAGTTAGTAAGCCAGAGGAAGGAGGAGGAAGTGGACTGGGATTTACAGAAACCAGACTATAAAGGGGTGAAGAAGGAGGACAAATCAAAGAAGGGGGAAAGCTGAGAAAGTACTAGGTGATCTTGAAGTTTAGTGAGGGTGGGGAGCAGGGAGATAGGACAGTAATTCCAGGACTGTAGGGGTCACCTCCCTTGGGAAGGGGTACATCAATAGCACATTTCCATGCATCAGACACAGAGGCAAGGAAAAAAGAGAGGTTTAGAAGGGAGGACAGTTGTAGAGCAATAGGTGGGGAAGAGAGGTGAAGGAGTTTAGGGTCAAGCCCATCGGGGCTCCTGCCCTTGAGAGAGTTTAGGGTTAGGAGAGACTTTAGAGTCTCAGCAGGAGATATAGGAGAGAAGGAGAAATGGGGAGACAGGAAGGGTAACTGAAGGGAGGGGGAGGAGTGGGAGGGATGGAGGAGAGATGAGAAGAGAAGAGAAGAGAGGAGGCACAGGAGGTGAAGAAACCATTGAACATGGAGGCAACAGAGTGGGTGCCAAAAATGGTGACATCCCTTACCTTGAGGACCAGGGCAGAGGACTGGATTTGGGGGGGAGAAGGCATGGATGACCTTCCAGAACTTGGAGTGGTGGTTAATATTGGTCTGGAAGGTGGAGGCAAAGTAGTCTGCCTTGGCAAGCCTAGTGGCTTTGGTACAGGTGCTGCAAAAGGCACAGTACTTGAGTAAGTCAGCAGGGGAGCCAGAGGACTTGTGAGCCTTCCAGGCAAGCTATTGAGCATGCAGGCAGGCCAGCAATTTGGCAGAGATCCAAGGGAGGTGGGAACCATGGACCCTGATTTTCCTAAGGGGAGCATGCAGGTCCCAGATAGACTGAAATTTGGACTTAGAACAATTGAGGGCAGAATCAATGGAGCTGGTAGAGAAGATGGGTGACCAGTCAGTAGCTGCCAAGTCTGCATGGAAGGAGGATAAGTCCAGTGATTGGAAGGACTGGCTCTGGAGGAGCTTGGGTGAGGCCTTGGGGCGGTGTAATTTGTGGACACAGTAGACCAGATGATGGTCACTGAGGGCATCCAGAAGGGTGCCAGCATCAATAGTTCAATGGGAGTGGGAGACAAAAACCCAGTCTAGTAGGGTGTGATTGAGGGATTTATGTTTTTTTAGTAGGTAGGGTCAGAGATCAGCTGAGAAAGATTAAGGGACTTAATGTTTTGGCAGAATTTGGACTGAGAAAGGGAAAGCCAATTTAAATTTAAGTTCCCAAGGATGAGTAATTCACCAGTCAAGGCATAGGTAGAGATAGTAGTGAGGAGATCAATGATTGGGGGAGAGACCTGGGCAGCAGTAGAGGCCAGCCACAAAGATGGGGATAGAAAAAGGGAGGTATAGTTTGAGCAGTAAAAGTTTGTAGGCAGATGGGGAAGAGGCAGAGAGCATGGGGTGAACTGGGTGGCAGAGGAGAGGTAAATGGCAACACCACCACCCCAACTGGCATGATCCTGGTGGGTAAAGGAGTGCCCAGGTATGAGGAATGCAGAATCCAGAATCTTGGGGGAAAGCCAAGATTCAGAGAGAATTAACATGTCAGGGTGAAGGTTAACCATAAGCAGTTGCAGCAGGTCTACCTTAGGGAGGAGGCTTCTGTTACTGAGGTGTGCCACTTTCAACCCTTTGGAGAGACAGGTGGGAGAGGAGTGAGCAGGGCCAGGATTGGGCTCAATGTCTCCTGAAACCAATAGTAGCAGTGAGATAAGGAGCTTAACTGGGACAGAGGATCATCTATGTGGCAGTTGGGAGGGAGAATAGGGGTGAGTGTGTGGGGGGGGGGTTGGCAAGCCAGGATCTAAGAGATTCAAGATGGAAGCAGGAGGAAGGGAGGAGTGATGACCAGGGAGCCAGGGGGAATGCTGGAGAGAGGAAAGGCAGGAGGAGGGGAGGATGGGAGAAGGGGAGGAGAGGATGAAGAAGGAGGGGTTGAAGAGGGAAAGCTTGTAGATGGGAGGGAAGCAAAAGTAAATAGAAGGAGAAAGAAAGAAAGAAAGAAAGACAGGGTAATATTGAACATATTTGATAGACAGGAAGCTGAGAGGACAGGAGAAGTTGGTAGTAGGACAGAGGGGAGATAGTTTACACAGCAGAGGGGTAGATAATGCACTACAGGAGGAGTAGCGATGGAGTAAGATGAGGAGTAAGACTTAATTGGGAAAGGATGTGAACAAAGAGAAGAGGAGCAGGGTTAAGATGAGAGAGGAGCAGAAGAAGGATACATTGCAGAAGGAGTAAAGGAGGTGCTAGTGGAGGATGTGAGTCAGAGATTCAGGGATGGTAGTCAGGAGGTGAGCAGTACAGTGAATCAAGGGTAAGGGGGGCCTTGTATAGGCCTTGTATAGGGAGTTTGTGCTGTTAACAGCAAAGAAGGGGAAGGGGGAGTATGATAAAGCAGCAAGGGGGAACTGAATGGGTAGGAGGTGTGGCAGCAGACTGAACATAGGATGAGGGCAGAAGGGAGAGCCGAAGTTAGGAGATAGGAGTATTGGTAGGAAGTGGGAGCAGCATAGTGATGCAAAGATAGGGGGACTCAATAGGGAGTTGTGCACTAGGCAAGAAATGGAGGGAGGGCAGAGGAAGGAGGGCAACCAGAAGGTGGTGGGGAAGAGAAAGCAGGCATGGGATGGGGATAGGATAAAAGCAGATAGAGTGGAAGTAGGAGTAAGGAAGGATTAGTATGTAGCAGAAGAGGTTGGAAGAACAGTTGGTAGTGAGCACTAGGAGAGGAGGATCATTCGACTGGAAATACACACTGCTGAACTCTATGGGCCCTATGCATGAATGGGTGGGAATTACACACTGGAGACGTGTATCCCGCCTGCAGAGGTCCGAATCTGCAATGGCACACCCTAACTTCGAATTTCCACAATTTTGTTGGTGTGGAAATCAATCCTAACTGATGCATTAACAGAGTTTTTTTGCAATGAATTTCTCTTCTTTTTGAGAAAGTGAAATGGTAGTCATATTTCTCATATGTTGAAGTGTATCATATTCATAAGGTGGCACAATAAGTTAAATGCACATGTTGGTTGCTTTACAGCAGATCATTTTGTGAGGTTGCCTCACTTGCCCCAATGTCATGGTGAGGCTAAGAACAAGATGGCATCCATACGACGTAGGATTACCCATACGAACTTGGATCCTGAGTTGTATCCCATAATACGATTTAGGATCCTAGTTCATGTAATGCTGTCACTCACAGGAAGTTGTAAATTGATAAAAACAAATGTTCTGACCTAGTAAAGTTCAGAATATGCTCAGAGGGTCACAACAATCAAACTACATGTGTTGGCCCCTCCCCATAAGCCCATTTTGGGAGATTTTCATATTTAAATGTTTCAGGCAAAACAGAAAACAAGATGGCCTTCATATGACCTAGGATTTCCACTACAAACTAGGATCCTATGTCGTATCGCATAATATGACATAGGATCCTAATTTGTATCATGCTGCCAGTCACGGGAAGCTGTAACTAAAAAAAAAAACAAAAAAAACATTTTTAAACTGGTGAAGTGCAAAATATGCTTGGGGATCACAATAAGCAAGCTACATATGTTGGATCTTCTTCCCTAGAAGCTCATTTTGGGAGGTTTCCATATATAAATCTCAGGAAAAAAAACAGTAAACAAGAAGGCTGCCATACGAAGTAGGATTTTTTGCATAGAGAGCAGGATCCCTACTTCATATCATAGAGCTATATTGAAGTGCCTACTAAGCATGCTCAGAAACTATTTTTTCAAATTTTTAAATTGCAGTAACTTAAAACTGGCTTATTGTTTTTTCATCAGACTAGCAAAAGGCACATCTGTGGGGTCGTCCCTTTCTGCCCTGAAAATTTCAGACCAAACAAACAAGCCCTCTGGGCTGTAGGCAAGTTCAAAGAAAAATCCCAGCAAAGTCAATGGGTGAAAGCATGTTTTTTCACCTCTTTGTAACATGGAGACCGCACATCTGACTGGAATGAAACTTACCAGACCTTGAGATCTACCCCCACAGGAAGGTACATATCACATTTTGTACAAATCCACTTAACAGCTGCAATGTTATCAAAAGTGCAAATTTTGGGTTCAACATCAAAGTGCCTACTCAACCCTGACTATAGGGGTGCAACCATGCCCCTGTAATACACACACACACACACACATATATATATATTTATATATATAAATATATATATATGTGTGTGTGTGTGTATACACACACTCTTATAAACTGAATGCTATACTGAGAATAAGATGGAAGAAGACTGTATGCCCATCTGTGTATGTATGTATGTATGAACATCTCCCAGCTAGTGGGTCCACATTTTTTTTCTGTCTTACCAAGGATATCATTGTCTATTTTTTATGTATTTGTTGCTTCAATAATTTGTCAGGGTATGTTATTCCAAAACCTCTCCTTTTTTGTTATTGTGATTCAATTTTATCTGTTCATTGTGGGAATGTAAGTCAAAATCTGTATTTTGAAAATAAATGTTTGTAGATTTTGTCATTTCATTGTCATTAATAATTCTGAACATTTCCATTATATCACCTCTATTGCATCTTTCCTCAAGTGAAAAAAAAAACCCTCACATAATCTGTTGTCATAATTATAATTTCTTAATCTGGGCACTGTTTTGGTAAACATGTGTTGTACCTTGTCTAATTGCTGTATTTTATCCTTTAGATATGGACTCCATATTTGTGACCTGTAATCTAAATATGATCTAAATATGGTCTTATTTGTTTGTATAATGCACAGTTCACTTTTGCTGTAAAAGAAGTCCACTTTATATTTCATATTAATCTATTTCCTGTATGAGCTATTTTACCACTGTGTTTTGTAAATTTGAAATAATAATCATACCTTGTTCCCTTTTAGTTTCTACCTTTTTAATTGATTCACCACTTAATATATAATTATGTCTGGGATTATTTTCCCCATATGAGTAACCACTCACTTACCAGCATTGAATTTCATGTTATTAAGTTTGGACCATGTATTAATTTCTTCCAAGCCATTACTAATGATATTTTTATTTAATTTTGCACCCACTCTACCTCCTAATTTGGTATTATCAGCACGCTTTACCAGATAGCGTCTCATATTTTTATGTAATTCTGAAATCAAGAATGAAGAAAGAGCAGGTCCCAGCACTGAACCCTGTGGCACATCGCTTGAGACTTCACTTTTTTGTTGACAGTGTTCCCTTTATCCTGACCTGTTGATACCTGTTTTTTAACCAGGTTTTGACCCACATTGTGATGTCAATGTATGTTTGCCAACTGTAATTTATTGACAGAGGTGTCATGTGACACAGCATTGAAAGCCTTCCTGATGTCCAAATATATATCCATTTTTTTGTTTAGATCAGCATTCATCTTCTCATAAAAAAACAAGCATGTTTGATGTACAAGACTTGTTTTTTCCTGAAGCCATGTTATGATGAATTTTTGCTTTTATTAATTTTTCCATTAATTTCTCTGGGACTGACATCAGAATAATTGGTCTGTAGTTTTTTATTGATGGTTTATTTCATTTTTTGAACGGTGGTACAATAATTGCACTTCTCCAGTCTTCTTGGACAAATGATTTATTAAAAATTAAGGTTAAGGGACTAGTTCTTTAATCTATTATTCTATGAGCATCATATGATGCAATTTATCCAGTTCTGCTGGTTTGCTTGAGTTTAGATCACAAAATAATTTATATATATCTGATTCAAGAAAATAATTTTCTTCCTCTTTTGGTTCTGCCATTATAGTATTTTTTTGACAGAGAAGAGTTACTTTTAGTAAAGACTGGAATGAAATGGTCATTAAATGTATTTGCCTTTTCCAGGCGATCATTTGTAAAATTTCCATTTGATGTTATTGGGCTTATTGATCTATCTATATTTTGATTGTTGCTTATATAAGCATAACATTGTTTTGTGTTGTCTTTACCATCAGAGATTTTAAATTCTACCTTAGTCCTTTCCTTGTTTAATCATCCTCTTAGATGTTTTTGATTTGTCCCTATTTTTGAGTTCATGTATGCACTGAAAACTCCTTGGAATAGTGACTTTTGAGGGGTGTGACACTGTCTGTCCAATGCAGAGTGCTCTGCAACGGGCTCTGCAGTATCACACTAGTCATCAGCCAGGCTGGTCCTGACACTGTTTTGCCTGAAATGGTCTGCACTTGAAAAGAAAAAAGCTGCACCAATCATGTGGTGGCTTTTTCCTTTCATCTGCAGGTTACCACAGAGCAAACAGCTGTTTGCGTCATGATGTCTCTGCCCCTCCTCGCCACACCACCAGTCCCTTCCTGAAATGTGGGAGGAGAGGTTTTCCTAGTGTGCCTCCTCCACATCCTGCTGTTTTAGTTTCCTTATTTTCTCCCACCCCTGAGGAGCAGGCCACAGCCTAAGCTGATTTACTATAAATGCGATCGGTCGTGCTAGTGGATCTCCCCCACCTGCTGACATCAAAGTGCCCTCCTCCTTTAATATGGCACACTGGGAGCCCACCCCAGTGTGCCAAAAACTAACTGTGGTGTTTCCAACTCCAGGATGTCCACTTCCGATGTTGGATGAGCCCCCCCACTCCCCTATATTCTCCAGCCTCGGGGTGCCCAATCCCTGGGTTGGTATGGATCCCCCCAAAGTACTCAAGCACACAGGGAGCCCACCCCAGTGTGCTGAAACACATAAATAGTTTACCTGTAAAAAAGAAAACAGACCCACAACGTCTTTTTGTTTAAACCTGAAAAAAAGAAAACAGTCTCTCATCATTCCTGCTGGCCCCCTTCCCCCAACCCGCACCCTTCCTCTGTGCACCACACCTTCCCATACTCCCCTCACCCATACTTACCTCCGGAGGTCAGGGACAGTGATCTTCTGTGGACCAGAAGCATGTCTGCACTCTTCAAAGAAGAAAATCACAGTAAGACCTATAATGGCAATCAATGGGAGGTTTCAACTTAGGTTGATATCTCAGGCACTTTTAGGAGTTTTGGCCCCACATTTTCAACATGGGGTTCTTGGCATCTCTCCTCATAAACACAGTCATTATAATTTCATTTCTCAGACCTGAAAGGTGATTTTGTGGTCACTACACAGAATCACCTTTTGGGACCAATTAATGAAACGACAGTGCCACTGTTGATGAGGTGGGGTCCCAAAAAGCCCTTGTTGCACATTTGGTGAAAAACTCAAAAAAATGACTGTGTTATGAGTGTCCATTGCACAGTTTCAATGCACATTCATAACATCATCAGTTTTTAAGATTTTCACTCCAAATTTCCAACATTGCCATTTTTTCACCCCCCCCATGAACAGTACAGCTGTCATTTTTTGCATCCTTCCCAAAATGTGTTTTTGTACGTGTGGCATAGAATGGCGCGGTTGCTGTGTGAAATCAACTTTAGGGACAGATTAACAAAATTCCAGTGCCACTGTTCATGAGGGGAGGTCCTAAAAAGGCCATGTTGAAAAGTTGGTGAAAACATTCCAAACAATGACTGCGTTACGAGTGTGCATTGCACAGTTTCTACGCACCCTCATAACTTCACCTCTTTTTCATATTTTCGCTGCAGATTTTCAATATTGCCATTTCTTTTCACCTCCTCACGAACAGTACAACTGTCATTTTTCATATCCCACTCAAAATGCTTTTTCACACCTGTGGCACCAAATTGCACACTCACTGTGTGAAATCACCTTTTGAGGTTGTGTAACAAACTGATACTGCCACTGTTCATGAGGCGGGGTCCCAAAAAGCCCATTTTGAAAATTTGGAGCAAAAATACCAACAAACACCTGGGGCATTAGGGTTTCCAACTGTAATGCCCACCCTGTACAGACTGACAGGTGTCTAATGGAGTAAAGCGGTGCTGGAAGAACAAGAAATTTGTGTTGAGAGTGATGCCTTAAAATGCAAGGCAGAGGAATATACACAGAAAAACATGGGAGGCATGTACAACAGCAATATCACCAGTGAACTTTAGGCATTGACAAATGCTTGTTTTTATTTCATTCAGATTGCTCATTTTTATCGTATAATATGCCTTTTCTTTTTGTTTAAGTTGTTTCCTAATTTTCCCAGTGTACAGTATCACTGTGAGATCTTACCCTTTTTGTTATGAAGTCTTTTTGCTGGTATGTACGTTTTTCTTGTTCAAAGATTTTATGCCTGAATATTTCCCAGCATTGTTCCACTGATATGTTAATAAATAATTTTTTCCAGTCCCATTTTTTTTTAATTCTGCCTTGATAGCTTCAACATTTGCTTTGTTATAATTTATTGCTATGGTTGAGCCTGAAGATTTATCTCTTTTGGTTATATCAAAATTTATGATAAAGTGGTCACTGTTTACTAGTGGTTATTTGACTTTAGCATTACGTATTAAGTCTGCTGTATCCAAAATTATGACATCCAATATATCTTTATCTCTTGTGGGTATATGTACTAATTGTGTTAGTCATTGTTGTTGGCAGAAGTTTAAAAATTGTAGTTCACATGTGCTTTTTGTGATCATGTATGTCAAATCAATATTTGGAAGATTTACATCTCCCATTATGTCAAAGGGTAATCCGGTGCTACCAGATTAATATTTTGTACCTGACAGATATCGTTTTAATAGCCAGAATCCCCCCCCCCCCCATGTGTCTAATCCTTGTCTTTATGGTCTGTGTTAATGGTGTTTTTCATTGTTGTGCATGGACTGGCCACCTATGCGATTATTTTTATTTTATTTTGTCTTTGTCAGATTTATATATTGTCCTTTAGTTTCCCCTCCCTATTTCTGGCTAGTTGCTTCATAACATATCTGTTAGACTACAACATATGATTATAAAAACATGCCCAAAATTCCTATGTCCCCTTTAAATGGCCAGAATGCTGAAAACTACATCAGAATGTTTTTTTCTGCCTGAATGAGGCTTCAAAACGCTCATTTCTTCCCAAAAACAGCCTTTCTTTTGAGTTTTGAATGCCAGGAATTAGCATTTGATTTAAACGCTCCTTCACGACGTTTTGCTACGAGCTGCATGAACGTGCGCACTATTGTGCAGCTCGCAAATGCTGCGAATGCTAAATAAAGTCATTCCCCTTCTGAAAAGGACCTGAGAAGCTGCAGCACTGACCTTTGTAGCACTAAAATGCTTCTTAGTGAGATATTGAGCCTCCTTTTTAGTGAAATCAGCTGAGAAAGCTATACTTATACATGCAGCATGGAGTTGTTTTTTTTTGTTGTTAAAGGATTCCTGTAGTAGTCAGCCCTCTAAGTTTACACTAAAATAAGTTTCCAAAAGCATGTAAAACAAAATACTCAAATAAGATAGGAATACCAAAGAACTGCTGTATTACCTGAAATAATATGTGATGCAGGAGCATATTAAGAAGCCTTTTGGTATGCCCTCTCCCTAGGAGCCAGCCGGCCATAGTGTTGTTGCTTCTATACCAAAAAGGAATACAAAGGGGAGGGACTTACTTCACAAACATCAAAATGGAAAGTTTAAAACAATATTAATAATTCCACAGCTCTTATATGAGTATAAGGTTCTCACAGTGAATTGCTCATATGTTTTAAAAGTTATAAATAATTTGTTTGTATAAAATGCTACTGGTTTAAATTGATTGATGGATGGTTCATCCAATGAGAGGATGTTTTAAGATATATATTGCCAGCATCTCCAAGTAGGAGATCAGTAGCAGCAGGGGATGATGAAGCATATGCATCCAGAACTAGTGCTCTAGTTATTATGTGGAGAATGCTATTCTTGGTTTGTGCCTTTGCGTTTGTTTTGCTTTGTCATTTGATTTTGTCGAGATAAGTCCTCCTTTATTTTGCTTTATATACTTTGTTTGGAGCTCTTCAAATAAAGCTGCCGGAATTCAGCTGAAGAATACAGCCTGTGTCGGAGTCCTTCTGTATCCCACCTTGTTTCCTCTTACACATTAATATGACGTTTCCCATCTCAAACATGGTCTGTAGTTCTAGTAGTACTGTTTCATCACAAGTTTCTGTGATGTTTGGTGGTTTGTAACATACACCTAGTATCTTATTTTCTGTATTTATTGTTATAATGACCCATGTTAATTCAATGTCAAACTGTTTTTAATTGAATGTTATTTCACTACTACTGTATGCATTGTTTTCTTAACCTACATTGCCACACCTCCACCCTTTTTTCCTGTGTATCATTATGATATAGCTTCTAGCACAGTATGTTTTTCCCCTGGGTTACTTCCTCTGGCGACCAAGTTTCAGCTATAACCACAATATCAATTTTGCATGCATGCATTATTATTTCAAGCTCAGCTTTTTTCAAGCTATTGAGATTTCTCGCACTTATTACAAATGTGTTCAATTTGTCCTTTTTAAATGTTTTAGTTCCCTTTTTCATATGTTTTTGTATTCTACAATTGGGTATCAAAATATTTCTTTTATAACTGATTTCAATTTTACTCAGAGCACCTTAAGGAGTCAGTTTAAAGTTGTGTATACTATGGCTGATTGCATTAGCATCTACTATATTTAATGGGAGTCAACCTTCTATACATATTTGCGTTTGATAGAATTAGTGCGGACAGCTTGCTCTTCTATATACTGTGATCACAAATTCTCTCACTGTAAGTATTACCTGAGCAACCACTCCCGTCGTCACGGGGCAAAAACCACACCACTGGGTTTTGTCTTAACGTCGCTTTATTTGATCAAACACACATGCATGTGGGACTTCTACAACGGAGAAGTTCTCCGATTACAATTTACAGCAGCTTTTTATAAGCTAGATTTTGCACTTCTTATCTTGAAAAATACCAAAATTTCAGTATAAGCCAATCATAAGACAGCATAACAAGTTTTCAGCAATGTAACAGAAAAAAGAAAAACAAGTTTATGTATGAGGTACTTTTCCACTACTTATTCCATTTCTTTCCCAACACTGCTTGATACATATGCTTGGGTCAAGCTGACCTGAGAGAGACAATGAGTTTTACTCACACCATAGCAATGTACAGCTTGCCTTCAATGCCACTCACGTGCTGTTATTTTTATATTTTGCCCAGGCATGCTCTTATCTTTATATTTTGTCCAAGCCCATTATTTAGGCTGGTACAACCAGTTCTGCTCAGTTTTATCTATTTTTCTGTTTTTACAAATGTACCTCAAGTAACCTTAGTACAAATTCTATAACCCTTAAAAAGAAAACATGAACTCAGAAATTTCTACTAATTCATTATGACTTTGTTACAGCATGGCTTTCAAAGCAAGCATAGCTTCAAGGCATTTAATAGCAAATATAGCTTTAGGATATATAAAATTCCTCACACTCTCCCCTTTTGATACTATGTATCAACTAACCGATTCCTTTTACTTTTTCTCACTTTATATTTTGGCCACAATTTGCCTCGTTTTGTAATGGAAACACCCCTCCATTTTAATGGGGTCCTTTTGTTCAGGTTGTAAGGGGCAGGTGGGTGGCATCCCATGACACCATTGTGTTGCACAGGCATTGTAGGAGAAGTTTGATTAGGACAGTCAGTAGCCAGGTGCCAATATGACCACTTACAAGTACTGTCACCCAATGGAGAAGAGTAGCACCCAGTCACCAACTACGCTTGTAAGCCATGACCATGGGTCCCATATTTATTGTAGCAAGCTTAGAAAAATGCAAGGCTGGAATTTGTATATCTCGCCACTGCCTCATTTTATGCTTTCAGCTATTTTTTTTTTTCATTGTATGGAATTTTACAATTAACCCTTTTAAAGTCTTACACGCACACATATTAAGTGACATAGTGGTATTTTCCACTTGCAACCTTTTGCTACTAGATATACTAATTTACATGTTGGCATCATTTAGTCATTTACTAACCACTTTTACCTCTTACTAGCCCTTTAGCAATTTACACTAGCCATTTTACACCTTTTTATTTCCTCAGTTTTATGGTTAGCCAACTACACATTGTTGATAAAAGTTTGGTCACTGATTACTAAAACCTTGGCCACTGACCACTGTTAATAATTTCCACCCTGAAGATAGGAAGCCCCTGAGGACTCGAACATTCACAAAATTGAACATAAATGTAAAGATATTAGTTAATAACTGAAGGTTAAAAAAAACCAAAACTAAACATTTCTACTTTTAGACTGTTAGACTAGGTGAATAGGTATATGATTTAAAACTGGTTGCCAGCATACAGATAGTCAAGGCATTTATAAAAAGCATCCTGTTCTGGAGTTGGTACAGGGGTGGTTACAGACGGAGCACAAATCATGAGTTTGTAAAACATAATACAGAATTGAGGGATGTCAACACCACAATTGAAATATGTGAAAAAATGCTAACATGTGACACCACATATAACACAATATAACATAACATAACAATTTTGTTGATGAAAAAGAGTTCATGGAATTCACTTTGAGAGTGAATAAGGTAGATGCTACCTTGTGTTGAGGTGTGGCACACCCTGGGAGCTTGATTGAAGAATCTGTTGATAATGTCTCTTGACAGATAAGTCCTTATAAAACATAACAGTTCATGAAATGAACAGTTCATAAGTTCATATAAGTATCCACAGGTTGATGTAGTTACAGTACAGATGAAATGTCATTTGCAGAATGGTGGTAACCCACAAGGCATATGGGGCAATGCAGACAGTAATTTAAAACAAAACACCAGCATAGTAGAAAAGTCAGTGTTCATTTTGCTGGCTGGCTGATTAGTAGACACACTGACCAGGGTGCATTGAGTCCTTTTAATGGAGTAGTACACACACACACTGGCATGGCATTTGTTTTGTCGTAGTTGATTACACCCCAGCATAAAGATTAACAGTCCATAAAAAGGTAACAATTGACAATAAACCATTAAGAACACAGTCCATAACAGAGCAATAGGGTTGTAGAAAGTACCAGCCATGTTTGGAACAAGTGGCAGTGAAGAAAATGCATGTATTGCTTGAAGGTCAATTGAAGCAGAATCTTCTCGCTGGAGTTAGGGGAGTGCCCCTTCCCCAGACTTAACTTCATAGTAAGCAGAAACAATAAGCTTGATTGCAGAGTCTGAACTGACTGGACCTTCTTCAGTTGATTTAAAGTTCTACAAATAGGTGTAATTTCGCTGAAAACATTACACTTGCAGAGGTTACTGCTGTTGAACGTGGAGATCTTATGTGTGCCACACCGTGGAAACCTGCAAACTTGCAAAGTGTGTTAGACACTGAGTTAAAAACACATAACAATCTTTTAAACCATTTACTTTTGTTTTGTAAAGAGTGGTGTGACAGAGCCTAAATTCTGGCAATTAGAAAAATAAAAAATAAAAATGGGACATTAACCGCACACCTGGGGGTGCAGGCCGAGGTTCAATTATACCATTTGACCATCTGTAAATCATGACAATGTTATGGTTACCTCCTGCTTTTAAATCACAGAAGCAGTTATGACAGTGATGAACATTATTTTCCTGTCTGTTGCAAGCAGGCCTGACTGAGACCTGAGTTATAAAATCTTGTAATGTTACAATACATAGATACATAGATACATAGACAGTGTCGGCAGATAAGGGGCCTATGGCCCACCAGTCTGCCCATTTGAGCTTGTAAGTTCAGTTTGTTTTCCTAGAAGTCTGTTTCCCTTACCCTGACTTCTAGAATTCTTTATGTCTATCCCATGCATTCCTAAATCCCGTGATTGTTTCAGCCCCCACCACTTCCTCCGCAGGGTGCTCCACCGTCCACCACCCTGCTCCAAAGAAATTCCTCTCACGTTTCCTCTGAATCGTCCTCCTCCAACCTCATCCCATGCCCTCTAGTCCTGGAACATCTTTTCGCTAAAAATAGTGTTTTCTGCACTCTGTTTCTCCCTCTGTAAGATACTTGTATGTCTCTTATCATATCCTCTCTCTCCCTCCTCTCCTCCAGGGAGTACATGTTCAGTTCCTTCAACTTGTCTTCATAGGACTTGTGATGCAATCCATTTCTGCACCATTCTCACCCCTTGTACTCCCTTCAGACCCATTACCCCCCTCTTCTTCAGTAAAGACTGAGCAGAAATACCTGTTCAATATGTCAGCTTTACTGTTGTCATCCTCCACGCGACTCCCATCCTCCCCTTTCAGTCTCACTATCCCTCCCTTTGCCTTTCTTTTTTTTCACTTATGTACCTGTAAAAGGTTTTGTCCCCTTTAACCACTGATTTTGTAATGTGTTCTTCTGTCTGAGCTTTGGCTTCCCTTACTGACTTCCCTGCCTCCCTTTGTTTCTCCTGGTAGTTCTCCCTATCCCCTTCTGCCTGTGTCTTTTTGTATTGCCTGAATGCTATCTTTTTGGCTTTCACTTTCTTTGCTACCTCTTTGGAAAACCATAATGGTCTCCTCTTCCTTTTCCTCTTGCTAACCTGCTTAATGCAGTTAACGCTTTAAACCTATTGTTCATAACAATATGCCTTTTACACAATGCAATTAGTGGGACAAATACATATGTTGTTGGCTATGCCAATTTAATAACAGTGCCTATTGCACCTGTGACAAGTGAAAAGATCTACCTTCTTTACCCTGTATAGTGAAATACTCCAAAGTACTGAGTGGGGTAAGGCTTGAAGCATAGGTTTGGAGTACAATCTAAATTCTGCATATTATAATTGTTAAAATTTAAAATGACAAAACCTGCATAGAGTACTCATTCTTTCGGGGTACCTGTGAGTAATAAGACAAACAGAGCATTAATTTTACTTTTGGTTTTGCTTTGGAACATATTGTAGGGTGGGTCAGCAATGCTGGCCCCCGTATTTAGGTTTGGTTATGAGCATTAAAAACGTTATACATGTGGAGCACTTTTCTGAATACACACATGATACAGTGTAGCAAGATGTATATCAAAACATTATAACATAAACATGAAACATAAGCATGTTTGTAATAGAACAATTTCAGTATTGAGCATAATGCATAATGCATAAAATACATTTTAAACAACACATATAGAGTACTGTGAATTTACTGGTTGAAAAAAATGCATTCATTAATTGCTGTAAGGCAATGACAAAAGTTGTTTTGCATTTGTTTTAACAGGATAAGAAAGCTGAAAAGACAATCAAAAGAATGAATATGTGTGGACATACGTACACAACTTCACCCTCCAGCGTAACTGATTACTTGCTGAGGGCAGAAACCCTTGTACCAATTATAGGTGTGAGATTTAACTGTTTGCACTAGAAAAAAAAAACAGAAGGGCTTGAGCTGGGTTATGCTGTTAAAATACCTTGGGTCTTTTTTTAAAACCTGTAAATAAGAAACAATTATTGGCAAATATACATTTTCTTTATTTACCCCATTGGGGAACAGTGATGTACCTTGCAACCTTTGTGGGTACTACACTGGAAGGGATAGAGGAAGGGTAGCTTACCCCTTCCCCCCAAGCTCCTACTGGTGGAAGAGACAGCTCGAATACTGTAGCAATAAAAAGGTTAGCTGTGGATGGTGACATGATCCCCACTTACTACACTTTAAATTATAACAAGATAATATTACAATTAGTTTAGTAAGTTTCATACCTTACTATAAAGATGGGGAACTTCTTTTTCTCTAGAAGAAAGAGAAGAAACACAGACAAACAACAAAAACAATCACACACCAGTTTAAAAATAAAACAAGATTATTTCCATAGG
This sequence comes from Neoceratodus forsteri, assembly GCA_016271365.2. NCBI lineage: Eukaryota > Metazoa > Chordata > Ceratodontiformes > Ceratodontidae > Neoceratodus > Neoceratodus forsteri. The sequence goes on from CM057457.1 coordinate 81,724,563, forward strand.
ATAAAAGAAGCCAAGCGTCCCTGGGTTCCCTTATCCTAAGCATGACAAAATGTCAGCTGAGTTTATGAAAAATCCAGATTGATGGTAATACCGTACGTACGTATCTCTTAGAATGCATTTCAAAAAGACAAAAAAATGATTACACCATGGTCACACATAAAAACAAAAGCCATTGTTTTTAACTGTAGCTGGTAAACTCTCAAAAACAGCTGTAATAGTCCTTTTTTCAAAAGCGTACTATATATACATATATATATAAAATAAAAATATGGGGAGATGATGAATAATTCTCCCCTTCCAGCTGGAGTATTGCCTGTGTTGGCTGCAAGTCAGAAGCAGTGAGACGAGAAGAAAAGTTTGTTCCTCTTCACTTAGAATACTAGTTTTGCAATAAAAAGTCAAATTACATGGTTCACTCTTGGTGTGCTTTCATGAAAACATACATTTTGTGTGAAAAGTTGTGCTTTAGGTATGGAATACACATCAAGTTTGAACTGGTAGTAACATAAAATGTTGAAACACAAGAAGGTCAAATAACGTGCAAAAGGTCACAGTGTGCATGCAAGGGTCGTTCAAACCAGTTTTTTTTTTTTAGTGTCCTTGAACACTACTGATATTAAATATCTTTAAAGCATAGAATAAAACTGTTGGCCAAGACAGTACACACACATACACATACACATACACAAAAAGGAATACTTAACACAAAATAAGACTGACATTGTTTCACACCAATTTGCTGAGGTAATGCCCATAGTTTCATTAGAAAACTGTAATGTGTTTTAGATATATGTGCTGCCTCCCCCTGTCTTGTAACACTGACAATTTTTAAATCAACACATTTATACATATCGCCATGCCAAATCTTTCCAGAACAAAACACTTTTTAAACACATTTTAACTCCTTTAAAACGCAGCACAACATATCATCTGTAAGTGAACACATCTTGTATAACATGGTTACACCTTTTGGCACATAGCCAAAATATGGCACCCTGCCATTTTGCAAAAATTTTTGGTTATAACTAGAAGTATGATAAAGCCATTTATAGCTGTTAACACGTTACATTTTCACCTAGCAGTGGCTTGGCACATTGCTTGCAAACTACAAATATTTCTGCACATTGCAATCTATATGACGTCATAACTCTTCACCATCAACACTACCTGCTCCAATCCAACAACTTCAAACAAAAGTTCTTCACTGACCCTATCTAGGCAGCACAAATGTTCCATTAAAAATAAAGCCAATTAAAACAGTCAGCTATGAGGCAAAGAAGCTTCTTCTTCTTTTTTTTTACTGTAACATGTTGTGCACTGAAGGCAGTCAGTCCTATCTCGCAACCTTGACAACAGAACATAATTACAGAACACAGATATAAGCTAGAAAATATGCACGAGAAAGACGGAGCATTACCTTGTTTAGTATATGTATTACAGAAATAAAACAGACAGACATAAAACAACTTTGAATAAAAAATTCAGACTTACCCGTGCCAAGGTATTTTTTTCTTCTTCTTTCCGATACACTAGTCTGAGTAAGAAAACTGACTGCAGGACCTTCATGATAATTTCCAAACACTGCAGCTATTAACCCTTTCAAAGGTTTCTTTTGGCCATTTTAGTAACCTGCCAAACCAAGTCTTTTTCCAGAGCTCTGGTTTGCAGTTTAAAAACAAAACAAAAATCTCTAACAGTACTAGGTTGAGATCCATCTGGTAGAGGTCCCCAGTACTTGGGTTTGGGATCAAATGTTTTAGCCTCTATAGGAGGCAAGGGAACTTGAAATTGATACAGAAAAACTTGAAACTACACAGATAGGCAACATGGGGGGAGGATTTTCAAATCATCCCGTCTGTAGTCACCTACTGTGCGTACATCCACAGTAGTTTATTTTTCTTTCTCTAGATGTTGCTTATCTAACTTTACTTAATCAGCCGCTGTTTTTCTCCTAAAAGCAGCCTGAACTGTGAAAGCCATCATTGGCTCTAACAGTATATACTTGCAGCAAGCACAAATTACAAGTACAAAGGGCAGTGCAGTTGCCCTTGTAATTTGTTTGGTCAAACTTGTCAAACATACATTTTGCCGGTCCAGATAATACTAACTCTGGACCCAGCTATTTTTTTTCCTTGTTTCCCATATTATTTAGGCCTGTCCTTTATAGTGCACACTGCCCAAGGTATTCTTGTACTTTCAGTGATGATGAGTGTCGCCAGCCCTTAGGCATCACATCCTGATGGGGTTCCACAAAAATGTCCTTCTTTTTGTCCAAGGGAAACAACCCGATCATGAGGTGACACGGACTGAAGAACTCATCCTACTGACTACGCCAAAACTGTGATCGCAAATTCTCTCACTGTAAGTATTACCTGAGCAACCACTCCCGTCGTCACGGGGCAAAAACCACACCACTGGGTTTTGTCTTAACGTCGCTTTATTTGATCAAACACACATGCATGTGGGACTTCTACAACGGAGAAGTTCTCCGATTACAATTTACAGCAGCTTTTTATAAGCTAGATTTTGCACTTCTTATCTTGAAAAATACCAACATTTCAGTATAAGCCAATCATAAGACAGCATAACAAGTTTTCAGCAATGTAACAGAAAAAAGAAAAACAAGTTTATGTATGAGGTACTTTTCCACTACTTATTCCATTTCTTTCCCAACACTGCTTGATACATATGCCTGGGTCAAGCTGACCTGAGAGAGACAATGAGTTTTACTCACACCATAGCAACGTACAGCTTGCCTTCAATGCCACTATGTGCTGTTATTTTATATTTTGCCCAGGCATGATCTTATCTTTATATTTTGTCCAAGCCCATTATTTAGGCTGGTACAACCAGTTCTGCTCAGTTTTATCTATTTTTCTGTTTTTACAAATGTACCTCAAGTAACCTTAGTACAAATTCTATAACCCTTAAAAAAAGAAAACATGAACTCAGAAATTTCTACTACATTCATTATGACTTTGTTACAGCATGGCTTTCAAAGCAAGCATAGTTTCAAGGCATTTAATAGCAAATATAGCTTTAGGATATATAAAAATTCCCTCACAATACTACTACTGATAATCAGTTGTTCATTATTTTTCACTATCCATTTATTTTCACTGATCATCAGCAATAATGAATATAGTGACATTAGACAGTGAAAATAACCTTCTAGAAAGTGTATTGATACATATATCAATAAATTAAAAAAAGTAGATATACTGTAATATATTGATAGGCTGTGATTGCATACTTTGATATAATGTATTAAAAAGCTGATATACAGCTTCTCCATTGAGGTAGACAGTGTTTAGTATAATATTATCTGCTGCATTGGAAGATACTAGAGATATTTCATAAAGGAGAACTACATTTGTTTTTATAAGTATCTGTCATCTGCAAATTTATTTAGCATCCTGTACTGGCTGCCAGTTTAGTGGTGTGTCACCTGCAAGTTCAGTTTGCTGACCTATAATGCCCTACACAGATAGGAGCCATGCTATCTGCAACAACTCCTGTGTCATTATTGCCCCCTCCACTAACGAGGTATTGCTGGCGATTTCCAAGGTCAGTTTGAAGTAATCTTGTGCTAGGGCTTTTTCATTTGTGTCACCAACCCTGTGGAATTCTCTACCTTGTGCGGTAAGGGAGTGCCCAATCATGGTGGACTTTAAGTTGGCCCTAAAGACTTATTTGTTTAGACTTGCCTTTTTGGAATCCTGATAATATATTTTAATGAATATTGTTATTTTATAGGTTTCAATTCTGTGAGATGTGTTTTCCTGCTGTATTTTTATCTTTTTGTACAGGTGCTTAGATATTTTGATTTGTGCCTTTAAAGAAATAAAGACAAGTTGAATCAAGTTGAGTACTGACCTTGGTTGTAATAAAAATAATAAACAGTGGGTTTTCTAATACTGACACTTGGGGAACCCCATAAGTGACATCCCTTCATTCTGATGGTGTCCCATGCACCACTATACAAAAACCCTACTGCATTTCTTATCCAGTTCTCTATCTGTTGTGCTATACTTTGTGCACTTTTGAATTCCCTCAATTTTATGTCTGATTTTCCATGAGAAACTGCTTTTACTATGTTATATTGAACTTTTAAATTTATTACATCAGCTGCCTCTCCTCATCTACTACCTTTGTTACTTATTTAAAAAGACTGTAAAATTATACTGG